>OY282591.1:20636286-21969383 GCA_958298965.1 Chrysolina haemoptera | reverse complement strand
TGACCTTGACCTTTGACCTTACCCCCACCATTACCCCCACTATCACCCCCACCCTTACACTATGACGTCATCGGCGACCTTGACCTCGGTGACCTTGACCTTTGACCCTTACCCCCACCCTCTCTCCCACCACAGCGACTACAATTTACTCTCCGCCCTCTATCGGAGCGCATGGTGGGGACTTTGCATCTGTGTTGGGGGTGGCTCACTATCTACTATATAAGAAGTTGGTATGGTGATATGAAATCAGAAGTTGTATACCTAGTTCGAGCAGTCAGCAAGAGTAGTGACGTTAGTTATTCAGTGCCTACACAGACAGACAGGGAGAGCGAGAGAGATCAGTGAGTGTGTTTTGTATTGAAAATTATTTATATTTTCCTTATATATTTTCATTATCATGTCAGTTCCAAAGGTGGATTTACAAAAAATCAATTCTATAATTAAACAAGAGATGGAAGTGTTAGAGCTAAAAGTAATATCATCTTTGCCACTGAATGAAGCTTACCCAATTAAGACTATGTCAGTTTGTTCTACTCGGTTTGGTAAATCCATTTTATTGATATTACGTGATGTAAGCAATGATACATTATTCAAAACATGGCTGCCGAAACGTGTTTCAGAGCAATTTACCGATGATGATGTAGCATGCATCAATTCATCAGGTGGTAAATATACAGTAGCATATTTGGGTCAGAGTCCACAAAGCTTTGCCGGCATAAAAACGAGATCGTTGGTCAAATTTGATCTCACTGAATAATAGTAATATATAATTTCTACTTGTCATAGGCTAATTCTGATTCTTTATATATTATAGGTGATAATTTTAAGGAAGATATAAAAACTTTTCATACAGACACACTTTTCGGTGGAGAGAACATCATCAAAAGTCTAATGTGAGTACTACGGATTACTTTTTATGGCATACTTATTTCAATATTTTTTTTTTATCATAGCTTTATTCCTGAAATATGTGGATGCAATATGCGAGTCAACACTGGACCGAAGCCGTAGACATCTCTACAGCTGTTGAAAGGTTAACTTCTGAGTTGGATGCTTTGGGTGAGGACGCTCTCCACGCCACCAATTATGACCTGAGCGTGTGCTATGATGAAGAAAGGATCCAGCACTGTATGCGTGATTATGAGAACTACAAGAAGGGTGTGGATCTTTGTGAAAAATATACAGATGGTTCTTTCGATCTACATCAACTCTGCCATGCAATGATTGAATGTGAGCTGAAAAGATTCCTCCACCGCCTCCTACCATACCTACCTGAAGACATCATCCAAAAGTACCAACTGGATGACGATGATAGTGGAATCGAAGAAGGAGAAAACTATGATGATGAAGAAGAAGTTATATTAGACTGTTTGTACATACCTAAGACTATTTGAATTCTAAGCTAGTGATATTTAAATAAAAAAACATAAAATTCATACATATTTTATTTACCTATTCCTCTTTTACATTAATAAAGAAAAAAAAAATTAATGCAATATAATAAAGAATGTGAGTGTCTTCATCAATATCTGCTGTGAACTGAACCATCCAATGCATTATATGTCAAAAATGTATCATGCAGAATGAGTGCATATACTTTGGTGTTGGCTGGGAAGTTGACTTTCCTAGTTTCAAACTCGAGCTTAATATCAATAGTTGATGATTTTGTGGCATTCGGCTGATGTGAACAATCGATGATGAATAGTGGATTTTGTCGAAATTGCCCAATGTCCATGAGAGGTTCACTCATATCTTTATCATAATAACTTCGTTGAAAGTTCTCATAGGCATAATAAGCTGAAGTATCGAGTTTTTTATCGAAATCCAAATTCCAACGTTCATATGGGTATACTTCAGAGTTCAAGTACACACGAATGTTATTGATATCAGCAGTTGTGAATTTGGTGATGTCCTTTGTCCTGTCTTCAGAAGTGGTAGTACTTTGGAATCCAATGATGATATAACGAGGTGTTTCAAGGGCGTTGGTTGTCTTGATAGCCCATATGTCTGAAGATGTGCCACGTAGTGATGGAAGTTCATAGAGATCCCACATGCGATAAGCCAACTTGATTTTAGCGTCCAGACCACTTTTGTTGATTCTATTCAAAAGTTTGAGCTTGTGCTTATCTCCTGGCACTATGTGTCTTATTCTCCACTCAATTTTATTGATTTCCAAATCAGCATCAACCTCACCAATGTATGAGTTCTTGAAGGATCGAGCGATTATTAAAATCATTTCTTGTTTGGCATTCAAGATACTTTTGTTGTAATCTTCAGCGAAACCCATCAAATATTTTAGTGGTAATTTACCACTGAATACATGACTGGTTGTATCCAAGATATCCTGTTTAGTTTCCGAAAGTCCCCAACCAGTTGTTGATAATGTGTTAGCATGTGATTGTCCAAATGAAATCATATTCTTCATTGTAGATGTTATCCCCGGCTTCCTGACGACAGCAACTTGTTCACCACCCATTTCGTAGCGAATTTCATCAAAAAGGAAAGCGATTGCATTGTTCGAGAGATAACATGATTTCGTTTCATCTTTAGGTGTGAATTTACCCTCTATATAAACGAAACTCTCAGCAATGTCGAGTATAACGTCTTGATTATTGATTGTAATTCGAATTTCATCTGAATTCCTAAATAATGGTGATCCATAAGGTTTGTATGTGTGCTCATGTAAACTTGTGAGGGAATGATCGAGCATCGGCTCATCGAATATATTCAACTTTTCACTATTTGTTTCGAGCACCATTGTTCCTTATTTTCAATCCAATTGATATTAAAAATTTTAGATCTCTTACTGAGAGAGCAGCGTGGTGTGGTAACTGTTTAGCGTACACTTTTGGAATGAGTCTTTTTTTAGTCGAACCTTCCTTTTTAGCTGTTTGTGAAATGGTTTCAAATCCTCGTCGATTCTGTCTATTATAACAAAAACCCATAATAGTTATTAGATTTTTTTCAATTCCAGAATTATAACAATCTCTTCTGCACTTCCAAAATCAATGAGATTATTATTGTGATCCAAAATACGCACTGTGATGTTGTGAATCAACTGACGACCTTCTGGACTGATGGGCATATATATAATCTTGTGTGGTTCTTTGGTGAGATTGAATCCAGGCTCCACATCGATATCAAATGAAAAAATAATGTGGGATTCTTCATTATTTATGTATGAACCAGATATAATGTTGCAATCTAAGCGGATGAGTCTCACAGTTGTTATGTTTATCGGATGTGAGGATTCATGTATCTGATTCGGTTGAAATCTATCAAAATTGAAACCCATCATCTTTGCAATGGAATTCGGATGAGTTAGATCAATTTCATATTTTGATCGCATCTCACATTTGAAAGTATTGTTATTGGCATGTAGGTAGAATATATCATCTGCATTGGTATCGTTTTGATTTTTTCCATGAAACAATCTAAACATGATATGTTTCTGAATAACTGCATTGATTTCATCTATTTCATAGGCACCACATGGAATTTCAATTGTGTATTTCTGAAGTATTGCTGAATTAACATCACTGATTCTGAAACTGATCACATTGTTTTTTTCAGTTATATTATTGATTGTGTTGCATCCATAGAATCCTAAAAGTCCCAACCCATAACGACTATTTCTATCCAATTCAACGGGTGGGAAAAAGTCTGCACTCATGACACTCGTCCCGACAGCTTGTAGTTCGAACTTTCGTGACATGACTGATGTATTTTACGAATTCCACTTCAATTTATTGTTGTCTACAACACAACATGTGAGTTAACCTACGTTTTTTCGGAGACGTTTCATCGAAATCCACTTCATTTTTATTGGCACCAATATTCATATCATTTATATTGCAATAACAACAGAATATTTTTCTCGGTGCAGGACCATCATTCACATCAGAATCGGACATATTATCACCTCCATTGTTGTCAGTGTGTGGTGTGTGCTCAGTACAATATCTGTATTTTATTATGTCTGGATCATCTTGGAGATGTTTGGGTAACTTTTTCCAAATCCAAGCAATCTCATGAGCTGCACACGCTAGTATCACTTCTTTAGGCAAATTTGAGAGCATCACTTGATCCATTTTCATCAAAGTGTGATATTTAGAATACATCTTGAGAGAATATCCCATCCTTTTAATAGCCTCTCGATCCATTTGTGGTGTGGTGACATCCATTTTATGATTGGGAGAGAAATTTCAAGCACAAGTGACCGCATAAAACTGTATTGAACTTCTGCTGGCGGTGATAGTTATACAGAATTTTGACATTCGATCCCTTTTGAAAGTATTGAACCAATTCCATTGGTGGGGGTAAATCACCAAAACTATCAAAATATGTTATTTCTCTGCCACATTTTCTGTATGCCACCCAATGTGTTCCTGGACCACTCGATTCATCTAAATTTACAATGGCAGTTTCGCGATGGCGTGGGCCTGAAGATGGTAATCTATCACGCATAAAAATGTCGCGAAAATATGGAATTTCCATTTTCTCTGCATAATACTTGAGATCGAGGTCGGTGAGAGGTCTTCGAGGAAGGGAATCAACTAGTTTTTTGAATTGTATGGTTTCAAGTAGAGTCCAAGTCCTTTACGGTATGGTTTAAGGTATATACCACTACCACTTTTACCCAATGCAACACTTTCCATTTTCTTATTATGACGATTCGCTTCCATCAAAGCAACTCTGCTTGCTTTTGCTGAATTAACTGCTCTCGTGATGCCTGCAACAGCACCCGCTAAACTTCCTAGGGCAGACAAACCAGCAAAAATCGGAATCAGTGGTAAAATTCCTCCTATTTTTGGAATCGGAATTATGCGAGGAGTGCGGATTCTTTTCTTTCCACCTGCAGCTTTGAGGTATTTACGTGCCGCTTGCAGTGCCACTGTAGTAGCTTTTTTCCTATTATTCATTACGAATTCATCACCTCCAGCGTTTCGTAATACATTTCGCACTTTATGAACCACACCAGCACCAAATGCAACTTTTCTTATTTTATTTTTTGTTTTCTTGGGATAATTTTTCCTTTTCTTCTTGCTAGCATCCATAGTACATCCCATACCGAAACGGCTCTTCGTTTTCATAACGTTGGTTACTAGTAGAGCGGCTGCTCTTTCTCCAATTCCAGCGTCCTTTGATTTAACCCTATCCCAAGCTGCGTATTCGAGTTCTTTGTCTGCCTTATGTCTCGATGTGAGATCAGATGGATATTTTGAATATTGGATATCGTGACGTTTACAAGCAATATCCAATTTATTAATTCCGGGATCCTTACGAGCTAAACGTTTTTCCAATTTTGTACCTGGTCCACAATATTGATAACCTCCAGGTAAATGTAACTCGAATGGTAGTTTGTTTATTAATGAATTAACAAATCCACGACCTTTCTTTCTCCTTTCACTAATACTAGTACGTCTGTATCGTTCAGTGGTAGCCATTTAAATGAAATGTTCATCACATGTTATTGCTTACATAGTCTCCAACCACGGTACGATGCGCATTGTGAAGCAGAAAGAAAAGTTTGCTGTAGATAATCTAGATGAAAAATTCGGTTGTGGATTGAATGGGCAAAAAGTGTTGCGGCATGGTCCACTACTTCCATCATCTGTTCGAGGACTCATTATCGGACCCTCAAATTGTGGGAAGACGAATGCCATGATTTCTCTTTTAACACATCCACAAGGACTGCGATTCACAAATGTTTATCTATATTCGAAATCACTCAATCAACCCAAATATCAATTCCTACGAAATGTATTGGTGCCCATAAAGGGGTTGGGATTTTATACGTTCAGTAATAATGCAGAAATAGTGGAACCGTCCGATGCCAAACCAAATTCTGTTTTCATTTTCGATGATGTAATATGTGAAAAACAGGACATTATAAGATCGTATTTCTGTATGGGACGTCATAAAGATGTTGACTGTTTTTATCTTGCACAGACATATTCACGTGTACCCAAGCAGTTAGTGCGAGATAATACTAACTTTATTGTAATATTCAAACAAGATGAGACAAATCTTCACCATATTTATTCCGATCACGTGTCACCCGATGTAACATTCAAGCATTTCCAATTGATGTGTGTTAAATGTTGGGAGGATCAATATGGATTTCTGGTCATTGATAAGGATAGAAAAATGCATGAAGGTAGATATCGCATGGGGTTCGATAGTTTTATATATCCATGACGATACAATACGCATTCAATCGATCTTTGAATTGCATAGAGGTTACTTCAGTGTATTCTTTCTTGTGAAGGAAAATGAAGACAAAAAATGATATAGTAATTGAAGATAAAAACAATGAATTGAATTTGAAACGACAACTAGTTGAGACAACAGAAGCTGTACGGCAGAAATTTAACTCTATCAAGAGTGGACTTATTGAAAATCGAATGGCTCTTGAAAAATTCTATGATCCCATAATGAAGCCATTAAAAGTTATATCTTCAGCTGCTGCTACCATGAAACCAGCATCACCACCACAACCACAGCCAACGTTTTCGATGAAGCAAGTGAATTCTCAGTCTACTCCAATAAAAGTTAGGAGTACTTCAGTGGGAAATAATTCATCATTCGGTAGTGAATTATCATCTGTTGACAGTGAGACAGATACCATCAAAGAATTCGGAAAAGATGAAATGTCCATATTGGATAATTTTGAAGACAATATTGGAGGAGGAAATGTTTTGAAAAGACATTTGGAAAATGTCAAAACAAAGAATGTAGCTTATGATAGAATATTTGGCATACGATTGGATCCTACTACACAAAAACTGAAAATGGGGAGTTACAATGTGCGTTTTAGTGATGGAAATATTTCATTTTGGAATAACAATAAAACCAAAACACATGAATTCCCAAGTAGTCCAGAGTTATATAGCATGATTTTTTTGAAAAACCCACCCGAAGTCGATGATGATGACGAAGTTCGTCATACATATGGTAAAATATTGAGGCTAACGAATGCACCATACAAACAACATCAACTGCGGAATGGTTACAAACATACAAAATCTAAAAAATTCCGTGAAGTTATCAAACCTGTACTAAACTTATCACATTATCAGACGACCAGAAGTAGGACAAAAAAAGGCGAAGGGTTCCATCGAATGAAAATACAGAAAATGTATGATCCCAAACCTGCTAATTATGTCTACTGGAATTCACCCAAGGAGTTAGTCGCTCGTTTACGGCTATTGATATCTTCAAAGTCAGCTGGACATACCGGACATGACAATGAAATAATTTCGATAATTGAAGAATTACGAGAAGAGGGTATAATATATTGATATAGTTACCACAGATTTCATCAGTTCGTCTTCATTATTTGATGTTGTAATACTATCGGAAGATACGATGAATAATGAAATTGGTGATGTGAAACGACAAGTTGTCAATGAACTACATAAGCCAGCAAGACGTAATTTTCCCAGAAGAATGACCACAATCAAAGGTTTTGCAGATTTATGGCAAATTGATCTCGCAGAATTACAACCATATGCTAAAAGTAACAAAGGATATCGTTATATTGTTGTCGTGATTGATTGCTACTCCAAATACCTATGGACAGTGCCAGTTAAAAATAAAACAGGTGCAGCTGTAACTGATGCAATGGCAATTGTATTGAAAGAAGCCAAATATTCTCCGAAACATCTACAAAGCGACCAAGGGAAAGAATTTTTCAATAGTAGTTTCTCATCGCTTATGCAGAAATATAAAATCAACCATTATTCCACATTTAGTACAATGAAGGCGGCCATAGCAGAAAGAGTAATTCGGACAATAAAGACGTGGCTTTACAGAGAATTTTCAGCGATGGGACATCACAAATGGTTAGATATTCTGCCTATATTAACAAAGAAATATAACAACAAAATACATCGTTCAATAGGTATGAAACCAATCGATGTGAAGTCTACTACAAAAATAAAATTCAAAGGCCTCAAAGGAATGAAGAGAATGAGTGCACATAACATCCTCAAGAAACAAAAGACACCTAAGTTTCGAATTAGTGACATTGTACGTATAAGCAAGTACAAGAATATTTTCGAGAAAGGTTACACTGCCAATTTTACAACAGAACTATTTAAAATTGTTGAAATTAACCAAACACATCCCATAACTTATATGATTGAAGACATGGATGGGAGCCCGATTAAAGGATGTTTTTATGAATCAGAACTATTGAAAACCCACAATCCTGATGTATATCTAGTTGAAAAAGTATTGAGAAGAAAAGGAAATAAACTATATGTGAAGTGGTTAGGCTTTCCCAGTGAACACAATTCATGGATAGACAAAAGTGCTATGGTTTAATATTTCAATTCAATTATATTACCTATCATTTTCACTTTGTTGTATAATCAATAAACTGTAGAAAATATATTCTCGTTTTTTTTTATTTCATACACGATTAAATTGTTTTTTACCACTCATTGCCCATATAGATGATGTCATACATAACCGCATCATTTTACCAATTTGAAGGTGTACCTTTCAACGGTACACCTTTGAGTTAAATCTGACCATTTACAACGAAATTTTGGATAATGTATCCTCATGCATTTTTTGCATTTTCATATCCCATGGCTCTTGCAGTTTCCGTTCCCACAAAGTTCCAAAGTTTCCAGGATGTAAAAACACATAAGTGGAAAACGAAAAAGTCACTGCCCTCAATTGAAAAAGATTGCATGATTAGACTCTACTATACTTCACACAGCTCACTAACATATGACTTGAATACAACTTCCATAAACCTGATTCATTGATCATCACCGTATCTTTCTGCCAAAGGTATAGACAAATCGTCGATACCTTGAAATTCATCCCAATTGCATTTGAATTTTGGATTTGTAATTTTTTTACCTAATGCTGCACTTGGACACAAGGCAGGGTGTATATGTTTCATCTACACCTTTGAATTGGTCGTGTACAACTCGACGAGACACAAGGGTAAGGTGTAGATGTTTCATCAACACCATTGAAAATTTTTCGATAAATAAAACACTTCATATAAGTTTTTTCACCGAATTTTTCTACTGTGAATTCTTCTTTCTGTTTGATGATGATGATGATGTGACAAACCAATGAGCCAAACCCCGACACTCATTCTTGAATATTGAAATATGATCAGCGAACTTCAAATGGTTATATAGAAAATGATTTCCCAAAATTTCCATTATAAAAGTAACTTTGTGTGAAGAAAGATGTCCAAAGCTATTGATAAATTCGGTCGTAGACGAAAATGGGGTGGTGTTAAAGTTCGAGTTCTTCAAGGTTCCCAAGGTCCTCAAGGTATAGGATTCAAGCTTTCACCTGATGACCAATATGATATGCAAGGTAAAAGACTGAAAAATGCTGGTGAACCGATAGATGAGAGTGATTGTGTAACTCAATTATATCTCAATGAACAAATCAAGGAGACGAAGGCACTTGTCCTTAAAGCCTTGCAGGCTGCCATACATGCTACAATGGCTACGATTGTACCTGAAGCCCGTCAAGCATTCAATGAAAAAGTAGAGGAGGTGACTGATGATCTAGATCGCAAATACAATAATCTAAAAAGTGATGTGGATATCAAAGTATGGGATGCTACAGCTACAATGACACGAAAAATAACAGAGTTGACAACTGAACTCGATCACAAATGCAATAATCTGAAAAAGGATTTGGATGTCAATGCATTGAATGTCAAATCTGCAATGATGCTAAAATATAATGATTTGGAAAGGAGGTTAGCCGAATTGGAGAATAAACATCCTGATGTTTGGCTCACACATAGACCAAGACTCTGGGCTCCAGGTAGTGATCCAGACCCCGCAGTTTAAAAAATGAAATTTGTATTATTATGGAAATATAACAAATAAAATGTTCCAAATTAATGTTCAAGTTTTTCATTTCATACTCACCAAACATATTGTGGAAATATTACAAATGAAATGTTCCAAATTAATGTTCAAGTTTTTCATTTCATACTCACCAAACATATAATGGAATATGGTAGGGAGCTATCAAACTACATATTCGAGCAGAGCTTCAATTTCTAGTAGAAATTGAATGCCATACCTTCAAATTGGTAAAAGGGAACAGTTATGATGCATATTCAAGCAGACATGGAGAAATTCAAGAGTCGACCATACTTTATGATATGACATCATCTATATGGAGGGATCAGTGATGAAAACAGTTTAATCGACAGAATTTTTTTGTAATATACCCACCTCACTTATATAATAATAGAAATAAAGCAAACAATTTAAAAAAATGTTTATTTTAATGAAATATAGTATTACACACCAATGAAACACAATATGAATAGTCTTCACCTGAACCAACAAAAAAACTAATATAAAAAAACAATATTTGAGTAATATATAATTTTTGACTAGGGTAAATATGAATTTTCCAGTTGTTTTTTGATGGGGAGAAAAGATTTGTGTAATTTGAATGATATTATTCAGCTATTTCAGCATCCAGTAGTGTAATAAGATAATCAAGTCTACTCTCAGGATCCATATTGAATTCATCAAACAAAGATTCAACCATCATATTACATATATGAATATTTTCATTGGGATCATTTTGATAAAACTCAATGTCACTATGACCCCAAGGAAGGGTTTGGGTTGTATTAGGAATAATGAATCGTTTATCGTCAGCAAATGATAGTGCTACCTTATTTTTCATTTCGGTATACACGTCATGTGAGATGCTTCTGAACGAATTCATCTTCCTGAATATTTTTCCTCCATTTTCAACTATTTTTTTGTAATCATCGCAAGTCAATTGGTTCTTTATCACAGATCTTTTCACACCCTTGGCCCTTTTTACCTCGCTTTCAACAGATTGTACATGGTATGCTTTGGCACCTGTACCATAAAAACTTATTATAGGATCGTTGGGGAACTCATCTTTGAAATTACCCAAGACTGAAGGTGTTACAGGTATATTGAATTTGTTATCCACACCATAATTGGAGGTATCAAATCTGCATATATTGCTATTGATAAAGTTATAGAAATTTGGAGTTTGTACCTTCAGAATAAGTGAATCTGTGTCAGTGTAAAGAAGAGAGGCGTTTTGACCAAATTCTCTTTTTATAACCCCATAATAAAAATCGTACATTAAAGTCTTGGATAATTCCAAAACACTGAATCCCAAATACAATGGTTTATTGTAATGCACTCTTACTTTACTTAGTTGGATGGCAACAAAATTTTCAGAAAAAATTGTACAATCTTTAAAGTTTGATTTAGCTATTAGAGCACCCGCCCCCAATTTCCTGTGAATATTTTCCCAATGTGTGACAAGCCTCACATCTATCCTATTGTCCACGTTTTCCATCGTTTTACCATAAACCGAATTGACCATTAATTTATAAAAGTCTTTCTCAGACTTATTGGTTGAGCTATTACGCATTTGCGTATTGAGATCGATGTAAGATTTCATCCAACATGACTGTTTGAATCTCAGCACTCTATGTGTATGCACTACCATCAAACCATTGTTGATTGCCTGTTTCAAGTTTTTATAGTGCACTATGTACTTCTGTTTATTACGCAAGTTTGGTATCAATTTCGGAATTTTACACTTAGAATTTGGTGGGATCATCCTTTCTACCAGAAATGGGAGATCAGCATGGTGATCATGCAACTCTTGTGGGTAATGAATATCGACATCAAGGACGTACCCATATGAATCATTATCGGCCACACCCATTATATCTAAATTTAAGATTTCTTCTGGGGTTAACCATTTGAAATCATGGGTAGGTAATGGCTGTGACATACTGTGACCGTAAAGATTAGTGGCGTCTAAATATGAAATAAAAGATGATGGCTCGTTGGGATTAAAATCGGGTAAAAACTTATTATTGGCTATATGTTTCCTCTCACTACATTGGCTTATGCCCCCGCGTATCCCCTTTTTGAAAAAATTAATCATATCAATATCGGTAAGAAGTTCCAACTCGATATCTGTATATTTCAGCATTGCATCCCAAGATAGGCCGGGTGCACTAAAGTACTGAGCTGGATCCAATTTATATGTATTCAAACATATCCTTCTGAAATTCTCAAATACATCAGACAGCAACAGTACGTCAGATTTTAAATATAAGTCAGAATATTCCCCCAAGCTCTTACACTCGAATAAATTCCAAACATGTTTAGCTCTCAAGTAGTCTTTGTCGGATATATGTTCTTCATTTAAGTTGTCATAAAATTGATTTTTAGTTGGTAAAGTGCAAACATTCAATTTATCGATATTGTCAACAAAACTGTAGGGAAACACACCTTTCTTTCTCATTACATTGAATTTATCCAAATCGGGAAAATGTTTGGACATTTCTAAACATTGTTCATCGATTAAATTTGCCCCTAACTTCTCCAATGAACTGGACATAAACTTAAAACTATCAATGAATCTCATTTTTAAATAATGCTTCTTGGTTTCTCCTTTTTGATTTTGATAGCTATGTGTATATACAGATTTAGTGAAAGAAATATACTTTTCCCTATTTTGGGCTATTACCTCAACTTTGTCTTCTTTCCCATATAATTCTTTTATGAACATGTGACAATCGTAGCCACTCATATTATGGCATATAATTGGGATAAAATTGGGAATTTTGAAATTCAAGTTACATACAGAGTGTGCTGCTGGGAATCTTTTTTTCCCAGTAAGGTGGCAATGATCTCGAACTTTAACATCCCCGTCTGTGAAAGATTTTTCGCATATACCACATATGGTGGCATTATTATATTCTTCTTCCTCTTGTGGGGTTTGTTTATGCATCGGTTTCACGAAGCGTAAATGTTGATGATAAATATTTTTCAAATCATCTTCGAGTCGCATTGTGAATACCTTTGCAGCATCTACGCCTCTATATGTAACAAATTTCGATAATTCATCGTTGAAAGAACATTTAATTAGATATGCAAAAGAGTAGGGCTCATGTTGGAAAGTTTTATTCGTGTATGAAAATTCTGGATTGGGTTCACTAGTTTGAATGGGATTCAAAACAGATTCAAAATCTGCATATACTACAAAGGGTACTTTCATTTCCCTTTCGAAATTTTCAAATACAAGTTTATTACCAGCTACTATCTTTCCGTATTTATTGATTTTCAAATCAATTTGTGGTGTTGTTGTGTAAACATGATTACAATCATACAACTGATGGCGCAATAGTAATCGCTCTTTTGAAAAGTATACCAAACAACCATCACAAAAATATTTTTGCTTTTCGTTGGATGAGATTTGACTACTCACCAAACGTGAAAGATTTTTTATCCAACAATAGTGGCTATTTCCCAAATCATCTGTGATAAGCAATAAATTGACATGCCTTGTGAGTTTTCTCTGGGAGTATCGTAATGGACCCACAACTTCCCACTTGACTTTATTGTCTTCGAATTTTGATTCTAAACCGTAAACATTGACAGAAATATCGTTCAAATGCTCAAACAATTTGATATCCCTTAATTTCACTGGAAAATTCATACCTGTCACATTCAAAACGGTGCTGTAGTGGGGGTATGAAGACACCAACGATGTATTATCATTAGCAGGAAACAAAGCTGTTGTTATGGCCCACGCAAAGCAGTTTTGATCATAATTCTTCACATTGACAACTGCCATCTTCCTCTCAATAAATCGTGGTAGCTTGATGTATGAAGATCCTCCAAAGGGGGTATACTTGTTTATGTTCATCTCCAGAAACAGAATTTTTTCACAACTCCATCCTGAAAAGATTAAATTGTTAGACCTATTATTTTCTGAAAAAATTTCTCCACAAACCTGAGTCACGTCCCTCAAATTCCGATGCTTGAGCAATAATACTGTCTCGGAAGGTGTCGAATAATCCATCTAAGTCAGTAGATAAATCCGCTATACGATTTTTCGAATTGAATGACTTGATATCCATTACTTCCTGGGTTTGGATGATGTAGCTACCAAATGCCTCCATGTTGACCTTGACAGAGTAGTGCAATTTGATGTTGTTCTTCAATAAATCGACTACTTTACGTCTGATTTCACTAAAAAATGGAGCATACTCGCTATAAACATTTTCGGCAAAGACCCTGTAGCTGGCAGTCCGACATTTGAATGCACTTTTGATAAGCTGTACTCCATCGCTCAAGTCGACACATGTATTCGTTCTGTGTTTGAGTGTCCTCTTGTGCGACTTGATTTGGGAATGCGGAATCACCACATTACAAGTATCACATGTATAAGGTGGTAATACAGAAGTTTCTATCCGTTTTTTTGAAGAACCAATCTGACCCATATCTCCGTGAGGTGGTAATACAGGAGTTTCCACAGGTAAAGGAGCAATCTGACGCACGTGATTGCTTTGAACCCACCCACTACTAGTGGAAGCTTCATTGCCCAATTTAACGCGTTTTGACGCTGCCATCTCTCTTTGTTTAGAGTAAAGATCTCCAAATAAAGATTCATTATACAATCGTTTTGCTGACGTTGATGAACAACTGTCTCGTTGATGCCGAAGTCGATTGTCACTTCTTGTAAAAGATTTACCACAAACACAAGGGAACATGTTTACAAAAGGAACTAGCTGCTCATATGATAAAAATGTGATGGAATAGCTCCTCACTTGCCTTTTATATACTCGCTAAGAGGTGGGGGTATTGGTGAGGGGTAGGTCAAAGGTCAAGGTCACCGAGGTCAATGGTGGGGGTAAGGGTGGGGGTGAAGGGTGGGGGTAAAGGATGGGGGTGAAGGGTGGGGTAAAGGGTGGGGGTAAAGGGTGGTGGTAAGGGTGGGGGTGGGGGTGAAGGGTGGGGGTATGGGTGGGGGTGAAGGGTGGGGGTGAAGGGTGGGGGTAGGGGTGGGGGTAAAGGGTGGGGGTAAGGGTGGGGGTAAGGGTGGGGGTAAAGGGTGGGGGTAAGGGTGGGGGTAAGAGTGGGGGTAAGGGTGGGGGTAAAGGATGGGGGTAAGGGTGGGGGTAAAGGGTGGGGGTAAGGGTGGGGGTAAGGGTGGGGGTAAAGGGTGGGGGTAAGGGTGGGGGTAAGGGTGGGGGTAATGGGTGGGGGTAAGGGTGGGGGTAAGAGTGGGGGTAAAGGGTGGGGGTAAGGGTGGGGGTAAGAGTGGGGGTAAGGGTGGGGGTAAAGGATGGGGGTAAGGGTGGGGGTAAAGGGTGGGGGTAAGGGTGGGGGTAAGGGTGGGGGTAAAGGGTGGGGGTAAGGGTGGGGGTAAGAGTGGGGGTAAAGGGTGGGGGTAAGGGTGGGGGTAAGCCCCTCTCATTACCCTCTCATTACCCCTCTCATTACCCTCTCATTACTAACCCAAACCGGCCTTCTTTCACTACTATACATTTTTAGTTGCCACCAGTGGCGTACAAAAAGGGAATATTGGCCCCTTTCCTGCCCTATTTTTTACGCCACTGGTAAAATCAGAAAAATTATTATTTTTTGATTTCTTCATTCAATTTTAAGTAAAATACGTATGATTGTTTGAACCCGAAAAAATCAATCGTTTTCAAGATAATTGCGCATTTATATATACATACTAATTTTGAAAATATTGTTTTGCTGTAGTGAATTAATTGTACAATCCAAATCACTGCTTCAAATTTGTACTGGATATTCTACCAAAAATATCAATGCTACTTTCACATCCATTTTTTCACAAAGCTGCTTTCTTGCAGAAAATTATAAAGCATTTTTTTCCTAACTAACATACAGTCATGAATTTCAAGATGAGTTTAAATCTTGCCTGTGGTTGATCTGAGTGAATTACAATGCTCGCCAGGAGCGATGGACTTACCCACTTTTGCGAAAAATTACATTAAGGGACAATATATTTAGGCTCGAAATTCCAACGGATTCGTAATTAGGATAACAATATTACTACCATTACAGATTTTCGATGAAACATTTTCACTTCTGAAAAACTCAGTTTGTCTCGCTTTTCATGGAAACATCGGTAGATGTACACGCGATGAGTCTGAATCTGATCTGAGCCTGAAGTTGATCTGAGTGACATACACTGCTCGCCCGAAGCGATGGACTTGGCCAGTTTTGCGAAAAATTATATAAGGGGACAATATAGGCCGAAAATTCCATCGGATTCGGAATCAGGACACCAATTTTAATACCAAAACAGATTTTCGCTGAGAAATGTTCAGTTCTAAAAACCCACTTTGTCTTACGTTTCATGAAAACACCCCCGTATCTTCCGTAAATATTAGTGGAACTCTGTAAATTGCGTGATCGGTAGATATACAGGCGATGAATCTGAATCTTGCCTGGAGTAGATCTGAGTGACATACACTGCTCGCCAGTGGGTGTTTTCATGAAAATTAAGACAATTTTGGTTTTTCAGAATTAAAAATTTTTCAGCAAAAATATGTATCGGAAGTAAAATTGGTGTCCTGATTCCGAATCCGGTGGAGTTTTGGGTCTATAATGTCCCCTTATATGGTTTTTCTCAAAGATGGGTAAGTCCATCGCTTCTGGCGAGCATTGTATTTCACTCGGATCAACCACTCATTCTGAAATTTACAGAGTTCTTCTCAAATAATTACGGAAGATACGGAGGTGTTTCCATGAGAAGTGAGATACACTGTATGTTAGGAGAAAAATGATTTATAATTTTCCAGTTTCAACACCCTGTATTTCTGCAAGAAAGCAGCTTTGTGAAAAAATGCATGTGAAAGTGACATTGATATTTTTGGTAGAATATCACAAATTTGAAGCAGGGATTTGGACTGTATACAATTCACTCCAGCAAAACAATTTTTTCATTATTAGTATGTATTCATAAAAGCGCAATTACCTTGAAAACGATTGATTTTTCCGGGTTCAAACAATCATACATTCTTCACTTGAAATTGAATGAAGAAATCGAAAAATAATAATGTTCTTGATTTTACCAGTGGCGTAAAAAATAGGGGAGGAAAGGGACCAATATACCGTTTTTGTACGCCACTGGTGGCAACTAAAAATGAAATTTTTCTTTTAAAATAAAGCTCTTATTGAACAAAAATAGTTCTTCGAATTAAACTGTAAAATTTCCAAAACTGTGGAATTTATGAATGAAAAATAGATTTAATTTTTCATATTCAACACCCTGTATCTGTGCAACCCACCGCTACTCAAGGGTCTGACAATTGATTTTGTGATGAGTATCACATGATCTACCAACGATAAAAAATTCAGCGTGCATACTATTACCTTTTTTTCAACTTTTTTTGACAAGTTGCACAGCCTCCCACCACTCCACCCACCGCGGTCGCGCGGTCTGAATCTTGGTTTAGTAATAAGTGGTATGTGTACTATAATAACAACTGAATTTTATCGTGCATACTATGACGTATTCCAAAGTGACAGTACCTCCCGGACTATAATTATTTAGGTTGAATAGGAAAAATGTTTCTGTTGTGCAGCCAAATTCAGAATTTATTTGTTTATGTTCATTATTAACTTATTGAAAATGCTTTTCAACTTGCCTCAACTTACCTTATATTATTTTGAAATTTATTTTTTGAATTGTTGAATTTTATTCGAATATTTTAAACAACAATAATAAACAAATCATGGAGACTAAAGTTGTGGGTGAGTTTAGTAAATGTGGTTATGGTGTCTAAGACATCGAATTCGAGATTTGAATTTTGAGTTACTGAACCTCAATCTGACTATGTAATTATTGCCATTTTATGGATTCTGATAATGATGAATTATTGATTCCATAGTTGCCTATGTGGTTCATGAGCATATGAGTCATTGAATGAACAATAAAACAAAAGCAATCGACATTAATGATTTATTTCATTAGTTTTGGTCATTAAATCCTTCGAACTATAAACACGGTGGGAAGGCCATAGAAATATTCTAGAACTATTACGTTTTAACAAATTTGTAAACATTTATTCAAAATTCTAATAACAATTATGATATATAATTCCTTAGAACAACAGTACAGTCAAATATCCCAGTGTATTTTCATATATCATTAACAAAATTCAACATAATTTTAGGGTAAATTTTGAAAACACTGTTTTTTGTACAAAACATAGGATTTATATATTTGTTCAGTAATCATGCATCTTATCTTATTTTACTTCATGACTGAGGACTGCTGCTGTTCCAGTCGGGCTTGCATCAGTGGTAAGAATTATTAGGCCGTATTCATAAAAAAGAGGATTTGCTTTTACTTGCAAATATCGAATCATTGACTTCATAGTCTATTCATAAAACAAGAAGGAAAAGATTTGGTAAGGACCAAAAGGTTTTACTTTTTTGGTATTCATGAAGAGTAGTATTTACTTCAAAACGGAAGGATTTGCTTCATAAAATGTGCATCTAGTCCAGAGAAGCTTCTGTAGCAATTACTTCAGTTATTTAAATGCCTTGTAAGTAGGGCGCAGGTGTTTAGTTGTGGAGTGCACGTGTCGTTTTATTGCTTTCAAATTTCCCATGGCAGATGTGGTGCACGTACGCGCACAAAAAGTGTACAAAAAAAGACGTAATGTACGTGAGTGCGACTTTCGAACCCTCTTCCGGTTTGACGAAAGAAACGTGCAGTGGTTAGCCGACTACTTCATTGGCGAGACTGTGGAAACCAGGGGAGGAGCGCTTTCGCCAGTACAAAAAATGAAAGTGTTTTTACGGTACACGGTAGATCCGGGCTTCCAGAGCGGTATCGAGGAGGAACTGGGATGTGCACAACCTACAGTCTCCAGAATTGTTGGTACAATTCTCGGTCTCATCGTGGCCAAGGCGACTGTATGGATCAAGTTCCCATCGACTGAAAATGAAGTTATGGAAGCCAAAGTGGAATGGGCAGCGACCAAACAGTTCCCAACAGCAATTAATAGGAATTTTCGACTGCACGCATGTTGAAATTGAAAAGCCGCGTCGATTTGGAGATGAATATGTATACCGGAAAAATTATGCTAGTATTAATGTTCAAGCCATATGTGATCAAAATTACGTTTTTCGGAATATCGATGCACGGTGGCCCGGATCCGTACATGACAGTCGAATTTGGAAAAATTCGCCGGCTCATGGAATCATGCGGCGGACGACGAATGCGGTGTTGTTGGGGGACAGTGGCTATGGTATAATGCCCTATCTGATGAAGCCCTTCTCCATCGTAGAAGACAAAGCGCAGGTTGCCTTCAATCGATTATTGAAAAGAGAGGGTGATTATAGAACATGCTTTTGGACAGTTGAAAAGACGGTTCCCGATTCTGAAATATGTCTTTCACGGTAGCTGTTAGCTTCTTCGCTTTTTTTGCGGGAATTTGAGATTTTTCTAATATTTCCGGGTATCGTTTCACCCTTTCGGCAATGAACTTACATTCAGAGTGCTCATCGCCGGTGTCTTGTGACTCTGATGGGTCGTCTGCCAGTTCCTCATCACTGGACATTTTATTGAAAACACCAATATCCAACACAGCTCGATCACATATAAAATCTAAACTCCAAGTACAACTCACTCACTAACTGTAACAGTACGTTGAAACTGTTCGGCGCGTATCTACCTTTTCCTCTTTTTGCCGAGGATTTGCTTGCGAAGAAAAGGAAAAGATTATGAATAAGAAGTCAAGCAAAACCTTTTCCTTCTACCTTTTCTTCTGAGCTCTTCCTTTTACTTCTACCTTTACCTTTGAAGAAAATACTTCATTTTTATAAATACGGCCTATTGATCTGATTTGTAATTTAAAGAAAGATGTATGTGAAGATGTTGAAGAATCCCAATAACATTCGCATAAACAAGATCTATGGTAATAAAATTTCGTTAATGGAACAAACATTAAGTTGTACCTACCTATATGAAATGGAAGAGTATTGAATACAGTGAAAATGGAATGATTTAGTAATTTTTTTCTGAAACGATCAAAACTGTGAAGTATTTGAATAGTAAGATCTGATATCGTCATTGGAGAGTACTTCGTAATTTCGTTGGGTAGTTACGTTAATAATTTTATCGTTATATTACATTACATCAATGAATATTTTTATCAATTTTGCGTCCAAAATGAAGTTAATGCATTTGGTATTGTTTCGAAGTTGGTTACATCAAACCGTCAGATAAAAGCCAGAAACTTATTATCTTCCTCTCTCTCTCTCTTTGATTTATTGACCGTTGCTTGCGATGGGTCACTCTTGGGCAGGGTCAGATAATTTATATGTGAATTAACTGACAGCATCTGTCAAATTTTGAATATTGTTTTGTTTTCATTTTTTTAACAAAAAACCACAATTCGATGCAAAATCAAAGAAATATTATATTCTACAAGTTTTATAAAAGACAGTTATGCACTATCATAGCTAGTTCAGTGAGCGTAAAGTGGCACTTCGCATTATGGCCCTCGGGCCGTAAAGTAGACAAAATTTTCGAATTTTCTATATTTACACATCATTTTATGTAAGACCTAACACGAATCAAAATAATTTCAGTTTAATAGAGAAATACTCTTCCAAACATTTCTTCCTAATCGATATTTTTTCAACATTTAATTAAGTCATAAGACTGATTATTTGAAAATGCAGTTAGTTTAGTTACTGATGTTGGAGATGGGATATTGTCTTGAACATAATTAAAAATTGAAATCTTCGTTACAGCATCTGCATCGATACGAGAACAAGTATTCATTTTAGAAGTGGATGGTTGGTTCAAATAACTATCTGGTATCATTCCGTCACAATCGTTGGCAATTTATTCAGTGTTGATCAATTTATTTGAAAGAAATTCTTCAGTATAGTTCTCAGCTACTATAGTTTTACATTCCCCATACTATGTTACTCTTGATTATTGTATACATAATGTATGAAACGTGTAGACCATTAGAATTCAAGTCAGTATTTGTGATTCGCGCTATAAAACCGCTAGTGCATAAAATTTTGTATGTATCGCCATCGGACCATCATCCACGCCGCAGGCCATAAACGCCTACTTTACGCCCTTGATACATGAATAACTATTTCGCATTCTCTTGGAGCACTCACCAGTTTGCTCGACGTATTCCAAACAAACAATAAGAAGTGTCTCATGGAAATAATATACTGTTAGAATAACAAACAACCACCAAATATTGTAGAATATACAAAGTTCTTTTCTTCTTGATTTATAATTGTTTTCCTAGCAAACTTGAACAGAAAAAACGTTTTGTTTCGCATTAGATTAGAATCGTATTCTTTACACTAAGTAATACTTAAAGATCTAAATACATCACTTGTGTAGCTGATATAGCACCAAAAAAGGCAAGAGTACTAGCGACGCTCACTACCGCTGTGGTAGTTCCTGTAACACTGACGATGGTGCCCATACAAACAGAAAGAATAAACTGAGCTAAGAACACCATACTGGAAACTATGGCAATATCTGTGCCCAAACCTCGAATCTGGGTTGATATCTTCTCAGCTCCTTCTGGTGTTGTTTCGAACTGAAATTGAAGACAGAAATAATTTGATACAGGTAAACCACGACAGCTAGGCATCTGAGAATTGAATCCACACTAGAATGAACCTTACTTTTTTTCGACAGAAAATGGTGGTCGTTCTCTGTCGTACCATGTTTGTTTGCTCATATCAAAGGCCAAGATGGTTGAAGTATACCAAAATTAAGAGAGACACAATTGTAATTTTATGTTTATGTTAAGTTAGGCAAAAATGTCATAGATAAGAATATAGTGAGCTCTTTTTTGGCTTTTTGCAAATATACTAATTTTCTATTCAATGTGTAATGAGGTATTGCTCATTTTTGCATGTTCGTTTCACCAGAGCCGAAAACTCCATGACGAAAATCGTCTTACTCTGATGGTCGAGGAGGACTACATCAGGCTTATTGGCTTGTATTTGCCTGAGGGTGGGGAATGAGTAGTTCCAATATATTCGGCACTTCTCATTCTCCACAACAGACTCAATATCCCCCGGAGCATAAGGCAACACCTGTGTCTCGTCTATATCGTATGAGTGTCGTAGATGGTAGTACAACACTCGTAGAGCTGCGTTATGCCTGTTGATATAGGCCGAGACCGCATATGCTGGACATGCTGACAGCAAATGCATAAGGGTCTCGGCGCCCCATGACACGCTCTGCATCTAGTGTCGGGGATCTCTATACCCATCACGCGGCTACGGTAGACTAGGGTGTTGAAGACACAATCCTGGCAAGCCATTATGAATCCCTCAGTCTCCGACTTCAGCTCACTTGACCTGAGGAAAGCAAAGGTCAATTTTTTGGATAAGCCAAGGTCTTCAATGTTCTTGAAGAAGACCCCATGCATTGGCTTATCCTTGTGCAGCTGCAGGAGGACCTCAGTCTCCGCAGTTTTGATGTGAGTTTTTTGCTGAACGGGTTCCAACTCGGTGACAGAGTTTGGGTCACCCCGTTCAGTGTCGAATACGAGACCAAGTTCATCAGCTGCCCAGATTGCTGCCTTGAAAAGAAATGATCCCTGCTTTTTCATGGTCGCGAACCATGCAGAGAAGGGGATCTGAACTCCTGATGACTTTACAGGCACCACCCAGCACCATTCTGTTATGTAGACACTCCAAACTCAAAACGGACGATTTAGGATGCATCATTTTTCGAGTTTTAACGTCTTCTTGAGTCCATTTCAGTACTCCAAAAGAGTAGAGTAGAATCGGAAAGGCAAGCATATTAGTAGCAGCAACTTTGTTCTTCTCCGACAGTTCTGATGACCAGATCTGACGGAGTTTGTGCTGATACTTGCCGTGGAGAGAGTTTTTAACTGTGTTTACATCTTGGGAGCGGCGTTGCTCCACTCCAGAGTGGCATCAGTTGTTCAATGCATCTCACTATTTGATCGGGCACCGCAAGTCATCTGAGCAAATGCATGATTAGCTCATGCGATGTTGTATCAAATGCCTTGCGGTAATCGATCCAGGCCATCAAAAGGTTCCGCTTATTCTGCACGGAGTCCTGCGTTATACATCTGTCTATGAGCAGGTAGCGACCCCCCTCTTTGACCCTCTTTGCTCATATATCCGTTTGTACACCGGATCAACTGCGAAGAGTATTCGAGCTTATAAAATGCGCGTAAACATCTTATAGCACGAATTCAAGCATGTTATCGGCCT
Organism: Chrysolina haemoptera; assembly: GCA_958298965.1. Lineage (NCBI taxonomy): Eukaryota > Metazoa > Arthropoda > Insecta > Coleoptera > Chrysomelidae > Chrysolina > Chrysolina haemoptera. The sequence continues at coordinate 21,946,293 of OY282591.1, read as the reverse complement.
GTAATTCTTTGGATCAGACAAATCTCCGTTTTTGGGGATAAGCATGGTTCGCCCCTCGACAAACCAATCCGGAATCTGCTGCTCCCCATCTAGACAAGAGTTGAAAACTCTTGCCAAATGGTGGTAGGTACTTTATTACAATATTTATTATTATCATCATATTATCATGCTAATTATCATATGATGATGTAATATACTCACCGTCCCTTTAGCGTGGTAGTGGGCTACAATCAGATATGGCATCGTAAAAAGCGTGGAATACATAACACCAGCCGTCCAACTGAAGAGAATTACTCCGATTTTGTGTTTGGTGATCGCCATTAGAAACATACCAGTTGAGTATACCAACAATCCACCGACGTAAACCTTCTTGGCACTATAGAATTTGAATAATATCGATTTAAAAGGCCTCAGAAGATGCATATTGTATGTGACGGGAACTTACCCTAATACTTTTATGAGTTTTTCAATCTTTGTTGAGTAACAGGCACATGACAGGGAGTACATAGACATTCCCCAACATCCAAATCTAACTCCAGATTCGTATAAATCTCGCGTTGCACTTCCTTCTATTGCCTGAAACAAAAATCTTTATATACATCATGTTTCGACAGAAAAAAATTGAAAATGTTTACTCCGTCAATCATAAAATAGACAAGTATCCAGAGATGTAACTAAGTTGGAGGCAAAAATTCCGCCCTATTTTCTTTAATTTGTATACCCGGTGTCCCAAGTTATCGTATACAGGCAATAGCTCGCTTATTTGACAAGATGATTGAAAAATAGAAAAACTGCCTTGAATGGCATTGAAATACCTTCCTAATGTATGATAAAATAAATTTCATTTGTCAGCCCTGTGGGAGCTCCCCCTCACTTTTACTTTTATATGGCACCACCTGTATATTGCAATGGAAAATTGTGTGTTATTCTATTTGGAATACAATGATAGCACATACTTGGTATTTTTTTTATTAATAATTAATCATTAACATTTTGATTGCCTCCGCCCATGTTTATAAAAACTTGACAGAATAGGAGATTTTTGTTACATTCACCATGAACCAGCAGCATGTACTCGTCTGAACTGAATGTAGGTATGTACTTATAACAAGATTAATTATTTTTGAATTGAAATTTTTGGATAGTGGATAACACAAAGAAAAATAAGGCTCCTATTCTGTCCAATTTTTATAAACATGGGCGGAGAAAATTTTTAATTTTTTTTTGTTACATATTTGATGATGAAATAAAGGCATTATTATTATTATTATTATTATTATTATTATTATTATTATTATCATTATAAGGATAATTAGTTAACGTGAAAAAAGTCACAAAATGTTAATGATTTTGTTTTTATTAATGAAAAAATACCAAGTATGTGCTATCGTTCCAAATAGAATAACACACAATTTTCCATTGCAATATAAAGGTGGTGCCGTTTGAAAATAAAAAGTGAGGGGTAGCTACCACAGGGCTGACAAATGAATTTTTTTATACCTCATTAGGAAGGTACTTTGATGCCATATTCAAAGCAATTTTTCTATTTTTTTTTACTCCTATGACTGTTGCTCTCCTGACACTATCTGATTCATTCATTATCGTTTTCTGATTTCAATAATCTAGGGTTGATTCGTATTACATGACAGGACATTCAATAAATAATAACAATAGGTGATAATACACCCTTGCACAAGGTCTCACCTTTTATGGGTTTTCTATTTTACTTGCTATAATTTGAACGTATTATACCATTCATTGTTTTATTGTATTTTTGAGCAAATAAATCATTATTATTATTATTATTAATTAACACTCGTAGATAGAGTCTGTGCGGGTAAAGCACGCTCATTATTATTATTTGCTGTGGCAAAATAAGTGAACCGAGTTTGGTAGCTATGAACCTAGATAGGCTACTGCCTAGCTAGCATCTAACCCAAATACAAAAAATAGTAATTGCACGCAAATTGTACATCAATCATTCGTTCGTTGTCCAAGAGGGATATTTGATTGACGTATATATCGTACAAACAAGGGACGTTGGACATAAATTGTACAAATAATGGATGTTCTTCGAGGACATCCTATCATCTCGGAACATTTTTACATTTGGTTATTTTTACGTGATGAACAGGAAAATTAGACGGCTATCACGATAACCGATCGATGTCCAAGAGGGATGTCCATAGGGTGTAAATTACGTACTGCGGGACGTTGGATATCATTCATATGATTGATGGGATGTCCTGCAAGAATGTCCCATCGTTTTCCAAAGTAGGGCGTCCGTAGGAATCACTTATATCACTTATATCTGACTTATATCTGATATTTCCACTTTTAGTGGGCATAAAACGGACGTCGCAAGGATCCCACTTCAGGGGTAAACAAAGGTACCTTGTACTCGGGAAAGATACGTTGTAGGGGATGAATCATTATCATCGTTCCTAGTGTTTGTATGCTCAATTTCTCATTTTTACGAAATTGATAGGTCTGAAGGACTGGAAAGTGTTCTAACAAAAAGTTATCGAAGACTTGTGTATGTTTTCTGTACAAAACCCTCCGTTATGTCCCGAATGCAAACCCATTGGACAACTCACCGTTGGGTTACCTTGGAAGACTGCTTCTCCAACAAAGTCTGTGAAGTAGAGGGAATAGCAAACGTGTGCCATCCAACAAAACAGGTTTGTTAAACATAGCATCCTTATCGAGTGAGGCATGTATATGATGCTCATGAGGTATACAATCAGTGAGGCGTTTGGATCCGGACTAATGCTCTTCCGTGGTATACTCGAACAATCATTTTCCTCCATGCATCTCTCTACTGTATTATCATGATTTGAGTTATCCTGAAAATAAGAATAATTATATGGTAACAAAATTTGTTGGACAAACTGAAGTATGACATAGAAAATATACAAATTATATTTTTTATGTGATTCTTGATTCTATTGCAAATATACTACCTTAACAGATTAGTTAAACTTTGAGTGAGTTTTGTGAAAAATTTTCATATTATTGAATTTTTTGACAGGCAGAATAGAGAGGTGGTGTGAAGGCTGGTGAAAAAAAGTAAATTCCCGAATGTTTTAAATCACTGCACAATTTTCGCGGGAGGTAAACGCTGTTATGATGAACATTATCCATGTGCATAAAAATAAAAATCAAAATCACGGTATTGAACAACTATAGATGCAAAACAATAAAACAAACAAAACAAAAATGGAATTCAAAATTCGTAACTGTACTGGATGTCTATATCAAAATCAATAAAGTGTGTGACAAATTTGCAATTGAAACCTTTACAAATGTAATGCTACGAGGGGGAAGACCTGCTGTTAGCAGGACTGTTGCTGGACGTTGGCTGCAATTGATATAACAACTTTACAGTTGCTCTTGATAGGTCTTTGAAAACTTTATGCAAGTTATCCTTGCTTAGTGGGTTCTGGAAGTCTGTTTGCCTTTGTTTTTCTATTCGTTTCATTAATTCTTTAGAGAATTTTCTGGAGTGATTCTTCTCGTTTTTCATCCTGGCCCCGCTTTTCCTCTTATTTTATTCTTGCTGGCGCCTTATTTCTATATCCCCATATTTTGGATGAATTTTTCAAAGTCCTCCATCGTATCGTACGATGTACTACTCATATTCAACATTAATAATTTATAAACAGTTTCTACTTTTCATTGATATCCCACTTCTGACACCACTATTTCATTATTTGGGACAAAAATCACAACGTAACAATGTACGTTTGTTACGTACGTTTATTTTACGAATTTTTGCACACTGCTGGTGCGCGTGCGTTGGCTCATGACCACTTCCACACTATTCCACTGATTCAGTGGCGTATATATGAACGTTGTCATCCAAAAAATTGTTTGAATCGTCTCAGAGAGCCCTGAAATTTTAAAGGTACTTTCGCACACGACAGACAAAGTATCCCATTTAATTTTTGGTTAGTGGTATAGTTCACCTTGTATATTTGTAAAAACGGCGCTTCAAAGATTAGTTACAATTTCGAAATATAAGTGTAAATATTATTCAAATAATCTAAATCAGTTTTTCGTACATACTGTTGTACATATAGTTGGTATAACATTTATTATATGAATCTGAGTGAGTTGGACTGAAAAAACTTTTATGGACAGAACGAGTTTTTTCGGATGAATTCAATAACACCCTCTACGTTCATTCCACAGTTTTCAACTAACAGTTTTTTATCAATAATTTTATCAACGTTGTATATTCGTTTTGACAGTGGTGTAGTAAAGAAAAATAGGATTCATAAATTATACCTGAGCTCAAAAAATCTTCGTAAAAACTGAAAATGTTTGATGGAAACAGTTGAGGAATTTTAATTTTTCAATAATATGAAATACTGTGAAAACAAATTTTCGAGTTATGTGACACCTATTTATTTACATACTTCATCATCTTCATCCACGTCCCTTATAGCACCATAAGATTTTCCTCCACCACCGTTTGCAAGTTCATTTTCTTCGTCATTATTGTAGTTTTCGAAATACTGGAACTCATCTCCTTTCAACTCCAATATTCTGAGAGGCATTTCCTTGAAACTCGTTATGGTATATGACACGCACACGATGAAAATTATTGTGATTAATGTAAACACTGCTCGTACATGGCCACCAAGAAGGGTTCCTTCAACAAAAATGTTGATATTGGCAGTTACACCAATCAATAGAGCAAAAAATTAGTGATTTGTTAACTAAATACTAGGAGGAAACTGTGCCGTTAGTTGGAAGAGAGTCCGTAGTTATATTGTCGATGTTAAATTTTTGTAAACATTTAAATTTCTCCTATGGAAATAATTTGTCCGACCCGATCCGATGATTATTAACGGAAAAAACTTGATTTTTCAAAAAATTAACAAGTCCGCCATTTTTCAATTTGTAGGGTTGGTCCTTCTCACGAAAATAGTGAGTTATAAGTACTTTATTTGTGCGCTAAACAGGCGCTATTGGACCATTACTTTTGGTACAATAAATGCAAATTGATTTTTTTGCACTATATTTGCGAAATGCTTGCAAACATGACTGTAAACGGCCGGTTCGCCTAAGCGGTCGAGTAGTAGGAGAGACCGGAAGATGAGAGGACGTGATAATCCTTTTTACAATACGCCTCTCTTCATTTTCTACTACTCGACCACTTAGGCTGGCTCGGCCGTTTTTAGTCATGTTTGCAAGCATGTTTCGCCCATTTCGCGGCAATAAGACGAGCAATGAGAATATACGTTATTAATACTAAACTTTTTTCAGAATGTGTTGGAATTGAGAAATTGAAATCGGACATTCACTAGAGCATACAGGCACGCTGCATTGAAAAATTTGAATTGCAATTGTGCCAAAACTGTTGATCCGACAGCGCCTGTTTTGCGCATAATTGAAAAATGGCTGAGTTGTGAATTTTTTAAAAACCTGTTTTTCGGTTTTTCCAGTTTTTCTCCGGCTACCATTGCTTCGATTGGGTCGTAACCAGATTGCTGTATTAGTTGTAATTTTAAAAAACAACGTTTTTTGTATTTTAATGTACGAAGGCGTAGAAGGGCCATATGATTCTATAAAAATATTTTTCACTAATTTCCGACATTGAAGTCGGAATTTAATACAATTCCGACTTCAAAGTCGGAAAATACTGAATTCCAATGTTGGAATTTCATTATTGTCTACGCTGCGAATTGAACCACATCTGATAGAACCCTAAAGACCCTAACTAAAAGAAAAAATCTGAAGGTGAAAATTTGCATTTTCATTCAGATAATTTATTGATAGTTGATAGTATCATTTACAGAAATTGTTTATTTTATTGATGTAAGACCGCCATTAGATCTCCATCAGGGAGATCGGAAGAATTGGGAAGCAGACTCTTCAAGCAAGTTCACACAGCAAAGAAGGAAATGATGGAAATATTTCTTCTGTCTTACCGACGTTACCGAGATGAAATGTATACATATTCCATCAGATTTGTTTCAATGCCCATCGTGGCTTTAGCCAGGGAAGTAGTTTTTGTCTGCTAGTTAATACAGATAAATCATTTTTTTTTATTTTAATGCAGAATGATCCTCTTTTCAACATGAATACCTTCCAAGAGGTTATTTTGAACGAATGATAATGGCGACTGGAGTTTGTCTTTCATCCGTAGATGATTCCACAACTGATTTTATGAACATCCTGTTCATATTTCCTCATATTTCGATACAAAAATCAAAATGCATTACCCATGACAGGTTCATGTCAAAAAACAATTTCCAAAGTGTCTCTGCAGAAGAAATGTTTCCATCATTTCCATCTTTTCCATTCTTGCTGGGTGAAATTGCTTCTGAAGAGCCTGCTTCCCAATTCTTCCAATCTATGTGATGAGCTTGGAAGAGCGAAATAGATTTTCGTCGACAAAAATGTATTGGAGATCTAATGTAAGAGGTTACATAAATGAAATGAACGAATTCTGTCAGTGATACTTATGAATAATATTGTCCCTTTCTCATACATTTTAATGAATTCTCAATGATAACTATAAACAGTTAAAAAATTAACTATCCCAGCAAAAATGCAAATTTTCACCTTCAGTTATTTTCTTTTTAGTTAGGGTTTTTTCACAATATCTATCAGATGTGGTTTAATGTCCAGCGTGGCTTCAGATATTACAAAAAAATCACATTTTTTCATTTCATTGAATACTCAATTTCATTTTGATTTTTGTTTGAAATTAAGAACAGTATGCTCTTGGGAGGTATTCATGTTGAAAAAGGGAACATTTTTCATTAAAATATTTATTATTTTCCGACATCGAAGTCGGAATTTTATTATTTTCCGACTTTGAAGTCGAAAATTTGTGAAACATATATTTTTTTAATTATATGGCCCTTCTACGCCTTCGTATTAATGTTTATAAAAAATCAATGAATAACATAGGAATGTTGATAAAATAACAGTTACGAGTCCAGAACATAACAGAAAAAACTATGGACTGTCTTCCATGTAATGACACATTCGGTTTCCTCCTAGTATTTTTGTTACGATAAAATCCTCTATAGATTGGCCTAAGCAAAGAAGCTAACTAGGTACACATTATTATTGTCAAAAACCAAAACTATAAAAACTCCATTATCTACGTGAAACACATATCCTCCATTATTTTGTAAAATTGTTCTAAACAAGTAGTAGTAGTAATTGTACTTTTTCCTACGAGCGTGCGGAAAAGTAACTTTTCCGCACGTTTTTTCGTTTTGAAAGTTGACTTTTCAGTACGATTTAAAATCGTAACTTTTCCGCACGATTTTTACTTTTCCGTACGATTTTTACTTTTTCGCACGATTTTTGTATTGTTGAAAATGAGGATATTTAGGACTAACTAAATGATCTATGTAACTATTCTGTCTTATTAGTCATTTTGTAGCATTATTATAAAAACTTGTTTATTAAAAACCTTGTTTTTTCATAAATAAGATGAACAAAAACACTCGTAGGAAAAATTTTGTACCTAACTCTTACGGAAAATGTCTTTTCCGCCCTTAATGGCTTGCAACTGATGTCGCATGCGGGAAAGTACTACTTTCCGCACTTGTTAGGTAAATAACTATTTCGACATGTGTCGAATGGACATTGACGGTAGAAGTCCTTCAGCCAGAGTGTTCTTGTAGGCTTTGTTACTGACTCCATACGCCACCTTAGGAGCAGCACTGGTAATTTGAAACCAACAGTGAATGGTGGATGACTCTCCCTGGTCAGTATTCAGAATTTTTGAATACAATCTACTACCATAATTAAATGAAAAAATTCTTGCCCCAGCGAAAGGATTGATCCATAGACCTTCGACCTATGAGTCGGATGATCAAACTACTACATCACGCCGCCGCTCGAGTTCGAAACAAAATTGTTCAAAAATTCTGAAGATGTAATAAAATAAAGGGTATATCATGTGATGAAATGAAGAACCCTGTCATATATCCAGACTTTTGTGTCACACTGTATATGGGCGTAGGTAAAGTATAGTACGTAATGCGTGTTGTAAAGGAATTAGGCACTCGCCGCTAAGGGTCTTCGTGCATATTTTTTTCCATTCGTAATATGCCTTTTACACCACTTGTTGCGTAATATACTATCACGACATGGTTTCTCCGAACAATTCATCAGTAGATTATCTGATTTGGTTCACATGATCTTCTGATGAGGCCAAGTAGGTCTGTGAAACGTGGGTCAGGAAGAAGTATTTACTTTCGTGTTTGTCAAAACGCTCAAAACTTGTTTTTTTAATTTTTTTTTATCTCAGAGATAACAGAGTAAAAATGTTGAAATACACTCACCTATAAAAGTTACATCCCAATTTATTCCACCAAGAGCGTACCCAAAAAATCCACCCAATCCTGCCATTATGGTGAAGGTACTCAAACCTCGAGCGTGGTCCTCTGAAAAAATAAGTGGTTTTCAAATTCAGAATAAATCATCTAATTTTTAGATTAGGGATTAACTCAACCAAGTTATTGGATATTTCCTGTTAGATATTGCCAATAAAATTCTTATTGTTCAAGATATTTCCAGCTGTAGTTTTTTTTTGTGACTAAAAAATGTTTCGAACAGAATGTCCACGTTTCTGTAATAGTCCAATCAAACGGTGATTTGACGTAGTTTTTTTTCACTCGTCATAAAACCATGCACCTTTTGAGGTGAACCATTCTATACAAAAATAAAGTTTATGAAATTACCTATGAAAAGCAATTCGCTATTCTCCCCTCAACAGAAGCTGCAGCACTCACAGAGAGTCTACTTAGGGTATAATTGCAAGTTCAGACATAGTTGAACTTTATGAAAGATCCTGCAAGATGTAGTTATCTATTAATTAATTGTTTTTGTTATAATTATCTCCGTTTTATTCATGGTTTTGGTTCGGATTATTTACAATAATGGTATAGTTTAACTGCTATAATTTTCCATACCAGTAGAAATTGAGATACAAGATCAATGAAGAATGTGGAAAATATGCTCTCAAAAACTAAAACATTTTTTTATGGGATCTGGATTTTCCAAATATTTGGAGTTACAGGAAGATCCCTGAAACAAATCACTACTAAGTATATTTATTTTGCTCAACATCAAATCAAAATAAATTACGATTTTCAGGTTTCTACCTAGTTCTATATCTATTTTCTGATACTCTTTGAATTCTTACCTGGAATGGTGACATCAAGAAGGTACGCTCTAGCAGGACTTTGACAAGAATCTGCATCAAAATCAAGCAGAACTGTTCCCAGTACCGTGAAAAATACTCCCCAAGGATGAGAATTATTGTATACTAGGGGTTGGACAGTTTCATCGCCTTTATTGATGGAAGCAATTTCAATATCTCCAACCTCGTATTCCATGAGTTCTGACGCACTCGTCCTATGTGAAGCTATTCGGGAATAATTTAGATTGGGGGGAAGGGGATCACCCATCATATACCCCAATTTTTCACCATTTGGCACCAATATCAAACCTGTTAGGAAAATTAAGCGAATTATTTAAAAAAAATGTGTCATAAAAAATAGTTTCTTTCCAGTTGTATAAGGCTCCAATAGTCCAGTACGTGGGTATCAAAAAGGGCTGTTTGAATGCAAAAGGTGGGGTAGTAGCGATTTTTTAGAATGTTGTTAGGCTTGGGGCCCTAATGAAAAATCCAAGTTTTTGACTTCAAGGCGCATGCGCTCGAGCCGCCATCTTGGATTTTAGGTAAAAATATTTGGTTTTCTGATAATAACTCAAAAACGGTGGCTTTCACGACAAAAGATAATCCATATATAATTGAAGTAATAGTATATTGTACAATTGTACACTTTACTTTTTCTACGACCATCTGAATCATAAACAAATTTGTAATATTTTTAATAACACATTTCATCATAAACTTTCCTGCCGTCATGATTCCCATAATATATACAACCTAAAAAAGGAATGGAAGAAGAATTGAAGAGGTTTTATTCTTCATAAGGATTAGACAAATTATTTTATACTTTTCAGTCCGCTATAAAAACATAGTACGTTAATTTTTTTTATTTTATCATTATTTTCTGATGTTTAGGGTTATATGAATGACATTTTGGAATTGATTTCGAATACTTTCATGGCGTAATTACAGAGACATGCGATGTATTTCAGATTCATTTAAATCCTTTTTTCTTCTATCTTTTCGGACGATGTTCGTTTCACCAGGAGCCGAAAACTCTGACAAAAATCGCCCTACTATGTTATTATTATTTTAACATTAATATCATGAGATTGGTAGAGGGTGAAAGTTGAATTTGAAATTCTCATTATTATTTTTATTATCATCATTATCACACAACATTGTGAAATTCTGTTGGAAAATTCTTGTAATGTCGTCTGTCTTTGATATGTGTGTCAAATTTCAGAATATTCGGATGTTTGTAAGTGAGCGAAAATAGAATTTGAAAATTCACATCATTTTTATTATCAGTATTAGTGAAACTGCGTTTTTCCAGTGAAGACCCTTATCTGAATACCAACTTTGATCCCAATGGTTGAAGCAGTTTTCGAGATCCAAAAATTCACATTATTATTATTATTAAAATCATGTTTCTCTGAGGAAGACGCCTATATAGATGAACTCAAAATGCAAAACATCATCTTTATACAAAATGCTCCAAATCGTTAAAGCCCTTTGCGAGATCCAAAAATTCACATCATCATTATCATTATTTTAAGTAAAATCGCGTTTTTTCAGGAAAGACTATATTGATGGACTAAAGAAGCAAATCCTCATCTAAATTAAGAATTTGATTCAAATCGTTAGAGCCGTTTGCGAGATCCAAAAATTCACATTATTATTATAAATGTTAGTAAAACCACGTTTCATTTACATTTTCAAGCATTATTGTAATCCAATTTTGAGCTATGGTCCAAATTTCAAATATCTAACTTAATGAGAAATTAGTTTAAATTCCACCCGGACAGACATACAAGAATCCAAATTAATAAAAACAAGGTAAAAAAATACATCATGTTGCAATAATAATACGCTCTCGTAAATACCGCACCAGCACCCTGAATCTTCGGATATGAATAAAATTGAAGAATCATCCGCATATAGACCGATGAATTATTTTCGTAAACAATGTGTTTCCTCCTACCCCTATAGAAAGTACACACTTTCCTCCCTCAAACCAGGGAGGAAGCTCATACTTTTCCTCCCTAGGGAGGAAAGTACTTTTCCTCCCCCTCATTTCAAGTAAGTTGTAAAAGATGAAACTTGTGAATCTATTAAAATCAAATTGTTTCCGTAATTTCTATAGAACATCTTATATATCCTGTATTCTGGTAAAAATCAAACATGCATGTTACTCCTACTTTAGTTCTTTAATAGCTATTTGAGTATTTATAGAGCAAAGTGATTGATTGTCGCTCGACAAAAAGATTAATCTCTGGAGAACGACAATGAAACTTTGTGCTCAAAAAAAACAAATTATTTTTTCTACAAGCGCAGCGCTTAAAAAAAAAAGGTCGACACTTCATTCAATTAGGCACATGACATTACTTATGAGAAAATCACTCAATAGCAATCCGAAATGTATAAGCTATCTAAATAATCCAATAATTCAAATCACTAACAAGAAAAAAGTAAAATAACGTTCTTAAAAAAAAAGTTGCAATTGCCAGGAGCTGAACCCGGGAACTTCAGATTAAATAAATAAATAAATAAATAAATATGGGTTTTATTACATAGTTAAAAATTTCACATTTCACATCTCATAACATGTCACATTATATTTCCATGCTTCTTAACCCAGGGGGGTCAGGGGAGGATGGAAAATAGGACCTTCAGATTATAAGCCCAAGACGCCAGCCATTGCACAACCGCAGATTTTCGCGTCGAGCAGTAAACTACATCCTGTGGGAGGAAAAGTGGCACTTTCCTCGCTAGTAATACAAATAGCTATTATACCAGCGTATAGTATCCTGTATTATTAAGAATTTAAGATAAAATTAACTTACCAATGAGAACTCCCACTGACATAATGAAAATAAAAGGTCGTCTTCTCCCGAAGCTTAAGTGACATCTATCACTTAGCGATCCTAATATTGGAGTGAGAAAAAATCCAATAAGCGGCGATAAGGCCCATACGAGAGTCATATGTTTGTGCTCGACGCCAATTTTCAGTAAAGTGGGAGATACGAATGCCGTTTCAGCAGCATATGAAAATTCAATGCCCATTACGGCTGCTGATACTCTTACTAATTCCTTTCTAGTTTTTCGCCTGAAAAAATACAACATATTGTACTCTAAGCGGCTTTGATGCTTGGAAATGTGAAGCGGTAGATAATGTGACCTTATTGCTTTCATATAGGACAGTGGTATAATGTCTCATTCGTCTCAATGTATCGGGTTTTCAACTGGAAGCCGTCAATATCGAGCTCATGAAATACATGGTAATGCTAAAGTGATGGAAAAAAGTCAGAAGGAGATTCATTGCTGTAAATCATGAAGCACAGTCTTATAAAAAAAATATCAAACCAATCCCTCGATAGATATTCTTTTCGTGAGGTTGAATTTTGTGAATGAAAACAATAAATAGAGCTCAACGCTATGATTCCGAAGTGCATCGAAAAATTTTATAGTTTACATAATTGTTGATGATGGACATCTGAATAGGAAATTTTTAACAATGTGGCATTTCCAGTTGTACCGGAAGTTGACCCCAATATCCTCATTTTAAATGGGACATCCGACATATTATTACATCTTTAGATTCTACGAAAAACTCTGATTATATAACGTGTATAATATCCGATATACCCAAGTAACGTAAATGTACCAATGCCTGACACTGTCACTAAGCCTGACACGTTTCATTATTCATACCAAATCAAGCAATATTCTGTACATATTCTGGTTATATTCAATTATTTTGGTTGGTACGACTGTTATATATCGAGTTTCTATACTATCAGATAGATAACACTGGATTAATATTTTTGACAGAATATTTCTACGGAAGGGTATGCTTAGGCGAATATTTGAATATAATCATTAAGGTTCTACTTGAATGAAAATAGAGGATAAAAAAAGTAAGTGACTTATTTTTTGCAATTCAATTGTACTGATTACTATAATATCAAGTATAACTGTTGTTTTAGTAGCAAATTTTTAAATGAAATGTATTTTGTGTTTTTAGAATGGGGTATCAGGTACTGGCTAGTAAACAAAATTGGTTAAGCCAATGCCTGACTTCTGTGTCAGCTATAAGGTTTTCATGAAATCGTTGAAAATTATGGTCTATTCGATGGTATATTAAAGAGCATTATCCATTAAAATTACCATTATTATATATGTAGTGCTTCCAATACCTGACCCACGGTTCAGTTATTGGAATATTTAGGGTCAGCTACTAGTAATTTGTTACTTTGTTGGTATGCCAAGTCCTTTCAGGGGTTCATTCATTTTGCCCCCAGCGTTAAAAAGCGTTTAGTTAAAGAACCCTTGTCATCGGTAGTTTCTGATGAGAAGGGAAAACGATATTGCAAAAAGAAAGAAGAAGAACGTACAAGAAAAGAGCAAGAGAAAGCTGAAAGAAAACGGAAGAGAAAAGAAATTGAAGTGAACAGAGAACGACAAAAAGAAAACGCAAAGAAAACCAAAGCAAATTCTAAGACAAATATCACAGGTGATTCGTCTCATTTACGGTTGAAATAACTCTTGAATCAGAAGAAGGAGGTGAGAACTGGGATAAGTCTTTAGATAGTGAGGACCACACTTCTAGTGAAGACAACTTGAAAGAAGAAGATTTCGTTATGTTATATACGATGGCAAATATTATCCAGGACAGGTAAAACAAATTATTAATCTTGAAAATACATAGTTGGTAAAAGTGATGGAAGAGTGGTTTAAATTACAAGTGGCCAGAAGAAGAGTATATTTTATGGTATGCAGTGGTTGAAGTGGTATACGAAATTAATTAATACAAGAGCAAGTTATTTTTTTCGTGCCATGGCATTGTATTCATCTCAAATAAAGGCTTTTCTATTTCTTTTGTATTCTATCGAATTAAATAAAAAAAGAGGCACTGGTGCACATAAAGTCAGGCTTAGGCTTGTCAAAATCATGCTCCTTCATGGTCAAAATAGGACAAAACCAAAAAAAGTGCAAACATTTTACAGTTTTTGGAAAATTCATCTGGGGTGCTGCCGAGGTGGAAAACTTGGATTTGTCACCTCAGTCATATCCCATTAAACAAAAAAAAAGGAACCAACTACCATCATTTGATGCAACTTAGGCATACCCTTCTCATGACAAGGTTACTGGATTAAATTTGAAATTGAAAATTGCGAAAGCTATTTTTTTTATTTCTGCACAAGATCATTTATTGTTTATTGAGTATCTATGAATTCGTAAAAGAGGACCCTAATTCAGCAAGATACTGATATTAATTCGATTAGAGATTACAGATACCAAATAGAAATTGTATAACATGTTCTTGAGATAACCGCTATAAATAATGAAAATATTCAAATAGTCTTCATTTGGATTATTGGGGTTTCCCTTTGAAAAAATGGACTATTAATAGTGTTTTCAATCCCATATATCATTATTTGGCGAACGCCCTGTATAACTCTTCTCGAATTGATACCAGAATGCAATACACTACAAAAGCGCCTAAGGGCCACATAGTTTTTTTTTCAATTTTTTCGACTTGACCTCAAACACGGAATTTCCGACTTTAAAGTCGGAAAAATACAATTTTTTGCACTTGAAATATTGAATAGTTCGAAAACGGTTAGACTTGGGTATAGGACCATTAGACATGAAATAAATATGTTTAGAATTTTGCGTAAAATCTAAAAATGTACTCGGATATACGTGAAATCCTATTTGAAAAAAGGAAGTTGTGGTCCGGTTCCGGTACAACTAGAAGTTTTCTTGAAAATATTTCAGCCGGATAGCCCTCAAAAAAAATATTGAACTACCAAATTTTTAAACACGGCCCATTTATATTTCATATATTGATCGATACAGTTTCCAGAGGGCCGCCCTGTACATGACACTTATATACCAGGTGTCCGTGAAAGGTGTCTCGCCCCTATAACTTTTTGCTTCTGAAGATGATGAAATGAAAATCGGAGAATATGTATAAGATTTGAGACTAGATTTTTTGACAAGTGACGAAGCTCTACCGTATGGGACACATGTAACATTTCAATTTCTCTCGTCTTCATATGACAGTCTTAAAGGTATCCCATGCAATGAGCAAGGAAGAAAAAAATTAGGTCATGTTACGCCTCAGCAGGAGTGTAATTGGAAGAACGTCGACGATGAAGATGGTGGAGAAATCTGAAATTCATCGACAACTGCCACATACAGGGTGTCCGGTAAACCTTATACAATATTGAAACTGGTGATAAACCAGGCCATGACTGTTCTGAATATCAGAATTTCACCTCAGTAAAAATCTAACCGTTTTCAAGATAATGGGCATTTTTTGAATTTCTAGAAAATCTCTACCTCCCATTGGATTTTTGAGTGCCATGTCTACAAATCGAGACCAATCCTTGCTGCTTAAGATTACTGATGAGTGTGCTTTCAGACGTACAGAACAGTTTTTCAGAAAGTGATAACATTTTACAAGAAATGGGGGTAAAATGCCAGATTTGAGATTCATCAATTTTTTTAACAAAAGTTTGACATTATTATCGGAAAAAAGCGTAACCACGTGGATTTGCAAATTCATTACAAAAGAATGCACATTTTGTCCATACTCTACCATGATATAGAACATACTTCAATTTTTGGAGGGAATAATATTTCCAGTGAATCAGAGTGTGGTGTTATTCTGAGCTAAAATCAACTCAAGAATGACCTTTTCAAATGCGGTATAGCCTCGGAATCAGCGATACTCTGAGCGGCAGTGTGAATACGCCAGCTCAATTGCTCCACGGCAGTTATAGTTGTGGAGTTAACCAGTTCTTTCAAATATCCCCAGTAGAAGAAATCCAATGGATTTAAGTCTGGGCATCTGGGCGGCCACAGGATTGGACCAAGGCGTCCTATCTATCGCATTCAAATACAGAAATACTTGGATCTTCATCAATTTCTCGCAGTACACCTTCATCATTATCGTGGTGCGGTCTACCTTCTCCACCTCGATTCCCAGGAATTCTACCTTTCAAATAAGAGTTGTGAACTCTTATGAAAATACGAGAACTTGGATGTGATGCATTCGGATATCGTTCTGCATAAAGCGCAGCTGCAGCAGTAGCACTACCTTCACATTCACCATAAATGTAGTGCATTTACGCATATTCTCGGGGAGTATAATGTGTCTACGGCATGATGAATAAACAAATAATACCGACTGAAACAAGCGAAATAATTTGAACAAACTACGACAGAAGTCACAAGTTGGTCAAGCACAACGTGACAGCCACCTACTAGATTTTTTTTTTCGATTTTATTATTTTTAATTAGGAAACCATTGTTTTTACAGACATGTTGTATTTTATTTTTTAATTAGGAAACCTTTGCTTTTACAGACACATAACATGGGTTAAAAAAGTTTTGGAATGAATCGTTCTTCTCAACACATATTTTCAAATGGAGAAATTGTCTTTCATTGAAAAGTTCTGCTTAAAATGGAATAGGGATGTAATGTTTCACCCCTTTCAAAGATAACAACATAATTAAAAAATATTCATAGGTAGATTTGTTATTGGTAGAATATGCCCACACAATATCATTCCTTCAGCTCTTCAGCAATTTGAAGGAAAAGAAAATATTCTTTCTCATTTTTGGAAGCGTGTAACGGTTCAAGGAAAGGCCTAATGAAATACCCCCTTTAATTTTCGATAAAGACTCACCTCCTAAAAACTATGGCACTTATTTATTTGTACAATCTTTCGATCTCTGAAATTTTGTTGTAATCTGGATGTTGGTCAATTGCGACATTTATCACACGAATTCGTGTATTCATCTGTGCCATATCGGATAATCGACAATTTCCTTTCGATAATAAT
This sequence comes from Chrysolina haemoptera, assembly GCA_958298965.1. Classification (NCBI taxonomy): domain Eukaryota; kingdom Metazoa; phylum Arthropoda; class Insecta; order Coleoptera; family Chrysomelidae; genus Chrysolina; species Chrysolina haemoptera. The sequence continues at coordinate 21,929,280 of OY282591.1, read as the reverse complement.
TTATTTAGACTGATTACATAAAAAGTAAATTTTATTGACATACTATTCAATGCTACCAAGCAATTTATTGTTGAAACAAAATACTTTTTCGGCGTGAGTATAAAAGTAGAAGGGAGTCTAGAATAACACCACGCTCAAATTCAATGGAAATATTACTCCCCCCAAAAATAATTATAGTATGATCTATATCATGGTAGAGTTTGGACAAAATGTGCATTCTTTTGTAATGAATTTCCAACTCCACGTGGTTATGCTTTTTTCAGATAATAATGTCAAACTTTTGTTAAAAAAATTGATGAAACTCAAATCTGGCATTTTACCCCCATTTCTTGAATAATGGTATCACTTTCTAGAAAACTGTTCTGTACGTCTGAAAGCATCACTCATCAGTAACCTTCAACAGCAGGGATATTTGAATTGGTCCCGATTTGTAGACATGGCACTCAAAATGGGAGGTAAACATTTTCTAGAAATTCAAAAAATGCCCGTTATCTCGAAAACGGTGAGATTTTTACTGAGGTGAAATTCTGATATTCTGAACAGTCATGATCTGGTCTATCACCAGTTTCAATATTGTACAATATTGTACGCATTTATTAATACAACCATATATCATTTGTTACTCTTTGAAACCACATTGTTTTTATTTTCAAATTTGTTTTTTACTCTAGAGAACTATACAGCTTTACTGTTTTCGGTCAAAATCTATTTTATTATTGTTAATTATTGTTGAAAATGGTTATTTCCGTCAATCGGCTGCACCCTGACGAGCAACCCTCAGAAGTCTCTGAAAGACTTGTGCGAGCTTGGGAAGACGCAGCCCTTACCTTTCAACGTGCGATGCCATGCACGAGGCGGTGAATCGAACTCGCCTATCTTGGATTAGGGACCGAGTCCATTGAGCCACACGCCACCACGGTCAATTTAAAATGGCAACATTGTAAGTCAACCATGAAAAAAATTCTTTCATTGATATTGTTTTCAATGTACTTTCCAGTTTAAAAAAATAAAAATGTTGAATACTGAAAATGATACTAGTGAACAGAATATAACTCGAAAGTCTGGAATGCAGTGAAAGAAAATGTATAAAGGAATGTATATAACTGGTAACTTTAGGATAAAACTGCCAATTTAAAAATATAAAAATGTTGAATACTGAAAATGATTCGAGTGAACAGAATTTAACTCGAAAATCTGGAATGCAGTGAAAGAAAACGAATAAAGGAATGTATACAACTGGTAACTTTGGGGTAAAACTGACATTTTATATGATTATAAAATTCATTTGTTAATATTTGAAAACTAGGAAAACGAATGCATCTGTTTCTCGGAGCATTAAAATGCTAGTGGTAGAAGGCATAATTGAATTTTTCATTAGAATCTGAACCTTGAAAAATGTTTTTGGTATACATTCATAGAAATGTGTTATTAATATTTTTATACACTGGCGGGCGGTGAAGTACACTTTACCGCCCTGTTCAGCGAGCATGAAGTGGCACTTTACCACCCGCAGGCGCATTATGTCCCGCGGGCCGTAACGCAGACAAAATTCTCAAATTGTCTATATTTACATCATTTCATGCAAGACCTAACACGAATCAGAATTATTTCAGTTCATTAGAGAAAGACTCTTCCTAACATTTCTTCGTAATCGACATTTTTTCATCATGTAATTGAGTCATAAGCCTGAATATTGATAATTAAGTTGGTTTAGTTATTGATGGTGAAGATGTGATATTTTCTTGAACATATTCATTGTAATTGAAAGCGTCGTTACAGCATCTGTATCGATACAAGAACAAGTATTCATTTTAGAAGTGGATGGTTGGTTCAAATAACTGCCTGGGATCATTCCGGTACAATCATTATCAATTTATTCAGTGATGATCAATTTATTTAAAAAAGATTCTTCAATATAGACCATTGGAATTCAAGTCAGTATTTGTGATTCGCTCTATTAGACCGTTAGTACATAAAATTTTGTATGTATCGTATTCACCACAGGCCATAAACGCCTACTTTACGCCCTTGATACCTACATAAATAACTGATAAAATACCTAGTGATATATAAAACATGTTTTGAGACAATAAAATTTGATTTAAATAAAATTCAATTGAGAAACATTATGACTTTTATATTTCAGGGAAACATTTGTTATTCTGCTGTTTTATATGCATAGCCTTGGGCTTTTGAAATCTGATGGTATATCATGAGATTTCCATTTCCTTCTAATTAATTGATTTGTTTGTTCAATATAAACAATAACTATTGCAATTATACATTCAATTTTGAATACCAACCTTTTCGGCAACTTACCCAAAATGCTTTAGAGCATTCGTTAATATTATGTTTTCATTGTATAATGCAACGGAAAATATTACAATTTTCAGGACCTTCATGATTTTCCAACAGCTATTTCATATGCAATAATTCAATATATTATTTCCTTCCGCTCTTTTCAATGTTTGTATCTTGATTTGAAATGCTACCGATAAGATAAGTGTTTGATATTTGAGAGATTCCTTCCGAGATATTTTTCATCTAACTTCACTAGGATGCTTTATTTCAATATTTTCACAATGGAGAGTTTTTGTTTGAATTCTAATCTTATCTTCCTGATGCCAAATTATCGAAAGACTACCATCCATATTTCTAATTATTAGCTCAAATTTTCTTACCTATAAATATGGGAGAAATCTTCACGCACGCATTCACTTTCTTCACTTTGCTTCTTCGAGAAAATCTTCTCCTTCATCCACCCCACCACTCCCCCAGAATTATTTTCTTTCCAAGTTGAGTATTTTTCCCGTACATCATCCCTAAAATCGTGAAATCTTCCAACGAACCCCTGATACTCGTACAACTTTTCAGCCATTTCTTATAATTTAATTATGAAGGAAAATCAATCAGCGCGCTTTGAATGAAATATTCAATTCTATCAAATGGTTTGAGGAACATGTCACCAACTTGATGATTTCAGTTGTTTGTCTGAAAGAGAACTGCAAATTTTATGAAAGGGACTGAAATCCTCGCGAGTCCTGCGCGCAACTGGAAAATGTCTTTACAGCAAGGATTCTTTTTTTGAAAGTTCATTCACATTGTTGCATAGTGTCAGTAAACTGAGATTTACGGGTTTTGGTATGCATAGTGTGTACATGATTTCGATTGTACCTACACTTCTCGTAAAATCTGCTGACATTCCATAGGAGACGTATTTTATTTTATAGCGAATACAAAACGATTCAATTGCGTTATTATGTAAGGAAATGGAATTGTAGACATACAATGTACCTTACTGTTTATTCAAAACAGCATTAATGTGTCATAACCGTAGAAAATATAGTTTAAGATGGAATCTTGAATAGATCTACCTAATTATCATAATTTAACATCAGTGACTAGACTATGAAACCAAGCGGGTTTTTTTATTTCATTATTGAAAACTCTTCATTAATAGCATCGAATGTTCGTTTCCGTGAACATTTGGCACATGCTAAATATTCACGAGAAAATAAATCGAGTGTTGCGGATCATTTATTAGAAACTCATCACAAAATTAATACACAAAATTTAAAATTAATAAAACCTGTTGATGATTACAGAAAATTAGATTGCTATGGGAGTATCGCTATTCGAAAAAGGGGCTCGAAACCCTTGCTCAATAATGATAATGGTCCATTAAATTCCAAACTATTTGACTTGATACCAGTAAAGGAATAATTAAGTGCCTATGGTGTATTGTTTATTGGGTGGGCTATACCTACACATCAGGTAGGGTACCTTCCAGTACACAGATTAACCCATGGTAATTAATTATTTGATATAAAAAAGACTGGTATGCCTATTTACAGTTAGTTTAGTAATCCTACTGATGAAGGTAACTTTGTTATCGAAATGCGCATCTAGGAATTAAATTACTTGTGTGGTGAAGGGGTAAAATACTTTTTGTTCTCATTAATAGCATCGATAGTATAGTAAATATATATATTATATATAATATATAGTAAATATAGTAAATATAGTAGATATAGTATAAATATAGTACATATAGTAACAATTATTATAGTAAATACAGTAAATATAGTAAATATGGTATAAATATAGTGTTATTATAGTAAATATAGTAAATATAGCCTATTTTCATGATTTCACGATATTACTGCAGGCTACACTAAACATTTTCAAAAGTTAATATCTCTGATCGATTTTCTGATATTTCCTTCTATGGTACTTATTTCTCTAGTATTTTATCACCTTCCTACACAAGGTAGTAGGTATAGATATCGAAAAATCATTTATTATATTAGAATTATATTGTCATAACCAAGGAAATAAAAAACAGCCAATCTAAAACATGCACGGAACAAAAACACAGCCAATCCTAAAACAAAAAAGTAGCGACGTCGAACAAAGCCAGTGTTGGGGCTAACCCGACATCCAACCGGACCGTGGTATTGTCGGGGCTTACCTGATATCGGACCGGAGCCTTGAAATTCTACTGTCGGGGCTGTCCTGACAAAGGACCGCAAAGGGTTAATGATAATCTCATATGCGATTAATAGGCAGAAATACATATAAAAGTACCAGATTGTAGGTGGGTGAGTATACGCACCATTGTCCAAAAATAATTCAACAGATCTTGAGTTCGATTTCTAAGTGATCCACATGAATTTAATTTTCATTTTCTGTCTGAATCACAGCAAACTTAGTTTATTTTGACCTTTCCATAATTGTATGTGAGTTCAATCATTATATACTTAAAACTTATACTTATACTCGTCTACAGTAAAACCAGTCTAACGTTAGACGTAAAAACGTGCTGCGCACTTGTCGGGCAACGGATTATAGTCCGTAATATATCCAGTGATAAGGCACTCAAAATAATCGAACGCAAAATTTAAAATCTATCGCTAGATTGGTTTTACTGTAATAATGAATATACTAAGATGATCACTTGGTGAGTAATAAAACAGTTCATTTTAAAAAGTTTGATATTTTATTCGGTTTTCGTGTTTTTGGCGATTTTAGAAAGAAAGTACGAATTTAATATTTTTTCTTTTGAATTACGAAAAAATTTGGATTTTTGTAGTACTAATCGAGTTAAATGAAATATTTTTTCTATGAATTTTTTGATATCTAGTTTACATTTTTGAGATTCCATAATTTTTTTTTGGATTTAATTTTTTCCCAAAATTTGGAGGGTCGACCTAGTTCGTTGGGAGGTATTTTTTGAAAAAACAAATTTTCAAGATTTTAAAACTTTAAAATTTGCAGCCTTTTCCGAAATATTCAATATTTTTAAAATGAGAGACAAATGATAATTTTAATTTTCGGAAAAAATGTGTTTTTAGAATTTTCCAATCGTTTTTCTCGAAAAATGGTTAATTTGAGATTTGTTCGTTATTCAGAGCTCTATGTATTGCATATTTGAAACCCTGATTTTCTCCATTGGTTCAGCCATAATATGGACTCAAAAAAAAATTCATTTTTCGGAAAATCACCCGGAAAATCATTATGCATTTTCCGTTCCTTCTCAAAAACTATATACCTGAGGAGGACATATAGGCGAGTTGCAACTCGGAATTTTATCGGAGTTGAAACTCGGTATTTAGTAATTTTCCGAGTTGCAACTTGGAATTTCATAATTTTCCGAGTTGCAACTAGGAATTTAGTAATTTTTCGAGTTGCAACTCGGAATTTAGTGATTTTCCGAGTTGCAACTCGGAATTTAGTAATTTTCCGAGTTGCAACTCGGAATTGAGGAGAAAAATAAAAATAAAAAAATAATGGCTCTTCTACGCTTCCGTAGAAATGAGGGAGAAAAATTAAGAATATTATATTCAGTTAATCAACGAAATACAATTATTATTGAGTGCCTACCCACCCAATTGATATCAAGCCAGATTCTTTGACTTTTTCGCTTTATTGGAAATATGTACTTTATTTGGGTCGGAAATAATTGCATTCACGAAACAACTCAATTATTTCAGACTTAACAGGGGAATTGGACATGTTCAAGAAGCCATGGATGGAGCTTAAGCCAATTAAACCTAGAATCAAGTGACAGGCAAAGATTATCTTTCCTTACGAAATCATGGATTTTCTATACTAGAGTTTTGTAAATGTAAACGTTTCGTTATATATCAAGAATGATAATAATAATAATAATAATAATAATAATAATGGATGGTGCCTGTAAAGTCATCAGTAGTTCAGATTTCTTTCCTGCATGGTCCGCGACCATGAAAAAGCAGGTATTGAAGCATTTCTTTTAAAGGCAGCAATCCGGACAGCCGATGAACTTGATCTCGCGTGACTGAACGGGCGAACCAAAATTTTGTCACCGAGTTGGAACCCGTTCAGCGAGAAGCTCACATCCAAGTGGCGGTCCTCCTGGTCCTCCTGCAGCTGCATAAAGATAAGCCAATGCATGTGGACTTCTTCAAGAACATCGAAGACCTTGGCTTATCCAAAACTCTGAGCTTAGCTTTTCTCAGGTCAAGTCGAAGACCGAGGGATTCATAATGGCCTGCCCGAATTGCGTCTTCAACACCCTGGTCTACCGTAGTCACGTGATGGGTATAGAGGTCCCGGACACTAGATGCAGAGCGTGTCGTGGGGCTCCTGTTATGCGGTGTCAGCCTATATCCACAGGCCTAATGCAGCTCTACGAGTGTTGTACTATCCTCTACGACACTCGTACGGTATAGACGAGACACCAGTGTTGCCTTATGCTCCGGGGGATATTGAGTCGGTTGTGGAGAATGAGAGGTGCCGAATCTATTGGAACTACTGATTACCCACCTTCAGGCAAATACAAGCAAATAAGCCTGGTGTAGTTCTCCTCGACCAAAAAAGTAGGACGAAATTCGTCGTAGAGTTTTCTGCTCCTGGCGAAACGAACATCGTCCGAAAAGAGGAGGAAAAACGGACGAAATATCGAGATTTACTCTTCGAACTCCGCAAGCTCTACCTAGATCATTATGTAAAAATGGTTGTTCTGATAATAGGTTCCCTTGGCGGTGTGATGCATTGGCTACTCTCTAACTTGAAAATCATACCGGAATGTCGCAAGACAGCAGAAATCTTGGCCGGATGAATGCAGAAAGCTGTCAACATCGGTTCATTGCGCCTGCTCAGAGCACACGATTCTCGGACCCAATAGCTGCTTACCCCATAATTTGGTGGTTATTGGGTGATGATCAACCCAGCGCGCCCTCCGAATGTATCGGAGCTTCGGAGAAAGGGTCCGATTGAAAAATTTTAATTTAAATACTTGATAATAATAAAATATTTATTGAGCAGTGCTGAAAATTAAACTGATATAACACAAAAGTGGGAATTTGTATACAAGTGTTTTTCCATTCCCCTTACACTCTCAACAAAAGGTTCACATATATTATTATACAGGATGTTTCCGAAATTGAAGCGATAAATGAAAGGGAAAGTAAAAGATGACTTGAAAGAATACTTTTTTGTCGAATATTTTGGAAGTAGTTCATAAATTAATCGTTTCAGACCACTTTCAGTGAAGCATAGTGTGATCAAGCTTGAGCTTGGTAATAAAAGTTTTTTTCATCTGAAGATCAGCTTGTCTTGATGATGATATTGTTAGGCTTGGCTTGGCTTGTTTTTATATCGATGAAAATTATGTAAAATGGGAGGTTGACATCAGAACTTGAACCTACTAAAAACATAAATTTTGGACAATTTATAATGGAATATGAGCTTGAAAGGTAATCGAAACCCAGTATGTTTGGTCCTGTATGCTATGACGTCAGAACTCATATCGATATTATTTGTTGACATTTGAAATATGGTTATTGCGATTTGAGTTGATTTTTTGTTTGTTTCAAAGTGAAACATTAGCTCGAATTATTCAATACCAATGAAAAATTCTGTCAGAAGGGTTCGTGAAGCATCTTCAGTTCAATAAAAACCGAGGGGGAAACCGCTGGGAAATGTTGGTGTACATGTCTTGGGTATTAGTGGCATTACTCGGGTACTAGTTGGGAATTAGGGGCATTACTTGAAAATTATTGGGCATTACTGGTATCACTGGTGTATTACTCGGGCATTAGAGGAATTAAAAAAAGGTCATTCGACTCTAGTACGTGCCAACAAAAGTAACATCAAGACACGATTTTATATTTTTCTTACTTTTCTGATGGAAAATTCTTGACTTACTTGGGGGGTATTACTCGGGAATTACTGGGTATTACTCGAAAATTACTCATCACGTATTAGTATCGTTCTTTTTTCGAGGTTTTCCCGGATTTTCTCAGTTTTATAATTCTCTACAAATAATGTTCCATTGGATTGTGAAACGATTCCTTCAATGTTGAAAAGGGGGAACATTCTCCATGAAAATTGAAAAATGAAAAATGTTATTTATTTTTAATATCTAACAGAAAACAACTACTTCCCCGGCACAAGCCACGCTGGACATTGAACTACATTTGCAGAAAACCCAAAAAGTTGTAATTTTTTTCACTTCTTCTTGTTTAAAACTTCCACAAAGCTATTTTGCTAGGGCTAGGTTTTCATTTACGAACTATCTTATAAAAATTGGTATAGGCCATTTGCGTCATTTATTTTGTGGGGGAATAATCCTCTATAGCTTGGTCTATTCTTGAAATTCTCACGAGAAAAGTATCAGTGAATGATCCACAAACAACAAACATGTTCCATGTTTGCTTGATAGTAGTTGACAATGGTTCACTTTCAGTAAGGTCCATTGTCTAAAAAAATAAGAGTTTAAAAAAACTAAAGAACACGATTTACTTCCCATGGACTAAAAAGTAAAAAATAATTGACAGTTTTCTCGAATATAAAAAAAGCATGGGTGCTTTCGATCTATATTCTCATATTTTTTAGTTTAATTTAACAATACAGAGCGTTCAAGAGCTCAAGAGAACTTTATCAAGGACCCCTCGCTTTTTTTACATTTGAGAAATTAAATTGTCAATTATTTTAATTTTTCAGTCCATGGAAAGTAAAGCGTGTTCTTTAGTTTCTTTAAACTATTACTATTTTTTTACTAAAAAATCGAAATCTCCTACCCCGAAAACCATACCAGTTTTGAATCGAATCTGACCATAATCACAATACTCGTCCATTATTCAGGACAACCATCTTGAATTCATAAATTTCATAATCAAAAATTCATAATCCCTGACCCCGAAAACCCTCACATACCAATTTTGAATCGAATCTGACCATAATCACAAATCTCGTCCGCCATCTTGGAGCCGCCATTTTGAATTAACGAATTTTGATAAAAAAATCATAATCTCTGACTCCGAAAACCATTATACACCAATTTTGAATAGAACCGAACCATTATCACAAATCTCGCTCGCCATTTTCTTTTTTATAACAAAAAAATGTCATATTGCATTGTCACCGGAACTATGAACACCTGCCAAATTTCAAATCATTCGGACGTCTGGAAATTGGTGAAAATCACGCCCTAAGGAGTCAGTTACAAACATACAAGTGAAGCTAATATAAAGCGTATAATAAAAAGGCTTCTTTGTGCAAAATATGTCTACAGCACAAAGTCCGTGCCAAAAATTATTCCGTAGAACTGACTAACTGTGGATGCTTGGCATCTAGGCTCAGCTTGAAATAATATTCACAGCAGAAAAACATTCGATTTTGGCATTAGACTTCTAGCAGCTACTTTAAACCATTTTATTATACACACGTGTTCATTAATGAAATCAGTTGAAACGCTTGAAATTCAGGAACAGATATCACCAATAAAATTTCGCAGATGTACTGTTTAATAGTGTTTACAATGGAATGGGGTGTTACAATGGAATGGAGTGTTACAATGGAACTAACCTTATGAATAATGACGTATAACCATGCCGCCCTCTTGACGCCGGTCATTTACGCGGCAAAAGTCCATTTTGAAATTCAATATAGAATAACTCGGAATAGTTTGATATTTTTTTCTTGCATATGCCTTCTAAGTGTTGTTTTCTGGAATGGCTTTCAAAAAATGTAATGCACCGAATGTTCACGCGTGACAAAAGCGAAAGCTTCCAATTCATTTTCTTCTTTTAAAAACAAGGAAAATAATAAATACTAGATCAATTTGATTGAAACTAAAGATTAGTGTTTATGCATTATATTGAAAAAAACTCATTTGGGACACCTCCAATATTAGGTTCTTTTGTAATACATTCACGTACGAAAACAATTTGAATACTCCCAAGGCACGAACCCACTCGATGTTGTCGGAACAATTAATTTAAAGGGGACTCGAATATTTCTTGATGTCAAGGTCATTTCGCTTGGCACAATAAATTTGCAAATGACGAAGTGAGTGAAAGTATCACACTTATTCTTCATATGCTAATTTTTTGTATATTTATTTTCATAATATATTCGATCGGACTGGTTACACCAATTAGGTACCCTCACATTAAGGATAAATGGTTATTAAGGTAAAATTATTCAGAATTTACGCAGTCACAGTGCTTTTTCTAAAACCAGAATTAAATGCTCGCAGACCAGAAGCACTTCTGAGTTCGGATAACAAAATTTGTATAAATATGTCTTAGATTTGACTATACGATATCTGGGGCCCTATTCTCAAATGTCGACTACCCTATATCGCATGCGACAAAATATTTTATCATTTTTCTCGACCAAGCATTGAAAAGAAATTGAGATATTTTGTCGCATGCGACATAGGGTAGTAGACATTTGAGAATCTGGCCCCTGGTACCAAATGATTGTCGACATTTTTTATAATTCAGTGCTAATCGACAAAATATACCTACCTAAACCTTTCAACAGAGTGAATTTTCTATTTAAAAATTCTGAGTTCATAGTTCACTTTGCTGGGACACCGACTACTTTAATTTGCTACAATTCACTATAATACATATTTTCCGAAGCTCTTAGTGACCGAAGTTAACTGCTGAATTTACAATTTTGGTTTACCTGTTACTTTCACTTTCAGGTAATCCCACGAGAGCTTTTTGTTGTCGAAGTAAACTTGACATTTCAATGAAAATTTCGTTGCTTTCGCTGCTAAGGTCATTAGCCAAGTGTTTTGGATATTCCTTGTTACTAACTCCATATGCAAAAGTGAATTGTGGAAGATTATTCCCAGTCGGCAACGAGATTCATTAATTCAGAAAAATAAAAAAAACTAGCCCCGGCTGGAAACCGAACCCAAGACCACTCGATCACATTGGGCGTGCGCTAACAACTGCGCGAATCCCCGCCCAAATCCGTAGTTTTACAATCATAGGTGGAGATATAGACCTTTTGGTTTTACTGATAGATTGAGCTTTTTCTGATGATAACATTCACTTTAAAAAACTGGAAGAGGTAAAGCACCCTGCGTATTTTATTAATCAAACTTTTTTATAATAATCCACAAGCGCTTCTATTTCTTCATGCATTCAGTGTGTTTGACGATACATCGGCCTAGTTTGGGAACGGGCAAACCAAATTGTGCAGAGCTCTTCAGAAGAAAATTAATTTATGTTGAAAAGGGGAACATTCTCCATGAAAGTTGAAAAATGAAAAATGTGACTTATTTGTAATATCTAACAGAAAACAACTACTTCCCCGGCACAAGCCACGCTTTACATTGAACTACATCTGATAGATATTGTGAAAAGGAAAGAAAAAATCTGAAAGTGAAAATTTGCATTTTCATTCAGATAGCTGACTTTTTTAATTCTTTCTAGTTTTCCTTGAAAAAATCATTAAATAAATTAGATAGGAGAAAATTTTATGAATTTCCTATTCATATTTTCGAACTAAAATCCAAATTAATTTAATTGAAGCAGAAAGTCAGAAGATACTCCTGGGGGAATTAAAAAGGCTGGTAAGACAATGTTCACAGCCTTGTATAATATGGACTTGAATGCTAAAACTGTTGACTATTCCCTCTGTCAGCTTTTTGAAAAGTCTTTGACTAGAAGCAAGTTTCACTTTGCTAGATGGGCACCAATGCAACAGACAAGTATCACGTAATTGTATTGCATATCAGCAAGTTCAAACAAGGGAAAATAACTCTTCAGATTTGGGCTGGACAACGGAAAGGTGAGGGATGACTTCAATTGAAACAACAATAAAACGCTGATGCAGACTTTTTTTTCAATGTGAAAAGGGTGACTTGAGTCCTGCACTTGCAAAAAAGGTAGCAATGATGCCCAAATATTCCTGAGACGACATAGAGGAAGAAACCAAAAAAAAAACCAAAAGATCAATAGTCCAACGTAGGTATACAGTATGATCCATTTAAAATGGAAGCACCCTTATAAAACATATATTTTCCAACCGATTCGAATGATTTTTGTTTCATTAGGTAGACGTTCAAAAAGGCCAATTGGACACTTAATTTCATGAATGATCCTTCATTTACAGGGCCAACTATTCTCATGCTCAAAAAAATTGTTGAAAGTAGAGTAGCCGTCGCTCACACACGTACCTACACACTTGCATGGTCTTTCCCTTCCACCTGCTCGACGAAATCGTGATACTCACACAGAAAAATCAAACATTAATGAAAAAAAAAAAAACATTCCAATCGGTTGAAAACTGTTTGTTTTATAAGGGTGTTTCCATCTTACATGGGTCACACCTCGGGTCACACTGTATATTTTTAAACGAAAACTATCTCGCTTCTGTTTCTTATAGTAAACATATCGTTGGAGCCAAAACATATATTGTTTTGAAAATTGATTATTCGGAGGTAATACCACAAGAACTTAGGTTCAGCTGGATATTTTTTGTGGTTGTTTCCAAAAACTTAACTTTTATTGGCAATTTAACGAGAGCTACGCTCTCACGATTTTGTCAAAACAGATCGAGTTTAAATTACTTTTATGAAAGTAAGTATGAGAAAACCATCGCAAAAAATAACCTGCTAGATAGATGCTATGAATATTTTGACTATAAAATAAATTACGATAATAATCGGAGTTGATAGAATCAAGCTCTTGGAGTTTCAGAACTGTAGGATATCCATTGGTACGTTTCCTGTTAAAAAAATGCGCAATTCTATCAAAAAATATTTCCGTCTGGGTATTATTGAGGAAATGATCTAACGAATGTAAGTTATTCTAAAAATCTCTTTCTCAGATATCATATCAATATATCATATAAATATATACATCACGTGTGTGTTTTGTTAATAGAGACAATTTGAGTTGAAATCACAATTGGTTGTTGTGTATTACAAAACAAATTTGATAATATGGAAAAAAGCCAAATATTTGAATGGTCTATTAATATTAAGTGCAATCACAATTTATTTTCGGTTGTCTGCGTGAGAGCCAATCATGTGTCATCAATACAAAAAATTTAAAGAGCCATGTTATTTTATGTTTCGAATTTTGATTGGGTCCTTGTCGCACCTTCACCTTGATTTCTCCTTGATAAACATTCACAACAGTGATTGGTTGCTTTTCATGAGGAACTGCAGAAGTTCAGAAACACCTAGGATAATGTTAATGAACCTTCCTGCTTATACCTTGTTAATTTTTTTCTGAGGGAATGTTATTATCTCGAAATCTCTAATTTTTCTGGTGGATCCGATGATAAATGTAAACCAACGACAACATTCCATCCACGGAAGCAACTCATACTGGCTGAATCTTGTTTTCATTTTGGAAAGGGGACATTCTTCAATAAAATAATTTTTTTCTGTAATATCTACCAGGAAACAATTACATCCCCGGCTGGAGCCACGAAAAACAATATTACAATTAATAATATTTGTAGAATTTGGGTCAACCTGTTCTGAATGCAGAATACTTCATATAATAGATGTTGGGTCAATATTGGTTCAATAATTTTTATCAATATCGATAAACCTACATATTGTTTTCAGCATTTAGAATCAATATTGCGATATCAATATTCCTTTCATATCGATTCAAGAGATAAAACACATTATTATTTCATCCATATACAAGGGATCATAATATTATCCCTATATCAATTCAATAAATATACTTGAAACGATTTATGATCAAAGCTGGGTAAGACACTGCTAGGTGACTCCACATATGGAAACTTAGGTGAATCCTAAGAAAACTTATTAAATATGGCTTCTGTGAACTTGTTTTCAAGACAGTCTATACTCAGTGGTTGATTGAAGGATGGATGTAATTGTGTGAGTTATTCGATATTTTTTGCAACATATTCACTATTCCACCAATATATCCAAATTATATCGTACCAATATCCCTAAAAAATATTTTGAGGCCACTATTGCTTCTTGGATATTCCACCAATATTGTTAATATAATGTCCAAGTGATATTGGATCAATATCCCAAAATATTTATAATTTTATGTAGCAAATATTACAGTTGAATATATTGCCAATATTTACATGGTATTAACTCACTTTGAGTGCGATATAGCGATATTTTACCAATATTTCATAATGTATTGCTTCGAAATATTGGACCATTTTCGCGAAATATTCACATTTTGTTTTCTCGCTGATATTAGTTTTGAATATTTTGACAACATTTTTACGATATTGTGAAAATATTGTCCCAATATAAGTTTGCCTTTTGGGATTAAGTGATGGGATGAATCATCACCTCGCACAGAAAATGACAAATTCATAATATATCATTACCTACCTTGAAACTTTATGTTGACGCCTCTGATCGAATTTATGTTAATAATTGACATATAACACAATTGCTTGTATGACTTTTATAGATCGATTACTTGACGGGCTTTTGAATTGCTCTTTCCAGGGAATTTGTTCAGATATTCACGAGAAGTATTATTATTAGAACAAATGAGCTTTTGATAGCAGTCTTTCTACCTCTTTCTTTAAAGAAACATGTTGAAAAATTAAAAAAGGTCGTCTGACACCCCGAACTTAACTATATGAAGAGAGCCATTTTTGCATATACAGAGTATTTTAGAGAATATTTCAACTTCAGAGGAGAACGCAAAGAATACTGTTATTCCCGCAATTCAAGAAAACGTACTCCATCTTGAAATATTTTTAAACTTCCTGAATTCATGTTCTAGTATTTGTTTCAACCGTCATCCGGCTGCACCCCTACGAGCAAACCTCAGAAGTCTTCAGAAGACTTGTCCGATCTGAGAATAATGGGGGTCTTACCTTTTGAAATGCGATCCCAAGCACGGTCAAGAATTCTGAAAATTTCCGTTCTTAGACTGCCACTCTTCCATCCGAATAGTAACCGCCCCTTCTTTCTCATCCACACGACCCGAGTTATCTACTACATGTCTTCTACGAATTTTGTTATGTTTTGATTTTCGCATGAAAAAGTAGCAGGTAGTTTCACAGACCGCCAAATTATTATGAATATTTATGGATATAGTACATATACGATAAGGTGGTGTTGGGTAATTTTTTTTACACCGTTATAATAATACATCAAACAAAAAATTCCTCATATTCCTCATACTTCTTGTCATATTTGCCGCCATGTTAACAATAATATTCGTACTAGGCAAAGAAATAACAAGAACTAATTTGAGTTGCCCTTTTAATTATTACCTGAATTTATTTTTCAATTTAAATAATGGGTAACACCTACGTATCGATTTCGTGATACTTGCCAATCATCAGCAAAGGCTAGTTCCCGATTAAATCGAAAAATAATTTCGACAATGTCGAAGTATCCTCCTCTCCAAATATTTCCACATACATTGTCGAATTTACTATTTCATTTATTTGACACTCTCTGGCAAAAATTCTCGAACTCTGTTCACTTCCTGCACTCTTTGCTACCGATGAGTGCTTTTCGGTTTACCGCAGTTGGCGCTGCGACTGACTTTTACTGTAAGTCGCTCATTCATTTGAGCGGAAATATTAGTTATGCAGTGGATTATGATTCATTGGGCTGAGGCAGGACGACCCTAATGGTGTCCGACCTACCCTGTCACTGACGAGCGGAAAGAATCGCGAAACGCGTCTGCAGGTGGAATTTTGCACAAATATCTGTCAGATGTTATTCAATGTCCGTCGTGGTATTAGCCAGGGAAGTAGTTGTTTTTTGTCAGATGCCTACCACATATTTCCCACATGCTGGAAATATTTGGAGAGACGGGTACTTCGACATTGTCGAATTTATTATTTCATTTAACTTCATCATCTGTTGGGAATTTCTAAGATAGTCACTGAAGTATATACCGAGGTTTCAAAAAAGAAGCATTCCAACTATGATTTTGACTTCAATAAAAAGCCAAAAAAATGTATGAAGAATTGACGACACTACCTAACGGGAGACCATTAATGAATAATGAAAAATGGATTATATAATCCCATCTTCCACGAAAAAACTCTATACAATAGGCGATTCGTTGTGAAGAATCCAACAGAAAATAAATACTGCCCTCTACGACCGTCGAATTATATCTGCTTGATACTTGGCTACATTTTCTACAGGAACAACTTTGCAATACGTTTTAAATACTGAATTTATTTTTCACTCTATAACTATGGGTAACACCTACGTACCAGTTTCATGGTACTTGCCAATCATCAGCGAATCGAAAAATAACTTTATCATTTGTTTGGGAATTCCTAGGATAGATACTCAAGTATGAATCAGCTCCATTTTTTCTCTAACCTAGAGATGGCGCTGGATAATGTCAAAAATAAGAATAGTTTACACTTGATGAAATTTTTTTTTGTTCTCCCCTGTATACCGTTTAGAAATTAAAAAAAGGTCGAAGTTTCGAGATAAAAAATTAAATTTCGATATTAAAGTCGAAATTATGGAAAATAAAAAAAAGGGTCCTTTTTACGCCTTCGTAGGAATGATACCAGATAATTATTTGAACTAACCATCCACTTATAAAATGAATAGTTGTTCTAGCAGGCGCAGGCGACGCGAATGCTTTAACGCAGCTTTCAATAAGTAATAATTATATTCAAGAAAATATTCCAACCTCAGCATTATTAACTGTTACTGCATTTTCCATATTCAGGGATATGACACAATTATATGTTGAAAAAAAAAGTCTATTATGAATAAATGTTGCCAGGGAGTAAAGTTCTTTAATAAAATGAAATGATATTGATTCGTAGTAGGTCTTATATGAAATGATGTGTAAATATGTACAGTTTGAGTATATTGTTTACTTTACGGCCCACAGGCCATAATGCACAGGAGGGAGGTAAAGTGTCACTTTACGCCCGGTAAACCGGTCGATAAACTGTACTTTACCGCCCGCCAATGCATAAAAGTATTTATATGCAATACATTTGTAGTGAATGGCATTCCTCATGAGAAAGACAAGTTGAAACAGCATCACGGTATTGTGTAGAATACTGATTGTTCATTATCGCTTGTAAAGGTGATGGATTAACATGTTTTAAAATACATTGAATGTACTAGAGAAAATTATTAATGACCATACGTCTATTGGTATTATTGTCATGCGTGTGACATTGACATTATTTTTGTTCCATTGATCCCCACAGAACTGATTTAAATTTAGAATCGTTTTCAATCGCCTTGCATTAGTTCCATTGCCAATAATTGTTCATCAGATTCAATCAACAATAAAAACTGAATATTTTTAATTCAATAGTCCATATGATGCATATCGCGAAATGACCCATACTGAGTTTTCTCTAGGACAAAACTGATCATATCAAGCTAACTATCAAATATTTTATGAAAGTTTATGAAATAAGCACACCTATTCGAATTTGAGAATACACGTATCATCACTCATTTGAATGATTTTTTCGATTATGAGGGGTAAAAGTTGATTATAATTTTTGTTTGAAAATATGAACAGGATGTTCATAAAATCAATTTTGGAATCATCTGCGGCTGAAAGACAAACTTTAGTCGCTATTTTCCATTGGTCAAGATAACCTCTTGGGAGGTACGTATTCATGTTGAAAAGGAAATATTCTGTATTAAAATTGAAAAATGGGATTTTGCTGTGATATCTAACAGAAAACAACTACTTCCCGGCTAAAGCCACGCTGTACATTGAACTATGATTGTCAAAAAATTGTCAAAATTGTCGGAAATCCATTTGTTTGGCAACGTTTGGTTTTCATTGACATAGTTTTTTATTGATATCAATGATAGTCTGATTTTTCATTTTTCATTCTCGGTGGGGTTGGAGATTTTTCTCCTATTTGTTTATTCAGAATTGTTATTGGATCATTCAAAATCTCGATTTCATCACGTGATTGAAAAATGCCTTTTTCATTCCACATTGTATTTTTACCATTACATATTATGTTTTCCATGTGATCAAATAATGCCTTGTATCTAACCTGATTTGAAACCTTCTTGGATTTGCTGAATGTGCCCTCAATTAGTGCCTTACTGGAATGGTGGAATTCAACTTTCGATAGCTCCATATAATCTTTGAATTATTCTGCAGGCAACCTGCATATGGTGGAAGACGAATCCAATGAACTAAAAGAGTAAAGGCGCGTATTCATCTGAGCACCAAGGGAAACGAGGCAAGGTGAGGCAGACTGGATGCCTCAATAGTAAATTTTTTGCTCGCGAACAAAGTCTACCGAGGAAACGAACGAGGCATCGATCCATCCGTGCGGACACTGAACAGTGATCCGTCAAGATCAACAATAACAGTGCCCTGGACTTGACTAAACAGTCGGGAGGCGAAGCGAGCCAGCTGGAACGCACAAATTCCGTCCACATCTAATCAAATTTTTCTTTGAAGTGTAGATGACGTTGGAACTGCCTCGGAACGTGCGTCCCACAACAAAATGTAGTTTGTCCACGTATGCATGATCGTTGGCATTCGCCTTGCCTCGTTCACTTTCGTGCTTAGATGAATACGCGACTTTAGACATCTTTCGTTCATGTTGGTGTCTTGAAATATTCATCTGTGAGTAACTTCCATGTCTGAACACCATATGTAGGGAGAGAGGCAGCTTCCGAGCGGGCAGTCTCCTTCTACCTCGGCTTTCAGTCGGAGATCCTCTGGGAACACCTCAACTGACCCCCTCGTTAGCGACGGTCCAATTCAGCTGACCAACGAGTGAGGGTGCTTTTCTGACCATTAGTGGTGTCTTGTACGACCACCTTCCACATATAAAACCAGTTCTAGCGTTACCTTTCTGAATCTCAATGTTCTTCTAATTCTTCGCATTACGGTGTAGAAGGCCAATTCCGACGACCACTCACTTCTGTATGCATGTTGATTCCTGTGGAAGGCGATTGATAGGTTTGTTTCAGGTCTTTTTGATAACTTTTTTCATGCTCTTCAAAGGCTGGTTCTACAGGCGAATCCGGTACTTTTGAGCCACATTCAAAGAAAATGCCAAAAGACTTGGTCCTTGAGTTTCCTAATTTTTCTTGAATTTTTGAGAGAATCTCTGCCTGAAGTCCCTTGAGCATTGCGAAACCTTCATAGAAGGTGTTCCAGCTGGTTGATCTACGATTTCGGCGTAGAGTATCTCATGCAGTCATCCTAATCTAAACCCAATATAGAATGAGAGGATCCTGATGAAAAAACTGTACGTTCATGACAGTAGGTACCAAGAAACAAATAGAAACATTGAAATACAATCACAGAAGGGATTTTTTATTGAGAAATACCCATGAGGGGATTTCTCTCCCGAAGCAGATTACTCCAGATAGCTTCGAAAAAAGACGATTGAGCTATATTCGATATTTCTTCAAAATTATGTTTCACGATAACATGAAATTTTCACTTTACAATTTTACACGGTGGTAGAAAATCGATTGTATATAAGGCAATTCACTGATGGGATAATCTTATTATTTTATATTGATTTCGAAAGGTCAATGGGGAACAGGTTGGGTGACTACTTCAAAATACTATCACATCGCTGCGGAGACGAACTTGGAAATGCAACTTGATAATTTTTATTTTCAACAGTGTACAACTAGATCGTCGTCGAAGAACACACTAATAGTTCAATTTATTATATTTCGAACTTCATGTTATTATCGTTTTAGCAGCAATTATCGAAATCAGTTCAGCAGGAAGCACGGTCTACTGATCGTTCTTGTGACAGATTGTAGCGAGTCAAGATCGACTACTTCACCTAGATCGTAATCGAAGGACGCATGATGTCCGGATGAATTATCGACATGACTTTTAACGCGGATTTTAATGAGATATGGAGCATGTAATGCCTCAATATCACTAGCGTTGACAAAGTGGAGGTACTCGGGTGTTGAGAAGTGATTTCCATCATATATATTTTTCTAGTAGTTCATAAAACAATTGTATTCGACGTCAATTTGAGATAAAAAAGGCAGTTCATATTTAAGACTATGTGACAGTGTGAAAATAGAAGATAAGTTCTAAATAGAAAAACTACGCGACTGCAATTATTTTCAATTATGGAAGTTCTAACTCATCATTCTCTTTAAGTCGCATGCGCTTTATGATATCATCATCAGAGATTCAGTTGCTCCAATAAAGGACGACAGGATTTCAGACCTGTGGACACAAGGGCTGAGAAGAGATGCTAAGATTCAGAAGTTCATTATAACAACGATTGAGAGAAAGCCAATGTTGCATATTTTGAATTGTTCCACTTCCAAAGAAATGTTTGATAATCTTTGTGCCATTTATGAAATAGATAATGAACGACTTTCTCAATTATCGCTATGAAAAGGGAACTATTATCACAACTGATATAAGCAAACTCGAAAACTCAGCATTCAGATTGAAGACATTGGATAATAATATTGATGACTCGATGCTCTTGTACAAAATCCTCATTACGTTACCCGAACAATCCCGTGAATCCACTACGGGTTCTGAAAAATCTCTAACAAATCTCACGTCATGATGACTTGCAGAAGAATCTCGTACCAAATCATGTGAAAATTAAGGGGCTACTGCACTCAAAAGTAGTGAACTGAAATGTTCCAATTGCCAGGGTAAACATATAGCAAAATACTGTAGCAGTAAACCTGCAGGAAAATAATATCCTAAATATAAAATATGTCGGAAGAATAATCATTTGTTTTTCTCGTAACAAATTTTCATCGAAGAAAACCCCGAATAACGATGACAATCACAGAAGAAAGGTTGCTTTCATGACTGGAGGTGAATGTTCTACTAGTTCTACCAATATTTGGATAGCTGATTCCGATTCTTCATCCCATGTGACAAATCATAAAAGCCTTTTCAAGGAATTCAAGGACAAAATAACCTAAAGAAGCTGATTCAACAATTGTACACTCAAAAACATTATGTATGTTCCACAACTTTCGAAAAATTTCAACGGGATAAAAATGAAATAGGACGTGGTGGTTCTTATTGGCGAACAGGTTGTGTTCTCGTCTGCTATGTCAAGATATACGCGGGTTCGAATCTTCGCGCCCACCGACCTCGTGCATGGCATCACACGTTAAAAGGTGAGGGCTGCATCTTCCCTAGCTGGCAACAAGTCTCTCGAGGACTTCTGAGGGTTGCTCGTAAGGGGACAGCCGGTTGATGGAAATACCAATTTTTTTTTCTTACAATAATAATTTTTTTAACTCAGTCTAATTAAGGCAATCTCAGTGTTTCAAATATGTCCAAATTGGTTAAAATTTCAACAGGCATGAGCACAAGTGAATGAGATATTTGTAATACATGCATGAAAGTGAAACAAACTAGATATCCAGATATACAGGGACCCTATTCTCAAATGTCGACTATTCTATGTCGCATGTGACAAAATATCTCCATCTCTTTTCAATGCTTGGTCGAGAAAAGTGATAGAAATATTTTGTCGCATGCGACATAGGGTAGTCGACATTTGAGAATCGGGCCCCAGATTACAAATTTTCGGTAGTGTTGCTCACGCAAGAAAACTCGGTTTCCTCTGAAAACTGGACGATCGAAGCGAAATAGTATATTGTATACCTAGGCGGTAAAGTGGAATTTTTCAGGCCGAAAGAAGATATAGACAGGCAAGGCGCACCCAAAAAATATCATTCATGGAAAAACTGACAAGTTAACTTCAAACAAACATCAAATATGACAACTTATGATTTAATAAATTCGCAGATATTGACAACTGCTAACAACTTTTTTTTATTTTCTCGGCTAGGCGTAGAAAAGGCAACTTTCTTCTCTCCGTAAAGCTGGTAACAATCAACTTTCTCACAGTGTAGGATAAAAACGTTTTTTGCAAAATGTATGTATTCTACTTCCACACACTACATTATTTTATTTTGTGGTGAGTTCAAGCTTAGTGTGCAAAAATGTCGAGAACCAAATTACCAATGAAAATGAGGTAAACTTAAAATATCGGGAACCGAATTACATATTCTATCTGACTCTTCTTAATGAAACATGCTGCAAATAAAACGACAAAAATATCGAAAACCAGATGAATAAAACTCGTCTAGAAACTCGTTTATTAAGCACTCACTCCGCTACGCTCATGCTTAAAATACTCGTTTATATAACATGTTATATAATATACTATTAGCTAATGGTGATCTGTTGACAAGAATGGGGTAGAATCAACAGAGGAAAAAGAAATCCTAAGCAATATATTAAAACTTATAATATTAAATTTTGTCCTGAAACATTATATTTGCCTTGGGAATATGAATTTTTTGACAATAACACTAACTGTTGCAAGTGGTGAACGGAGTTTGTCTTAATTAAAATTAATGAAAAACTTTTCACATTCCAGTACTATGCAAAATCGTCTTAACTGTTTGACGATTGAGAATGGTTGATCAAATAAACTAAAAAGAAGTGATATATGTAATGTGATATAGTTATGTAGTAACATAGTAATTTATTCACTTGGCTTCAGAGGTGAGGTGAATTCTGTATTTGTTTTTTGAAAAGCAGAATGCATGTATAATTATAAATGCTAGGTACGCACATGACTTTATTCCTAATGGAGTGTTGTCTACAAGATTCTCTATAGTCTAATTTATATATTAGGCGCAACACTCTTTTTTATTTAGTTTTGTAGAACAACCCCCATACAGTAATATTATAAGAAATATAGGAATACACAAAAGCAAAGTTAACGTTGAAAAGTTGGGCTTCATTGAAATTGGACCTCAATTGTCTAATTGCATAGTATCCACTATTAACTTTTTTACTTATATGGTTTATACCTGACTCTCAGGTCATGTTATCATCGATATAAGTAAATAAATTATTTTAGAGTGTTTAACTGAAAATTCTTTACAGTAATATATGAAAGTTAAAGACGAAAAGTTAATTTACATTTAGATCCACTTTTTGAAAATGATAATGAGGTATATAACTGAATAATGTGCCAGGACCATTTCTGACCTTCATTGATTACTTCGATGACTTATTCTTCTCTACTGTTTTTGGCAAATTAATTTACAGGGGTATATCATTACCTTGAATAAAGCAAAATCATAGTAGACAAATATACGTGAAATTATTCGAAACCATTCTCCAAATATCACAAGAACACATTGCAAGAAGTGCCCTTGACTCAACGATGTGTAGTTTTCATTTTATGCAGTTATTCAATACATGTACGAGCGTAGAATATTTCATTAATGTAGTCAATGCCACTAATTTTAAATATCCAGTCAACATGCTAATTGCTAATGAATGCATCTCAGTAGCCGATTGAATTGGATTTGGCATAAATCTCAATCGCATAAATGAACAGTGGAATTGAATGAAATCGTACTAATTTGATTCATAAAGGCTTGATAATTAGGTTTCAATGAAGACAGTTCAATTTATGTCAAAAAATGTGTCGTAGCAAATAACTCTCGCAAATCCGTTAATTATTATAGGTCGTGGTTGGGTTTTATAAATGCAGATTTCAAATTTGAAAATAAATTGTAAGAGAAAACCTATGAGATTGAAATCTCTTCTAGCAAGCTATTGATATGAAAACTTTTGCCAAAGCAATGCATCGGAAGTGAGAGCATGTTTCTATAATGCTGAGAGCGTAGTTTCGTGAAGGCGAACTGATAACAATAATAAAAAACGGCTTTATTATATTCACCACAATATACAGGGTGTTTCGGAATTGGACGATCAAAATGGGAAGAAGAAGGAGATGACAAACCAAAACAAAATAAAAGAACACTTTCTTAACGAAAAAAAATAATATTTTGGGAGATAATGAATTTTAAATTTTTCGAAATTTTGTTCATAATCACAGCCTAAGCAAACCGCGCTGAAACACTGCCAGGGGGCAGACACGCTGTGGCCTTGAGAATCAATCCAGTGCCTCCCCAACGAAGGTAACTGAAAGCGATTTCATGAAATTTCATAAAAATTTCGAAAATTTATTGATTGCTTCAAAAACGAAAATTCTTGCCATTTATTGTTACATTATGTTCCACATAACAACCCATTTTCTTAATCGCTTCAATTTCGGAAACACCCTGTATAAGTGTACCAACAATTGGTAGTTATTTGATAGTGACAGTTGAGCCGGTGCATGAGATGTAGGAATCAAATTCACAAAATATTGATCTTATAAGCATTTTTCAGGCGATGAGGTATCTCATTTTGTTTTGTATGTAGGAGTTGATTGGATACCAGATGACATCACCAATATACCTACTCAGATATTGATTTTTTTAGAAAACTGCTCAACCCGACTCAACCTGCTAATCAAACCTATTGGAGGACCCTATCATAATACTGAAAATCGGTTCAGTGTTTCAAGGATTTAAGATGTCTTGGCTCTAATTTTTGGAAAACAGGTTCTTCATCGTTCGCTGTCACTTGTCAGGCCCGGATTAGCAACTTTGGAGCTTAAGCAGCACACATTTTTCTGCCCACAACACAATACTTTTTCACATCATATTGCGAAGGAAGAATATATAGATGAAAAAATATATTGAAAATAAAAATGTTTTCAACAAACTAAGGCAATAACATAAATAAAATATTGAATATATAAAATATAAACCAAAATATTGAGTATTCTACTGAACAAAAAATCGAAACAATCATCCACAACATCATCGAAGTTGACGCTATTGAGCATGTCAGATTCTATTATTGCCATAATGGCCAGATGATTTATTTGATGTTCCATCATAGTAGATCTATAATAAATCTTTTTTATCTTCAGCGCTAAAAAAGATCTTTCTGAAAAACAATTTGTCTGGTAACAAACCTTCCATTTGTTTAAAATTTCAGTAAACTGTACATATTGTAATATGTTTCCACTTTGCATATGTATTCTCTTGAGGTAAATACAGTTTCTTTTTCTTGATTTTCATCACTGAAGATTCTTTTTCTGATCTGATCTGTTGATATATTGTGAGTGAAAATCTCATTCTTTGATCTCTTTTTCGCTTCTTTTATGAATTCCTCAAAGCATTTTCGTATTTCTTCAAATGAATTTCATTTATGAGTTATATTAATTGTCGTGACCCAGACGAAAAGCTACCCGCCGTTCTCTTGGTCACTGGTTCGGAAGTAAACTACGCAAAATTACACAAAACGCAATTGATAATAATCATTTTGACTATATATTCAAAAAAATACTGAAGAAATTATACTTTTTTTCTAGAATCGCACAAACTCTCTCAATGGAAACGAAAATAACGGTGTACAACACAATAATTCAACCTCATTTTGATTACTGCGCATCAGTATTATTTTCATGGGACCTAAATAAATTAAATCAACTTCAAAAGCTGCAAAATCGAGGTATGAGAATCATTTTGAAAACAAATAGATATACGTCCATTGTTGTTATGTCTAATACTTTACAATGGTTTACTGTCTCTCAAAGAATTTACTACCTCACTATGATTTTCATCTTCAAAATTTTAAATAATCTAGCACCATCTTATTTTCGATCGTATTTGGTTTTTCGAAGAGAAGTTCATTCATACCCCACCAGAAATTGCGATGATTTTCATATCGCTAGAACAAACCGCAGGAGCACCATGAGTTCTCTGTTTTTCAAGGGTCTCCAGGAGTTCAATCAACTACCTTATAAAATAAAAAACAGTTCAACTCTTACTAGTTTCAAAAAAAATATCAAAGCCCATATTAAAAAGTAAAATAAAACATAAGTAGGAAAGTTAAAACCCTTTATTCTTGTCAATAAAGTATTTTTATTTATATGTATAAATGTTATTAGTTGTACCAAACTGTTGAATTTTATTTCTATTTTATATATTTACTTCCTTCCATATTCATCTTAATATATTTATATGTCTATTTAAATGTCTATTAGTTTTTCTTAATGTTAATTTGTTTTGTTTGAAATGTACCATGAATTTATAGCTGTTTTATGTACTTAGTATTATTATCATATATTGTACTCAAATTTCGTATATTTATTTATATTTGTGAATATTATGTTTATTAGGATGCCTAATTGAATAAAGATCTATCTATCTATCTATTTATTCCTTGAGGGAACGCCCAAATACAATATTTTCGGAAATTACAAACTTTTTCTTCTTCTGACAATAACTAATATTTTTCAAAAGTCTATCTGACATTTTTTTTTTTTTTTGTTTTTTCTAAAACTACTATATGTCCCAAAAAATAATAAAGAATGACAGAGATTGTTTGATCAAATAATTCATGAAATACAGTGTGTCTCTGACATCCTCCCACATGAGGAACTTTATGATAATAAAAGTGACTCACAAATATAAAAAGTCACACTGTCAAAGAATAAAAGAATATCAATTTATGCTAAATCTGGCAGGTAACTTAGATTCACGACCACTACGCGTAAAAACTTTAGATTCCGGTACTCTGCTTTTGATACCAAAACTGGCATCAGACACTCCCGCACTATTATCAGTAGACTCTTCTTCTGGAGTCGATCCGGATGATGCTCCGTTGGTTAGCCCATCTGACATCTTCGCACTGGGAATACTGTTTCCACCATCGCTTTCCTTAGGACCAACACACTCCAATGGATATATTCTTTGCAGAGGTCTCAGTAATTGTCCTCTTGCTGTTCTAACTCGCACCAAACGTACTCGTTGGTCGTTACCAGGAATCAGCTCAACAACACACCCAAGGGGCCAATCCATTCGTTTTTCGTTGTCGTTGCCAATGAGAACAATATCGCCAACAGAAACAACTTTTGATGGCATATTCTTCTTTTGCGCCATTTTCAGCTGAGCTAAATACTCATTGCGAAACCTTCTGCGCAAATGTTCCCTTAAATTTTGTTTATGACGTATTTTACGACAGAGAGATTCTCTGTCAACTGTGTCACAATCGGGCATTCCATATTCTGCTTGATCTCGTAAAAACATAGAGGGGGTCAAAGCAACCAGATCTTTTGGATCACTCGATATATAAGTGAGAGGGCGGGTATTTATGATTGATTCACATTCGCATACTAGAGTTAAGAGTTCTTCGTAACATAGCGAAGCACGACCTAAAACCTTACGCAAAAGTCCTTTCAAAATACCGATAAGTCTCTCCCAAAATCCGCCCCACCACGCAGCCGTTGGAGGGTTAAAACGCCATTTAATTCTTTGCACTGAACTATATTCGGTAATCGTATCCCAATCTAGTTTATTGAACGCGTTTTCGGTTCCGCTAAAGTTTGTTCCGTTATCACTATATATAGTCTTTGGTCGTCCACGTCTCGCGACAAATCGTCGAAGAGTCTGTATAAAATTCGGCGCAGACAGAGAAATAGACAGTTCAAGATGCACAGCGCGATACACGGCACATGTGAACAAACACACCCAAACTTTTTCCCCAGTCTTTAGAAACAACGGTCCAGCGAAATCTACGCCAGTGACTTCGAAAGCTACAGCGTCGCGAACTCGATCCACTGGTAGAGGAGGTGTTTGAACATCTAAGTGTTTGGCATTCTGTCTTTTACAAATAACGCACTTTGATATAACCGACCGAATTGAACGACGTCCACCCAATATCCAATACTTTTGTCTGAGCATGCCCAGTAGTCCTTGGGTGCCTACATGACAAGAATTTTCATGATATTTTGAAATCAAACGATTTACGATTGGATGTTTGCCAGGTAAGACAATAGGAAAGCAAAAGTCCGCAACATCGTTTCGCCGGGATATTGGAGTTCTCAAGCGAATAAGTCCAGCTTCATCACAAAATGGGTTCAAACTATTGATCTTTTTGTCATTTTCATTCTGAAATGTTTCATGCTGAATAACTTTGAAAATGAACACTTCAGCTTGATCGATTTCTTCAACAGACAAATTGCCTCGGATTTTCCTATCATAATTTCTTGTGTTCCATATAAATCGAAAAATCCATGCCATGGTTCTTAGAGTTTTGTCATATTTCGAAAAACGAGAAAAGTTCCAATGATCAGAACTCAAATTGATCAAAGTTGTGATCGACAACTTTTTTCGTTCTTTTTCAATTTCCTCTTCATTGCATCTCATATTTTCTTGAGGCCATAAACAGGGTTCATCGTAAAGCCATTTTGGCCCCTCCCACCATCTCGATTCTAGTAACTGCTTAGCAGAGCAACCACGGGAAGGAAGATCGGCTGGGTTTAGAACACCTGGTACATGTCGCCATGTCTCAATCGATGTCAAGGTGCGAATTTCTGCAACTCGATTCCATACAAAGGTAGCCCATTCTTCAGTACGACGAATCCATGAAATCACGGTGGATGAGTCACTCCAGAAGAAACATTCAATAGGTCTGCCAAAGATTCCTTGAATCGAAGCATACAACCTAGAACCGATCGTTGCAGCCATCAACTCCAATCGAGGTATGGATATACTCTTTAATGGTGCTACTCTTGTTTTAGCAGCGAGTAAAAATACAAATACTTGGTTATGGTGTGCTACTCTCAGAAAAATAACGGAAGAATACGCTTTCTTGCTGGAATCACAAAATGTATGTATGCTCCAATCATCAGCGTCTTCGGATCCAGCATGTATCCATCTGGGAACCTCTATCTTCATCAGATATGGAAGCTCTTTTACCCATTTACAAAAATCATTGGCAATGTTTTCATCCACGGGTACATCCCATGACAATTTTTTCTCCCATATTCGCTGAAGTAATAATTTTGGACCAACAGAAACTGGACAAGTAAAGCCAATAGGATCAAATAAACGTTGAGCCATAGAAAGAATGAACCTCTTTGTGATAACCTCAGCTTGAATACTATCAACAGATTCGAAACAATCTTCATTAATAGTCAATGTATCCCTCGTTTTATTCCACTTAAGACCAAGTACAGGAACGAGTGGAGTATCACTTAGATTATTATCTGTATACTCCCACCCTCGTAAGTCAAATTTGGCTTCGGCCATAATGAGACTAGCCTCTTTAATGAATTGCTTTAGGGTCATTTCGTTGGCAACACTCGTGACACAATTGTCCACATAAAAACTCCTGGCTAGTTTCTCAATTGTATCGCTGGTATATAATCCATCGGATTCTGTACATTTACTACGAATCTTTGTAATATGATACTCGATTGTAGCACCAAGCAAAAATGGACTACTGTTCACGCCGAAAACAACTCTTCTATGACGATAAATTATTTCGTTCCCATCATTATCGATCCATAGAAATCGTAGAAAATTTCTATCTGTTTCATGAACACTAATCTGTAGGAAGGCTTTTCGAATATCTGATACGACACCAATTTTTTGTTGCCGAAACCTGAGCAAAATTGTCGGTATCAGTTCTATTAAGTTCAGACCCTTCTCGAGACAATGGTTCAGGGCGGGTTTATCTTTTTCATGTGACGAGGCATCGAAAACTGGCCTAATTTTTGTCGTAGAACTACTTTCTTTGATAACTGGTCTGTGAGGTAAATAGTGAACAGGAGCAACAGCCTCCTTTTCTTCGACTCTTTCGATGATTTTCTCTTGAAGCCACACCTTGAAGACTTGGTCGTAAGATGAAATAAGCTGTGCATTCTTCAGTTTCTTCAATGTGGATTCAAGTCTCTTTTTAGAAAGAGCATAATTATCCGAGAGTGGGGGATGTCCATCTAACCATGGCAATCTAACTTCGTAACGACCCTCGTAATCCACCTTGATCGTGTTACGAAAGAAGTCTTTTGCCTCATTAGCTAGATCTTCACGTGATTTTCTTTCGCATGGCTCCTCGATCCCTAGTACGTCCAATTCCCATAAATTGGTAATGGTAGCATCTTTCACAAAGAGTGAATGAACTGTCAAAGTCGAACTACTGTTTGGAATATCTGATGGAACCCTTCCCATGAGGGTCCATCCCAACAAAGTTTCCACTGCTACGAGACCACATGGTAGAACATGTCTTTTCCCAGTATACAACTTGCCAGCGACATCAGCGCCAATTAAAACCTCTATTGGAGCTGAACCTGCAGTGTCATGTAAATCGATATGCAATGTTTTCAACTCTTCCATCCATCTACCATAAAATATGGAAGGTATTTCATTACATATCTTCGGTTGATCTAGAGCTTCGAATGTACATGAATAGTCTTCCTCTGTTAATTTTATATCATAACAGTTATGACTATGTCCTGAAGTTTGTGTGCCACCAAATAAACTATGTACAAGAAATTCCGTTCGTTTGGGTACATATCCCATTTGAAGAACGGTCGACTTCAAGACATATGAACGTTGCGAACCACTGTCAATGAGGACACGTACTTTGCGAGATCGATCTCCGCAACTGATCGTCACTCGAAGTGTCTGCAAAAATACATGTGCGCTGTTGTGATTCGCCAGTACTTGATTTTCAGTTTTTATACCCTCTTTTCCCTTGTTTTCAGATAACGGATCAACAGAGAGTATTTTATTTGAAGGTAAATCAGCACACATTAAAGCTACGTGTGATTTGCCACAAACAACACATTTAAGACGGCTATGACACCTTCTAGACAAGTGCCCTATTTTGAGACAACGGAAACAAGCCTTTTTTTCCGACAGAATGGTTTTCTTCTGATCTAAACTCAATTTCTGAGCCTTGAAACACCCCTCACTATCGTGGTTCCCCCCACAAAAAACACACTTGGCAACATCGCAATTTGTCAAACCAGCCGCAGTAGGAAATGTTTCAATATGTTTCAATTTGTCTTTTTTATGACGATCATTTGAAGAAATATTATTGGAATGAAGGCCGAACCCTTCAGCTGCTAAAGAAATGCGTTGTTCATTTACAATTTCATTTTTCAAAAAACGCATAAGACCTTTCAAACGACATTCCAATGTAGAAACTTCGAAATCAATATCATCTGAATCATCACTACGGCCACTTGAAAACTCTACTGATCTTTGCCAAACTCGTAGTAAATCTTCTGGTAAACAAGACTCAATCAGTGGAAACAGCATTGCTGAACATTTTTCCGAAGTTATTCCTAAAGTTTCAAGTGCCCGCAACTGTGTTTCGATTTTGTCATATAGAGTGGAGAGATTCGATTTTGTATGAGACATGGCATTATTCAAAATGAGTTTTAGTAACTCTCTGACATAGACGTCAATTTGCAAATCTTCCCTGCCAAAACGAGACTTGAGGCTTTGAATGATTTTTTCATAATTCTCATTCATGGCAGGGTAACTTTCCACCAATTGTCGGGCTCTACTGCAAGGAACAGTGGCTTGAATCAAATATTCAATTTTATCAGTTGTTGCAATGTCAGGATCCTCGTGAATCTTTCTAAATTGAGCCCAAAATGAAAGCCATTCTCGAATGTCTCCACTGAATTTTTTGAATTCAATAGTAGGAAGCTTAAATTTACGCCTACCTGTCTCATATCGTGTAGATGATTGTGTAGATGATTGTTCAGAAAGAAGTACTGACCGGACTTCATCATC
Organism: Chrysolina haemoptera; assembly: GCA_958298965.1. Taxonomy (NCBI): domain Eukaryota; kingdom Metazoa; phylum Arthropoda; class Insecta; order Coleoptera; family Chrysomelidae; genus Chrysolina; species Chrysolina haemoptera. The sequence continues at coordinate 21,897,557 of OY282591.1, read as the reverse complement.
CTGACCTAGCTTGTTGAAACGTACCTTCAGTGTAGTATACTTCACCCTATACACATCGCTAGACTCCATTTCTAGTTCCAAATCCTCCTCGCTCGCATTTTGTGTTAGAAGGGCATTATAAATTTCGCTATCAGAAACGACTAGAGCATCATGTTTCTGCTGCAAAATCTCCCAAGTTACCTCAATCTGCTGCATATCCTTAACTTCGGCTGAAATCAACTGGTCTAACTCATTTGCCTTCTTCGTGAAGGCGGAACGAAGTACGGACCTATGCTTTTTACTCTGTTCCATCTCGCAATCGCACAAAATAACAAACTTGGTCAGAACCACGCGTGATTTGTACTTGAAACCTTCGAAACCGAAATCCGCGTAAAAGTTTGTCTATTTGAAATTCGAGATGTCCGTGAAACTCCCGAAAACTATACGTCCCTACTGTCCTGTCACGGTCGCCAAAAATGTCGTGACCCAGACGAAAAGCTACCCGCCGTTCTCTTGGTCACTGGTTCGGAAGTAAACTACGCAAAATTACACAAAACGCAATTTATTCCTTGAGGGAACGCCCAAATACAATATTTTCGGAAATTACAAACTTTTTCTTCTTCTGACAATAACTAATATTTTTCAAAAGTCTATCTGACATTTTTTTTTTTTTTTGTTTTTTCTAAAACTACTATATGTCCCAAAAAATAATAAAGAATGACAGAGATTGTTTGATCAAATAATTCATGAAATACAGTGTGTCTCTGACATTAATTATCGGTATCATCAATATCTATGGATACACATAGTAGTTTTTTGCTAACCATGCTTCTGCGATCCATCAAATTGGCCCAGGATCCTAACAAAGAGATAAAATCAGGTGTTTCTAGTTCTCCGGATGATCCTTTTGCTTCGGACCGAACTGAAGGATTTTCTGTCTGATCTGCTGTTATCTGGTTGAGGTTACTTGTAACGGCACTGAAATTTATTTTCATACTAGCAAGAGCTTGCGCACGAGAGGACCATCTCATCTGGGAAATACAGTTTTCATTCGTCCAGGTGTTCCAGTTGATTCAGAATTAATTTTCTTTATCTCTTGTGAAAAAATCTGCCACCTCCGAGCGGAGTCTGAAAAAAAAAACCATACACACATAGTGATATAGTATTTATAGTATATGGAAAATTTGTGCTGATTTGCCACCCCCTGAGATTGGCCGCCCTCTGAGATTTTCTGCTTCAAGCAACTACTTAACGCGTTTGATAGGTGACCTGGGCCTGTCACTTGCGTTTGAAAGAGTACAGATTCTTTAAAAAACGTGAAGTTTCAAATTACATTCATATCACGTAGTTCAAAGCTTTTATTAACATCAGCATCTATCAACAACTATCAACATCTTCATCGGTCTCTTTATAACATTGACCAGAGCATTTGCCCCAATTTCATACCGTGAAACTGAGACAGGGAAAGAGCTTGTTGGCTGTGACGTCATCTGTTAATCCAAACAGGACTATTGATTCGACATTTTTTCATCATTTCTTATTTTCCTTCAGCAGACATGTGGCAAGGTTTTCGGAATGATTCGTCGCAAAATCTGAAATATTCAGTTAAGGGTGTGTCCTTGCTTGCGCAAAAAAGGCGAATTCTGGTAACTTAAGGACTTAAGAAATTGAAAAAAAAAAACGTCAATTGCGTTCCTTGTCACATCAAATCCGAAGTAATCATGACTGAATAATTTCCGAATAAATCTTACTGACGATCAAATATCAACTATAATGATAAGTAGAACAAAGATTAGTTCGATAATCATATTTCTTCAATAAACAAGAGTTTCATAACTTTATCAATGAATTGTGGTTTTCAAAATTATTAGTGTACCTGCATCAATGTTGAAGTCGATATTTGAGTTTGTTTCAGTATACAGTGTCCGGCATAAAGTTGGCAGCATATGGAAAACTTACTATTGATTTCTCAAAAAAAAAAAAATATTTGATTAAAAGCTCTGCTTCATCCCAAACCCAAATTGCGAACCCCAGAATTGAATTTTTTACGACCCTATACGAGGGAGATTAAAAAACCTACTTTATTTCCAAAAAAATTTGATCCCATAATTTTTCACAGTAGAATCAGTCATTGGGAAATATTGTTTAGAATTGAATGTTGATCCAGAAATTCAAATCATACCCACCTAAGATCAATTCAATGTTTCAACTTTTTTCCCCATTTTCTACTCATCGCCGTGTACGACATAAGGAATACTATGCTACACGGATGGAATATTCTTAGATATGATGATATCACTCTGGATATTCTCTCCTTTCTCCCTTCTATTGGAAAATCAGATTTATTTGAAATATGTGACGGAATTTCGCAAAATTTTGGTGCAAACAGTAAACTAAACTAAATTATCTCCAAGATATGATTCCAGAAAACTTAGGTAGCTAAGTTTCCTGAAAAATCTTTTAAATAGTGATGAGGACACAAACTACATAACTAAATTTTTTTGTTTTTTCTGGTTTAAATAGTCCCTCTATCATATATTTTCTTGATAAAGTTAAATGTACAAAAATCGACCTTTCTACAGTTTTATTCAATAGAGCACTGTCAGCTGACGTCACAACATGGGGTGATCAGCTGATTGGGGGGGGGGGTAACCAAAGAATTTGAGTTTGAAAAGAAAATTGTTTTTTTGAGGTGGTTAGTGGTTAATTGTGATTTATTGACTAGTATGACTCTGTACTCCAGCAGTTTCTACCTGTCTCTACCTTGTTTGTATAGAAGGAAATTTGAAATTTTCACGTGCTGGTCTGGATCGGATCGGTTATAACAACCCATAACAGCACAAGTCTTCATGATTTATGTCCTCAAATCTAAAAGGAAAAACTGTTTGTATGATACCTATCATCATAACAACGTATTTTTGAATTGGAAAATCTATGTTTATAACACCTCTACGGACTTATGCACTCAATTTAGACAATACACAATGAATTAATACTCACTAAAATGCAAAGAACGTGTTTTTGCAGACAATTCGAAAAGGCGCGCGTAGTCATATGGAAAATGGCTTTGTTTGTCCCCCCAACGAATGTTTGACACCTGTCAAATTACGTCAGTGCTCTATTAAAACATTTCCTACAAAGCACCCGCAACATTTGTGTATCAAATAAAGATTAATAATCCTTCCAACCCAATCAAATACCAAAAACTTTTCGATTTTCACAGAGTCGGTTGACACGTTTTCCTTGAATTCTTGTTTCACAAATACTTGTTTTGACATATAACATAACTAGTTCAACTGTCCAAACTTGATATCAATGTACCCTCGTAGGTTAATTTGCAGCTTTGCACTATTCTCAAAAATAGGAATTTATGATACAAGTTCGTAAAGTAGGACTTTTCTGTATAAAAAAACCCTTTACGAAAGTGTAGCATACAAAGTTTTTTCTTCGACAGTTCTTATATTGCCAACTTGTAGCAATTGTATCATTATTTAAGCATCTTATGTTATGAATTCTCGTTGTATTATCGAATGATGACTTATATTTGACGCAAAGTACTGTAATTTTGCATTATGCATAAATGTATAGGTGTTTAAAAATTTACTTTACGCACTGTCGAAGAAAAAAAATATTTTTCCCATGTTTCCATTTCGTGATATACACTAATTCAACACACAACAATATTTTTTTACTACATATTTCGAAGGTACAATAAAATACACAGGAAGAAATGGTAATGTTTTCATTTTCTGGAAGTTCACATAATGTCTGCTATGGAATATTCCATTGTGAGCGTGCTATGATTGATTTCGCCTTGTTCTCTCGCATCTCTCGTCACCCTATAAGCAATAAACACAATGTGTAACCTTAACTATATTAAGCCTTATCGATTTCCTAACCAAATGTAAATAAAACTGAATGTCAGCCGTGCTAGACTGAAGTACTTACTAATATATATATAAACTACTAATCCGAAGTGAAACAAGTGTACCTTTACCCAATTACGTAATTATTTTTGTCATCGATTTTTTCTAAAAATAGTCGCACCATAATACACCAATCCATCATTTTTGTCCAATTGATCAAGGAAGAATTTTCTTTCGCTTTTTAGATTGTTCAGATTAACAAGATGAGTCTCAGTGTCTAGAGCGAAAACTCTCTCTCGAAATGATTGCGTCAGTAACCTGATTTGTTTACATTTTTCGTTTGTTTTCGGGAATACAAAGAGTAAATCTCGGTAGGTGGCTTTGGAACTGATAATGGGCAGAATTGGCCAATAAAAAATAAGTCTTGAAGGTGATCCGTGCAGAGTATGATAATGTCTCACCTCGGCTGTTTTCATTATTATAACTCTGACTCTTGCAAGGTGTTAATCTGATGTTCGGTGACATATTTTGGATATCATTCGTTAGACTGGAATTAATAGTCTTCTGGGAGCAATATGGGTTAGTGCTTCGGGAAAATATTAGATTTGTTTGGTGAACTGAAAGTACTGTTTTTTGGTTCCAGGGTTGGACTTCATTGAAGGACAAGGAGAGGATTTTGAAAGAGCTTTAGATCAAACTGGTGAGTTTTTTGAAAATCTTTTATGATTGTTGATATTGAACATACGTTCTGTATGTCTACATAGTTATTTTTTTTATGTTTATATTCTTTATTATTGATGAAACCAGTTGATGATTTCAAAAAATGCTAAAATATTCAAGTAAATTTAATTTAATAGTGGATATACTTTTTGGTACATAACTCTTTACAGATCTGCAAGGAATAAAAACTAAGAGTAAGTACCTACCTAATTTAATCAAAAAAAATCAAAATGTAGGGTAAACAAATATTAATTTTCATTTTATTCGTATTAAGCCTAGACTACCAGATTAATGCGAGTCTTTATCGCTGAGTGATATTGCGAAATGTTGCATAAAACTTTCAAAATATTTTTCATGTCTTCATCGATCAAACAACTGAAAAATTGAAATTATCATTTTCAACTTCCGTTTATTATCATTTGATTGCAATCGTAATAATAGTGGGTTATTATGTAAAGTGTTTTCCCAGTGGATAAGTTTGTTGAAATTTTTAGGATTCATTTGTTAATTTTTTTCAAATATAAATAATTCATATAAGGTTATTCTTGTAAGAAGTACATCATGAATATTTATTAAAAAATTCGAAAAAGCACATTTTCCTTCAGAAGCTAAAGTAGGTACTTCTCTTTGAAGATGTGGTTTTCTCATAATAACTGAATACAAAGCTTTGGATGCAGGAATAAATTAGTATCGAAGATAATCCAAATATATTGTACGAATTCGAGTAGGTAACGTCAAATAAATCGGTAAACAGAATCCTTTCATTGATTATGCTTCACAATATGGTCACTTAGCTACTGGAGATTTCGAGTGTGAAATTCTTGATATCCCAATACTGGCAGTTTTGTATATTGAGAGAAACAATAATTAAATTTAAACGAAATTATTAACAATCTTGTAAAGTTGTTCTATCTGCTTGCAAAAATTATTCCATCGATTAAAGATGTCTTCATACAGCTTGTGGCTTTTCCACAATATTACGAACTTCGACGCTACCATATTCAAATTGAAAATCTTCTGCTTCAGTATAAAGTGACGATTTTTCTGCACTGCGAATAAAAATTTAAGCTGATCATCTGGTGGTGAGGGTGGATCAGATTTGAGAACGAAGACCAGCCCAAATTCACTGTATTTAGACTAATATCTAAAACCATTCTTCAGCTAATGCATTGCCGATGAGTATAATGAAGTAGTATTGAACATTTGAACTACCTACTTACTTTTTGTTCACAACTCGATGAACCCTTCCAATACATATCGAAAAATATCCAAAAAATCTTCAGATTGATCTAATTACTATACTTCGAATACACGACAGCTACAGCTTGGCAAATCTAGCTCTGAATATGAAATCGCCACGCCGGTCGATGCTCAGGAGCTTGGTACAGTCCGTTAAACAAGTATGAGTTACGACTGGTCAGTTCTATTGTATCTGTCGCATCACGGTTGAGTTAGATGATGTTTTGATTACTGGATGGTCAATTATACTACCCTCTGTATCTTCCGAATACTTTCTCATTTTAAATTCGCGCATCTCATAAGTTTCTTGACATTCAGAGCTAGTTTTGCCAAGCTGTAATTGTGTAATAGAGACAGATTGCAGCAATATTATCCTACAAATGCAGCTTTTGGGAAAAATCAATAAATCTCGAGATTTCATTCAGCCTAGGCACATAACTTTACCTATGAGAAAATTTAATGCCGTCCAAAGCAAGATTTGAAAAAATGAGATATTTTAGCTATGTAATTTCTTCATCATAAATAAAACTTCAATCAAATGTGAATCCTGTATTTTTACCAAAAGTCATAAAGTCATAAATTTTATTAATTACCCTTTCAATCAATATTTTATTCAAATAGATAGTATTATAAAAGAATAAGTAGTTCAGTAAGCTTTGAGTTTCGAAGATACTAAATTTGTTGGCGAAGCGCGCGTCTAGTGAAATTGATGTAGTTTTGGTTTTTTGAGTAGGTAGTTTCTATTTATTGATTTTTTCTGAATAATGTAACTGGTTTTCATATGTTTCAATAGTCGCAATAAGTTATTAAGTATATGCGATCGACAGCAGTCAGTGCTACCATCTTCACGGCTCTACTTGCTTCCTGTTTGTAATCCTGTATTTTTTGTATTTGATTCATTAATTACGTTTTGGGCAGGTATTTTCCGTCCCCTTTCATCCGGACGCCTCAACATACTTATCTGTAAGAACTTGGGTTACACCGGGTAAAATCCGGTGTATTGATGCTTCGTTGGGTTCATTGTTGGTAGGTTTCTGTATTTTCTTGCGTAGTATATTGAATGTTCAGTCTCGTGTTGTGTTCATTCAGATTTTCGCTGAAATATTTTGAGCCTAATATCATTTTCGGCAAAATTTGTTGATTCCATCGCCTCTGGCGATCAGTTTATGTCACTCAGATCAACCCCAGGCGAGATTTAGACTCATCGCCAGTGTATATCTACCGGTCCTGAAATAAAATTTACAGAGTTCTACTCCAATCATTACAGAAGATACGGAAGAAGTGAGACAAATTAGATTTTTCAGAACTGAAATATTTCTAGCAAAATTCTGTATTGGTAGTAAAATTGATGTCCTGATTCCGAATCCGAATTTTCAGTCTATATTATCCCTTAATATCATTTGACAAAGCTGGGAGATTCCATCGCCTCTGGCGAGCAGTGTATGTCACTCAGATGAACCCTAGGCAAGATTCAGACCTATTGCCTGTATATCTACCGATCTTGGAAGATACGGGGGTGTTTCCATGAGTAGTAAAACAATTCAGGTTTTTCAGAACTGAACATATTTTTCAGCAAAAATCTGTATTGGTAGTGAAATTGATGTCCTCATTCCGAATCCTTTGGAATTTTGAGCCTATCCCAAGTAACAATTTAAAGACAGTTTTTATTTATTTAGGTTTTAAAAATACTTAAATATGTTCAATAAATCGACATCGGATATAAAGTAACCTCAAGATAAACTAAAAGTTCTTAAAGACCACTTAAAATGGAAGTGCTATTTGCTCTTAATGTCCTATTGATCTTATACTGGTTTTATGTTACTCTTAACATTAGGTATTTCAAAACTAATTTGCTATTATTAAAAATTAAATAGACAGTTGGATTTAAAACAATCCGTTCGGAGAAAAATAGTTTTAATTTGGTTTAAAGAAATACATTTTGGTTTTTGGACGACTTCATTAAAACTAATTATATCCCCTCCACATACGGATTAAACGCCATCTTGTCGAGAAGCTACTTTAGTGAACCAGTGCTGTCCGCATGTTTACATGTGAAATAAAACACAATGTAACGGAACAGTAGTAATATGCAAAACTTTTAAATGAAATTCGTCAAAGATGAAAATGCACCTCACGCTTCAATCACAAAACCGGCAAAATTTGTGAGGTTAGGATTCCATTCGAGACCAAAACCACTTTAAATCAATAAGGTCACGAGTTTGAACACATTAAAGCATATTGGTTTTAAAAGGAAACGTAAACAGAGTCCTGCGAGAGTCATTGGATGTAAATAAAACGCTATTTTAAATCTTGAGAGATTCAAAACATTCAATAAATGAACAATTAGTTTTAATCTAGATCACGCCATGTTTTACTGCAATAAAGACTCCGCAATTTTGGACTTTTTCAATAGTAAATGAAAAGAATATTATTATTCAAATAATTGCGTCTTGGATCTTCTTAGAAAACTGAAGAACGGTGGGTCAAAATATGCCATTCAATTAAAAAAATGCATTTAGATGATGGTTAGATGCAAAATAAAATTTGATGATATTTTTCAATATTTGTACATTAAATTAGTGGCGCTCGAGTTATGTCGAAGTATTTTATTACATTTTATCAGAAAAGTGCCATTCGTTGGTGAATTTTTCAGAATAGTTTGCTTTCGAATATTATTTTATGATATGCTTAGTATACCTAAGCGGTTTAAAATATTGCCACTCTGCCGGCCATTATACAGACTTAAAAGTTGTCGAGTGTTAGTAAACAAAATAAAACTCTTTTAGGATCAATTAATTATTTTTAAGTTATTTCAGTCCGCTGTAAATACATTTTAAGAGCAAAACGTCATATAATAAGTTTTAATTTATGTATTTAAAGTTGCCTTGAAGAACTCTTAAAGAATATAGAATTAATACATAATGGTTTTAATACAGTTTCAAAATTTAGTCTTGAAGGCCTTTTTAGGATGGGCTCTTTTTGGCTAGAAGCTGCTTTATGATGGTTTCGGGGCTGTCTTGAAGATCATTTAGTTTTATTCGAAGTTTTATTGTGTAGTTTTAAAGCGATCTTGAAGATCGGAATAAGAGCTTTAATGTTACTTGGGATATTGTCCCCTGATATCATTTTTGGCAAAACTGGGTGATTCCATCGCCTCTGGAGAGCAGTGTATGTCAGTGAGATCAATCCCAGACGAGATTTGGACTCATTGGCGGTATATCTACTGATTTAGGGAGTTCTACTCCAATAAATACGGAAGATACGGGGGTGTTTCCATGAGAAGTGAGACAGGGAACAAACAATTTAAGTAGAGCTGCGAAGATGACAGCACTGACTGCTGTCGAAAGCGCTCACATGTAATAACTCGAAGTTGTAAAATCTTCACACACATCCTTTTTGTAACTTAGTGCGGATATTACAACATGTGTTGAATTGTATTTACACTACTAAAAGTTCCAAATATTCAAACATTCGAATAATCTTATTGATTATATTATACCAAGGCTTGGTGAATATTCAGATTGGAAAATTCTCTTTAGCAAATGCGGAAAGTTGTACTAGGAATATTGTTTCTATGGCCAAAAGAAAAATGGAAACTGATTATCAGGAACATTTATTCTGCGAAAATACTTTAATTCTCTTTCCAATTGAAAAGATACCTAGTTAACTAATTCAATTTTATTTTCATTAATATCTATAATAAACTTGTAGTCCCAGAAGACGTTGTCCTGGTTGCCAACTTACCGATTGTCGATTTTATAGCGAAGTTGTTTTACTCATTTTATGGTGGAGTCGATGGCGAATGCGCTGGCAGCAGTTTTCAATTTATAAATGAAAAATTAACCAAAAAAAACATTTTGTTGTAGACCGAATTTTGTCTTCAAACCATTGCCGAATCCACTTGAATACATACAAAAATTTGTCCAGTCGTTTTGACGTTCACTTTCGTATGGACGCACAGAATATTTTTATATATGAAGAAGATGTGCAGTTTAAGAGTCGAAAGCTAAAGTGGAGGATATGAGAAACATTTATGGAGAAATAAACTTTTTTTTGGCTGATTCTATGACGGACACTGCACTATATCTGAAAGATATTTGTTGTATGATGTTTTTCAAGAAAGATCGATCATGAAAAAAAAATGGTTTTCATTACCGTCGACTTCCAATCAAAGAGACAGTTACGTTTTTAAGTTTATAATAAGTTGTTACAACATTGTTCTACACGTGACTGTTCAGTAACGAACTTGTCGTGCTACTACAATGTCTGCTCCTTCGATTTTTATAAAAAAACTGTAGCCATCTACTACTCTCTTGTCGACTCTCATTTCTTATGTGTGCAAAAAGTTTATAGAACATCTAGAAACTGAGTGTACTCCACTAGTTATTGGTGATCGGTTTTTTGTCGTTAGATTCAATGTTTACAACACCAAGGGTGAGTTGTACAACACAAGCTCGCCAACAGTTCAAGTGAACCGAGTTTAGTTGCTAGGGATTAGCCAATGAAATTTACAGTTCCTTAGCAACTGAACTCGATTCACTTGAACCGTTGTTGAACTTGCTTTGTACAACTCGCCCTAAGAAACAAAATTCAGTTTAATTTATTTTTATTTTTGAGTGTTGTACTTATATGTTGATTATCGAATTGAATGAAGTTGACAGATGTCATTCAACTCGATATTCAATGTTACCAACACTTAAGAACTAAACAACTCTTCAAAATAACGCGATGAATAAAATAATAATATGATACGTTTTTCTGAAACTAACTAAAAGGGAAGAAGATATACTAGTATAAAATGGAACAGGTATCAAATGGAGAAGATTCGAATTCATCGTTTCCTTGACTGATTTTTTAATGGGCAGTTTTGATATTGTGATAGAACGAATTTCCTTCATGGTTGTCCATTGTCCCATACTTTGACGCATAATTAATTCACTTGTGGTAATACACAATAAATGATTCCGATGAAAACGTTCGACATGTGATCAAAACTGATGTTTATTTATTATACAAATGAAGGTCAACGTCGTTGTTTTCATCAATTTTTGGCACACCTAGGCCATAAAATTCTCCCAATTTTTTTGCAGGTCAAGTTCATTTCTTCCAATTCAAATTTATATTAATCTGAAGTTAAAGTGAATATGAATCTGTGTGAAAATTTCATCCCAGTTTGAAAGAAGTTTTTCAGAGATATGCACCAAACTTATAATGTCTTTTAAAGGACAACTGTCCCAAAACAAAAAAAAAAATGTTTTTAAATGAATTCGTTTTGCAGAGTTCGACCTACTGACCAAAAAGTGTTGATGGCACAAAGCAATCCTGTGAGTTGTTTTCGAGATAAAGGGTGTTGAAGTAGAAAATGGCAATTTTTTAAGTAATGTTGTTACTAGAAAAATGTGAATAGTTTGCACGACTAATTTTGCTTATCCATAAGACATTGAATTCAGACTATTTTTTTAAATTGTTAGTCAAGAAGTAACCAAACCAAGTATCACATTTAAATGCCCATCGTTTGTTTGTGTCAGAATAACAAATTAAAAATTTTGTGCTGAATGACTAAAAATGTCAAACTCTTTATTCATAATTCAAACTCTATGGATATAGGACTACGAAATATTCAAAAAAATTTACAGAGACAAAAGTTAGATGATAAAAATTGCGAAAAAGTGATATTTTTATGATTCACCTTGTATTTAAAAATCTCGACAGCTGAATTTTGCAATTTTTTGTCATCACATTCAGTTTGATTGATTGCACTATTACCTTTCATGTGAAATATTTGTGGCTTTGCTATTACCATACCATTAGAGATACACAGGAATACATTACAAGAGAGGCGAAAGACTCTATATCTTTTATAAAAATTATAAAAAAACTTATATACAGGGTGTCCGGTAAAGCTTGTACAATATTGAAACTGGTGATAGACCAGGGCATGACTGTTCGGCACTTCAGAATTTCACCTCAGTAAAAACCTCACCGTTTTCGAGATAATGGGCATTTTTTGAATTTCTAGAAAATCTCTACCTACCATTGGATTTTTGAGTACCATGTCTACAAATCGAGACCAATTCAAATATCCTTGCTGCTGAAGATTACTGATGAGTGATGCTTTCAGACGTACAGAACAGTTTTTCAGAAAGTGATACAATTTTTCAAGAAATGAGGGTAAAATGCCAGATTTGAGTTTCATCAATTTTTTTAACAAAAGTTTGACATTATTATCTGAAAAAAGCATAACCACGTGGAGTTGGAAATTCATTACAAAAGAATGCAAATTTTGTCCAGACTCTACCATGGTATAGATCATACTATAATTATGTTTGGGGGGAGTAATATTTCCATTGAATTAGAGTGTGGTTTTATTCTAGGCTTCCTTCTACTTTTATACTCACGCCGAAAAAGTATTTTGTTTCGAAATTATTCTCAAGATAAAATGTAGAAATGGTTATTAATAAGAAACAATAAATTGCTTGGTATGTCAATAAAATTTACTTTTTATGTAATCAGTCTAAATATGGCACCAATGAATACACGAATTCTTGTCATAAATGTCGCATTTGACCAACATCCAGATTACAACGAAATTTTAGAGATCGAAAGATTGTACAAATAAATAAGTGCAATAGTTTTTAGAAGGTGATCTTTGTCGAAAATTAAAGGGGGTCTTTCATGTAAACAAACACTATTAGGCCTTTCCTCAAAACGTTACACGCTTCCAAAAATGAGAAAGAATATTTTCTTTTCTTTCATATTACTGAGTAGTTGAAGGAATGATATTGTTTGGGCATATTCTACCAATAACAAGGCTACCTATGAATCTTTTTTAATTTTGTTGTTATCTTTGAAATTGGTGAAACATTACATTCCATTTTATTTTATGGTGAATGTGGAGGTAGTGCTACTGCTGCAGCTGCGCTTTATGCAGAACGATATCCGTGATAAGAAGAAACCGTGAGGATCCGAACTTTTTTAATAAAATTCTGTGGTCCGATGAATCTTCATGCAAAAGAGATGGATATACCAACATGCATAACTCACACAGCTATAGCCTAGAAAATCCAAATTTAATGAGAGAGGACAGATCACAACACCAGTTCAAAATAAACTTATGGACGGGAATCTTAAATGACGAAGTAATTGGCCCTTGTAAATTGCCACAAACCTTAAATGACAACATTTATTTGAATTTCCTGCAAAATGAACTGTTCCTTCTTTTAGAAAATCTACCGTTAGTACTGAGACAAACAATGTTTCTGCCCGGCGCATTATGGCGTACGAGTTCGGCGATGGATAGAACGCCTTGGTACAATCCTGTAGCCGCCCAGATCCCCAGACTTGAATCCATTGGATTTCTTCTACTGGGGATATTTGAAAGAACTGGTTTACTCCACAACTATAACTGAAATGGAGCAATTGAGACGGCGTATTCACACTGCCGCTCAGAGTATCGCTGATTCGGGGACTATACCGCATTTGATAAGCTCCTTCTTGAAAATATGTCGTCTCTGCATACGAGTGAATGGGAAACAATTCGAACATTTATTGTAATATTTTCAGTGCAATGATGAATAAGCGTTATTGTGGTTCATTAGTGTATGTTGATTCATAAAAACTTTGAATTAGTGTTTACTTTTTTACATATCATTGAGTGATTCTAAGTAACTGTTTCCTTATTACTCATGGTTATTTCATCATTTCGTGTTGAAAGGATAATACTAAAATACATTATTGACAAAGTCTACAGAGTTGATTTTTAGCTCAGAATAACACCACACTCTGGTTCACTGGAAATATTACTCCCTCCAATAATTGTAGTATGTTCTATACCATGGTAGAGTCTGGACAAAATGTGCAATCTTTTGTAATAAATTTGCAAATCCACGTGGTTATGCTTTTTTCCGATAATAATGTCAAACTTTTGTTAAAAAAATTTATGAAACTCAAATCTGGCATTTTATCCCCATTTCTTGAAAAATGTTATATTATGAAAATTTCATTCAGGATAGCTTTGCGCCACTGGATAGAATTTTGAAAGTTAGTATAAGGACATGTAAGTCCTTTCGCTGGTTATTCAATATTTTTTGTGTAACAACCATATAAAATTAAAATAATAAATCAAACTTTCTCCTGCGGCTACCACCAAAAATATGCAAGTATAAAACTTATCTTTATAACAGCTGAGTATTTCTGATAAAGTTGATAGTTTCCAAGATAAATTTGATTTTAAAACCTAAAAATGAAAAAAAATACCATTTTATGGATCTTAAATTATCATTTTAATTTTTCATACAGAGATGGTCCGATTTCACAAAACTGAATGTTTCACCGAAAATACTGTATATTTTTATAATAATTGTTACTCTATTATGTGTGAATATAAATAAATACAGCCTTATTTATATATGCGGAGTGTTTTTTAAACAGTAGCCTTCTAACAATAATAAAAAATATTGGTATTTATGAACCACGCCATATAAGAGAATTTACGTTTTTTTTGTACTGTTATGTATTGGATGACTCTACCGAAAATAATCTAAAATTATTGTCCTTTTTTATGAGTGTGTTTTTAAAGTGAGTGTACAGTGAGGACCAAAAGTTGTCGCCCTCCCCGTAACTTCTTTATTGTTAAAATAATAGGCGATATCTCCGAAATCTTTGGAGATAACAGCATCAAACTTGGTATTGTTGGATTCCTTATGTTATGTTATGAAATACAGGGTGTCCCATTAAAAAAAAACTTCTGAATCACTGCGCTTTTTTGAGACACTGTATAAACGAAACTCAAACTTTTGAAGAGATCGAATGAAACCCTAAAACTTATGTATTCAACATTTTTTTCAATTGTAAAATAAAGAAGTTACGGACTTTTGGTCGTCACTGTATACATCTCGGACATTAGTGATTCTGAAATTATTTTCACTTAACCGTATGGCTATAGACGTATGACTATAGAATTTTCTATTTCATTCAATCAGGTAATGTTTTGGTTTCACACAAATAGAAATTGCAGCTATAAATATCCTGTACTCACATTTCTTCATTCTTCATTGATTTATATATTTGGTCTTGCACATGATTATCACGGTTGATCATTGTCTAGGCATACACTTACAGTACCCGCCAAAAGGCACGTAACATATGAGAAAAAAGTTTATATATTATTTATTAAAAAACGGAGAGACAAAATTTAATTTTTCCCATGTATAATACACTATTTTTTACTGTGACGGGAAAAACGACGATTTAACCAAATATCTAACTTTACATATGTATCCGGGAAAAGGGTACTTTTTTTTCCCGGTACTCAACAGAGACAAAATCTGAAACTTTTTTCCCGTATATGGTATTATGGTAAATTATCTAAGTATGTCAATCGGAACAGTTGATTCGAATTTAATCATACAGATAATCTCACGATGGATGGAACATAGGACACAATATGACTAATTTACTATTGTCCAACCCATTCCCAATTAATAATGACAAGTAGGTTTGAAATGAAGATATAGTTGAGTTTTCAGTTTCGCTGTTCAAGATGACAATAACTATCATCGTGACATCCTAACAATTATCTAAGTAATGCATATAGGTAGTTTTTTAGAGACGTAGTAACAATTGTTTGACATGGTTTACAGCTGTATACTCGTATACATAGTTTCAAATAAAATTTCGAGATTATTGAAAATAGCAATTTTTTTGAATAATTTCTCCCTTTGAAAGTATCAAATTTATTCCTTCTGAATAACTACTGTAGCGACATATTTGTATTCTGGTGATTTTGCTTGCTCATTTCTCCTTACCAGATAGCACAAAAAAAAGTTGCTGTTTTAAATTATCTCGAATGTTCGTTTGAAACTACATGAATGAGTATAGAATCAAATTCTACGCAAGTTTTTTACATGGCATTTTTTCTCTATTTTACCATCTTATCCTTCTTTTTACCACTTTACAGTATTTTTTAAATTTGCCGCCATACCAGTGATCACGTGATATGTTTCAAAATTGATTTTGAGGTTGTCGGACATGCACATTCAATCACCTCAGATATTGTTTTTCTCACATGTTACGTACGTTTTGCATATAACTATATATCTGTATTTATTATATACTTTGTAATTTGTTTCAGGTTTTGGAAAGTTCCATTTTGCTCTTTTGGCAGTATGTGGTCTCATTTACTTGAATACAGCAGTTGGAATAACGATAATATCGTTTGTTCTCCCGTCTGCAACATGCGATTTCCAGATGTCCTCATCAGACAAGGGGTGGCTTACTGCTGCCCCTATGCTTGGTTAGTATAGTTATATTACACCATTTTTGTATATATCTGCCTATTTTGATGTTCTACAACTTTTACATCGTTACTGGTGAGTTGAATCCACTGGTGGCTGGGGCTAACAAAATTTTAATATCTTCGACTGATTGATTGATTAAGGGTTTCCACACATTTTTAATCTCAATATACTCGGTTGGCTCATCGTACACATCGTTGTTCAGAATGTATGCCACCTCTTTTAGTTTTTTTTTCACCAGATATTTTCTTTAGAGATGACTACGACTTCAGACCATTTGATGTTGTGTACTGATTCCTCAATTCTGATTTCTAGTTTTTACTTTTAGTTTCTCCGATATTCCTTCTGAACATCTCATATGTCGGAGAAACTGAAATGCCACTATATATCAGAGGAGAAATATTAAAATCGTAGCTAGTATTGAAGTCCATAACGTAAATTTATTTCCAAACGGACCCTTGGTAAACTCAGTTTCTTTGGTTCTCAGATGCTTCGGTATAACATACTGTGTTTCTCAAACTTCAACCACTACATTTTTCAAAGCAGGATTTGGGTCCTGAAAATCGCCAAAGACAGTGTCTGTGTCAAAAAATACTTCATTCTCAGAAGACATAGGAAACTGATGATAGACGAAGCTTTATTAACTGAATGATATGTTGAAAAGTATCTGAAATAAATGAATAACTATATACTATAATGATGGTACTACATCCCATCTACACATCAGCTTGACAATATAGGTGGCGCATTTGCTATTCCAACTGCGGAAAAACCCCATAAAACCCAACAGTACCATAAACCATTAAATCCTTGGTAAATGAGGGGATGCAACAATACAATGATAACAAATAAATACATGCACATTAGTCATTCATGGACGCATTCATTCTGAGTTCTTCAGGAAGAAGTCCTTCATCAGTTGAAGAGTATGCACAGTGTGGATAATATGGAAACGATAAATAGTAAAGAAAATTTTAGAGCTATTCTCGTTTCAGGAAATTATAAGTTTTAAAAACTATTATAGAACTCTAGACTGTAATACACCTTTTCTGATAACAAATGTTTCACATCTTTCCTAAAACGAAAAAGTGATTTGATACTTTTTATTTAGGAAAGGTGAAAGAACATCTTACATCCATTAAAAATTATTCCAATTCCTAGAAGTTTCACTTCTAGGAATTGGAAGTTTCAAATCATTATTTGGTCTGATAATACGACCAGAAGAATTGCCAATAATGAACTTTGTTTTATGTTTGTGTATCAAACAAAGAGTTTCAACTATCAAAATTGCAATAACTGTAAGAAGTTTATGTTTGAGAAAGAGAGATCGACATACTGCCTCTGACGAATGTATATTTCAGCTGCATATAACAGCCTCTGAGGTCGATTTTCCGATTCGGAATCCATATTTGTGATCTGGAGTTGGAGTTTTAAATTAACATTTCTCTTAGAGACAAAATAACTAATTCTAATTTTCTCAGACTCATCATTGCATCATTCCAGTTACATCTATCTGTTGTATTTTGGTGGCTATGATATTGGAACAATGCCTAAAACCACTGAAAAGTTAATCTGCTCGTTTGTTCGGAAAAGCTTTGCATTCATGATGTGTGTTGATCATAAGATCTTCCATCTGATAAAGATGGTACTGAATAAGATGGGATGAAATAAAAATGGCCTTCTTCCACCCAACTTCAACTGTGTTCATGATCAGAAATACAAGTGAAAGTAATTTATGATAATCCTTGTCAACAATAATGAACAGCTTCAAATTGAAATTGATGGCCTTTAATTAATTGAAACGGACGCCGAGTTTCGCAATGGTGTTTTCGGTGCATTACAATATAGATGTGTTCAGTGTTTTCGAATTATCTGAAATAATATGCCTCACTTATCACAGAGTGTGAACGTGTCCCTGTTTAAATATTAAAATTTTATTACTTCCGTTTACGATTATCCAAAGAGTCTAACAAAACCACCCCTTCGGGGGTATAGTAGATAATCTACTTATCAAAAATAAGCTCCTAGAACCAGGAACAAATTTGTTATTCTCACGGATTGCGAAAAACCAAAAAAAAAAAATCCGAAATAATTATTATTTTTATCAACATATTTCGATGAATCCACTATTCGATAGCCTGATCTCCATATCACTAACATCGCTAAAATTGTGTAATTATCATTCTGAAACGAAGAAAAATAATGTTTAAATAATACGTGTGGACTTTCTGAATTATTAAGGATTGAAATACTTAGGCGGAATAAAAGTTGTAAAACACATTGAGGAAACTTTACATGAAGACAATTTTTCCAATAGAAGCGTTCTTTGGGATATGAAGATTTTTTAAAACTAAGCCTCGTCCGCTCGCCTTGCTTATGCGTACGAAATCAGGATTTAGGTATAAACTCGCCGTTATCTAATAATGAAAATATGTACCATATGCAGAATCTTATGTGGTAAAAAAAGTTCAAAATCACATTTTTTTAAATATTAATCGCATTTCTTGGCTTATTCATCAACATATTTTAATGAATTCTCCACCATTCGATAGTCTGACCTCTTGAGACACTTCATCATCATCAAAACAGATTCATTATCATACTCAACTGGAGTAAAAAAAAATATCAAGTAATACATGTGCGAAATCGGCATAGTATTTCGGCATCAAGAGACTTTCTGAATTATTGAAGATAGATTTATTTTATTTATGTGGAATAAAAGTAGTAAAACACATTGGAGAAGTGTTGAAAAGGGAAACATTCTGCATTAAAAATAGAATAATGATTTTCAATGGAAAATTTTCCCTTTTCAACATAATAATAATAATGTTTATCCATACGAAAAAAAATATACATATTACATATTAGAAAAGTTGCATACAATGTTGGTGTAAAATAAACAAGTTAACCACACAAATCATAAATTGCTCGTGGGGTTTCATTTATCCAGTATTTATGATGATAGTTATGATCTCTCTATATGTATTAATATTCCGAAAACATTGATTCAACTAAATTTTGTTTTATCTAAAGGTCAATCTCCATGCCGTGAATACGACAATGGCTAAAAAGTAAAAAATAAAGTTCAGTTGTATTCACACCTCAAGTTTGAAGATGCAAACATCCGTATAAGACAATTTTGAATTCTGTAATAATTTTGATGATACTTGTGTATTTCTGTCTACTGACCCTGCACTTTTAAATTTTTTGACTACAGTTTACTCATGCTCTGTGAATGAATGCATGATAAAATTATTTTTTATTTTGTGGGGGACACTTTGTTATTAAAATTTGCGTTCATAATAAAACTCTAATGTTGATTTTCACAAATTTTTGGTTTATAAAACCGCAAAATATGTTTCGCCAATTCTATGGCTTCTTCAAGCAGAAGTATAATGAGTCACACGTTAAAAGGTAAGGGCTGCGTCTTCCCGTAGCTTGCAAAAGTCTCAAGTCTATACAAATTAACAAAAAATATTTGAAATTCTTGTATCTATTTGAATCAACCGAATAGGCATTAACAATAATGATGGGATTTATATACCTACAAACAAGCGTTTATGGGTGACCTATAACATGATATAAATTTTAGAAAAACTCTGGTACAGTAAGTGTTCCAGAATATCAAGGATTCTGTGGAATTCCCATCATATCCAATTGCTGATATACATCAGTGTCGTGAATGATAATTTAAAATCTTGTGCTTAATTGATTTTGAAAAACATCGCGCAATAAATCTGAACAGCGCTTACCTTGATTATTCGCGAAACTCCTCTTGATCTGGTATGCCTTGTACTAGGGCAAGGATAAGACATTAGAGAAAAATTATATGTTATGAAAGGCAAGGTGCATTTATTAATGAAATGAGAATACATGTTTAATGAAGCGGAATGAATGGAATGCAACGGGAGCTGATCCTAAGTGGGTAATAAAAAATATCAATGCAAAATTAACGTATTGAATAAAATTTTAATCCAAATAAACTATAACGTAATATTTTTTGTTGCCGGCGGTAAGAAAAGTTAGTTTTCCGGTAGCAAAAGTGGGGTAAAAGTGAAGTATTGTTCCCTAGGGAGAAATATGTGACATATTTTCTCCCTAGAGAGTTTATGTTATTATTCACAAATTTCAGTTTGTTATTTTCTGTCACCATGGTTGTCAAGATACGAATTCCACAAACTACTAATTATCAGAAGTAGCACAAAGTAATAAAATTCACATAATGACTTCTCAAACCGTCTTTGAAAACACGTATTTGCGGTGTTTTACAACTACAAAGCTAATGTACGTTTTATAACATATAGGGGTCGCTATGATGTCGTAGCGTGGATATTACTAGCATACAAATGAAGAAATCTGCATTATTCACAGTGAGCTTGTCAAGAGAGAAACAAGATGTCCTGCCCTAGGCAGGAAAGTAGTTGTTTTATGATGGATTTTCGACCCAATCATTCCTATTGTATAGGATTATGGCAATAAGTGTCGTCCTGGTAGCGCAGGATATCATGTTTCTCTCTTACTCGCATACAATCATTAATTCTCTAGAAAATGCTATTCTGTAGTTTTTATTTATTTGAATTATATATGGAGTAGTTTTTAAAAGAAGTCGTTTTGAGGTTATTATGACAATAAATCTATGTGATTTTTGTTCGAAAATATGAATAGGATTTTAGTTCGAAAATATGAATAGGAAATTCATAAAATCTTTTGTGGAATCATCTGCGACTGAAAGACAAACTTTAGTCGCTATTTTCCATCGTTCAAGATAACCTCTTGGGAGGTATTCATGTTGAAAAGGGGAACATTCTCCATGAAAATTGAAAAATGAAAAATGTGACTTATTTGTAATATTTAACAGAAAACAACTACTTCCCCGGCACAAGCCACGCTGGACATTGAACTACATCTGATAGATATTGTGAAAAGACTCTAACTGAAAAGGAAAGAAAAAAGCTGAATGAAAATGCAAATTTTCACTTTCATGGTAGAGAAATAAAAGAATAGTTATGAAAAATAAATCAAAGTCAAAAGTCATTTCCGAATAATCATCAGTTATATGATCGAATGAAATGACGGTATATAATTGAGATACTAATTCCAGGAATGCACAAGCCATTTCACACAACAGAGTGAACCATCTCGTGCAAACAAAAATTTCACGGTCCTCATTTGTGTTCTAAATGCAGATTTTGATGACAAACACCAAGACAAAAAATATTGGCAAAGGATTCGATCGTATTTTCTTATTTTAAAAGGCATGTGGGAGAGCAGGTTTGAATAAGCATTTTTAAAATCATTAATGGGCCATTACTATTGTTTTGTAATTTTCCGTGGTCGATATACAAATGCACATTGAAAATTCCACATCATAACTATAACTGTGAAATTATTTCGACTGCTTCACTCATCTTAAAATAATCACATATTCTGACCAATCACAAACCAAAGACAACTCGTGTGATCGCGAAAAAACTAGCTGTCTTTCAGTTAATGGGTCTATTAGCGTTGGTGTCTTCAACGATTTGATTAGATAGAAAAGCAAAGTAAGCAAAAATAGTTTGTCAAAAAATTATCGTAGCTGTAGACATCAAAATGAGTCCAACTGGAGTTATCAACCAATATATTATCCGAGACTATACTTCGAAGAGTACAGTTTGGCAAGTCTATCAAGGAATATGCAATCTGCACGCCTATCGATGCGCGGTAGCAGAAGACCTCAGTATACATTATAACTGAATGTACATACAATTTATACTACCCTCTTCATCGTTCGAATACTTTCTTATTCTGTTTCACGCATCTCATACATTTATCAACATTCCTTGCTAGATTTGCCAAGCGTAGAGCGCGTGGGTCATCGATTTCTAAAGCCAGGCAACGCATGGAGAAGTTGTGGTTTGGATGGTGCTTCACGGACGGCGTCCTTTCGAGATTTATTCTCCTCCGATCGTGCTAGGAAACGCACGTTAAAAGGTGAGACCTCGTTAATCCTTGGCTCGCACAAGGTTCGAGCTACCGTTTGCAGGGTGACGAGAACAGGTTAACCGAAAAAACTATTTCAACAATTTTATTACTTATTATTTAACAATTATATGCTTCGTTAAATGGTATAGCCGAATACCACTCGACGTATATCCTTAAAACACGACTGTGATATTAGGTTCCACAAAAAATTGCTTACCTATTGACGGTATAATTCGACTCAATCCATCGATATCAATGAATTCAGAAAGAAATTTCAGTCGTATATTTTTTTACTTATTTTGAAATTTCAAATCTCCTGGATATACATTCCTAGGCAATAGCTTACCAAGCTACATTCTGAGCAAGACGTTTAGAGGTTGATAAAACAGTGGAGGCGACGAGACTCCTGGGACCGACGATCATGATACTGCTGTAGGTGAATTGATAATAATGAAAACTTTTCTGCGCTGTTTTAACTTTTTTATGTGAAGAATATATTATTATTCTTATTCTGTTTTGCAATAAAACACTGTTTTATTCATACTTACTGGTTTTTACAACAGAACAGAAACCAAAGCGCCCGTAGAGAATTACTCGAACGATGTTTCAAAACGCCTCTGTAAATTTGAATTTCAAAATAGGCTGGTACATTTTCATTTACATTTTGAGAAGTTTACAAAATGGTTCTTTATTTTTCCAGGGATGGTCATTGGCTCATATTTTTGGGGATGCCTGGCTGACACTAGGGGACGGAAAGTTGTTTTGATTGGTGCCCTTCTTATGGATGGAATGTGTGGACTACTTTCCAGTATTTCACAAGTGTACTGGCTGTTTATGCTGATGCGATTCTTGAATGGATTTGCGTAAGTTTACAATAATATTCCAATGTTTGCATTTGTATAATGCCATCCACTGTGTGCATTCTTTCATGAAAAGTGGTCCGCATATGACGTAATCACCTCATAGTTTCATACATTGACATTTCTAGTGGACAATACACAAAAATACATACCAAAAATATTAATGTGAAATTCTATACCTTTCGCATAACTTTCAACAATCTAAGTTAAAGCAAATGACACTCTGGCTATTAGTTCAACGACAATTTGATCATATATTTTAAATGTATTCAAATATATAATCAATTCTTTAATTTCAGTATAACAGGCGCAATGGGAATATGTTTTCCTTATTTGGGTGAATTTCAGCCGAACAAGTACAGAGAAATGATTTTATGTTGGATGGAACTATTTTGGACATTTGGCGTGATTGTGTTACCAGGTGAGTAACCCAATGAATAATATCATATTTTCTTGAATGCGGATTTCATCCAGTTTTTCTATGTTGATTCGTTGGCTGTTTCTGTCAACAATAATTTCTTCTTTGTTGATTTGGACACAATTTCCTTCTGTTGTTTTCGATCCATCTATGAAACATCTATGTTATTTCTCTTGAATTTTGGAATGGTGTCTTTATACCATTCACTCTTGTTACTTAGCTTCGTAGTAAATCTTTCACAAGGTAATGTTTTTTTCATATCATTTTGAGTCATGTCTCAGAGTGATAAAATACCATAGATATGCCTTTTCCATCCTTGTTTTGAAGGCAGCATAACTTTGTTCGTTTACAAGCGAGGGCCTTATACATGTTAAGTCCATATTCAATCGGGTAGTTTTGTATATACCCGCTCATTTCATTCAGATCAAGTTGTCATTCTTCCTTTGTTTTATGGTCCTCCAATCCCCTCTCCAACAAATTGTATAGAAAATGATAGTTCATGTTCACTTCAAAACAGGTATTCGTGTAGGTATAGGCAGGGCATCTCTATGTCCTTCATTACTCTGAGGGTTCTATGAGGAATACCTCCGAATGAGTAAGTCCTCATTGCACCGGTTCTCCACCGTTTTCAGGAAGAACAATGTCAGACTAACTGCTCGTAGGGATTTGGGGTGGGTTGCATCCCTTTTTCCCTCTTTGTGGACAGGATGTGACCCTGGCCCTTCTCCATAGTTATATATCTCACTTCCAGGCTAATACGGCTTATTTATTATGGTAGAATTTTTTCTTGCCCACGCTGGAGCAGAACAGGAAATATTTCATAAACTACTGCAGCTATGAAAGTCTGGAAGGTGTTCATTGTTGTGTTTGTTGTTAATTGTTATTTCCGCCAACCGGATGCACCCTTTCAAGCAACCCTCAAAAGTCTTCGGCAGAATTGTGCGAGCTGGGGAAGACGCAGCCCTTACCCTTGAGGAAAGAAATTCAAGAATCCTAAATAAAAAGATGTGTAGGTTTTAAATAATGGCAATGCCCAATGAAAAACTGCTCCCCTTACTAAAAATACCTGTTTTTCTATAGACTATTCACTTGAGAATAATTGGTTTTGTTACAGGCATTGCGTGGATTATAATTCCTATGGAATTTGAATATGTAACGGAAAATTTTAAATTTGCTAGTTGGAACTTGTTCGTCGCCACTTGTTCGGTACCGAGCATACTGATAGGACTATGGTTATTTTTCTTTCCTGAAAGTCCCAAGTTCCTGCTGGAATGTGGAGAAGCTGATGCTGCTCTCGATGTTCTCAGGGATATGTATGCGAGTAATACAGGTGATGATGGTTCAAACTATCCGGTGAGTGATTTTTTTTATATTCATTATTCTTAGTCCGATATCAGGTTGAAATTATTCGAAACACATCTGATACTGAGTGAAAACTATCATCTGCAACTTAATGAATCAGTCTGAGTCCAATAATGCATTGATTGTATGGTTTAGTATGTGTTGGACATGCAGTGACTAAAATTTTTTTATAGTGATGTAAAAAGACATCAAAATGAAGTACTTAGTATCATTCTCCAGTTAAGATTTATATTACCAAGTGTTTTTGACAATATTTCAATAAAAAAGGCTAATAGAGAATTAAAATATACCGAGAGGTGGCTTTGTGTTTTTACTGTCATTACCATTTCAATGGGAGGATATATTTCAATAATAACACTGATAGGGGTGTCACCAAAACGGGCAAAATTTTGAAATAATGAGTGGTACCGATAAATGATTTTCTCGTCAAGTGAGTAGTGAGTCGAGGCCAATTCCAAGAGTGAATACTATTACTGGAAAAGTATTTTCGGAAATGGACACATTGGTTATTAAGAAAAAGTTACGTTTTATTATTAAAATTGACATTTACAGAAACCCAACCAACACTAATAGATTTATTCCCGTTGATTCTAACCAATTTCCTTATTCGAAGGGCGTCGAGCTTTCCACTGAGTGCTGACAGTTTTCATAAAGGAATGAATACTATCAATGAGATAAGTTTGAACAATAGGTACTTTCCAAATGAATCTCCAGACATGGTTTTTCTGGTGATTTTATCTTCCACAATCTGAAAAAAATGACAAAATGTAAATTCAAGGAAATTTTTTTCCTAGGCAAATTCAGAGTACGATATGTTACTGACAAAAACAAATGATTTTCATCACGGCAACAGTCTTGTAAACGTAGTGATTTATCGGAGCAAACTGTTTCATTTTCAGAAAATATTCGGTAATCTGGAAGACAAATCCTATCCTAGATCAGTTTGAAATATAGTTTGATAATGTCCATACAAAACGAAACTGCAGTAACACAAGAGTTACAAATATAAACTGGAATAAAAACATAGGAACTTTTATTTCTCATTTTTCATAAATCCTATTATATTGATTCTTGATAGAAAAATTCCAAATTCAGAAAACGCTACGGAAAAAAATCCCCGAAAAAAATGTCTTCCAAGTCTTGAAAATAGTCAATTTTGAAATTTTCAAATTAATGGATGAGTAAGGATATCAATAATTTTGTGTTAATAGAATTGGAACAGTGCGTGTCTGGGTGGTTGGCAACTGCATATCTCGACAGCATAGCATGAATCCACTCTCATGAGTTAAATATTAGGTGGATAATGAAAAAAAAAAAAAATACATAAACAATCTACAATAATGTTCTTGGACGATCAATTTTGTGAAAGATTTCTCAAGTTCATTCACACACATTAAAACGATAATTTAAACGAATCTGATTTTCGACTCAACTCTTCAGAGTACCCGATTCTACTCGCTTCATTACTTTACTCAAAATATGAGCCAAAAACTCGAATTTTGATCAAATTATATGACAATATAGCAAAACTGATGAAATGGTTCAGTTCAATTCTTCAATTTCAACGGCTTTGATTTTGTTAAATTCACATTAGAGAAATTTCCCCTCATATTATATAAACCAATCAAATACCATCATTTTTTCATTTGAAACCAATGAAAACAGGACTTTTTGAAAACACTGCCTTCAGCCCGTGGTATTTTCAAATCGGTGTGTCACTTCTTCCTTGTGTATACATTTCTATAGTTACGACAATCACGGTAAATATAGAAACATCAGTTTGACGGTTCAACTCTTCTGACATTTTTTACACAATTACACAAGATGAACCGTTCCTGCACTACGCATTAAGTCCATAATATTATCTATTCGTGTAATTGTCTGATCGAATATCCCTTCAGAATGCAGAATTTTCAAAATACTTTCACCTTGCTGTACAAAACACCACTCGAGCAAGCTCTCATGGTGTTTCTAAACAACACAGTTTTCGTGCCAGCAAGGTTAAAGTATTTTTTTGAAAATCCTGCTTTTTGTTGGGATATTATTACTGATGACTCTATCGACTTCTAAAATTTCAACGTATAGCAGTGGAAGCACAAAAAGACAACGTTGAAAAGTCAGACTGGGTGGTCTAATACTGTTGCACTGTTCTTTCAAGCTATTTTTGAATCATCATTCTTCTTATGATATGGACAAAACTTAACTAACTTATTTCTATTTATCAAATATGCATTTCAGCTAGTCAAAAAATCAAGGGCTTATAGCTAACTGGCGTCAAAGCTGCATGCATGATCCAATTCATATTTAATGGTGATTTCTTTCAAAATGCCGAAGGTTTAACCCATTCACAAGACTTCCCAATATCCCTTTCTACTGAAAGTTTAGGTTGTATAGTCGAATAGATATTTTTATGCATGGATTTGTTTACCTCAATAACCTCGTATTTTTTTGTAGGTGACTAGTTTGAGGGAAAAAATACGTACGATGAGCGTGGTTTCCCAACAATCTACCAGGAGTATCCGGAGTTTGAGGATTCGAAAACCGAAAGAACTCAAACTGTTATTGCGAGAAATTTGGGAGCAAACCAAAGCTTTATGTAGACCTCCTCATCTTAGGTATACTGTAATAACGTGTATGATACAGTTTGGATTGACAACAAGGTGAGTACAGATCAGAAATTGTAGTGAACACTCAGCTTGGTGATGAATATGAAATAGATTCCACCCTCTGTGATATCCTATATTTTCATTTAAAAGAAAACAACCCCTGTCCTATCTCGACGATTCTCAATTGCCGTGTTTTAATGCCTGTTCAAAGTTGGTATGGCATTGCTATGGCGGTTACTAGTTATTTTTTAGTCATAGTATATAAAATTGAATAATTAGTGAAAAATTTTCATTTGTGTGACTGGAATACAAATTTTTTTCTACGACTATCTACTCACCTTCATAATTGTAATAAACATCATCGATGCTAGACAAGGAAGAACAGGTAGAACGAAGGTGGTTCAGCTCAAGATTGACACTGGGAATGTCCGCCCAATCCGGCAATCAACTGAAAGTCCCTGGTCGTACTGGTGAAGAAGAAAATCTGATCAATATGGTTTTCGGTAGGCTATCGTCTACTGAATAACCTGACAGTTACCTTCTTTCGAACACAGGCGACACCTATTCACGTTGGCTGTTTCCACGATTTTCTGAACTCTATATTTGAAGAGTGTGTATTGGCAAGAAGAACTGACCCTAGAAAACAGAACAGAAAAAAACGGCTTTCTCTGACGGCTCGGGATATTCTTCGTTATGCTACTTGGGCTCGCCAATGTTCAAGCCACATTCAATAGATTTATGGAGACGGTTCTGGAAGGGACTCTCCTGAAAGACGTATCCAGTATATCTTTACGACCTAATTATAGTTGACAGATCGTTTCAAATACGACTGAGAAAATCCAGATTCAATCTGCGCTATAAGAAATACCATCTGTTCTAGAAAGAAGTACAATATCTCGGTTACGTTGTTACTGGAAAAAGAGTAGAAGTAGATTATCAGAACACCCTAGCAGTAAAATTCCCAAAAATAATAACCAGCTTCGGAGTGTCCTTGGTGGGTGTATCTACTATTGCCGATATGTATTGGGGTTTTCTGACATCGCTAAACCGTTGACTAGACCAGAAGAAAGGGCAAACAGAATATCTGTGATCAGAGAATTGCCTAGATGCCTTCAGGATGCTAAAAGGGCTTTGTTCAGTGCACCAGTTCTGAATTATTTCCTTCGTCACGCGGGAGTACCTATTAGAATGCAGATGCCCTGTCTTGGTGACCACGCCTAATTCACTGCTTACATGGCCGATGAGTTGAAGAATAATAACAAAATACAGAAAGACCAACGGAAATATCCAGAATCTAGGGTACTCATCGGCTGGAAGAAGAGGAAATTGCACGTTACTTGCCAGCGAATAAATCCTATTAGTGTGCCCAATGGAATTTCCTTACTCTAGAAAATGTGGTCCTGAAGTGTGTGTTGAAGTCCGAGGATGGAAGAAACAAGAATTGTCCACGAAATTTTTGGCTGAAGATGACCCACAGAAACATCTGGTGAAAAAATGCATTCCTGTCATAAACCAAATCTGGTTTATGACTCTTAGTCGACTAAGAGATGATGCTGCTGGACCAGTGTGTTGAAGTCCGAGGATGGAAGAAACAAGAATTGTCCACGAAATTTTTGGATGAAGAAGACCCACAGAAACATCTGGTAAAAAAATGCATTCCCGTCATAAACCAGATCTGGTTTATGACTCTTAGTCGACTAAGAGATGATGCTGCTGGACCAGAATCTCGCGGTCCTGGCAATCCCATAGTAGTACTTTGGGACTCCATATCAGTCCTTCGGGACTGATGGGCTGGATTGGAAAGTTATTAGAAGTATGTTGGGAAAGATATTTCGATCCAGTGGTCAGACCCACAGAAACATCCGGTAAAAACACGCATTCCTGTCATAAACCAGACTGAGAGATGATTCTGCTGGACCAGAATCTCGTGGTCCTGGCAATCCCATATTAGTCCGATGGGCTGGATTGGAAAGTAATAAGAACTATGTTGGAAAACATATTTCGATCCACTGGCGTCAAGATTTTGGTGTGTGGTGACAATGGTCTGCCACTGAACATGAAGTCTATAGAGTGTCACTTCCATTAAACGTAACGGTGCAGATAGAGAATTCCACTGGTTTCTTAACATTCCAAATGTCGGGATCAAATGTCTTTAAGAATGCAACTTGCTGGAGCCGTACCTATCTGCCTCTCGGTTTGCTATCTGGAGAAGTATGTAGCGTAACCCCTTCTCGACATATCGAGATTGCCTGTCTAGATGTAGTCGCAAAGTAACGAACTGTAATAATAGCGAATAGCGGCTTCTTTCGTCCTCTCTAGAAGACTCGAAAGGCGTTTGATGTGTGAATTAATATTACGCGAGTAGCAACAGGACAGTAAGCACACAATTTACCGTAGACCTAGTTGAATTCAGTAGGTGAAAATGAGTCGGCTGTTATATTTCCCTGAACAAATATATGATTTCATCCGATAAGTTCATCTTTATAACAATACTAATAAATATTCAAATATTTTCTTCATTGCTTGAAATATCGAAAAATCAGGAACTGTATACGCAGATAATGCAAAGTTTTCTATATTTTTGACATATTGGCAATTTGTTGAAGTCGACGATATTTCACGACTTACTCTTTCTGAAACCAATGGTATATTTGAAATATTCTGGTACTGCATTTAAAATATATCAAGTTCATTTTCCTTCCTTTTTTGGAGCAATAAAACTATAATAATATTATACTTCTTAGTGACAATTTTCATTAATTAATACATATACTTTTTCAGCTACTACACTTTGATGATCTGGTTTCCTGAGCTATTTTATCGTTTCGAGGAGTTTGAAAATTTGCACCCTAACGAAAGTGCTTCAGTTTGTGAAGTTTCCTCTGTGGTAATACCATTCAATTCCACTTTGGGGCAGACAGAGTTTTGTGGTGAGCCCATAGCAGATTCTGTTTTTCTGCATACGCTCATCATTGGGTTGGCATGTATTCCAACAAGTTTCTGGTTGCCACTTTGTGTACATAGGCTGGGTGCTAAATTTTTTTTAGGTAAGTACGAAATACTCTCTTATGATTGAGTTTCCGAATAAAAATGTGAGGTTTTGAGAATCATAATATAACTTAGCTAATATTCGTTCAAAAATCACCTTCTTGGCATCCCTTCAGATACATTTTCCAAAACATGTATTTTTATCAGACTATGCTATACAAGAAATACTCTTTGAGAATTTTTAGGAAATATCAACCTCAATGTAAGAAATATTATTTCCCACTTAGTAGTCGTCTTGCTAACAGGAAGAACTGATCATGAATAATATTTTGATGAACTATGCTATTAGCAATAGATTCTGTGGTAATTATTTTTTCACGAATATAGGTAAATATGGATAATCACATAATGAAACCCACAATAGGAGCCCGTATACACTATATTTTTTCTTCTGTATCGTGACAAGACATGCTTGCAACTGAGTTTACATGCTGTATTGTCATTTAAACTCCTCACCATGATAGTGACCAATCACAGAGTCAAATGAAGAAAATATTGTTCACAATAAGCTCGTCAAGAGAGAAACAAGATGTCCTGCCTGCCCTACCAGGACGACGCCTATTGCCATAATCCTATACAATAGGAATAATTTGGTCGAAAATCCATCAGAAAACAACTACTTTCCTGGCTAA
Organism: Chrysolina haemoptera; assembly: GCA_958298965.1. Lineage (NCBI taxonomy): Eukaryota > Metazoa > Arthropoda > Insecta > Coleoptera > Chrysomelidae > Chrysolina > Chrysolina haemoptera. Next base: position 21,866,568 of record OY282591.1, on the reverse strand, counting down.
TACCACGACGAACGTTGAATGACATTTAATGAATCCATCTATGGGTGGTACAAATGTTTCAGTAAACATTTTCATGAAACTATAGCAATTGCGGCATCCTTGTAGGAACTCTGCACGGAAACTCATTAGATGTAATTCAACGATCGTCGTGGTATTAGCCAGGAGGTAGGGCAGGACATCTTGTTTTTCTCTAATCACAGAGTGCCCCTGGCAAAGAGGATGGAAAGAATAAAAATGTTGTCTCTTTCATTTCATATTTACGGAATAGGATAACGTACGAGTGCCGTGATAATGACATCACCATATTCCAAAATCGAAGGTAGGAAATACACTACACTGGAACCGACAGCAACCTTATATGAACCTAATTGTTTACTGAATTCGAATTTCCTTCATAAAGTAAACATTTCTTCATTCATTCACTTTTTTCGATTTCCAATTTATCGAATACCAGTTTCCTGAATTAAATGTATAGTTCAAAAACTCTATAAGATATTACCAGCTTTTCAAATGATCATTATTCGAAAAATCTTTCAAATTTATGAACCTTGGATAAAAACTTAATTTTTGTTTATTGAAATCGAGATAAAATTCATGAATGAAATACTTCAAGTTCAAAAAGGATTTTCCGGAAGTGGGATTCTGTTGACGAATCCCAAAAATCAAGTGAGATATCTCGCGAATGGATTTTAACTGTAAGAAAATACTGATAATTAAATGATCCTTTAAAATTTTGGAAAAAATAAAAGATTTGAAATATTATTGCCACTTTGAAGTAAAAACTTGGTAAAAACGTAGGGCTCACTCAGTTACATCTACAAAAAAAATTCTTTCTATATTTGCCATTTTGTTCTGTCATATTGTATTCATAATTGTATTCATATATAACATTCATTTTTTTTCAGTATTCAGCTTGCTTGTTGCCGGTGCTGTGACATTTGGACTATATTTTGTCAACTCAACAATGTCGAATTTGGTGCTTTCATGTATTTTTGAGGCCTTAACAAGTTTAGGAATAAGTACTGTGTACTGCGTTATGGTGGATCTCTTTCCGACTAATTTAAGGTAACCATTTCTTATTAAAGTGGAGAATTTCCTTCGTTTTGACTCAGTGTTATGTTCTTGTTGAATTTATGTATCTACATTTAAAAATTATTCCAATAACGTATGAATGTTTTGAAGGGAAATTGTCCTGTATCTTCGTTATAATTGAATTCAGACAATAAGTTCTTTGGAACTTTTTTTTATCAGTTCGTGAGCTTTATTTTAAACCAAAAATATAATATTTACCCAACCTCCAATTTTACCAGAAATGTTAAAAATGGAATAGCGGGTATATAGTGTGGCCATAAAGTAACCCCCCTGTTAACTTTTGAAGAATTGGAATTTTCGGATGAATTTGTTTTTGATGGAATGGCAGTTCATAAGCTATTTTTTACAACAAAAAAATAATATTTTTCTCAAAATGACGCGGGTCCGCCATTTTTATTTTTGTTATATGGCTATGGGGTCGAGTGATACATGATTTGAATTGTATTTCAATTCTCCACACGACAACAAAATTTGAAACAAAAATATTCATCCAAAACAAAATGGCGGTACATAATGTCAGAGCTCTGCTATGAGGATCCTTCGGATACTTTAGTTCTAGAAAAATTATACAAACGTTTTCTGCAATTGATTTATTATCAACAAACAGATAATAAAACAAAATTAATAATATTAATATCGACCCAGGTAATCGGGGCAATCCAGTTATAATAACATCCCTTATTTAAAAGGAATTCCTCAAATTAGAACAATCCATCAATTACTTAGTCATTATGATATGGTACCTGTGTAACTGTAAATGAGAAATTTTCTTATCACAACTCGTACTTATAAAGAACTAAAATACAATTCAAATGATGTATCACTCTACCCCCAAAGCCATTTCAACGAAAAAATCAAAATGGCGGAACGACAAGATATACTTTTTTTTGTCTTTAAAAAGTAGCTTATGAACGGCCATTCCACCAAAAAAAAAATTTCATCCGAAAATTCCAATCCTTCCAAAAGTTAACAGGAGGGGGGTTACCTTATGGATACACTATATATCTTATCTTGTATTGTTGTTATTCAAGTAATTGCAAAAGGAACCGTATAGTTCCAAAATGAAAAAAATCATGATATTCATTTTGAGGAAACGTACTATTTTATTTTGATACAACTTGTTACAATAATGTTTGAGATGATAATTCCTAAATCATTAATTGATATTTCGACACAGAAGACTACTTCAAAATCATTTTCGAGAAGATACCATACGTGACGCTTGTCGAATCGTCTGAGATATCATTTCTTGAATTTGAATTTTCAATGAAAGGTAGAGATCATTTAAAAAAATCAACTAGCTGAATGAAAATGCAAATTTTCACTTTAAGATTTTTTCTGTTCAGTATTTTTACAATATCTATCAGATGTAGTTCAATGTCCAGCATGGCTTCAGCCGGGGAAGCAGTTGTTTTCTGTTAGATTACCAAGAGGTTATTTTGAACGATGGAAAATAGCGACAAGAGTTTGTCTTTCAGCCGCAGATGATTCCGCAACTGATTTTGTGAACATCCTGTTCCTATTTTCAAAAAAAAAATCAATCGAATTAGTGTTAATTTCGAGTTGCAACTCGAAATTAGCTTGATTTCGAAATTAAGGCTGTATTTAGCATTGGTGTTCAATAATTTTTAATGGAGAGTATAAAATAAATGAAATAGTAAAATGGAAAATGTCGAAGTAACCTTCTCTCCAAATATTTACACCATGAAAAAATACAAGGCAAACATCTGACAGAAAACAACTACTTCCCTGGATAATACCATGACGAATATTGAAATATATGTGACAGATATTTGTGCAACGTTATGCAAAGTAGGCTGAATTGCAAATGTTTATTACGATTAAACAGTATATTATCCTTCATTTGGCTGGGGAAGACCACCTGCAGACGCGTTTCGAGGTTTTTGCCTCTCGACAGTGACAGGGTATGTCAGACAACATTAAAGTCGTCCTGCCACCATGACGGACATTGAAATACTTCTGAGAGATATTTGTGCAATGTTCTTCCAAGGATGGCAAATTGCAAATGCTTATTGTGATTAAACAGTAGATTATCCTTCATTTGGCTGGGGAAAACCACTTGCAGGTGCGTTTCGACTGTTTCGAAGTTCTTGCTTCTCATCAGTGAAAGGATAGGCCAGACAACATTAAAGTCGTCCTGCCCCAGCCCAATGATTTATAATCCTCAGTACCTATAACTAATATTTCCTGACAAATGATGCAGTGACTTACAGTAAAGTCAGTCGCAACGCCACTCGCGGGGAAAAGCCAAATGAAAGATAATCTACCGTTTGATTACAATAGGCATTCGCAATTGGGTCTTCTTGGAAGAACGTTGCAAATATACCTATCTGTCGGATATAGTTCAATGTCCGTCGTGGTATTGAACAGGGAAGTAGTTGATTTCTGTCAGATGTTTGCCTCATATTTTCCACGTGGGGAAAATATTTGGAGAGAAGGGTATTTCGATATTGTCGATTTTACTATTTCATTTATTTGATACTCTCCGGCAAAAAATGTTGAACACTCAGTGAGGTCTATTCTCATAAATCAGCTGTAATTTAGAGTTGTAGATACTCGAAATTAGTGTTGATTTCGAGTATTTACCTTAATTTAGAATTGTAACTCGAAATTAACACTAATTTCGAGTTGTAGGTCAAAATTACCTTAATTTCTAGTTGTAATTCGAATTTAACACTTGGTGTAACAATTAGTGTAAGTTTCGAGTTATAACTCGAAATTCAGGTAATTTTAAAACTTATAACTAAAATTGAAAAAAAATATCAAATGTCCGTTCTACGCATTCGTATAAAACGTTTCACGTATTTATTTCGTTATCTAATTGGTCAAGAAATACTCAAACAAACATTCAGTATACCCAACAAAGGTTTGTTCAATCCAGTATGAATCATTTTGAGCAATTAAACTTATTCACTGTCTTAATTGTTAGTGGTGCGAACCAAACCAAACCGATATCGAAGCATTTTAATTTTTTTGGGGAATTTAACACTCTCAGCTGCGTGCAATAACATTCAATTATCTCATATTAGGACTGTTTTCGAATGCTGTGTCACATTAATTGCTCTGTCTAGTTTTGTGACGCATTTAATTTGTTTTCCTTGAAGGCTGCAGAAGAACAATGAATTCGAATGCCGCATTTTAATTAATAAGAGTGCGGTAACGGGTATAATGACAGTGCGGAATTCCTGAGGAATTGACAAGGCCCATTCAATTTTCGATGCACTAAGCATTATGGGAGTTTTTTTCTTGATGATACCACTGAACCGTTGCATAGAGAATATTGACCTGAACCTTTCAACACTATCAAATGCTGAATAATTTTGTATAATTTCAATTGTACAGTGAAACCAACTTAGCTGAAAACGTGATGCGCACTCGTGGCACAACGGATCACAGCCCGTAATATATCTAGTGATAAAGCACTCAACATGAACGTACGCGGAATTTAAAATGTTCAGCTAGTTTGGTTTCACAGTACTAATAGCGGACACTACACAGCTTACTGGATACATCTGTATTCATATTCATATAAACTCCTCCTAAACAGTGAGGCCTATGGTCTCTTCTGTGAGGAGTCACAACTTTGCGATCATATTAAGTTTTATTTTATTTGAAAATGCATGAATCAGAAAGTCATTTGAATTCCGATTCTTAATGAACTGATACATTTGAGTTGTTTGGTGGCCACTATCATCACTCATCCACTCTGGTTTTAAAGGCCGATTCATAAACTTGACGTTCCGCTCGCCGTTCGACGTTGGGCTTGACCTTGGCACCAAAGGAATGCAAATCAGTCAACGGCTAATGAGTGGTCTTATGCATTTCAATGTATTGAACTGGAAACTGAACGGCGAACACAAACGGCAATGGCGAACGGAACGTCAAGTTTATGAATCAACCTCAATTTCGATTGTGATGAAAAAAATCAGTTTCTAGGCCGGTTACATATTATTTACCTCGTTCCTAATGATGGTAAATCGATACTGATATAAAGAGGTAGAGTTCGTAAGTTTGGATTTAGGAGATAATCTCCGAAACTGCTCATACGATTTGAAAAACTCCATCATCAACATTTAGAATGAACTTTCGGAGTGGACATAGGCCATCCTGTTAAAATAAAAAGGCTTTTCGTGGCGACCAATTGGTGATATCGGCGAAAACATAGTCGAAATAATGCGTTTTTTATGAAATAGCGACTAAAGTTTGTCTTTCAGCTGCAGATGATTCCACAACAGATTTTATGAAGATCCTATTCATATTTTCGAACAAAAACCTTTTTCTTTCTTTGCACTATGTCAAGAAAATCTCATATTCGCACTATCCACGATTTTCCCCGTGTAATCTTTATCACTTTTCATTTCTAATTAAATTAAATTTATAGTTATCAAGAATTCGTTATCTGTATAGATGCCCGATTTCACAAATTTCATTAATTATTGGTGTCAACTAGTTTCTGCCGGCCAAACAGCCACAGCTACCTTGGATTACGTAGTGTGGATTAGGTCCAATAGTTTATTAGAGGTATATGCTGTTATTGTGACAATATATTTCCTTGCTTAACAATTTCAAATTTGGAAATTCAGCCAATAGAATCGGAACTACAGTGAAAATATAGCTTGTCGCTGTATTTTCACGGTGATAAACCTGCTTAGTTTTTGTTTTACTATGTGTCAAGTAAAAATAATAATTTAAATTATAAACGTCAAATTTATGTAATTTGACTAGTTATCTTTATTTATCAATATGAGCGATCGTTGGGGACAAATGTCCATTGGTATCATAGATGAGGCCGTGGAAAAGAGTATTCCGTTGAATACGGCTAGAAGTAAAGCATCAATTACCAGGTGACACGATTTTTCATTATTTCAAATCGCTATATTGTCGTCCTAAATATAATTCATGGTATGATTAAAAACCTACAATTTTTTGGAATATCAATTCATTAATATTCCAAAAAATTATCGGTAATAATCATACCACTTATTATATTACCCCTGAATATATTCGCCGCTCGATTGTTTGGAATTTTGATAATACTTGTTAAATAGTAAGAATGCTAAGAATATTATTGGTGGAACATTTGTATATCAGATATTTATAGGTTATTAGTTGGCAAAGAAAATGAGTGCTGGCTTTATGACAGGATTACGTTATTATTCGGATCTGTCATTGTTGTTGCATGAAACTATCGTTCGCCTAGCAACAGCCGTTAAAAAAAGTGCACTTTTTTAACGCTTTTTCGTTTAACAATGAAATCGTATGTTGATAGTGAAATATTGTAATACTTACTTTACGCACACAAATCATACAAAAAAAGTGAACTTTTTCAGACAGTTCTAGAAAAAATACTTGCATATATTTGTATAACTATATGATAAAACATAATAATTGAAATTATCCGCGGATATTTAGTGTTCATAACTGCATGCAGCATTAGAAAAATAAAATAAAAATATAAATTATAAATATGTTCAGTCATAGGCATAGGTGAATGGTAATAAAAAAACAAGGAAATGGGAAAAAAAAATCCACTTCATTTATTATCAGTGTATTTTATACATAGATAAAATACTGAACTGTATGCAGAAATGAACACATAATATCAGTGTATCATGTTTTATTTTATATTTATACATACCTATGATAAAGCATGTGGACCTTGTAGGAGAAGTGGTTTACTTGTGTTTCTGTTAGAGCTAGAATAACACGTTTTTTCACATGTAGGTGGCAATGGACGTCATTGATATACTTTTTTATTTTGCGTATGTTACAAAAGTGAATCTTTAAATTGTTCTATTGTCCCCTCAAGTACCTAGCTCTCGTCCGGAAATTCATACACAATAATTATACCTTTTGTATATGTAGAAACACGCCTCCCCTAGATGTAAACACATGGACAGCCAGAATACCTTTTCTTCCTGCTTCATTCAACATTGTACTGAAGCTGGTGGTTTGAAAAGAATTTTCATGATAACTCCCAAAAGGAATGTTCAAAAATTAATGATATTTGCAGAGGACAACACAGCATCACTTAATGAATATTGAAATGAATACTTGAATGTTGGTGTCGACTAAGCTTTATGTATATGTGATGACAACATTCCTTAGAGAACAAATTACATCTGGGGTATAGTTCACCTTGTATTCACTTGAATTCGAATTTTTACATTTTCCGATTGCAGAAGGTAAAAATATCAAAAAACAATCATGGCCAGAAAGGAATTTCTTCCACAAAATTGTACTTCCAATCGATATTTACAAATATATATTTTTTGAATTTCAGGGTAATGGCCGCTGCGTTATCACTCACATTTGGAAGAGGCGGAGCATTGATAGGAAATCTCTTATTTGGTTTTTTGATCGACTTGAATTGTGTGGTGCCAATAGTGATATTCTCCTGCATGTTATTAGGTAATGTATTCAATTTACATTAAACAAAGTTCAAAACGGAATCCAAAAAAATATACTTCCATTAGTCACTATTTCATTTATAAGCATGGCATTTCAAAATCTTTTTTATTTTTATTTTAATATATATTCAAGAACTGGAAGAATAAGTGATGCAATTGCTTTTCCTAGTCTTGATTCTACCTATTATTATGTTATCATCATACAATCACAAAGACCAGAAGAGGTAATCAGATTACCATTGGACAGCACTTTCACATTTTTAATGTGTACCACGAGTCAGTAATGATAGTATTCTCGAGGTAAATTTACGAACCGAGGCCGCGTTAGCGGCGAGGGAATAATTCCGAGAGAACAATAGCCATTAATTGCGAGTAGTATACTCTACTTTATCTACGACCAACGTAATAAAAAAAATTAAGTTTCCGATTGCTTAGCTTCGTATCCTTCAGATGTTCTCTTCAAGAAAGTACGCAGTTTACTATATTTTTCATATTCAAATTGTGATTTATTTTTGCACTTGTTGCATAAATAACTATTAAATGTGTCAACCAGTAAAAAAGTTATACGGGAATGAAATTTGAGAAATATTCAACTCAACTCACCACTTCAAATACAAAACTTTTATCAGAACATGGACTACACCACTGGTTTCAGGGAGTCTCTAAATATCACTAAAAATTATGAAATAATATGACATTTTCCTGAAATTCCATTAACAGATTTTTCAAATTTTATTATCTCATGATTTTGTTATTTATGGACCAGTGATATATCGAGATCTCCTGAATTCAGTGGTGTATTCCGAAGTTAGGTACTAACTACTCTTATGGATTATTGATTCAAGTTATATTACATCGTCATTAACAATTTGTTCCTGAATACACGTCTTTCAATTTCGGAATTGTTTCAAATTCAAAATGATTCCTGACTGAATTCCACAGCACAAACATTAAACCATTAGTTCAAACACCCATGATTTTGACTAATTTTCATGTGATATGATGTAGAGAGGATAATTGTACGAGATAATTTTGAAAATAATAGTCGTTCTTACATTTTAAGCAATAACTCAACAACGCCATAACCGACTTTCAAAAACTAAACATGGAAGGATATCAGAATTCCAAGTAAAATCGGAATATGTGATAATATACCGGGGTTTCCATTAAAAAAAAAATTTGGTTTGTAGCACCTACAACAAGCACACTGTTTTTCAGAGAACTATATCAAAATATACCTCTCCCGAACTCCTGAAACTTTTGTATGAAACATTTTTGTATATCTCCTCCAATAAACCAGATATTGCCTGTCACATAAAATTAAAATGTGGGACACCCGGTATATCGCTCTCATTACTATTATTATTCACGATGAGTGTGAATTTACCTACTTATTCTCAGCTGATAACTTTACTTTGTTACAGGAAGCGGACTCTTATGCCTAATGCTGCCAAGTACAGGCAAAGGATCATTGGAATAGATATTTAAAGCATTGGTTATATTGAATTAATGCCGTGTTCAAGGATCTTGAACATACGAAGATGACAATAGTATTCAGTATCAATTTTGTTTTACATGTAGGTATATGACATTAGACCTCTGCCTGTGTGAACTGATGTTGATGAATTTGGTGTAAAATGAACTGAAAACGTATTGAGAAAGGTTCTGTTTTATATTGGATACAGACTTGAATAATGTGTATCATCAGAAATGTTGAAGACCCGCTATAGTTTGTTCAGAATTGGAAAGGACTGAGCGTATGTACTATTATTTCTTGGGTGAATTCCAATTTTTTTTCATATGAATGCAGCCTACCCGGGACTATTGAAAAGTCCTGCTCTGTCTCTCAGTGTATTAATTATAATTGGCAGTATAACATCTACAATTTTTTTTTTTGTGTTTTGGCTGCTATGGTCATTAGCCACACCAGTGCACTTATTGGATGATTGAAATTGCTTAAATCTGTGATTCGAAAAAAAATAATGAATATTTATTCGACCAAGTTACAATTATTTTGGCAAGTCAATCACAGAAATTTTATCTTAAATTCCACTGAAAAATTTACCAAATTCAATGTTGGTAGAAATGAAATTCAATATAATAGAACGAAGGAATTGTGCAAGGAGGGCATATATGTGTATTGACATATAATAACAACTTGTACATCTGCTAGTCGTCACTCGAGCGATATAAGATAAAACCTATAGCGGGTGACAACAAAAAACAAAAAATCATTGATCAGAGCGTCATTCAGTTGTTTCTCAAGTAAGAACTTTGACATTTGAATCGAAGATACAGTAACTCAGAACCCATAGTTTCCATGAAAAAACAATTGTATATCACTTCTGGTTTTACCGGAGACTTAGGTCGAGAAATTTTAAATGGAACCTTCTACATATTTTTAAGCCATTTGATAGAGCAAAAATTCCCATTTCAATATCACATCACCAAAAGACATTTTTTTTCAAAATGGCGGTGCACAAGACATTTCTAAAATCAGTATGGCAGCACCGTGACGTCATCGATCAAATTTTCACCAAACAACATAATGAAATAGCAAATAAACGAAGCACTAATGATTAGTTGTTGATGACAAATGCAAACATTTTTATTCATCCTTTTAGTAATTCTTTCAAATGACCCCTTCTTTCTCTTGAATTTTTTCGAACATTTTAAATAGGAAATAGTACTTTTATGAATTAACATTAAGGTATAAGTAAGTTCATATATCTACAGATAATTGCTTACCTCTCTTGTTTTCATTTTCAATTGAAAATTCATTGAAGGTTGATTTTTTCATGTTGAAAAGAGGGAAACATTCTCAACTCTATTTATCTGAATATGGAAATAGAAATGTAACTATGTCTATACATACAGGTTTTATTGATTTATGAAACAATTTTCCTATTTTGAACAATCACACTAAAAAAAGCAGGGGGATAAAAATACGTATTCATTCAAATATTATATCCACAGACCGCCTTCTTGAAGATAATTTAATTCATCTGGTGTTTTCAGTAAGTATGTTTCTTAAATGTTGTTCCAAAATCACGTCAATAGCTTATCTTATTCGATGTTCAAGGATCTCTAAAGTTAGTTGATTAATTTCATACACTCTATTTTGTTGAAAAAAATCCATTGGAGTCAAGTAGGGCGATCTAGCTGGACACCGAACTGGACCATTGGTACCCAACCAATTCTCCCTAAATTGTTCAATGAGTTGGTTCATTACAGCTGGAGCAGATAAAACAGGATTTGATAAGGGAATACTTTATTAACATTAAAAATTATAATTTTTCCAAAATCAATTAGAATAATTTAGGCCCCTCTTGAAGTCATTCTCGTATAAGTGATGGTGAAAATTCCAAATCGCCATTCAAAATTTTCCTAGCACTTTCACTAGAGGTATTGCACTGGTGGCCCAACTATCGAACAGGAAGCAGTTCGATTATATCCACGAAATGCGTTGACGCTAGGTGGCTCTAAGAATTCGGCGCGATACGAAATAATGGTGATCACCAAATTCCATAAGAGACCATAGATTTCAGTCTCATTCAAATTTGAATGAAGTACTCGAGATGTCGAAACTTTGTCAGACATTTTTATCCACGATGACATAGTCATGTCTTGCACAACTCTTTGTTTTTTGATGGCAAATAATGTAAAGACACTGTCTTTGGTACTATTAACAGTACATTCAGCATCGCAGCACTGCCGCAATTGCAAGTTGACTTATTCTGAAACTATGAACACTAAAGAATATCACTGGACTCGATTAATTTTCCAAAAATTGATTCATAATGAGAAAATAATTGAAATGGATACACTACCGCTTATGGCAATAAAGACCTGATCTAGTTTTTATCAGTTCAACCAAATAATTATAGATGTCGCACCCTTTGCGCAGACTGCGACTTCCACATAAACTGAAAAAATATTTGTCTCCACTTCTTCGCTCACTATAAAGCAATTGGCATCTTCATTCGTATTTTCAATTTTTTCAAGTGTTGAACGTTGAACTAACCCCACAATCGCAATAGATATATGAAGCATGTCAAATGGATGCTTTAGTGTAGGTATAACCATAGCTTATAATGGAAAACCAACAATGATACGAACACCATAATACGAGGAATGGAACCTCTTCACACACGATACCGGGAATATAAAATTAAACTTTTTGAGAACAAGTGGGTATAATAAATTAATTTGATGTTTCTACATATGACCTACATCATATTATGATAGAACTTTGGTAAGTTGTGTCCATCGCCGCGAATGTTTCTGGGTTAGTTTTGGGGAGTTTTAAAGAAAATTGTGTAGACGTAATTATTTATTTAGTTGTAGTGAAAAAGACAACCTTTATATTTTTAATGAAAATAAAAAACAAGAGGCATAGCGAGTCAAGTATTTTTCTGTTTTCCATTTTTCTGACTGAAAATTCTAGAGAAAGAATTACTCGAAGGAATCCTGATCGGCGATTAATGAAAATGTGATGAAAATTCGATCGAAAATTCGATCGATGACATTAACCTCCATTTGTGATATGTCCTTCAGAAAAAATTTTTTGCTCTATCGAATGACGTAAACATATCTACAGGGTTTCATTCAAAATTATATACCTAGATATATTTCCGTTAAAAACTTAAGTGAATAAAAATATGATTTCTTATTGTCAAAATTCCAACTTACAACAACGGCATATTTTGCAATATATTTTTAATGTATGCTTTCTTTAAATTATTATTATAGGTTTTTCAATTCCCTCACCAAATATCTATGATTGCTTGCATGCACCAATCGAATTTCATTATTCATTGAACATTTTTATATCTTCGAACGATTTTTCATTGCATGTAAACTGGTTTTTCTGACAATTCGAACTGATGAACTCACGAAAAATAAATTGCATACTCCTCTCTAGTGTAAGTCCAGAACTTATCAACTGGATAGTAAAAAAAGGGGTTCCTATTTAAGAACGATTATCTGACGACTGCATGCTCAGTTTCATATTTCGTGTTATATGGATGGCTTGTGTAGAAAGTGCTCCAATTATTTTGTAAACATGCAAACAAAAATGCTTTCAGAAATAATTGCAAGTTTAGAGAATGACTGCAGCGCTTTCCTATGGAAAAGGCGTAAATATTTTTTCCGTGATCTATATAACACCAAAAAAAGGCAGACGTTGATTAATACTTCTTAATTTTTGTTTGTACGTTATGTTTGGTTACAGCCGACTTAATCTCCGGAGCCGTGGTTAGAAAATCGGCAACACCGCATGGAAATCAATTTGACGTCCTACTCATTAATTCTTTAATGCGAATTTCTCAGCTTAATCGGAAAACTAGGAAAAAAACTTCGGAGAATTAATTTTTAGAAAAAAGAACGTCCATTAATGTGTTTATTTGATTTTTTTCATCACAAACTGGAATTGAAATACATTCAATTTCTTAGATATGGGAAATTTGTCAAGTTTAGGTTTTCCATGCCCTAAAATTCAAATTTCGTGAGATTTTTTCACAATATTTTTTCTGATAAGTGCAAAAACCACATAGATGATTTCTGATTTTTTTATCTATAGTACACTTTCTAATAACATATTATTTTCATTAGTTACATTCAAAAAGAAAAATCTGAAAGAAATCAGGGATCATCTATGTGGTTTCTGCACTTCCGAAATGTGAACTTTACGGCGTGAAAAAACCAAACTTGACAGATTTCCTATATATAAGATCAGTTTGCGAGGAAAATAATTGAATAACCACATTAATCGTCGTTCTTTTCTCTAAAAATCCATTCACCTATGTTTTTTTTCATAGTTTTCCGAAAAAGTCGAGAAATTCACGTTGAAGAATTAATGAGTAGGACGTCAGATTGATATCCATGCGGTGTTGCCGACTTTCTCATCACGGCTCGGGAGATTAAGTCGATTGTGGTTCGATTGATAATTTCGGGGATTTCCACATGACAGGAGTAACTATACATTTATTTTTCGTGATTTCATTAGTTCAAATTGCCAGAATAACACTTTGAATATTTTGAAATCGAAAATATATAAATTTTCTATGAATATTGAAATTTGATTTGTGTGCTACTGCATGCCAGCAGTCTTAGATATTTGGTGAAGACAATCATAACTTGAAAGAAGTATACATGGAAAAAATATAACGTAAACTAGATCACACCCCATAAAATTCATAGAATTGTTTCGAAGTTTCATCAACAACCAGGTAGAGCAAGTAAGAGTGACAAAGATGATCCTTAGATTCAGCACTGTAGTTTCCTTCAACTATAGTAGGAACATTATAAGCAGAAATGAAGAAACACTAATATTTTTTATAAATATGATTCGTATAATCGGAAAAATTACTAGATGTCCTAGAAAGAAATAAAGTTTTTTTGGAGAAACACTTAGTGAGCTGTGCTCAACATCTTTTATACACGGTATATTATTGTGATAAACAATCTTGTATTTTAATTTGTATAGGTTAGAAGAAAGAGAAGCTGCAATATTATGTATCAATACTTTTGCTTTTATTTTGTTCCCAGTTTTTTTGATTAAGAACATTTGCATGTGGCAGCATATTTTTATATTGTAATGGATAATTTGTGTGTTCTAGTGAATCAGTGATCAAAACGGAAACTCAAAATATTCTAAGTCAAAATAATTTATTTTCGTTGAACTAGTTAATCTTTTGATGATTTAAATTCCTTATTACCTTCACTGATTTGCACTGAGTCTATGATCTTAGTTTATTTGCATACCTGTGTATTTTGTATTTATAAGTATTATTTTGACTCCATCGTTTTGGATTATTTACGTTTGTTGCGGAGGACTTTATTTATTGATATTTATTCATAAAGCATGTATATGAAAGTAAGTGAAACTAAAATAAAACCGGCACAAATTACAACTACAAATACATTTATGCACTTTGCCTATCATGCCAAAGTTTGGAGCCGAAAGACTGACGTGGTGTGGTTTGAGCTGGCTAATACCAAACAGACCAAATTCCTCCGCTGTCTGCTGCCTTTACTTTTCTCCTGATGAACCACCCTATAGCAACCTATTTGAGTTTTTATCACACAAATAAGAAAATTAATCTAAAAGTGAAAGTCGTCATGTTGCAATATTTTAATATACATAACTCGACCTGACTCAGATCTTCCAACAAAATAGACGAGGCAGATGTTGTCAAGCTGACGCCTTTGTAATCGTGTTTGGTCTAGAACGACTGGTCCAGTTACCCACACGTATTCCTGATGTGAACAACCATTATGCCAATACACTTGATCTTTTTGTCTCCGCCAATCCTGATCAATACGGTATAGAAGTTTCCCCTAACTCAGAGAGATGTAATACTTTTAACGAACGCCCAGAAAAGAAGTAAATGATTTTGCCAACATATTTCTTCAGATTCATTGAGAAAACAACTCCAGAACATCACTTTTATTGAAAGTCCGCCAACGAACCGCCATCAGACTCATTTTGTTGGGCATCAACGCCAACCAGTGATGCCGTTTTGTGAGTAATTACTGCTTTTGCGAGTATTTTCTGCGAAGTAAAATCGGAGTAATTGCATATTTGTGAGGGTTTGTAAGGATTTTGATTGGTCATTTAGAATTATTTAATATAATTTAGAAGATGATTGAAGTTTCTCTTATCAAATTTGGGTGGATCACGGAACATGAAGTATAAGATACAACTTCTGTTCTGACTGATATTTCATGATTTTTATGTTACTTTATTCACTTTTTAGTTTTGGTCGGTACATTTTGATTGAGTTATGTGTTCTACGATGTGCGAGTGCGGATGGCATTTGACATTTGATAATGTTTGGTGTATATATTTTAGAATCGAAAGTAACGAAATAAAATAAAAAATAACTAAAATAAGCGAAATGATAGATTTAGCACAGAAATATATTTTTAGGTAACCGTTGGGAAGTTCGGTAATCATGAAGAAATGGCTGATCAATTTGGTAATTATTTTGTTGATAAATTCTGTCTGTCTCACGGTAATCCTTGGTAATAATAAATAATGGTGAAAATACTCCTTTTCTAATAGATGATGGTAAATATCAGTAAATCACAAATCCTTCCTTTGTTTCCAAATTCGACCACTAGGTGTCCAGCCCTCTGATTTAATTTCACAATTTATCCAAGATAGAAATAATACTACATGCAGAAGTGTGTATTTAAATTTCCGAAAGATGGCGAAATCATACGACAAATTCAAGGTTAGTAGATGGTACTACTTCTACCATCTACCAGATTATTATAAAATTATACTGACAAATGACAGGTGAGACTTGACACTTCACTTCATTTCGTTTTCTAATTCTATTATTTTTGAGTTTAGATTAGTACCAATGTTCAATTTTTTTTAAGAAATCTATAGTCGCCATCAAAGCTGATGGATTTGACGAATGTATTCCCAAACCGAGGGGGAAATCGCTGGGGAATTTTGGTGTACATATCGTGGGTATTAGTGGCATTACTCGGGTATTAGTCGGGAATTAAGGGCATTACTCGGGTATTAGTTGGGAATCAGGGGTATTACTTGTGCATTACAGGTATTACTGGTGTATTACTCGGGCATTAGAGGAATTATTGGGCATTACACGGGAAAGAGAGGTATTCGGTGAATTATTAAGTGAGAAAACAATTACTGTATAATATTAATCATTGAAGGGCAAAAAAAGAGGTCATCAAAATATGGGAATTGGAATTGTCGAAAAAACGAGAGAGCAGCGGAAATCCGAACTGTGCAATGAAGGTCATCCGACTTGACAACAAACCTAATATTATGACACGAGTTTATTGTTTCTGTAAGAGAGATCTCACTAAACCTTTTATAAAGTGATAAAACGATGTATTAGATGCCTCAGGCTCAAATTTGAGGGCTGAGAACGTTTTATCAGCAATTTTGTTCCACCGAATCTCTTTATAAGAAATTTAGTGCCAAACAAAGCTTCAATGTAGCCTATTAGCTCCATAAGTTCCCAGAATAAATCGTTTATAAAGCTTTAGGCGCAATTAGAGCTTCTCGTGTGTTACTTGGGAGGCTTTTGAGAAGTTGCTCTTACGATTCAAGAGAATAGGAAACGTTGCCTATGACAAACATAAGAGACAAACAAACAACAACAAACACAGCAAACTGATACCAGTCGTTTCTACTACTGTTCAAAGAGCGTTGCAAAAACCATTGTTCATTTCATATCTGTTCTAACTAATGGTGGATTTATAGATTCAACTAAACTAAGAATTAAATTAACAACTAAGAACTAAGAATGTTGAATACAAAAGAACGCATATGTGAAGGTTTATACATTTCCATCTGTCATTTAAATTGAGAAATTGGTTCACTGTCAACTTAGCAACTAAGACAACTGAGAATAGAGAATTTTTGTTAATAAAAGCGCAGAACGTGATTTTTTGTCAATAAAAAGCACAGAACGTGACTTTTTTTCAATAAAAAGCGCAGAACGTGAATTTTTGTCAATAAAAAGCACAGAACGTGAATTATTGTCAATAAAAAGCGCAGAACGTGAATTTTTGTCAATAAAAAGCGCAAAACGTGACCTATTAGGATGCCATCAAAAATTGTTGAATTTGGCGGGTTTAGTACACAATAGTTCAGATTCGATGAAATTTCATGTTAAATTTTTCGTGTTATTTTGATTATTTCATTAAATATTTGATATGGATTGTAGAGATCAAGACTTTCTAGAAATAAAGGGTGCTTTTTTTATTTTTCTGACAACAGTTCTCACAGTTGGCATATAAAAAAGCATAGGTAATTCATAATTCTTAAATGATGTATATAAACACTTTCTTAATTATGTAATGATAATTCAAATTATTATTTCATAATTATTGTTAGTTTAGTTGAATCTATAACTCCACCATAGTAGGTATAGGTACATACCTTCAAGCTTTATTCAAATTGACGAACCAATTCAGTTAAATAATTTATTTTTACTTATGACACGTAGCCAAACTTTGTACAAAAAAAAAACAGAAAATGGTGTAACAAGAAGAATAAATAAACAATTATGAATGAGGTAATATTCACACAATAAATGAAAAGTCTAAGTGGGATTTCGCTTCATGGAATCATCTGACATATTGGAAGCGCCCTCTATCGTCGATGTACCGAACATACATCCTAAGGGAGCGCAATACGGGGCAAATAAAGAAGAATACTGTTGTTGAACTGCGTTGGGCGCAAAATAATGAGGAGCGAAAAGACCTTGCCTCTGAGCCATTTTCAGTCGGGTAGTGAGCTGTTTCTTCCACTTCGTTCGTCTGTTCTGAAACCAGGTTTTTATTTGTACTTCGGTGAGGTTGAGGGTTTTACTGAGCTCCATGCGTTTACTGACGCTGAGGTATTTATCGATTTTGAATTCCGTTTCCAGCCGTTCTAGTTGTTTGGCGCTATAGGCTTGGCGGGGTTTTCGATCCAAACCGGGCTTTCGGGAGCGTCTGTTGATGGGTTTTGGAGCTGAAAAAAAAAATCGGATTTAATTATAGGTTTGGTCAAAATTTTTGGAAATAATGATATGATTCAAAAAATAGTGGAAATAGCGACAGTAGAGGTATCCTTTCAATTAAGAGGCCATGAGCGCGATCACGTTTGCGACGCTTTTAAGGGTGAAAGAGTCAATTGATAACTCAAAACGATTCGTCTTATCTATTTCTAGAGGAAGTTTGATTCTACGTACGTGCTGTAATAGAAATTGAATGTTCAATCCGCTTTTTCACAAAAAAATCTCAAAAATGTCCCAAAAATGCAGCTATTTTGAAGCAATTTTTTGGGTAAATGAACAAATAATTTCAAAAATACATTGTAGCACGTACATAGATCAACGTTTTACCTTGCTTTTCATACTAAATTCATTTCGATCAGTGGCGCTCCACAGGGAAGCAACCTAGCTCCCCTTCTATTCTCCTTGTTTATTAACGACATAGGAATGGGTAGAGATAGTGGAATTCTATTATTTGCTGATGATCTGAAATGTTATAGAGTCACCAAAACACAGTCAAATACTACAAAATGATCTGAATAAACTAGCTCTCTGGTGCTCCTCAAACAATCTTCCATTCAATTTAAGCAAATGTAAATATACCACCTTTTGTAACAAACATACCACTCTTGACCATGTTTATTCGATAAATGATCAACTACTGGAAAAAACAGAAAACTGCAAAGAGTTGGGAGTATTCTTTGATACCAAACTCTCATTTGCACTTCACATAGAGAAAAGTGTAACTGCTGCGAAAAGAATGTTAGGGCTTATATTCAGAAATTGTAAAGATTTCAAGAACATGGATAGTTTTATAACTTTATTCAACTCATTTGTGAGATCCCGTCTAGAATATGCATGTCTTATCTGGTCACCCATATACACTACACACATTCAATCGCTTGAATCTGTCCAACGACGGTTTATGAAATATGTCAGCTACAAACTAGATAATGTCTACCCCAGTCAGGGAATAGATAATAATATATTATTACAGCGTTTTCATTTTCTATCTCTTGAAGACAGAAGAACTTATTATTATTGTGTATTCATATACAAACTGGTAAATAATCTTGTGAACTCACCCGAACTACTATCTTAACTTGATTTTCATGTGCCAAGACTCAATGGTAGAAATAAACAATATATTTACCTTCCAACACCCTTATTTGCAATGTGTCATAAATTAAATCAAGTCTGTCAGAAAGTAGACATATGTGCAACACCATTGAATATTTTCAAAAAAGAGATAAAAAACATTATGTTTGCGAATCAACAAACACCTATTTGATATGTTTTTACTTTATTTTTATTCTTAATATTCCATAAATACATTATTTTTACAATATTGTTATATCTCATGAATTGAACTTTGTAATTTACTTTTCTTTTTTAATATTCTATGAATGTATTAATATTACGATATATATTTTCTATATTTAACAATTCCACCCAAAAATTGTATACTGTGTCCTATAATTGGGCCTAGTGCCTGTTTGGACAATACAAGTTTTTTTTTATAAAGATTGCTTCAAATTTTAATGGAAGAGAAATGCCACTGCAGCTACTACGACTATCCATGAAAAGAATCTTGAGGTGCTGCCGCAGACATAGTTACATAGAATTAAACGTCCTCTAGAAGCCTATCCTTGTTTGAAATCGATACGACAAACCGTTTTCAAGTTATATAAAAACGGCCAAATGATATCGCGCTCATGGCCTCTTAAGTATTCAATCCATTTATTGCAACTCAAGTTTTTCAAAGTTTACCATTCGCAAAATGCGGTCCCGCTAGGTGGCGCAAAAAACGTATGCGCTAAACAATATAATGGTGAACAGCTGCTAAATTCTATAAGAGACCATAGTGTTTGATTTCAGTCTCATTCAAATTTGAATAAAGTACTAGAGATGTTGAAAGTTGAAATGAGTTTATCAGACATTTTTATCTACGACCATATACTACCATATCTTACATAACTCTTTGTTTTTTAATCAAAAAAAAAAAATGTAAAGAAACTTTGTCTTTGGTACTATTGATAGTACATTCAGCATTGCGGCACTGAGTAAATACGCTTACTAATGGAACTTTTGACTTCTGCCGGCATTTCAAGTTGACTTATTCTGAAACCATGAACACTAAAGAATATCACTGTACTCAATTTATTTTCTAATAATCGATTAATAATGAGAAAAATTTAAATAGATCCACTGCCGGTTATGACAAAAAGGATGTGATCTACTTTTAAATAGTTCAACCGAATAATTATAGATGTCGCACACTTTACGCAGGCTGCGAATAATAGGATTACAAAACATAGCTATGGAAGGCGCCGTGAAGGTTGCGTTGCTGGTCTCTTGAGTCGATAACGTGAAAACATTGTCGTGAAAATACGAATCAACTTGAGAGGTTAGTGTGAAAAATAATCATTTATTTGAGTAGCACTAGAGTTACGAAATACGTAGCTTGGTTGAGAAATCCATCAGTAGATGTCGCTCGAGACTGTTTATAATGCGACAGCAAAACGCATCAAAATTAGTAGATGTGACAAAACCCAAATTAAAATGATTATTTTTTTACGACGGTGCATAAGCTAAGTGTTTACGCACTCTTTATAGTGCGTAAAGTGACACTTTTTCGCACAGGGGCGTAAAAAAATCACCTTTGCGTAAAATCATCAACAAGTAAATTTTTACGCACTGTTCAAACATTGATTAAGTTTTAAAAGATACAGTGTTTGGCGTCAAATATCACTCGGATGTCATCGTTTGATAATACGAAGACAATTCATAACATAAAACAATCAAACTTTGTTATGATACACTTTCATGAAGGGTTTTTTTGTACTCGCGTGTTTGTTGAACTCGGCTGAGCCTCATTCAACAAACTCCTACTTTACGAACTTATATCATAATCATTACATTATATCATAAATAGCTATTTCCTGACAAGTGCGCAAAGTTCGGAAAAGAAACAAAATCCACTTTCAAATCTCCATACTAACTAACTAACTAAAAAGATTTTTATTTTAAATTTTCACATTTTAACAATTCATGGATAATGACAAGTCATATTCATTTTCTGCTATACTTCGTAACCCAGGGGATCAGGGGAAGGACGGAAGAATGGGCGCAATAGTAGCGTCTCTTCTGCTCCCGATCAAAAGAGCAGAAGAGCAGAAAACTGTCAATTTTTGTACTCTGTGGCTGTGAAAACTTTTGCTCAGCACATCAAGAACTACAAAATCTTAAAAATTCAGGCAAATTCACAAAAAAGAACCATTTTTCATAATAAAAATTATAATTCTGGTATAATAAAAAAACGATTATTCTTCTACCTCTGAGATTTGGACATGGAATGCAATACGTACCTATATTACTTACGTTCATTTCACGTACATGTGATTTTAGACCACCTATTTCGCGTTCGGAAAAGAGCAAATATAAATCGGGCAGAGTACACAACGGCTTTCTTGGAAAACCAAAGGGTGTGAATAATAAAAAATTCTTGGCTACGCTTCAAACAAACTATTAACAACTTCAACAAATAAAAGTTTAGTTTGAACATATTAGTTCAGTCTTACTTCCAAGATATCTTTTGGGAGCAGATGTTTAAAATCATGAATAATGTGTAATCATTGAAAAGTCAAACAGAAGCAGACCTTAAAGTTCTGTTTGGAGCTCATTAGGAGTTTTAAAATTTGCATTTTACAATATATGTAGGAAGTTGACACTGCGGTTAGAATTTTTTGGACAAATATACCTATAGACTCGGTTTTATGTTCTGCAACTACTGAGAAGAATCTAACCATGCCCAGACAAATTACAAGGTTGGGTGGCAAGAATAGTTTGCTTTTGAAAGCACGTGAAGAAATAAAAGAAACAGTTGTCGTTTCTACTAATTAACTACTACAAATGACTTTAATCTTTTTCTCTTATATGAATATTATCATTGCAGATGTCTTTTCGTGGGAACCACGATATATGTAGATATATAGAATGATTTAGGGTTTACCTACTGAAAGTTTTTATGAACGGATGGGAATAACGGGTATCTTCAGTCAGTAGTGAATGAAAGGCAACCTCTTTATTGCTGTAGATTGAAGATTATTCGAAGAAATCATGATATAATAATATAATACTAATATGAGTTTATTCATAAATGAATACATAAATAACTATACATGAGTGTATATATTTTAGCAAATAAACTGAAAAAAAAACCTTACCAAGAAAGCTTGTGAGGTTAAGTATCTTTTTCAGAACTAACTTTTTTTTTTAATTTTCAATATAATTTTATCCAATTCCAAAATTTCAAAAGTTTGTAAATTGAAATAAATTAATTCATTTGATTCAATTTTTTCACTATACTTTTATTCGAATAAGTATACAGATTTGGTATTTTCAATAACATTTGGTAGCATGTCAAACAAATTTGGGATAATGAGTAAATTCCTTGTACCAATTTTTTTATTCAATTCAGTTTTTATTGTGGTATTTTTTCAAATGACCTCCGAAATTGATATCATTTTTTTTTTGAAAATATAGATCAAAATTTTATGAATGAACAACTGAACAATTTCCAATCCAATAACGACAGCCAAATCGAGTAAAAAGTGAAGAATGAATTGTAGCACTCTGAAACTTGGCTCATGACATCTCGACATCATGCATTATTAGAAAAAAAATTGTTTACCAAAAAACCACGGGTGGAACCTAAAAAATTTTTCATTTAAAAAAATATAATTATTTTTGTAGTTATTTCAGAAAATATAAGATTTATTAAAAAACGATTTGGTTTTGGAGACGCCACCTTTAATTTCTGGATTTTGACAGAAAATTCGAAATATACCACCTAAAAAACCCCCACATACCAATTGTGAATCGAATCTGACCCTAATCACAAATCTCGTCCGCCATCTTGGAGCCGCTATTTTATATATATTTTTTTCTATAACAAAAATGTCATATTGCATTTTCACCAGAATTATGAACACATGCCAAGTTTCAAATCATTGTAGAAGTTTGTGGAAATCACGTTTCAAATTTCCGTTACATAGATACATACATACAAGTGAAGCTAATAATAATTATAAGCGTGTTAAAAAAATTGTTCATCGTAAGCAAGAAAACCCAATGGTTTTGTTCATAATCTTGAAATTTCTTTTTGAATTCCAGAATTTCCTGGATTTTCTAGAACTTCGATTTCACTCTTGTGATTCGATCGTAAACAGTAGTAATTTTATAGTTGACCTTGTATTTGAAGGGTCGAGAGTATTAGAGGTTGTTAAGGTGATCAAGTATTTTTTTAAGTTCTGGTTCCCACGAAAAGGAAAATCCTGTATTCTTGAAACAACATCGTGAGAGCCGAGGGAAAGTAGGAAGGAATTGGTGTTCTTCTTAAATTTATGAAGGCTGTATATGCCTCAGGGAACACCTCTCAAGGCAGCGAGATACAAAGTTTTTCTATTCGGTGAAAGAACAAGCCCTGGGAAAGAGATTTTCGATTTGTCTTTAAAGTGACGGTATATGGATGTGAGGACTGAGCTTGACGGGTCAGTCTTGATGGGACTTTATTCGAGAACCCAGAAACGTAACAATATATTACGGGTAGTGGTTTTTTCATTAAATTACGTGGGTGAGAATATTCTTGATTTGAAATGTGAATTTTTTATCTTTACTTTTTGGCGCTATTTTTGACAGTTTGGATATCACATTATCTGAGACGGGTCTTATATTGGGAGAACTGTGTATTATTTTTGTTATTTCTCTCAACATACAAAAATGCGTCGTTTCTGTTTCTTCGAATGCAGGTTGGAAACTATAAAAAAAAAAACGATGTTTCAATTATTTCTTTCATTGTATCACAGCATCATGCACCCACCCATATTTTATCATTTCTTTCAAATAAACTGTTTTCAGGGTGTAGTTCGTATATTGAGATCTAATTTATATTCTTATGAAAGTTGTTGAAGCCTTGCAAAGAGTTTTGGTTGCGTAAATATGTTTCCAAATTTCAGATTGTACAATGGTTGTTCAAAATTACTTTCACTCAATTTCTATATGTGGAAGTCAGGTCATACAAAAATGCATACTTTTTTCATCCACTCTCTGTATTATGTTGCTCACTGTCTAACGATAACCTCACACATAAATGTAATTGGCGATAACAGCAACGATTTGTATATTGTCTGAATAACACCTAATCCGCAAGTCCATTATATCCATCACGCTATTTGGCCATTTGGTGGATTTCTATCCTCCTCATTGTTGTTGCCAGCATTTGTTCTCTAAATATAATGAACCACAGTTTTCCCCTTATTATGTTATTAATTACGAAAATTCATTCGTTTTGTTCCGGAATGGGGTGTTTGATGGTGAAATTTTGGTTATAAATGAAGTACTTACTGAAATGCGAGTGATACAGTTTTTTAATCTGATTCACCGTATGATAACAAAGGTTTTGGAAATTGTATCTTGCTGGCTCAAACGGAGTTAATATCATCCACTTTCGAACGGTTTGCAAACGATTGCATCTATAATTTGGATTGCATTTAAGGAAAATATTTGAACATAAAACGGTTGTTTTATAGAGTTGATAACAACACACTATTCATAGTAAAAGAAAAATATACAGAGGACTATTGCTGAAGTATTTCATAATTAAAAGTTCCAGCAGAAGGTTTCAACGAAATAAACGGAGGCAGAACTGAAATGTGAAAAAATTGGCAAAACAAAAAACTATTAAACCATATGGCATTGAGATAGGGTGTGATATTTGTCAAGAGAAATGATAATGGACTGATGAATCCACTTTTACGTAAACTGTGGATCCCGTGTCTCCCTTGCTCGCGCAAGCTCTGGTTTCGAGGGGTTTTGTCCGAAAATCTATGGGAGATTCGTAACAACAAAGATGAATTTCTGGAGGTACATTTTTTTATATTCTGGAAACAGGCCAATGTGGGTATTTTCTGGGCAAGATTTCATATTGAAGTCTCATATTCATCAAAATTATGAAATTTGAATCATGTTTCGTTCGAATCGATAGAGCGAAAGATTCGAAAAATAAAAAAAATAAAAAGTCGAAGTGACAGTAGAGGGTTCAAATTTGGAGCAAATGTGTAAAATTGGAAACTGAGCAACTTTTTTCTTTGGCATTTTTCGAAATTTCCAATAAAATTTTTGAGGATTTTCTAAAAAAATGTCAAATTTGACAGGTTTAGAGTAGCGCATGAAAAAAGGTAAGATGTTGTATTTTACTCATTTTTCAAGAACAAACTAACTGCGAAGGTAATTTTTTTTATATCAATTAATACAAAAAAACTTCCACGAACTTTATGTGTGATACTGTATATATACTTTTTTGCAAGTGCCACGGTATGCAATATACCATAGCTGCTGAAAGTTTTGTCTTTTTTCGACCCAAGGTTTGTTGTATTTTCTTGGTCTTATTTTGTGTTTCCCAAAGTGTCAACGAATTCTGTCAGTGACCCTTTAGGGATATTAGGTAGATATGCACGTGCAACCAGTTGAGCTTTCTCCTTATTTTGATTTGTGGAAGTATGATTTCATAGCCTGGTTGATCTTGGCTACACTATATCCATCCGATCTCAAGCCACATGAAGATGCTCCGGTTCGCATATTCTTCGAACACGTTCCATTAGTGTGGAGATAATTTTCCGCTTTTGACTCAGATGATGGTGCATGTCGATACCTATCCGTGTGCGTAGGTTTTTGGGACATTTTTTGGGTATGTCTCGCGCCAAATGTTTCGATAAGTTCACCTATTAAAGCTATCCGCTGGTCCAGTTCAGCCTCCAGGATCAGGGGTATCATATTCAACTTGTACGGAAAGGAATCCACAAGTACACGGAGACAAGTCATTTCTACTGCATACAACTATAAGCCGCAACCTGTAGATACATCTGTACTACAACTCGCGGTCCTTCCAGTATCGGAGAATGCCGTACAAAATGTCACAACAAAATAAAAACAACAAGAAGAAAATAAAAAGAAGCAAGAATATCGATAATGAGATATTGGACGCATGTGGTCTAACTCAATGAGTAAAAAAAGTATTTCTCCCCATCATCACACAAGTATTTCAATGTCTACATGCGCATTTCGATGATAACGAAGTTATCTTCATCGGTACTAAACACCTTGGTAAACCCTAAATTCTGAATTCTCGAGTTCGAAGTTGTAAAATCAAAGTTCGGTTTTTAAATCGGAATTTCAGAGTTTAAAATGGAAACTTCTGATTTTGTAGTAGGAAAAAAAATATCGACTTCAAAGTCAGAATACCCGTCTTCAAAGAGTCAGAAGATTTTTTTCAGATAGGCGAGTTTTAATTTTTTTGTGACCTCATTCTTGCAAATGCAGTAAATTGATTCATTTGCCCTTTTAAACATGTTTCAGACCGTGGACGGTTAGAAAGCCAAAAAGGCCATGTCATGAATAGTATATTGTACAATGAGCAGGAAATGGGTCATTTCAAGCAAATTGTATACTCTACTTTTTCTACGACCATCTGAATCATAAACAAATCCTGTAATATTTTTAATAACACTTTTTATCATAAACTTTCCTGCCGTCATGATTCCCATAATACATAAAACCTAAAAAAGTAATTGAAGATACAAATATTGAAAATTATAATAAAAATCGAACACTAATCGATTTCATAAAAGAAAAAAAAAAGGTGGTTATTTGGGATTTGAACCCTCAATCCCACTATCCGAAATCCGAATGTTTGCTCACTCTGCACTCGCTGCTACGAGCTCACATGATAGTATGATGATATAGAGCACTGTCAGCTGACGTCACAACATGGCGGTCATGGGGGGCGACAAACAAAGCATTTGACATTTGATGAAATGAAAATTCGTTTTTTGTGGGTGTTAGTGGAATTTTGTATATACTTATGTGAAATGACATATTAGAACGTTAACAAACATGATTCGATCTCATCTTATTTATGATCATAAAAATTACAGTCTAGTAGTTCATGAAAGTTGTGGGAAATGGAATATCCTGTTCTGAAATGATCATTATAGTACAGCTTGCGATGGAGAAATGAAAACGTGTTTACAATCGGCCTACTTCCTTGAAAAGATAAAACGCATAAAATCGTAGAAAAAGGAATTTCAAATCTTTCAATCAATATCTGATAATCATTGTATTCCCACCAAATGTCAAATTAATCATTTATTCGATCATTATGAACCCCCAAAAGAAGAAGCTCCCCAGCACTTCTTACGTGCTCGAACGCTCCCTCCCCCCTTCCACCGCCCCGCTCTCACTGAGCGGATCCTCATCCTGTTGATTGGCGATCAGCAGAATGCTATCTGATCGTTTTGATATAAAGTGCTCAGTCTTTGCGCGCCTGAACTCCCTTATATCTGACATGAGTTGAATTTAACTGACTTGTGACTTTATTTACTGTGCATGTTGCCCCTCCCAAACTGGCTGAAGGCCCTAATGCCGTGGCTGATGGCCCTAGCTTGTTTGGCTGATTAGTATGACTTCCAGGTCAACTGAACAAAGTCTTTACCGTAAGTAAGTAAGTAAGATTAAATTAGTACCTTCACTGCACTGTTTGGAACCTTCGGCGTAGTAATGAATATTCTGGAGGTTTATCCGAACACCAAACCACTATTTTCAATACCTCGACACGTGTTTATATTACCAAGTGACCATCTACGAAAGGAAAATTAATCTTCCTTAGATTCCCTAGATCATACTCAAGAGGTAAAATTATTCTTTCAATCACCAAGACGATAACTTGGTGATGTAAACGTAACTTTGTTTATCCGAAATGTATTCAAGTTTCAGTTGCAAAAAATTCTCCAATATCCGAAAAAGTAGTTATATTGGCGAAAAGAAAAATTCCCAGATATGGAAATCAGTTATCATTACACTGAATGGAGTATGTTTTAAAATCAATCATACGAACTTAACCACTTTCCAGAAACTAACTGAGAAATATTGGAGCTCCTGAAGTAGCCAACTTTGTTGACGAAACACGTGTCGAATGAAAATGACGTAGTGTTTGTGTTTTGGATAGCTTTTCTTTTTTTGTATTGTATTCACACCAAAGGTTCCAAATATCAATATATTCAATACCTAATATTGCATTTTTATGGTTCTTACCTTGTAATCCAAATAAATGACTGGAATTCTTGCTTTCTGTGGATGGACCCAACCAGTTTGCATAGAATAAAGATGGTGGTGGAGCACTTTGCTGAAGATGATATTGCAGGTATGAAGAGTCTGAATTGTTGGGCGATAACTTCGGGGGTAAGTATTGATGTAGCACTGGATCAGGTGGGTGCGGCTCTTGGCGTCTGTATTTATGAAGATCCAAAATTGATCGGTATATATCACCTTAAAACCAAATAAATAGATTGATTGGGTTGGAAACTATCATTCCAAAATTCAAATTCAAAGTTATTCAATACACACATTCGATTAAATTTCATTTCGTGGTAGAAAAATGTTTATGTGAGAAGTGTTTGTTCTTTCATAATAATTAATAAAAATGCTTCAAATCAGTACTACCATATTCACAAATAACTGTTTGAATAGGAGTCGGGTTCAATAAAATATTGTTACACGGTTCTTCGTCTATACCATACTGAAATAGGCGGTAATATAACACTCGTAACACTGCGTTATTTTTGTGGATATAGCCGAATACCGCATAATCTTGACAAGCTGGCAACAAATGTATTATAGTCTAAGATACCTCACGGCATGCTCTGCATCTGGTATCTGGGACCTTCATACTCATCACCCGACTAGGCAAAACAGGGTGTTGGAGACATCACCTGAATCCGTCGGTCTCCAAAATCAGCCCACTAGACTTGAGAAATGCTCAGATAAAATTTTTGGATAATTTTTATTGTATTGGCTCATATTCATGTAGCTGCAGTATCAGCTACTTCAATATGTGCTTTCTGCTGAACAGGTTCCAATTTGGTTATAGAGTGTGGTTCACCGCATCGAATACGAGACTAAGTTTACCAACTACAAGAAATACTCTGCGTCGTCACAAAGAACGAGATCTGAACTCCGGCTGATTGCACAGGCTCCATCCAGTTTTGAAGACACTGCAAACTCTGAAGTCCTGTTGTCTGGGGAAATATATACGTATGGAATGAGATTTAGGATGCAGTATCCTTACAGGATGCATATTCTATAATGGATCTACACGACTCTTCTAAGCCCAATGATCACGCTGCTATCAAAGCTCTCACCACATACAGAGTTAGTTCGCTTCTGGTGTCTGAGTGCATTGACGATCCACAAATGAGGTTAAGCTATTTTTTACCTGGGGTATGTAAAATAGTTGAGCCTCTGGTTTATTAACTAGTGAACTGAAAAGTAAACCTGATGTGTATGGAAAACAAAGAAATTTTTAAAATTATAATATTTTATCTAGAGTTTGAGACGTGAATCGTTATTACACTGGAAAGTAAGCTTTTAAAAAATCTTTCTTTTCTCTTTTTTTTTCGTAAAATAAATATTATTTTTCAACTTTTTATTTCACTTGTTTATGAATGAAAGCTGTTGTTCAGTTTTTTTTCGTCAACCTTTTTTTAAATTGTTATATATGCAAGTTCGTTTTGTAGGGCTCTATTGTAGGAGCGTGAACTTTGTTAAATGAGGTACAATCGAATTCAACAAAACACGCGAATACAGAAAAAATATTTGGAACGTCGAAAAAAACCTCTTACCCTCTGAAAACTAGATAGATGGATTTAAAAAAAATACAACGGTTAGGATGCTAGAAATTGAAGTGAAAAAATAATGTCTTGGACTCAGATTTCCCCTCATTTTCGAATATAGTTGCGAAAATTAAACTGGGAAAATCCATAAAAATATCGAATAACATTGGATCGTGGAATATTTCAATTTCAAAGAATATCTTATCCATACCCCCTGAATGCTGAATAGGGATTGGGTTGAAGTTCCTTGGTTCCTTCGGACTATAGAAAAACAGTTTTTGTTCAAGATCTTTATTTACTACGTACGTTCCGGCTTGTCAAGCCATTTTATGAATTATTAGATTGATCAGCGTATTGCTATCAAAGTCGGTTCAATAGGGAACGCACAAATATTCAGATTTTTTTTTACTATAGAAAAAATCGGTCTCTTTCCTCGAAATATTTTTGCTGAAAATCATAAAAATAGAACTGGAAAAATCTATGAAAATTGTGAAAAACATCGGGCCGTCGAATAATTTTCTGACACACGTATTTATGTATGTATCATGTGGACAAATTAGATGGTAAAATGTAATCACCAACGGACCGACACCTGATGCACCTATTTTGATAGAAAGGCATATGGATAAACAAATTCTGATGCTATAAATTACAAAATAAAATCACAAACCTTTTTAAAAACAAGCTCTGATTGATGGACAATTGAACTAAAAAGTGGAGAATATTATTTCGTATATGAAGAACAAAGATCTTCAAAAAATATGAATATTTTCATATCATCAGACTTTTGAGAAAATATTTCAAAGTTCTTTTCAATCTATAAGTATACACTGAATATTATTCTTGACTTATTAGTTTAATAGTTTATAAATGAAAGCTTGTTTTTAAAAAGATTTTTTACGCTTAATAATTTTCGATGTACGGAAAGCAGGACTTTGCTGTGTAATAAAAAATTGCTGACGAAGTTTGGTTGATTTTAATGCTGACTACAAGGTACTTTTTATGTCAATAAATCCAAAGAGTTTTAGAAACTACTAATGATTTTGGCCAACCTGTATTTCTTGCTGCAGAAATGGGAGTTGGCTTGACACACTTGACTTTCCTAACAACGGAACACTTTTCAGTTAGTTCTTCACTGTTCTTCTTTTCATCACAATGGGGCTTAATTTCACTGAGTCCAAGAATGTTATCAATAGAAAATTTATTACTACTATTATCGGAAACACCACAAGAATATTGTTCTTTCTGATAGTTATCAACATCACAATCCGTGGAAACTATATCAACACTGTCATCATCGGAATCCTCAAAATCTGTGTCTGCGAACGTATTAACATCTTCATCAGAAACAGTATCACTCCGTTCCATCTTGAAAATATTAAATGGATTAAATATGTTGAACAAAATCCCAAGATGGGACTAAAGAATCAAGACTAGCTACCGTATTGTCGTTTTGTGGTCCATTAGAGATGATCTAACACCTCCTAGACTCCTCCTACTTTCTCCCTTCCCCTAATCTTTTACCTGCCGCCGCAGCAGATTGGCACTTTGCGTGTCTGTTCTCCTCTAAAATCCATCTTCACACCTTTTCACTTCCTTTTACATGTGTTCTCTGCCGTTTACCACCCTTATTATAAGTTCATGTTAGAGCTGGGTCGTTTATCATTTCTGGTATGAAAGGACGTACTTGATTTTTCATTCGATGTTATTTTCACGGGTTGATAGGAACGTAGGGATGTTTGTTTATTCTATTTCAATCCGCTCTCAAGGAGAGTTTTATTCGATTAACAAAAACCCCGTGAAGATATCTTGAAGGATATTCTGCCTAGGAATATGTATTGAAATTGTCAGAGATCTCAAATACTTTTAAATTTAAATTATTGTTTGTTCTTTTTGAGGATTTATCTGCAAAGATGGACATATTTGTAAAATTTCAAAATAAATCGTTGGTGCTAATAGGCTTGTTCGAGTTATGTTATATCATCAGGCTTATTTACGTAATGCCCTTATTTTCGCATTTCTTGAATCGATGCAGCCGAGGTACTTGATGACAATCCATGTTAACGTTTATAATAAAACTTCAATGTTGACATTCACAATTTTTATTTTATAAAACCGCGACATATGTTTCACCATACAATGTTTTATTATAAACTTATTTTCGCAAAGAAATGTACAATAAATATGGAATAATGAGTCAGAATGAAAATAGTTGATGAAATGTTAATGAAAGTACTTGTTATAGTACAGCATCTATATAGTAAAAAAATATTATGTAAAAAAAATAAGTATGGAAGCACTTATATACAGGAAGAATAGGGAATTAGAAGGTTGATAAATGGTGAGTCAAATTCCATAGTCTGCAGGAGTTTTCGAATATGATTAAACTCAAGTAAAAACGAAATGACACGAGTTCTTCTCGAAATGACCAAAGAAGATTGAAATTATAAGATTTTGCTTTCTTCACATGAACACTTTCATACTGACAATATAATGAAGGAGCACAAGACTTTCATCTCAGAACCTGTTAAAACTACTCCGATTTTGATGATTTTATTTAAATATCTGTTGATAAAAGTACTTTTACTTTTATGGATAGAAAATTGACGATTTGGTCTGAAAGTTCTGAAATCATATTTGATAACAAAATACTAACATTCTCACTCTTGAGATTGAAAAAATATTCTACAACACTTGCTGTCTCATGCATTTTGCGTGTATTTCATTCAATCATTTGTTAAAGAATATTATTCTAGCATTATTGTATAGTAATAATAACATTAACCTTGACTGGCATCACAGTGACGAGATGATTGATTTTCTATTTGATCATATGTAAAATTTGTGGTTGTGGAGAAAGCACAGTCTGTTACTCGGTTAGAATGAAAATTCGATATGCTCGCAGTTCCGAGCGCGACGCTCGATTTCAGCTCGCGCTCGGAACTTTCCACTCGCAACGAAATTTAATTCTAACATTGTTACAGAATATACTGTTCTTCAAATATTTTAGCAAATTTGATTTTTCCTTTTTGTGTAAAATGTTGGAGTTGTATCACAACCAATGAACGCATGTAAGCACACGGTTTTGACATTTTGATACTGTCTTTCAGCCGCAGATGATTCCACAACAGATTTCATGAATATCCTATTTATATTTTCGAACAATAATCAGGAAATAATGATTGTACTAAATTTCTATGTGGGATGATATATAATAATAAAGTTATGGAATACCTTTCTGGAGAATGTGTAAATCTGCATTTCCCAACTGAGCTATTGGGAATCCTATAGAGAAATTCCCCAAGTATTTATTAATATTGGAGACTATATAGTAAATAAACATTAATCAAAATTTTACTCAGTTATACCAATCAAAATGCTACCCGCAACAATAATTACAGTCAGAAACTCCCATTACCTACTAAAAATCTCAAAACATACCCTATTTTCTATAATGGTGTGAAGATTAGTTATTTACCTAACAAGTGCGGAAAGCACGCGACGGCAGTTGCACGAACGACGCGGAGCGGAGTTCGGGCAAGCCGTTAAGGGCGGAAAAGACATTTTCCGTAAGAGTTAGGTACAATATTTTTCCTACGAGTGTTTTTGTCCATCTTATTTATGAAAAAACAAGGTTTTTAATAAACAAGTTTTTATAATAATGCTACAAAATGACTAATAAGACAGAATAGTTACATAGATCATTTAGTTAGTCCTAAATATCATCATTTTCAAAAATACAAAAATCGTGCGGAAAAGTAAAAATCGTACGGAAAAGTAAAAATCGAACAGAAAAGTAAAACTTTCAAAACGAAAAATCGTGCGGAAAAGTTACTTTTCAGCACGCTCGTAGGAAAAATTACTTACCAGTCAATAGTAGAACGACAAACTTGAATTAAACCTAATTTACAAAAACTGTCAAAAATGTTTTCTCTGAAAAACCATACTACTCCTTTGCAGGAATCCATCATCACCCCTTCTCTCCTCCTTTAACATGTGTTCTCTGCCGTTTACAACCCTTACTATGAGTTCATGTTAGAGCTGTGCCATTTATCATTTCTGGTATGAAAGGAAGTACTTGATTTTTCTTTGATGTTATTTTCGCGGGTTGATAGAAACGCATATATGTTGGTTTATTTTATTTTTCCTTCAACCGTCCATTTATGATGTATTTTAACGCAATCAAAATCGTTGATTAATGACCCCTATTAATGAATCGTTTTCTTTTGATCAATTTATTAATTCCTTCCTTTAGTTTCAGTTATTGTACAATTTTGAATATTATTATTTACAAGAATAAAACTGCCACTAAGGAAAATTAAACTAACTTTGAATAAAGTTGATATAAATAGGAAATAGTGATTGTTGTTTATCGTTAAATAAATAACAATTGAAAGTAAGATATCTTTTTTTTTTGATAAGTAGGTAGGTATACGGTCGACGGAAAAGTTCTGTGAGAAACTCGTAAATTAAAATGGCGATTAACAATCTCGAACATTAACGCGCTCGCTCCGTTCGCGTGTCAAATTATCTCGATTGTTAATCGCCCTCATTAACACACTTGTTCGTTAAATAACCATTAATCTGCTTTCACGGAGTAATTTCATGCGATGAAAGTAGTTGGAGAGTTGTATTCGAATAACAAAAAATTAGTGAAGATATCTTGAGGCATATTTTAACAAGGAATATTTCTGAGTTTTTAAATATTTATAAATTTGAATTTTCATTGTTCTTTTTGGGGACATAGGTATCTGCAGAGATTGACATATTGGAAAAATTTCAAACTGAATCACTGGTAATAAATAGAAAGTATGTTTAACTCATTTCAAGCAATTAGTCTCAATCACATAATACCCTCAATTATGCATTTTTTTGAATCGATCAATCGATATAGTCGATATTTGATGAAAATCCATGTTACAGTTTAAAATAAAACTTCAATGTTGACTTTCACAATTATTGAAAGTTTACAAAACTGCGATATATGTTTCGCCCCAACACTGGCTTCTGTAAGGAGAACTATGATTATGTTTAAACCCAAAGTTGTTATTTTGGTAAGGATATCTAGAATAACTACAAAATAATTAGTGAGAATGAAAATAGTTAACAAAGTGTCAATAAAAGTACATGTTTACTGTACAGCATATATAGTAAGAAATATATTATGTGAAAAATCTACGTATGGAAGCACTTTATACATGAAGAAGCGGGAATTAGAAGGTTATTATTATTATATACATAAAATGTATTATTATGTATCAACGGCGTCGACGTGGGGAGAGTAATGGGGGTAATTACCCCCAAGAATAATAATTATAAAATAGTATTATTAGTATTTTTGAATTACATTTAATAATCAACATGTGCAAGTCCAATATAACTGAAAGCCCCTGCCCTTAAAAAAATAATGCCTTTACCTCCCTCCCAACAAAAAAAAAAAAATAGCGACGCCCTTGCCAGCCGTGGTATTTTGAAATCTGTGTTTCGCTTCTTCCATATGCAAATATTTCCATAGGTACAATAATCACAGTAAATATAGAAATGTCAAGTTTGACAGCTCAACTGACACTAATTACACAAAATTTACCGTTTTTCCGATATGAATTTAGTTCTTTATGTATTCTTGAAATTGTCTAATCGAATATACCTTCAAAATGCAGAATTTTCAAAATACTTTCACCTTGCCAGGCACTCAAACAATGTTGCTTACAGTTTTCGTGCCAGTAAGGTATTATTTTTTGAAAATTATTACTGATAATTTAACTCATGTATAAAATCGTCCATAAGAAATGTCAGTTTTGACAGTTTGATATCAGATAAATAGGAACGTAAATGTTTGCAAGTGGATAATGGTGAGTTTATACAGGAACTAAAATAAAATGAGAAATAAAACAAAATAATATAAAAAGATAAAACTGCACAACACCCATAAAAAGTTTATAGAGAAAATAAAATAAGAGAAGTAAATAAAACATGGTTATCTTTTATTTTATTTTATGTTTATAAGACAATTGACAGATGACAGAACACATACATATAAATAATACAGCTGAGTGCTTGTTTTTGTTTATTTTCTCATTGCATTATTTATTATCTGTATTGCGAATATTGAAAATCGCCATTAAACTTCTGTAGCCTAGTGAAGATGCCGTTAGAGGACGAAGATTTCATTATAAGGTTAATGATGGCAACGGTAGATTATTTTTTAATGAATAAAGCAAGGCACTGTCTGTTTAAAATAAGACCTTTTAATAGAAATAGGAAAAAGCTGAGTGTTTTTGAAGTGGTGCCAATATAAAATTCCAAACTTTGATTGGCAGCTTCTATTATTTTACTCTGCTGTATAAAAATTCTAAAATGTATTACTTTACATCTTACTTTATTTTATTTCTTATTTCATTTCACCTGCTGTATAAACTCACCATAAACTGTTATTTACCTTCACCACGGCAACAACTACTAATTGTCGTCGTATGACTTTGTTGAAGCCGACGCGATGCTATCAACAAAGCCAAATGACAACAATTATTTCCACTTTTTGTTACAAAGTGTTGTTTCTGACTTGAAATGAGCGATATCGGTAGATTTGGTAATAATTTATGTTCTGTATACTTTTGTTTAATAATTCTTATATTTGATTCGTTAAATTATCTCACTAAATACCACTCGAGGACTTGTTTTCATCGCATAAACTTTAATTTTGTTCCACTTAAACTTGGTAGCTTGTGATATGATTCGTCAATTACCAAAGCAAACATGTTTTCGTGCAAAATGAAAGTTTATCGATAAAATGAAAACCTATTGTTGTATTACCGTCTGAAATTTCATTAAACCTTAATCTGACTGAACCTGTTTTGTTTTTATTATGACGGCATATGCCTCCCCATTATGAAATTGATGATTTACTTTGGGATCCATTTTCTCCTTGGTATCTCTGCTCATCTCTGTATCTACAGTTCTAACTACTCTATCCAAACACTGAACTTCTTCATAGTCGTTAGGCCTCTCAAAACTCGAATTGATAGATCTTGGAACCACTTGGTTATAGTGGGAATTGGCATTGAGTTTGCTGGTGAATCCCAAAAAATTCAGTGTATCGTAGCTACCTCTGGAGGCTACTGGACGTTTGTTACTGATTATAGCAGAGGCAGGAGGCTCTTTCAAAATTTCTATTTGTTGTCTAACCTTGGCCCAAGGCATGTTGTCCTCTTCTGAATAATCTTCGTTAATCTTTTCAGTATGGATGGGAGGGTCTATGCCAAGTGTTTGCCAAGCATTGCTTATCACTTCTACTTCATCATATCGTTGTTCTATCGGCTCGTTTATTTGTTGACCTACTGCAATTCGTTTGGGCGAGAATTTCCTTGGTGGTTTCGTAGGTTTGGCTTTCATAGCTGGCAACATATCCATGTTTGGTTTCGCGAAGGGTTTCGGTTTGCTAAGATCGATGACACTTGGGGAAAATTGAGATTCACTTGAGACTGTGCAGACTTGGAGCATGGGTATTGTTGGAGAGGGTGGCACTGGCAAAGATTTACTTACGAGGTGCTTTTTAATGTTTTCCATTTTGGTGGCAAGGCATCTGAAATTGAAGAAAAATTCTTAAAACCTCTGTGAGGAAGGTTTCCTCTTTTATTTGTACAAGAGCCATGTACATTCTACCTGGACTCAATTCCAAAGGTAACGAAAATTTGAGGGATTGTTGAGGGATGATAGAGGGCTGAGTTTTCGAGCATGAGGACCCTGTGCTCTTTAGGGGGGGAACGTGATTTTTTTAAATGTTAATGTTTTTTTGCCCATATCTTTTGAACTGTGTTGGTTGGCGAAAATCCGAAAAAACCACGTGAAAGACCATTTAGTTTTCTATGGAATTCATTGGTCGCATTTTTTAACAAAACAACAACCAAGAAACAGGCGGTCAAAAAATGTCAAATTCCTCAAAATGTGAGAAAATGCAGAAAAATTCTGACAAATATTTGCCTCAAATTTCCCACTTTGTGGGTTAGTGTGGAGAAATGAGGAATTCGACTTGGTAAAAATTTTTTGTTTCATTTATTTGAAACTCTCCTGCACACTTTTCGGACATTGTTCGAATTCAAAATAACAACCAAGATACAGGCGGTCAAAAAAGGTCAAATTTCTCAAAATGTGAGAA
Organism: Chrysolina haemoptera; assembly: GCA_958298965.1. Lineage (NCBI taxonomy): Eukaryota > Metazoa > Arthropoda > Insecta > Coleoptera > Chrysomelidae > Chrysolina > Chrysolina haemoptera. Next base: position 21,828,635 of record OY282591.1, on the reverse strand, counting down.
AATTCAGAAAAACGCAAGTGCTGAGCTAATAAATTATGTTTTTTCCTTGATGGGAAAAAAGTTGGACATTTTATCCCTGTTGACAGGTAATAAAATATAAATTTTTATTAAATTAATTTTTTCCCCAGAACCGGGAAAACAAGTGAGTACTTTTTTGCCGGATATATATACACATAGGTTGAGGTAGATATTTAATTGAATCGTCGTTTTTACCGTCACAAAAAAGACGCTTCGCGTCGGGAGACAACACAACCTGGAGCTAAAATTTAATACTTTTTTCCCTTGTATAATAAATAACTATTTCACACATATCTATGTATTATCATACATATTATGCATATCCATCCATCGGAGACGATCCATTGCATACAGTGGAGGTGAGATTCAATAGGAAATTGAAAAAACTTACAGTCTAACTCCACCAAAAAAAAAAAAGTTAGACTGTAAGTTTTTTCAATTTCCTATTTTATGCATATCCTCTAACTTCCCTTCCTCGCCCCGTCTTCACGACCACCCCTCCACTGGTTTGAATTACCCTCAACATGTGCATAATGCGACGTGTTTTTTCATATATTATCGGAAAGTTTTCATCTTGGGTATGGTGGTTTCATGAGAGCGTAAAGAATAGCTTGCTATATGTTGAGAGAGCATTACAATTTCTCCTCTACTCGCTCGAGGAATGGATATCGACGCACAGTAGTGCGTCTCTCTTGTTTATGTGGTATTATCATATCATTGGGCGAGTTTTTAAATTAATCGATGGATAATGCGCATTCGTGCTGTCATTGTCATTTTCCGTTAGTTAAATAAGGATGCAATGCTCATCGATGGAACCATCGATGAATTTAAAAACTTGCCCATTGCGTTTCTTGTTGTTCGCGTAGATTCTGTCTATACCACAGACCAAATTTTTCCGATGCTATATAATAACGAGTGAATTTATCACTTCTCACACACATCACTCCACCCACTTCGCGTTGGAGGGGTGTCCGCCGACTATTTGTGCTTTGTCTCAATGATTGAGCCCCTAGTATTTCAATATCTACTCTAACCTTCATTTAATATCCATAAGCTATATTTAATCAGCCTCTTTTCATGGTTGTAGACACGAATGCGTTGGTAATAATCCATATTAATCATTAATTTTTATGAATGAATTCGAACTCTCCCCTCAAAAAAGTAGTGTCATGTAGTTAAAGAACAAATTGCATTTATATTTAAGCCATAATACCACTGGTAAATTTCTTCTAACAAAAGCTTAGCTTACAAAATCATTACGAGTACTTATTTACAATTAATGATATTAGAACAAATATAATGTACAAATAATTTAGAATAAATTATTTATAAATCAGTACACAGTCCCGTAGCAGGAAGAGGGGAGTCGTCGTCGATCTTGGCTGCCTCCTTCCTCCTCGCGAGCACTCATCTGATTGGTGTCTTCGTCATTGGAGTTAGCCTCTGTTTTTTTGCAGGAGCACCTTCTTGCACTGCATTTAGTTACAAAACAATCCCTCAAATTTTCGTTAATTTTGGAATTGAGTACAGGCTCCTGGATTCTAGCGATCTCACGGCCTGTTGATTGACACGTCCGGTCTGGAAAGCGCCGCATCGTGAACTGTGCACCCCAGTCTCGCCATTCCACACGCGGCGTGTTCCTTTGAACTGTGTAAATTTACCGACAATCGACGGGACATGACATTCTGCCCGAAACTTGGCAAGCAGCACCGTTCTCACGGCGCGTGGAGTGTCAGTTCACACACCAGGCGCGACACTCCACACACTCCACACGCCGTGTCAAGGGTTTTCGGTGTCATGGGTTATGAATTTTTTGTTCAAAATTTATAAAATCAAGGTGGCGGACGGAATTTGTCATTATAGTCGGATTCGATGCAAAATTAGTGTGTGACGGTTTTCAGGGTCAGAGATGGACGTTTTGTCAAAATTCATGAATTCAAGATGGCGTCCCAAGATGATGGAACAGTTTTGTGGTTATGAACAGATTCGATTCAAAATCGGTATTTGGGGGTTTTCGGGGTCGGTGATTTTAATTTTTTAGTAAAAAAATTGCTTAAAAAACTAAAGAACACGTTTTACTTCCAACATGGACTGAAAAGTAAAAAATAATTGATGAGAATATAAAACGAAGGCTTCCACGCTTTTTTTACATTTGAGTTATTACATTGTCAATTATTTTTTACTTTTTAGTCCATGTTGAAAGTAAAGCGTCTTCTTCAGTTTTTAAACTATTATTTTTCAGTTACTTAGTTACGTAGCAGATCTCGAAAAAAGTTCCTTTTGGCTTCAACTTTTTAAAATGATAATGCTAAGACGACAATCAAGTTTTTTAATATATTGATTGATGAAAATGAAAATTCAGAAATTGGCTACTAGTTTACTAATTACCTGTAAATTTCTTGCTGATTCGGATTCTCTAGAAAAATTGTTCCTTCTCCAGATTCGCACATTCTTCCTGCTTCAAAAGTAAACGTATCAGAATTATAACCGTATTTTCTGATATAACAATATGGCCAAGTGTACAAGAGTCTTTTGTCTTCAATATTCATCAATTGTATGGCAGTGGAAGTTAAAACTAAATTGTAATTTTTGCTTTCCAAACCACAACGTTGTGATAAAAGGGATGGATGTAATTTAACAATGAAAACTCCTTGCCCAGAGGGCCAGTATAAACCATTTTCTTCTTCAATACTGGAGAGCTTGGACACTTCATCAGGAAAAGCCACGGATCTTATGGCATTTAGCCATTCTTTTTTTGAATATTCATTTTGAGTTCCAAATTCGTAAACAGCTGTTCTTGCGGTGATAACAAATGTTGTAGGTGACTTGGAAATTATTTTTATACAATCCTCCAAAGTGATTATTTTTGATTCATTTGAGTCTGCAGATTCATAAACTTCTAACCTTCCCCTTCCAAATTTGCTTGCTTTGAATAGCAAACAGAACATGTGTTGCCATGATTTCTAGAAAATTAAAATGAAAATTCAATTGGTAAATATACTGTCAAGTGATTATTTAATAAAAAATACCTTTAGTAATTTTCCAACAGGAGGTAACAATAAAACGCCTCTATGTATTGGCTCATCCTGCTCCATTTTTATTTGTCACCAGTACCTACCAGAGCAAACAATCATAAAAACGGAATGCGTTTATCTTATATCCAAAACCACATCCACATCTATAATCAGGAAATATGCGTTGTTCATCACTGCATTTCATAACATTTATACAGGGTGACCTAGTGGTTCGTGCATGGTTGACACACCCAGCATACAACTCTGAAATGAATATGTTTTAACAAAATGAAATATTAACAGAAACGGGAATACATCACAAATAAAACAAGTCTAGTAATCTCCTGGTTGGTTTCCGCGTTTTGCCGTGGTCTCCTTTGGTTAAAATCTCCACGGTTCAACTTCTAGTAATCTTCACTAGAACTGGAAACAGGAACAGATGATTACCAAAAATATAAATGCTCAAATGGATCACCATCACGTATTTCACACAAGCTGCTAGTATTCTAACTGGTGAATGTGTCCCGAACTCTAGCAAGCATTGCTCCATCAGTTGAACGGAAGGCTTCCGGCCGTGATTTTGTTTTTCATATCATCTGCAGTTGTCGGACGATCTCTGAAAACGCTTTCCTTCACAGAACCCCGAAGAAAGAAATCTGTAGAAGCAAGGTCTGGGAACGTTCTGGCTAAGGAATAGTACCTCCTCTACCTATCTAACGATTAGGATAGGATTGATCTGAAAATTATCGGACTATCTTATGGTTATGCACTAAATCAATGTACACGTGCTGAAACCACATGGTCCTTCGGGTGTTCAAATCCACGTCTTCTAATATTCACGGAAGATGTTGAAATATGTAAATACCTTTCACTCTTCAGTACATTTTCCAAGAAGTAGGGTCCAATAATGGGTGTCCAATAATTCCTTCCCAAACATTGAGCGACCATCGCTGTTGGTAATCAACTGTCATGAACCAGTGAGGATTTTCGACTGCAACATAATGCGTATAATATATACATACAATATTATGTCTGGTTGCGGGGGTTGGCGCACTGGTTATAGGCACCCGACTGGTGAACGAAAGGTCTTTGGCTCGGTTCCCAGCTGAGGCAAAGTTATTTTCATTTTCAGATGTAAAAGTCTGAATGATAACATTTACATTTTTACAGTCTATAATAAATTATCTTATGCAATATTTTCTCATCAATTATTTTCAAAAAATGCAGAGTCGCAACATTGCTCTTGAATTAATTTAATAACTACTTGCCAGAACTGATATTTTTCATCTATTGAACATTGAACCCAGAACTAAGCTGTATTGCCAAAATGTATATTTCATCAGATTTTGCCTTCCCAAATCAGCTGTTTAAGAACATATTTGAAGATTTTTCGGAATGGTTTGGGAGCTAAAAGTTTGGGAAAATATTTTTTTCTTATAGACCTAATAGTGTGCGAAATCTTATGACCAGGAGCAGTTTGCCCAGATAAGCATACCCTCGTTTAATGTTCTTTCACGTGGTATTTCACTAAACCACCTAATTCAGAAGATATGAGCAAAAAACAAAAGAATAGTCCGGAAAAATCGCGTTTCCCCTCCCCCGTAAAGAGCACATGCCACAGGGTCCTCTAGAAGTTTGCAAAATCTTTTGACCAGGAGCAGATTGTCCAGAAAAGCATATCCTCCTTTCAAGATGCTGGTATTTTTTTCAATATGAATAATTTATTTTTCACCTTTTGTACATCAAACTAATAACATTCAACTATGATTGAACATATTTGTAAATTGAATTGAAGCCTTTCATTTTTCGTAGGACTGTATTTTATTTTGGGACATCCTGTATATAAATGAAAATATTTTCAGAATGTGCTTTATTGTCGGACCAATCGTTAAAAATAACAAATCAATAGCGTGGATAGGAAAAAAGTTATGGGCTAGTGGGTCACCCTGTATTTATCAAGTTTCTGCAATGTTGTCACCGGATGTTCGGGTTTCTACGGAAATTTTTGCTGCTATCTTCACTAGCAGATAAAAGTATCGGACACAATTAATGATATCGAGTGTGGTGCTAATTTAGAACTTTTAAGATTCAATTATTTCTTGTTTATTCTGTAACTCAATTCACAATCTTCTTTAAAAATGTGAAAAATCGAGTTTTTGCGGGTTTTTAAGAAGACAGAATTGTTGAAAAACGGGGTTTTCAAGACATTCAGCATCAACTCGATGGAAACCCCGATTTTACACCAATTGTGTCTTCTCTAAAACTGTGTAAAACGGCGTTTTCAGGGTTTAAAAGAAGACAGAATTGTTGAAAAACGGGTTCAGCATCCTTCAAACGTGAAAATAGCTATTTGTGTATTTAGAGTGCAAAGTGATGGATTTCCGTTCGAACAAAAAGTTACTGATCGACGCGAAGCGACCAGAGCCATATTTTCTCGAAGTATGATTTTGAAATTATTTCGAAACATGATTTTAATAACTACGTCATCGTTCCTGTTGTCGATAAAATGAATGTTTTCGAAAGAATTACGTCATAACTTCAAAGTTGTCAAAGGTCGAACAATAACATAACCACATTGAATTCAAACTTATTATGCACACGATATTATAATTATTAACACAGCAGAAGGGTTCTCAAATAAAACTTTTGATTAATGATTTGTAACAGTGTCATGAAGAGGATCATGAATTCTTCAATTATGTCTCTTTATTTTCCAATCCCAGCTCTAGTAGTCCCATCAGGTATGAAGAGCTGGTTCAAAAATTTTACAGACTAGGAATTTTTCATATACTTCTGGGTGTCAAAAAATACATTCAGTAAACTCCTGACTGAAATAAATAATCTTGAATTAGGGAGGCTCAATTTAGAAACACCCTATAATGGAGGTGGTGGAGAACCCATTTCCCCAGAGTGGCAGCTGCATTGTCTACTGTTAATATGAGATCTTTCAGCTGGATTTGCACCATACCTTCCATTCACAATTTTTTTATTTCTCTGTACGATTCAAGAGAAGTAATTCATTTTCCTTGTTTTTGAACTCAACGTCTTCAACTAATAAATGACACCTGACGTGCGTCATACTCTTTTGAAACATCCTCCTGATGAGATTTTGAAATACTTTCAATATTTGACAGTTGTGACGTCATGGTTCGAAATTATTCCATCAAGAAAATAGAATGTTTTCAAACTATTTGAAATACTTTCACGAGAAAATATGGCTCAGACTTCTTACATGGACCAATCATAAAAGTTGTGGGGTTGATGTGGCTAATTCTGAAAATTATTGAGAGAAGAAGAGCATTTCTCCTGGAAATGTTGAGTCTACGGGCAAAAAAGTTACAATTATTATTAGTTGAACTAATAATATCCAGACTACTTTTAGAAATGTATGCAATTCCTCTATAGACCTTCACAAGGACTCATTTCAGAGAAAAATTATATTGGAACATGGTAGAAAATTCTGTTTAATGAACAATCTTCAAATGTACATTTGGCTATGAAATATGTATACATCTTCTTCAATAGAAAGGATGTAAATTATGTACATGATTGATTAATACATAAATGATAACTTAAAATAAGTTTTTGCAAATAGGACAAGAACTCTTGGAACTCGTTCTAAACCATTTGTACTGATTTTGTTTTCCGATATGTCAAATTTTGAAAATACCCAAAATATCTAGGGTTATCCGCCTTTGAGTGAAAATTACTTTGGTGATAATCTTAAACGGGACACCCAGTATATTATTCTATATTTGGTTAGAAACCGCCATCACAAATCCAGTGATACCAGGTTTGATGGAATTATGTCAAACGGCAGCGGGGATATGAGCAATAAACTTCTCCATATGCCCAATGAGTGCGACAGAGACTTTTAACCTTCCGAATCGTGTGGAGTCTCAGTCATACTCATTAGACAAACAAGGAAGTTTTTTGATAATATCTCCGCAGCCGTTTGACATAATCCCATCAAATCTGGTATAACTAGATTCGTAATGACGATCCCTAAGCAAATATAGAAAAATATACTGGGTTTTCAATTTGAAAATATCACCAAAATAATTTTTAGTTAAAGGCAGATAACCCTATATATTTTGGGTATGTTTCAAAATTTTACTCAAAGGAAATGAAAATCGACCTATCCGAGGAGTTTTTCGAAATATCTTCATATTCTGTCAGATATGCCAATCCACCCTATGGGTCCAATATAAGAACATCATTCAAAAAGACGAATTACTTTCGAAAGGTGATTAAAGACATAATGAAATATCTGCTATTTGCAATTGTCATTACATTCTTCAGGAGTACGCGTTTATTAGAAAGATAGTACAAATTATCATTGTTAAGTTATAAATGAAATTTTAAATTTCAACTGGGTTTCAGGTTTAGTCCAGCGGCCGCACAACTTTTTGATGATTTTTCAAAAAATAATAGTGGTAACTCTGAAATTAATAGACAGATATTTGAAATTTTTGCATTATTCGATTAGTCTCATTCAAAACTTTTTGTCATACAGGGTGCACCATAAAGATGCCATTTGGAAGAATTGAGATAACTCAAAAAGTTATTGGTTGGAGGCAAATTATTGCAATCAAAATGCTAGTTCCGCTTTCATTGGTAACATGTCATCGGGAGGGAATGTGAAGAATCATAATCGTTAAAAAAAAAGTTTCTATGAGATAAATAAAACAAAAAACTTGAATGAAGAAAATAGCTAACTGTATTCAGAATTTGCTCTTGATTTGAAAATATACAAGATGTTTTATTTGAAAAACTGAAACTAAGATCGTCTCTGGCAAAACCGGAAGTGCAACAAAACTCATTTCGTCTCAAAAAATGACATTTTAGTTTTCCAATAGCCCCCTAAATCTTCGTGATTCGGTTTATTTCTCTCAAAAATAGACTTCCCCGTAGGTATACAGTATCGGAAAGTTTTCATCTTGGGTATGGTGGTTTCATGAGAGCGTAAAGAATAGCTTGCTATATGTTGAGAGAGCAATACAATTTCTCCTCTACTCGCTCGAGAAAGGGATATCGACGTGAGTTGTTAATTTTTCGGACGAGGCAATAGGACAGGCGCGCAGTAGTGCATGCGTCTCTCTTATTTATTTATTTATTTGATTTTAACCAAACAGGCCGAGACAGCCTTATAACATGGTTAACAACTATACATTGTACTTAAAATGTAATAATTAATCTATGAACCTACGGCATAAACATAATACGTACCAATGAATTGCAGGGGCTTGTACCTAATCCAAAATGGAAATATTGGAAATATCGAATAAATCCATTAAGACCTGTTACATTTCATAAGGAGACATCCAGAATGTGATTATTAATTACTGTATAAAAGACTTTAGGAGGTAGAGAAAAATCTACATTCACAAATACATTATAATTGTTGATTAATTTCATAATAATCTTGAAGTTAGGAGATAAGAGATATTTGAATATAGAACATAAGTAATGTACAAGTGCGGCGCCCAGGTACATTAAAAGGAATAAGTGAAAGAAATTCGGGACTATTTGATTTACTATTGATAACCTTGTATAAAAACATGATAGCAGATAAATTTCTTCTTTGGTACAAGGATATTATTTTGAATTCATTTCTTAAATTTTTTTATCCAATTGTATTATAGTCAAGCCACGAACGGTATTTTCTAAAATACAATATTCTAAAAAACTTGTTTTGTACTCTCTTTATTTTATCCAATGAGGATGCATACTCTGAAAACCCCAGTAATGATACAATCTCCAACTTAGGCCTTACTAGTGCAAAATAGAGGTTTCATTGTGGTAATATTTGTGAAAGCTGCAGATTGCCGCGTTACATATCCTAGTGTTCTGTTGGTAGCTGATACCATATTTTCTATATTTTCCGCAAAAGAAAAGACACTATTATAGGTTACACCAAGATCCTCAATTTCTGTACATCTGATTAGATTATCTCCCCCCAACTCATAGTTAAAGACAACTGGCTCTTTGGTGCGAGTTATACTCATCACTTTATATTTACTGAGATTGAAATGCAGTTTGTTAATCAGGCTCCATTCATAAATACTATGCATGTCCTTCTGCAGCATAACACAATCCCGTACTTAGTGTACTATTTTATATACTTTGAGGTCATCTGAAAACAAGAGGCATTCAGAGTACTTAATAACCGAAGAGAGATCGTTTATGAATATAATAAAGAGGAGAGGCCCCAAATTGGAAACCTGTGGTACTCCAAAGTTTGCATAATGTTTTCCAGATACATTTCCTTTATGTCTGATAATACATTTTTTATTTTCTAAATAACTTTTCATTAATTCAACAAATTTCTTCGTTGATCCGCACCATATCAACTTTTTCAGAAGGACGTCATGATTTACGCGATCAAATGCTTTGCGGAAATCGGTAAATACCGTATCCATTTGGGATTTACATCCAAATGTTTCAAATGCTCGGCTTCCAAAAATAAACAAAATTTACTGGTAATTTTCAATTTTCACCTTATCGCCAGATTTATAGATTGGCGTAGTGATGGCTGTTTTCCATTGCTCTGGAAAGACTTTCGACTCAAGAATTCTATTGAAGATATGAACAAGTGTTTTTTTTAAACATTCACAACAAGCTTTTAAGACATAGGAAGGGATACCATCAGTGCCTGCAGCTTTTTTTTGTTTTAATTTCTTCACCGCTTCCTGAAAATCTGCCTCAGAAATAGTTTCTATTGAAAATGTGTCGTTAACGCCCCCTACAATATCTGTATTTAGGCTATAAGAGGCTTTATTTAGATCATTAATGGAAGAAAAGAATTCTGCAAAAACTTCAGGAGTGTCCTCTTCCTTACTAAGTTACTTTTATATAGAAAATTTCCAGCATCAGTGCAGATTGCCCTTTTACTTTTAACGTAGTTCCAAAAACTATTATGTGGTATTATCGTATCACTGCGTTCCTTGTTGCTCGCGTGGATTTCTGTCTATACCACAGATGAAAAGTTTCCGATACTTTATAGCAAGACATTCTTTACGCTCTCATGAAACTACCATACCCAAAATGAAAACTTTTCGATACTGTATAAAATTACTCCACCTTCGGTTACAGTTGACATTAATTTAATTTTAGTATCGAAAACAATTGATCAAACAAAATGAATAAATTTAAAATATTCTCCTTTCGGCCTACGTATAGGTATAAGAACAGGGTTTCAATTTAAAAACTGTCCATACCCAACATCTTCAGCATGAAAGTAGTATTAAAAATTCGCGATATCGACGAGGACACTTTCATTGGGTGTTGTCGTCCTTCTTGGGTCGACCCTTTCGTGGGGTGTACGCTCCACCCTTCAAATTCTTAAGTGTAATGGGGTAGGATAACAGTTCATCTCAAATCTCATTCAACTGTCTTCACAATGACACCATCATTTGTGTTTCTGTTTCATTATTATTAGTTTTTTCTTCGCTTGTTATTTCTAGAAATGTACCTATATTGTCAAAAATTGGAAAACTAAACAAAAAATATTTCGTAAAATTTGAATACACTTCGAATGGAGATGTTCGCCTCATGAAACCTCAATGAAACCAGGAAGTGATTTTGTTCCTAACCGATTTAAGGTATCTCATTCCACCTTCTACAAATCCATCTAGCCGGAAATCAGTCGTATAATCGTAACGGAAGAAATAATGGGGTGGACATTTACTTTTTTGTCAATACTTAACACTTTTCTTCCGAATGAAATTATCAAACAAAATCGATTTGATTCTCTAAAGAGTGACTGATTGAGCGATAGTATAATCATAATCGAGAATATTGAGGTTGAAATGGATTCTATACTTTACGGATATGTGCCTGCCCTAAATGATCGACTATTCGAAGCAAATACTCAAAAACATTACTATAGAAACTTCATTATTGAAGTACGTTACTATGGTAATTGTTTGATTTCAGTGGTTAAAATCCTACTACTGACAGCCTAGGTCTTTGTCAATTGAAACTCATGTTAACCTGGAAAGATTCATCATTAAAATAGAATATTTTGTTCAATTCAAGAAATAGAAGCTACCCAAAACACCAAAACTCCGTCACTTTCACTCGACGCGCGTTTCGCTAACGAAGTTATCATTCTCAAGAGCTATACGCTTACTATCTTAGTTGGGTAGCTTCTATTTCTTGAATTGTATTCATACCGAAGGTTCCAAACATCCATTTTCGATAATATTTTGTTGTTTATTTGGTACATTTGTATCTACTACTAGCGTACCCGGCAGTATATACATATTCCACTATAAGATTCAGCACCGTCTCCTTTCTGATTGGCTGGTTTGAATTATAAGGCGTGGATTGTTACGTTTACTTTGAATGCATGTGGTGCCGAATCATTCAATAGATTGTCTGAGTGGTGCTGAAATGCAGCACTTTTTGAACATTCCGCTATGTAACTCGGCACCGTTCTGTGTTATAATTCAAATCAGCCAATCAGAAAAAAAACAAATGCTGAATCCAATAGTGGAATGTTTATAAGCGACCCGGCAGACGTTGTTCTGCCCAATCATCGTGTCTATACATACAGAGTAACCCGCATTTGAAAGCGGGCCACCTCTCTAAAACTGTTATTTATTATCCGATTGCCATACATTCGAAATAAAAATAAAAATTTCAAGGTTCACTTCGAATTTTTTGCAAGGTCAAAAATCCATAAACCTGCTAGCTCCCAATGGGCACACGTACGTTTTTCAAACGTGTTATAAACGTGGCATTGGTTGAATAAACGTTTCTGGTTGAAAATTTTAACGGCAATAATTTAGTGTAATTTTCAGCGTTGAAAGAATACGATATAAAGATGTGTTTTCAACGTTACTTCCTCAACAAATCGTTAAATATACGTTTAACAATCGTTATGTTGATTCAAAAATAATTTTTAATAAAACTTGCTTTATGCGATTCATTTATCAATGTTTATGATACGTTCATTAACCTTTTATTTGGTCAAAACAATGTTGTTTTATTAAGTATCTTCGATGTTCAAAAAACCTGATTAAAAACGGCAATAAAGCGCTAATTAGGAAGCAATTGGTTTAATATTACGTTGTTTCACGCGACATTTTTTCGTTGAAAAAACGTTCGGTTTTCAGCCATTTCACAACGTTATTTCAATGTCCTTGTGCCCATTGGGCTAGAACTTGACTGTACCACTGGATTCACGACATTTACAAGTGGTTCATGTAGAAATTACGTACGAATGCGTCCGCATTAAATTGAAAATTATGTCAATTAATCAACCCACCAATTTAATTTCAGAAAATTTACCAAAATTCTGTCTAGACCACTAGATTCAGAATATTTTGAAATATTTTTGGTCTAAATTTCATCGAAATTTGTTCATAAATAAAAAATTGTAAAATAATAAAATTTTAAAAGAATGTTGTCAGGAAAATTTCATTTGATTATTTTACTTATAATCTTTTTATTTATGAACAGATTTCGATAAAACTCTGATCAAATATATTTAGAAATATTTTGAATCCAGTGGTGTAGTCAGAGTTTTGATAAAAGTTCTGAAATGGAAGTGGTGGGTTGATTTATTGACATAATTTTCTAATTTTATTCCCATATAACTTTATTATTGATGGACGCATCCCTACGTAACTTTCACATAAGCCATTTGAAAATTCCAGGAATCCAGTGGCGTCGTCAAATTCCATTTAAAAAATCTCTAGAATATTTCGAATCGGATGTCTGTTCCCGCCAGTGGGCTGACGAAAGTATAGGAAATTTGCGGAAATCTTATATTATTTTCAATTTATATTCATTTTAGTTCTCTCTTATCTATCAAGAAAGGCGAACATTGCATAGATGGTATTGATTGAAAGTTTGACTTTGTGGAACAAATTCGTTTATTTTTCAGTAGTTCAACATTCTCGAGTTTGAATATGAAAAAAAAAGCTATACATGTGTAGAAGGTGAAAATAATATATTTGCACAGATAACTGACTACGTTTAGTATTTCCTTAAAAAGAAATATATAATTTTTCAATAAACGTATCGAATTCTAAATTTGCCTACCTGAAATGAATATTTGTAAAATAACTAAAAAATACCTCTTTTTTCAATTTTCATTATGTTTGGAAATGATGAGATCTTTCCCTGAATTCACATTCTTCCCTGAATTTACATTTTTTCATTTTCAGATTGTCAAGATAGCGTGTCAGGAATTGAATCGTTTGTTCTTGTTGAACTCCGAAATGTGGTAAACAAAATTTTAGGAAAATTATTAAAAAAATAATCGCTTAAAATTTATTGTGTGATGAGTTCTGCAGAATTTCGTTATATACGTAAAGTTGTTCGATGAATTTTTGAATAATGAGTTTGGCATCATCCTAACACTGACGAAAATCAATAAAAAAAAATCCATCTTATATTAGTACGGTCAGTGTAGAATTTTGCTACACAAAAATTCGGCTTAGAAACTTTCCTTTATAAACTGTTAGTAGAAGTCCATTGCACTATAAAACCACAAAAATCCGTCATGAGATGTCATGGCTTTCCCATAAAAAACAATCCTGTAATATTTTTCATAGTTTACAATAGTTTACCAAAAAATAGTTAACCAAAAAATCAATTTCGAAATTTTGTAAAATTTTCCAGTATGGATTTGCGCGCCGATTTGTTCATTTGAATTTTTTCGCGCGCGGCCAATTAATAAAATTAAATTGCTCGTAAATTAGGCGAGCTAGGATGAAAAATCGAATCGGATTTTGTAGGTGATGAAAAATGCTTAATGTTGTTGCCATTTTTAATGGTCATAGACATGTATAACTATATAATAAAACATAAGCAGTATACAGTATTACGAAAAATGTCGGCTTCAGTTATGAATATGTTCAATCATTGGTGAAGTAGTTATAATAGTTTAATGCACAAAAGGTAATAAATAAAAATATTCCTTTTGAAAAAAAAATTACGAGCATCTTGAAATTCGTCAAATTATCTCTGATTGTTTATTGTTTACTGAAATGTTGAAAAAAGTTTCATAGGAGTTTTCTCTTTCAAATATTTTTAAAAACAACGAAATAACCCAATTTTTAAAAAAAATATCATTTGACCATCAGCGAATGGTACGTAACCCTGTTCAAGTTCGCCATTTTTCATCTTTCTTAAAGTAAAACTCAACTCCCAAATCTTGCCAACTCTTTGAAGGAAACTGATTATCGTTCAGTACAGACAATGGAAATGACGCGTTTCTAATTGAATTTTAATTAATAACTCCAAAGCCTCTCGTATCACTTATAGACATAGTAGGTATGACACTCTCTCACAGATTTTTCTATCAACTTTTTCGCAGTTGAATCGAAATGTAAATATTCACCTCTGTAAATTTGCTACAAAGATATTCCTAAACTCCATAATTTTTCAACAGAGTCTAAACCTTTTCGAAATAGAATGATTAATTATTCCCCTCTATAGAAGCCCGTATGGAAATCCATTAAAATAAGGAGTATCAATTACCCAAACAATAAGGTACCAAATGCAGATTCACATTGTAAAATTATATCTTCCACTTAAATACATTCAGTAGCGTGCCTGGTTACCATCGCAAGTGGATTTTTTATTTTAAATTATCTGTTTTGAATTGCTGGAATTTGGACAAAAAACAGTAAAGGTGGATTCATGCCAGCATAAATCTAACCTTAAATGAATTTAAAACTAAAATCAAGAGTATAAAACAATGTAATGAAATGGAGGTGTTCACGCAAGAAATTAAGCAATTAAAATTAACATTAAAACTAAGAAAGATGACCAACTTTCAACTAATAACTTAATTTCTTCCATAAATTAGAAACGGTGCATGAGTAGTCTCTTTACTCACAGCTGATTGCTTTCAAAGAGGAAAGAGGTTATGTTATATTCGCAATTTCAGCATAGGTTTGAAGCCATATTTTCTATATCTCTTATTCCTCACAACACCAGAGGCTCCCGCAGAAGCAATAATGTACTCAGTACTAAACCATACTCACTTCTCTTGGTGATAGTTTTCATGCTGTACTGCAAACACCAGACCAGAATAGATAAAACAAAATACGATAATCTTAGGTTAGGGTTCACCTTTTGTTTTCTGATCAAAGAATACCCTAAGACGTTTCAAAAATTGACAGTTGGAACGATATGCGCATGTCTAGTACTTTCTTAATTTCGTTAAATTGATGCTGCCTGAACACCGTCATATTCTTAATTTAAAATTCATCTAAATCTTAAAGTCATTTTAGTTTTAGTGATATTGCATGAATCCACCTTAAATGTTTTAAGTATTTGGAAATGATAAATCGGACACTCTTTCGATGATGGCTGTGTACATGTGTTCCAAGTTTATATGGAAATATACCATTACCCAACAGGTCAGAAATTGAAAAATGTTAAATTCCCAATTTTTCAAGTTGGGTTTAGTTAACGTTGGATCATGAAGAACTAGATAGAGTAAAAAACGCAAGTGAATTACTCAAGAGACTTTTCCGACAAATATTGTGTCAACGATACTGAACAATCCTGGCTCATGACAGAAAATGAAGTGACGGTCGCCTACTAGATGAAGTCTGGTTTTGAGGGACAATCATTTTTAGCATGGCTCAGACGTCATCATCAAAATAAATTGTTATCTCTCTACAGGAGTTGCTTTATTAAAGAAAAACAATCGAGATGAACTGAATGCAGAGAGACTATAAAATGGTGATTCTGAAGAAAAACCGATTATGAATGGGTAGGAACCCTATTAGAGCTGGTCCATTACTAGAAATCTGTCGTTAACTAGGGTTATTAGTGCCCTCATCAAAAAAATGTTGCCTCTTCTCTTGCCATATATCGTAAAGAATTATTCAGATGTTAGAATTGCCAAAAGTGATTTCAATATCTACTCCTGTTGACAAAGGAACCCGCAAAATTCTTATGGAAAATGGCTCTCGGCTAAATTCCATGAATTTTTGGTTTGTTGTAGATTTTTACAAAAGTGTCCATGAGCACAAAAAAAGCGGCCGACTAGTTTTCGAGATACAGGGTGTCAGAAATGAAAAGTGAAGCTTTTTTTGCTAAGAATTTTTAACAATTCCAAGAATTACAAAACGCCTATTTATTTTGCGAATACCATGCCTCAATGATGGTAAAATGTCACCTTGATCTCGAATCCATTATACTTTTTCATTTTGTGCTCTGCAAAAGAAAAATCCAATTCGATTAATTGTATACCAACCAAGTGTGAGTTCCTTAATGCGAAATTAATACTCAATACAGCCAGGATGAACTTCCTCAATCTTTACCAATTCAATTCAGATGAGAAAATATTTTATATGATTTTTGTGAAATGTGGGGTTTGTGCAAAATAGGAGATATTTTCTAAACAAGCCGACGAAAAACTAGGAGGGATATTTGGCATACAATCAACAAATTAATGGTGAAGGTGGGTATTATACTTCCCAGAATTCTACAAGAAATTCCGCGATAGTAAATATCTACGTTTAGAGAACATTCATTCGATGAAATAATTCTGAAGTGTATTCGAATATATTTCGCACAAAAATATAACTCAATGTAAATAAAACACTTTTGAAGACAAGCTTTCATTCAACATGTATAGAAGATATTGCAATTTTGGAATAAGTACCGCACTAATAATCTAGTCCAAATATTTTCAATTGCTCAAAAATAGCTCATTTCGGCCTTCGATGGAGTATATATGAGGTATAAATAAAATCTGTACACTCAAAAGTATGTTGCCGACAAATGAATCCGGAGACCTATGCTGAAATTTATAACAATATCTTGGATTCCTCAAACCGTACATTATGTAACCGATTCTTTTCCGAAATACAAGGTATTTATTGAAGCAAAAAACAGCATTGTTCTAAGAAAATTGGACTGAACATTTTACTCACCCTGTATACATGAAATGACTGTGTGAACCCAGATAACACAAATACGTCCTCAGTACGTCCACAGGACATAAATCTAAGACATTCAAGACGTCCCGAAGCCGTCCATTACTGAACATAAGACGTCCTTAGGATGTCCTGGGGACATCCAATGTTACAAATTTTAACGTTCTGGGGACGTCCATTATGTGTCCCTGTGAGGTCTTCCATGGACGTCCCTTGGACATCCTGAGGATGTTTTTAAGATATCAATTTTCAAGGTTTTCTATAACACATGATCCTAGTCAACAGAAAGTGACATACCAACTGGAAAAAGTGAAAAGGATAATGATGGAAAGTGATTTTTTTCGAAAAAACATTTATAAATTATTTTAAATTCTGACACATTTACATTTACAATTACAAAACATAATACCTATAGGACAGTATAGAAGTCACGGCTCACAATAGCAATAAATACAGGATATTATATTTTCTCAGATCAACGTATTCTTTTGATTGTAAAAATAACTTCAAATTCCGCCACAACCAGAAATTATGTTTATAAGTTAGGTTAAGAAACCACAAGGCAAGAGATAAGACACAGCACAGGACCACAAATGGCACAAATCTCAGACTTCACAGGTTTGACATAAAAGTCTATTTTTGGAAAAAATAATTGGAGAACTGTTAGAGAAATAATAAACAATCAAGAGTGTGATTTAAGTCGCCATCCCAACGACTCGAGACTGTGAATTCACTGAAATATAGACGACAATGAAAGGAACGCAATAAGCGCTCTGTGATTGGTCACTGCAATGGCGGGAAGTTTAAACGAGAAGATAAGAATGAGGCAAATTGACTTGAAAATGCGTGAATTAATAGCAAACCTAACCTGACCTGACTAATCTAGCGCGAACAGAATAACCATGCAAAATTGATAACGATATAACGACTATTCATCTAATAATGATGACAACTGAAGAAACTCACTCAGCTAAATAAGCTCAGTGGAAAATGTATGAAATTTATGACGGAAAATTAAAGCAAAACACGTTTTAAATTTTTGAAAAAGGCACAAGACACGAAAATGATGTTGTAAGTCGGTAATATGAATTTGGCCTGAGTTTGGACGTCCTGGGGACGTCCTGGGGATATTCGCATCCCATTTCCAAAAACGTTCCGAGTCGTACGTCCCCAGGATGTCCATATTAGGTTCTGGGACGTTCGGACCTAAATGGGACATGAAATGGACATCCTCGGGACGCCCAGTGCTATCTGGGAATATATCAACATTGAAGAATGGTTGATATATTAATGACTTGCTCTCTCTTATCCAAACTAAAAATCTAGAATGATTTATCAAAATAGACAAATATTTGATAAAAAA
Source organism: Chrysolina haemoptera (assembly GCA_958298965.1). Taxonomy (NCBI): domain Eukaryota; kingdom Metazoa; phylum Arthropoda; class Insecta; order Coleoptera; family Chrysomelidae; genus Chrysolina; species Chrysolina haemoptera. The sequence continues at coordinate 21,810,327 of OY282591.1, read as the reverse complement.
GCTAGATCTCTCTTATGCGACTCTGTTGTTTAAAATCATCTCAATTATTCCGATATAGAGTTCATGCACCCTGTTTAAATCTTCACGATGTTGATAGAAAATTACAAAACAGTTGTCTCAGATTAATATCAATAATTGGCTGAAAATGAAAAACCTACGACATCTCCACTCTGCTTGTTTTTTTTCCATAAACTTATGAAAGTGGAATCACCTGCTCACTTATAATTATAAGATCATTTATCAGATACATAATCTTAGTATCAGATTCAAGTTCACATTAACAACACCGACTCACCATACAGAATTATGCCATTATGAATGACTTAACCTCCGAACTAAAAAAAATTACAGTCTTCGGAAATAAACTGAATAGATATTTGATGTTGAAACATTAATGAATGACCAACTTACATTATTTCATAACATGGATACGTATTTGAAAACTGTATTTTTTTCTTTTTTTTTCTGAACGTCCTCTGCAGACTTTTGGAGTTAGGTGGAAGCAGACTTATGGCTGTCTTTCGGACATAATCCAAAAGTTTCAGTGTGTGTTTAGTGTTAGTATTCCAGAAGAGGTCGGATTTTAGCGGTATAAATCATGGTCAGTTGATGGAAACTGAAATAGCTTTTGGCACGGAACAAAGAACCAAGTTATTGAGAGGCACTTTTCATAAGAGGGTAATGCTAATGATAAGGAATAGGGTACGATAAGGATAGCCAGAAATGATAAGGAATACTCCTGACAAAAATACGCTGGCAACTATAAGATCGGCCTTTCTAGAGAAAACCCATTCTAGAAATTTTGCCAACGATATGTGCTAGGTGAAACGCTCATGCACGATTATTGTATAGAAAGTAAATTAAAACCAAGAAAAAAATTATGTTTTCGAATTTCCATATCATCAGAATCTTCGAAGAATTCTGATACACAGAACTGCAACGAACCAACAGTGAGGGTTCTGATACAAAACAATTATTTTATTTATTGAGAATGCTATCTTGTGTGGAGAAAATGGGCAAATTCTGTCATAACCATAGAAATACAAATGTTCTACTACAGTGAAGTTGAGGAAAAAATTTGAGCAAATTTTTCGATTAACTTTTTTCGATTTCTTACCATTTCACTTCATTTTTTGGCCCTTCATCATAATTGTTTTCAATATGGCGCACACCAGTGATCATATGTCTGAATCAAAATCGATTAGTCGAACATGTCAATGGATCACCCACTTTCTATTCATTATCCTACTGATGAATTTTTTCCACATAGCTTACATAGTTTATGTCTGGCACTGTATGTGGCACAGGAAAAACAATGGAGAAAGATATATAAGGTATGCGAATCCAACCAGCAATTTTTTGATGACCGTTGAATTCTAAGCAAAGTTTTTCGTCCCCGCCTCTGTTTATCTTCCATCAAAGGCAGAAATCCTGTTAACCAGCTCGCATTAAATAACTAACACAATAGACCCTTAATGTGGCTATATCTCGCTGTTATGAAAAACTCTCGCTCTGAGTAGTGTGGGAGAAATACAGCACTTACACGTGGATCGTCCTCAACGTTAGGACAAGGTATCACGAAAATTTCCCGGTGTGTTAGACACGCTATATTGCAGATGTTTTTTTAATAATAGGCGTGGTCAATTGAAAATAGTTCACGAGTTTGGCGACAAGGTAATAGATTGACTTGGTACGTAAAGTTTGTCTAGTAGAAATCAACAAAAGGATGTTGATTAGTAGTCCAAGGTAAGTCTGATTTTGAAGTTTATGCAAAAAGGTAAGTTTCTATAAAATTAAATCATGTTTTCAAAAGAGTTTCGTAAACGAATAACTCAACGGGGCAAATTAATTCATTTACCTCTCTCCACTCATATATATGATTCCTTGCTTTCACATTTTTTCATTTTCATACTGCGGAATGTTTGAGTCCCCAAGAAATGAGACAAGGAATATCAACATACCCACTAAAATTTGGTCACACTCACTGCCATGTTTCTGCCAAGAAAAACAAATCTATTATTCGTAATTTTCACAAAGAAACTCTATTATTGAAACTGTGGTTAAATTTTTATTCAGAATGATTCTATATTATTCGATGGGGCTTTCCATACAAGCAGTTCTGTGTATACACTTTTTGCTCTTATGCATTATAGTGTCCAATGCGAGCAAGAGCTTTATATTCAAACACTATGTGGAAGGCTGTTTTGTTCTCCACAGCACAGTACAGCACTTACAGAGTGCGGAGTCTTGGTATATCCCCAGCAGATGAAGATGTTTCCTCAGGTTGATTTGCCTTGCCAGGAGTCCTACCAGCCCCTTAAGATACTTCCGGATTCTTTCTTGGTCCACCTGTTAGTCCCATCTTTTTTCCACAGGTATTACCTGAGGAATTCTCCCAGGAAGATCGATGATAGTTCCTCAGCCATCTCTTCGTGTCCTGCTTAATGTTCCTATGATCTCTTCTCAATACATTGCCTCTTCTTGGAATATAGAGGCTTGAGTGCAAAGGGTTAGAGTGATGTCCTGTTGGGTTTCTACCCCCTCTGCTTGTCAGAGCTAGCTACCAGTGTACCAGATTTTTCATCTTGACAACATTAGTAGGGCCCTTGATCTGTCTTTCCTATCTTGTATGATGGTAGTATATATTCCTTCAGAGGAGTAGGTTGGAGTCATTTTGTCCGACGCAATCTCAGATGGTCCAATCTTATGACCTCCATTACTGTTAAATTGTAGAAATTGTTTTTTCCGTTAATCAGCTGTCGTCCCCTTACGAACGGCAGTCCTCAAAAGTCGAAACTTGTTCGAATCAAGGATTAACGAGGTTTAACCTTATAACGTGCGATTCCTAGCACTTTCTCAGGTCATTCAAAAAAAATCTGCACTGAAAAAAATTTACTACGTTATATCAATGAACGCCGTTTATTACCTTTCAGTTCATTGGCAAAATAAATTTTTCATCGTGGCAATGAATAAACATTCACTGACGTTCGTAGGTATTTATTGATACAATGAATCCAAGTTTATTGAGATCAAAGATGATCGTTTTTTACATTTATGAACAGGTTTCGTTGCTGCTATGGAAAAGTTCATTGAGTTGAGGAAAGAGGTACACTGAAATAATTTGAAATTGTTTATCATATCAACGAACATAATTTATTGTCCCAGAGCACTGAGTTTTTATTGTAACAATGAATTGAAGTTCATCGAGATCAATGAGGATGTATTTCCAGGTTTCGTTGCGGCTATGAAAAAGGTCATTGAAATTAAGAAAAAAAATACATTGAAGCAATAATACTATTTCATGAAAAAAATGTATTACAATATATCAATAAATGCCGTTCATTGGCACAATACATTTTTCATCGTGACAATTATTAAACATTCACTGACATACGTGTGTATTTATTCATACAATGCATTCAGGTTTATAGAGATCGAGTATGAACATTTTTTACATTTATGAACAGGTTTCGTTTCTGCTATGGAAAAGTTCATTGAGGTAAGGAAAAGGGTAAACCGGAACAAATTGATATTGTTCATCATATCAATGAACATAATTCATGGTTCCAGAGCAGTGACGTATCCATTTTTAAACAATATATTAATAAATACGTCTTCGTGTATTGGCACAATATTTTTCTCGTCGAGTCAGTGAATAACCATTTACTGAAATGTATACAGTGACCGCCAAAAAGTATGTACCATATGGGAAAAAAGTTTATCATTAGAGTATTGGAAAAAATATTCTTGAGAAAAGTTTGTGCATGTCCGATAACCTAAAAATCGATTTTGACACATGTCACGTGATCGCTGGTATGGCGGCAAATAAAAAAAAAATTACTATGAAACGGCAAAAAGTGGGATAAAATGGCAAGATATCAAAAAAAATTATTTCAAAAAGTTGCTTAGAATTGAATTTTATATACATATACAAAGGTTGAAAAGATAATGAGAGAAAATTGAAAATAGCTATGTTTTTAAATATTTTCCTAGCTGTATGAAAATATCAATTGATTATCTTATGAATAGCTTGACCATACTGAAACATTTGTATTTCAATGGTGCGGAGAAAATGAGAAAGTTTTGTAATTATCATTGAAATACAAATATTTTGGTGTGGTCAAGTTATTCATAAGAGAATAATTTAATATTTTTATAAAGCTAGGAAAATATTTTTGAAAAAAATTGGTATTTTCAATTGTCTTACATTATTCTGTCAAACTTTGTATATGTGTATAAAATTAAATTCTGAGCAACTTTTTCAAATTACTTTTTCGATATCCTGGCGTTTGTTACAATATGCAGATGTTGGGAGGTTCAGAATCAACTCCAGACTCTTCGTAATGTGCTGGATATTTTCACCCAACAAAAAATATCAAAAAAAAAACTGATGAAACCCAATGTTTTCAAATGGGAACCACACATTATTCTATTGTTTCTGTATATTAGGGAAAAAATCTTATAAAATTGAAGTACTCCATAGTTAAAATACACCTCTGGCAAGATATATCCGATTTTGAGAAATATAAGAGCCAAATTTGCCAAGAATCGTATAAACAACCGCCATAATAGTCATTTTTGGTCAGCAGAAAATCTGATGCTCGTTTGCCAGCACAACTTCCACGATTCTTGGAGTTTCAATGTTTTTTGTGTTTTGTGTGTAAAGAATAACCGAACCAAATTTTATGTTTATATCTTTATGATGATAGTCTGAATAGCGATATATATTCGCATATAATTGGGAATGTCGTTGGTGAATCCATAAGGCATTTTTCTGAACAGTACCTCTCCAAGTTATGGTATCAGATGGAGGAAGGCCCTTCATATAGAACTGCTGCCATTGGTTGGTTGTTGAATGGGATGTTCGAAGATCAGTGGCTTTTTTACTTGGGCCATTTAAATATGCTCCTTGCTCTCCAGACCTGACGATACTGGACTTGAAAAAAATGTATATACGGATCCTGTGAATGATAAAGAAAACATGAAATGAAGGGTTTGCAAAATATGAAATTGAAATTGCTGAGTTTTAATGTAACTTGCCTGAGTAGAATTTTTCTTGAATTCCATTGTCTAAAAAAAAACTCCAATCACAATGACAAGGGAAGTCCAGATATTTAACTCAAAATTGAATGACCAAATCCACAGTTTTTCAATTTGTTTATGAGTATTATAATTCAATGAGTGTTTTCAATGGGTATACGATGCCATTTCTTATTTATTAGTGAAACAGTTATCATTACGCAAATTATGCTTGCACTTTCTAAAAAATCACACGTAGTCATGCATGAGTGGATATTTTGCCAAAAGTTACAACATATTCTTAGATATTTTCAGGATAGTGCTACTTCATTCCATCGCCTCGGTAGAATATTCACACCAATTCTCATCTAGCAGACCTGTTCTCTACCGGTAATTGTGAAGCTTTCGCTAAATTTCACACCTCGTTTTTATCACGTTCTATTTGTTCTAAGTTAAGGTTTTGTTTGACAGATTTCATACCCGTAACTGCAAAATTTTACATTGATGGCTATAATAATGTATTTAACACCTTTTGTTTTATTTGTGTTGCAATAAATTTCATTAATTAACGGAATAATGTTAATTATGTGTTTTGGAATTGGAATGGAGAGTGAAAATGTGAACTATTCAATTTTTTCGCAAATGTTGACCTCAGCATATACCAGTGATCATAATAAGATATGAATAATACACCAGAAAATATATTCATTGAACGCTATCTAACCGGTCATAATGTTTATGCCAGAGATTACCTTTTTGCCGAACCAACTAATATTCAGGACTTAACACTAACAAAGCTAGTGGATTTTGTAATTCTGCCGATCGTTCTCAAGAAGTGTGCCCCCGAAGTAGCACCAGTTCTTTGCAAGTTATTCAATCTTTGTTATGATTTGGGGTATTCCGATTTGACTGGAAAATTGCAAGAGTACACCCGGTCAAAAGAGGAACTATCACCCTACCTAGTAAAGTGAAACCAACCTAGCTTGAGACGTGAAAACGCGATGCGCACTTGTCGAACAACGGACCATAATCTGTAATATATCTAGTGATAAGGCACTCAACATGAACATACGTGCGCAATTAAAAATGTCAGGCTAGATTAGTTTCAGTGTAACTACAAACATATTGCACTGCTAATGAATTTTATAGACCGTTCAGGAGTTGTGAATGATTGATAGTTTAGTTTCCGTCAGCAGAGATCAACTGGTGACCTGCTAGCTCACATACAGTATCGGAAATTTTTAATCGGGGTATGCTGGTTTCATACGAGCGTAAAGAATAGCTTGCTATTATGTTGAGAGAGCATTACAATTTCTCCTCGATTCGCTCGAGAAAGGGATATCGACGTGGCTGTTGATTCGTCGGACGAGGTAGTAGGGGAGTCATACAGTAGTGCGTCTCTCTTATTTATGTGGTATTATCATATCATTGCGTTCCTTGTTGCTCGCGTAGATTTGTCTATACCCCGATGACAACTTTCCGATACTGTATAACGCAGCTATACCTAGCGTAAAATATTGTGAAATTCTGGCCGTGGATGGCATTGAAAACTCCAAGTCGTCTGGTATTCCTGGTCAGGCTTTCATCTTATGGTTTCAGTAGCGGTTCTAGAAATTAAGGGCGGGGGGCATACCAGGCGCCGAGTATGGTATAAAAAGGCACTGGCAAGGATACTGCTTTCTTCCATAGGTGGGGTTAGGACGGTAATTTGTGCGCGAGGGTGATAGAAAATGGAAAAGCGCCGTAGGCGAATTTTTTTTTTTGGAAATGATATGAGGTTTTATTTTGTGAATCTTGAAGTTATTTTGATTGAAATACTGAATTTCCTTCGATCGTGGGGGGTGGTTACCCCAACCCCTCTGTTATACGCGCCTGAAAAGTCAGGGGCAATATAGTAATAATAATAACAGTAATAATAGTAATAATAATAATAATACTCCCTCATCAACACTCGTGAGTGTACCCGAAGGTATAGCCTGTGCGGGTAGAGGACGGCTATTATTATTTATATATATTTTTGATGGCGATTTCACTATTCAGCTGTAGGAAAATCCGGAAAACCTACAGCACCATACCTGTTTGAAGTAATATGTATTTATCATTAAAAAAAGTGATGTTGCAGCATCGTCTAGATTTTTCTTCTCGTACAACTTACGATAATCCGTCTCGGACAATTTTATCTTTTAATCCATACTCAATCGAATTCGAAACACTGTATACTCGTCAAAGAACCAAACCAGACTGCCACTATTCACTGGTGCCTCTGTTGTCAGACCGGGGTGCAATGTCTTAGACGATAATAATTACAGTATGTATTATACAGATAGAGAGAGAGAGACAGCAAGAGGTTTGGGATTCACAAATGACCAAGGAATTGAAAGCCAATGTTGCCACGGATATTAGTTTTTCCTACTTTTGGTGGAAACATCTGTTATGCACATCGTTGTAACACTATATTATTTGAAAAATACCTGAAACGACATTTTGCAAGGGGCAGGAGGCCCCTTTGCCCCCCACCTCCGTGGCGCCGCCTCTGTATGGTTTGCCACTTCAGTTGTGTCCTTTGCTATCTAGTTTTCTCTCAGACAGATCTAGTGATTGATGGAATTTCCTCCAATACTCTAATTATGAATGCCTGTTAAACTAAATATCAACGACGGAGAAACGTGAACAATTTGAATATGGCAAGAATTCCCATCGAGGTCAGTCTTCATATTCCTTTGTCATCACGTGGACGACATGCCGAACATATCCTTTTCAGGGCAAGTTCTTCCAACGAGCAAAGCTTTGAAACTCACTGCCTCGAGAGGTGTTCCCTGAGGCATACAGTCTCCAGAAAAAATCCTACCTAAATCTCTCGGCTCTCATGAACATTACAGGATGCTCCTTTCCGTGATAAAAAAATTATATTGTACAGTGTGGAATGTACATTTGAATTCTTGTTTTCTATGTGGAAAACTATGATAGAAGGTACTATATTAGTGGAGGGAGTACCAAAAATAGTAAATTGATGAAGTTTTATAGGCTTTCAAGGATGGCGTCTATGTTCTGGTTGATTTCCGGGTTGTGCCATAGTCTTCTTTTGTCGAATTATCCAAACGTTTCGACTTGAAATAACTCTTCTTGATTGACGTATCAATTTAATCTGTTTTGGGAGCAATGTGAAACTTTTGGAAAAACGCATGAAAATGGAAAATTATTTTTGTACTATGGATATAATTGGATGAAATACCTACGTGCTAAGTTGGATTCTTCAACATATAATCTGTTAATAGAACATGAATTGACAATGATTTGGTATACATTTTATACGTAGTGGCAATAGCTTCATAGTCTCATGATAAGTGTTTTTAGCAAACCTGTTATAAAAATTGGCACCCTGTCGGGTGACATAAAACTGTGACGACATGCTTAGCATCTTTGAAAAGGTAAACAAAAACATATTTTCGTAAATGAGGATTGACCCAGAAAAAAAACAAGACCAAAGAAAAATATTTAGAAACAATATATTATGAAGGAGACGAAAGAAAAAGAATATCGGATATGACAAACTCTAAATATTTGATTAATAAATGTAAACGGTAGAGAGTGATACCCAAAGGAGATGGTGGAGTACAAACGTTTGTGTGTAGATTACAAAATGTGGGGTTAACGAGAGGTTAATTTCTGCGAGTTTCCCTATTAAACGAATATAAGGTATACTACATAGTTTACGTGGGTCCGCTGGTACAAAATCATAACGGATGAAAATATAGTAATAGAAGAAGACGAAGAAGGAAGGAATGAAGAGGAAAGTAATATATCGAATGCAAACACCCGAGAGGAGAAAAAAAAACATTGCAAAATGTGGAAAGAGAAAATCGCCAGGAAATGTTGGCATCAATATCGAATTCAGATACTACAGTGGCCATTGGTTGAATGAGAGAATACTTGCAATAATGAAGAATGTTTTGAAGAATGTAAAAATCATCAAAAGATTACCATCAGTGATACAAAAAAGGCTGGCAAAGATTGCAAAATACATGATTTAGGAACATATGAAATGGATTACATAAGTGAAATCAACCAGACGATATCAAAAATTCCATGAAAGGTAAATTTCGTGTCTTGCAAATAATATTCAAAATCACCCAGAAATTTTTTCCAAAAGATGAGTGCGGACGCTATTAGACACATACGTTCAAAATTCATCTCGAACAAAAATAAAGCAGTCATACCTTTGCTTTTTATTGATAAAATAATTATCCCAATTCGTCTTTCTAGATCTAATAATATTGATACAATGTTCGCGAGCTAGAAATAGTTGATAATTTCATAATCCTTTCGTACTACGAGATGAGTATCAAATGGTGAAACAGTTCACGAACATAGTGGGCATTGAAGAGGGAACTGAAGAGCTTTTAACGGTGATTTATCTGTTTGCTATTGGCTGTCATATGCTTGGTTGGAGCAAGCGGGTGGTTATACAGTTTTAAACAGGTGTTTGAGACAGGTACATTCACACCGTGTTATAGCATATCGTTATCGCTCTTAAAAGCAACGGGGTTAAGCGGAGGGCCATTTAGGCCATTATTTTCAGAGAACGACTATTCTCTACCGAAAATGCAAAATCATTGAATGTTTCTTTGAAAGTTTTTATTGAAATTTTTTTCGTCGCAATATTCTAATACCATAAGGATCACAATGAACTATAATCAATTAAGAAATATTTTCTAACCCTTGCTATATGATAATCCCTTTTTCACCATATTACGAAGTTGTACCAAGAGATCATTATGGACTCGATGGTTTAATTCTCCATTTCTATTCTATAATATTCTCTAGTAGGGGAGACCAGGCTAGTTGTCACAATTTTTTGTTTCAGGCTCTGTAGTAGAAGTAGTATGCGCGCTGATCCTGCAGGCAGGCAGGCAGTTAAGCCCCTATGGCATACATGGCATGCTCCCAAAATCACCTATTTCCGCCCTCCCATACAGTCTCCTCAACATACCTCCTCAATCTATGTGTATGTAGTTGGTGGGTATTAGTCTAGGGAGCGAGTTCCTTCAAAAGGCCTTCTCTCATGAAAGCCCCGGTAGGACATGGACTCAGTCGGGCGGTGTGATTTCATCACCGGCTACCAGTCCCGCAGTATCCGATCCGGGGCCCCTGCTTGACTCCCGCCGGAGACAAGTTCACCAGTTTTCGCAGTGAGTTCCTTTCATATCCTCTCGTGAAAATCCTGCTAGGGTTGAGGTTCTCTGCTGGGTGCAACCGGAATACTAATTTTGAATCGAATCAGACCACAATCACAAAACTTGTCCGCCATCTTGGAGTCGCCATCTTGAATTCATTAATTTTGATAAAAGATTTAAATCTCCGAGCGTGAAAACCCACACATACGAATTTTGAATGGAATGGTACCCTAATCACAAATTTGCTCTACTACTATGTGTTTTTATCCGAAAAAAAAAAAAATTGTATGATGTATTTTCACCGGAATTGTGAACACCTGCCAAACAAGTATCGTAATAAAAGTAATTTTGTTTCGATAGGTTTATGTGTAGAAAAAAAAAACAGCACTCTATTTCATGGTACAATTTTCTTCTCAATATTCACGTTCATAACATCTACGAATAGTTTCGGCATTTCAAACTATTGTACTATTTTGAACGGTTCATCTTCTAGAGATTTTCGTAGTTTTCATTTTGCTTCTATATTCTTTCAATTTTCGATTCATTCTGTGACTGGAGTCCAGTATCATATATTCTGAAAGGAGGGTATGCATTCGATAGAAAAATTTGACATATTCGTGAAGAAATATTTAAATTATTTCAAATGCTTGGAAATGAGTAATGTAGTAGACCTTTTTTTTTAATCTAGAATAACTTATCTTCTATAATATGATCTTATCAATTACTGACACTTTTCATTTATTGTACGTTGAAACTCAGGACAAACACATACGCTTTATGTTGAAAAGGAGAAAATTCTCCATGAAAATTGAAAAATGGAAATATATATACATATATTTTTTTGTGATATCTAACAGACAACTGAATGAAAATGCGAATTTTCACTTTCAGTTAGTCTTTTAACAATACCTCTCAGATGTAGTTCAATGTCCAGCGTGGCTTTAGCCGGGAAAGTAGTTGTTTTCTGTTAGATATTACAAAAAATATATATAAATTTTTTCATTTTTCAGTTTTCATGGAGAATGTTCCCTTTTCAACATGAATACCTGCCAAAAGGTTATCTTGAACGATGGAAAATAGCGACTAAAGTTTGTCTTTCAGCCGCAGATGATTCCACAACAGATTTTATGAATATACTATTCATATTTTTGAACAAAAATCAACATACGCTTTGTTTACAAACTCTGCTCTGAAAGAACTTATTTGAAGATGTTCCGGAATGGTTTGGAAGTTCAAATTTTGGGAATTTTTTTACAGACCTAAAAGTCAGCAAAGTCTTGTGACCGGGAGCAGTTGGCACAGAAAAGCATACCCTCCTTTTCATGCAAACTTTCAGATTAGCACGTAAACGAAAAAGTTTGAATTTAGCTTTGTAATCTGGAAGATCGAGAACCGGATTATTTTATACGGTCCTGTACCTCGCGAGAATTGTCAAGCTACAAATAGGGAGTACAGAAAGGAATGTAATATTTAACAATGAGCTGCTTATCAAGTTACAAACTAGATGTCCTGCCATACCAGGATGCTCACTGCAATTTTCCTATATAATATAGGAGTATATTATCAGAAAACGACTACTTTCCTTGCTAATACTACGACGAACGTTGAATTACATCCCATGAATTTCCGTGCAGAGTTCCTACAAGGCTATCTCCGCAATTGCTAGTTGCATGGAAAATGTTAATTGAAACATTTGGACCACTTATAGATCGATTTCTGGGTTCTTGCCCTCATCAGTACAGGGTAGGTCTCTGCAGACAATAACTAATGTCTGCAACAAATGATCCAATTATCAATCCATGTAAGCTGAGACAGCACCCGCAGATCGGTGTTAACCAAACTACGAGCGCCATTTCAACCTCAGCCCAACTGAACAATACCCACTTGTTCTCAAAGAACGAACATATCATAACAGAAAGGAATCTATTATTTAACAATGAGCTGCTTATCAAGTTAGAAACTAGATGTCCTGTCATACCAGCAGTATCACTGCAATTTTCCTATATAATATAGGAATATATTTGGGTCAAAAATAGGTGGTGTAAATGTTTCAATTAACATTTTCCATGCAACTAGCAAGATAGCCTTGTAGAAACTCTGCACGGAAATTCATTGGATGTAATTCAACGTTCGTCGTGGTATTAGCCAGAAAAATAGTTATTTTCTGATGCATTTTTGACCCAAATATATTCCTATATTATATAGGAAAATTGCAGTGAGCATCCTGGTATGGCAGGACATCTAGTTTCTAAATAGGGATGAGTTTAGATTTATTCCACCGGTGGAACTGTCACTGCCATCTAGCGATATACGTGTGCTATTCTAAGTGACAAAGACCGGTATATCGAAGTATACATCAGAAGATTATTAAAATATCTTTCAAGTTCCATTTCTTTTCTTTTTGTGGTTTGAAAAAAAAAATTTGTCAGGTGTGGGGTTCGAACCCACGCTCCCTTTCGGGAACCAGAGCTTAAATCTGGCGCCTTAGACCGCTCGGCCAACCTGACCTATACTTAAATATTCAAAAATACAGTATCAGAACAAAACATGTTTCGAAATGTGAAGCAACGTATCTCTCCCACTGGCGGATCTGAGGGGGGCGCTAGACTTCTGAATAAGTAGTTGATATTGGTTCAACAACCAGTCTAGATATGCAACTAAACCTCGACTGATTTTCAACAAGAAGAAAACACATGTTGTGCAAACCAAAATTATTCGTATTGGTATTTTTCGTATTGAATATTTCTTCAAACACTCAAACATCCCAAATCAACACCTTTTTAATTTCATAGGAGTTATTCATCATCCAATACAACTATGAAACAAATTATTCTTCTAGGCAGTGCGAGTATATGAAAAGACCACATACGGCGAAATCTAAGGACGGCAAAACAGATCACGATAGAGGAATAGTTATTTATGATACAAGTGTTAAAAGTGGCATTTTATTTTGTGAGTGGGGAATATTGCGAAACGTGCGTTAGCGAGTAGAGCAACCTCAAGAGCACTTTTAATAAATGTATCATTCAAATTTTTTTGTACAACAGTAAGAAAATAACAGAAAAAATATAAGATCTATGAGGATTCGAACACACGATCTTTGGATTACAAAGAGACTCCAACTATAATTAACCCCAGCGCACTTTATTATTTATGTGTGTCATTAATTGTCAGTGATGAAGGACCTTCTACAGTTGGACTGAATAATATTTCGTTTGTAACTTTAAAAGGAATTAATATTACCAATTGCACAAACGGCCAAATACATGTGCGAACTTTTATAAATGATTCCTCTTGAGTAGGTGTTCTGATTATAATATCTGACTGAAGTGTTTCTACTAGAGAGATCTATATTAATGAGTATCCATCATCTCATCTGTCATTTTACTTTTAACACCAGCGTTAAAAGTATTAATTATATTTTTTGTCGACCTTTACAAGTTACCTACTATTTTTCGTCCGGAAATTAGTACGTAAAATTTAATTTTTTGTAGAGGTCGACGAAAAAAGTTATTTTTATGATCATGGTGTCTGCTGTAATTGTGAAAAAAAAAATTCGCCCGAAATCAAAATTCAGAGTGAATTCGTTTTGATTTTGAGAGCTCCATAAAGCTGATCTGACGAGTTTTGAACAACGAAACGAACCGTTAGCAGATGATGGAACTCTCGGAATCAAATCGAATTAAATCTCTTTACTTCAAATTCTGTTTGCATTCCTTTTGACGCATTAAAAACTTGATTTTAAACCTTGGATAGGTCAGAACAACAAAATTGTTGACTGCCTGCCAATGAGTAGAAAAATTTCTAACTTTGGATTCCATGGTTCGTTTCAAATCAAGTTCTAACTAGTGACTGTAGATGTCACAAGTTATTTTTCGTTGTATATATCGGAGTCGGAGTCGGACTCTTTCGCCAAAATGTGAAAATAATCTCGTGCAATTTTTAGATTACACGCTTTCTTGCAAAATTATCGGTAATTTTCATGCACTTGTGCAATTATAACCGAAAAAATGCAAAGTGCCAACATTGTTCTTGAATTAATTCAATAACTAATTGTCAGGACTGACATTTTCCATTTATTGTACATTGGAACCAAGGATAAACACATACGCTCTGTTGCCAAAATGTCTATTTGATCATATTTTGCATTCACAAACTCTGCTCTAGAAGAACTTATTTGAAGATATTCCGGAATGGTTTGGAACTTGAAATTTTGGGAGTTTCTTTTTTACACTCCTAAAAGTGTTGCAAAATCTTACGACCGGGAGCAGTTGCTGTTATGTATAGGAAATTCATTGTTTTAATATTAATTGTGATGGATGGGTAATAAATACATCATCATTATTATTAAATTATATAAATAATATTTTGTTTTTTTTTGTCTCAATGTCCATCTTCAACCATGAAGCTATAGCTCACTTGCTTCATCAGTAGCATTCAATAGATTAGCACATTTTTTAACTTTTCATATAGGGAAAAACATAAATTCTGAAAGTGGAGTCGCCAAACTGTGAAAAGGAAGACTTTCTCTAGTCAGTGTACATATAATATAAAATGACAACAATAAAAACATAATATAAAAAAGAGAATAACACTCTGGTGGGTTCGAAACTCAACAAAAATTTGTAAAATGTTTACAAACTCTTGTATTTTCCTGCGGGTGATTACTCAAAATGGTCATAACTGGATATAGGATAAATACACCACGATTTATTCGGAGACTACTGAATAATTTAAATTTGGAGTGAAAGTTGAAGAATTATTCCATTTTTATAACTTCTAAAATTAATAACCGAATGGAAAAAAAACATGAAGTTTTGACACTTGGAGATTACACACAACAAAGAAAGAGCTTCCAAACCAAAAGAGGTCATAACTTAATAGGGTGAGCTTCACCCTCAAAAAACTCCCTAATACGTATTGCGGTGGTTTTTCTCGTTTTTCTTAGAAACCATTGGTCGCATAGATTTGTATGTTTACTAAAAATGTTCCTCGTATTTTCTAAAAAAGGTTTATTTACTTATTTTATTTTATCCACCTCGTTTGCAGTTAATGATGATAAAATTGAAGCCAAGCCGGGCGCTTCTATACGGTGAAAAGTCTTGTTTATTTTCTACAAACCCCATACGCCGGGTTTTGAAGATTGTTCCCGCCATATTTGTATCTTTGGTCGGAAAGGTTGGTGCGGAAAGGAAATTGCACAGGCGACATCCTCGATTATTATAAATCGTATAATAATCTCGTTACATTCCAGGCATGTTTCAAGTGATAACTTATTTTCGAATTATCCATAGTGATCATAGACATAGTACAAAGGTAAAATAGTATTACCGATTTATCTAATATCAACACTTACCTCTTCAACACAACACTAATCAGTGAAAAGAAACAATAAAATGCCAAAATGAGAATTAATAAAAAAAAATACAACAACAAAAAACTTTGGTCCGAGTTGGTATCGGAAGGATATTTTACATTATACCAATTTATTTTTAGTTTATGGTTATATTTCCTGAGTTACGCTTTCAGTATAAATCTAATTTTTTTTTTTTGGTTTTCAACACCCTGTATCTCAAAAGGGATGCATTTTAGGACATACCTTGATAGAAACTTTCCACCTTGAATTGAGGTGAGGAATCTGTATTTGGAGTTTCTCGGTCTTATTATGACTCACCCTGTTTATTGCAAAACTCTATGAATATGCTTGACACAGCAATTATAGCATTGATTTCCATAAACATATGGGACTAGGAAAAACTACTATCCGATTTTTGCCTGAAATTACATGACTATTGTAATTGTTGTATTGAAAGACAATCGATGAATTTCTGATCAGAATTTTCACGTGGTGTTTTCTGTTTTTATGACATTAACCCTGGGTTTATACATCAAGTGAGATAAATAACGAACAAGATAAGAAAGTTCAGCATATGGGTATGATTCAATCAATGTTTATGCCAACCAAGATATGATAAGAAATAAGGAATTAAAAAAGAGCTGGCCGACTTTCAATTATTATCTTATTTAGTTCAAAAATATAATTGAGCATGTGCAATTTAAAGTGGACGCTCCTCCGTTGACAAATATCCAGACAGCTTGATAATTATATTCCTAGAATATCTCTCAGATATCATGGAATGGTTCAAAAAAGTATATTTTTCATCAAGGAAATGGAAATATTGTTTTTTTGTGAGGTGAGAGTTTGTCCACGAGCGAAGCGGAGCGGAACGAAAAAAGCGTATTTCATTTCGAGTAGAAAATGCCATTTTTTCTACGATAGATGTTGTTTATAAAATACTGGTTACAATTCTTAGAACTTGAATGTTTATAAACGTGACGTTCGTTTGCTGATTCAAATGCCAAGTAGTGAGATTAACTGTATACCCATTGGATCGCATGATTGTACTTAATCATTTGTTTCATTTCCATCTTTAGAGTGAAAAACTATTACTTTCATGTAGGGTATCCGGTTGAGAAATGACCATTTTCATATACATAATCATGGAATTATCCTAGTATATCTATATGCCCTGGGCACATTCAAGGAATATACGAAGTACATAAAACATTCTGAAAACATTCTTGAGAGAATATAACAGGAATATATTTCAAAACAATACTCTACGTAAAATATTTCTGGAACATGCTGTATACTGATTCTTCATAGAAAATTCATATTATGCATGGAATAGGGTTGGAAAAAAATATGATTTTTTAAAAAAATCGAGTAAAGCATGATTTTTTGGGAAAATCGAATAAGACATGTTTTTTTTAAGAAAATCCTATTTAATCACGATATTTTTGATTTTTTTCATTGCCAACAAATATAAATAACTAAAATCAGGAAAAAATAACATATTTTTATCAAATGGGACATAAAAATCGTGCAACAATTCTCCAACGTTGGTTGCTTTTTTTTTGGAAGGACGTCTTTTGTTTTATTCGTAGCCGGTTAATCAGCCTCCTAATTAACTGGTAGAAATGGTTCAATTACAAAAAACCTGGTAGATTGAACCGACTGTTTTTTTGTTGAAGTATTATAATAATGATATTGATTTCTCAGAATTAAAAGACCCTAGTGTTCAAAATATAATTATCTGAATTAATGTTAATTTCTATAAAAAAAATTAACACATTTGATTAAATTAATGATTTTTATTGAAAAAACCCTTTATGTATGGAATATTCGTGAATTATTCCAGATAAGACGTTTTTATATTTGGGAGGAATATGAAATTTAAAATCATAAATACACCTAATTTCAGGCTATATTTGAGTATTATTTGAACTTTTATATTTCGTTCATCTATTTACAAATGAGATGAAATAAAAGGAATAATTCCTTAGCAGTTTGTTGTTATCAAAGAACAGGCTGAGTTGAAATTGTATTCAAATTTAGTAGAGGAAATATGTGAAAGGTTCAAATTGTGTTCTTGTAGTCAGGGTCGGAGTGTAGGAGGGAGAGGCGGGTCACACACCTCACCTTTTTTCCAAATTACCCATAACATAACATTAATAGTAAACAAAAAATACTCTTTGACTGCCCTCTAAGTTTTCTGACCCGCACACATTGCATTTTTCTTGTTTTCAGTGATTAGAGTACTGTTCTCGTATGGAAAAGTATTTTTTAAACATTAGTTGCTAAAACTTTGTTAAAATTGGTGGTAAAGTAGTCAGAAACAGAGAACCTTTAGCTTTTGTTGATTTGGCTAGAGGACGTAGGGCGGCTTCTAATGAATCAGGATCATCATCATGGGATTCGGCCGTCCTCTCACTAAGCCTTGACCAAAGCTCATTATACAATGTGTTCAGAAATACTGGATATTGAATGGCATTTCATTCCTAGAAGCGATTTAACAAGAGCATGGAGTGAATAGTAATTTTTTCGATCGAATATATCATTCAGTGTTTTCCACATATCCCAGGAGTTTGAGTGGCAAGTTATTTGTGGGGTGATAGCTGAATCAGCGTTGAATAAAAAAATGAATGCTCGGGAGAGAGAATGTCTATATCTCCAGTCTTCACATGTAGACTTATGGATACGAAGTTTCTCTGCATAATTGTCATCCGTGATTGAAATTTTGGGTGGATTCAGTTTCGGATCCTTTTCTTCTCCAGTGACAATAGGGTATAGATTATTCAAATCCATATAGGCATATACCATCATTCTCCAAGAGTATGCAATTTATCAAATTTTGGAAAATTGTCCATTTTGTATTTAACAATTCTGACAGATATCGGAAATATTATTAAAATTGATTTTCTATCTATGACATCTCTAGATGAAGCTTGTTACTGGGCCTATAACCTCTTGTGATTCTAGATGATATTCAAGTATAACGAAGAGTATGAAGAACTAACGTAGACTTCGTGCCGCCGTAGTTGTATAGAATTGGGTGTCTGGGATCGGCTGGGAAAAAGTGCGGGGAGCTGGGGGCGTGGGCGAGGAACGTCCCCACAGAAGATGGGGTGCGCCGGGGGCCGAGATACATATATCGATTTTCGTTTTTTGTAATTTTAGTAATGTGACACTGGCACTGGTGACAAGAACATCACAATATCTCTCGTCTACTATTGCCAGACCAATTCGTGGCATATCTGTTATTTTGTTAACATGATTCCGAAAATGCGATATATCGTCCCTAAGATCGAGGCATCCATTGTTGAAACGTTCGTCATTTGGTAATTCATTGTTTAAGGCTTCGACGCCTATTTCAATGGGGTTGGTTGTGTTGGCTCTTACCTGTTTCTAGAAAGGAAGGAATAAGGTTTACTTCATAAACCCATTGCTGATATCAGAATTGAAGCTGCCGTTCTCCTCATATAGACTAAGAGTTAGCCACGGAAATAGGGCAGCAATTTATAGAACAATTGAAACCACCTAATCAGTCTGCATTAACACCGTTATTAATTGATTCGGGCGCCTGGCAGCTTTTCATTGGTGGGTGTGGGCGTGGTACCGCCGTAAAGGGGTTGAGAAATCTATTGAAGTTGTTCAATTTATAGAGCGCTGGTTTTTGGTGTGATTGTAGCTAATTATGATATCTAATAATGATTCGAAAGCGATTTTGTAATTATTCCTTTCAATGCGCCAATTAGTAGGTGGTCATTGTGAGTAGGTAACGATCGAAATTTAATTTATTAAGCAAGCATCGCGGTAGCTCAAATTTTTACTTTCGTAAATTTTTTCCAACAATTGTAAATCATTCATTTCTGCCGCTTGGGCTTCCAAAGTATCTTTAAAAACATTTGTTTTCTCTGTACGCAATTCAATTTCTCTTCCTTTTACTTTTGCTACTTCCCTGTGAACTAATCGTTGCAGTTGAGTCAAGCGATAACGTGAGCCGTTGTCCCTCCGGTTTTTCTACAATATCTCCTCCACTGATACTGTCTTCAACTGAGGTATATTGATGCGAAGTTACAGAAGACGTACTGGCTTGTTCACCTTCTTCTTTTTTTGAATATTTACTCATCACCGCGGTGAAACGAATACGACATTTGTAGTGGAACCCTTTTGAGTCACTTGGGACATATGGTAAATCAATATTTTAATCCGTACTTAAGGCGGATTTTTTAATGTCCCGATACTTTTCTTCGTTAAACAATATTATTTTTGCACTTGCAATTTTACAAAATATACACAGTGGCGAAGCTGAAGCCATGATTTCCAATTTACGAATAACACATATAACGCACTGTATATTCGAATGCTTGTAGGCACAGACTAAAGACCAAAATATAAAATTTTAAAACAAGCTCTTTTTATATATATTTTTTTCAGGTAGTCCTATATGCAGAAACAATCCCTTATAACGTATTTTTGTAACCCTGATAATAAAAATATTTTCCATAATTACATACAGGTATACCTGTATACCTGTATGCCTGTATACCTTCTAATAATTGCTAACTATTAATCTACTCGGTTTGAACTTTGTCAGTTTTCGTAATTAGAAGCCAGGTATATAATTATGTAAAAATCAAAACTTGTCAACAAACCATTAGTGGAAAATAGAAAAAACGAGTTTTACATTATGTTTAAAATTCAAGGAAATTCACCAAAATCCAATTTTCCATTTCCAACAGTAATTTTCATACTTAAATATTCAGAATAATCATTGAAATATCTAGCCGTTTCTGTTACCATGTTTTCATGTACAATTACATGCCTGAAATAAAAAAAATGCATGATATTAATTGATAAAAGATAAGCAATTAACATTGTAAATGTTAAGACGCATTTCTCGCTCTCTGTCGGCTCCTGGCAAGGTGTTCAGCTCAATACTTTCTCCAGTCGTTTTACACATGCTATCCTGAGGGTTGAATGTAACAAAAAAATGTAATCCCAGCCCTCTATACACTTTCGGCACTTTTTTACGCGCCTTTAACGTCTCTTGGCACTAGTTTTCCCCCAAGCAAATCTCCAGTCAATATTATTTTCGAATTCTGAATATAATTAGCTACAATCACACCAAAAACCAACACTCTATAAATTGAACAACTTCAGTAGATTTTTCAACCCCTTTACGGCGGTACCACGCCCTCACCCACCAATGAAAAGCTGACAGGCGCCCGAATCAATTGATAACGGTGTTAAGGCAGACTGATTAGGTGGTTTTAATTGTTCTATAAATTGCTGCCCTATTTCCGTGGCTAGCTCTCCGTCTAATAGAAGCGGTGTTGTTGCTGGTCCGATTTGGCATCCGTTGCTCGCGTAAGTGGTGTTGCAATTCTACAAGGCCTCATATGTTGATTGAAACACTATATTGTTATTTCCAAATATGACACAGCGATTATTATTATTTTGCAGGACAACTCATTCAAATGAAATTAATATTTTCGAATTACAATATTATCAATTATTTACGAAATTAGATTGAATAAGAAAATGGGTTGTTATTATGGAACATAATATGTAACAATAAATGACAAGAATTTTCGTTTTTGAAGCAATACAAAATTTTTGAACTTTTTATTAAATTTTATGAAATCGCTTTTAGTTACCTTTGTTTGGAAGGCACTGGTTTGATTCTCCAGGTCACAGCGTGTCTACGCGCTGGCAGTGTTTCAGTGCGGTTTGCGCAGGCTGAAGACTTCTGATCAGTGATAAAAAAAAATGAAAACTTCACAATTCAATATCTCCCAAAATATTTTTTTTTCAAAAAAATCTATTCCCTATTTTAGTTTTGTTTTGTCACAGGGTTTCCACAGACATGGAAAAGTCAGGGAAATTTGCTGTCTTCAGAAACCTTCCCTGTCACTGACAAGCGCCAAAAACCGCGAAACGCGTCAGCAGGTGGTTTGGAGAGAAGGGTACTTCGACATTGTCGATTTTACTATTTCATTCATTTATTGGTACTCTCCGGCAAAAATTCTTGAACAGGATTATTCTTCCTTTTGTTTTCCTGAGTTGAAAGTTTTTTAATTATAAATAAAATTGTGATGAACATTAGATTTTCATTTAGCTCTTTATACCATGACTTGTCAAAAAAAAAATAGTTTGAATGTGTACGTAAAATATTGCCATTTCTAACAATATCGGTCATGGAAAAAATTGATGGATGGTCAGGGAAAACCTGAAAGAATCAGGGAAAATTTCCCATTTTCTTTTGTGGGAACCCTGTGTCATCTTCTACTTCCCACGTCATTATTCGCTCCAATTTCGGAAACACCCTGTATGTTTTTTTTTAATAGAATTATGAAGGAGTTCACTGAATCGATAGGAAACTTGACTCATTTACACCAGGTTCATGGTCTACATTGGACAAACTGGAGAATTTTATCGTTTTGTTCACATATTGCCATTCTATTAATGATTAGTGCCACAACCAGAAATATAATATTTCTTAAACTGTTAAGATATGTAGTCCGGGCGCTAGAGGGGGTTCGAGTACCCCGTTTCAGGTCAACGAGGTAACTTGGTGTTATAATACGTATTTTACCCGGCCCAATTCTTGTCCCATTTTGAACTATGGCCCATTTTAAGCCAAAGAACACGAATTTCGGACTACTCACCTGAAAATTTAATTTTTCTCCTCTGGAACTGACATAATTCTTGTATAAAAATCATTTAAAACAATTTTTGTGCTATACTCATTTCTAAGTAAGTTGATATTTAGACCGTTAAACGAACAAATGAGTTAAAATTGAAGTATGCGTGTTATAAAATCAAGTTACCTCGTGGACCTAAAAATGGATACTTGACCCCCCTATCGTGCAGGCAAAGCAGGAAAGTATGTATCCACTTCACTACAGCGGAGTGGGGTATTTCTGCACTCTTTGTCGTTGGTATTCTTTTATTATTTTCTCCGTTGATTAGGTTAATAATTGCCATTGCTGGATATTGTCGATACCCCTTTTATCGTATCCCAATGACCCAGATGATTAACAAAGTGAAAAATATAAATACCATAAAATGACAAATCGTTTGTTCCCGCTGATCGCTTTATTTTATTGAAACCTTGATTTATTAATATCACAGTGTCTTCACTTTATTGATACTGAAGAAAATCGTATTGGAATTCCATCCGTATGAAAATCAAAACAATTGAATTAGATTGTTTTACAACGGATATATAAATTATTATTATCTCAAATCAAACTTTATAACCTTCCAGTTTTGAGCAGTGGGACCAGCACTTTTCAAGCTCCAAATTCTAATATTTCATCGAATCTATTATTGAATAGGTATTTGAGTTATGGGTGACTGTCAGACATGACTTTCGTCAAAAACAATAAATATCTCAACAGTTACTTTTATAATGTAATTACCACAAACTGTTTAAAAAATTTGCTAGAACATAATAGTTTCTCTAATACTTGTACTTGAATTGGAAAGTGAACCATCAGAATTTATTTCTAAAGCAAATCTCGAAAAAGACAACCTATTCAGATTTTTATAAAAAATATATGTATGAAAAGAATCCGGCATATTTATTGATGTCGATATTATTATTATTTACGTTGACATAACTTAACATAATCGAATAAGTAGGCCATTTGAGAGAATTTTTCATTTTCTTAGATAATTTCTCAAAATAATCTGAAGCTAATAATCTGTCGCCTAGCAAAAAAAGTGCATTTTTCGAACGCTCTTTTTACATTTGAGAAATTAAATTGTCAATTATTTTTAACTTTTTAGTCCACGGGAAATAAAGCGCGTTCTTCAGTTTTTTTAAACTATTATTTTTTTTTACTAAAAAATCGAAATCTCTGACCGCGAAAACCATACCAATTTTTAATCGAATCTGACCATAATCACAATACTAGTCCATCATCTTGGGCCGCCATCTTGAATTCATACATTTTTAGGAAAAATTCATAATCTCTGACCCCGAAAACCCTCACACACTACTTTTGAATCGAACCAGACCATAATGACATCTTGAAGCCGCCATCTTTAATTTAAGAATTTTGACAGAAAATTCGGAATATACGACCTAAAAAAACCTCACATACCAATTTTGAATCGAATCTGACCATAATCACAAATCTCGTTCGTCATCTTGGAGCCGCCATTTTGAATTCATGACTTTTGATAAAAAAAATCATAATCTCTGACTCCAAAAACCCTTTTTGAATGGAATCGAACCATTATTACAAATCTCGTCCGGCATCTTGGAGCCGCCATTTTTTTTTTTGTCATAAATATTATATTGCATTGTCACCGGAACTATGAACACCTGCCAAATTTCAAATCATTCGGTGAAAATCACGACCTAAGGAGTCAGTTAAAAACATACAAACTTACAAGTTAAGCTAATATAAAGCTAATATTAGCCACTAATTGATATTCAATCTTCACAAGAGAAAACTTGATGGAAATCTCAATTTCGTCAAATGAATTTGTACTCGTTTCAGGTTTCAGAATAGTATATTCTATCACAGGGTTAGAATAAATACTTGATGCGAGTGGGAATTTTCAAGCGCAAGCCGAAAGGCGATCGCGAGGAACTGGCCCGAAGCTTTATCCTCTTGACTACTCCTCTCGGACCAAATAAGTGACAGTGATACATTGAAGGTTCTCTTTCCACGGTAGCTGCACCACACCAAAATTCGATAGAAAGAAAACTCAAATAAAAATCCTGAATCGTTGTTACAACGTTTGAGAATATTTTTCTATTACAAGAGGGAAAATGAAATGCATTTAAACTGTATAAGAAATGAGGCGTTATGGAATATTTCGTCACTTTCCAGAGATAGGTAATGCGATGATCGTAGAGAAGATATTTTTCCCGCAGCGTTCATAGCCATTTTTATCTATTCTCAACGGAACAGTGAAAAAAAAAATCTATTTCATCGTTCATTATTTGGATTACGGCACTGGACAGCTGCAGTTTTTCTTTGGACCAACTTGCTTCGTCAACTACTGAAAAATGTCTACAAAGTTGTAATCATTACTTATAAACTGATTCCTATCGCGTCAATAGGCTACTCATTAGTAGGAAGATTTATGAAATACTGATATATACGTAAAAGAGATAAGCATGTAATATTTACATGAATCTAAAGTAATAACAGAAACAGATCCATCCAGAATACACGTGCAAGCATAAATTCGATGGGCAGAGTCCGACGGTTGCAGTGAAGAGTGTTTTCCGGAGAAAAACATTTTCCAGTGGCTCCAGAAGAGTGAAAGTGTGAACAAGTACAAGTCGGCTGGTGATCAGAATAAAAATGATAGGGCCCAAGTTAATAGGTTTAAATGGAGCGGGACTTTTTCAAGTTCCTGTCCAAGTTGCTGCCCTTAGGCCTGCAGTTTTGTCTGGGACTAGGGCTTCCTCATCATCCACCAGAATGTGGACGCCTGCTCAGGTAAATTATTTGAAAATTTTGACGACTTTGGGTATTATTGTGATTATGGTTGATCTCAACTCTTTTCCGGCTATATGTTTATAGTTTAAGTTTCAATGACCCATTTTCCATTTCTTTGTGAACACCTACCACCACCAAATATACATGCAAATATTTAAGACTCATACCCACATTTAATGTGACTGGCTTGTCGGAAGCGATTGACAAAAATGTTTGGTTTAAAAGTTCAATGACTCAAATTGATATATAAGTAGGCCAGTATTAATAATAATTTTTTCATTTATTTTATTATATCAACTCAAATAAAGTTTCAAATTTTACAACAGTATTGACTCAGAAATGTACCTATAAATGTACGTTATATTGAGTCTGTAATAAAGGATATAATTGAGACTATAGAATAATTATGACCGCTTTCATATAGGTATCAATAAACAAACCTGGTTCAAAGCAATTTATTTTTGTAAGCACCTGCCATTACCACTTTATATTCAAAATATCGCCAACTCGCCAAATCTTAAGGAACATTACATAAATGAAAGCCCACATTGTGTCACATGAAATACCTCTCGAAACACATCAGTTTGTCTTGTCTTTTCCTTTGTATGAACCAAACAAAACGTTCTAATTATATAGAGTAGGTATTTGAGAAGAATCAAACATTCACAAGCATTGATTCTAGTTTCCTAAATCGGATTGGGTTTGTTAATAATACTTATATCGAACTCTATTAAATTTCGCATCTTATCCAAAAGTACGCAAATACTATTACGATAACATGAGAAAATATTTTTATATGGACATCACTTATTTTAGGTTGGAATGGAATGCACACTTATCTTCTGAAATTATTTGTTTTTGGGACATGATATCGTGAACAGTAGAGGCGATGACCTTTATCAACGGTGACTAATAATATGAAGACATTTCTTTTATGGGTCAATGTGAATTAAAGTATAGAAGTAACTTCCTCCATATCTCAGTGTTTTGGGTCAACAGAACATCATCTTTATTTCTTGTCTGGTTCCTTCATGAAAAAATGATTTTGTCGATCATATCGTAATTCATAGCTAATTCTCTTCAAAATTTCACTTTTTTTCAGGCCGTCGACGCCTTCCCGCATTACCGCCATTACCATATCCAGTCAGTTGAAAATTTACGATGTCTTGTCCGAAATCTAGTTGCGAGATCTATTTTCCACTTTTGCGCTGAAGAATCCATGCATTTACAATAGGAATATCAACACCATTTTTTTTAAACGAATTCGGATTCTGTAACAGTTTCCTCCTCCGTCCATCATATCCGTTCCAGCCATTCCACTGTTATATTCCCCGATGACAAAAGACCCAGCTTGAATATTCTTTCATCTCTTCTGAAATATCTGAAGAGTTTGAGGCTATTGTAACCACATCATTATCCAACCATTCGGTGTAAACAGTATTCCATGAGTCCATCAATTATTGAGGTATAATCGCTCTTTTCTTTTCTTTGGCAAAATATTTCTCTTTTTGCAAAAGAGTTTTTTTTGGATTACCTCATGGTACCAGTTGCTGCATAATCTGGAGAAAAAAAAAGCTAATGTAAAATTTTTTAGAGTCAAAATTCCTGAAGCATTATAATGACTGACTGTAGATTTACCAAACTTGTTTTCATCATCTCAGACAATATAAGAACAAAGAAATATATATGGTATTACCTCTGTATTGTATTGACTACTACAATTTTTAAAGATGGTGTAAGAAGGTGTACTTTTTTGTCTGATCTACCAGTAACTTCAAGATCTCAGAATTAAAAACAATAATTCAATTCGGTGCATGTTTGAATAAGCACCATATTAGTCAGCGGGGGTGAACATTTTCTTCGATAGTTTCAAATCATCTTGAATCCAGGAATAATTTTTGCCGGCAGATACATTAAAATTAAAGGTATTGGCGAAGGAACTACGTGGATAATTTTTGGTCGCTTCAACTCGATCAGCATCATACTCCATATTAATTTTTTTCCTGTCACTATTACTCAACACTATTTCTGCTTCAGCCAATAATTCTCTCCCCCAAGTCTGTTTATATCGCAATCATTTTCGTCATCACCAGATTCTTCAGCTGTTAATATTCTAGCCTTTGGTAGTTGTTCTAAGAATACTTCTACTTCTACTTCTACTTCTACATCGAGATCATCGGCTTATGGAATATCAATGCAATGAAAACATATATATTTGCAAAAATGAGAGTTATATATTGTACCATACTCAATTTTTTTTATCAATGAAAAACCTTTTAGCTATTGCAAACTTAATATTCAAGTTCGAAAATGGATGTTTGGAACCTTTGGTGTGAATACAATTCAAGAAATAGAAGCTACCCAAAACACCAAAACTACGTCATTTTCACTCGATTTACTGCTAGTAAGCGTATAGCTTTTGAGAATGCTAACTCTAAAATAATATCCATTTTTAGCAGAGTAAAAATTTTTACTGAATTCGAATGGACAATTTCTAACTCAGTTCTTTGGACGTAGTAGCTGAAGTTAAAATACTATATATCATACAGAACAAATTTTAAAATTAGAGTCCTCTCAACTGTTGCCATATGACATATCTCAGGGCTCTGGACAAATGCACCATATTTTTTCTAGACAAGATTCGTTAGATTAGATCAGTTCTATTGTGTATCTTCACAAAATCGTTAAGAGTTTTCTGTTCAGCCCCATCTTTGATACAATACTCCATATTCTAGTTTCAAAATCTTAGAATTCTTGGTTTTTCTTTTCCCAGCGCAGCGGTAGGAATCTCAGCTTTGACATACCTTTGGGTGCATTTTCTTGCTTGGCGTGGCCTCTGTTGGCTTTCTGTTTGCTTTTCATACTACCCTCTATGTGTGATTTTACTTTTGTTTTTTTAGGGAATATACTATATTGTTTTTGATACTTGCCCTGTGGCCTTGACACAGAGGTCTCTTTTGCTTTCGGTTGGGTGTGGTCACCTTCGCCTTTTGGAAATTTTCGTTCCATATTTGTTCCCAGGAAAAGCTTGAGAAGTTTTGATCTACTATGGCAGAGCACCACCTGTTGCAGTATTCAGGGTTCGACCTGGTATCTCAGAGGCTCCGCTCGCTTCCATTCAGTCCTTAGGACGGATTTGACATATGCATTCATTAAACATATAACCAATTATATGCTTTCAATTATAAACTATTCACTAACTCAAATTATACACAAATAACGACATATAAGTAATAATATCTTATAAATAAGGATGACACATATAAATTGTTGTATCGCATAGTGTAGTCTCGCCGATCTAACAGCAATCCGCAATCGCGTGGTATCTGATAGATGCATTGCTTTAAATCTTTTGGATTATCCGATTTTGTCAGAAAACTCCTCAATGTGTTGCCGGATTTGAAACACCTTCTGTCGTTGTGTTTGTTCACAATACTTTCGCGTGATACACCTTTGTAACATGGAAGGAAGACATGTTAGTCTGATTGTTGATCATTAGTCACTTTTTTGTGTGTGCAGTGTGCAGAATCTCTTCCAGGAATTCAATAGGTTATTCGTTCTGTTCATCAGATGATCGTTATTTATCACTCAAAACCAATTCTGATAAAAGGCGTGGGAAACATAAGGAAAACACAATTCCTTCCCCTATTTTGAATAAAAGACAGAAAACTTTCATTGTTTTATCAGTTTCATCGCCGGTAAAAATAAATTCATTATTTTAAAAAATGTTTCACTCAATTTGAGATTCTCTATCAATGGGCCATAGAAATAATTGAATCAAATGACGAAAATACACTTCCAAATATATTTTACCAATACCAATATGTAATGTATGTAATAATTTTATCATGAATATAGAAGTCATAATAATAATAATAATATAATTACAATGACACAAAAACACATATCAACCTACATATTTACAAATTTCCGTACCTTTCTCGGAATTGCTTCGTTTGCCGCAAGTTACAATGAATAGGTCAAAGTTGACAGTTCACGGAATGGGTAACAACCGAGACACAATTAATCAACAATAATGACGTATCCTTCAATCATTTTGCAACGCTTGCTTGTGCCATAAAAATAATATCATTAATTTCAGGAATATCAACTGATAATGAGTAAATAATCAAAGTTATTGATAGGAGGTTGATTATTGTACTATATTCGGATCGTGATTTCATATTACGATAATCGATGTGTTATGAAACCCTGCCTTACGGCCTCGTTCAACAAATTCCCCACCTCATATCGTAATATTATAAGTGTTTTCGATATTTATATCGTGAATATCTATTGTGCTGCATAATATCATAGCAACAATCCGTAACATATGACTCATCTCTCTTAGCTTTCTTTTTTGTGTGTGTTGGTATCGACTGATATGGTCATCAGCTTCTGAATATGCCTTGTTACTAACTCCACACGCCACCTTAGGAGCAGCACTGTCAATTATTAACGCAACAGTGAACAGAGGATTATTCCCAGTCGGCAACGAGATTCAATCATTTAGAAAAATAAAAAAAAACTCACCCAGCCGGGAACCGAACCCGGGACGTCTCCATCACCAGGCGCGTGCTCTACCACTGCGCTGATCCTTGCCCCAACATACCTCTCATTCATCATATCTGTTGGCATCCTCCCAATCACATCTCTCCAGTCAATGAAAATATGTATATATATATATATATATATATATATATACAGTGTGACCCATTTAAGATGGAAGCACCCATATAAAACTTACATTTGTCAACTGTTAAATTGAATGATTTTGTTTTCTTCAGTTAGACATTCAAAAAGTCTACTAGGACACCAAATTTCATGTATAAATTTCCATTTCTAGGGCCAACTAATCTTATTTTTCAAGGTCAAAAATCTAAAAAAATTACTAGCGATTTTTTTAGAAAAAATCAGACTACACCACTAGATTCGCGATATTTTCTAATGGTACATATGTGAATAACGTTGAAATGCGTCAATCAATAAAAAAGTTATGAGGGAATGAAATTTGATAAATATCCCGTTTAATCAACCCACCAATTCAATTTCAGAACCTTTTTCAAAATTCGAAACACACCACTGTATTCAGGAGATCTCGATATATCACTGGACAAAATTTCATCGGAATCTGTTCATAAATGAGATCATTATAAGAAAATAAAATTTGGAAATGGCATTTCAGGAAAATGTCATTTTATCTCAAAATTTTTTATTTTTTTAATTATCAACAGATTTCGATGGAATTATGGTCAGTAATATTTCAAAAGACCCTGAATCCAGTGGTATAGTCAAAGTTGTTACAAAAGTTTGGAAATTGAAGTGGTGGGTTGATTGAAAGGCATATTTCTCAGATTTCATTCCACTATAACTTTTTTATTATTTTACGCATTCCAACGTTATTTACATTTGAACCATTTAAAAATATCGCGAATCCAGTGGTGTAGTCAGATTTAAAAAAAAATCTCTAGTAATTTTCTTAGATTTTGACCTTGAAAAATAAGATTAGTTGGCCCTGGAAATGGAGATTCATCCATGAAATTAGGTGTCCTAGTACACTTTTTGAATGTCTACCTGACGAAAATAAAATCATTCCAATCGGTTGAAAAATGTAAGTTTTATATGGGTGCTTCCATCTTAAATGGGTCACACTATATATATATATAGAAACCCATATCTGTAGATATGCTATATATATATATATACAAAAAAAATTGCATTGAACGGTGTAGATATATCATTCAATGCACCTTTGTAGTGTTAATTTTCGAGTATTATCTACTGTCACCTAAATATTTTCTAATTATATTTTTATCGTTCAGAATATGCCAGTTAATTGTTAAGCATACTGATGAAATTATATTGTTTTTACTGACGTTTCATATCAGCGATCTTCATTAATCATTTCAATTTTATAAACAATAGTGTTATTTCAGATCTGCTGTATAATGAACATTGAATGATACTAGCGGTAAAAAGCTTTTGAGAATACTGAAAGTTTGCTTTAGCAGCAGGTGACTCTTTCTGCAAATCAAATTATTGTATGAGTGTTTTGAATGCTAATAACACATGAAATGCAATACAAAATTTTATCCACAGCTGATATGTTATACACACGAATACTTTTACTAATTAGATGGCTTCTTTGACATTTATGACAGTTACCGAGAAGGTCACATAATATAAAAGGAGAGACTTGCATAAAACGAACAGACGTAAATTAATTTCCAATCACAGGTCAGACCCATAAATCACTATAGATTAAGACAGAGAATATTTCGGAACTCGAGAGTACTAGAGAATTGTAATTTGGGGGTTGTAAATTGAAGCAATTTGTGCATCTTTCTGGTATATTACCCAATGAGCATTTTGTCGATTTTGTCGATCACGTGACATCAGATTCACAATCGTTAATGGGACAACCTGTAGATTTCGGCATTTCTGTATTCCTCCCGATAAAAAGATTCCAACAAACTATCAGACTTATGGTATAAAACAAGTAATTTAAGAGCTACAGGTACTTACTTCAAATATCCCACAACGTCTGAAATGAGCAATTGTCAAATTATTTAAGTTTAGGGTCACCCTGTATTTTTGGGAACTTCTTTATTTTTTGTGATGGTTAAAATATGGCAAAATTATAATAATCGTTCATATTTTAATAAATAATGTCTTGGGACAAATGATATTGAGGTACCTGTAGTTTTTAAATTATTCGTTTTAGACCACAAGTGTGATTGTTTGTTGGAATCGATGCATCGGGAAGATCATAGAAATGCCAAAATATACAGGTTCCCCCATTAATAATTTTGCGTCTGATGTTACGTGACCGCAAACAAAAAGCTCATTGGGTGACATGACACCAAAAAAAGCTGCACCATTTGCGTTAATTTACACCCATAATTACAATTCTCTACTACTCGCGAGTTCTCAGTCTTAATTCCCTGTCTTAATCGTCGTGGGACACCCTGTATTAGAAGCCAGCTGGGGATGATAGTATATACGTAACAAATTGACTAAAATTTGATCATGTTATAATGGAATGAGTCGTTAGAAAAATGTGTGAGTTCAAAATGATTTTGTATGTATCATTTCTGAGTTATAAGCGGACAAAATTCCTAAAAACGTCGAAGTTAGTTTTAGCACAGAAAAAGGAAAGACATAATACGTACTTTTCCTCCCCCTCATTTCAAGTAAGGTGTAAACGATGAAACTTGTGAATCTGTTATAATCAAATTGTTTCCGTAATTTCTAGCACATCTTATATATCCTGTATTCTGGTAAAAATCAAACATGAATGTTTCTTCTACATTAGTTCTTTAACAGCTATTTGTATATTTAGAGCGCTAAGTGATTGATTTTCGCTCGACAAAAAGATTAATCTTTGGAGAACGACAATGACACTTTGTGCTCGAAATACACATATTATTTTTTCTACAAGCGCAGCTCTTAGAAAAGAAATTATCGACGCTTCATTCAAATAGGCACATTACTTATGAGAAAATCACTCAATAGCAATAAATAAATAAATAAATAAATTAATAGGGTTTTATTTCCTTCTTCCTTCAATTTACATTTCACACTTAATGACAAGTCACTGATAACATATATACTGTTCCGCAATCCAGGGGGAAGGGGAAGGTATATATGGGTGCAATAGTGCACCTTTTCAGGGGTGCAAAGGAATGCCTTGCCGAGGCGAAACTCAATAGCAATACGAAATGTATAAGCTATCTAAATGTCCAATTATTCAAATCACTAACAAGAAAAACGTAAAATAACGTTCTTGACAAAAAAAATTACATTACATTACAGATTCTCAAATAGACATGACTGTATTGTCTATATTTTCCATCATGCAAGCATAGGCCCGTTTAGACAGAAGCAGTTCAGATGCGTTTTAAATTTACAAAAAAAGGTTTATTAAGAGGGTAGGAGGAAAAATCATATGTAAGGTGCCTTTTCCTCCCTTGGATGTTCACTATGTAACTATGTGAACTATCCCAAGTAACAATTTTAAGACAGTTTTTATTTATTTAGGTTTTAAAAATGCTTTAATAAGATCAATAAATCAACATCGGATTTAAAGTAACCTTAAGATAAACTAAAAGATCTTAAAGAGCACTTATCCTTAAACGAAGAATTAAATGCACTCTTTAAATAAAAATTAAAATTCTATTTGCTCTTAATGTCCTATTGATCTTATACTGGTTTTATATTACTCTTAACATTCGCTATTTTAAAACTGATTTGCTATTATTGAGGATTAAATAGCAAGTTGGTTTTGAAGCAATCCGTTCGGGGAAAAATAGTTTCAATTCAGTTTTATGGAGTACCCTTGACGTATTCTTTAAAACCCATTAGGATAACTATTTTATCCCAAAACTTTACATTCAATAATATAATACCACTTTAAATCCGAAAACACAATTTTTACCTTTTAATGAGTACATTGAGAGTATTATAAAGTTTAAAGGTTTTAATTTAGTCAATTTGGTTTAAAGAAATACCTTTTAGTCTTTGGACGACTTCATTAAAACTAATTATATCCCCTCCACAAACGGATTAAACTTTTTGTCAAGAAGCTATTTTAGTGAACCAGTGCTGTCCGCATGTTTACATGTGAAATAAAACACATTGTAACGGAATAATAGTAACATGCAGAACTTACCTTGTTTTTTTTTAAATGAAATTCGTCAAAGATGAAAATGCACCACACGCTTCAATCACAAAACCGGCAAAATTTGTGAGGTTAGGATTCCATTCGAGAGCAAGACCACTTTGAATCAATAAGGTCACGAGTTTGAACACATTGAAGCATATTGGTTTTAAAAGAAAACATAAACAGAGTACTGCAAGAATCATTGGATTTAAAGTGTTGAATAAAACGCTGTTTTGAATCTTGTGAGATTTAAAACATTCAATAAATGAACAATTAGTTTTAATCTGGATCACTCCATGTTTTACCGCAATAAAGACTCCGGCATTTTGGACATTTTCAATAGTAAACGAAAAGAATATTATTATTCAAATAATTGCGTCTTAGATCTTCTAAGAAAACTGAAGAACGGTCTGTCGATATATGCCATTCAATTAAAAACATGCATTTATATGCTTAGATGCACAATAAAATTTGATGATCTTTTTTTAACATTTTTTATGAGAAAAATACATTAAATTACCTAGTTGCGTTCCAGTTGTGTTTGTGTATTTTATTACATTTTATCAAAAAAGTGCCATTCGTTGGTGAATTTTTCAGAATAGTTTGCTTTCCAATATTACTTTATGATATCCTTAGTATACCTAGGCGGTTTAAAATATTGCCACTCTGGCGGACATTATACAGACTTAAAAGTTGTCGAGTGTTAGTAAACAAAATAAAACTCTTTTAGGATTAATTAACTATTTTTAAGTTGATTCAGTCTGCTATAAATACATTTTAAGAGCAAAACATCAGATAATAAGTTTTAATTTATGTATTTAAAGTTGCCTTGAAGAACTCTTTTAGAATATAGAATTAAAACTTAATGGTTTTAATACAGTTTCAAAATTTAATCTCGAAGGCCTTTTTAGGATGGGTCTTTTTGGCTGGAAGCTGCTTTATGATGGTCTCAGGGCTGTCTTGAAGATCACTTGATTAGATTCAAAATTTCATTGTGTAGTTTTAAAGCGATCTTGAAGATCGGAATAAGAGCGTTAATGTTACTTGGGTATGTAAACTATATCCTGCGGAAGGAAAAGTGGCACTTTCCTCCCTAGTAATACAAATAGCTATTTCCCCGATGTGTTTTAAAACTTTTATTCCGCGTAAGTATATACCAAAATGGCTACTGAATTTAGAACCTCCTCATTCTTGACTAATTATTGCATGAATCTCGTAACGGCAGTCGGCTAGATTGAGATGTTCTTCCTAAAAATTCGGAACTGCCTTGTCCTGACGAAGAACTAGGTGGGCCAAAAGACTGCATGACATCATACGGAGAAAAAGAAGACACTCTATCGGAGAATTGGAGTTTTTATAACGAATGTTTCAGTTCAGTTTCAATATGGCCAGTATCCACGCAATGTGATCACTTCGTAAGTAATCTTATAAATGGCTGTTATTTCCAAATTTTTAGAAGCTGATTACTTAAGTTGTTTTTCAGTAAATGACTCAAACGAAAATATTTCGAAAAAAGCTGTTCGATAATAAAAGAAAAACGCTCTCATGTTAGCTGATTCCGACGGGCGTAAGGATTTGCAATATTTCGAACAGAAGCCAAAGATCAATAAACAATTGAAAAAATTCTTGCTCGTGGTAAACATATCCACAAAACAGACTTTGGCGTAATAGATTTTTAATATTCCAACTTTAGTTTACACTAAATTAATTTGAATGATTTGAAATTTGTTCATTGAAATGAACTTTGTACTTGTACTTTCAGAAGTTCACTAATATTATTTGTTTTGGTCATTAAGCGCAATCATAATGCAGTTTTTGCTGATAATTCGTGAAATGAATATATCAATTATTTTTATTAGATAAGTAAGAATCAATAATAAACTAGGACGGATATTTTAGAAAACATAAATATTATATGAATATAAAACATTGAGAGAAGAAAAAAAATCCGTCTTCAAAGACCAACTGGTGACCTGCTTGCTGATTCACACACATGGCTGCTATCTCGGTTGCTATCTATTGAAAAATACGATGAAACTCTGGCCGTGTCATTAGATCGCGGTTGATCGAGTTTGGCCCGTGTTCCTAGCTAGCTTCTCTCAGATCTCCCCACATTCCACATGAGGGTTGATGGAGTTAATCCGACAATCTATCTATATATACTGGTGTTCCTCAGGGATACATTTAAGCACCGACAATATTATTTCTTCTTCACGTCAAAGATTTTTTGGAAGTTACCTCTTGCCCAATGTACTACATTGCGGATGATAGTAACATTCATGCCGGTTTATTTGGTATCAGCTTGTGAAACCTGAGAACAACGGGAGAACAACAACCTCAACTTGTTAGTTATGCTAAAAAAAAATTTAACGACTATTTGGGTTAAAATTATGATTGTTGAATTTTGAAGATTACCAAATGCTGACTTGTCCGGTTTTTTTAAGTGTTCGTTGATACGAGTTATGAGAGGCCTACACGTTCGACCTATGTAAGAAGCAGATGCGATTGTTCGTTTGGAATCGGGAAGAGTTAAAATCGCTTTCAACATATTCAAGATGACACTTAATTGGATTCTTAAAGTCTTTTCAATGGAAAACCATTGGTATCCTAAACTTTGTTTACAACAACAATTTCGATTAATCAATGGTGCTGATCCAAAATATAATTGGTTACTGCAGGTAAAACAGTATTTTGCAGACATAGACAGTCTTGATGCTTGGAGCAACCTAAATAATATCAACATGAAATCTAAAAATCAACTGTTATCCAAATATTATGCATACTTACAGAATTTGGATATTTCTATCGCTTCCCGTTTCCAGTTTTTGACCATATATAACCTATTTGATATTACTAGTGACCCTAGTACTTACTTATTATTAAAATTACCTATTCAGGTCACCCGCACTCTTGCTCAACTGCGCATGGCAACTGATTTCACGATAAAATTCATTCTAAATGGAATTGTATACAAAATTGATCCAAACTTAGTATGTTTTGTTTGCAATACGAAC
Source organism: Chrysolina haemoptera (assembly GCA_958298965.1). Taxonomy (NCBI): domain Eukaryota; kingdom Metazoa; phylum Arthropoda; class Insecta; order Coleoptera; family Chrysomelidae; genus Chrysolina; species Chrysolina haemoptera. The sequence continues at coordinate 21,773,644 of OY282591.1, read as the reverse complement.
CTAAAGGAGACACTTATTCATATACTCTTTAATTGTCCCATTTATAATGTAATGAAACAAAATGTCCCGTGTCTGCAGGATATAGATTCATTAATTACCTCCTTTCGAAATATCACTATTACTGATGCTAAATCAATCACTGCTTATATCTGGAATATACTCAAGCTCCGTTCATTCATCCTATCCGAATAATCCAACATAGGTTACAACATAATATGTTATATTATAATCACTTTATTTAAAACATGCTTTCAAGCCCACTGTATATCTTTTTATTTGGTCTCAATGCTGTAATGTTGTTACTATTTAGATTACATATGGAATCATGATGTTAGTTAGTTAGTTTCATACTATATTTATATCTCACTTGTATTCATTGCTGTAAACCATGTTTCTGAAACAATTAAATTTATTATTATTATTATTATTATTGAGAAGCAGAGCAATCAGAACAGTTGAGCTTAAACACCACTTCTTTTCAATTTGTTAATTTTATCTTTGGAATTTATAAGTGATCTACTCAACTTGGTTTCTTGTATGAATTTAGAAATGTCATTGCACAAGTCATGTTCAAAAAAAGGCATAGAAAAATATTTGTATGTAGGAGATATATCAGAAGTAGCATTGAAGGCAAGTCTTCTGTCTCTTCTGTATTTAAATTTGTGGATTCATTTGTTAATAATTGAAGGTTGGTAGCTATTGTTGACAGCAATTTGTTTGATTATGTTAACTTCTTCTTCTATATATTTGAGAGGGGTTAATAGAGTGTTTAATAATCTATTGACATAAAAAAATGTATCAACATTCGCTTTCAGCGAACTTGTATATAAGGAACTCAGAATTCTAGTCAGAAAAATAACACAAATATAAATAACCATTACCCGTGAAAAAACAAGCAATCAAACATTTTTTTTAAATTTTGAATCCCACTAAAAGGAATATTCTGTATTGTTCGAAGAACATCGAGAGAGCTGAGAGAAAGTAGGTAGGAATTGGTGTTCTTCTTGAATTTTTGAAGGCTGTGTGCCTCAGGGAACACCTCCCGAGGCTGCGAGTTCCAAAACTTTGCCGTTCTGTGGAAAAACAATGTGCCTTATGAATCATAATCAGACGAAAAGTAAAATACTTCTTGGCGCAGAACAGAAAATCGAGTTTTTGAGAGGCACTCTTGACAATGGACCTCACATGGTTCTCCTACGAGAGGCTACTGCTGATGGTAATACCGAGCATTGAAATGGAATATTTTATTGGTATAGATACTCCTGACATAGCTACGCTGGCCACTGTGAGATTGGCCTTTCTAGAGAAAAGACATGCTTGGGTTTTATTCGCATTGAATTCAAGCAAATTGTTGGATACCCATTCTAGAATTCTAGAAGTCCGTATTTATTTCATTAACGATTCTTCGCCGTTCAACTCTGCATTCACTAGCTCTTATAGAAGCTTCGGAAGAGAAAGCAGTATGAAGGTTACTATCATCTGCAAAGCTGTTCACTGGACATGAGGTAGCTCCCAACAAATCATTGATGTGAAGAAGGAACAGTGCTGGTGCTAAAATAGATCTCTGCAGGACACCAGCATTCTGGTAGAGTATCAGATGATACTCCATCGACCACCACGTGGAGATATTGGTCTGAGATAGCAAGGAACACATCTGGGGAGGCAAGCCATAAGATGGAAGTTTAGCTATGAGTCCTTGGTGCCAGACGCGATCAAATGCCTTGGAGATATCTAGTGCAACGGCCAGAGTTTCACCATATTTTTCGATAGATTGCTGCCAAATATGTGAGACATAAGCAAGCAGGTCACTGGTTGATCTCTGATGCCGGAAACCATATTGTCGATCATTGATAATTCCTAAGCGTTGTAGATATATAATGAGCTCAATGTTGATAGCTCTCTCCATGACCTTCGAAATGACAGATAGTAGTGCGATAGGTCTGTAGTTGCTGTGTAGGTTCTTTTTCCATTTTTTTAGGGGACTGGTTATACCCTTGCAATGAGGTGATAAATCTGTACATATTCGGAGTTTGTCGGTCTCATTCTGCCTTACCCTGTATATAAATGTTATTTTATTTTTTTTGATATTACCAGAAATATTTTATCTTTTGATGTGTATATATCATCAACTTCAAAACTATATTATTATGGAATTGTGGCAAGTTATTTTTACAATATTTAATTTATTCGTTAGTTTTGACTGATAGAACTGATGAGATGTTTTTCAATTTCAGGCGTCTTTTGAAAAAAAAGGCATTGTAGAGAAGAGACAATCTACTTTCACCGAGAGGAGTCAGTTGAAATATGCAAGAAGGTTGGTAGTGAAGTTGGGTAGTGCTGTTATCACGAGAGAAGATGAACATGGTTTGGCTTTGGGAAGATTAGCATCTATTGTTGAACAGGTACGCAAACACATCAGTCAGAAAAAATAAATTGTGATTGTTTTTGGAAATTCTATGCAGGCTGATTTAGGACGCAGATGATGGTAATTAGAAAAGTGATAATGATAATAATAATAATTTGTAATGTAGCGCGGCGCTACAGGTATTACACTACCATGTACGAAACTCGTACGGTATAGACGAGACACCGGTGTTACCTTATTGAGTCCTTTGTGGAAAATGAAGAGTGCCCAATCTATTGGTATTACTCATTCCGCACTCCTGAACAAAAAGTAAACACAAGCCAATAAGCCTGATGTGACAGAAAGGAATCTATTATTTAAAAGTGAGCTTATCAAGTCAGAAAATAGACGTCCTGCCATACCAGGATGCTCACTGCATTTTCCTATATAATATAGGAATATATTTGGGTAAAAAAACCACCAGGAAACAAATAATTTCCAGGCTAATACCACGACGAACGTTGAATTACATCCAATGAATTTCCGTGCAGAGTTACTACAAGGTTATCTCCGCAATTGCTAGTTGTATGTTAATTGAAACATTTGGACCACCTATAGATCAATTTCTGGGTTGTTGCCCTCATCAGTATAGGGTAGGTCTCTGCAGACAATAACTAATGTCTGCAACAAATGATTCAATTATCAATCCATGTATAGACAAAAACTGTGGCACCACCCGTAGATCGGTGTTAACAAAAAAACATCCTTATTTCACTTTATCCACCGCATTTAGAGCAATAACCAATTGAAAAGAGGGGTAGAAACGAACACGCAGGTCGCCTTCCGAAGTATAGTCCCCCAAAGTGGTTTAACGTTCAAAATATACACGCGACAGATATAATACTGATGCAAAATATAGACAGATAATATTTTTTGTGTAATATTCTGTTTCTGTTTTCATAATATTTCAACCTATTTTATGTATGTTGCTCGTTTCCATACCACCCATGAGGTAGAGCTAAAGGCGCTTTTTTTCGTTAGGCCTATTCCACTGAGCTAGATTTGATCCACATGTCATCGTGTACAGTTTCCACAATGTAGTCGGTATTATTACAACTTTGCCCACAACAAGTTCCACAAGTTATTAATGATAATTTACCTCATGTATGAAATTGTTTTTTCCCTTAACCTGCTGTCGTCCCCTTACGAACGGCAGCCCTCAAAAGTCGAAACTTGTGCGAGCCAAGGATTAACGAGGTCTTACCTTTTCGTCCATAAGAAACGTTAGTTTAGGCAGTTTGATATCGGATAAATAGGAACGTAACTGTTTGCATAAACTGTTATTTACCTTCACCACGGCCAGTTTTAGTTAATGTCGCTGTACCGTAGGACGCGCGTTGCTATCAACAAAGCCACATTTTCCCCCTTCTTGTTACAAAGTGTTGTTTTTGACAAGAATTGAACGATAACGGAAGATTAGGTAATGAATTCTGTTCTGTGTACTTTTGTTTGATAATTCATGTATTTGATTGGTTAAATTATCTCAATAAATACCACTCGAGGTTTTGTTTTCATCGTATACACTTTAGTTTGGTTCTGCCCAAACTTTGGTAGGTAGCTTGTACGTTGTAATATGACTCAAGCAAATAACATTATACAGTATCGGAAACTTTTTATCTGGGGTATACAGTATCGGAAAGTTTTCATCGGGGGTATAGGCAAATCTATGCGAGCAATAAGGAACGCAATGATATGATAATACCACATAAATAAGAGAGACGCACTACTGTATGACTCCCCTACTACCTCGTCCGACGAATTAACAGCCACGTCGATATCCCTTCCTCTAGCGAGTCGAGGAGAAATTGTAATGCTCTCTCGACATAATAGCAAGCTATTCTTTACGCTCGTATGAAACCAGCATACCCCGATGAAAACTTTCCGATACTGTAGACAGAAATCTACGCGAGCAACAAGGAACGCAATGATATGATAATACCACATAAATAAGAGAGACGCATTACTGTGCGCCTGTCATGTTATCCCATCCGACGAATCCCTTCCTCGAGCGTCCCTTCCTCTAATTCTAATGCTCTCTCAACATATAGCAAGCTATTCTTTTCGCTCGCATGAAACCACCATACCCAAGATGAAAACTTTCCGATACTGTATAAAATCACTCCACCTTCGGTAGATTTGGTGATGAATTATGCTCTGTGTATTTTTGTTTGATAATTAATGTATTATCATCTCGATGTTTTGTTTCCATCGTATAAATTTTAATTTTGTTTGTTGTAGCTTGTAATATGACTGAAACAAATAACATTATATAAAATCACTCCACCTTCGATGTCGTGATTTTATCATGTTATTTGCCCTCGCCAATTACCGAAGCAACCAAGCCTGGCAATATCCTCCATTAATATAAATCGCATAATAATCTCGCTACATTAATACCTATAAATTACTTCAAAAACATAGTACCTTTCTTACCATTGCAACAATCAAATATTTTAGTTCGAAAATATGAATAGGAAATTCATAAAATCTTTTTTGGAATCATCTGCGACTGAAAGACAAACTTTAGTCGCTATTTTCCATCGTTCAAGATAACCTCTTGGGAGGTATTCAAGGAAAACTAGAAAGAATTAAAAAAGTCAGCTATCTGAATGAAAATTCAAATTTTCACTTTCAGATTTTTTCTTTCCTTTTCAGTTAGAGTCTTTTCACAATATCTATCAGATGTAGTTCAATGTCCAGCGTGGCTTGTGCCGGGGAAGTAGTTGTTTTCTGTTAGATATTACAAATAAGTCACATTTTTCATTTTTCAATTTTCATGGAGAATGTTCCCCATTTCAAAATCAAATATTGTTTCAACATCTGAAAGTGTTGTTATTCATTGAATTGAACTCATGTTCAATTTGTGAAGTAAGATAATCAAAACAAAATTAACATAACATACTTTTTGTGTAAAATTTAATGAGGAACAATGTTAATATGAGTAAAATTTTCTGTGGGACCAAGGTTTTTTGAGAAAAACGAGAAAAACCATCGCAATGCTTGTTAGGGGAGGATTTTGGGGGTGAAGCTCACACTGTAACTTAAGAACTCTTTCAATTCTGAAAAGTCTCCTTTCGGTGGGGATAATCTCAATATATCAAAATATTATGATTATTTTTTCATGTATTATCAATAAATCAGATAGTTGAAATTACGTTCGATTCAAATGCAAATTTATATTCTGGTGTCGTTGTTCTTGCCACTCATCAGCGAAAGCTAGCTCATTCAATTCAATCAATTTCTTGGAGAATTCCCAAGATAATGACTGAAACTTGCGCCATCTCTAGGTTGCAACTTCAGAGAATCTTCCGTAAGCGACCTTCGAAAAAATATCACATTGAAATGCTCAAACCTTTGCACTCGTGTTCTGGATAATATAAAACTTTCTTTCGCAGTCATTCAGGTACGTTTCCCAAAACTGCAAAAAGCCATATACAGGGTGTTTCAAAATTCAGTATCAAGAAATAGGGGGCGTATATTTCAGGTCAATATAAGACTTTATTTCCTATAAACATATGTCCGCAACTGCTTAATTTCTAAGATATAGGGTGTTATAATTTAACAAAAATGATAATGATACGCTACCTACTGTTTTTTTTTAAATGATTATTATATTTTTTATGAGTGTCCTCTATCTATTCATAAAAATGGTCCCATGACTTTTTTCCCTACGAAGAACAGTTTTCGATTTAAAAAGCAAAATGAGACATACAAAAAATTGCATAGGTACAAGCGAATGACGACCTTTTATTTTTTAAATCGAAAACCGTCCGTCGGACGGAAAATAGTTAAGAGACCATGTTTGTGGAAAAATAGAAGACAATTATGAAAATGATAATAATTTGCCAAAAAAAAAAACAGTAGCGTATCATTATTTTGATCAAAAATAACAGAGCATGTTTACAGAGACGCCACTGATGAAAATTAAAAAACGTTCGCCATGGAAAAAATGTATTTTTATGTGTACTTTGCATGTACCAAAATTAAAAAGAAAAACCAAAGTGGTTTAGAGATATTGAAAAAGAACTGATTTTTTTGTTAAATTTCTCATCATCTCAGAAATGAAGCGGTTGCGGACACATGTTTATGAGAAAGAAAGTCTTTTTTTGACCTAAGAAACACGCCCCTGAAATCTTGATACTGAATTCTGAAACACCCTGTATATAATTTGAAAGATCATTTATTATGATTCACCAGACTGAACTAGTAAATTGTGTTTGAAACAAAAATTTCGAAAGATAGTGGCGTGTCTGTTAAGTTCTATTACCATTAGTATAACCATGGTATTTTAATATAGTATGTTTCCACAGGTAGCTGAGTGCCAACTTGAGGGCAGAGAATGCATAATGGTAACGAGTGGTGCTGTGGCTTTTGGAAAACAGAAGCTGACTCATGAGTTACTCATGTCGCTCTCCATGAGAGAGACACTGTCACCATCCGATCATACGAGAGAGGTGAGGTCGCATCTTGAGAATCATAATATTTCCGTCATTTGCTTATTGTTCTTTTTTTAATATATTTTTTTTTCTTCGCAAGGATGCCTCCATGCTTCTCGAACCAAGAGCAGCTGCTGCAGTCGGACAATCAGGTCTCATGTCATTGTACGACGCCATGTTTTCCCAATATGGAGTGAAGATAGCTCAAGTTCTAGTCACCAAACCCGACTTCTATAACGAAGAAACCCGTAAGAATCTAATCAGCACCCTGGGAGAACTCATCAGTCTCAATATCGTTCCCATTATCAATACGAACGATGCCGTATCACCTCCACCCCAAGTGGATGAACCCATCGGTGGTAAAGGTGGAAAGAGAGGAATCGCGATCAAGGATAACGACAGCTTGGCTGCCATGTTGGCAGCGGAGGTGCAGTCGGACTTACTCATCCTTATGTCGGATGTTGATGGCATCTACAACAAACCCCCGTGGGAACAAGGAGCTAAGTTCCTGCATACATTCACTTCGGATTTGAGACATACCATTGAGTTTGGACAGAAATCCAAAGTCGGAACTGGCGGTATGGACTCGAAGGTTAATTCTGCCACGTGGGCGCTCGACAGGGGTGTATCGGTGGTGATTTGCAATGGTATGTTGGATAAGGCAATCAAAACGATATTGTCTGGAAGGAAAGTTGGAACTTTTTTCACTGAGAATACCATAGGTGGTGGTGTTTCCACTGAAGTGGTAGCTGAAAATGGTGAGTATGCTGGGAAAAGTTCGATATTTAGGAGTCTTTTGAGAAAAAAAAATTAGTTGTTTGACTAATATATTAACGGAAGTGAAGTATTGAAAATACTATCATAATACTATAATACTGATATATGAGTTACAAATAAAAATGATTACTCGGATTGGGACGGTCTTCTTGATGAATGTATATTTCATATATCTATATTTCTACCTGTGTTATCCTATACAGTATCGGAAAGTTTTCATCGGGGGTATAGACAAATCTATGCGAGCAACAAGGAACGCAATGATATGATAATACCACATAAATAAGAGAAACGCACTACTGTACGCCTCCCCTACTACCTCGTCCGACGAATTAACAGCCACGTCGATATCCCTTCCTCGAGCGAGTCGAGGAGAAATTGTAATGCTCTCCCAACATAATAGCAAGCTATTCTTTACGCTTGTATAAAACCAGCATACCCCCGATGAAAACTTTCCGATACTGTAGGTATCATTTTATTGTGAGGTGAAAAGACCGGCACTGAAAATATCACGTAAAATGTTACTAGTTATGACATACATTCATTTGGGGAATGAATCTTCAGCTTTTGATATTTCTAGAAAGGGTTTGATATACCCGATGATGATGTTTCGATTCAATTTGGTGAGTCGATATTTGCTGATGATGCGTGATGATTCGCTGATGATCTCAAAGATTATCTTTATCCTTGAAAATTGCACTGAACATCCGGAGAACTCTCATGTAGATTTTCAAGGATCCATGGTCCATGGAACATGGGATTGCACGTTAAAAGTTAAAGATGAGATCCTCGTCATTCCCAGCTCACACATGGCTCTTGAAGACTTTTGGGGGCTGACATTTTTTGTTCAAATTTGTAATTACGAATCTCCCAGGTTTTCGTAGAAACCCCCTCAGAAGCAGAGCTTGTCCGAGCAAGGGAGTCCCAGGATCTACAGCTTAAAAAGCGGATTCCGAACCGCTTTATCGCTGTGTTGGTGGTGGGGATCGAACCCGGGCCACCTGGGTGAGAGCAAAAGTTCCTAACATCTCGACCACTTCGCTATATTCGACCACTTCGCTATATTGCTCACATATATTGAGAATGAAACGGCGAAACTCTGGATATAGATATCTCCAAGACGTGTGATCGCATTTGGCACCAGGAACTCCCTACCAAGCCTCCATTCATGGCTTGCTCTCCCCCAGTTGTGTTTCATTACCACCCAGCTCTCTTTCTGACAGATATCTATGTGGTGGTTGATAGAATTTCATCCGATACTCTACCTATAAATGCTGGTGTCCCGCACTGATCCATTATAACATCAATACTGTTTCTTCTTCACCATGATTTCTTGAGAGTTACTTCATGCCCAGTTCACAGCTTTGGAAATGAACGTACCCTTCATGCAAGTTTTGGAAGCTCCTCTATCAGTCTCTGGAAACGAAAAGAACGAAGAAGGAAAGTGAACGAAGAGTCATTTGTCTAGTCGGTGATTCTTTCTCACAAAATCGCTCACTTCCCTTAAAAACTGCAGAAATTATAGCAATATATCTCTGTTTTATGATTATTTTCATAGATTAGTTCATCGAGACAGATCCGCCAAAGTTATACTTCACATCCCTCTGTGGTCACTTCAGTTCAAGAAAAACACCAATTATTACTTACTCTCGCTCGATTTTCACGATGTTCTCTGAACATTACAGGATTTTAAAAAAGTGAGAACCGGAACGTAACAATAAAAGAAAATATTGTCGAATTCAATACAATTATCAATAATTTGATTCAGTGAGCCGCATCTAGAATTCTTTGCCAAACGAAACTTGTTATGTACTGTTTTAGTAAAAATGAGTATTCCTCCACTTCATTTATAGGATCATTTGATGAGATATATTTTAGAGTTTTTTCATTTTCGACATTATCAGCCACTCAGTTGCATCTTTCATTTCCCTGATTTTTTTGTAGAAAAAAAAACGCTTTTGAATTACTGAATGAAAAAATCAATTTATCTGAGGAATTCCACAAACAATACTGTTCAGGCCAATGCTATTTCGCATGTATGTAATCGAATCATTTTCAGTCAGTTGCCCACAACGAAATTTTGAGTATCTTCAAATGGTATAGATAATACTTTAGAAAATGAAGAATATTTTTACTTCATTATTTCATGTAAATTAATGGTAAATATTTTACATGTGGAACTGGGCGTACTTGGCTAAATCCAATATAGGAAATTCGTGAAAGGCTGGATTATTTATAATCCATTTTCATGTTTTGGATTTTTTTTCGCTATATTCCATTTTTTATGTATCGTGAAGTCATTTTTCTTTTCACAAGAATGATGGGAATAATAGTTATTTATGGTACTAGTGTGTTATGTTGAAAATAAGTCACGCGAGAAAGATTTATAAATTCAAAAGTAACTTAGGAAACATAACACATGAGTGGCATACAATGTTTTATCCAACACATGACAGTTATGACCCATTATTAATGTCATTTTAGACAAGTAAACTATCAAATAACACACTAGTGAGTTATAATCCATAAGTCACTAGTGAGTTATTTGATAGTTTACTTCTCTAAAATTACATTATTAATGACAGTCATAACTGTCATGTGTTGGATAAACGAATTAAACTACTAATTCTGAACTACCCATGATTTTTAGCACGTGCCGGCGGTCGTATTCTGGCGACGATAACCCCAGAGCAGAGGGCATCCTGTGTTCACACCTTAGCAGATCTCCTTATATCAAAACAGGCTGAAATCCTAGACGCCAACCAAAAGGATCTCCAAGAAGCCACCAAATCAGGTCTGGCCAAGCCACTTTTATCCAGACTGTCTCTGACTCCGGCAAAACTACGAAACTTATCTGTTGGACTCAAGCAAATTGCGGATAGCAGTCACAAAAATGTTGGACGAGTTTTACGCAGAACCAGATTGGCTGACGGCCTGGAGCTGAAACAAATCACAGTACCAATTGGAGTTCTCATGGTCATTTTTGAATCGAGACCGGATTCTTTGCCACAAGTTGCTGCACTAGCGATCGCATCTGGAAACGGTTTATTACTCAAAGGTGGAAAAGAGGCTGCACATAGTAACAAAGCGCTTATGGAACTCGTCAAGGAAGCCTTGTCCACTGTAGGAGCCACTGCTGCCATTTCATTGGTAAGGTCAAGTAATTCATGCAATTTGGAAAGAAAACGTTTTAGTGAAAAAAATATATTTTTTTTCAATTGGTACCCCTTTTCACCTATTTGAAGCACGCCACAGCGTGTGCACATCAAACTTTCAAAAACGCGCGTTTTTTAAAATTAGCATGGATACATCAGCAACTCGAGAACAGTCTGAATGACAATGTTATCATTATTGATCTGACAGGAGTACCTTGTAAAGTCAAATGAAATATTACAAAAAAATGAAAAACTTTTATTCAAACATCAACGGAAGGTATAGGTACTGATGTCACATCACGAATTTAACCATTTTACATTATAAGTTCTTATTTCCATTATTTGTGATAATGAAACTAGTATTTATGATTTTAAAGTGCATCAATTGAAAAAAAATACGTAAAGTATTCGTGGATAACTGATCTTTCAAACACTTGCTCTATTTCGAAAATTAGCGCGTGTTTGAAAGACCTTTTTATCCACTTATACTTTAATATACTAGTTCAATAAGTTTTAATTTCCTTTCTCCATTTCTTCCATTTCTCCAATAAACTTCCAGAAATGGAGATTTCGTCTGTTAACAACAGTTTGAAGAAGTTGTTGTGGTGATAGTGAGGTTTTTCAAGACAATATAAACCCTCACAAGTTTTCTTCATAGAACAGTTTGCGAAAAAACAATGCTGAAAGCTACCGAATGTCTTCCAAATGAGTTCTTCATGTACACGAAACTGAAAATATATGATTAATTTGTGTTTCAGTCCCCAAGTATTTTAACTATTTCACTATCATTATTTCACCACTTAGAATTTCAGTCGTCAGGAATACATTTTCAAAAAATATTCCTGAAGATACTAATATGCTCAAAGTGAAAATTTGTGCAGGTCTTTTTACGTTTGTAGCGTTTTTTTGCGCTATTTCATGTTGTATGATTGAACTACATCATTATATATAACTAAAGGATTTTTTAGGTATCCACGAGAGAAGAAATCGGTGATCTGTTGTCAATGGAACAACATATCGATCTGATCATTCCACGTGGAAGCAGCGAGTTAGTTCGCAGTATTCAAGAGCAAAGTCGCCACATACCAGTTATGGGACACGCTGAAGGTAAATCATCGAACGTGAATAACTAGTAGTAGAATGACAAACTCAATCAAGAATTGTTCATGGTATTGAAAATGCATTTGAGATCGATAATAATTGTCGGGCACGAAAAAACAAAAAAAAAAAAAAATTAAATTGAACAAACCATGACTTCAGTACGGCGGATACCATTTGTGGTCCAGTACATAATATGCTAGTTACACAATGACAAATTCATGCTTCTCTGACTGACTCTATGTGAACGAATGTGAGTTGTACAGAGAAGGTGAAGAAGCAATTCAATCAAAGATCACTTCGTATATTCTGGTATCAAGTTTCATGGTTCCACCCATTCCATGGAGTTGTTTCTAGTTTAACAAAATTCAACCAATCAAAATTTGAAAACGTATATATGATTTCAGCCGACAACTGGAACAATGTATAAACCGTCTCCTCGAATAGTGTGTTTTCATTATATCGCCCTTAACGCTCTATACATTTTCCATTACACCATCTCAAATTTTGGAACGTCTTGCTCAATAGGTCTGGGGTTATCTTCCTATATTTTGCTTAATGCACTCTCAATTCGTTCAAGTTTTGTGGTCCAGTACGATACATATTTCGTATTAAATATCCCCATCTAATCTAAGAGAGTCAATTTAAAGAAATCTGCATTGCATTGTTCATTGCATTGCATTGTTCATTGCATTGCATTGTTCAAGAGAGTCAAGTCTAGTGAACGAGGAGGCCATCAAATAAAAGAACTGGTCCTTATTCCTTGGGATGTTTCATCAAGCCATCTCCGTACATCAATCACAATATGGAAAGATGCACTGTCTAGTTGGAATATATTATTTCCGCTTCAGTGGTTAGTGCCTTAATAAAATCTCAGAGAGTCGTATAGTCAAAAAATTATAAAATCTTTCCCCATTCAGTATTCGAAAAATACTGTTTTTGAATTTTCCCACCCAGACATCGATTTTTCGTGATTACCGTCTTCACCACATGGTGAAGAGAATATTGCCTAGGAAGTTGTCATCATTCAAAATATTCACCTAGGCAGAATGAACAGAATTCCAACCTTCGTTCCTCATTCATTCTAAAGTATGTATGATTTTCGGATTGAAGGAAATAACTTTCTGTTTATCTGGAACGCTCGCATAACAATTTCACAATTCGACAGAACTCATCAGGAATTTTTATTTAATTTCATTTAATTTTTTGATTGACTTGATAAAGATCCAAAGTAATATTATTTTACAAACTACACAGAAGACGATTCAATTGTATATTTTTTTTTTCGGCAACCCTCCGGGAATTATGTACTTTCCGGACCAGGACGGAGAGTGCTCGAATTTTGATATAAATATTCATATAAATAAGAATTAGAATGTTTCTTTTAGTGCCTATCTTCTGTTCGAATTTGAATATTTAGTACAAATAAGAACTGAAATTTTCGAAATTTTGTTCTACAAACAAATATAATAACCGAATTAGTCTAAGAGACGGAATAGAGGACGACCTTTACCCACGTGTTAACTAGATGAAAGATACTTTTCATGGAGTTTCATAAATAGACGAATACTCCTTTAATTGCTTGCCTATCAAAATTTAGTCCGGAATATACAGTGAGTTTAAAAAATTTGCACCATTTGGAAAACTTTTTTATTATCGATTTATCAGAAAATTTTAATACTCATATAACTTGTTGCATTGCAAAATACTTGCCAAAATTTGTCAAAATCTCAAAATTCCAAAAGTGTACAGGGGAAAACAAAAAATAGGAATTTTGATAAGGTGTAAACTACTCCTTATTTTTGACATTTTCAGTTGCACCAATTTGTATGAGGAATACAATTTTCTGACAAATCGGTAATAAAAAAGTTATCCATGTGGTGGCAAATTTTTGAAACTCACTGTAGGTATATATTCTGGACTTCATTTTGATAGGCAAGCCATTATAGGTGTATTCGTCTATTTATGAAACTTCATAAAAAGTATGTTTCATCCGGTTAATACATGGGTAGACTTCCCTTCGTCCCTTAGACTAAATGTGTCTTATTGATTTGTTATTCTATACGGTTACCGAAAAAATAGTGTACCCAACACGTCCAAAAACAGTTTTTATGGACTCGCAGACTTCCAGATTTCACCTACGGCTCGCCCTAGAATCTTGTCCATTTTGTCCAAAAAAAAAACAGTATTTTCCGGAACTGTTACGTAAAATACTATTTTTACTTCGTTATTGTTGTATTCAATATTTTAAAGCCGTTTTTTACTATTTCAGGTATTTGCCACGTCTTTGTAGATAAGGATGCCGATCTGTCAAAAGCCATCAAAATCATCCGTGACTCAAAATGTGATTATCCAGCTGCTTGCAACGCAATGGAAACTCTCTTGATCCACCAAGACCTGATGGAAGGTGACTTTTTCTCCGACGTATGCAACACATTCAAGAAGGAAGGAGTTAACATCTATGCAGGACCTGCTCTCAACCAACTTTTGACTTTTGGACCCCCTCTTGCCAAAACAATGAAACATGAATACGGAGCTCTGGAGTGTTGCATTGAAGTTGTGAAGAACATGGACGAAGCTATCAACCATATTCATACGTTTGGAAGTGGACATACTGAAGTTATTATCACTGAAAATAGTGAGTAACAAAATAATGTATGTTCTTCACAATGCAAAGTTCGGATATAAAATAGAAGAGTCTGGACACGTTTTGTTGAATATATCAAAGAATAGACATGAAGTAGTCCAAATAATAATAATAATGATGATGTTCCGCCATTGACCGGCCACAAACGAATGTATGGACGAAGTCGCTGGCTGAAATGGACAAATGTCGATAAACTGAATTGTTCATTGAAAGGCGTTGAAACAACACAGATCTGGTTATCAGAACTGTTATAGTTTTGTAAACGAAAACATTTTGGAAGTCAACATTAAAGTTTAAGAGGGGGTCGTGAAATCTATGCGGTCACACAAACACTTCGACCTATTAGACTTTTTGTGCATGAACCTCATTATATTAGAGGCTAATGTTCTGTAGTTTCAGCAACTATAATTCTCTGATAATCCCATTTTCCATTTTTAGAGGTGGTACCTCCGAGGGCAGTGTCCAGTGAGGAATGCCGTTAACAATTTCGAATCTTAATCAACTCAAGAAGCTGTTTAGCCTTTTGCTTGTTTTTGTCCTGAAACTCTATTACAGTGATATTTCATTCCATGGGTTCCCAGCGTTGAAACTCATCTTTCAAGAGGGCTTTGGAGGGTTTATTCGTAGTGTACTCGTTATGCCATATTCGTTCTTTATGACCTGGCACCTCGTTGTTTGCTGCCAGTTGTCTCAGATGTTGTTTGTAGTCCCAAGCCAGCTCAGTATGACTTCAGGACTGTCATTGCTGCTGGCTATCTGACAGTATATTTTCTCAATTAAACCAATGCCATTGAAATGTTCTTAGACTCTTTGAAGATGTTGTGCTGGGGCTAAATTTCCAATTCATCTCCGTTCTAAGTTCTCAATTGTACTCTAAATGAGCTTTTTTGTAGTTTTTTGAGAGTCTCAGACTCGAAGCTTTAATTGGCACTTCCACGATGGATGTTGATAAATCTCCAGTAATGAACTCTGGAACAGGAAAATGATTCAATATCGGGTTGCTCGTAGTTTGTCGTGAGAAGTAATGTAGAGTAAGTAACACTATTTGAAGTTGGGTCCTAAAATTATCCAGGGCTCTTGGTGCAGCCCTAGGTGAACATTGTCTTTAATAAATCTTCTTCCAAGCATACTCATGATTGCTTTTGGATGTTGAGAGTTCATTTTCGAGGTAACTACGCTTTGGACTTATTTTGTCGAATGTTCAGAAGGGGCTTCTGGCTACTCCTCTTTTATAGCTCCACTGGCATGGAGGCTGTTCTGGATCTGAGGTACAGTCTTGCCTTTAGTCAGGATATACCCTCTGCTTGCAAATTGCCTATCAAAAAAATTCCACGTTTGTTTTCCTCAAATCAAGAGGGCTGAAGTCGGAGACTGAGAGATTCATAAAAGTCTGCCAGGATGATGTCTTTCGCACCGTGGTGTCTTTAGTCACGTGATTGGTATATAAAGGTCTCTAAAATGAGATACCGTGAAAACCACCTGAGAGTATACTCAATTTCCCCTATGAAACTATGTTAAATTCATGGAATCTGCATGAATCGACAATGTTTATAACTAATTTATAACTCATCTTATTGCAGAGGAAAACGCTAGCACCTTCCAGAAAAAGATTGACAGTGCCTGTGTCTTCCATAACGCTAGTTCTAGATTTGCGGACGGATTCAGATTTGGACTCGGAGCTGAAGTCGGTATCAGTACCGCCAGAATTCACGCTAGAGGTCCTGTCGGGGTTGAAGGTCTTCTGACCACTAAATGGGTACTTGATGGAGTTGACCACGCTGCGGCTGACTTTGCGGAAGGAGGAAGTCGTACGTGGTTGCACGAATCTCTTCCAGTCGACTAGTTAAACGTTGGTATTGCAATATAGTGGTATGTTTTCATTTTAGTACGAATGTGAAGAATGTTCAGAGCTCATTTATATTTGAATTTGTGCATACAGAGAACTGTCATAAAATCGAATGTTTCAATCTAGAATAGCATTTCTCTTGTAATTTAGGCCAAATGATTTTTTTTTCAAAATTAAATCAAATACGAATTTGATGAAGAATAATGAAGTGCTGTTAGTAATATTGAAACCTATTGTTCACTTATGAAATGAAACTATTTTGCTACAACACATGTAAATTTGTAAATAAGCTGAATTGTTATTAGAATAATTTTTTAAGTTTTTTATGTGATAATAAATTATTTTTACTTAAATTTGTTTTCCTTCAAACAGTTTGCATATTTGGTGGGTGGTAATTCAATATAAAAGGTGTATTCGAGGTAAATTTACACTGGGAGAGACAAATGTATTTTTGGTGAAAAACCTGAAAAATACATGATTGCCTGACATGGTTTTATTCCTTTGATACTAGATGTGGTTTTGAATACATATAGACCGTCAGCTAGTGACAGATTTGGGTGCCCTATCGAATAGGATTGAAAAGTATATCGATTTGGAGTAAAAGGAAAATAATTTTACGAGTTGCTCCTGGGAATAACATATCAAAAATCATTTTTTATTGTTTTCCTCGTATTTCCTAACTACGGTATGGAACTACAGAGGGTGATTCGTTAGGTCGTTTTAAGAAAAAAAGTTCCTACGAACATATGTCCGGAGTTGTTTCTTGTCCGAGATACAGGGCGTTGATTTTTTTTTTTCAAATGCCCTGTATCTCAAAAACAAAGCAATTCCGGACATATGTTCATGAAAACTTTTTTCCTAAAACGACCTAACGAATCAGTCTCTGTAGTTTCGTACCGTACGAACACGAGGGAAACAAATAAACACTGTACTGAAAAATCGAATTCTCGATATAATATCCCCAGGAGCCACTCGTAACAATTTCTTCATTTACTCCAAATCGATATACTTACTTTTCAACCCTATTCGAGGCTTGGCTGGGTTGGTATTATTTTTCTTTTATCAGATTCACATAGAGAAAGAAATAGAGAAGAAGGGGAAATTACCAAAAAAGGAGTTAGAAAGAGAGGGATGTGAAGACAGAGAAGAAAGAAGGGAGGGAAAGGTAAGAGTTCGTGTGAAAGAGAAAAAACAGGGTGGCATCGAGAAAACGGGGTGAGAGAGAAAGTGAGATGAAGAGAGAAGAGCAGAGGAAAAGATGGGAAGAGATGAAGAGAGGACGCTGAGGGGAAAAGGGCGATAAGGAGAAGAAGGAGAAGAAGAAGTTAGGAAATTAGTTTGATTATATTTTATATAGTAAGGGTTAGGATTGAATGCCAACTTTTGCATAAATAAGCAGGTGCTCAATTAACGAGTGAAATCAATTTTAGACTCTTTAAATTTTGAGAAACAATATACTTTGAATAAGGTTCGTATGGTTCAGATTAAATGACATTCATCTAATGAATAAGCAGTTCATTATTATTCCCCATCTTAATTTCTACGCACTCAAATGTTTACGCAAGGTTAGTTCGTTCTCATTACAAAAACTCTTGGACTCACTACCTTGCCTTTCACTTCTAGCCCAGGAAGTTCTGATTTTGTCCTCTAACTCGTTATCTGGATAGCTTTCGAATAACAGTTTTTTGAATGACAGTTCGACATTAAAGACCGATTCGTAAACTTGACGTTCTGCTTGCCATTAGTCGTTGGGCTTGAAGTTGGCACCAATGCAATGCAGAACGGTCAACGGCGTTCATGAAAGAATGAACGACGAACGTAAAAGGCAACGGCAACGGCGAACGGAACGTCAAGTTAAATGATCAACCTTTATACCTATAGACGGTTATTCAAAAAGACAATTCTTCGAACTGACAATTTTTCGAATGTTTGAATACACAATCTTATGAAATAAGATGGTTTTAGTTTGTATATTATAAAATGCTATCACTTGTACAAATAAGCAGATTAGTTATTTAGTTTTTTCGAAACTAGAAAATATTGTAACAAATAATATTGAACTACGATGGGGAAATATTGTGAAAAAACAAAAGAATACAGATGTGATATGTAAATGAACACGCACGAATACATAAATACACATAGGCGGGTGACACACTGAAGAAACGAATTTCGTGAAACTCGTTTCAAGAAACAGGCAACTCGTTTCAATATAAAAAAACTCATGTACTTATATGAAACGATGCACACTGGTGTTTCGGAAACAGGATACCAGAAAGTGTTTCGTCAACAAGTTGCACGAAACCCAGCGTGCTCTGTTTGTTGTTACTTGTTTCTTGAAATTATTTCATTCGAGTAGTATTCGTCGTGCTAAAGGACGGTATATATCATTTTTCTGCGGATTTCAATACTAGTATCTAATCAAAATGCCAAAGGAAAAATCCAATTTAGATATTAAACTTGTAAAAATTGTCGAACAGCACCCTTGTTTATATAATTATCAGTAACCGGAACATAGCGACGGGACTATGGCATGGGACAAAGTGATTGATTACAAAGATGTACCCAAAAGGATCTTGTTTTCTTAATTACTCTATTTCGGCGACTGCGGTTCGCACACTATAATAAAAATACATCTACTTCATCGAAAGGCATATTTGCTACTAGTTATTTTAATAATATAATACATGAAACCAGTGTCTCTAATGTGCACTAAACGAGAAACTAGTTTCATGTAAACAAGTATCACAAACAAGTTTTACACAATCAATTTCTCTAGTGTGTCACCTTACCTACAAGTAACATGAAAATTACAATTACAAGCAATTAACATATTGGTTTCATGCACAAGTGACAGACCTTGGAGGTAAAACAACCTAACCTAGGATATCCGACAACCCACCTAACCTCACTTTTCCGTTTTATTTATACTGAATCGTTCTTTAGAGTCTGTCAATAGAAACGCAATCACTTCTTGAGTAAAAAAATCAAAAATTTTCACAAATTATTCAAGAATAGGAGAACAGCAAACGAAACGAAATGGAAAAGTGGGGTTATTTCTTCTTCTCTTTCTACGATTGAGTTTGTTTTACCTCCAGGGTCTGTCAATTGTGCACGAAACCAATTGTTGGGTATTAAATAACCCACCAAAATTAAGGTTATGAAACGGCATACAACGAAAAAATCAGAATTAATACACGGTGTGATGTTTTTCACTGTATTTGTGGATGTTTTGTACTTTATTTTCTCGAGTTTACGCACCTATTTTCGAGAAGAGGTGAGGTTGGGACACCAACTGTAATTTTTTTTCGCTGTAATTTTCCAAAACAGTTTTGGTGAATTTTAGAAATTTTTCCAAATTCTCACATAATATGTTCTCTATCTAGCCTTCAAGGGACAATACGATAGTGGATGACAGTAAGTGCTTGAAAAATGAAATGCAAATTTTGAACTGGAAAGACAGACAGATAGACACTTTGAAAAACGGGGTAACTTGAAATGAGTAAATTTCAATGAATTCTTGATAATATGTCGGATTATTATGAGTCACTAGTGTTTTATTGACTTCATAAGACGTTTGTAAATAGAAGCACTATGACTTTATATGCCAGCTGTGGATAAACAAAAATAAAATTTCATTGAGAATTGCATATATCTCACCTTGTGCTCCGTTCAGGATACTCGCCTGTGACGTTTTTTCTAAATTTATCACTAGGTAACCAAAAATAATGAATCTACCGACGCGACTACTAAATCTTTCAAAATCAGTAAATACATTGTTTGACTCGAGCCTTGAAAAACTTTTGAAAAATTCAGAAATTTTGTTCATTTACGACAAACGTGTTATTTTGTGTTTTCAACTAACGAATAAACATCAATAATTCATAATGTGCGGATGTTTCGGAATTGGTTGTCTGATGATCTCAGTTATATTGTTAAATGAAACAAGTGGCTTGGCAACTGTCAGTTTATCTAGTGATGAGGTTTTACTCAAGGAGGTTTCCTATGGAGAGACTGTGGTTTTAAAATGCAGAAGTAAGGATGTGAACCATAACTTTGAATACTGGTTGGTGGATAGCCAAGATGCCATCATTGGGCCAGCCAATGAAAACTATGATAAAAGTCGATACAATTACGAAATTTTGTCCGGAAATCTGATCATTAGGGTGAGTGGTTTTCAGGTGGCAGTTAGGTAGGCACATAAAACAATAATTAAATAATGATAATAATAATAATAATTATAATATTAATCGTTTTCATTTTTCTATAATCGTTTGATACACATTGGCTTTAGATATGAATTATATTGGACAATTCATGACGATATCTGTCAATTCCTGGTATCTGGAATTTTTATGATATTCAAGATTCATCTACGATATTTTTGGTTGAAATTTCCTTTCAGGTGCTAGATTATTTACCGAATACTTTCTGAATAATGTTCTGTGTGTAAAATATCCGGAAGAAAATTATATTTTTATGGTATGGGTGATTTGTTGGGATCAAACGGCTAAGAAGATCTGGGATGAAAGTTTTTCCATATGCTCACTGAATCCGAGTGTGACCCTCATCGTTCCGTTTGTAGTCTCGTAGCCATACTCATTGATCTCAATATATACGAATTTCGTGAATACCTTATTTTTAAAATTTCAATCTTTATGCCTTTCGAAATTTTTAAATTGATGTGGCCCCAGCGCAATCTGACGAGTAATTATAATGTACCATCTCTTAAAAAGTACTATCGGTAATACCATTAAAAATATTTTCGGTTCCATTGTCCCACATCAAACCGTTCAAATTTATCGAGGATGGGTACCATTCTGATCACCATTTTTTCTTGATATTCTGGATGCGAATTGCAAAAAAAAATATTAAAGAAATTCAAATGGTTTTTTTCTCTTGATTGTACATCGAATTTTTCAAAAAGTAAAATGGGGGGGGGGGGGTGACTATAAAAAGCCGCACATTATATAGACATACCATGAAGATTCTTGCTTCTCTGCAGCCCTATCAAACTTGATATCACTGAATTCTTAATGACGAACCCTATCCAAACAAGGCAAAATATACTGGGTGCCCTAGTTATTTTTACTAAAATTGGGTTATTGGATAACAATTGGGTGGGGTTCAAAAGCTGACCCCTCGGAAAAGAAAATCCACCTGTCTAAGGATTTTTGCAAAATAATTTCTTATTCAAAAAAAATAGGAACTTGAAACTCATATTTTTTTAAATATAATTTACATTTCCCGGTTCATTTATCACTATATTTTAATGAATTCTCCACCATATGATAGTCTGATCTCTGTAGACACTATCATGATTAACTGATGCAAAAAAATTAAGTAATACGTGTGCGAAATCTGTATTTAGTTTTTCCGAATTTAGGAAATTTCAGAAAAATTGAAATATACTCATGTGGAATGAAAGTTGGAAAATCCATTAGGAAAAATTTTATAGTCATAGTTTTTCCAATGAAAGGATTTTTTGGGAGATATATTTTCTTTAAATGAAGTGCGCCTGCCGTCTGCCTGCTTAACTCCTAGTCAAAGCTGAATGCTTTCGATATTGTGTTTGTGATTCAGTAGATATTCCTATCCATTAAAAAAAACGAAAAAAGTGGATAACTGGAAGCTTGATTAATTCTGTGGACAAAAAAAAATGATATGTATCGTAAACTACGAAAAAATCCAAACAATACAGATCTACAAGATGAGTATCGAAATTATAAAGAATTTTTGGAAAAAAGAATTCAAAAGGCGAAAACAAAATACTACGGAGGGCTCAAATTGAAAGAGGAGGAAATAACTTTGAAATACTTTGGCAAACTGTCAATGAAAAAAAACCTGAACAAGAACCAATACCTATAAATATGATAAAAACAAAAAACGACGAAACAATCAAAGATCAATTAAAATAGCAGATTATTTCAACGATTATTTTATTTCTATAGGTGAGAAATTAGCAAATTATATTAACAGAAATGTAAATTACTCCGAAATTAAACGTAAATGTAACCATTCCATATTTCTAAAACCAGCAACTGAAGAGGAAATAAAAAATATTATATCCCAACTTAAGAAAAGCTCCTGGTTGTGACGAAATCAGAGCAGAAACTCTAAAACTAGTGTGTAGTAGTATTTTGAAATAAAAAATATGGTGTTTTCTCAATAGGAAGCGCGGGGGGAGGGCATCACCTCAGAATTTTTAAACAGCATGGGGGGGGGTCAAGTGGCACATCGTTGAAAAGAGAATTCAATTATCTTCACAACCATCTGAATATTTTTGAATTTTGTAATTTTTTACCAATTTCGATTTTTATGCCTTTCGAAATTTTTAAGTTAATGTGCCTGCCCCCAGCGCCATCTGTCAAGTAATTGAGTTATTTCTTCTCTCAAAAAGTAGTATCGGTAATACCCTTCAAAAAATTTTTCATTGTTCCACATCAAACCGTTCATATTTATCGAGCTATGAGTACTATTCAGATCCACATTTATATTTGATATTTCGAACTTGAATTGCAAAAAAGATATTAACGAAACTTAAAAGAATTCAGATGGTTGTAAAGAGAATGGAATATCCTTTGCGACGTTGTGCCGCTTGACCCCTCATGCCATTTAAAAAGTTTGAGTTAATGTGTCCCCCTCACCCCTATGGACAATCACCATTTTTTTATTTCAAAATGTAGTATTGGTACAACCATGCAAGAGTTAACAGGGGGGGGGCTATTGCATTGCGGTGGTTTTTCTCGTTTTTCTCAGAAACCATTGGTCGCACTAAAAATTTCATACTAACTAAAAATTTCCCCATGAAGTTTTCTATTCGTATTAGGGTTGGTTGGAATGAAGCTCAGCCTTCTTACTTCAGAATTATTTTGATTTTTATACTCTCCAAAATGGACTAGAAAGCAATTATACACTGATAATGATTTTAAAAAGAAACGTGTTTTGGCAGGGCGTTTCGAAAGCTGAGGAAGGAATTTACAGTTGTGTATCCAGGGCCGTTGAAGGAAATAACATGAGGGTAGACAAAATTAAAATGATGTTGAAACAGAACTGGGAAGATTCAGATGCAAATGAATTCCATGTGAGTATGGATACCTTCATGAAATAGAAATATGAAAACTGGAATAAGTACACTAAGTTTTTTCACCAACTGATTATTTTTAGTTGTCATTGATCTCAGCACGGAATATCTCAGAAAAGTGTGAAAGTTTTATCGTTGGTTTCCTTACAATAAAAAATGACAAAAGTTTAATATTACAAAATAGGGAGTTGTTCAACTTCAAACATTTGATAAAGGGTGTTTCCGAAATTGGACCAATTAAGAAAATGGGTTATTATTTGGAACATAATGTAATCATAAATGGCAAGAATTTTCATTTTTGAAACAATCAAAAATTTTCGAAATTTTTATTAAAAGTTTATGAAATCGCTTGCAGTTACCTTTGTTTGGGAGGCACTGGTTTGATTCTCCAGGATACAGTATGTCTGCCTGCTGACAGTGTTTCAGCGCGGTTTGTGCAGGCTGTAGACCTCTGATCTGTGAATATCAAAAACATTTTCGAAATGTTTAAAATTTAATATCTCCGATAATACTTTTTTTTTCTACAAAAATGTATTTCCTCATTTCCTTTTGTTTTATCATTTTCAACTTCCCATTTCATTTATTGCTCCATTTTCGGAAACAACCTCAATTGTTACCTTCAATTCACGCGAAAAATATGATTTATTTATTTTTCTAGATGAATACTATCAAGATCCTGATTGTTCTCATTACACTCGTCCTCTTGGGAATTGGGGGTTACGTCATTTTCCAAATGTGGAGAAAACAAATCAGATATTCTACATTCTCAGGTGAAAGAAAATTAAGACGATTACTTTGTTGGTTGATAATTCATTTTGACTTTTAAGCACAAGATGAAGATGAAGATGAAGAGGGTAATGAAGAAATATTCCAGTCTCCCACAACTTCGGGAATGTTGAGGTCAAGGAGCCCAAGTAGAATAGTTCTAGACAACAATAAGTATACTGATAATCTCACTGACTTTGAGAGTTTTTTAGACACTGCCAATGACAAGTAGATTTTGTTCATGATATTGAATTTAATAAACCCTATTTATCCTAGTTATTTAAAACCACCTGTATGTGAAAAAAAGTAGTTTGAGTGAATGTCCCTAGACCAGGCTTTATTATTCGGAGGCAGTATGATCTGTTTGGACTGCAACATCACCTGACTTCATGGTGACCCGACTCCTCTAGAGTTTCTCAATGCACCTTACAATTTTGTTGGATTTCTCGGACATCTGCACGAAAACGGTTATGATATGTAATAAATATGCCTTGCGATAATCAAAATAGTTATATTGTTCATTATTTGAAATGGAACTCTCAATTTTTAAACCTAAAAAATCTGACGAATTATAGAGTAACTACCTCAGGGTAATAAAAGATTATAGAGATGCCTTATCCATCCTTGTCTTGAAGTCAACATAACTTTGTTTACAAGCGAGGGCCTTGTACATGTCAAGTCCGTATTCATTCGGGTAGTTTCGTGTATGCCCGCTCATTTCATTCGGATCAAGTTCTCAAGTTGTCATTCTTCGTTTGTATTATGGTCTTTCTTACTCAATAAATTTAAACAAACCGTCCATAACATTTCATTTACCACCCGTCACCCGTCTCGACCACAAATTTAATAGAAAAGGATAGTTCATGTTCACTTCAAAACAGGGATTTGTGTAGGTATAGGCAGGGCATCTCCATGTTTTTTATTACTCTAAGGTAACTACTCACAGGAAGTTGAATATGCATTTTTTTCTGAATGGTACAACTGACTTTTCTTTTTGAAAAGGGGAACATTCTCCATGAAAATTGAAAAATGAAAAATGTGATTCATTTCTAATATCTAACAGAAAACAACTATTTCCCCGGCACAAGCTACGCTGGACATTGATATTTAATATTCACAGTGAGTCACAAATATTTTCAAAGTTTTACAACCTTGAGTTGTTACAGGCGAACGCTTTCGCGAATAAAAGGGCAAATGGTAAGAGAAAATAAACAGTTTATGTGGAGCCGTTGAAATGACAGCACTGACTGCTGTCGAAAGCACTCACATGTATTACAAAAAATAACCAACTTTGAACCATAAAGTCCATAAATAATTTGACTACTCTACGTTTCTGCCACTGCAAGTTCAGGCAGGGCCGAAAATTAGATTTTCCATAACTTTTCAGAAATTTGATGTCGGCGTTCAATCACGTTTTCTGTGAAAACGAGCGCATTTTATAAGAATTTACTTGGAAAAATTTTTGTGGAAAATTGAATTGTTTTTCACCCTGTTGAGTTGTTTTTCCGATAAATTATATATTTTCCAAGAGTACAGCAAAAATCTATTTAATTATATATTTTAAACGAAAAAAAAATATATCTGGAATTTTGGTAAAACAATTTTTTTTTCGTGTTTATCATGGTTCCAACTACTCGCATACCAAGTTAGGTGGTGCTATAATCTATTCTTGTCTCTAAACCCAATCGTACTGGAGTACTGGATGGACGTCACCTGTACTGAATGGGATAAAAATTCTATATGCCCAAGAGGCGAAATAATTAGAAGTAATCTTCAACCATAAGTTAACTTAAAACCAACACCTACAAAAAGTTATAGAAAAAAAGTAGAATAGCCTTCAATCTGTGCAGGTGAATGTGCGGAAAAAATTGGGGGCTGCACCAAAAATGACTACATGGCTCTATGCCAGAGTTATCAGACGCATGATAACGTATGGTTCGGTGGTATGGTGGCCAAAGACCAAACAGGTAGGAATGCAAAGACAAGCATATCTGAGAGCCACCGAGGCCATGAGAACCACCCCAACAGACGCCTGAGAGGTCTTGCTTAACCTGCCTCCCCTACAAATATACATACAAGGCGAAGGCGAAGGTCAGTGACGAGCAGGCTGCTTAGAGCACCCATAAGCAAAATTGAAAAACGACCCGGTTACAAAAATGCGATTAGATGGCATACTTCCCAGAAGCTTTGACAAAACTTCCAAGGCAAGTATAACGGACAGGGATGCGTGGAAGGAGGGACCTCCCATCAATGCGGAAATCGCTGTCTACACATAAAAACACCAAAATCTCAAAAACTAAACGAGATGTGGAAAAGTGTGTACAAACAATTTCATTTTACTCGGTTAGTACTACAAAAAGTTATGAATGAAATTTTTTCCTATTCCAAAAATAAAAAAATTCGTCGGGACTCGTTTCGACGATTTTGAATAATTCAGTATATTAGCTTAACTGCAACAGATTTTGAAATTTTACACAGGACCTTGTTTGATCGCCTCTATAAAATGTACAAATAATGTAAATGAATTGTTTCTTTGAAATCAATAGTACGGAAAATATTTGAAAAAAAATCGGAAAAATCGATATACCTCCAGAACCAATGAAAATTTAGGAATTATTTTTTTGTTCGACGATTTTGAATAATTCCAAATATTTCCTAAACGGTTGCATATTTCCAAATATTTCATAAGACCTTTTATGATTGCTTTTGAAAAATATACAAAAAATGTAAATGAAATGTTTCTTCGAAATCAATAGTACGGGAAATATTTTTAAAAAAATCGGAGAAATCGATATATCTCCAGAACCAATCAAAAATTACGAATAATTTTTCTGACAAGAAAACTTTTCGACGAACTCTACCGACCCTCCCAATCTGATTTCTCCGAATTCGTTAACAGAGCGGGAAAAAAATAAAATCCAAAAAAATTGGTCGGGACTTGGCAAATACTTTCGTTTCGACGATTTTGAATATTTCCGTATATTACCTTGACGGCTTCTGATTATAAAATTTCACATGGTACTATGAAAAGTTAGTGGTGGAATTTTTCCTTTTCTGAAAATGAAAATTTTTTTCGGGACTTTTTCGGGACTTTTTCGGGAGAATGATTTCGACAAATTCGATTAATTTTAAATATTTTCCAAACGCCTGCAGATAATGGAATTTTGCATAGGACCTTTTCTAATCGCATTCAGAAAGTATACAGAAAATTGAATGCATTTCTTTCTTAACATCAATGGTCCGGGAAATAATCCAAAAAAAAACGAAACTTTTGGGACTTGGCAACACGGTCGTATTATTCATATTATTGGTGAAGACCAATTATAGTTTTCATCGGATTCGCGCACTAAGATCGTATTATTCATATTATTGGTGTTGACGAATTATAGTTTTCATGTGCACACGAGGTTTACATGTGCACACGGGGGGCTAGGATCGTCGCGCGAAGAGCGATAGTTAAGCCGCCGGCAGGCCAAGTTTGGGCGCAAAGCGGATGCTAGCGTAGGCGAATCCCGCACCCACATTTGTTATTATTATTATTATTATTATCATTATTATTATGAATCGGTCCAAATCAATTCATAATATACGCTTGTATAGATTTCCTTGGATTTACGTTTTAAGACTGAGGATGCGAGGATTAAAAACCTAGAAAACCATATCGATAAAACATATTTTTTTTATTCAAACAATAGTCGTTTCTTGCAAATCTTCTCTTTTCTTGAAACCCTGATTGCGTTCGTTCAGATAAACATTTTTGTTCAAACACGTTTCTTGATTTGCTTGCTTTGCCATCTCTGAGAATTGAATACAGACAACGTATGTGTGATGAGACAAGGCGACCAAGCAGCAGCCACCTTCTCTCTGTTTCTGATAGTTTGGGTTACTTACAGACAGATGGCGAAAGTAGTTTCTACGACTACATCTGCTAGAAGTGCTGGGCAGTGTCTAGAAACTCGGCATCTGGTCAGCAATTTTAATATTTAAGTAAGTAGTACGAGTACTGTAGTAGTAGTAGTAGAGTTGCCACAAATTACTATAGTAATGAAAAATCAGTTTACCAGAGTCAATTAATTATTTGACGTGATTGCATCTGCAGTATTTCCTGAAACCATCAAATTAGTGTTTGTGAAAATTCTTGTTTGATAGTTATAGGTTTATTCGTTTGCAGCAAGGTGTAGTGTAGTGTGGTGTAATTTACACCACATTTTGATCGAGTGTAGCTGAGTGCAGTTCAAACAAATTAATTTAATAGGTACTAAAATCAAGTGTAAATCACACCATGTGTTGAAAAGTGCTACACCTCGATGCAAACGAATAAAACTTATTCCTTCTAACGGAATATAGAGTAATTATAGACACTTTATCTTTTTTTGTTTGCAAATGAGAAATGGCTTCGGGTGTCTTCGATTTCATTTTGTAATTTTGTTTACTGTGGAATTTGTACTGTGGAATGTGGTACAAAATTTAAATTTCAAACAATTTTGTTTCACCAATTTCCTCGTTTGAGAAGAGAAGAAGTCACATATACGTTCTTTAACATAAAATTATATTTTAATTTATTCGATTGAATATACCTACCTTAAGGAATATCTGAAAAAAATTCTACAATCATCATCCTTTGATTTCGCAGTTCTTAGAACTTAAACGTTTGACTTCGGTTGCACCGACAGACCGACATAACCTTAAATATGTTATATTTTCATAGTTGAATTCCTGATGGCATACTTAATAAATTCATATTTACAGACTGGGAAAATAAAGAATCCAAATAATGAAAAATATTCTGATAACTGGTTCACCAGGTAACTATCAGCAAAACTCCGCTAGTGTTGGAAAAAGAGTAATAATGTTTTGATTTTTTTTAGGGGTTGGGAAGACTACCTTGGTGAAGAAAATAGTTGAGAAACTAAAAACTTCGAAAGTTGAATGTGAAGGATTTTACACAGAAGAAGTAAGAAGGCATAACTCAAGAATTGGATTCGATATTGTAACGCTTAGGGAAGAAAAAGGAATTTTGGCCAGGAAAAAGTGAGTATTGGAAAAACATATCCACAATTTAAAGAGCCACAGTTTTGAATTTTGATACTGATCACAAATCATCAAATGTCGATGGCAAGTACATTTCCAATATGTATTCTATTACTGCATACAAACAGATGAATAGACCAAGCTACAGAGGTTTTCCCCAACAAAATAAAAAACGTAAATGGCATATACTGATTTTTATAACATATTTCTTTAATGAAAAGGGGATATTTCAGAGGCGATGAGAGGGCAGTTATAGCACGATAGTTTTTTATTCGACTGATATTCCTAGATTTATAAATCGCTGTGATTCGTCCGCTTTGGAAAAACTGTATTTTTCGAAGATATATTGAAAATAATTCGCAGAGGTGTTTGAAAAGTAGTTGTGCATCAAATCCAATTGAAGTATTCAAATTGGAGTTTTTGTGTTGAAAATTATTTTTTGGTTTATTACTGTTACTGTAAACATCTTTTTCTTTCACATATGATTCGTTATTATATTCATATTTGTAGGCTATACTGATGGAATTACACCTCTAACTCTTATTAGCATGATCTCAGATTTTTTTTATCATTATTTATATCACTTTGTATTTGCTGTATATAGTTTGTTTCCATTACTTCTTTAATTTCTCTTCTGAGTTCACAGAATCTCTTTTGTAAATTGTACTTTTTTTCAATTTTGATATTTTTGATCAGTTCCTCATTGAACATCAATGTAATTACATCTGTTAAATATGCTTTAGTCATAATAAGATAAATAACAACAACCGTATACCGTACTACCTACGTACGAGCCTGTTATTTATGTTAAATTAATGCATCTTTCTGATGTATGAACTCTTGCAACACTATTGTCCTATCTCGCAATACTGACTTCTCAATATGAAAGCCAACTCTTTATTGTCTACGCTTCCGCTGTTTGCTCCTCGCGTGTATTTATATCAACTGTAAAGTTTTTCGTCTGTTCTCGAAGCGCTGAGAGCAATGATTCATGCGTTCTTTAGGAGCAGGAGACAACTAGAGAGGTGTAGTTGACCGGGTCGTCCCCTGTAGGTGATAGGTTGCTGAATGATTTTCATGTTTCATGGCAAAATTTCTTAATTTTTTTCAAATTGTTGTAGTCCTCTCCAGAATGGAGCAAATAAACCTTCAGTTGGTCAATATGCAGTTTTTGTCGATGACTTTGAGAAAATCGCATTGCCTGTATTCGAAAATGTGAGCTGTTTATTGAAGTAACTCCAAACACATAAGCTGATAATGTTTCATAAAAATTGCAGCGGACAAAATTGCTGATAATAGATGAAATCGGAAAAATGGAAATGTTCAGTCAGCAGTTTCAAAAAAACGTTGCTGAAGTTTTTGAAGACAAAACAGTACAGGTAATAGCTACGGTTCCACTGAAGGGAGGTCCAGTTCTAGTGAAACAGCTGAAAGAGAGAAAAGACTGCCAATTGATAACGGTAAGTTTGATTAGACATAATGTACAGGGTGTCCCACAAATATTGGGGATATATAGTATAAGTAAAAATGATACAATGAGTTTCTGTAAGTATATATCCTTGAGGATTGTTCACATATTCGTTATAGGAAGCATTGATACCAACATGTATCAAACCTCCGAAATTAAAATGAATCAATCCTCCCTTGGTTACATATTTGGAGAAATGGACAAGTTTAATGATATTGCTAATACTATATTTAATGCGATGGAATTAAAATATAGATCAATACTAACAAATCAGTGAAAACATATTTAAAATCCATCAACAAACGACTGAGAAATAGATTATTTAAGATTACATATTTTGGCGCAGAACGTCTGTGGTCTTGGACTCTCAGTGACGTCATATGACGCGAGATCGCTACACCACTAATTACCTACTTATTACTTCCTTAGTCACAACAGGGCACTCGCGCCGTTTGTTGTTATTTAAAGACAGTTAGTTAATTGTTTTTAATTTAAGAGTATTGTAGTTTTTATTCCACCATGATGGAAGAAGGCTCCGTGAAAGGACAAAGTGATAAGTTGCTTAAAATAAATACATACCCAGTGATAGAGTTTTTTTTTATGTGTTATGTTAGTGCTGAAATAAAAGGAGTTAAACTTTTTAAGAGGGGGTTAACCCTATTCGTGGCTCTTGGTGAAACAAGGAGCAGGAGAAAACAAAATACTCGGAGCTCGCTCAATAAATTCGAGATTTTTTTCCACCATCTGAATTCAAAAGGTTGGATCCAGGCATCTCTCATAACTTTTTCGATTTTTTTAAAAAATGACCTTGAAAAAAGAGCAGAAATTCGACTATTTTTTATCTCACTAGGTATGAGTCCATGGTGTTTTTGTGATTTGTTTGGTTTATATGAAGATTAGTATTACTACAAGAAGGGGTGGTGAATATCATGATGAAAGACAATGTACTGTTTGAAATAAGATGGTCCTAAATTGTTCAATATTTTGTATACAAACATCATGGTGCAATAAAACAGTCTTTGTGAAACATAATGCCAATTTAAAACATCAAGCATAGCATTGATAGAAGTATCTCTGCCGCACTTCAGAATAATCCTCATACTACGATTCTGAAGTTTTTGGAGTTGAAACAATTTATTCAGATTGAAGAGATATAGGATAGAGGAACAGTAGTCGAAGTGTGGCTGAACAATTGACTAATAAACTGTGATTCTTGAGAGTTGATATATTATTGGCAACTCTAGAAAAAAAAAAACAATTTCTTCGAAATTTAGAGCTATATTCCAATAATCCGTGGCCTGCTAGATTCCCCGTCCTCACAAAAATTTTTTTATGGGAAGAAAGTTTTTTGAACATTTAGAGTAGACACTAGGAAATTGTTGAAGACGCATTTGTTGAATTTGAAATGTTGTCCAACAGAAGTACCGTTCTACAATATATTTCATATAGAGTTTGTTTTCTGAATATTCCTTCATTAAAAGTGAAATAAGAATGAAGTTGTTCTGAATGGTCTTCTACTCAGATCATAATATAGCCTCCCATTTATCGTAACTACCTGTCTTTTCACGTTTGTTGCAACACAGTTTAATTGCTTTCAATTTATTTTGAACTGCAGGTGTGTTTTGTTTAAGCTTTTGAAGAAAAAATACCTTTATACCAAACAACTTTTCTTCTGCAGAAAAGTATATTCATGAATATACTTTTTCGATAATATCAAAAATAAGGGTAGTTTACCTACACTTGATCAATTTTACTATTTTTTGTTCTTTCCTGTATACTGTTTGGAAATTTAACAACTTACATGCAAGTTTTCTGCAATGCACCAATTTTTATAAAGAATAAAATTTTCTGACAAATGGGTAATAAACAGGTTTTCCATTTGGTGCAAACTTTTTGAAACTTACTCATCAATCTATACTCATATTCAAATGACAGATTGTCCTCATTTCTTGGCCGCCCTGTACATACATTTTCTGTCCCTCTTGTAACGCATCAGAACAGTGGAAAAAATACTATAATTCCATTCTTTTTCAGTTGAACCAGAACAACAGAGATAATTTGGTGGATGATATTGTCAAAACATTGAATATAAATTGAAAAAGTTGTATACTTACTTTTGTGTTGTTGGTAATAAATTGTATCACAAGAAAAAAAGGATTTAATTGATCGAACAGATAAAAAAATGGATTCCATCTCACGTTTTCTTTTCGTGCACCCGGTTGAAAATATACAGTGCGGCTTTTGATAGTCCCGCCCACCCTGTTAACTTTAGAACGGTTCGACGTAGAAACAAGAAAAAAATAGTGTTTCGAGGGTTACCCCCTTACTACTTTTTGAAATAAAAAATATGGTGATTACTCGATAGGGGGGCGGGGGACACATCAACTCAAAAATTTTAAATGGCTTGGGGGTCAAGTATCATATCGTTAAAAAGGAAATTTCATTCTCTTTACAACCACCAAAATTTTTTTGAGTTTCGTTAACTTTTTTTTGAAATTCAAGTTCGAAATATCAAACATAAATGCGGATCTGAATACTACTCATACCTCGATAAATTTGAACGGTTTGATGTGGAACAATGAAACCAAACATTTTTTGAAGGGGACAAATGAACTTTAAATTTTCGAAAGGCATAAAAATCGAAATTGGGAAAAAAATTATTAACAAAATTCAAAAATATTAAAAAAAATGCAATTTTACTCACAAACTTTATTTTTTGTAAACAATTAACATTCAATGAAATTAGAATTTTTTTGTGGTATTCATGTTCGAAAATTTATGACAAATATTTTCAAAACATATACACACATGAAACGATCTGTCAGTAAGTGGAGTCCCACAAAACAATGTATGAAGGATACATAAAATACGTATGAGTTTTCTTACACATCATTATCATGTGTCAAATCTTCCTACGGAAAGTGACCCGATGGATTATGAATACAAGCTAATTAAGAGATCCATAAACATCATTAGAATATGGCCTAAATAGAATTTTTTTATCTAGAGCTCACAAAATCACATGAAATTCACATATAACAAAAAAAGTATTTACAATTTTTAGGATTTTCATATATACTTAAATTTAATATCACAGCTTCAAAATAAAAAGCAAATGTTGCTTGTCACACTACTTTGACGAAGGAAATTGTACTAAAATAGTTTTAAATACATCTTAGACTTATTATATATAAAATGTGACTAGACTTGAATTATTCTTCGGATGAAGAGTTCGGATAAACCCAAAAATTGAACACGAAGATTTCGTGTATTTACAATTTCCAAACTGAGTTTACCTGATTTTAAATGTTCTTAAAATGTAAAAAAACACTTGAGCACTCAAAAATATCATTCTTATTTTTATTCTGCTTGTTGCCCAGAAAACAAAACAATATAATTTAGTACGAATAACCTTTAATGAGTAATAAACTTTTGAGTTGGAAATATCAGACGAAAAATACGGGTAACACTTTGGAAACCTTATTTCAAACATTTTTCCATTTGGCATACATTTAAAGAAATATTAACAATTTCATAGTGGTGAAACTGTAAAACGCCTATCAATGTGTGGGAAACTAGTTTCTTTGGTTCAACACGGGTTAGATGAACTCAAAATGTGCAAGATTATTGTACCATGGGTGGAAAGTGTGGACATACCTCAGATTCTCAACTTATACCTGTTCCCTTCGAAACTGATTAGTGTAAATTCAATGTTGAATATCTTCTAGAACAAATTTTATTTATAAGTTGAATGTAGCAGCTGCTCCCAGCAACTTCGCCATGAAATGAGTTTGACAATAACATCAATGAGGGTTAGTCGGCGAAACAGAAATATACAAGTCGATATACAGGCGTCTATCGGGACCTCTAGTAAATATATAGTATTTCGCGACTTTTCTTTGACAAGACCGATACTTACTTGTTCTACAATATTTTTAATCCTATTTCTTAATTTTGAGCACTTTTTTTCATCTGTTTGTGAATGATGTAAATTATCTTTGGATGTCTAATTTTTCTTGAAAGTTGCTGAGTATTCAGTATATTTCAGCAGTTTCACTAGCATTATAAGTGATTTTAGGCATATTACTATTAATAATGATAATTGATGATTTTGTCGCATATTTCATATTTTCTAAGAAGAAAAAAAAAGGAATAAAGATGGACGAATCCTGCGTTAAAAAAGAATCATTGCAGGCAAGCTGTATTGAATGAATACAAATTATGAGAAAGAAATATCATGTATTGAATTAGTTACGTTTGACAATTTTATTTATATATTTTTGTATTACAATGTATAGCCCACATTTGACGAAAGCAAACGCAAGATTAAATAAGAACCAGGATTCCAAGGAGAATCAACTTGATTACTTGATTACTTGATTCAATCAAGTAATTCCTTAATGATTTATTCTCCAATAAATACATTAAATTATTATTGATTATTGCTCTAATCCATTTTTTACGGGGTTTCTGGGGTGTTTCACTTCTTCCGAATCTGATAATGTTAAGTTAACTGCGTTTCCAAGACTATTTTCTTGAATGAAATTATAAAATTTTGCATGTTAACTAAAATTACCAGTATTCCAAAATTTGCCGCTGCAAAAAAATTAGTTCAAATTAACTAAAAAATGTGTATTTCATATAGAATACCCTTTTCTTCAAATTCAAGTTGAATTCGTTTATAAGGTTTGTAGATAATAATTTTTTTGACAGGCCAATTTCCGAATATGATAATGTATAAACAAAACTTATTAATTGCAATCAATAATTTTTATATCTTATTCATTATCATACTCTCGAAAGTTACATTTACCATGTTAAGAAACGAATTTTTTCCGCAAAATCAAACTTTCATTTATTAAAAGAAAAATAGTATTCAACTCCTTTTTTTCATGAGCAATTTTCATCTGCAACAAAAGTGTTATTGAAAGCACACGGAGTTTTCAACTACATTCCAATGATTCTTCACTAAGAAACTAGTTTCTGACACTTCTCTCTTTTTAGTACAATGACAACATGAATAGTTACTTTTCTATCTAGAAAACTGCTATGGCTACATCTAATTTGAATTGTTCTACTAATAATTATTTGTCAAAGCGTATATCTTTCCCCACACTAACGAATACTCTGTTAAATGTTTTAATATGTATTTTATTATGGCATTGGTATTTTTACCGCAAAATATTTCGTCTGTTATTCCTTTTCTGCCAAAGAATATGTTTATTTCTGAAGAAAAAAGTCGTTCAGTTTATTGATGGAAATTTACTTTATAAAGATCATTTCAAAATTTTCAACATGTTTTTGTCAGACATATCTCAGAACCCGTACGGTAAGCGAATGTGTTTCGTACTCCAACAAACTGCAACGATTATAAAATAACTATATATATATACATATATAAAACTCTTTAAAAAGTATTTCGAAAGCTAGACAATTCAACCCAGAGTGTTACTTCAACAAAGCATTTTATTCCTGACTGTTTCCCCAAGGATATTCTCACTACTCAAATATCCAAATTTAAAGAGTTTTATTCAACTAATTCTGTCAAGAGACTATCTTTCTTGACAACAACCACGCTGAAGATGCCCACCGCAGTTGTGAGCGAAACGTCCGCAAAAACCGCCTCTACGGGGGATAATTGACCACGGTCTCCAAGGCCGGAAACTATACCTTATCAAAACAAACTTTGATTGTTAGAGAACACGAAATTAACTGCTGTTTTGCTATAAAGAAATCAATACTTCACGATCCGACTTACATGTCCCACCATCCCATATGTATGTTCATTGAACTGATAACTTTGAATGTGTGATTTGCATAATTGATTCAATATGGTGGGTATACTAAGTAAGTGTTAATTTCTGAGTTCGCCATAGCAGATGGAAAGTCTACCTAGAGGATTAAATCACTTTAAAGTGTGTTATACAGACTATCCACTCAGTAAACTCACACCCCTTTTAAATTTTAAAAGGATCGATTTTATTTATTTATTGTTTGGTCAAATTTTAGTTCATCAACTGCTTTTCGAGTGATTACGTCATAATAAATAACTGAGAAATTGATCATTCAAGTTTACGTATGTTAGCGCGGAACGTCTGTAGTATCTGCTCGCTTTTGACGTAAGGTGACATCCGAGATCGCTACACCACAATAATATAGACCGGTAAATGATGTCAGATTTTAGATGACGATTTTCTCGTTTATGCCTTTGAGAAGATACAGATATGAGAATGCTGATGAAAATTATGGAAAATTTGAGCAGTCTCCGCTTGGCTTTTTTATGGAAAATTCAATTTTCATTTTTACAAAAACCGCGACACAACCTCTCCTTGCCATTCTCATACCTTATGCCAATTTTTTTATGAACATTTCATGATGAAAACTTTCATATTTACAATTGGTAGCAACGAGAAAATTTAAATTTTTGCTCACAAGTCCACCCCATCATTTCAACCCTTTGGCCACTTGCAAACCTTATGCCTATCGTTTTTCGGTGCCAAAATCTATCCTAACATTCTGTTGATGAACATGGCAGCGACGATAAAATCGTCCCAAGACACATGTTTTTTGTGCAAATGCCATATAAAAGCCACGTGGGGACCGCTCAAAGTTTCCAACATTTTCTTCAGAACATTTATAACTGTCTGTACTCTCAAAGGCATAAACGAGAAAATCGGCACCTGAAATCTGTTATCTCCAGTCTAATCTTAGAAGCACCAGGGCTTCTAAGCTTCTAAGCTTTCAAGCGCAACTTCAAAGTCCTATAACTTTTTTATATCTAGAGATATTTTAATGATTCTCTCACATTTTTGTCCAATTTAACTTCAGAAACGGAAATTTGTCCATTGTCTAGTGGACAGCAAAATTTCGAACATTAAATCTTATTATCAGTATCCTTCACAATAGACATCTATTAACGAGCTCTACAGTAAAATTACAAATCTTTCTGTGTACTCAGAAAAGTTCTTTATCCCTCAAAATTAAATGGTACTTCAAGGTGGGATCTTGAAATTTGCAAGACAGACTGAATTCGCTATCGTTAACAGGGGAAGAGGTTGTGGACATACTGTACATCTAAGACAACTTAGTCTTGTCAAACATACCTCGTCAAACATAGAAATGATATGATGTACTTCCTGCCAAAAACGGCTATTATGGAAAAAAAAATCTCCACAACCGTTACAGAATTTTCCACTTCTGAAATCAAATTTGGTAACAAAATACTAACATTCTCTCTCTTGAAATTGAAAAAAATATTTTACATCCCTTGCTGTCTTATGCATTTTGCGTGTATTTCATTCAATCACTTGTGAAAGACTATTATTCTAACATTGTTGTAGCAATAATAACGTTAGCCTTGACTGGCATAATAGCGACAAAATGTGAATTGAATTGTGAAAGCACAGTCTGTTACTAGGTTAGAATGAAAATTTGTTATGCTCGTGGTTCCTCGCGCTCGCCTTTTCATTCTAATTTTGTTAAAGAATATACTATTCTGTAACTAGAATTTCCACCAACGCTGTTTATGCAAGGGGAACTCGACATAGTCGATACGTTGATTTTAAATACAACTTGTTTGCTGAATGTTATACGGAAAATCATTAGTCTGGCTGTTTTGCTTTGTTGGGATGGTATCATGCTGTCCCGTATTTTGTATTACTTATTCTGTTACGGATATTTCTATCATTTTGACTAGAAGGGTATTTGGGTTACAGTACAAAATCGGATGTTACAATTAACGATTATCTAGGAAACCAAACAGTAAATATTGCATTGGTTTCTCGTCCGAAAACTGAACTCTTGGATTATTTTACATCAGACTATACTATCGCCGAGTAAAATGGAATGATCGGAGAACGGTTATTTGTATGTTAAACTTCAGTTTTGATTGAAAATGCTCTGTGTAATAATGTAGTAATGCACTTTTTCATAATGAAAACATATTCTGTCAAATTCGTGAATGTGTTCATCTTTTTATTTGAAAACTTTTAGGGATTGATTTCCAAGTTAGGAAGTAAGTGATGGAAGAGTGTTAGACAAAAAAATCCGGAATGCATTTCATTCAAATGAATGAGATCCAGAAATTTTTGGTTTGCAATGTGGTATTCTAGGATTAAAACATAGCGACGTTGATGTAGGGTCCATTAATTTCACTTCGTACCCCAAGTAGCACACCCATATTGGGACAATATTGGTACAATACTGGTACAATATTGGCAAAATATTCAAATAATAATATTGGCGAGAAAAAAAAATTTGAACATTCGGCGATATTATGGTCCAATATTTAAAAACTAATGTTGGTGTAATATTCTCGAAGCAATATTGGCCTCAAAATGTTAAGCAATATTGATACTATATCGCTGTAGCACACTCACATTGTATTAATAATGGTAAAATATTGGGAAAATATTCAAACGTTATATTGGCGGTATGAAATTATAATAAGTGAATATGTCGCCTTGAAATCATTGTTGAAATATTTCCAGAAAATGTCGAATTATTTGAAAATTCTACAATTTCATTTCTACTTCAATTAACCACTGAGTAGATTGACTTGTTAACGCATTGTGAGAAGCCTTATTTAATATATGTTACTATGATTCAGTTGTCGTTCCATATGTGGGGCCACCTAGCGGTTTCTTACCCAAGTTTGATTATAATTCATTTCAATATTGTTTATTGAATATTTGACCAATATTCAAATTTCAATGATAGTGATAAATGTATTTTGTAATGTATCAATATGGTCTTTCAAATATTGGCGTGAGGTTTTCGTAACAATCAATATAGGGTCAATAATTTTTTAAATAAGGACTAAATAATGTTCCACCAATATGCTATAAAACTTGGATATACAATATTGTTTTTCCTCTCTAAAATCGATATGAGAGTAATATTGATGCTGGAAACAATATGTAGGCAATATAGCTCTATCGGTATCGGTGAAAATTATTGAACCAATATTGACCCAATATTCTATAAATCAATATACATTCAGAACAGGTTGAGTCAATATTCCACCAATATTATCAATGAAATATTTTTCCATTATTGGTTCAATATTATTTTTACATTTACAATATATCCATATTGGCCCAATATGAAAACAAGATTCAGCCAAAATGAGGTGCTACCTGAAACCCCTGTTTCGGAAACATTATATAATGAACTGCCCGGAACCCACTATCCTGTGTCATAATGATAATAATAATAATAATACTCCCTCATAAACACTCGTAGAGTGTACCCAAAGGCATGGCCTGTACGGGCAGAGGACGGCTATTATTATTATCTGTCGTGGCGCTCCGGGACGACTTACTGATCTTTGGTGGCGTATTCACTTTTCAGCTGCAAGAAAACCCAGAAAACCTACATTGATGCATTACTTCATGTAAACAGTGTATAATCGATAGACCTCTCAGGTAAGGTTTCAGCAGGTTCTCCGTTATCAATTTTGATGCGGGGATTTTGGGGATTTTGATGCGGGTATAATATTCAAATAAATTTATATAGGTATTTCGTGTGGAACTATGCTGAAAATATGAAGTGTTATTCCTTTTCAAATTTCACGAGAAAGTCTCTAAATCGACATTGAAATACTTTCGATTATTAAAATGCGGTGAAAAATTGTTTTTTACCAAATGAAGCATATGCTGAAATGAATATTTTGTTGGAAAATTTTCAGAGTCATTGAAGTTAAATCACTATTTGGTAACTTCTCGTTTTTTTCGTTTGGAGAAGTTTAACTTTTTTTATTATAGGTATGTTAATTACGTTTTGTTCAGTTTTCTGAGTGCCTAGATGTCAAGTTATTTTGCCAAAATTTACTATAACACTTTTGTCTGAGAAATGAACGCTTTCAGTGTGGAGCAGACCTTTATTGTTTTTCTGAAAATTCACCGTATTAATTGGAATTCTGAAACGGAAATGAACAGTATATATCCGACACATCCGGCAAAACATTTTTTTAAAACTTTTGTACACAAATCGACCTCAACTTTTCTATAAGAAATTGAAAACTTTCAATATTTGTACCAATAAAAGTGTCAGCGATCTGGAATATGTGTTCCCGTTTAGAAATGGAAACCATTTTAATTGACTGCCATATCAAAGATTAGATCAGTTTTCGGGCTCCAGCTCTCCAACTGATTAACAATATATACCAGTAAAGAAAACAAAACTATTATTTATTTGAAAATTTTATAACCAAAACAAATGAATTCACTTTCCTTATTCTTGGCAATGGGCTGATGCGAGAAAAACCGCCAATCAAGTATAGCAGGTAGGTGAAAATTCGTTAGGAAGTGGGTCGAAATGTTTGAATTATAGCGAAATCAAGTATGTTATACTGGACTTGCATTTAGAACTTTGACTTTTCCTTTAGCCTGAAGGTGTTGATTATATTAGACCTGGAAGGGAAATCCCGGTGGCGATCTTTTTGGTTTTTGGTGGATGAAAAAATAAATCAATAGAACCATCATCACACGAAAGTTAGTACAAATGATCTTTTCATAGCTTTCCGTACAAACGGTATTCCAAAGACTTCATTAAGTATTTTTCAAAGGACAGGGCAGAAAACTCTATACAAATGGCTTTCAGCAAAATTCGATAATTTTTTGATATGTTTTTTAGTCGAAGACCTCACACAATTCTAACAAAGTTATAAGAAGATCGTATGATTAGGAGAGCCGCAAAATCGAATCATTTTATTTGCCTTGAAATGGTATTTTTCTCAGAGTAATAAAAGACCATAGAGATGCCTTCTCCATCCTTGTCTTGAACTCAACATAACTTTGTTTATTTACAAGCGAGGGCCTTACACATGTTAAGTCCGCATTCATTGGGGTAGTTTCGTGTATGCCCGCTCATTTCATTCGAGTCAAGTTGTCATTCTTTGTTTGTATTATGGTCCTTCTTACTATAAATGTAAACAAACTGTCCATAACATTTCACCACCCGTCACTCCCCTCGCCCACAAATTGTATAGAAAAGGATAGTTCATGTTCACTTCAAAACAGGGCATCTCTATGTCTTTTATTACTCTGAGGTATTTTTCTAGTAAAATCATGATTTATTTGATGTGATAAGATTTTGATGTAAAAATCTCATCAAAACAAGAGAAGTGATATTCATTTGTGTATAGTTATCACCAAAACTCAAAGGTTTGTGTAATCACAAGTAGTGAAGGGAGTGAAATAATAAAAATAGTTGGAAATCAAAACACTGAAATCAAAATCAGTCAAATCAAAATTTTTAATAATAATAATATTCTCCTATTGGTTGGTTTTCGGACTTTTGCTGTGGTCTTCTTTGGTTAAAATCTTCAAAGGTTTGGACCGTAACTGAGGCAGTCATCTTTCGTTATCCACGCCACATACCAGGACACTGAAACCAGCCGTGAAAGCCACATTCCTATAATATTGAATATATCTGTTGAAATACCCTAAACTTAACTTTGATTGGACTGTGAAATGCTTTG
Source organism: Chrysolina haemoptera (assembly GCA_958298965.1). NCBI lineage: Eukaryota > Metazoa > Arthropoda > Insecta > Coleoptera > Chrysomelidae > Chrysolina > Chrysolina haemoptera. Next base: position 21,731,451 of record OY282591.1, on the reverse strand, counting down.
ACTGAGTTTCATAGGGCATATCATGAATGAAAACTAAAGTTTGCCATGCGGCTTCTGTATGAAGATCGGAGCTAATCAACTTTGAACAGACTCGACAGTTGCTATTTACTTCATTCAGATCCAGATATACTGTCAAACATAATCTCTTCATTATAAAAATGAAAGTAGATATATATGACTGTACGTGTAGGGGAAGTGCGGGTATTATCGCCCAGCTGCAAATATCGCCCAGTCTCATATATCACTACTTGTACGACAAAACGATGCATTTGGCAAGGTTTTGGTGACATCATTGACAGGTATGAAGTAGGCAAATAGGGCTGTGCTGCCCGTTTCAATTTCAGTTGTTTTATAGTAGTGGACTTGTGTGGATGTGATTTTATCTAATATTAGTGGAGTGAAAAATAAACTGCAAGTATTTTGTTTCTTTAGATAAATTAAAGTTTTTTTTTTCGAGAATTGCTTGTATGCATTCCTTCCTTCGATCTTCCGATCAGCTATTGGGTTCTGTATTATTCGAGACAATAACCATAAAAACGATTTTTTAAAACAAAATGTCGAAGACGAGTAATATCGCCCTAACGGGATATTATCCTCATCATTTTGTAATGGGCGATATTAACAGCAACATTTAAAGATTTATTGAAATTTTAAGAAATGTCACCTACTAGAGCCAATAACTCTGCTAAACCTCCCAAAAGAGCTACTTGGACTGAAGAACAGCTTCGAGCTGCGATAACTGCATTCAGAAATGGAAAAGGAAAGAGACAGTGTGCAAGAGAATATGGTAAATATAAAAACAGATAAGCAAGTCAGAGTGTTCATTTGAATTTCTTTACAGGTATTTCTTATTCTACTCTTAAAGATCGTCTCGAGAATCAAAATGCATCCAAAGTACGTCTTGGTCGTCATTGCATATTTTCAGCGGAACAGGAAATGCAATTGGCCGATCGATGCCAAAGTGTTTTATGGTTTGACACCTTTGAGCTTACGCAAAATGGTATACGAATTTGCACAAAAAAACAATATTCCGCGCCGTTTTAACAATAATACAAAAATGGCAAGTAAGGATTGGCTGCAAGGTTTCCTGAAACGGCATCGTAATTTGAGCTTAAGAAAACCTGAATCAACTAGTCTAGGAAGGATTTCTGGATTTAACGCAGAAAGTGTTGGCTTATTTTATAAAAATTTGGGTGCAGTCCTAGAAAAGTTTGAGTTCTCTCCAAACCGCATTTTTAATGTGGATGAAACGGGTGTCACTACAGTGCAAAAACAATCAAAAATTGTTGGTCCAAAAGGCGTTAAACAACTTGGAAAAGCTGTCAGCTGGGAAAGAGGTCGTAATATCACTGTGTGTTTTTCAGTCAGTGCATCTGGAACATATATTCCTCCGATGTTCATATATCCAAGGGAAATAATGTCAGAACAGCTTCAGCGTCACGGTCCTGTTGGAGCTTTATACAAATGCTCGACCAAGGGCTGGATATATGAAGAATTATTCTTTTCCTGGCTCAACCATTTCAAACAACACACGTCGCCCTCCAAAGACAATCCTATATTGCTATTGTTGGATAACCATGGCAGCCATTGCTCCTTAGCTGCATATGAATTTTGTCGAGAGAATTATATTACTATATGGTATCTTTTCCACCTCATACCTCACATAGGCTCCAACCGCTCGATTCAACGGTTTTTGGACCACTTAAAACAGCATATGCAAACGAGTGTTCACTATTTATGAGAAATCATGTTCATCAAAAAATAACCCCATTTAACGTAGCCGAAATTTTCAATAAAGCCTTCATTCAGATTGCTTCAATAGATAAGGTCCAAAAAGGATTTCAAGTCAGTGGAATTGTCCCATACAACCCAAATAATTTTAAGGAGGAAGATTTTTTGCCTGCTTCACTTTCAAAACTCCCAGTTGTGGAAGCAGAGGACCATATCATTAACGCATTGCCTTCCACCTCGAAAGCTACATCAAGAACACTCCAGCAAACTCAGCTTTCTGATTCAAGGACAGAAATCAAAAGCTCTGAAATTGATGTGGTACCCTCCAGCTCAAAAGAAACTTATGCTAGCACATCCAAGCAAAATAAGACAAATGTTTCTTTCGAGGAGTTAACTACTCTTCGCGTAGTTGGGAATAACAAAGTGACTAAACGAGGAAGAGAGCTTGGTATTTCAAAAATATTAACTGCCACTCCAGAAAAAACAGAACTAGAACAAAAGGAGGAAAGAAAGTTGAAAAAGAAGATAAAAAAGGTTCCTTTGGCAGTGAAGAAAGTAAAGAGAAATGTTGAATAACAGTTCCTCCAGTGCCTCTTCCTATAAAGACAAAGACCTCTGCAATGACCATAGCTCCGAAGACCCTATGAGTGAAGATTATGATGAAGTTTGCTTTATATGTGGCGAGTTCGGTAAGACAGAAACATGGTTTCGATGTGGAATATGCCAGAAGTGGGCACATAAAGAGTGCACTGGATTTGAGAGCTTCAAAAATTATATATGCGATTATTGTAGGTAAAGGAGGTTGACCTTTCACAACCTACAATTTTTCCTAGATGATTTTCATTGGTATTTTGTTCCTGAAGATATCTTTTGAGTTACATGTATTACATAGATTTTGTTATTTTTTAAATTAAAACTTTTGTTTTTTGTATGAACTTTATTTCTTATGAGCGATATTATCCTTCAATTGGGCGATACTACCCTCATAGCCGGGTTATTCCGCCCAATGGTAGAGGACGATATATTGAACAGAAAAATACAAAAAAATATATTATGGAGAATTTTTGAAATCAAGGAACAATTGTTGAAAGTTACGACTAGAAACTCTCAAAAAAGTTCCTTCCTAGTTTTAAAATTGCCGGTTTTATGGTTTTAAGTGGGCAATAATACCCGCACTTCCCCTATATCGGGAATTAGGACGGTGGGTATATGCAGTTTTATTATATCAAGTCCAATATGGTATCTGGGATATTCCCAAGCATAAAGAGCGTATCCTGGAGTCGAATGAAAAAGCAGTTTTGTTGTCAGCTTGTAATCAAAATCATATCGTTTGTTGAGCTACTATTCTGAAGACAAGCATAGGTTAACAAGCTGGGTTTTCAATATATTTTTCAATGGATACCCTGTATATTCTGTGGCTTATGTTTATGTATATGAGTGTAATCCTCCACTTCTAATCACTTTTAAATCTTGTCAATTTCGAGAAGAAATACATATATTTCCAAAATGAGTAGTTTCACTTAAGTGGACAAATTCAACCCAAAAAATAGAAAAAAAATCCGATTTATCAATTATCTGCGAAATTCTTCGGAAAATATCTGAACAAGTCAACAGTATGTTATAGTTTCATTCATGTCATGACTACACTACTCATTGTTATAGATTTGAGTGTTTTGGTTTTGATTTTTTTTATATTTCGTACCCTTCACTACTCGTAATTACTTGAACTTTTTTGTCTGCTGTTTACTTTTTACATTTGAACATTACCTAATTCTGATTTGATACGATTTTTGAATAAAAAATGCATCGCAATCGAATACATTATGATTTTTCTTTGGAAAATACCAAAACAATGCATTTTGAATTATTCAGCTTTGGAGCCCACTAGCGGCTCTCCTAATCATACGATCCTCTTAGAACTTGCCAAAACTGTTTATGATCTTGAAAAAAACAACACAAAAAAATTATCAAATTTTGCTGAAAGCCATTTTTCATTTTAGGTTTTTGTGCCCTGTCCCTCACATTTCTCATTCATTTTCAATTGATTTATAAGCTAATTATTTGAAATTTGATTCTCAGTTTACCATTCGTCAACTTGTGCTCATATCGTTACATTCTGAGTTACTGATAACACGCCAACGACACGCAGAGAACATACATACATAATACATAATTACAAAAAAATTTCAAAATAAAAAAAAAAAAATCCGGGCTTTTAATCCCATTATTTTTGTACGGCAGTAGGTTCTAGATTATCATTTCATTACCTTCCCAACGTGAGGAATGCTGTACAAGAATTTTTTGTCCGAAAAGCACATCTTCAGAAGAAAAATTATTATTTTCATTATTATAGTCAAATGCACCACCCAGAATTGACGACATAGTGCCTACAGTTATATTTTCATATAGCAGCATCGTTCTGTACATGTTTAATGCTGGGTCAAATGATCCCCCCAAATTGTAATGCGGGCTTGTAGTCTAATAGTACCCCAGGCGGTGGTAGACAATACTTTCGGTTAATCATTAAACACGCCAAGTTGCCCGATCGTGCAAAATAGATATTTTTGTATCTAGAATGCGAAATGATACTTTCGCGTTCGATAATGGAAGTTATTTTAATAACCATTCAACAATATTTTTTCGAAAACTGCATTAAAACTAATATGAGAATGAAAAAATAAACGAGTATCTGTCATTGTTAATTTGACATTTGTTTTTGAACCAAAATGATCGATTTAGGTGATACTGTTTGCATGACTATCGTAACGGTAACAACGTAAAAAATAATAAACAGGACGCGAAAGTCTTTTACATTCTAGAACCTAATAGTTATTTATGATACAAGTGTTAACAGTGGCATTTCATTTTTTGAGTTGGAAATATTGCGAAACGAGAATTAGCGAGTGGAGCAACCCCACGAGCAAAATAAAATCACTTTTAACAAATGTTTCATACAATTTTGTCTATACAGCAGTTACTGCTAGTAAGAAAAAAAAAAACAAAAAAAAATAAGATTCAAAGGGATTCGAACACACGATCTCTGGGTTACAAGGGTGACTGGCAGATGCTCCAATCATAATAAACCCCAACGCACTTTATTTATGAATGTCATTATTTGTCAGTGGTGAAGGAACAGTTGGGCTGAGTACTACTTCGTTTGTAACTTCAAAAGGAATCAGTATTACCAACTGCACAAACGGCCAAATACATGTGTGAACTTTCATAAATGATTCCTCTTGAGTAGGTGTTCTGATGATCTATTAGAGAGATCTATATTATTGAGTGGTATAGATCTCTCTAATAGGAACACTTCAACCAGATATCATAATCAAAACACCTACTCAAGAGGAAACATTTATAAAAGTTCACACATGTTATTGGCCGTTTGTGCAATTGGTTATACTAATACTTTTTGAAGTTACAAACAAGAATTGAGTCCAACTGTAGAAGATCCTTCATCACTGACAAAATAATGATATTTATATAAATAAAGTGTGTTGGGGTTTATTATAGTTGGAGCATATGCCTGTCTGCCTTGTAATCCAAAGATCGTGTGTTCGAATCCTTATGGATCTTATAATTTTTTTTTGTTTTTTCTTACTAGCAGTAACTGTTGTACAAAAAAATGTGTATGGTTTTTTCTTACTAGCAGTAACTGTTATACAAAAAAATGTGTATGATCTGTTAAAAGTGATTTTATTTTGCTCGTGAGGTTGCTCCACTCGCTAACGCTCGTTTCGAAATATTCCCCACGCACAAAATTAAATGCCACTTTTTACACTAGTATCATAAATAGCTATTACGTTCTAGAACGAAAAAGAGGCACTTCGCTAACTAAGATTTTAAAGAAAATGTCAACATTTGAGTTCAGTTATCGAAAAAAGTAATTTTTAAGCTTCAAAACCCAAGTAGCACATCACATTTGCTGAATTTTGATCTCATATTTGCTCAACCTATTCTGAATATAAATTTTTTAATGTAATATGGAGCCAATATTGTTTTAATGATTTTCACCAATATCGATAAACCAATATTTCTTACACATTGTTCATCAATATTTCAATATTCCTCCCATATCAATTCTAGAGATGATAAAGAACAAAATTGTTCATCCAAGTTTGATAACATATTGGTTGAATTCAAGAAATCATATCAACCCTATATTGATTAAGATTGATGATATTGATACAATATTACAAATAAAACTTTATTGAAAATTGAATATTGGCCGAATACTCAATGAATGAATATTGGAATGAATTATGATCAAACCTTTGTAAGAAACCGCTACCACATATGTTAGATAAATCCCAAGAAAATATAATTAATATTACTTCTCAAAAGTTTCATTGAAAAAAAAAAATATATATATATATAATTCTGGACGTTTTGAGTTATTCGACATTTTTTGGAATTCTTTCATCGTTTTCATTGACTTTGAATGTTTTACCAATATATTGAAATAATATTGTACCAATATCATTTGAGGTTTTGAGGCAAAATTTCACCAATATTATTTTTTGAAATATTTGATCAATATCGCAAAATTTTAAAAAAAATTTCTCGCTATTATAGTAGTATATATAATATAAGTAGTTAAGTAGGTATGCTGTAAGGGTTGTTGGTCGACGGCAATATTTTGGCAGGCTCTTACCACTTGTGATGGTTATTATATTTTTTGCACGATCCATGCAATAACCAAATTAAATGATTCTATTTCCTATTGATTAGATGTCAAAGTGACAATTTTGTGACATTTGATCGATAAATCATCTACTGCTTGAGGTCGGTAAGTGACAGTTTATTTTATACTGCTTTTCTATTGTCAAATTATTAACTGCCTTTGGTTGGTAAGTGATTTGTAAATACAACCTACCATTATTTTAATTAAAACACTGAAGGGGTAATTCTGTAAGCTGTGTGTTAATCATTAACAGATGTTCATTTTCATCAAAATTTAATTTTTCTGTAAAAAATATATAAATATAGTTGTATCTCTGCAAGCTGTACGGCTTGTATGTTCATGTTCACACATAATAACATACCTGTTTATTCTGTAAACATTATATAAACGTTAACAAAAAATGGGTAAAAATTAACATAAAGCTTTCAGAATTATTATTTGAGTATGTTAAATTGACGGATCGTACTAAGAAGTATTTTTGTGACACTTTAGACTTTCATAAAATATCAGCTTTTTCTATTCGAAGTTCATTATAAATATCTAAATATATTACAATCTTGATCTGAGTAAAATATGTCTGTTTGCATTATGATCGCAGAATGCTCAGTCTGTCGAATTCCATGTGCGAATTTCACCCTCATATTTCATGTTATTCTCAAGGAACTTGGCGGTGGACTACATGAATGCAGTACTCTATGTGTGGGTGACCTACGGGATCCAGTGGGAAAATCTGGGGATTGCATCCGCCTCAAGGTCCGCCTGGGATGTCACAATGGGTACAACTCATGCTGACCAACTGAAGAGTATGTACAAGTACTGGGTGTCGGTTCCAACGAATGGGAGTTGAAGTACTGCTGAAAGAAGAAAAAATTGTCATTTTATTCCATTATGAATTTACATTCGCGATGGGTTTGACAGTGAAAGAAATGCTTTTTGAAATAAACAATTACAATTCTGAATTGTGAATAGAATGATGATTAGAAAAAGCAGTCAAAGTGAAAATTCAGACGCCTCTTGAAAAATGGAATCAATAGAATTGATATCAGATCGTTGATACGATACTTGAATATATTGACGAAATGCCGTAAGCAATATATGGAGTATCATCTGAAGGATCCAGAAGAGACCAAGTTCTGTTCCTTAGGACTACTGAATTACATCTGTCAGGCACTCATGCGAAGGCTTCAGAAGAATATTTCTCCAACTCCTCTTGATAATGGATATTGATGAATATGCACATGATGCTAATATTGTTCAAGGCAACAGTGAGCTATAATTTGCTGATACATTTTTTAGTGTGTATATTATTTTGATCACAAATTCTGTCAAGCATTGTAACTTCGAAGACAATGCAGCAATAGGGATTTTATTGTTGTGGGTTGATGGCTTTTGTACTTTTGAATTGATTCGTTCATTCTTCACATCCTGAATATTAGAAATCGTTCTATCGATTTGATGTAAACAAAATTGTGTTACTTTATCCAACACATGACAGTTATGACTGTCATTATTAATGTCATTTTAGAGAAGTAAACTATCAAATAACACACTAGTGAGTTATAATCCATAACTCACTAGTGACTTATGGATTATAACTCACTAGTGTGTTATTTGATAGTTTACTTGTCTAAAATGACATTAATAATGGGTCATAACTGTCATGTGTTGGATAAAACATTGTATGCCACTCATGTGTTATGTTTCCTAAGTCACTTTAGAATTTATACCACTCGGCCTGACGGCCTCGTGGTATAAATCTTTCTCGCGTGACTTATTTTCAACATAACACACTAGTACCATAAATAACTATTATCAACATCCTCGATTATTATAAATCACATAATAATCTCGTTATTACATTAATAGCTAATAGTAGTTGACGCATCCTCAGATTTTTGTTTTCTACGGATACTTTGAAATAATCTTATTGAATGATCGTTAATTCAAAGTGGCTACATTTACACATAATATTATATTACATATAGCATACCTGATCCGTTGAGGTTTGCCTATACTGCATTTGTTGACTAACAGCTAATGCATTATGAACGAGCGGAGGCTGTTTTGAAAATATGACACCAGCAACGAGATATTTGAATTTATTATCAGTATTTTTTGTCAATATTTCATAGTTACACACTAAGGATAACGACGTAGTTATTGAGAAGGCATTTGACCGAATAAATCATAAAATTTTATTTTTTAAATATTAATTATTTGTGTCATAATATATATGTTAACCTTGAACTGTATGTTTAGTATAATGGATATAGATCAAAAAAATAAATAGTTTCTCTGGAGTTCCTTACCCAAGGATTCAATTTAGTACTCGAAGTCAGCGTCCATCACAAAAACAATCGGGAGTACATTGTATCGGTTGGAGGACCGTCAAATTAAATTCAAGGTAAAACTTGAAAAACAGCATGAATTTTACAAATAGTGGTATCATCTAGTGCCAAATGAGTGCAATAATCCAAACGTACCTCTAAATAATCCTTGCCATAAAAAACTAAATCCAAAAACTGCTTTAAAACTCAACGTGTTTCAAGTCAATGTGGAATTATATTTAAAGTTAAGCGATATCGAACAATATTTCAGATTAGGAAAATCTGATAACAAAAAATACCGACCAATTCTAGAGGGATACTCGACCAATTCTAGAGGAATTTGCCCGATTTGACACCAACAAAAATATCTACAATGATACAACTCCTCTTGATAATGGATATTGATGAATATGCACATGATGCTAATATTGTTCAAGGCAACAGTGAGCTATAATTTGCTGATACATTTTTTAGTGTGTATATTATTTTGATCACAAATTCTGTCAAACATTGTAACTTCGAAGACAATGCAGCAATAGGGATTTTATTGTTGTGGGTTGATGGCTTTTGTACTTGTTAGTTCGTCGTCGAAAATAAGTTATTTTGTCTTAATTGAAAGATTTAATTAAATACATTCCAAAGAAAATGTCTTGACAGGTATCTCTTTCAAAAAAACGTCGTCAAAAAACAACAACCTTCTGTCACTTGATTTTCACTCACATCCAAAATAAGATTAATATACAGAGTCATCAATAAAAACAAGAATACATAACATCCTCCCCCCCTGAAGTGTAGTTGATCTCTTCAGCTCTGGTCTTCTACGTTGACACGACATAGTCTGGCAACTGGCCGCTTATAGACTCCAGTGGATGTCTTCACATCCACCACTCGTACTCTGCCATCAGGTCCGGGGTAGACTGCTATGACTTTTCCTAGCTTCCAAGATCTCCGTGGTATGTTGTCCTCGATTATAATTACTATTTCGTCGATTTCTAAAGGTTTTCCATCGTTTGTCCATTTGGTTCTTTTAGTCAAAGTTGGTAAGTACTCTTTAGTCCATCTTTTCCAAAATGCTTCAATGAATGATAGTGATTTCCTCCATATATTCCTATAATTTTGCTGTAAGTCTCTGAATTCGCTAATTCTAGTAGAAGACATTATCAATAGGTGATTTGGGGTCAGGGCTTCTAAATCGTTGGGATCAGTGGAAACCTTTGTGAGCGGTCTTGAATTCACTATGTATTCGCATTCAGCAAAAATAGTGAAAAGAATTTCATCTTTGAGAATTTGTCCTTTCAAAATTGAATTGAACGTTGTTTTAACAGAGCGTACCAGTCTCTCCCATGCACCTGCCATATGAGGTGAGGCAGGGGGTAAAAATTTCCATTCCATTCCGTTTTCTGTGAAACTGTCGATTATTTTCTTCCGATCAATTTCTTGGACAGCTCGTTTCAACTCTTCAGCAGCACCTCGCATGTTCGTCCCGTTGTCGGAAAGTATCTCTTTTGGTTGTCCCCTTCTGGAGATCATCCTTCGTACAGCCATGATAGCAGACTCAGTTGTTAATGAATGGGCTACCTCGAGATGCACAGCTCTGATAGTCAGACAAGTGAAAAGAACTCCCCATCTCTTTTCTCGTTTTCGTCCCACAGACACATATAGCGGTCCAAAATAATCTATACCCGTATAGGTGAATGGTCTTACATTTGATGTCAATCGGTATATTGGAAGTTGTCCCATTAGTGGAGCAACTGGTTTTGCTTTCTTCACTTTGCATCTTTGGCAACTAGCGAAAGTCGACTTCACAGCACATCGACCATCAAGCACCCAGTATGTCTGTCTCACTGCATTTAGGACTGTTTCCACTCCTTGATGGGCAAATTTTTCATGGAAATATTGGAGTAGAAGGCGGGTTATTCTAGATTCCTTCGAAATGATCATTGGGCGTTTAGTAAAAGTTCCTATGTCAGGAGCATTGTCGATTCTTCCACTCAAAACCAATAATCCATGGTCGTCTAGAATGGGAGACAAATTCTTTAATCTGCTATGTCCTTTCAGTGGTTTGTTGTTTTTGATGCAATCAATTTCTTCTTTGAAGCTTTCCAATTGACACTGCTTGATAAGTAAAATTCTTGATTGTTCAATTTCCATCGCTGTCAGTTCTGCAGGAATAATATCTTGTCCATTTCTCAATCTGTTTATCATGATTTTAACAAATCTGAAAATCCATGCAGTCGTTCTCAGCAATCGACTCCATTTCGAAAATCTTCGAGCATCCAGCAATTGTAAAGGTGTTTCTGTGATCAGCGTCATTATTTCCGTATTTTCCAATTTTTCAGGAAATATACTACTTTTTGGCCACGAGTCTTCATTTTTCTCATATAAAAATACAGGTCCCCTGAACCAGGATTCGAAATCTATGAATTCGTGTTTGTCATACGTACGGGTAGCATTATCAGCTGCATTCAATTTGGAAGGTACCCATCGCCAGTCGTTGGTATTTGTTATTTCCTGAATTTCACCAATTCTATGAGCCTCGAATTGTCCCAACTTGCTAGCATCTCCTCGTATCCAATGTAGGACTGTCGTTGAATCTGACCACATATAGGTTCTATCAATTTTTATATTCAATGTCTTTCTTATTGTGTCAGCTAAACGACTTCCCATTACTGCAGCTTGCAGCTCTAGGCGAGGTATTGAGATTGGTTTTGTAGGAGCAACCCTAGCTCGAGCCAGAATGAGAGCTAAGTCAACGTCGTCAATATGCTTTACCCTCAAGTACGCCACTGCTGCGAAGGCTTTACTTGAGCCGTCACAGAATGTGTGCAGTTCGATTGTATCGGCATCAGGAATTTTCCAAGAATAGCATCTTGGAATCGTCAGACTCTCTATATTCTTCAGGTCTTTTCTCCAAGTCTGCCAGAGTCGGTTCAAATCTTCAGTTATACTGTCATCCCACCCAATACCAGTACGCCATATATCTTGGACAATCATTCTTCCTCTTATGGTAAAGTTGACAATCAGTCCCAACGGGTCGAAAACTGACATCACATCTTTCAAAATTTGTCTTTTAGTAGGTCGAACTGTAAATGTTTCATCAGGATTATCTTCAAAGTTTTTTAATTTGTAGCAGAATACGTCTGTCTTGGCATTCCATGTTAGTCCTAAAATTCGTTGGAGGGTTGTTTCATACGTTGAATTCAAATCTTTACAAAATAAATCGTCTTTGGATAAACTATTCATAACTTCTCTGGAGTTGGATATCCAATTGACCAACTCAAATCCTCCCAGACTCTGAATCCGTCTAACCTCCATGATGATGTCAAGCGCTTCCTCAACTGTATCAGTGCAATCCAGGTAGTCATCAACGTAGTGCTTCTTGATGATTGCTTCTAGAATATCTTTTCTATCTGTCATTTGTTCAGCATTGAGATTCTTGACAAATTGTGCGCAAGTGGGAGAGCAAGTCGCCCCAAATGTCATGACTTGCATCTCATATGTATCGAAGTCCTTATCGATATCACCGTTTCGCCATAAAAACCTTTGAGAATGTTGATCTTCTTTAATGATCCGTACCTGGTGAAACATTTCACGTACGTCACTGCAGAAAGCAATTTTGCGAAGACGAAATTTCAGGAGTACTTCTATCAAGGACTGCAGTAGATCTGGGCCGGCAAGGAGATTTTGATTTAGGCTGATTCCATGAGATTTCGATGCTGCGTCGAAGACAAGGCGCAGCTTGCCTGGTTTATTAGGGTTGATCACTCCGAAATGAGGTAAATACCAACACCTTGGATGATCTTGATTTGCTTCGTCTGGGGTCAATTTTCGTGCATAACCTTTTTCAATATAACTGGCAATCTTATCACAGTATTGGGCTTTGAAAGTACTGTTTTTCTGCATCTGCCTTTCTACGCATTTCAGTCTTTGAATAGCCGTCGTTCTACTTTCCGGAAGAGTCATATCATCTTCTTTCCACAAAAGACCAGTTTCAAATCTGTTACCCACTCGTTTTGTCGTTTTCATCATGATATCTCTGGCTCTGGAATGTGCTTTGTTCAATTTTGTCTGTGGCAGTGAAGTTCCAAAGGCATCTGTTGTGAATGAGCGTTTTACTAACTGATGAAGTGCTTCGTCTGAAAGCTCGTTATGACACATATGAAACGAGTAAGTAGAACTGTGATTTTTGTCGACGTTACCATGAAGAATCCACCCAAGATTCGTTTTGGTGGCCATTGGAGAAGTCTCTTCAGTCTGCACAACTTTTCTCGCAACTGTCAGCCGAATGTTGTCTTGTCCGAGTAAAATCATGGGTCGCTCGTTAATTTCGTTGAACGGTATCCCTCGTAGGTGGGTATATTTTTCCCAGTCAGATTTTTCTATAATTTGTAGTGGCAAAGATAGATTTTCTACTGTACGAACGTTCCTAATGGCAAACATTCTTGCGCCGGCGTAAGCACCTGATATTTGTAAATTCAGCATACTAGAATCTTGATGGCGAGAGATCAAATCATTGGTCCATTGAATACACAATGGACTTGTTTCACCTTGTAGCCGAAGTCTCTCAGCAAAAGATTTGTCTATCAGGGTGACAGTAGACCCTTCATCACACAAAGCTACTGTCTCCAATACGGTGTCATTTCCGTAGAGTTTAACTTTTACCATGCGCAGTAAAATATTTCGAGCACCCTGACCTACCGCAAGCACATTTTCGTTGACTATGGTCTGTGTGGCTTGGTCTTTATCTTCAGTTGGTCGTTTGGAGTCTTCTTGTTGAGAGTTCTTATGCAGGATCCGATGATGTGGACGTCGGCAACCACTTATTCCGCAGGGTTTTTTCACACGACATTTTTGCGTCTGATGGTTTTGTCTGAGACAGGAAAAACATAGTTTTTGTTTCGTTACAACTTCCCATCTAGTATTCACATCGTCAGTTCTCATTTTTGTGCAGTTAACAATTTTGTGTCCGCTAGATTGACAATACTTGCACATTTCATCAACCACAATACTGTCTGTCGATATGAGTGTGGTTTCATGCTTTTTTGAGCAAGACACTGAAGTCTGTTTACCTTTGGTTTCAAATTTTGTTGTCTTGGATTGAGTAACATAGCAGGCAGCCGTGGCTTTATCATTGACCCAAGAAGAAAAATCTTCAAGATTTGCCCGACCATTTTTCAGCATAATTTTCTCTCCCCATTGAATTTTCATTGAATCTGGCAGCTTTTGGATCAAGTCTCGGAGTAACTGAGGATTTTGAAGATGTTCTTCATAATTCAAAGACTTCACGGTAGCAACAAGGCAACTGACATTATTGGCGAATTGAATTAAAAGATCCATGTTACTTTCTCTTATAGGTATAATAAATCTAATTTTCGCTAGCAGTCCATCTATTATTTGATCTGGGCGTCCAAAACGCATCTCAAGAGTTCGCAGCACCAAATCTATATTATCTGAAGAGGCCATCATTCCACTTACAGCGTTCTTGGCTTCACCTCTCAAGCATTTTTGCAACCGGATCATCTTTTCCTCGGCCGAGTATTCACAGAGAGATGAAATGCGTTTGAATTGGGTGTTGAAAGTTGGCCAGTCCTCTGGATTTCCATCGAAGTAAATGAAATCCTTTTCAACAACTTGTCTAGCAATGAATTTGTCTTGCCTTGGTGATGCAATGGATTTTATTGCCTCACTGATTGTCTCACACAGTTGTCCAATTTCTGTCTTCTTTTCGGTGGTGTTCACATCAGGATTAGGAATGTCGGCAACATGATTGCTCGCAGAATCACATGGAATGTCATTCACCCACTGCACAACATCGTAGTCCGATTTAGCGTCTTCATTAGGTAAATTTCTGTGTATCTGAATTGATTGAGTTTCGTGTTGTTCGTCAATTTCAATTTCTGTCACATCATTTTCCATTTCTAATAATTTCAGTTGATTCAAAAGTCTTTTCATTTCTATTTTCTGTTTCAGTTTTTCAACTTCAATAGCATGCTTCTTTTGTCGTAGGATGGTGCTCTCTGCTTTGGATTGTCTGGATGATTTCACGGAAGATGTTTCAGAACTCACATCAGTATTAGCTCTAGGGATCTCAGTCGATTTGTTTGTCTGTCTTGAGGTCTCCCCATTCATGATGGATTTTTGATCATTTTCCTGGTTTTGGCACACATTCTTCATGCTGACACTGGCTGTTATCTTTCTTGGTGGTATAGGCATGGTTCCGAAAGCGGGTGGCCACTCGAAATTGTCGTCAAGGCTGCGAATACCTGCCGTTTTTCTGGTACTATGTCTGTCACTCCTGTTCATTGATTTATCCATTTCTTGAACTGGATTTCCACGTTCTGATTATATCGTCTCGAAGGACCAATGTTAGTTCGTCGTCGAAAATAAGTTATTTTGTCTTAATTGAAAGATTTAATTAAATACATTCCAAAGAAAATGTCTTGACAGGTATCTCTTTCAAAAAAACGTCGTCAAAAAACAACAACCTTCTGTCACTTGATTTTCACTCACATCCAAAATAAGATTAATATACAGAGTCATCAATAAAAACAAGAATACATAACAGTACTTTTGAATTGATTCGTTCATTCTTCACATCCTGAATATTAGAAATCGTTCTATCGATTTGATGTAAACAAAATTGTGTTGCACAATGATAACATAATTGACTGAGCAATCATGATATATAATTCAAAACAGAAATAGCATTTTGAATTTTGAATAAAATGTATTTAAAGAAATCATATACAATGTATGGTAAGTGACCATGAATAACTTGTTGTAATATAACGAAGCGACTCAATTTGGCATTTATAACTATGATAATAAAAAAAATATATAATAATGGAAAAATGTTTTTATTGATAGTGATATAAAATATCCAAAAAAATAGAGTTAACGCTTTCATACTAGATGAGAAGGTACTCTCTTACACTGAACCTGATCTTACACTCAACCTGAATCATATTCATGTGATACATGCATAATTGAATTTGTTGCATAATTAAAAAAAGTGTCGTATTATTATGTTAAACTGATAAGATTTGTAATTGTGCAAAAAGTTGGAGAGAATAATACCTAATTTAGATCATGTATTATAAATATATACAAGATAACTTTGACAATTTAAGAATCAATATTCACAATCATTCAGGATTCGATAAATGACAAAAAGTGGTCAGTTTTTATAACCAGTTTATGGAGATCCGAGAAAACGGTCACATTCAGTTTCAGAAGATTTTGTTCAATATGCTTTATTTTCAATTTACCTCAGTTATTTCAACGCTTTCAATTTTCAATACTCACATCTTTCGTTCAGACAGAGAAATAATTCAATAATTATCGTTTTCTTCAAGTTGACTTATTTTTACAAAATGAATATTTGTAGTGAATTCTACGAACTAATAATAAACATATTTTTGAAAATGTAACTGAACGTGAAGATGGAGTTAAGAACAACAAAAAAATATGATATAATGGTTCATCAAGCAAGTGTACACGCGGATACATATTTACAAGCGGTGCAATGGATTGGAACAGCTTTGTATTCTGGTTGGAGGAAAATAATAAAACGAATAACATTTGAAACAGTCTATTTTGGAGATGAATTATATAAGTAAATGAAAAAAAAAAAAAAAATTCTGTTCATACCGAAATTATACTTTTTCTGAAATCGCTCAAGAATGCGTACTTTCTCGGAGCAACTTCGGACCCAAAAATACGCTAATCTAGTATTTTAGTCCGTTGCTAAGCAACGAACTACGTATCGAAAACGGCCCGAGAAAATTTTTGCCGGAGTCTCAACAATGAACAAACAGTGACAACGAACTTTTCCGTATCGAAAACGGTCCGGGAAAATTTTTGCCGGCGTCTCAATAATAACTACATCAAACAAAAATTGTTATGCATTTATAAAAATTTCTTAATTTATGATAAGGTTGATTGCGATTTCAGAAAATCTATTATGTGAACCTCGTAGTAATATTATATTTTTCAACAAGCGTATAATGCTCATTATACGCAAGTAGAAGACTATACTTTCTCTACGACTACACGAAAATTTAGAAATTTCTTACAAAAGCTCTGTTTGTGGTACTTATTGCCTTTATTACCAATGAGTAGTATAAATTACAAAGCAATATAGAAAAGAATAACAATTATACATGAATGACTAAATGATTGAGGGAAAAGATAATAAAGAAACTTCCACCAATAGGATTCGAACTCACGCTCTCTCATAACAACCTTTTACTTTTCAGCGGGTCCGTACCACTGGACCACACAGGTACTTACAAAATGTGTGCATGACATATGACTAAACAAACTCTATTCGACCAAAAACCGAGATTGTGTAGAATGTTCAGATAAATATTATTCGAAATATCTTTGTTGCAAGAAAATTTCATCAGGACCTAATTCAAAACTAAGAAAGAAAACAGTCAATCTGACATTCACGGAAAGCCTTCTTAAGAAATTTTTTGGTACATTTGCTGTTTTGTCATTGGTCTAAACCTCTCAGTTATCGTGGATTCTGAAAATTCTGAATCTGTGATTGGCCGAGTGCCATTGAATAATGAGTTAGGATCCACGGTGTCTTGGAATCATCTTCATTCTTCAACTAATAATCAATATGTAATCAATTTAGAATGCAATAGTCGTAGACAAAAGCACATTCCCAGACATCAATGCTTCAATGCTTGTTGTTATATTTCCGGACGACAATGTAATGCTTTTACTACTAGCTACACAATATACAATTTTCACTCCGCACTATCCGCACTGTCTCACAAAGAGGAAAATATGAGGCAGAAAAGAAGCACTTCCCCCTACGGACATTAAATTTCATCTGACGTCAGTCTGTGCAACATTCCTTTCGGATACTATTGCAAGTGATACTAATATATCAGTTCAATAATATCCTTCATTTTTGGACATGACCACTTGCACACATATATTATTACAAATTATCAACATCATAATATCATAATCAACACATAATACATTAGTTACAATATAATACTTTAGTTACTTTATCCAACACATGACAGTTATGACTGTCATTATTAATGTCATTTTAGAGAAGTAAACTATCAAATAACACACTAGTGAGTTATAATCCATAAGTCACTAGTGAGTTATGGATTATAACTCACTAGTGTGTTATTTGATAGTTTACTTGTCTAAAATGACATTAATAATGGGTCATAACTGTCATGTGTTGGATAAAACATTGTATGCCACTCATGTGTTATGTTTCCTAAGTCACTTTAGAATTTATACCACTCGGCCTGACGGCCTCGTGGTATAAATCTTTCTCGCGTGACTTATTTTCAACATAACACACTAGTACCATAAATAACTATTATCAACATCCTCGATTATTATAAATCACATAATAATCTCGTTATTACATTAATAGCTAATAGTAGTTGAGGCATCCTCAGATTTTTGTTTTCTACGGATACTTTGAAATAATCTTATTGAATGATCGTTAATTCAAAGTGGCTACATTTACACAGAATATTATATTACATATAGCATACCTGATACGTTGAGGTTTGCCTATACTGCATTTGTTGACTAACAGCTAATGCATTATGAACGAGCGGAGGCTGTTTTGAAAATATGACACCAGCAACGAGATATTTGAATGTATCATCAGTATTTTTTGTCAATATTTCATAGTTACATACTAAGGATAACGACGTAGTCATTGAGAAGGCATTTGACCGAATAAATCATAAAATTTTATTTTTTAAATATTAATTATTTGTGTCATAATATATATGTCAACCTTGAACTGCATGTTTAGTATAATGGATATAGATCAAAAAAATATATAGTTTCTCTGGAGTTCCTTACCCAAGGATTCAATTTAGTACTCGAAGTCAGCGTCCATGGAGTGGAAACGTATTTTGAGAAGTGCTGGTCGTTATTTGATAACTATAGAAAAATTTCGAATTGGAAGTTAATTTTCATAATAAGTGTGTCATACATCTTTAGATCAATCTTATGAATGTATCACAGTTGTTTTTCGCCACGAACGTTACTTCAATTGCGATGAAGCCAAGAAATAGAAGAAACACAAAGATGACCGAAAATTACATATGGTCAGTCGTGAAAAGGTGCGTTCTACAATTATGGCTCTCAGAACTGACAAAAACAATCGGGAGTACATTGCATCGGTTGGAGAACCGTCAAATTGAATTCAAGGTAAAACTTGAAAAACAGCATGAATTTTACAAATAGTGGTATCATCTAGTGCAAAATGAGTGCAATAATCCAAACGTACCTCTAAATAATCCTTGCCATAAAAAACTAAATCCAAAAACTGCTTTAAAACTCAACGTGTTTCAAGTCAATGTGGAATTATATTTAAAGTTAAGCGATATCGAACAGTATTTCAGATTAGGAAAATCTGATAACAAAAAATACCGACCAATTCTAGAGGGATACTCGACCAATTCTAGAGGAATTTGCCGGATTTGACACCAACAAAAATATCTACAATGATAGAAAGAAACTCAAAGGTAGCGGCAATGTTATAAGAGAATATCTATCAAATTAAACGATATTTCTGATAATATAAGCATTAAAAAATCCAAGTCGAAGGGACTTATCTTGTGGACCACTAATTGTAACATTTTCGTCAAAACTGGGAAAAGCGTAGGAGAGATAAAGACAGAAGAAGATGTATCTTGATAAAATTCGATTCTAAATCACCAATTTAGCTATTATTAATTATTTCAGGTTTGATAAGTACAGAAGAAATGAGGTAGGAATTATTTCATCACACTTCTCAGCAAGAATGAGCAAAAACTTGTACAGTTATTCTTTTTCGTTTAATGGAAATATTTTGTTCGAGTTCCGTAGTGTTCTCGTTTCCCTTATTTTCTTACATTTCAGACTTCTTCACTTTGTGTTAGTTATATTTGTTGATTCATTCACATATTACTCTGTCATTCATTTTTATATCAAAGAAATTAACCTCATTGAATATCAAAATGAAAATTGGACACATAAATATCAGGTCCCTTTTGCCTTCAAAAGCTGTATTAAAATTCATTTTAGAAAGTCATAACTTCGACATCTTATGAGTTAGCGAAAGCTGTCTCCACCATGGTATTGATGATAATTTGCTTTGTGTAGATAGGTACCGGCTGTACAGAATGGATTGGGGTTCTCGCCCAGGAAGTCGATTTATGCACAAACTTAATTATGTTGATGTCTGAATTCATTAAAGGACAAGAAAGAAGAACTATGGGTGAACTTGAAATATTAAAAAAGAGAACTGGGTAATTGATGTAGTTTAGAGATCACCGACTCAAGATGTTTCAAGTTTCTTCTCCGATTTCGAATATTCTATGAGTACTATTTCACTTTCATCCTTCGACATAATATGCACAAGGGACTTCAATCTTAATCTGTCCAATTTAGCCAACGTACCTTATGGAATTACAAAAACCACATCTATTTTGATAGATTTAATAATTGGTCAGGATTCAGAGAAAAAAATTTCTCTATTTACGAGTAAACTGATATTGATGATATCCTTACAGATAGCCTTATGGAACTATTCAACATACGCATGCACCGGTAGAAACAACCAGGATTTCTAGGACTCCTGATCCTTGGGTTTCTCATCCTTTGAAAAAATTATGATAAGAGGCAGGGCACCCGCCAAATCCATACATTCCAAAATGATCCACATTGGTTATTCTCTAAAGAAATGAGAACCTGTAGCTCTAAAGCAACAGAGAAAAGACTCCAAATAATAAAAGCTGGAAGTGCCTGACAGTAAGCAGCGTTCGAGCATATTGCCACGGAACAAAATTATATTTGACAGATTTAAATCATATATACTACCACATTTGAAGAATGGAAGTGCTGTAATAGATATTTACCTACTATCAATATGTAATGTCAGTCATTACGATACTGATACGAGTTTCGTAATGAGATACTTTACCGCATTAGTGCGGTAAAGTAAAATTCATTTGTTTCTCTTTTTCAATGTTAGTCTATTTAATGGAAAAGAATAACAAGAACTGATTTATTATGATTAGAGATTAGAGATTAGAGATTATGAATTAGAGTATCAATCCCGAGATTTATCAGGTAATGAGGTTTGAATTTGTAGCGGATTCTATATCTGAACTTATGTCGAATGAACATGTCAAAGTTGACAGTTCGCAAAATAAATCAACAATGGGCGCAACGCTTGCTTGTTGCATGAGTCTAATATCATTGACTACGTTTATCTCACAACTTTGGATCCGCTCAAAATAGGTTTGACTTGACTGGATCCGATCCATCTGATCGATATAAACAGTTTTCGGATTGGATTGAACCACTTAAGTCAATTCCATAAAATATAGGATTGGACCCAACCGATCACCTTGAAGAGAAGTGAAATTGCGAGAAAAACAGGTTTGAAATTGACAGATGGCAGGTAAAAGTAGCAGATTGGTTGTTTATCGTCTCAATTGTCTGTAATCGGATGAGTTTCTCGTATTGTCCAAAGAAGACAGCAGTTTTTTCATTCAACTGATTAATTCGAAAAACACAAGAAATTTTACGTTACGAAATTCGACATAATGCTACGAAATTAGGTTTTTTCAATAAGATTGAAACATAAGATTCCTTGATCCACTTATATGTTGCGACATAAACTAAAGGGTGGTTTTATTGACGCAATGCTATCGAATTTGAAGCGGATAGAGACTGTCGAGATAAACGTAGTCATTAATTTAAGGAATATTGACTAATTTTGAGTAAATAATCAACTTTATTGATAGTAGATGAAATATTGAACAATATTTGTGTCGTAAATTCATATTACGATAATCGAAGGGTTATCAAACTCGGCCTAAAGGCCTCGTTTGACAAATGTTCCATCTCATATCGTAATATGAATCGACACTTATATCGTAATAAATATTTACGACACTTATATCTATTTGAAAAACTTGAAACTGATTCATCGATGACAATTTGCCAAAGTGAAGAAAAAACCTAAGTATCCAGCATTTCTCAAATTCTCCAAAAATGCCTTTGAATGTTCATATATCCAAAGTAATAAGTAATTACGAAAATATTATCTCCTATAATGCTGGCATTTAAACCTGTAAATTCATTTAAAGTGATATATACAGTGAGGACCAAAAGTCCGTCGCCCCCCTCCCCGTAACTTCTTTATTTCTTTCACACATTACAAAAAAATACAGTAAAATGCGTAAGTTGTAGGGTTTTATTGGATCTCTTCAATGGTGTAAAACTCATTTATAAAGAGTGTCTCAAAAGCGACATCCTGTATATCATTACATGATCGGATAGGGATGATCATAAAGAATTCAACAATATTAAATTTGATGCTGTAATGTTTAAAGACTACGGAGATATTGCCTATTATTTTAAATTTTTTCTATGGCGGGTCAATAAATTCTGTCTCACAGTCATTAAGTTTATGGAGAAACCTCGTGGGCCACCCTGTATATTTGAAGGATATTTAAATTTCCAATTCACCATAAAATATATTATAGTGTAATCATACCGAAAAATTGTTTCTACACACAGTCTCATGCTCGTTACGAGTTATAGACTAGCTTAACTCCGCGATAATCTCTCCTCAAATACGGGGTAATTACAACACAAGTTATCAAATATTAGTAACTACACGATAATAGATCGAATTCCTTAC
Organism: Chrysolina haemoptera; assembly: GCA_958298965.1. NCBI lineage: Eukaryota > Metazoa > Arthropoda > Insecta > Coleoptera > Chrysomelidae > Chrysolina > Chrysolina haemoptera. The sequence continues at coordinate 21,709,010 of OY282591.1, read as the reverse complement.
ATGGATTATAATCATCAATTAGAAAATATTGGATTTTTACCAATGTTGTAGTTAATTTTTGAAGAATTATACATGTCTGTCTGGTCATTCAGAACTAAATTGTTATTGTGTCATAGGTGCATGTTGATTTCTAGGGATTCTTATATGTTTTATTTATATTCATTCAAGGTTGAAAAAAAAAATCCAGAATTGTCTGTAAATTTATGGCTACTGTCAATGGGGCGGTTGGAATAGCTTGAATCCTGTTTATGTACCCTGACGAAGGTGCTCGTGAACTCTTTGGAAAATTGCCTGTTTTTGCAATAATATCAACCAGTACTATATTGAGCAGTATTTTGAGGTTCAGGCAAAAGAATCACAGTGATGGAGTCTCGTCGAATAAACTACCCAGTAAACATACCTTGAGCAATCTGTCTTGATTATGGTAACTTGATTTTCCTACTAGAGAAATAATTGTCTTTTGTTCTTGTTTGATGCATATGATCTCAGCTGCGATTATCTCAGGCTAAGTGGGTTCAGATGGCATTCTCTAATTTCAAAAATTTCTCTTATTTTCGAATCCCCAATGAAGGCTGCATTCTTTTTCGATTCATGATGAGCCAAAAAAACAAAAGGAGAACACGAAGCTCATCCAGGAAAAATACGTCTGGTATGAATAGTTCTGTCATGGAGAAAATGATTTATATTGAATTCATGTTGAATATTTGTGTGAATGAAACCATTCCACTCTGTCACAGCGTATGATACGGGGAAAGTGAGACCATATTGGATTGTCAGTTTCTCGAATAACTCTGACAAAAAGGAGAACATGCATCAGATATGTAAACAAGATGTATATAAATATCCGCTGGGGGTTTCCAGCGAATTGTCAACATTCTGCATGCAGCATCCGGATATGTTGCAGATAAGAGAAAATATTAAATTAGGTCAGGACTGAATTGAGTTGAGGTACTTTTTTCTTAATTCAGGGGTCAGTAGAATGAATGCTGTGATTTCAATGGATGGTAACTTGAGCTAAAATAAATTCGAAGTATGAATAGGGGTTACAATCGAGAAAGAATTCAATTTCACTGTTCGCAGGACTGTATTCCACAAAAAACACATTGTATAATGATCATTTCCATTGAAGTCATAGAATTCATTCGCCATATTTCTGTTTCTATTTCCTGCAAAAAATCAACTAACTATATTTGTTTATTCGGTTCCAATTTCACAATCCATTATTCAAACAGTTGCTGTCATCAGATTATTAAGAAAAATAATAAGAAATTAAATTGTTTCTCACGTGGAATATAATGGAGAAGAAAACCCATGTAGCATCTTAGCCCACCCTCTCTCATATCCCACCCCTTAGACCTCATAACGAAGAAGTCATGAAAAAATGTTTGATCAATGAAATATGCGGCAACAACTTTTATAGCGACGAATGCACAAGCGGTTTTTTTCACTTATTCATTTGTTTATCGATTATCGCGGTGTTGGTTGCCAAAATAAATGGTTTGACATTGACATGTTTCTAAATTTTTTATTCATTAAATTTTCCTGCCGAATTACACTCGATGTTTGTACTGATATGGTATGCCAGTTGAAATAGACAATCAAAAGCTTTCATATTTTGGTCAAGTGAATGGTACATCGAGAAAGAATTATATCGCAGTTTACAACCTCTTCCGAAGTACGTAACATTGTAAAAAATGACAAATAACTTGAATTTTTCTGTATACTCGTTGGGAAAATTCCAAAAGTTCTGGAGTTCTGGAGTAGTATTGAATATATTATCTCATATCACGTGTTAGGAGTTATTTATTGCCAAGCGCCACCCAAAAAAGAAACTCCCTGTATAGGCCAGCCATATGTCATGCATTATCATAGATCGGGTTTTTAGGCATCTTCAAAAAAAACGTCTCGCTGACGGATGGCAAGGAAATTGTTTGATTTCATGAATCGACGTTACTTGATGAACGGCAAGCGAATAATTTAATTGTGTGTTCTATTTGGGGAGTATTCGATTTATTTTCCAAAATGATTGTTGTTGAGTTCTTGTTTAAATAATATGTTCATTCGATTTGAAGTGATACATACTCCTGGAATAAAAGGTAGAAGTTGTATTTGTTTTGAATTGTTGATTCATTTCCAAAATAAAAGGATATATTAACTATTCGATGAAATATAAAGCTTGGAGTTTTCAGTAACATATAAACAGGTTATTACTCCAAGTAATAGTTATTTATGCAACAAGTGCAAAAAGTGAATGTTTATTGCACTCGACGTGAAATTGTCCGACGAAGCCGTTAGGCCTAGTTGGACAACACGTCGAGTGCAATAAACAATTTTTGCACGAGTTGCATACAACATTTTTTCTACGTTCATGCAAAAAATCAAAAAATGATTCATTGAGGTACGGTACTAGGTATAGGAAAATGAAAAGCGCAACTTGAATACTTTATTATTAATATCGATTCGCATTGAAACAGGAACTAATACGTTACGAACGATTTAACTCAAACATTATTTTTACCCCCAATGTTGAAAGTGAATGAACAATTGGTGCAATTTTCAATGTGAATATTTCGTAGTGAAGTACTTTTTAAATCCACTTCTTGATTTGTTACTTCTGTAAACTTACTAGTACTTGGTATCTGTACATTCTTATTTCCTTCAGGCTGAAATATTTGTTTTGCAACACTGAGTTTGTTTGCACGTGATTCCTCTACGTATCCCTCCACTACTGTCGACGATTTCCATCCGCTGTGTCGTTTGAGCTCTAGTATATCTGCTCCAGTATCGGCAAGGAGTGTTGCGGAGGATCTCCTGAAGCAGTGCCCTGTGTATAGATGAGGATTCTCCAAATTCAGAAATTTTGCAATTTCAGACAAGATTTTAGCAAACGTGTTCACACCAATAGCTTGGACCGTGCACTTTTCATTTCGGTAATTGATAAAGAAACGTTTATGAGGAATATGATTGGGATGTAATTTCGTGTATTTATGATATATATTGATCAAATTCAATCCTTCTTCCACTTCACCTCGAAACGAAACTTCTTTCTTTGTCAGTTTTTGACCGAGGCACTTTTCAAACATTACCGAGCCTACTTTCTATGTCTTCGGTACTCAATTTTTGGAGCTCATTTCTACGACATGCCCCTGCGATGCCAAATATCGTAACGACACAAAAGCTAAAATATTACAGACTTACTTTTTTCATCAAATACTGGGAATCCGGAGCTTCTTTTAGAAATATATAAATGTGTTCCCTGTTGAATACTTTTGACTTTCTGGCCGAAATCCTACAGAGTTCTGCTTCATGAATGCCATAAGTTTTTTGTAAGTTTTAATATCAATATTTTCTTTTGAAGAGAGGCAAGCTCTTACCATTGAGTACTCAGACCAAAGAGATGAGGGTTTAATATCATTCGATCTTTTTAAAAAATATGCAAGAAGCATATTTTCAGTAAAATTCACAACTTTTTTTTATCGAAGCACCACTCTTTAAAACGATTATAACTTATTTCATACTAGGTAATACGTTCAATGACGCTGTTTTTGCTATTTCACTGACTTCTGTTGGTGTCCCAACAAATTCTTCTTCATCACTATCATCTATTTTCCCATTAATATTACTCATTTTGAATTATGTAATTGTCAGAATTAATTTTTGACTGATTCTATAACCACAGTTGCATTATAAAAATTAAAATCATAGTAGCCGTGAGCGCGTCTGTTATCACGAGGTGTGGTCATAGTACAGACAGTTTGCTCTATGCAGGTAGACGGTTTAGAACAAAGCGGATCGGTTTTGATTATGGAGATATGAAGGCATTGTTTGTTTAACTCTTGCTGCTAACAATAATACAAAATAATATAAAATCTGTAACTATTTGAAACGTATTGTCAATCTCGTAGAATATCTCCTAAATATGTAGTACGTTTAAACTTTTATGTTTATCATGATGACAGCACGTTGAAGTAGAATGACAGATGAGTGCAATAAAAATTTTATTGCACTAGTGCAATAAAGAACTTCTTTTTCCACTAAATATAGTTCAATAAAGTTTGCTTTTTGCGCGTCTGTTATCACGAGGTGTGGTCATAGTACAGACAGTTTGCTCTATGCAGGTAGACGGTTTAGAACAAAGCGGATCGGTTTTGATTATGGAGTTATTCTCGGGAAGGCATTGTTTGTTTAACTCTTGCTGCTAACAATAATACAAAATAATATAAAATCTGTAACTGTTTGAAACGTATTGCCAATCTCGTAGAATATCTCCTAAATATGTAGTACGTTTAAACTTTTATGTTTGTCATGATGACAGCACGTTGAAGTAGAATGACAGATGAGTGCAATAAAAACTTTATTGCACTAGTGCAATAAAGAACTTCTTTTTCCACTAAATATAGTTCAATAAAGTTTTGCTTTTTGCATGAATGTAGAAAAAAGTGTTTTAGTACCTGTATCTTTTTATGTATTTCCCTTTGTCTGTTGATTATTAAACAAAGGATGGTAGAAAGTTTCAATCGTGGCAAACACATTCATTTGGAAAAAAGTGTGCTTTGCTTTCACGACTATAATTCGGGTTTTTCCTCTGTTGTACATGAGTCTCGGCACATTGGAATTGAGTGAATAATATGTTAAGTTTATCCATCGAAAATCTAAAGACTTGTAACGTGCCTATGTGTGAAGTTACCTGTTACCAGGCTGATTTGAGAACAGAAAAGCTTGCAACGTGCCTTAGTGAGAAGTTTCCTGCTTTTAGAATTTTCGAAGAATATACGGAGGACTGTAACGTGCCTGTGTGAGAAGTTATATGTCAGTGAGCTGTATTGAGGATAATAACGAGTAACGTGCCTATGTGAGGAGTTACTTGATATTATTTGTGCAATACTGAGACGAGAGTACAGTGACATGCAACGGGCCTGTATCAGAAGTTGCATGTCGAAGGGTTTACTCTTCAGTTCATCTTTATCATTGTAGAAAAGCATTCGTTGTGTCTGGGCTCAAAAATCCTTTAGGTGCGTTTCCAACAATTTCATTGATATTACTATCTAACAATTCCATTGGAAGAAATTATGACTCCCAAAACTTGGTAGCTTCTTTTGGTATTATTCGCTTGTGATTGAACCTGAAGATTATTTAATATATCCTGATATATGTGTATATTTATGTTCATGTTGGTATATATATAGATATATAAATTTGTATTCTCAATTGTTTTAGAAATGTTTTATAGGTGCATCATCGCTATGAAATCCCTACGTCAAATGAACTGCATGAAAAAAATCTAACCTACGAATCAAGTTTACAACCAATTCAAGTACACAAAACATTTTTTCATCGAAAACAGTTTTTCTTTGATATACCATAAGAGGAAATTCCAAATTTCTGCAAACTTGGCAGATATATCGTAAAAATATTCCGAACAGTTGTGTAGATTTACAACCTTTTACGTTGACCAAAATATATATTTCCTTTATTCGTGGTAATTTTCAAGGTGGTCTCGAAATAATTATTAAGAAAGTTTTGAAACTTTGTTGGAAATTTTGAAATTATCTATTCTGATGCATTCACAAATTTGCAACCTTGTACACGATCCGTAACTTCATGCAATTTAAAAAAATCTAATTTGCAAATTAATTCGATTAATTAGATCTAATCTGATTTGCAAATTGATTAGAATAATTAGATTTTTCAAAAGTGCATGAAGTTACGGATCGTGTACAAGGTTGCAAATTTATGAATCCATCAGGGAATAGATGTTTTCAAAATTTGCAACAAAGTTTCAAAACTTTTGCAATTATTTCGAGAGCACCTTGATTAAAAAAATTACCACAAATAAAGAAAATATATGTTCCGGTTAACGTGAAAGGTTGCAAATTTACACAACTCTTCGGAATATTTTAACGATGTATCCGTCAAGTTTGTAGAATTTTCTCTTATGGTATATCAAGGAAAAATATTATAGGTCGATGAAAAAAATGTTCTGTACATTTGAATTACTTGCAAATTTGATTCGTGATATGAAATAATATGTTCAATACTACTTTGAGTTTGAAGAATTTTTGGAATTTGCTCAACGAGTATAAAGCAATATTCAAGTTAATTAGCATTTTGACAAAGTTGCGTACTTCGGTACGCAACTTGTTGTAAACTGAGATTTATTGCTTTCTCTATATATCATTTACTGGACCAAAGTTTGAAAACTTTTGAAATAATTGTTAAATTTTTGAATATCCATGTATATCTCTATACTGGCCTATCGGGTAAATTTGTGTTGTTCAAATTCCAAACTGTTTCCTTCAGCAATTTGATTCGAAAAAATGTCAAAAGTTGACAGTTTTTCTCGTCTAATTGCTAGGAATTCTCATTGAACAACCCAAATTTACCCGATAAAATACAAACCTCTCGTGCAATTATAAGTGAAAAAATATCCGGAAGCACCAATGAAATTCTATTATATTCTTTACTGTACTGTCTGATGGCTGGCCTAAATATAGTGATCAGTTCATGAGGCAACCAGAGAGAGCTTATCGATCTGTCAGATTCAAATTATTCCATATGAATTACACTAAAATGTGGTGAATTCTGTTCGTGGGAGAAAGGGGTATAAATAGATAATGGGAACAGAAATAGAGCACTAATGTAGCGTTCCAAGGATGTCAATCGATTTCTGGATTCATTCTGTTCCATCGGCTAAGCCTAATTATACAGGCGATGAATCCAAAAATATGAGTAGGCCAGTAGAAATAAACATAAAAATTGGAAATTCAACAATAATTCCAAAAGTTTTCAAAGTTTGGTCAAGTGAATGGTATATCGAGAGAGCACTTAATTTCAGTTTTCAACCAGTTCCGAAGAGCGCAACATTGTCAAAATTGCAAACAACTTGAATTTTGCTGAAAAAATTCTAAGAGTTCTGTAAACTTGAAGTAGTATTAAATATATCATTTCATATCACGAATAAAGTTCGCAACCAATTTAAGTGAACGAAACATTTTTATTTTTTCAAAAACTAATGTTTTTCTTTGATACACAACAATAAAAAATTCCAAAACTTCTGCAAACTTGACAGATACATTGGAAAAATATTCCGAATAGTTGTACAGATTTGCAATCCTTGTACGTTGACTGGAACATATATATTTTTAATTCGTGGTAATTTTTTTGATCAAGGTGGTTTCGAAATGATTACAAAAGTTTTGAAACTTTGTTGCGAATTTTAAAAACATCTATTCTGAAGCATTAACAAATTTGCAACTTTGTACACGATCCGGAACTTAATGCAATTTTTCATTTTTCCAAATTGCATGGATTAGATTTGGAAAAATCTAATTTTTCATTTTTCCAAATTGCATGGATTAGATTTGAAAAAATCAAATTTTTTAAAATTAGATATTTGCAAATTGCATGAAGTTCCAGATCGAAGTTTCAAATCTTTTGTAATAATTTCGAGGCCACTTTGATAAAAAAAACTTACTTCGAATTAAAAAATATATATTCCGGTCAACGTAAATGCAAATCTGTATAACTATTCAGAATATTTTTCCGATGTATCTGTCAAGTTTGCAAAACTTTGGAATTTTTTTCTTATGGTATATAAAAAAACGTTAGTTTTTGATTAAGAAAAGATTCCGTATACTTAAGTTAGTTGCAAACTTGATTCGTGATATGAAATAATATATTTAATACTAGTCTCAGTTTGCAGAACTTTCGGATTTTTTTTACCGACTATACAGCAAAATTCAAGTTAATTGCAATTTTGACAATGTTTCGGATTTCGGAACAGGTTGCAAAATTTCATAGTTTGTTTTAAAACCTTTCCCGACCTTGTATTAAAGTTTGAAAACTTTTGGAATTATTGGGAATTGATTGTCTATGTCTACTCTCCAGAAGTGGGAATCGAATAAGTGACCATGGACCTTCGTTCATAATTTGATTATCGCTGGTTAGGTCTGAAGAAAATTGGGTGTCGAAAAAGGATCTCCACGACACATTGCTGATAGATGGTAACTTTTGGGACAAGTTCGTTAGAACTTTACAAGTTCGCAAGGCTGATCCGGATCGTGATGTGAAGTTGTCATTGAGGATTATATCAAAAGGATTCACGGTAAAATTCAATTGCGCTGAACACATTTTTGTCAATCAAATTACAACGATTTCCACCTGACAAGCAAGTTGCGGTTACAGTGGGAATACTTGTGCAATATTCAAAGAGTAAATTAAATGTTAGTGCTTTTTGGTTTCACGCTTGGACACTGAATTCCGATATATGTTTTTGTTTTTGATAATTTTTGCTTTTGATAATTTTTGCTTATACTTGAAGATGTTGTTTTAATCTCTCTGATTGGCTGCCTCCAAGTTTTACTTGGATCAAGAGGCCTTCTTCCTTCCGGTTGGAATTCTCAGGGTGTTTCTGAATTGCAATGGGATCTCTAAATATCCGCAGGTAATACCCCTGGGTCTTTTCCAGTATTTCATTAAACATAATTGTATGGTCGATCTCAGTAAGAAGAGCATGCAATACAATCGCAAATTTCTGGGAGTGCCTATACCTGCAGTTTCTTTTGTGTTCGGTTAGGCGGGTGTTCATGTTCCCTTTTGTTGTACTGATATATACGTCACCACAGCTGCAAGGAATGCAGCAAACAGCTGGAGTAGGAAAAGGAGGTCTTGGATTTCATACTTTTGCGGATTTCGGACATTGTCCAGTGAGATCCTCAAAAGACCCGAGATACCATTTCTCCGCGCTTATAGAACATGCTCTACTAACTGAGAACAGCCATGAAATTATGTTCAATCAAACACAGGTACTGGTAGTACCCGCGAATATGCAGGAAGGCCATTGCAATTTAGAAACACCCTAAAAATGTCAACCGAAAGGAAGGCCACAATCTAAGTAGAACATGGAGGCAGGAAAACAGATATCAGAAATAGGTGACCAAGCGAAATGAAGACATGAAGTCACGCACCCTATTTGGCTGAGCACAGTTGAAGAAAAAACCAGCGCAAACATCGAATCACTCAGGCTCAGATGAACGATTCGTATGCCTCGTTCATTACCAGACATTATTTGAAAATGTTTAAAGCAGATGTAGACGAAACGTCAGTAAGAATGATTTCGAGACCGCGACCAATAAACCCGAAAATCACATTTCAAAAATTTCAAAGATAACCGGTCGTGAAAGTTAACCTTCTAAAATGATTAGGAAGTAGCAATCAATATCATTTTTGGACGTTACGAGCATTGGCGAATATCTCTCTTATGGCCAAAGACAAAGAACTCCTAAGAAGCAACGGCTATAGGACAAGTAATAGATAAAACAACGAAATAACTTTTTTTTCTGACAGAAAAAACCTACTTTCTGGCTAACACCATAAGAGCCGTTTGAACTACATCCTTGTACTCACCAAAAACATAAGTGAACCTGGCTCTAACAGTAACGAACTCCATTTTTGATTCAGATTCGAAGGTGGTATTTGTCTTCAAGACTAACTATCATGCCAATGCGAATAGAATTTGGAGCCGAAAGACGTTGACGGCTGGCCAATGCCAAACAAATCAAATTCCTCTGCTACCTGTACTCATCCAGCGAAACCCTAAGACTGAAATCATAATAATGGGAGAAACGTACACAACTCTACCTGGCTTAAATTTCACAACAAAACAGACTAGGTAGGTCGTCAAGCTGAGGCCTTCACTGTCACGTATGGTTTAGAAATACTGGAGGAGCTACGCACACTCATTTCTGATATCAGCACCAATCCTGAGGAGTTTGTGCTCCACTTAAAAACTCCACAACCCCATCTTCACTCTCTTCTCTTTCTCTGCACCATCGAATAACACTACAATGCCTCGTCTCATAAGGCACAACATTTCAGTGAACTAGGATGGTCTTCGCATGTTTTACCCAGTAGATAGTGAAGATTAACCTTAATGTTTACTGAGAATGGCCGCATCTGCAGGTATGTTTTGAGAATTGTCAGTATTGAGGTAGGTCGAACAACATCGTTGTCGTCCTAGCCAGCCCAAAAAAATAATCACCTGTTCAGTAATGTTTTTTTCTCAAATGGAGCCGCCAATTACAATGAGTCAGTTGCAGCGCCACCTGTGAGGAAAATCAAGAAGCGCCCATCGGAAACGAATACTCCAAAGTGAGAAACTGCGAAATTTGGAACAAAGTTCGAAACATTTATGCCGAAGAGTAGTGATCTATGAAATGACATGATACTGACACTGACACTGATAATGTACGTTCCTCCAAACGCAACGGCTCATTGAAAAGTAGGATTCGCCATTCACTTGGTTGGGAATTACTTCCTACAGACTTATTACGAAGCGTTTGCCTCTCATCAACGCTATGGTAGATCATCCTGTTGTCCTGCTATATCAGCAGCATAACAAAGCGAGCCTACAAACATCTGATACGACTAGGGTTAATATGGAATCATTGAATACTCTGGTTGTTGCCCTGAAAATGTGCATTGGGTATTACTATAGGACAATACATCAGTCATCAGTGAGATGCTTCATGCATTAAAAAACCTACTATTGCTACACTAAAACAAAAAGAGTCGTTGAGACATACACAGACCAATATTTCCTAAAAAAAATCAGATGTTTCCTTTCTGGTTACCTAAAACCCTTGTGCAATATGGAAAAAGCATGAAATAGATTTTTATCTGCAGTCAAAAGAGAGTTTTAGCAGAATATAAAGCATTATGTAGTATATAATTGAATTGCTATATAGAAAATAGACCTTTTAACTTTTAAATTTACCATGCAATTATAATAGAGTTTTCATTCAATTCCAAGAGGACATACCTAACTTTCAGTATAACTAAATGTTGAATTTTTCTGAAAAGAACTTTTGACTTGAATGGTGGTAAATGCAAATGATTAACAGAAAAATCCACTTTTAATAAACGACGTTAACCGAATAATGACTAATAAAATGCTCATGACAGGTCTATGTCAAAAAATAATTTTCAAAGTGTCACCGCAGAAGAAATGTTTCTCTCATATCCATCCCTGATGTGTATGCTTCTGAAGAGCCTGTTTTATTCCAATCCTATATCAATCCTCCTGAAGAGCTTGGCAAAGCGAAACGATTTCTGTGAGTGATATTTTTTTAATAACATTCTCCTTATCTAATTTATTTAATGATTTTTTCAAGGAAAACTAGAAAGAATTAAAAAAGTCAGCTATCTGAATGAAAATGCAAATTTTCACTTTCAGATTTTTTCTTTCCTTTTCAGTTAGAGTCTTTTCACAATATCTATCAGATGTAGTTCAATATCCAGCGTGGCTTTTGCCGGGGAAGTAGTTGTTTTCTGTTAGATATTACAAATAAATCACATTTTTCATTTTTCAATTTTCATGGAGAATGTTCCCCTTTCCAAAAGTTATGATATTGGTTTCGTTACAGCCTTCTCAATAGTATCTGGTGAAGAAATCGACAACACCTCACCGTTAGTCGAGAAAAGAACGAGAATTAATGTGTTCTTTTATTTTCGTCATCATAAACTGGAATCGCAATTTCTTCATTTTCATAGATAAGTGGGGAAACTTACAAACCGTAAGATATTTTTCCATGATTTCTGATGACTATAAAAACCACAAAGAGGATCTGATGAAGATTATATGTTATTTAATTTTGAATATACGAATTGTGTCAAAACCTCATGTTCCCAGGTTTTAGGGCCAAACTGAAGTAGACAAACAAACATTATTATACAGTCATGATAATAATTATATGAAATTAGAAAACGTACATTATATTCAAGGTTTTGACAAATATTTTGGTGAATTAGAAAAAAATTAGAAGCAATTTTGTTCAATTGATCCCTCTAGCAGAGGAACTGTTTATATCCGATGATAACTATGAATGATTCGTCTTTTGGAAAATAAAATACACATTAGACTTCGAACATGACTCGTACGTTAACTCATTATCCAGATCACAAATGAATAATATACCCTGGAATCGTCAGATTTACCAGCGTATAACGCAAAGAATAATAAAAAAAATAATTTCAGAACACGTCGACTTTGTATTGCTGTTGAATTTTTTCACTATGGATCGAAGTATTGAGGCTGAAACCTCTGTCTTTGACGCATCTGCGAAAGACATTAATGACAACTCAGTAAATTAATGAAATGAAAATAGATTACTTGTTGATAATCCAGCCTTTTGCATATAACCTATACTATAGTAGCATTCTTCGAGAATTTTTGCCGGAGAGTATCAAATAAATGAAATAATAAAATTGACAACGTCGAAGTACCCTTCTCTCCAAATATTTCCACCATGTGGCAAATATAAGGCAAAAATCTGACAGAAAAGAACTACTTCCCTGGCTAATACCTTCACTTGGTTTGGGAAGACCACCTGCAGACGTGTTTCGCGGTTCTTACCGCTCGTCAGTGATAGGGTAGGTTAGACAACATTATGTCTTCCAGCCCCCAGCCCAATGAATTATGATCCACTGTGTAACTAATATTTCCTCACAAATGAAGCAGTGACTTTCAGTAAAAGTCAGTCGCAGCGCCACCCGGAGGGAAACCAATGAGCAATTAAAGACACCAGGAACAGAGTTCGAAAATTTTTGCTTCGACTTTGACTTTGTCGATTTTACTATTTCATTTATAGTAGTATTGTCAGCAAGCATCCAACAGAAAATGATTCAACAGCCCCATACGACTGCCGAATCACCTCTGGCCAACACTTGGCCAAATTTGTCTACAAGAACACACTTTTCAATGCTTCTTTTAACAACTAGAAAATATTAATGAAAAATGGTGGCTATATGAATACCTACTAGTTTCTGGGTTCTTCAAATCATTAGTGCAAACCCTGTCAAGACAGAGATCCAATGCTCGAACCCGTCATTCTGCAATCGATCACCATTTGATTTTGTCAGATGGTCTTACGATAACTCCAGTACCCACCATTGAAGTGAGCAACAAAGCCTTCTTGCACTTCAACTAGGACCCTAATAATTTAAGGTGGCATGGCCGTTTGATCGGGCTTGACAAACTATGGGAGCTACCAGTCATTCTAATGAATATTAATCCAAGTATTCAACCGTGAATAGAAGGAATGTAATCAAAATTAATTTCTACTATTCAAGATCGGTCTACAAAGCGGTGTTGTCAGATGAAACATTTAGTCTCTTTAATTTTATATACCTATTGAATTATCATCAATTCGTATTCTGGTTAATTGACTGGTTGAATACTATTAGATAGACGTAATTTCCGACAGAAGTACTATTGAATAATTATCTTGAAATATCAACTCGGATGTTTTGTAGTATAGAGCTGGATAAAGAGACAAATATGATGTCAAAGATTTTTAGTTTCATAAATGCTTGGCAACATGCATTTGTATGGACATGAAACAAAGATATCAGGAATGAGGAAAATTTGGGAATTCCTAATCCCTCGCTATGCACCTGCAATAAATTTACCAGAATAAGTAAATATCCCATACCAGTTCGAATTACATACGAAATGATCCTTCGTAAGTGACAAAATTAGGGATAGGAGAAAGAGGAACTACCGCCAATACTGAGGACACATTTTGACAAATTAATCAAACACAATAAAAAAATATATAGGCATTGTCGACTTGTGTTCGGTTTTTCGGGTTCAATTTCGAAATTAACCAGACAAATTGGTAAGCACAGCTGAAAATTAAAGTATCGTTTTGTGCAGACGGTGTCTAATGAATTGGTTGTACGTCACTGGTCGGTAAGTATTAAGGAATGGGCATATCTTCTGAAAATAGCCGAGCATGATATGGCAATCCATCAATTATATTGTGAATTATTCATGTGTCATTGAGGTCTTTGAATGTATACTCAACCTATTTTCTGAAATTATAGTAATTTCCCAATCACGGAACATTGTAACTTTGTTGTCTCTTTTTGGAGTCATTCGATAAAATGCCTATTTATATTGTATTGCCCTGTCCGTCCCATCTCATCAATCTAACTGCCAACTGAAAATCTATTATTTGTTGATATTTCAAACTATAGAGTTCATTACAAACATACTATCATGGTTTGTCTAATGTTTTTTAAAATCCGAATTCAGGGAATCCCAAAACATGCCAATCATTTGCAGATTTATTGAAATAGCTGTCAATATCTTGCTCTAATTTGAAGCTGTGCGTAGAAATTCTGATATCTTTTTCTTTTCAAAGAAAAATTGCCATGGTCAGATGTTTTCTTGACGCTAGACGCTTACTACCTCGTGTTGTGTCTAAATAGAAATATGCATTTTCATGGAAGCAATATTCTTCAAACAATTTCAATCCTGCAGTAAACTTCAATCACGTCCCACGTTTAACAACTGTGTGTTTTTTTGTATGTTCTCAGAAATTACAATTGCTCCGCCGTGAATCACTATTTCGATTTCTCATGTTTTTTTGCCAAACACATTAAAACTTGAAAAGGGGAACATTCTCCATGAAAATTGAAAAATGAAAAATGTGATTTATTTCTAATATCTAACAGAAAACAACTACTTCCCCGGCACAAGCCACGCTGGACATTGAACTACATATGATAGATATTATGAAAAGACTCTAACTGAAAAGGAAAGAAAAAATCTGAAAGTGAAAATTAGCATTTTCATTCAGATAGCTGATTTTTTTAATTCTCTCTAGTTTTTATTGAAAAAATCATTAAATAAATTAGATAAGGAGAATGTTATTAAAAAAAGATCACTCACAGAAATCGTTAATTTCATTGAAGCAAGGTTCGCTTCTCTTGCATTCAATCCCCAATACATTTTGGTCGACGCTTTGCCAAGCTCTTCAGGAGGATTGATATAGGATTGGAATAAAACAGGCTCTTCAGAAGCATACACATCAGGGATAGATATAAGGGAAATAGTTCTTTTGTGGTGACACTTATTTTCCACGATGGAAAATAGCGACTAAAGTTTGTCTTTCAGTCGCAGATGATTCCACAACAGATTTCATGAATGTCCTATTCATATTTTCGAACTAAAAACATTAAAACTCGTAGAGCATGTCCAATAAAAGAGGCATTCATCTCGTTGGTGAAACTTCGCTCACTCATCTGGAATACTGCGATCTGTCTCTGTTTTATAGATATTTTCATGAACCACGCTTGTCCGAAATATCATCAATCGTTCCATCGTTAGCGGTCCCATCGAGACTGACCGTCACTTTCTTCCTCTATCCTCTACATTTTCATTTATATCAATTCCTCTCTTAAGAATTGAACTTTTTATGTTGTCCCTCATGAACCTAAAACAACCAGTTTCCGAGATGTTCCTAATACAAAAGATGAGTATTTTTTCGCAGAAAATATTGACAATAATCATCTTATGTTTTATATTTGGAGAAATAATCCACTTACAAAATCAAATCAACCCAATTATAATACAAAAAATCATATCAGACACAGAGACAACAAAAATTAGGTTAGATAAGGTCTTTCCCTATTTTCTGGGACTAGTTGTACTCTTGCATTTTGCACTTGAATGGAAATATCCCTTGATCATAAAAGAAGTTGAATAACTCACAAAGAACTTGTTTTAGTTCGGGGGCACATTTTTTGTGAACTATCGTTTGAATTCCGTCAGGTCCACAAGCTTTATTTGTGTTGAGATCTCAACACAAACTGCATCTGATAATTCGTTGGCGAGGTAATCTCTGGCATATAACTGTCAATGGAAGCAATATTCTGGGGTTGTACCTTCAATGACATAGGGTGGGATTTGCAGCAAACACCTTTTCAAAAATATTGACTTTTTTCTCGGCGTTCGTCATAAGTGTTCCATTTTCCTGGGTTGGGGGAAGTAAAATTTCTTCCCACAGCTGTGGCAAAAGACCTGAACAAGCGAGACATGTTAGGACACTCAACGAGTTTTTATAATTTCGTGGTGTTGAAGCCTCTTTCGACGATTCGATTGTCTACACATGTTTCTAACTGCACATATCCAGATCTGGTCTGGGACCTGATTTTTGTTCCATCATCGATGGTATGCTGCATGATTGAAGGCGACAGCTCTGTAGCAGTTTCTGCTAAAGCAAGGTAAACAGATGATTTCTTTTGGATGTGTTTAGTTTATAAGTTTGCATCCCAATCATAATGATGTCATAAACTGTCACGGCTTATTGATGTGTTGTATCTTCTAAAGAGAAACACATCTTTTTTCATAGAAATATCGTAAAAACCTGCGAAGACCATTTCATTTCATACATTTGAATTGTAGTACCATATGTGACAGAGCAGCTTTGTGCTACTCGATGGTGTAGAAAAAGAGCAAATAGTGTAGTTGAAGTTTTGGTTAGAGTTCCCAGGTGAAGCACAAGTTTCCATACTGTATCGATCAGGATTGGTGGTGAAAAGATCGAGTATATTGGCATACTTGTAGTTGGTATCAAAAATATGTGTGGGTACATCAACCAGCTGTTCTAGACCAAACTAGCTTAGGCCTAAGGTTTGACGTCTTGTCTCGTCTGCTACATTAGAAAATTTGAGCCAAGTAGAGTTTTCTACATTAAAATCTCCCATTGCGACAACCCCAGCGTTATTAAGAGATTAATTGTCATCATTCATTATAGGACACTCTTTGTAGTGCGGAAAAAACATATAAGTGCGGAAAAGTAGATTAGTTTAGTTTTTGCGGATTATACTGACATTTAAATATTGCGTCGCAGAAGTTTAAAATAGAAAGCTTACCAAGTATGGTTGTATAGTTTATTATATATTTGACAATAAATGTTGTTGTTTATGTTAACTTTTGGGCGTTTTTTCCGCTAGTAGAAAAAATAGTATACCTAACACGACCGTAAAGTGTCTTTTTCGCACGTGATTTTTGCTAACGCGTCGTTCGGCCATCTGCAATCTCGTGCGGAAAAGTATCACTTTCCGCACTTGTTAAGTAAACTGCTATTGGTTTCATCAAATACTCACAGATTTGCTTATAATTCATCAGGAAAGTTACCTACTAGTAAATATACTCGGTGTTTTATTTTAAAAAGAACAAGTCTGGTTAGCCACACTTCAATGATGCACCCTGTATGGATAAACATAATTGTGGAAGATTTTCTCAATTGGTTTCTCTGCCAAAAAAAAAGATATAAATAATATACATATTTAGTGATTTACAACGGAGCAATTAGCGACAAGGGTTTGATAGACTCACTCTGTATAGTGATTTGAAACTGTTGGTTTAATATTGCCGTGATAAGAACGGATATTTTTTCCACTGAATATAAAGGTAATTGCATTCACTATAATAAGGAAATGAAGTATAATATATACAAAATATAGAGTAAGGTCCCAGGGCCCCCACCCATAATTCATTTTCTGAAGAACAACATATATGTGGTATAGAGAAGTGCTCCTATGTACCTTGAACCCATGCATACCTGCTAAGTTGGGTAGAAAGATAAGTAAAAATAGGACTGACCTCACTTAACTCTCATAAAATTCAGCCAGTAGAATTTCTAATGGCTGGTTTTTATATAAGTTTCGATAGAATATTGTAATATAATACTATTCAGCACTCGTATCGCCGGCCATAACTTTCGCTAGACGCTTTGAAGGTCCCAAAAAAATAATATAACTTCACCTATAATTATATTCTAACGCTTGATTTTTTGTGTTATTTACTCGTAGGGGCCAAACATCCTGCAGACAGAAAAAATGTTTACCGTTAGTGTTATCTCGCTCGCTCTGAAACACATGCATAATACCCTCGCGCTCATACCAACGGTACGATGTTTTGGGTCTGGGTCTGATGGGGTATGTTTGGCACCTACTATTTGTCTGACTGATCATAATTTTAAAATAGGTTCCCAAATAGTTAAATTAAAGTGCCTGGCAATTATGAATTTTATTTTCTAATAATATTCAACAAAACATATATCAAAATCAACAATTAGAAATTACCCGAAGCTGAAGTGAGTCCCACTTTTATACTTACCTTTCTCCCCCGTTACCTGTGGATTGGTAGGCTACCCAACACTACATCATTTCTTACATTTCGTCCTTTAGAGAATAAGTTACGTCTGGATGCCCTGGGATCTTGGACTAATAGAAAAGAAGGTGGTTGCAATGAGAAAACTTGACACAGAGTAGTAGATAGTTGGAAAACAAACATAGATTACAAGAAAAGTTTTTTGCTGAAAATGGAAAAGTTAGTCAATTTAAATTTAGTGTAGGGAAATAAAAATGTGGTGCATAGGGTACATGATATACAAAGACACCATGCTAAGTAGCAAAAGTTAAACCTGACCCACTGCTTGTTTAGTGTTGACTTTGCTCTCTTGTCTGAAGTCGGAATATGTTCAAGAAGTTGTACATAACTTCCCCGAAGCTTTCGTCGATCTAAAATGGCATAAAAATTTCAATGAATATACAAGTATCATGAACCGAGAATTTCAACATATTGAAGTGCAACAAACAATACACATTGTGGTGAAATGAAATTCACTGATTCATTCATATTAACATCGAATAATAATCAGTGTTGCTCTCCTCATAGCTGGTTAAGAGGAGAAATCACATTGTGCGAGATCATGGCACAACAAATCAAATCATGAGCTGAAAAACCGATGAAGTTATTCGAATACGTTCAAAATTTGTTTGGTTATATGGAAGAACAAAGAGAATTCAATCTTTGTGAAAGTTGAACCAACCTTTAAGTCACTTTAAGTCTCAAATCATTTTAAAGGAATTCAATTACTGTACTGAATATATTTCTTAGATATAACATAAATAATATAGTGATGAAGTAAACAGTGAAAAGGAATGAGTTTGAATGAGGTAGAAACAAATGATCACAACTTCCTTATTTTCAACCTCAAAATAATTCTTCGTCGATCGCGGTATCAATAGTATCGTCTTTCTCTTCAGGCTCTTCTACTTCATTTTTATCTCAATTGTCTCAAGATGCTTTCGTTTCGTTTTATCTTGATCGATGTTGCTGACCACTGCGGTTTTGCAGGGCATGTCCCTATAGTTGTAGTACAACATTGAGCAGTTAATTCCTACCTTTGTGAAATGCATACTCTTGAACTACCTATCATGCGTTTGAATGCTGGGGTAAAAAAAGACAATATAGGGCTGAATCGTTGATTTGCCAATCACGCCTTCATTTAGTGGTAACACCTTAAGAGGCCATGGGCACGATTACATTTGGGACGTTTTTTTTTAGAAAAAAGTAGATAACTCAGAAACGGTTCGTCGTATCAATTTAAAACAGTGACAGTCTTCTAGAGGACGTTTGATTCTATGTACTTATGTCTGCGGCAGCACCTCACGATGCTTTTCATAGATAGTCGAGGTAGCTGCAGTGATATTTCTCTTCCATTAAAATTTGAAGCAATGTTTATCCAATCGAAATGAATGAAAGAAAGGTAAAACGTTGATCTGGGTGCTGTAATGTTTGTTTTTAAATTATTCATGTACCAAAAAAATTGCTTTAAAGTAACTTCATTTTTGGGACATTTTGAGATTTTGTTTGTGAAAAGTGGATCGAAAATTCAATTTTCATTACAGCACATACGTGGAATTAAACGTCCTCTAGAAGCCTGTCCTTGTTTGAAATCGATAAGACGAACCGCTTTTGAGTTATCAATTTACTCTTTTACTCTGAAGCGTTCCAAATATATACGCGCTCATGGCTTCCTTACACATTGCCAGGCAGGACTGCTTATTGCAATAATCCTATACGATAGCAATAACTGGGTCAAAAATCCAACAGAGAACAACTACTTTCCTGGTTAATACCACCAAGAACGTTGAATTACACCTAATTCCTTGCAGAGTTCCTACAAAGCTTTCTCTGCAAATGCTAGTTGCATGGAAATGTTCATCTGAACATTCATTTTGAACCACCCATAGATCGATTCCAGGGTTTTGCCCTCATCAGTACAGGGTAGATCTATCGAGACAATAACTAATATCTTCAACAAATGGTTCGATCATATCTCCATTTCAAAGCGTCAGCCAAAAATTCCTATGATGAGCACATTTTGAACAACTGCAGATTCATCTAACCTCAACAAACGTTGACGGACGCATATTATATCCCTCCCTTCATAATAACTTGTATTGCTTTGTCAATTTGTAATAACGGCTGAGCATTTTCATGAAGGAAAGCTAGCAAAACTACTCGTAGCTCTTCCTGTCTCAAAAGCACCTTGGCAAATTTAATTTATCCCCGTCTGAAAAATGGACAAAAGTATCAAACCCATGAGCTTAATGAGTGTTAAAACAATATGTTTTTTTCAAGCTGGGTGAAATCAAAAGGAACATATTATTTGATTGTGATGACGTGTAAAACTGTATTTTTTTTGTATATCACTCAAGCTTTCTTCTCATTTGACATTAGTTGGAAACAAAGCTCATGAACCTTGAGGGGTGACCCGTATGAAAATTATATCATTTTAGTTTTTCCTCTTCACCTTTCCCAAGAATTCCATCGCCGCTTGTTTTAAAATCACAATCACGTATCTTCATCTTTCCTATGTATGTTTATTTTTGTGTTATTTTCATTTTCGGATTGTAAGTCAATGTTCAAGGCTTTAATTAAGATATTTGTTTGTGTTTTTTTTCTGTTGGAGTGGTTTGATTGTTATTGTTCTCTATCTTAGGTTTTATTCTATTTTCTGATTTTTCTATTGTCTTTTGGATATATTATTCAAATTTATGTGTTGTATGGTTTTCATAGTAAACTGAATTCTTGGTTTGAAAGAATTTTTGTTCAAGAACAAGATCAACCACAGAACATTAGTTCTGTGGAAGGTCGGTAGATGTGATATGAGAAAACGATTGTTCAACCAACATCAGACAGTCTTCAGGATAGATAACTATCTATTTGATTTTCTAGCCACAATTATAATTTTCCAATTTACTGCTGCTATATGATGTTGTATGATTGATGTTACTTTGTTCGATGGGACAGAAAATCTGTCAACTCGAATCATGACGTATCACATGACAGATGTCAAACTCCAAACTGCATGTCATGACCTAGTGTTCATTTGAAGACACGTGCATGGTCACATAAATTTCAATTTAATTTTTCTGTAGAAATGATTTTTCTTAGGGTAGGTCATGGTCGATAGTTGCGGACATTTGTCATAATGACAATTGAGGAAAATTATCAGTACATAGGTTGATTTTCCACCATATTTTGGTAGGTTATCTTTTAATATTGATATTCTCCATTAGATTGTAACGTTTCAGTTTTTTTTATAGATCTCGAAACCAACCTCACTTTTGCTGAAGATGAAGAATTAATCCGACTATATCTATAACTACATCTACATTTTCAATAAATATTATATTTGGTGGAATTAGAAAGTGTCTCCACCTACTGAATTGCATGACTTGTTTTGCTGCTCATGATATGGTGTGACTGGTTTTTTCAGTCCCCTCAAAATGTAGTATCTGTAGTTTCAGCCGTTGTGCTTTCTTATAATTTCCTCTTGTGGAATCTATTTCATTATACCTAACCTAACTACGGTTCCTAACTGCAGGTGGTGATTCGTTAGATCATTCTAGGAAGAAAAGTTTCTATTAACATATGTCCGGAGTTGCTTCGTTTCTGAGATACAGGGCGTTGTTAAAGAAAAAAAACGGTAATTATAAAATATCATGAATATCCTGGAACCGATTCGGTTGAAATCTGGTACTTCTATTTGAACTATTAAGGCGCTTATTTAGCCCTATTTAGATTGAAATTATTGGGGGCAGTGGCGTCTCAGTGGGCAAAATAAAAATCTACGAAAAAAAGTCAGTGGCGTACTTTTTTTTACAATATTGTTGGCTGTGGTGCCCACTGAGACGCCACTGGCCATAATGATTTCAATCTAGTTAGGGCTAAATGAGCGCCTTATTAGTTCAAATAAATGTACTAAATTTCAACCAAATCGGTTCTAGGATATTTATGATATTTTATAATTACCGTTTTTTTTTCTTTAATTTCAACTACCTGTATCTCAGAAACGAAGCAACTCCGGACATATGTTCATATGAACTTTTCTTCTTAAAATGTCCTAACAAATCACCCCCTGCAGTTAGGAACCGTAGTTAGGAAACACCCTGTTAGAAGACAAACCTAATTGGCTTGTTCCAGGTGGAGGATGCCATGAAATATATCTTGAATCGGAGAATTTCATCAGTTGAAACGAAGTGATAAATGCATTTTGAAATAGAAAATTCAAAGTCTACACCTTTTCTAGTAGTATTTCAGAAAGCGTCAAGTTCATTTCAGAATAGTGAGTTGATTTTCAGAAGGCGTCAATTGATTTTCACACTAATGAGTTGAATTTCCATTTGAATTTCAGAATAGTCAACTGTATTTCAGAAAATGTCATATGTTTTTCGGAATTTGTCCTTTATATTTCGGAATTTACCAATATCTATCATTCTTCACAGAATTCGAATAATTTTTTCTGAGAAACGATAATGTAGTACCAGTCAACTTCTTTAATATTTACTAAATTGTTGTTTGTTGTTGTTTCGTTGTTTTTTCCGTTAACCAGCTGTCGTCCCCTTACGAACGGCATCCCTCAAAAGTCTAAACTTGTTCGAGCCAAGGATTAACGAGGTCTTACCTTTAAACGTGCCATTCCTAGCCATACACGTCATACTTTCATACACAAATCATGCTTTCTGAAATTCTTTTCACTTTATCTAAAATACAAATGACACATTCCAAAATACATATGATATTTTCTGAAATACAGTCAACTATTCTGAAATTCAAATGAGCGTTTCTGAAATCAATTTGATTATTTTGAAATACAATTGATGCTTTCTGAACTCGAATTGACTTTTCTGAAATTCAACTGATGCTATCTGAAATCCAACTCACTATCCTGAAATACAATTGACGCTTTCCAAAAATCAAATCACTAATCTGAAATACAATTGATCCTTTCCGAAATACCACTGGAATAGATGTAGTTCTAATATTTCTGGTGGTTGGGGGAATTTCAGATCAGCAACTGCAGAAATCTCTCCTCAAGAATGCATAGAACTAGAAAATCTGAATTGCAAGAAATATTCAACAGTCAATCACTTCGAATATATAACATTTTGGTAGAAAACTCACATTGGTACCCAACAAATCACAAATCTATGTCACACGTTGTTCAAACACATTCTTCAATATGTATTATACCTTAATACTGATATTCGTTACATATGTTGATATATTTCCAAGTGAAAGCACAGAATGAAAAGAAAATATGAAAACACATACACAGAGACGATCACTCAGTGCAGAGTCAGGCAGTGTAGTAACAGAACGTTAACACTCACGCGTGCAAAACATTTCAGAACACGTTGAACTTACTTCAATTTCTAGTTTGGAAATTCAAACTTCATTACCAACTCTTCCTCTCAATTTAATTCATCATAATTCATACAATAGTTAACTTTCGAGTGAAGGTGATGTATGGTGGTTATATTGCATTATTTGAGGAGAAGTTTAGTTTGAACCATTGGTGAAATGGAAGACAATTTTTTCATTTTGAATTGAGTTTCGAGTACCTCATTTTGAAAATGTTGTGTGTTCCTATGGAATGAACTCCTCTTTCGTTCGCAAAATTAGATCCATTCAATTTTTCATACAATAGATTTTCAATATTCTACTCAACTTCACCTTTTTCACATGTAATTCAAAAAGTGTAACTTGAAACTCAGCTTGGTGAAATGTAATTCAGACAATGTTACTTGTAGTTAGATATCTGAACACAAAGCTTAGAGTTGTAATTCAGAATTGTTAACTGTAATTCAGACAGTATAATTTGAAATTCAGATTTTTTGTTAATTCAGATCAGTAAATCGTATTTCAGAAAGTTATAAATCTTATCTGCCAACATATCTTGAAATGCTGAAGCTACAGCATGGTGAATGATGTGTTGTGCAGCCAAAAACACCTCTTATCATTATATATATTTTTACCTGGTCAATAATGTGCTCAAGGTACACAAGCTTCTGTTCAACAACACCCGACCCTCCAACTGAGGGAAAATTTACTCTCAGATGGTACTTTATTTTTGGCCATATTGGTCGGATTGTGTTCAACAGGATCAAACAGGAAAATATCGGATAATAATTAATTTCCTTGATCTTGCTATAGCTGAAATGAACAAGACGATTTAGTAGTTCACTTCCATTGTATCCCTGTGATTTATGGCAGTGAATATAGTCCTTTTCAATAGGACCATTTTTGTACATGTGTATTTTTCTGATGTTATTTTATATCTCCAGTTGTGAAGTGGCTTATTGAATAAACATATTATTATTATTATTATTATTATTATACTTGATTCATGTTCAAATCTTTAGGAGAATACATAGGTACGGGTCGTTCTTGGTTTTTGATACTCTCTGAATAACATGTTACACTTTCTGATTAACAATTTACGAATCCGATTTACAAATTCCATAATCTTAAATAAAGTTGACTAATCTGAATTACAAGTTATAGTTTCTGAATTTCATTTCACCAAATTGAATTTCATTTGATGCTTTTTGAATTGCAAATTATTGTTCTGAATTACATCTTATATACTTCATGAATCACAATTGGAAAAGGTGTAGATATATTTTCAACAAAAAAAATGTATGAAGTTCCATAATGAAATTTCCATTCCAACTACTCCTTCGATAATTTAATGTCCTCCCTTCGGAATTTATGGTTTGGAATAGAGTCAGCAGGCGATAATTCCTTAATTTTTGCTCTCATATAATTTCTAGAAAGCCGTTAGAGACCAAGGAATTGCCGAAAGTTTTCAAGTGGAGTTTGATGGTCGCAGTAAATCCTTAAAGTTTATCAGGGATAAGTGAATTTCCGACTGCTCTGATCCTGAAACACTACAAAATGAGAGGGATTCAAGGATGTCGACAAATCGATATGACTCCAGTTCAATTTCTATTCTCAGCTATTTTATAAAACGACAAACAGGATGATATTGTTGCCGGGGTAGTGATGATGAGTATTTCCTAACAGTATTCTTCGTAGTAAGTAGGCTCTTCGGTGAATACTTCCTTTTTGTTTTGTTTTTTTGTTTTTTTTGTTTTATCTCATATGCCTTGAAACGTTAGAAGGAATTGGAGTCTCTTCAAACAGAATTTTGAATGCCTGCAACATATTTGTTAAAATACGTTTTCTTAGTGAAAACATAATGTGGATGGAATGCCCAACGCTGGTAACGATATACGGGCATATTTCGCAGGTACTCAATGCATTGTTTTATTCATGATTTCAAATAGCTCGTAGTTTTGAGCAACACACTCATATCGCTCTTATAATTTGAGTTTTTTTCCATCCACTATTGAACCAATGCGAAAGAAAAGCCAATCAAAAATATCCTATCTAGCATTTATGTACCTGTTCCGTTGCTGCTTTTTCCAGAAGGTAATGGAGGGCTATCATTATCGAACTCTTGCAATATCTGGAATGGTAGCGAATTGTAAATGGCCAAACATATTTATTTCGTTCCTGATCTATCGATCTATCTATCGAAAAATATGGAATTATGGACCAGGAGTAAAATATTTCCATATAATTTTATCGAGCTTGGCATCAAGGACTCGTTTTAACTTTTCATCTTATGGCTTAACCCTTTAGTTGTGTACTATGTCATCAAAATCACATTCAGACAAATATCCAAAAGCGTGAGCCTATGGGGTTTCACAGGTGCTTTTGGCACCAACTCTTCTTTTCAATAATTAAGATTTAGTGTTATCAACTTCAAACAAAACCCAAGCTGGTCTTTCTCCAGGAAAGCTCCCACAATACCTAGCGTTGTCATATCAAGAAATAATATGAAAATGAAGTTATCCATTTCAGTGATAGATATTATCATTAGCAAAAATCGTATGGACCATTTCCATAAGTCTTGTCCATGAACTTCGAGTTCTGTTTTGATTTGAAAAGTACCAAATTTGTGGTGAGGGCTCAAAACTTTTTCTGTTCTGTTTGGAACCTTTGGTGACTACACTGCTAGATGGGACCCATGGGACCTTTTTGCCACCCCCCCCCCCGCTTGTCCACATCTACATTACTTTTACGGATATTCCTTCTAAAACCTTCGAGACTCACCAATGAAGGCCAGTATGCTTGTCCACTGCGAGTTTATTAGATCGGCATGTTGGAGCTTTTCAACTCCAAATATTCCAAATATAAACCTCCAATAGTTCTTGCATTAACCTGTGGAGTGATATGAATTTAATTTTAGTCTCATAGTGCCTGTATCTATGCCTATTAGCGCCTGACTTGTTATGCCATATTGGTATTCCATAAGGAGGTGTAGCACTTGGAAATATAAGCCTGAAAGCCATACTTCGCGCGGTTCCCGCATGAACTATGATCGTTCCTCTTTTACTCAAATTCCCGAATTTCGTAACCAGATTGGACCGCCCTTTTCTTGATCCATACTAGAAGCGGTGATAGCCTCATTAGTATCCTTAACACGGCGCTTATGGTCTTACTCTTTGCCAAACATACAAAACTTCTGGACAACAATTAGCCTTCGTCTTATTATGATACTCTCTGCGCCTAGCCACCAGAGAGAAAAGTGTCTAGCCGTACCATTCTACTTTTGATCCCACAGTTCCGCATGCGCACTTGTTTACGCTAGAAGCGGGGTGAACCGTCGAATATGGCTGCTCCACGCCTGTTATTTCTGAATTTTGGATAAATTAGTCGTTATTAGGTCTAGGTAAGGGTAGTCAGGCATTTTCGACTGACTCGCAAGCTAGGTTAGCTTGCTCAGGTTAGGTTTGTGTGTCAATGGCAAGCGAAAAAACAAATTCACGCAGTTTCAACTCAGTTTGCCTTCTTGATTCGTCATCTAAACATCCCGCCACATAGCCAATAAATTACCCACTTGTTCAATTACATTATTTTAATTCGAGTTGTGCGCGGGCGGAACTGCGGGATCAAAAGTAGAATGGTACGGCAAGACGCTTGTACCAGAGAGCTGGCTAATATTTGATCTTTTGACTTACTCATAATCACTAGGTTGGTTTCTCAGTTGATTCATACAACTCCTCAATTATCATAGGATTGTTTCCGGCCCTCAATGGAAGTTTGGAATCCAGGAATACCTTAAGGTAAAATCCTGGAATATTGGCCTACAGCTCTTAGCCTTAGATGAAAATTCAAAACCTACTATTACTGCGATATCCGTTTCTCGAAACCTCCATCAGTGACCGTATAGAGTTCATAGTGACCAAGCATCATAGCCTTGGTCACTTACTGACACCCATCGAGGTGATACAAATGGTGATTTGGTGTTGTGATAAAACTCCAGAGTATTTGTAAATACTCATCCTCAGAGAGGGAAATGAACACTAATGTATTAGCCATTTGTTGAGGTGGATAGATCTCAGAGTAAAAAAAGACGTAGAGATGCCACGCCTATCCCTAAACAAATACCTGCTTTGAAGTGAACATGAAGTATCCTTTTCCATACAATTTGTGGGCGAGGGGGGTGACGGATGGTGAAACGTTATGGATGGTTTGTTTACATTTAGGGTAAGTAGGACCATAATACAAACGAAGATTGACAACTTGATCCGAATGAAATGAGGGGGCATATACGAAATTAGCCGATTAAATACAGACTTAGCATGTATAAGGCCCTCGCTTGTAAACAAACAAAAGTATGTTGACTTCAAGACGAGGATGGAAAAGGCCATTCTTTTATTACTCTGAGGGATAGATAGCCAATAGTTTTCTAAGAATAGCTGAATAGCATTTCAGCTCGGAAGGCAGCGTTGCATTTTTGATAATTATTTCAGGTTGCAAAATTTTATGTGAAGCCTATAGTCCAGATATAGCTAGCCATGGTGGACCTGATTGTGAGAAAATGTGAAAAAAAAAATTGAAAAGTGATTTTAGGTTGTTAGAAACTTGGCACAGCTAATGTTTATACATATGATTTTAATAACTGAAAGTCAGCTGAAAAAATAATGGGGGATTACACGTCATCTGCTCATATAAACCTGTATAAAAAATATTCAGTGTAGACTTTTTTGATATTGGAAACTTGCGTGCTCTTTCAGTACCAGAATGAATTATATTCAACAGAATACCTGGCTGATACTACGCCGAATATTGAATTACATCCGTTGAACACCATATTTGTTACCAATTTTGATTCAGTTTTATTTTAAGGTAACTTGACTTTCTACAATGACTGGCCCCTCGACGCGACGACTCTTTATCAAAATATTACCACTTATATTAAACTTAAAGGGCTAGAACATATTACTCATTATTTTTCAGTATTTTTTTTTGTCAGGGACTATTAAATTTTCAATTTCAGTTCTTTCACGGCAAATAATGATAATTATTAGCTGCACAGGCCTTGCCTTTGGATACACTTCATGAGTGTTCACGACGGACTATTAGGATTATTATTATTATTAATAATTATTTTATATGGTACATGACCGGGTCGATTACTTCCTTAGAAATATGAGAAATATTATACGGTCGAAAGAAAATTACATCTGACAAAATGGAACGTAATATGAATTCCATTTACCTTCAGAGCTGTGTGTTTGAGAGGCCAATTAATCCAATATAAAAATTTTGTGAAATCTATTAGAAAACAAATAAAATATTCTGAATATATGATTCAATATTCGGCGTAGTAGAAACCAGAAAAGTAACTGTTTTCTGTTGAATATTTTGATTAATAATTCATTCTGAAAGAGAATGCAACTTTCACAAATAAGAAAATTTTACATTGACTATTTTGTTAACAGGTTTATGGGTAGCTGACGTACAATTCCCCATTATCTTTTTAGCTGACTTTTTTATAAGACTCGTCATTATATAAACATTTGCCGTGCAAATTTTCATTTCAATCGAACCGAAATCAATTTTCGATTTTTTTTTTAACTAATTGACATTTTCTCAAAACCAGGTCTATCACGACCCTGACAAATGACGCTTGTTTCGCAGGCTGGCTATATCTAGACTATTGCCTAAAGACAAAATTTTGCGACAAGAAATGCAACTCTGCCTCCCAAGCTATTCTCATGCACTGGAAATATTGCAATGGATTTAACTAAAAAAAAAAAAATCCTTCAGTTTCAATCTTAATGGAAGACTGCTTGCTCTATTCAGATATTGTGATTATACCATTGGTTTACAATTATAATGAAGTTTGTGCATGCGGATGGAGATGATAAGGGTTTGAATTTTTACAGGATGAGTTTGAAGATATGAAAATACTTTAAATTTTTATTTAAAATTTGTTTTATCTGTTGAAAAATCAACATAATGAAACGTACTGTGTGATCTTACGTTTCAATTCCAGGATATACATTTTTGAACCTGGATTTCTGCTATTCATTTTCAAAATGAGGTACAGCCTAAAATGTTCAAAATCAAGACCATGTTTAATACTTCGTTAAACTTTGAGATGCGTAGGAGGTTTTCGAATTTCCAAACTGAAGCAATTAAGGTCAAATATTGTGTTGAGTAAAAAAAACATCGAACATATATGACGCAAAAACAGAAAAAAATATGTTAATATGTGGCATACCTTTAGCACACGACCCAAATACGCTTTGCACAGTGAAGTTTTTGGGTTTTAGGGATGGACAAAAGGAATTTGAAGATACTGGTCGATTTAGAATTATATATACCGTTCATTGAATCAATAGAATAATAAATATACAATAATATGCTTTCCAAACTTTTTAAGAAACAGAAATTATTTATTCAGAAAACTTTTTTCACTAAACGATGGCTTCAAAGCATTAAGTATTTGATAATCTCCTCTTCAATATGAATCATGAATATTTTATGAAGATAGCCTACTAATCAATCGATACCCTACGAAACGATTTTGATAATTGTTACAGAAATAAAAGTATAGTATCGACTAAAATATTATAATTTTTGTGAAATAATATTCAATGTATATAGGTGGCAAAAGTTGAAAAATTATGGAGATTACTTATACAGGGTGTTCATAAGTGACGTGCTTATATTGGTCAAGTTGCGATTCCTCGAGTAATTTCATGAAGAGAAGTTCTAATAAGCATATGTTAAGGCTTAATTTTTTCGTTAGGGGGGTTGAATTTGTAATTTTTGAAATTGTACTTTGTCACATCTCCGAAAGTACTCTTGATAGGTTTTCAATTTTGGTACGTGTTGATAGCATATAAAACGACATATTTCTGCGAGGAACCACGAGCATAACGAATTTTCATTCTAACTGAGTAACAGACTGTGCTTTCTCCACAACCACAAATTTTATATATACCTAATCAAATGGAAAGCCAACGAAAAATATAATTGCACATTTCATTTCACATCTTATCACTGTGGTGCCAGTCCAGGCTAACGTAATTATTGCTACAACAATGTCAGAATAACATTCTTATACAAGTAATTAAATGAAATACACGCAAAATGCATAAGACAGCAAGTGTTGTAGTATATTCATTCAATATCAAGAGCGTGAATGTTACCATTCTGTTATCAAATTTGATTTCAGAATTGGCATATTCTGTAACGGTTGTGGAGGAAAGTTATTCTATTGTTCTATCAGTGGCGTCTCTGCAATCGTGCCCTCTGAGACGTTATGTGAAAAAAGCATAAGCCACCAAGTGATAATAATTAAGTGGCCGCACACACCGATTCATTACGGTTTTGAACCACAAAGTTCGAACATGCGTATTTATTTGTGCTTGAACACGTGCCAGATCTGAAATGGCACGGACTTATTTGTCAGTTTGCACTGCAACTGAAAACCGTCGGTGAACGATTTCTAAAGTTTTCACCATCACAGTTTCATCAACTTGCCGGCGGAAGGAGTAATTTTTACCAAAAAAATTCTATCGAAGATTATGGAAATTTATAAACAATATTCGGCTTTTCGGGGAAAATAAAAAGCAAGAAATGTACCTACTAACACAAAAAAATGAAAAATTCAACGACGCACTCATAATTGTAAATAATAACATCACTAAGAACTGAGGAAAGTCGAAATTTCCAAACGCAGTAGAATGGTTTTAGATGATTTGTCGACGTATTATCCTCCAGTTAATAATTTTTCTTCCATCACTTCTTCACAAACCTATCCCCGATCACCTAAATTCCAATTATATTGCATATCAGATTGGCCGTTTTACCTTATACCCAAACATTTTTACAGCTTCCTCATCAGAAAACATGCGTTTGCGCCGCAAAATTTTGACAACTCGAAATTTAAAATTCTCAGTGTGATTCGCAGATTTATCTGCGGGTTTTGGCAGGCTCATCTGTTGCAATTCAAACTGACGTATCAGCCTTTATGTGTGTGGCTATTGTTGTCAATTCTACATAAAACCTGCATCTTGCGTTTCCTATATGATAGGTACCGATATTGACTGAAACAATAAAATTGAAATTCTAACTCATCAAATTTGTCAGATAGAATGACTTACCCTGCCTGACTACCATTTTTTCCATATTTCATGGTAGCAGTTAGAAAAAAATATTGATATTGAATAAGAACCCCTCATTAATGCTATAAAATCAATATTTCAGAATCAAATTCAAATTCAAAATGTATTCAGTCTTTCTTCTAGTACATTGTTTATGAAAACATTATAAGTACAGCAGATTGAAGAGAAAACAGATGAATAAGATACACCTCACGAGGCAGAATAATCTGCCTGTGTGTAGGGATATACAAACTAATTAACATGAAACAAGTAGTAAGTAGGTAAATTATATAGAATATAAAATATAATACAATAAAATGAGTGTATAACTAAATTATGCCTGTTAACTTTACAAAAATAAAAATGAATTAATATATATTATTATGTAGGTATCAAATATGTTATTTCTGCTCGAGGATTGTGTATAATAATTGACTTTATTTGTCTCTTGAACTTATTGTAATAAGGTTCGCATCTTAACTCATCCGGTAAGAGACTGTATAGTTGTGGCCCTAGATAACCGTCATTTTTTTGGCCAACTGTTTTGTGCAATTCTGTGATTTCGGCGAGTATATTGATGGCTAAATGTGATGAGTTAATTTTTATTTTTATATTGTACAACAATAATATTGATATTATATAGGTCTGAGGTCAAATATTTCAGATTCTGAGTAAAGGAGATCTTACAAACTTCTCGGTAACAATTGACATTGGTGGTTTGACTATTTTTTATATTTATATTTATGTTATATTTATATTTTATATTTTTTATGGTGGACGTCTGCGGGTAACTCGGGCAAAAAACCAGACCAATTGTTAACTTTAAATTGTTAATAACAATTGAATTATATTTTGATCAAAATGATTAACATATTCGAATTCAGCGACCCAAAAAACTTAAAAACAGATGATTCCAGCTCTGGACCTAATTTGATCACCGGGCTATAATGAAAAATAGTATTTGATACAAGTGTTTGGTGTATTTAGAGCTTTTGATACAGACGGGAGGTTAAACGCCTCTTTAGGGCATGCATGCCTTAACAAGTATAGGTTTATCTATAAAAATATATTCACTATACTTCAGGCGAGTATGCTCAGACAATAGTGAATACAATTTCTAAGAAGGTATTTCCGAAAGTCATACGACCATCATCAGGGGAAATATACTACTGAAAATTAAATAAGTTGTCAGGAAGGAGGGTATGCTTTTCTGGGCCAACTGCTCTCGGTCATGAGATTTTGTACCATTTTAGGTCAATAAAATAAAAATTTTTTTCTAAAATTTCAACTTCCAAAACATTCCGAAACATCTCCACATAAGTTCTTCCAGAGCAGAGTTTGTGAAGGCAAAATATGATAAATTATACATTTTGGCAACAAAGCGTATGTGTTCATCCTGGGTTTCAATGTACAATAAATAAAAAATGTCAGTTCTAACAATTAGTTATTGAAATAATTCAAGAGGTATGTTGCCACTTTGCATTTTTTGAAAATAATTGATAAGAACATATTACAGAAGATAACTTATTCTAGATTCAAAAAAATTAAATTTACTACTACATTACATTTACATTTTTAAGCATTTGGAAGAATTTGAATGTTTTTCCATGAATAGCCCAAAATTCCCTATCAAAAGCATACCCTCCTTTACACAAAGTATGACTGTCAAAGAACCAATTTTGTGAAATATTAAAATAAATGTATAAAATTATATTCTAATCTGGAATAAAACAAATCCTGGACATGAAAATGTTGTTTTCATACCAACTGAACCAGGAGGGAGATATGTTAATTCAGAAGCAAATAGCGCCGAATTGAAATTAATCAAAGAAGTCGAAGTGAATTTGGAAGAAGAACGACGGAGAAAGAACAATTTTATTATTTATTTTTAATGATTTGAAGATCGGATTAAACATGTCCTGATTTAAAAAAAAACTGATCTTCATAAACTATTTGTTGAATCTTGTTTCAAAACGAAATGGAGATAAAAAAAGAGCTAGTAGATAAAATCCGTAAAAATATTTTCGAATTTGATAGTGGAAGGGCACCTCCAACAAGTTGGTGAATTCTTGAGATACTCTGATCGTGTAGCCAACTACTTAGGTCAAAATATACGGAATTTATTTTATAATACATGTTTCCTGGAACGCTACTGCTGCAGATATTAGAAAACAACTATGCTTTGCAAATAAAAAAAATTAAACCCTGTAGCAAAAAAATTCAACTTTTGTGGACAAAAGTTTAAATTTTCTTCATTGAATAACCCTGAAATATAAGCCTGTCATTTAGAAACAACATGTATATATGTATTTTAACTGCAAGATACCAGAAATCAATCGAAGTAGTTTTGATGATATTAATTGAAAAGCAGGCTAGTCCAGTTTTTTCCTGCCAGATCAGCCGAAATTAGAACCCTCAATAGTGTCGAGATTGAGAAAAACTTATTAGAGCGCAAATTTTTATTAAAAATCATACAGTATATCCAATAATATAAAACTCATTAAAAAAACTGAAAGCAGAATCTATATATTTGAACATAATGTGATTTTGTGAATGTCTATTAACGATTTTTGAGGACCCCATTACCGATTCAGTTACTGTTGAAGTAAGTATTATTTTGAAGATGAAAAATGATTCAGTTTTTACAACGATATGAGAAGTTTGGTTAAAGATGAAAAATAATTTATTTTTTACAATTCTATGAGGGTTTCGGCAGAAATCTAAAAATAAAACAAGGATGTGGATCGAGCGAAGGGTAAATTGGGGGCGATTTCCTTGGAAGCGATTTCCATGGATGGCCGAGATGGGGCCGTGTGCTATATGTATGTCTGCTCGCAAGAGTTATGCCTCAGGGAGTACGATGAGTAATACCGCTGCGACGAAAATCTCTGCAACAATTAATTGGTGTAAAACGAATGGTCCAAACGAAACAAAAACACGAAAACATAGTTTGGTAGCCAAAACACAATGAGGCTTTGACTGGTTTTCTCCTGATTGGTATTCAAAAACAATTGAACTCGCATGGTTAAGAGAGAATGCACACATACTGGGTAACATGGGGTGAGGTAATTTTTTTTGGACTGAACATATTTTTCAAATGACATCCAGTACTTTTTTCCAATTATCTGAAGGAGTTTAGAATTTGTGATAATATTATTTTTCGAAATCAAAAATCGGTTGAAAAATGGCGGAGAAAAACAGTGTTAACACAATTCCAGAGGTCTTCCGGACAATTAGAAAAAAAGGACATGGTGCCATTAAAAAAAAGTTTGGTGTCAGTTCCGGTTGAAACTGATGTGGTAAATTATTATCAGTAGTGGCGTAAAAATATGCGTATTTCGGCATAACAAATTTCAACCTTGTACCTCCAATAAGTACTATAAAAAAATTGGGGTCATACCTCAATCCGTGAACAGTCGGTATACAGTGTCTCAGTTCTCATGGAATCACCCCTGTAACTTCCGTAATTTTTGACGAAGAATTGTAAAATTCACAGAATCGATAGAAAAATGAAAAATTAACAAAATATCTTGAAATATCTTTGAGTTAATTTTGATGTAGGTATCTATCGCTTTTGTAAATTTTACAATTCCACATAAAAAAATACGGAAGTTACGGAGATGTTTCCGTGAAAAGTGAGACGCGCTGTATGTTTTTCAACATTCTATTGAATGAACATGAATCTCTCCCATTTCTTTCTTTCTATAGATAACAATTGATGGATAGGTGTGCACCTATAATAATTTGGTTATTGTCTGTACACAATACTCACTAAAAAGTCCACTTAATGTGAAAATTATTTTCATTTTGAAATCCTTAAAAATATCTATCCAGATGAAATTCTTTGATGAAGAGTCTGTCTCTACAGTACAGTTCTATCGCAGACCCATTCTCAGGAATATGGGCCTTGATTTCGTTTTGAAATAATATGTAACTCTCAGCTTCTTGAAAAGTATATCTGAAAACCCTGCTGTAGTTTCTTGAATTTGCATGTATCGGGTGAATTTCTATTGAGAAAAAGTTTTAATATTTGCCTATGAATATGGAATGAATGAAACAACATAGTTATTCGAATATTTTGGAGATTTAATTATTACTGACATCTATTTCCTACATATTATATCTGCTGAATTGCAATTAACTGAAATAAATAACCAGACATTTCACATACTAGTCTGGAAATTCAGAAGCATGTTAATTCACCATTATGATTTTTCATTCAGCTCAAATAATACATCATTTTAATGAGATTCGAGGTCGAGGTTGTGTCCTGGTTTTTGTTTTGATTGCTTTCGAAAATCGAAATTTGTGATCAGTTGTGGATTTATTGTATTGTTTTGAGTTACTGCGGTGTTGCTTGCCTAGTCCTTCCTATTTGCTAAGATATATTGCAACATGAATTGCATGCATTTTCTGAAGATAATAATAAAAAGATAATATTCATTAATGAAGTTTATATAATAAATAAGATGTTGCGAACTACCTAAGCAAACTAAATATCCCATGAAATTTTGAGATAACAAATAACATTTTTCTGTTCTGATCGATTCATTGAATCTCAGTTACATGCTGAATTTTTGGTGAGCATTGTATATTTCAAGCAGTAGGTACTTATTAAATAGAGCAAATGCAGAAATACACGATAAAACAGATTTAAACTGCCATATAAAAAAGTCAATATACAATCAACGTATGATTATTACTACTTATGGAGTTTGATGCAATCGATATTGTGTTTATATGATCGTGTTACCAAAAAGTTTTTGTTGATGGATATGGAAAATGTTATGACACATATACGGAATACCCTGCAGGATAAAAACCCTGCAGAAGCCAACATCAAGCTGGTAGGGAGCTTAGATCTAGAAGCTACAGAGTTTGTTTTAGTACGGTTTTGTACCGAGTAGTTTTCCATTATTATGCCATCCTTTCGAATGTTTTTTTAGTCCATTAGTTCAGTTATACGTTATTCAGTAATCTCATCAATGTATGTTTAGATATAGTGAGTACTTACTGTTTCAAAGTAAAAATCTTGAATGTTCTCGAGACACTGGCACTTATTCAAAAATCGTGAAAAGTGTCTATCAGGATTTAAAGGTGTTAAGAGGTTAGCAGATGTACTTCTATCCTTGGCGATCAATGCTCTTCGTGTGCGACCATGAAAAATTAGATTGCAAGCTTCAAAAAAGGTAAGTTTTTCATTGAAGATGGAGAGCGATCAAGAAGGCCAGATTCTGTGTCTGTCACTGAAAATATTGATGCAGTTTATGACATGATTTTACCAGTCCGTCGGATTGGACTAAAACTAACATCAGATTCTTTCATATGAATGCGTCCATCATATGACTCACGTCGATTTGAACATGAGAATAATGTCAACAAAAAAGATCGCCAAATGTTTGAATGTTGACCAGAAGTCTGCAAGAGTAGAAACATCACCTTCTCTGTGCCCGGTATGAATAGACTTCTCAAGCTCTTTTGTTACTATGGATGAAACTGTGGTACATTTCTATGATCCACATACAAAGCAGCAATCTCCAGTCTAAGAAGTTTCGTATTCAAAAATCTGCTGGAAGAGTTCTTGCTTCAGTGTTTTGGAATTTTCATGGAGTAATCATGTTTGATTATCTGGATAGGAGTAAAAAAATCATTGGGAATTACTATTCGGCGTTGCTGACTACTCTACAAAAAAAAGGACAAATATTGAAGGGTGTTTTGTTTCTGCACGATAAGCCTCTGCACACATTTTGCATGCTGACTTGCAAACAATTCGTAATTTAGGATTCGAATTTCTTGAACACCCCCTTATTAACTAATAAATCTGTTCAGAAGGTTGTGATTTTTTTCCATGAAGAGGTTATAGAAGCTGTTGAGGCCTGGTTTGCAGACCAAGAAACATTTTTTTTGTGATCTAGAGGCGTTGCAGCTTCATTTTCATGAATGTATTGAATTAAGGGCCCTGTAGCAGAGTGATTAGAATCACCACTTCCCAAGAAAGTGCTGGGAATCGCACGTTGACAGGTAAGACCCCGTTAATCATCTGCTCAACTTCTGATGACTGCCGTTCCTAGTGGGACGACAGCTGGTTAACGGAAAAAACAATTTCAAACAAGGAGAGTACGTAAGAGTATGTGGAATAATGATTTTCAAATTTTATTTGCTTCTATAGTAAGCAAATATTTTTTCAATACATTCTCGTGCGTTTCATCTCTAGCCTTACATTTATTATTAAATCGATGATTTCGTAAACCAAAGTAGTGTCCCACATTCCTGTGATCTTCTTTGTTCCTACTGTTTCAACGTCATTCAATCATAAAAAGATTGAATTTGTGTGATTGATGACTTGTTTATTTCGTGGAAATTCATGATCACTTTGATGAAACGAAAGAACACTCTTTTGTCTTATTTCCACTAGATTTTTATTGTTACGACCGGTTTCGGGTTTTATCCCATTATCCCATTATCAAGTATAAAAACTAACATTTATACTTGATAAAACTAACATTTTTATACTTGATAATGGGATAAAACCCGAAACCGGTCGTAACAATAAAAATCTAGTGGAAATAAGACAAAAGAGTGTTCTTTCGTTTCATCAAAGTGATGAAAAGATTGATATAACATTTCAACTTGATTGTAAAAAAATGTTGTTAGGCTACATAGAAACATTTCTCCCTCATAATAAGCAAGTAAAAGATTAACGAAAATTCCTGATTTTGTAGAAACATCAACTTGGTTTTAAAATCATGAACAATTACTGAGGTCCAATTCACTTAATATGGGGCTAATCTAGCAGCTCTTGCCAGCTTGATGTCAGTTTTTGGTACACCTTGTCTATTTCTGCGGGAATTAAGGATAACGTGATGTGGGATAGAATGAAATCTCGGGTTATAGTTTGGACTAAGTGGATTATTTTATCTAGAAACAAAGCTTTCAGCCCGAATACACGTTTTCATAGTTCAGACGAGTTGTTTATTGAAAATTCTTCAAAAATTCATCACTCCCCACTCTGATGTCTGAAACGAAATCAAGTATGATAGTTGAATCAGAGTTTACCTGACTCGGTTTGCTTCTGAAGGCAGGTTGATACTTCATTCTGATCGAACGTGGGCAGCATACACAGATGATCCTCAAAAAAGCCCTGAAACAAATATAAAGATTGTATCAGGAATGATCCTATGGTGGGTATATGGGGTAGAGGTGAGTCATGAATGTCTTATGAATTCATACGAATTTTTATACGTTAGGGATAGGAGCAAACTTCACCACGGATAAAGTGTCACTACGGATTGTGAAAATACATCGTCAACGAGTGATCACTAAATTCGTGAAAAACAATGGGCATTTTCAGCATCTTGTTATATGCAGTTTTTTCCACATGACGTAATGGACGGCAGTTCATGAAATACTCCTACCCTAAATTTTGAAGAACTGATTTATTATTCAGTATTGAAAACGTGATTTGTATATGTGTTAATTCAAACGCTCCTCAGCTGTGACGTCAGTGTCTTCTTGTAATATGGTAGGCTTAAGTTCGGGATTGCGCGAACCCAAAAGCAACCAATCAGAATCCCTTGTGCACTGACGTCACACAGCTTCCCGCCTCTTCTTCAGCGCCTGATCGATTGAATTCGGTGGGTGAGTTTGGCGTTTTCAATAATTTTCAACTCGATAAATAGGCCGTCAGCCCTCTCCAAAAAGTGTAATGATTTTATAACGTATGCTTCATAGGATTTTGGTTGAATATAATGATCAATAAACAAAAGAAATAGTTATTTATGCAACAAATGCAAAAAGTAAGTGTTTATTGCACTCGACGTGAAATTGTCCAATTTTTGCAAGAGTTGCATACAACATTTTTTCTACGTTCATGGAAAAAGCCAAAAATGATTTAATAAGGTGCGGCACTAGGTGTAGGAAAATGAAAAGCGCAACTTAAATAAATAATTATTACCATCGATTTGCATTAAAACAGATCAATGTCATCTACTTTTCCATTAATATTACTCATTTTAAAACTTTCAATTCTGTTAATGTCAGAATTGATTTTTTGCATAATGAAAATAAAAATCATAGTAGCCGTGAGCGCGTATGTTACCAGGAGGTGTGGTCATAGTACAGACAGTTTGCTATATGCAGGTAGTTTAGAACAAAGCGGATCAATTTTGATTATGGAATTATTCTCGAGAAGACATTGTTTGTTTAACTCTGGCTGCTAACGTTGATACAAAATAATGTAAAATATGTACCTAACTGTTTAAAACGTATTACCAATTTCACAGAATATCTGCTAAAAATATGTAGTGGATTTGAAGGTTTATATTTGTCATGATGCCAGCACGTTGATGTAGAATCACAGATGAGTGCAATAACAATGTTATTGCACTAGTGCAATGAAGAAATTTTTTTCCACTAAATATAGTTCAATAAAAGTTTGCTTTTTGCATGAATGTAGAAAAACAAAATTAGCGCTCCTCCGTAAAACAAACACATTTGAACCCCATCTATTGGATATTAGGATAAATCATTGCACGCCACTTTTTTTGTTTATTTTATATTTTTATATTAGGAAATTGAAAATATAGGTACTAATTTTTGCTGTCAATTTTTTTCGTATCTCGATTCATTTCTGGAGAAAAAATTTAAAGACGATTCCTTAAAAAAACTATTTCTTGTGCTTTTTTATTTTATTTTTTCTGAAAATATTCATTTTGTGTGCATGTATTGTAAGTAAATAATAGTATTATATACCGTTATGCGTACCATTGACTCAGAAACGGTCTACCTTGGATAGAAAGTTCATATTTATTGAGATTTTATTGTTTAGGTATTCTTTAAATGTGACGTTTCGGTCTATTATGATACCCAAACATTTTATTTTTTCAACTTCAAATATCTCGAAAACCGTTGATATTTGTGAAACGAAACGTATTCCTTTTTTGTATAGGAAATATTGGGGATTAAGAAAAAGAAGACGAAATCGATATTGATCCAGTAGCGTAAAAGTTGGGGAGGGGCGAATGGGGATACCCACCTGCCGTACGCCCCTGTTTAGAGTTACAAACATGAAATATGAAACTGAATGCTGTCAAGTGACATACCAAATTTCATTAAGAAAAGTTAAGCCGGCATGGAGTTATTCTGGAAAATATATTTTTTTGTGTCACTTTCAACACCCTGTAACTCGGTTAATACTCATTTTAGGGTAAATTATGTTTATTGGAACTTTCAGCCTTAAAATGAAGTGAAGATTCTACCCTCGGAGTTCGTCCCCTTTATTCTGGGACACCCTGTATATATATTATATATATATTATATATATATATTTACATATATTTATATATATTTAATAACACTATTGTGAAGTGCAAACCTCAAGGTTGAAATCACATACTTCATTTTTTATGTAGGATGTGTATGAGCGATTATATTCAACATTTATTGAAGAAGTGGACGGTATTATGGGTGAGTTGAAAACTGAGGCAGGAGTAAAACCCATTTTTTTCTTTGGCATGTATAAGTGAGACTTGTCTATTAGTCTCGAATCGTTGCAAATGGTCCAAAGAGAGTACTGATTTCTGCTTTAGTATAATTATTTCATATCAACTAAAATATCCAAGAGTTTCGGATCCTCCGTAAATATCGTAGAGGGGTTATATGAAGTGGGATAAAACACATTTTATGTACTCAGATACTCACATGTTATATTTGCATGAGGAAGTAGAAAAATTCAGAAACGATGTGCACTTTTTTTAGCAAAGTTATGACAAATCTAATTATCGGCCCTGCCTGAACTTGCAGTGGCGGGTTAGCGAGAGCATGAAATGTGACGTCGGCGTTAAACCACGTTTTCTGTGAAAACGAGCGTTTTTTATAAGGTATAACTGAAAATCATTCTGTGGAGAATTGAATTATCTCTCAACCTATCGAAATCGTTTTTTGAAAAATCTTATATTTTCTGAAAAAACAACAAAAAAAATTATATTTTTTTCAAATGAAAAATTTTTTGGTTCCACCCCTGATTTTGTGGTAAGCAATTTTTTTTCTAATAATACATGATGTTGAGATATCATGTGCTAAGTTTCAGAGTGCTACAATTCATTTTTCACTTTTTGCTCGAGTTTGTCGTTACTGGATTAAGGCAGAATAACAAGAATACAAAAATCGTGGATGACACTGTACCTATCTTAAAATCGAAAATCATTACAACTACACTTTCTAGGGTAGCTGGTGCAGATTTTTGCTATTGGTTAAAAAATTATTAACTTTAACAACTTGGTGAAAGAAAGAATTAAAATTCAAGCACATTAATTTGTCGATTTATTTTCATTTCATTCAATTCTATGGAATTCCATTTCATAATGGCTTCGAAGAAAATCGTTTAGAAATCAATCGACTTATTTTTCCTATTTATCATTCATTGATTAGTTTGCATTGTTGAACTCGATGGTATTGTTTGGAAAAAATCCAAGGTTTTGCGGAAATTGAAAAAATTATTAATCACGCGGAGACCGTCGTTATAAATAGAGAAAAGAGACAAAACAGAAAAAATGTGGCTTCGATGTCGGGTTGAAATATCGTTGAACTGCTTCTGAATGTACAGGATGTTTCTGAAAATATGCACCAGTTCGTTGAAGTATCTTATTACGATACTTTACTACGAAACTCATATCAGTATCGTAATGATTGTCATCACATATTGGTAGTGGGTAAAAGTGATTTTTCTAATGAGTTACCACTTAACACATTTATTTTTAACAATTTTGTCCTTTCTGTTTATGCTTAAACCCATTACATTCGCATAGGAGGATGCTTATGTCAAAGTATAGTCACTCGTTACATTTTTTCAGAGTGAAGCCCAAGCATATAAGTCAAAATTCTTGAAAGAAGTCATATTGAAAAATCCTCAAAATCACTAGAGAAAATTTTTTTCGTTCATGTTGAAAATGCATTGACCATGACATCTGCCGAATGTTACAAACTTGTTCCTTGAAAATGTGAAGAACACGGCCGATTTCTCTTTCCTTATATGTTTATAATCAAAACAGGGAAATATCCCGGAATTACTATTGTTTGAGAATCGTTTTTACTAAATGTGGTTGAATAGGCAACAACACGAAATTTTAAAAATATTTTCAATGAATTCTGCAGCTTGTGAGAACTCTATTGGAAATTTTCTTCTTTTTCTTAATAAAAAAATAAAAAATTAGTCGACAAAATTCAAATGTGACGTGCTCTACCGAGAATTCCGAACAACGAATAGCATTTCCGTTTTACGTCACAATCAACCCGATTAGAATACTCTCTTTGACTGATTGGGCTCGGGAGATTACGTCACAAAGAACGCCAATATTAGAATATTTGAAATTTGCTGATGTTCAGCTTTTTATACCACCAATTTTTTTGACGTTTGTAGAAAAAATTTGTTTGTATTTCGTGCGCGAAATATTGTTCTCGACTAATTTTTTTTTAACTCGGCTGCGCCTCTTTGAAAAAAATCAGTTTTTTATTACCAAAGTAGCACTAGATACAAAAATAACTATTATTCATTTAATTTTTCCATTTCCATTTCATTTCCATTTCCATTAAATATATAAATGTCAATATGAGAAATTTTGTATGAGATAGGGTTTTGCTTTTTAAGTTTATCTATATAGGCGTCTTTCTTGGAAACACACGATTTTACTTTACTTCTTCAACGATTTGGATCAAATTTTGTATTTAGATAAGGTTTTGCGTGTTAAGTTCATCTATGTAGGAGTCTTTTTTAGAAAAAGGCGATAATAATAATAATGTGAATTTTTGGATCTCGAAAACAGCCTCAACTTTTTGGATCAAATTTATTACTCAGATGATGTATTGCTACTCCAGTTCATCTATATATAGACGTCTTTTTTGAATAAAAGGTCATTTTACTAATAATAATTATAATAAGAATTTTT
Organism: Chrysolina haemoptera; assembly: GCA_958298965.1. NCBI lineage: Eukaryota > Metazoa > Arthropoda > Insecta > Coleoptera > Chrysomelidae > Chrysolina > Chrysolina haemoptera. Next base: position 21,665,607 of record OY282591.1, on the reverse strand, counting down.
GGATCTCGGAAACGGCACACTGTATATGGCCGTAGGTAAAATATAGTACTTAATGCGTGTTTTTAAGCACTTACGCACTCATGTATTTTTCCATTCATGCGTAATATGTCTTTTACAACACTTGTTACGTAATATACTATTAGCTACATCACTTGATTATATCCTAGGCACTAAATTGTATTCTACTCATATGATCATATATTTTTTTCAACTGTCATTAAAAATGACGTTTTTAATTCATTGACATAATTCGTACCCCTTATCACGTAGGGGTGTAACTGATTTCTGAATATTTTACAGGAGAGAGAAAAACGAAAATGGAGACAATTTAATAGCCTTGTAGATCTCAATATGGTATATAAGTTATATAATAACTCGGATTTTGGTATATAAGTCATATAATAACTTATATTTTGAAATATGCCATATTGAGATCTACAGGGCGATTAAATTGTCATCCATTTTCGTTTTTTCTCTCTCTTGTAAAATATTCAGAAATCAGATACGTCCCTACGTGATAAGGGGGACGATATGAAACAAAATCACTTTTAACACTAGTGTTAAAAGTAAAATGACAGAGGAGATGATGGATACTCAGTAATATAGATCTCTCTAATAAAAACACTTCAACCAGATATTATAATCAGAATACCTACTCATTTATAATTGGTAATAATATTACTTTTGAAGTTACAAACGAAGTAGTATCCAGTCTAACTGTAGAAGGTCCTTCATCACTGGCAAATAATGACATTCAGAAATAAAGTGCGTAGGGGTCGTCGTGCACATCTGCCGTCCTTCTCACCTTCGTCCGTATTCCCCGGGATGAGCTTGATGAAATCTGTGTGACTGACAAAAAAAATTGTATGATACATTTGTTAAAAGTGATTATATTTTGCTCCACTCGCTAACGCTCGTTTCGCAATATTCCCCACTCACAAAATAAAATGCCATTTTTAACACTTGTACCATAAATAACTATTTTATACTTTTTTTATCGTGTTCATGTAAAAATATTGAATTTAAAATGATGATAATTTCATGCCACTTTGATCTCTAAGACATACTTTTTCATTTTTTTATGTTTTATTTGTGTTTCTGGTCTCAGGCTTTCTGGAAGATGATAAAGAATTTTTGTCCCAAGAAACTGTAACTCTTTTGACCAATCGATTTGTGCATGAATGGAACCAAATACTAATTCTGTCCCCTGATATCATGTCGGTAATATTATCATTATTGATTTATGTTTGTTGATGTAGTAGCAATGCTTATGGAAAATAATTGCTCAATATCATGAGTGATTTTAAGTAGGCGTTTTTGAATAACTTTATCAGATTTCATCTGAAATTGGGTTCAGAAAATCTAAAACGGTATACCTGCCACAGTCTGCGAACATTTGAACTCTTGTTGAAAATGCTGTGGCCAATATTATAATCGATCAACAATAAATTTCACAAGGCATCAAAATGTTCAAGGTATCACACGGCAAATAATAATAATAGCCTCTACCCGCATAGGCCTCGACGAGTGTTTAGAGGGAGTATTATTATTATTATCATTATCATTATTATTATTATTATTATTATTATATCTTAATATTCAAAACGCTCCACTTTCAAATTCTCTCAGGTAGAAAATGTAACGGATTCAATTATAACATGTAACGTATCCAACGCGGATAATGTAAGCTCCGCCGGATTAAGTTTAATTCGTATTTTCACACCTACTGGGGTGTTTTAATTACAGAGCTGTGTTTTGCTTGAGGTAGTTAGCCCGTTCTCATACTCGTATATTCTGTGTTTGAATTTATTATGTATTAGATCAACTGCAATTCAAAAATGTATCTGTATCCACAGTTAAAATAGGTGAATGGTGGTGTCAGAACAAGTAGATTTTACGGTGATTTGTGGATTACAACTATTCTATAGATCCTGTTTTACAACCACATAAAATGTTCATTTACTGTCACACAGAATCTATTGTGGATAGTTTGAATAGAGCCAAAGCTTCATGGCCTTGGTGGTGTCAAAGTCGGTTTCAACATTTTTAATATAATATAATATACAGTGTGTCCAAGATAAGGATGTGATAACATTAGGATCTCGAAAACGGTTAGAGTTACAATGTTGGTTGAAAAAAAGAAAGTTGCTTCTAAAGTCCTTTTATATTGTGTTTGCAAAAGTGGGCTATCTTTTTCGGATTTCGAGATATTTTAAATAAAGAAATATGTTCGATATTGTCAATTTATTTCGGAAATAATTTAATAACACATAACGAATTGAAAATGGCATTTTCACTGCCACTTTTAGAGCTCAACGTATCGACTACAGATTTTTATTCTGATGGCCCGAGAAAGTGCTAGGAATCGCACGTTAAAAGGCAAAACCTCGTTGATTCTTGGTCCGCACAAGTTTCGATTGGTGAGGACTGCCGTTCGTAAGTGGACGACGGCTGGTTAACGAAAAAGACAATTTTAACATTTTTTTAAAGAAGATAACATTAACAGATTTTCGCTGCGACGTTTCGTTTCCGAGGACTCTTCATCAACTTTTTTTTTAAATACGGCCCTTTTATTTTCATTACAAAATGTAGAGCCATTTTCTATTTTGAAGTAGATCATATATCACTTGTAGTACATTTTATATATATCAAATGGAAAGCCAACAAAAAATGATTTTGACATTTCAATTCACATTTTGTCACTATGATGTCATTCAAGGTTTACGTTATTATTGCTACAACAGTGTTAGAATATTCATAACATACCTTGTTATGGAATTGAAATCATGCATAATGCATAAGACAGCAAGTGTTTCAAAATAAATATTTCAACTCAAGAGTGAGAATGTATATGTTCTATTATTGAAAATGATTCTGGATTATACTACATTCTTTAATGGTTGTGGAGAAAGTATTTTTCCGTTTGAGCTGAGATCAATATTTTCCCTACAAGCGCATTTAGGTTCTTGAAAAACATTCGCGTGCGGGAATTGTTTTCCCTTACTAGTGTGGGAAAGTTCTTCCCATGCTAGTACGGAAAAACTCACTGAAAACGCTCTAGAGTGCAGGAATTTTTTTTGCATGTGTCTATTCTCCACATCAAATTCAATATCTCCCTTAGCATAAAGCAACACAGTTGCTGGTATATACCGTACGAGTGGCGGGGATAGAACACTCATAGCAGCATTATAGCAGTGGATATAAGCTGAGACCGCATAAGCTAAACATTCATCAGAATCCCACACAGAGCTGGGCCGGGTACTGATAAATTGTACTTGAGTACTGGGTACCGGGTACTTCCAATAATTGATGAACGAGTACAGAGTATCAAGTACTTTACTCATTACACATGCTCTAGAGTACAGTACTCCGAGAAAAAGTACTCGAATTCTAAGAGTACTTACTTTTTGCAAGTACTTTCTAATCAAGTTGTATGAAGCACGTCCAAAAATAATTGAACATTATGTCCACCCATTGGGTTTCTCTGAGTCTTGCATTATACCTCCACCACTTTTTGCACCATATAAATAACCATGAACTATCAAATCAATAATTACTAAACTATTTTGTAGTTTTCAGTCCATAAAGGATAAAATTAACGATAATAATAATAAAAACATTAGTTATTTTTTTATACTATCTCGCACAAATAAATATTATGGATCCAAAGCAACTATTCTTTTTACGTAGTAACATTAAACAACATAATTCTAAACACGACTTGAAGAACCGGGAACATCAATATAATACAAGAAACAAACAACTCACATACTTTACTCCTTTTATGAGAAAGTCAAATGGACAAAAAAGTCTGACATATTTGAGTCCCAAACTATACCAATGTCTCCCAGCTGATATTCAAAATATTTCAAGGCCACCTACATTCAAGTATAACCTGGAATTGTATATTTTCTCAGTGCCCAGAACAACAATTCATAGTCTTATTGACTAATCATGCCATTCAGAAAAACCTGATACTTACCTGATTACCTCATATTTTATACATATATAAACTAATGTTTTATACCTATCTACCTTTACATTCATATTTCATATTCATTTTGTTTTATACTCTTATACAAATATATATATATATATATATATATATATATATTGTGTTCGGATAGGTTTCCGCGGCGACACCTGGCAACAGCGCAATCTTCGCACCACATCGCGCAAGTCCAGACTCCGAATCACCACGCACGCCCAATATGGTCGCCATGACAAGTATAAATACAGCTGCACAACCGACAAATGTTCAGTTCTCTCGACGGAGTAGGCAGATTGAGACCTTAGAGAGAACAAGTGACGAGACCTGGGGAGTAGGCAGATTGAGACCCCGGCGTCAAGTTACAAAATCCTGATGATACCTGAGGAATAGGCAGATTGAGACCTAACTTTCAATCATTTCATCCTTTTTTCTTGAAAATGGCTCCAAAATCGGAGCAGAAACGTCAAATTTCAACAAATTCTAGACGCCGTTCAACCCGAACTTCCAGTTTTCATATATATATATATATATATATATATATGTATATATATGTATATATATATATAAATATATATATATATATATATGTAACTTCATTTCTTCCACACACAGACCCCGCCTGTAGTGGATCTCACATGTTTATTTACTACTGACTATGTATTATGTAACTATTATTTATCTTTGTGTGAATAAACTTATTATTATTATTATTATTATCTCGACTATTTTTTTCAACTCGGCTGCGCCTCGATCACCAAAGTATTTTGTGCACGAGATGCAAACAGATTTTTTTCTACAAACGTTAAAAAAAATAGGTGATAAAATTTTGTCAAAATTTGAAAAGTGTTAAAAAAGCATTATTTAATTATTGTTGAACATTCAGAAATAAATGATTTCTTGGATTTTTGCTTGATGGAGGACCATGAAGTTGGAAATAAATCATTTCTTGAATGTTTGCTTGATTGAATAGATTAGAATATGAAAATCCATATAGTTTACATGCAGTGTGCAAAATAGGTATTTCGCACATTAATTCGCGCACGTTGTCATGAATACGAAGGAAAATGAAAAAAATGTCACTTCGCATATTGTTGTCCATGCCCAAACCTTGTCATTTTTTGACGTTTGCAGAAAAAATAATTATTCAGTAATGGCATAACTGGTTGATTCTGTTTGCCAGGATTAGCTTCATAATAACTAATTTTGATGATTTATAAAGCCTTTGGAGTTTTGAGGTTGCTGGGTGCGGCATGCTGGACTGGACACACAGGCCAGGCGCAGACGCGTTGCATAATAAAAAGTACTTGTAAAAATGTACTCTCATCAGAAGCACGGGTATCGGATACTTTTATCCGATATGTACGGGTACGACTACCGAGTACTTTATATAAAATGTACTGGGTAACGGGTACAGAGTACCAGAAATGTACTCAAGAGTACAGTATTCGGGTATTTGTTCTGAGTACTTCCCAGCTCTGATCCCACATAGCTTCTGCATGAACAACTTTACAAGTGTCTTCCAGAACCAGCTTGAAATCCATCCAATTCGAACGGAGAACGCCTACATAGGTAGATTAGCCGGTCTATGCTGATACTGCGTCTCAGACAGAATCACAGATGAATTAATTCCTGCACGTAACAACAACAACGTACAAATCAGCCCTGCAAAGCGAAAGTAAAACAATCTGTGGTTTGATTTCCATTTGAAATCATTAAGGACATGTTCCAAAAGTAACCAGTTGCTAACCGCTACTAACCAGAAATTTGACAGCGGTTATCTGAAAAATTTGTAATTACTAGTTACTTTCGGAACACTTTGGTGATTGTGTTGTGATTACTGATTGGTGTCTAGTGACAAAAAATGACATTTAACACAACGCATACATATATGAGGCAGCCAGCGTTCCCAATTCTTCCTGGCAATAACCACAAAACCACATATCTTCAGTTAGAAAAATCGCAATTAATGATAAGTATATACAGTTAATAGAAAAAGTACCATAGTGAAATACTGCAATAGCAATCCATAAATTTGTGGAAAGATAGATGGGACAATCACAATTCACAATCAGTCTCATCTCATCTCAAAATCTCAAATAAAACAACAAAATGAACAGTTTTAAGTGTTACGGTTGTCAGTTGTCACTTTTGTCAATCTCACCGCAAAGGAAGTGTTGGTTAGTAAATTGACGTTTGATTCACCAGCTTTCAGGCAACCGTGATTCAAATATCACCACTTTTTCAGGATCACCGAACTAGCGGTGATTTTCGGAACACCAAACCGCATTTTCGGTGACTTTTGGAACATATCCTAAACTCAATATCCAATATAGACTTTTACCGGCGCTACTTCACAGTTGAAATTGACTTTTTAAATGATCTTCATTGGAAAACCAATATAACTACTGACGTAGTCGGTAGGATTCCTGAATGCGCATAGAACAGGAAATAATCTAAGTGGTAACGGTGGATCCCAATCCTTCGAGAGATGGAAGAACTGAGGAGTCATTACTTCAACACCACGGAAGAAACATCCAGTGGAGCTTCTGCCAGACAACCTCACAGAGCTCAAAGTATTTTGGACAACCATCAAATAACGGAAATCATCAACGACCGAGGCTCTAACCTTTTTACTTTAATCCACCTAGAGACAAATATTTGTAGGAAAACAATTACTCCTTGTGTACTACTAGCCTTTTTGTAGTTTTATGAAGGGTCACCATTATCGATCAGAAAATAAAAGAGGTTTTTGTGGTTCCATGAAGGTTCACCACTACCAATCTGGAAATAAAAAAAAAAACGTTTTGCTGAAATATGGCACATGGTGAGTATTTAGTTGCTAAATGATTTATTTCACGAGACAAGAAACAAAAATATGCAATTTCGGATGATTTTTTGATTAATTTTCCGGAAAATTTACGGTAACATCCCACCCAACCAATACTAAAGAGAAATGAAATGGTTTTTGGAGAGTTTGACAGGTTATACGGCTATACACTTCCTTGTTAGTTACAAAACAACCAAACAATCATCCTTTGTCGTATAATTGAAATCATATCTAACTAATTACTTCCTTCGTAACGTTCACAGAATTAATTCATCGAATATTATCGTGTAATACAAACTTGCATAGTTGTTTTTGCTGCTATATATGCCGGAAGACAATACATCCTCTAAATATAGATCATGCCCGTAATGCATACGAGATCATGTCGCTTTGAAATTTACCCTAATATACTCAGCACTAGTTGTATACCGGGAGAAGTAGGTGCCCGTGAGATTATGTGATGGTGTATCATGACTGGAAAACAGAAAAACCTTGAACTGCGTGTCCCCATTTATATGCAGAGAAATCCGTGAACCATATAGAGAGAAAGATTTAGGAACTAACATAATGTGACACGGATCTTTCTTTCGGTGGATTTCGTATTGGAAGAGTATAACAAATGACTCCTCAGAAGTTCTTTCATCTCTTGAAGTATTGGGATTCACCGTTACCACATAGATTATTTCATGTTCTATCAGCGTTTAGGACTCCTACTGACTGCGCCAGTATCAAATTGAAATTGTTCACCAGCTGTGGCTTCCCTACGAACGACAGCTCACAAGTCGAAATTATTAACGGGGTCTTACTTTCCAACGTGCGATTCTGAGCACTTTCTTGGGTCATCAAAAGGAGATTCTGCAGTCGCTAGGCTGATGTGAACCTATACGACCAGCATCCAAAATAATTGAAAAGTGGCGCTTCTAACCACTCGACTACCTGGCACTCGTAATAGTTATAATATTAGCAGCCTCCTTAAGAGGCAACATCAGCGCGTCATGACGAAAGTCAAATTTGATCATTGCGCCGCACATGTTGGGTGTGTGTGGCGATAGTGGAGATGACGAAGTACCTGTCCATAAAAAAACTACGTAGCTGGGTGCGCCAATAAGGTAGATAGCTCCTAATTGTAGAATCGGTTTTGTGTTAAAACTAATAATTTTATAGAAAAAAAATATCCATTTTCTGATTCTATAATTCCCCTAAGAATTCGGGAATTTGCCTTTTTTTTTCATTTGTCAAACCATAAAAAAAATTCCCTCAAAATCATCAAAACCAAAAATCAGTTAGATCCCGAATTCTCACAAAGGAATTGAATCATCTGTTCCAACAAAATTTTCCCAATAAAACTGAACGATCGAAACCGATGCCGTTTCATCAAGGGTATTGTTTGCTCTTTTAAGTTCTATATCATTTTAAGTTTTGGTGATTGAAAGGAAAAAGTTTGAGATGCGATATACACTTCATTAATCGAATAATCACAGGTGTGTTTCAGAATGTCAGAATAATTATACTTTCTTCCTTAGTTGATTTGGGTGTTTCAAGGATGTTGTGAGCATTAGATTTATCACTTCTAACCGATTAATCGCTTAGTAAGGAAGAATCAACCACGCATGGTGATATACGTATTCAGAATAATAAGCGAAAAAAATTTGATGGAGAAAAGAGCGAGTGCAGTTATTTATGAGAAGAATCCCATTGAAATGTTAAAATCGACAATGTCGACGTAACCTTCTTTTCAAATATTTCCACCATGTGGAAAATATGAGGCAAACATCTGACAGAAAACAACTACTTCCCTGGCTGATACCACGACGGTCATTGAATTACATCTGACATACATGTGCAACGTTCTCCTAAGAAGACCCAATTGTAAATGCTTATTGTAATTATACAGCAGATTATCCTCCAGTTTGGCTGGGGAAGACCACCTGCAGACGCGTTTCTCAGTTTTTGTCGCTCGTCAGTGACAGGGTAGGTCGGACAACATTAGAGTCGTCCTGCCCCAGCCCAGGGGTGTTAGCCAGGGAACTAGTTGTTTTTTGTCAGATGTTTGCCTCAATTTTTCACATGGTGGAAATATTTGGAAGGAATGGTACTTCGATTTTTCTATTTGATTTTTTTGATACTCTCCGGTAATAATTCTTGAAAAATTGAAAGTGGTTGCAAAATGAAACGTCATCAGTAATAATTGAATTGTAACCTCAAGTTTCACTAGAAAATATCAAATCCTCGCTTCCAAAACTAAAAGTGGTTACCAGAGATTTGGGTCACTCGGTATATTTTTACTGCATGAGGCGTGGAAATGTCACCTTCTGAATAAGAAATAAGTTTGGCTCAAAAGGATCACAATTTCCTTAATTATGTATGAATTAAACTCACAGTCATCATGCAAATCAGAGTTTTCCCACTTTACAAATTAGAATGTTGCAGAATTGGGGGAATGTGGGAGTTATTTCCAGAATGTTTCCGGCAGTAATTGGGCCAAATACTGAATGCCGAACCGGTCTTGTAGGGTACGGATATACGGAGGTCCATCGATTCAATTCACAGAATATGAGGTGTGTTCAAGTTTATTCAATTATTTGTCCATGATTCGATTGAACAATATTATTATAATTCGGATATATATTTCATAATAGTTGAAAAACGTATAGTGATAAAACAATAATAATAGATAATCGTTAATGAAACAAAGAAATATATAAGAGAATATATGCTTGATTGCTTGTTACGAATTTAAAAGATATCGGTAATACACCCGAATCATTTTACTCATGCTACAAGCATTCATATGGGTACCTACCAAAAAATGAGTAGGCTGTGTAGTATGCATTGTGATTTATTTATTCATTTATTTATTTATCCATGGTTGTACATTCTAGAAGGAAATAAACGTGGATATCAAGTTTTTCCATGAATCTTTCCGTCTGCGATAATTGTTGTGGATGAATCACCACAGTTTTCGGCAATTATTGATGTATGGATAATGACTTTATGCACTTTCTTTTTTTTTACACTTCGAATAAGTATGTTTTCTTACTCATGATTATGAAAATGATCATTTTCAACCGAATATCCTACATGAATGTGATAGTTTTTCATTCTAGAGATGAAAAATGAAACAGATGAATATTGTTATGCGACCCGATAGGAATATACTAAAATAAAAACAAATTGATGGATTTTTGACCCTTATGACAGTTAATCTCACCACTTGGCACTTGAATCAGCAAACGAACGTCACTTCGTTTGACAGTTTATAAACATTTAAGTTCTTAAAATTGTAATCCAGTATTTTATAAACAACATCTATCGTAGAAAAACTAGCGTTTCCCCCTCGAGATAAACTACGTTTTTTTTGCCGCGTAGCGTGCCGTTTCCGGAGATCCAAAAATTCTTATCATTATTTTTATTAGTAAAGTTAACTTTTTTCAGGAAAGACGCCTATAAAGATGAACCAAATACAATACCTCATCTGAATAATAAATTTGATCCAAAAAGTTGAAGCCGCTTTCGAGATCCAAAAATTCACATTATTATTATTATTATTTGTAGAATCGCCTCTTTCTAAAAGAGACGCCTACATAGATGAACTCAAAACGCAAAATTTCATCTAAAAATAAAATTTGATCCAAATCATTACAACCGTTTCAGATATCCAAAAATTCATATTATTATTATTAATATTAGGAATGAAATCACATTTTTTTTCATGAAGAGCTCCTATATAGATGAACTGAAGTAGCAATAGCTTATCCAAATACAAAATTTGATCGAAATCGTTGGAGCCGTTTTCGAGATCCAAAAATTATCATTATTATCAGTAAAACCGTGTTTTTCAAGAAAACCACCTATACAGATAAACTTAAAAAGCAAAACCCGATCTACATACAAAATTTCTCCCAAATCGATTGAGCCGTTTCAGAGATATATCAAACTGTGCGTTTTGTTTACGAAAACTGTGCGATTTGTTTACCGTGCGTAAGGAGCTATTTACTGAGGCTGTGAGTCGTGTGTTTTTGCCTATTTTCTGCAGTGGCCGAGGGTAAACGTATAAACCTATGCAACCCCCTGATGTTCCAAAACCAAATTGAGTTGGATGAAGTACGATTCCTAACTGTTTTTTTTTACTGAAACATGCCGATTTTGCGACCAGGCGACAATAAAACATTCCAATCGCTGTTGTCGAATTTTCCCGTCCGTCTTTCACTTCCTACCAAAATGAAGTTGCGTATGCTGTCACTGAATTTGAAAGTTTCTCAGTTTCCCAACCTGAACTCTCACTGACCATATCTTGAACATGAAATGTCTGAGCCATGAGAATTTGTAGCAAAACATTTCGCTCTACCTCATACATAGTTTTTTCAATTGGTGCCCCTTTTTACCTATTTAAAGTTCGCATCAGCGTGTGCAATTCAAACTTTGAAAAAACGCGCGTTTTTCAAAGTGTCGCGTATTTGGTTCAAATGTGAAGAAAAAGTGTCGCAAGTTGAAAATGCACTCACCTTTTGGACTTCTCGGTGGACTAACTTCCAACTTCCAACTCCTCTTCGATGTGGACTGTAATTAGCGGTATAAGCGGTATAAGCGGTATAAGCGGTATAAGCGGTATAAGCGGCATAAGCGGCAGAAGCGGCACAAGCGTTGCACAAAGCGTTAATTGCGTATTGCGGAGTCACTCACGATGTGTGTGTGTATGGAGTCGTTTTTGAACTGATTGGTCGTTCTGCGCCTTCGTTAGATGGCGCGGTGTCCAACATGTGCGACTTTCAACTTGATATAGGACGCGGTGAAATTTGAATAATTATAACTTTGAATATTAGTAATAAAATAAAATAAAATAAATTTCTTTCTGTACAAATATAATAATGACACAAAACAATGAAAGAATAATGGATAGAGAAATATTAAACATTCTCCCCCACTAAATTATGAAATAATTTAAATATCATTTGAAAATTCGGCATTTGGTAAAGGACACAATTTTACCAAAGCTCTCTTTAGTATGCTATTTTTTGTTCTAACATCGGCAACTCTTGCCACGCCATCTTTTCCAAAATATAGCTTTTCTACGCGGCCTAAGAGCCACTTCATGGGCGCAACCTGTTCATTTTTTATGAGAACCACGGTTCCGATTTTAACTGGCTGAGAGACATTTAACCACTTACTTCTTTGCTGAAGAGTGTGAAGATATTCCATTTGCCATCTTTTCCAAAAAGATTGATAACATTGCTGCAGAAGTTGAAAACGATTCAATTTATTAGTACTCAAATGAGTTAAATCTGGGTCAGGCAACGAGCTCAGGGGTTCCAAAATTAAAAAATGTCCCGGCGTCAAAACTGACAAATCGTTGGGATCATTACTTAATGGACACAGAGGACGAGAATTCAAGAGCGCCTCAATCTGAGTCAGAAGAGTGTAGAATTCTTCGAAAGTCATTATTTGTTGTCCAATTACGCGGTAAATATGTGTTTTCACAGATTTCACCCCTGCTTCTGCCATCCCAGCGAAGTGCGGCGAACCAGGAGGATTGAATTTGAAAGTAATAGTTTCGCGTTCAGCGGCTTGTTTCATTAAATTTTGTATTTCCTTACTCGCCCCTACAAAGGTAGTTCCGCAGTCCGAAATAATAGTATCGCAACGTCCTCTACGTGCAATAAATCTTCGTAAAGCAGCAATAAAAGCCTCGCTCGTCATATCTGAAGCAAGTGAATACATTTAGTGGCCATACATACGAATAGGCATATATATGCTTTGTAGATTTTTGCACCGCGAATCTTCCCTAGTGATACTGAAAATGGACCGGCATAGTCTAGACCGACCACAGAAAATGTCTTGATTTGAGAGACTCGAAAGCTGGGAAGATCTCCCATAGGAGGCTGATAAGGCTTTGGTGATAAAATCCAGCATTGTTTACACTGTGATATAACCTTTTTGATTGAACTCCTTGCGGATAAAATCCAAAATTGTTGAGAAATTAAAAACTGAAGAGTTTGCGCACCTGGGTGTAGGTGAGTTATGTGAAAATCATGAATTAGCAATTGTGTAAAGCGACTATTTTTTGGTAAAATTGCTGGATGTTTTTTGAAGAAAGTTAAATTTGCATTTCTCAAACGGCCTCCTACTCTAAGTATATTATGTTTATCTAAAAAGGCGTTAAGTTTACGGAAACATTTTGATATTGGTTTTTTATTTTTTATTTTCTGAATTTCGGTATGAAAATGCGACAGTTGAATAAATTTCACTATCGAAATTAATGCATGATTCAACTCTGTGAGTGTGAGCACGCCACTCTTTTTATTTTTAGAATTGCGACAATTATGCAGAAAACGTAAAATGTATGCAAAAATTCTTTTAATTTTAGACAATGCAGAATTATTTTGGATAAGCGATTCAATAAAATTTGTTGAGTCCATAGTAATGAGAGTAACTGTTTTCTCTTCCATTTGCTCTTCTGATGAAGATATAACTTGAGAGTCAAAATCAGTAATTGGCCATTGTTCCTTTGGAAGTTGAAGCCATTTTGGACCAGAAAACCACGTTTCGTTCTGCAAAACTTCATCAGGTAACAACCCACGGGAAGCACAGTCTGCTGGATTATTATCTGACGAAATATGGTGCCAGGAAGCGGGAGAAATTTGATTTTGAATGTGAGTCACACGATTGCTTATAAAGGTTTTCCATTTATACGGAGAAGATTTGATCCAATGTAAAGTGATCATGCTATCAGTATATGCATATATATCCGAAAATATTAATTTTTGATCAAAAATTTGCAACACTGTTGAAAGTAAGTTAGAGAGTAGTACCGCGACGCACAATTCTAATCGGGGAATAGAGATGGTTTTCAGGGGGGCAACTTTAGATTTTGCGCACACAAAAAATATTTTGAATATATTATTGTGTTGTACCCTAAAGTAAATTACAGTGGCGTACGCCCTTTCAGAAGCGTCGCAAAAGGCATGAATTTGACATGCCTGAAAATTGTCAACGAGAATTCGACGCGGAATCCTTAAATTTGTTAACAGCAAAAATGATGACTTGAATTGAAACCACTTGTCGCACAGTTCGCTAGGCGGCGAATCATCCCAATTGAGCCCCAAAGTCCAGAGGCGTTGCATGATTAATTTTGCGAAGCATGTTAAAGGTGCAAGAAATCCTATTGGATCAAAAATTTTTGCGATATCGCTCAAAATTTGTCTTTTTGTATAACCACGAACTGTGGCATCTATGGTATAAATGAAAGCATCTAAGGACGGTTGCCACTGCAATCCTAAAACCTTAATAAATGTGTTTTCTTCTTCAAAAGAAACTGATGTTTGATCATAGCGATAATCAATTGGGAGGTCATCTAATAGTGATGGTTTATTCGAAGCCCACTTGCGTAGTTCAAAATTTCCCTTTTTTAAAATATTTATTAATTGATCACGAATCAACTTTGCCTCATATAAATTGGGACATCCCGAGCAAACGTCATCTATATAAATATCCTCCTCCAATACTCTAGCTGCTAATGGAAAATTATTGCGTTCGTCTTCGGCTAACTGCAAAATTACCCTATTAGCAATGAAAGGGGATGATGATAAACCAAAAACTAATCTTTTTATGCGATAATCCCTAACTTTATCATTTGGCGAAAACCTATATAATATTCTTTGATAATCCTGATGCTTCGGATCGATGAGAATTTGCAAAAACATTTTTTTTACATCTGCTGTAAAAACGACCGAGTGGATTCTGAATTTGAGTAATACTGCGAAAATATCTTTTTGAAGTTTCTCCCCCACTAAAAGGGTTTCATTTAACGATATTCCTTGTGATTTGGTAGAGCCGTCGAATACTACCCTAAGCTGTGTGGTGGTACTATTTTTTAATACACAGTGATGAGGTAGGTAAAATATATTTTTCATTGCGGTAGAACTGTCATTTTTTTTATCTCTGACCTCCTCCATGAAGTCATTTTGTATGTATTCGTTTAAAAAATCGCAATACTGCTTAAATATAGTTGGTTGTTTGAGTAAACGACGTTCAAGTGAATAGAAGCGGCGTAAAGCTATCGAGCGACTATCGACTGAATTAAATAAAGGTTCAGAATTTTTGAAAGGCAATTTCACAATATAGCGTCCGAATTCATCCCTTTTATGAGTTTCAATAAACGTTTTTTCACATAATGCAACTTCAGGTGAAAGTACTTTGACTGATGGAACTTCTTCAACCTCCCAGAAGCGTTTAATTAAATTATCTAACGCGAAAGAGTCATTGCTTGAGGTTGCAAAAAAAGTATTTGTAACAACTTGCGCATCATTTGCGTTAATACACTTGCCCATGAGAATGTAGCCGAAAATAGTGTTAATAGCTACTGGCTCATTCTTATGTCCTGTTATATAACCTTCTTGAATAATATGCGGAAAAACATCAGCTCCTAATAGCATGTCAACCGGGGCGGGCTCAAAAAATAAATCATCAGCGAGCTTAATATTATCGATATGAGTCCATTGGGAATAATTTATTGATGAAGAAGGCATATTAGTGCATAACTTTGGTAAAATAATTGCGTCAATTGCAAAAATGGGAAGCATTTTTCCAACCGGTTTTATTTTGCACGTTACCCCGCCTCTGGAAGTCATATCAGTCATTGTTCCCAAACCTTGTATAAAAAGCGAATAATTAAAGCGAGACAATCCCAGTTTATTGAAACATTTTTCAGAAATATAACTGGTTTGCGAACCACTGTCCAATATCACGCGAATTTTTTGGAAATTATTGTGCACGTCTAAAATTTCAACGATTGCTGTTGAAAGTAAAACATTCACAGATGATGATACCATACCGGAAAATGTGTTCATACCTGTTATGTTTGACGTGCTGACTGCGGGATGAATGTCATGAGAATTAGCTTGCGAATTATCGGAAGGGACGGAAGGACAGTAATTTTTATTGATATGAATGCTTGAGTGGTGCTTACCACGACAAAAATAACAAGTTGACTTTGATTTACATTTGACGGACTGATGCTGAGAACTTAGACAGTTCTGGCATAATTTATTTTGCTTAACAAAATTGGATCTTTCATGAGGCGATTTACTATAATATTCGGAGCATTTGTAAAGTGAATGTTCTTGTTTACAAAAGGAGCAAGTGACACTTGTATTCGTCGTATTTTTTGACGAATTTGCGAAATATGTTGCGGTGTGCTTTGCTCTCGAATAAGAAGGATTGGCATTTTGAGTATTTTTTGAAACAGGTGACTGTGTTACCAAAGTTTTGTTTAGTGAAAAATCGATGGCATCAAGAGCGTTGCATCTTTGTTGAACAAAAGTGATTAAATTTTTGAAAGAAGGGAATTCATCAGCTGCTATTGGATTTTCAAATTCGAAACGTGTAATAGTTTCTTGATCCAAATGTTTTGCAAAAAGGTAATATAATAAAAAATCCCATTCTTTTACTGGGAGACTCATATTTTCAAGAGCGGCAAGATTCTCTGTGAAAGTGTCCAGTAAAAGTCTTATATTTTGCGTATTTTTTGAGTTTTTTATACTGATAGCACTATCAATTTCCTGCAAATGGGCAAAAGCTATGAGACGTTGGTTATTATAGCGATCTTTAAGTGACTTATATGCAACATCATAATTGGCACTGGACATTGGCGTAGTTTGAACTAAAGTGAGAGGTGGACCCCGGAGAGAAGAAACTAAATAATTGAATTTTTCTATATTTGAGAGCGTAGCGTTGTGATGGATAAGATTTTCAAACATGTCCAAAAAGGGCTTGAATGATTTGATATCTCCTGTGAACCTCGGAATCTCAATTTTGGGAAGTTTAACATTACAATTGCCAGCAGATACGCTAGTCGTAGCGCTGGTGGAAGCGGCAACATTGGGTTTGACTTCGAAAAGTTCTTGGAAAACGGTTTCAACGTAAGAACAATTGAAATCGAAAGTTTTTCTGACTGCTTCTTCATCAGCGATGTCCTCATCAGTGAGGGCCATGAGAGAAATGAGCGTTTGATGCTGAGATTTGAATTCTTCGCGGCATGTTTCAAGATTTTGAAATAAATTTTTAAACTGTGCTCGTTTAGTTTGATCATTTTTTGCCTTATCTGCAAATTCCTTCATTTCAATTACTTGATTATCGTTAATTTTCCTAAGAGCTCTAGACTGCTTAATTTTATTTGCGTTCGCCATTTCAAAAAAAATAAAAAATTGATGAATTCAAACCTGAACTACACTGCACTGACCCAATCAGCTGATTTGCAAAAATGAGAAATGGAATATTTATATTCGGAATCTCCCACAAAAAACGACAAGGCTCGATGCCCTCAGAAGGGGCACAAAAAACTTTGTGTTAAAGTGGTATCGACTGACGACCTTGAATTTATTCGTCGGCTGAACTTTTTTTACAATTTATGTAGATAAATTGAAATGAATATAAATTTATATAGAAATATAATATTATGATAAGTACAGAAAGAAACTTGTTTCAATGTTTTTTCTTTCAGAGCGATCCGGCTCGAAGGACCAATAAATGTCGCGTATTTGGTTCAAATGTGAAGAAAAAGTGTCGCAAGTTGAAAATGCACTCACCTTTTGGACTTCTCGGTGGACTAACTTCCAACTTCCAACTCCTCTTCGATGTGGACTGTAATTAGCGGTATAAGCGGTATAAGCGGTATAAGCGGTATAAGCGGTATAAGCGGCATAAGCGGCAGAAGCGGCACAAGCGTTGCACAAAGCGTTAATTGCGTATTGCGGAGTCACTCACGATGTGTGTGTGTATGGAGTCGTTTTTGAACTGATTGGTCGTTCTGCGCCTTCGTTAGATGGCGCGGTGTCCAACATGTGCGACTTTCAACTTGATATAGGACGCGGTGAAATTTGAATAATTATAACTTTGAATATTAGTAATAAAATAAAATAAAATAAATTTCTTTCTGTACAAATATAATAATGACACAAAACAATGAAAGAATAATGGATAGAGAAATATTAAACACAAAGTTACCATGGCTACATCAACAACTCGAGAATTGTGAACTCTAAATGACAATTTTATGCTTATTGATCTGACAGGAGTATTTATGACTTCGAATTATTCGTGGATAACTGATCTTTTAAACACTTGCTCTATTTGGGGTCCTCCGGCTGCGCCGTCGTGCTCGAAAAATTGGGCGTCTTTTTATCCTCTAATACTTCAATATACTAATATCTATTGACTTCTAGTGGTTACATTTTTGGGATGTCATATTGGAGAGGTCTCCGGCATAACTTTTTTTGCAAGTAAAACTATTCACTGCCTCAAACACACATGTTTGCCTTCTAGAGCTTGCATTTTCGGAATATCATGATGGAAAGGTTCCAATATGATAGCAGGTTGATGTTTTGACCTCAGTTGTGAAAATGTTCAAAATATTCAAAACTTGCAATCGTATATAGATTGAGTGAGGATTCTTATTCTGATGACATGTCTCTATCTGAAATGTTATTTACAATATTTTTTGTTAAATTTGGCATGAATTCAGTGAAACACTCTTGGCTATGTACTAATTTGAATTGAACCATTTATTTATTGTATAAATGAGAGCAAAGACACAAAAATTTCTTGCGGATTTTGTAATTTTTTTATAACGAAACTTGTCTTTTGAATTTTGCTAGGTAATTATGAAGTTAATTACTCCTATATCGATTGTGGTTTTCTTCAGAATCACAAGTTGATTGGTTCTGTTAATATATTGGTAATGAATGGTGAATGCGGGCATTGTGTAACACCCCTGTTTTATTTTGGAACATTTTAAACATGTTGAAAAGGGGAACATTCTCCATAAAAATTGAAAAATGAAAAATGTGACATATTTGATGAGATGGCCAAAACTAAAGATGTTTGTACGATATGTTTTTGTTTTATTGAACTATAACACAAATTGGGATCCTGCCAAATATATTTTCCTCGGAGCTCATACTTTCAACTCGGTGAAAAGTTTTGGTACTCATTGCACGATAACTAATTCAGTACGATTGGGTTTTGAGACGAGAATCGAATGAAGCATCACCAAACTTGGTGCTAGTAGTTGGAACCATGATGAACACGAAAAAAAATTCAAAAATTCAAGAGGTGGAACATAATTTTTTTTTTCGTTTAACAATAAATGAATATATTTTTGCTGTAATCTTCGAAAGTATATGATTCATCGGAAAAACAACTCAAAAGATAATTCAATTCTCCACAAAAATTATTCCTTGTAATCTCTTACGAAATACGCTCGTTTTCTCAGAAAACGTTATTGAACGCCGACATCAAATTTCAGGTTCACCCTTACCCGCCGCTGAAAGTTCTGGTGGAGCCGAATATTTGATTAGTCATAACTCTGCTAAAAATGATCGAAGAAGGAAAAGGAAAAGTTCATATCGTTTCTGAAGACTCCTACCTTCTCATGCAAATATAATATGCGAGTATTTGAGTACCTAAAATGTGTTTTGTCGCACTTCATAGTGATGCGGATGATCCGAAAATCATGAATAATTTAGTAAATATGGATTTATTATACTCAAGCAGCAACCCATACCATTTTTGGACAATATGCAACAATTTTCAAAGTAGTGTGACAGGTCCTACTTATACATGCCAAAATAAAAACTTTGTTTTACTCTTGTTTCATTTTTGAAAATAAACCGGCATTCTCTTCAGAAAATGTTGAAAATAATCGCTTATTCATATCCTGCATATAGAATAGAATAAAATACTTTATTTGACTATGTTACATACAGATGTATATTTATAGCAAGTCAAAGGTCTAAGTTATGGTTAACAGATGTGTGAGAACATATAAGATATACATTTTAAGAAAAAATACAGTACAGAATAGAACATGTCAACATTCGAAATACTACAAGTATTTGAATTTTATAATATGTTTGATATGTTTGAATATGTTTGATAACACTATTGTGAAGTGCAAAGGTTGAAATCACATACTTCATTGTTCATGTAGGATGTGTATGAGCGATTATTTTCAACATTTACAGAAAAAATTTCCGGGATTATAGGTGAGTTGAAAACTGAGGCAGGAGTAAAACCCAGTTTTTTTTTGGCATGGTGTCTCACTAGTCTAAAATCGTTGCATATAATCCGAAGAGGGTGCTGATTCCTGCTTCATTATAACTATTTCATATTAACTGAAATATCCACGACTTTCAGATCCTCCGTAAATATTGTAGTAGGGTTATGTGAAGTGGGACAAAACACATTAAGTGTACTCAGATACTCACAAGTTATATTTGCATGAAAAAGTAGAAGTCTTCAGCAATGATATACACTTTTCCTTTTCCTTCTACTACAATTTTTAGCAAAGTTATGACAATTCCAATTTTCGGTCCTGCTGGAAATTTCAGTGACGGGTTAACGCGAGCCTGAAATTTGATATCGTAATTCAATCAGGTTTTCTGAGAAAACGAGTGCATTTTGTGAAAAATTACTGAGTATTATATTTCTTGTGGAGAATTGAATTATCTTTCGCCTTGTTGAAATTGTTTCTGGTTAAATCTTATACTTTCCGAAACAACATCAAAATTTTTTTTAATATTTATAAATATAAATTATTATGGGTTCCACCTCCGATATTTTGGTACACAAGTTTTTTTTCTAACGATGTATGATGTCAAGAAGTCATGAGCCGAGTTTCAAAGTGCTACGATTCATTCTTCACTTGTGGCTAACATTTGTCTGTGGTCACTGTACAAAACCACTAAGTTATAAGTTCTAAAAATTACATATATTCCTATGTGCCATATCACGATAGTTCCTCATCATCATGTCCACATTTTAATGTCCTACGTATTATACCTGAAATGTCACATATCGTAACAAAAGATCGTGTTTCTAGGACACAATATTTCACTTCAATTATGCCAAAAATTAACACAGTCACCCTGCGAATGAAAGTTGTACCACTTATCAAGATGAATTGCTGCAGAATGAAGAGAATGCCGTTAACATTAACGAATGGTTCCTGCAGGAATTCGGAAACCGGACACATTCCGAACGCCTTACTCGGGATGTTGACATTATCGCCAATAAATATGGAGGTGCATCGAACGTAGGTCCACACAATGTGAATTATGTACACGGTTATTTTGGTTATTGATCGGTAACACTATTAAACAATATAGCAGGAGTCGATGTAATTGGTATATGGAGTGGCTAGCATATTTCAAATTAGTGGTAGTTTTCGATGATAATGAAGGGCATGTAGAATATTTTCAGGATTTAATATTCCTCATGTTGGTGTCTTTAGGTCATTTATTTCTTCAATATGAATAAATGTCTTGGATTATAAGTTGAATAATTCAAAAGTAAAGCTCAACGATTTGAGTGAGTGAAATATGTACTCTATAAGAATAACTTCACATATAGGTGTTAAAATGATGATTTCACTTACGATATGAAACTCGCATTTCCTGCGATATAACAGCCAATGAAAACGGTACGTTGGTGATAGTACACACTTCCTTCGTTTCGAGCCGGTAAATCTACGTCTTCATGAACAAACACTAAAGGCCGATTCAGATACATGAGTGTCCACCCAGGGTTTTTGACTGCGCATGATAAATTCCTCCAGCTTTAACTAAATTAACCGAACAACTTTTTGATAGAAACGCAAATAAAAGAAACGTATGGGACTTACTGTCTTGCAGTTCACAGGCACAATGGTCAAAAATGCTTCAAAAACCCTGGGCAATTTACAACCATATATTTTTGACCCTAGTACCTGTAAACTGCAAGACATTTCACATACGTTCCTTTTTCTTGCGTTTCTATCAATAAGTCATATTTTCCTTGGTTCAGCAGTTTTAATTCTGTTAATACTGGAGGAACTTATCATGCGGGGTCACCCATGTATCTCAATCGGCCTTATAATACAAACAACAATGATATATCTTGTTATCTAGTATGACATACATTCGAGGTAGACAGACTTCATGTTTATTATTCACTAGGTATAACTATTGAAGAATTCACGATTACTAAACTTCCATGACTTCTTACAACTCATGCTCACATTACTATCGACTATTCCACTCATGCTACGCGTTTTTGATTGGTGGAAATTTTCATATTGATAATTGAAAACAGCATGTTTTCGATTTTGTAGTTCGGCACTTGATTGGCTATTAGATAGCTTTGTGGTTCGCTTCGTCATTGGTTGTTTTATAAAACAAACCCCATCAGCAAGTTGGTATAATGACACAACACCGAACTTTGACCAAAACCATGATACGCTTCACTTTTCATTCATATCAACTTTTCGACAAATTTTGCATACACGTAAACCAAAACTCCGCCCTTTCAATTCCCGTAAAAGCATGAAAATGAACGATGTGTCACTATCTATCTACCAATGAACTAAACAATTTAATAGGCTTGTTCGCGTTCGACGCGTTCACAAAATAAACTGTCCAAAACCCGAAACCGTCACAAGCATGCGTAGTCCCACAGAACTCAAAGAATGCGTACAGTTCTGTGAAACTGCGCATGCATCCGATGGTTTCAGACTGTTTCTTTTATGAACGCGAACAAACCTAAAGACAACCAACGAAAGACTCGCCCTGTGAATGGTCACTGAAATAGCGGGAAGTTTGAAATACCAAGACAGCTGCTCTGCGCAGTTTACTCCAAATAGTACTTTTAAAAATGGTTTTGCGCTCGTGTGGTTGCCAAGCAACATGATTTGTTTCTCAAAGTCGAAGGAATTTTTATTTCGATAATCACCAATACACTTGTTGTATTACCTACGAAAATTCTGCCAGAAATCTTGAACTCGATCAAATTGCTTTCAAAAGCAATTTGATCTCGTTGATTTCTGACAGAATTACTATGGTGGTATTACCTCCGAGAATAATGGATTCAATGGCAGGTATGGACGAAACTGCTCCCGCATAGCGGCTCTGATGTAGTTGTTTTTGACAGCCTGTGCTTTTAATATGACGGTTATTTTGAATTATGTTGTATTATTTTTGTTGGTTTTGAGACGTTTTTTTGAGAAAAAAGGTTTACATGTAGTAAGGTAAGCGTTCATAACCTCAACTAATTCCTGTTAACAGGCAATAATCATAATTATGTTAGCAGTATATTATTTTTAAATGAATGTTGATATTTATACATATTTGAATATCTGGTTCTACAGGATGAGCCAGAATAATACCGAAAAACTCCGAATACAGATTCTTAACCTCATTTCGAGGTGAAATGTCAAGGTATGTCCTAAAATGCATCCCTTCCGAAAAAAAGGTTGCCAAAACTACGATTAAAAATTTAGACTTTTTTTTCTAAAATTTAAACGAAACGAAAAGCGTTTGCGGACGAGAAGTACTTCAAAATACTACTTCAAAAATAGTCGATTTTTCGTCCGGAATTTAGTACGTAAAATGTAATTTTTCGTAGAGGTCGACAAAAAAATCCTTTTTTCTACAAACGTCAAAAAATTACTATGTTCGCGCATTGATAACAATATGCGAAGTGACTTTTTTTTTCATTTTCCTTCGTTACCATGACACCGTGCGCGAAGTAATCTGCGAAATCCCTCTTTCGCACACTGCATGTAAACTATATGGGATTTTCATATTCTAACCTATACTCCTCAGTCAAGCAAAAATTCAAGAAATCATATATTTCTAACTTTATTATCCTCAATCCAGCGAAAATCCAAGAAATCATTTATTTCTGAACGTTCAACAATAATTAAATAAGGCTCTTTAACACCTTCCAAATTGTGACAAAATTTTAAACTACCTATTTTTTTTTTGAGGTTTGTAGAAAATATTTTGTTTGCATCTCGTGCGCGAAATACTTTGCCTGGTGATCTCGACTATTTGTTTTAACTAGGCTGCGCCTCGTTAAAAAAAAAAATCAGTTCTTGATCACCAAAGTAGCATTTCGCGCACTAGATACAAAAATAACTATTTTCTACTAGCGTGCGGAAAAATCCACTTTTCCGCACTCATTTTGGTTTTGAAAGAGTCACTTTTTCTGCACTCTTTTAAGTGCGGAAAATACTGACATTTAAATATTGTGTCGCAGAAGGTTAAAATAGAAAGCTTACCAAGTATGGTTGTATAGTTTAATATATATTCAATAATAGTAGAAAAAATAGTGTAACTAACACAAGTATCTTTTCCGCACGCGATTTCTGCAATCGAGTGTAGAAAAGTATCACTTTCCGCACTTGTTAGGTAAACTACTATTTTCTATGAGCATGCGGAAAATAGTACTTTTCTGCGGAAATGTATAACTACTCAAAAATCACATTGGTAGAAAAAATTCATATTTATTTCAGTAGCTGCATATTATTATATGCAATGTGAGAAACCGTTTCATCTCTTAATCGTAATTTCGATAGCTGTATTTCAGCTTAAAAAAAACTAATATTTTTTTTTAAGTAAATTGTTTGATGGTAAATGATTTATAATATTGTTAAGCCTGCGTCTGTCGACTTTGATACATTCATATGTGAATTTTGTTGTACAGTTAGTTCTTTCTTCCAACTTTAATTAAATTTTTTTGAGAAAATTATTATTTTCTACGAGCGAGCGCAAAGTAATACATTTCTGCATTAATTTGTGTGCGCAAAGTTACACCTTTACACACGCCGTCCGGAAAGTTTGTGGGGAAAATTTATATTTTTTTTTAGTAGCTGAAGATTAAGTATCATATGCAATGTGGGAAACCGTTTCACCCTTTAATCGTAATTCTGATATACAATGTGAGAAACCGTTTTTCTTTTAATCGTAATTCTTATATTTGAATTTCAGCTGAAAACAAAAAAAAATAATATTTTTTTAAGTACCATGTTTAATGGTAATTGATTATAATAGTCTCAAGCGTGCGTCTTCCGACTTCGACAGATTGATATGCCATTTTTTGTTGTATAGTTAGTTCTTTCTTTCAATTTCAATTAAAAAAATAAGTCACATTCAATTTTCTCCAGGCATATTACATGAAATACTAATTTTTCAGACTGCAAGAAAGATTGCAGTTTATTTTTGGATGAAACAGTTAGAACCTGGAGAACAGTGCTGTGTAGCTACTTGCACATGATCATCCCTAACCGATCATGTAATAATATACAGGATGTCCTACTCGAAAATCGAAAGTTGATGTAATTTCCGGAGAAATTGGAAGTTGAATTTGTTTTACAAATATGTCAAAAAGTGCCGTCTAGTAAGCATATTCAATTTTATAAATTTCAGGAATATAGCCAGGGAAACAAAGGAGAAAGAAAAGGAAAAAGAAAGAAAACATTCGTAGGGAATGTCTACTAATAATCCAGAAGATTTGCTAAAATCAAAAGTTTGAATACTGATGGAAGTATCTTGCTACGGGTCTGCAATATTAGTATCTTCTTGTATATATACATCTTCAGTTATATTTGATGCTTCCTGTATATTTCTATCATTCCCATTTGCAGTTTCCTATACGGCTTGAACCAACCCCAAATAATCATCTTCCTCTTCACATTCTAAAAAAGATTCATCAACTTCATTTTCAGTAGATGACTAACTTAATATTATATTTAGCATTAGTGTTGCTCGTTTCCGACGTGAACAATTCGAGTCCATTTTTAATTTTATATAAAACCGGTCAAGAGTTTGACAACCAAAAACGACTTGCTAGGTACCCAAGTTGAGTGTTTCACTTATATTATTCTCCACTTAGAAGTTGCGTGCATGCCTTGGTGAATATATTTTGCAGCTTTGAAATATTAAAAAAACGCACATGAGCGTCATCAGCACACTGCTAAAACAACACCATAACGCGCATATGCGTTATCAGCATGCAACCTCTGTTAAAGAAAATTTCAAATAAATTTGATTTATTTTTTCATAGTGACAAAAGCTCCCGATAAAATTCTGCGTAATGAAAAAATAACGCCTATTGCGAATATGAAAATAAACTTGGCTAATACAAATGATTTCTCAAAACCGTGGGGTCGGATAAATAATTTGAAATATCCCTATCATTACTAGTTTGGAAGTGAAAAATGGAAATATTATTGGTGGTAATATTTTACAATCGAAATCACCTAAAGTCGAACTCTTCAAATCTCATGGCATTGTTGAAAAATCGCCCTGTGCAGATATTCTGCTTGCGTGATTTAATCAATAAGATTTTTTTCACCCTGTTTACGAAACGCCATCTGTTAATACTATCGTTCGACCGTTGTCACATCAACGGTATAGATATATTTTCTGTTCTTGTTTGACTGACAGATTTCGCCATTTAAAAAATATTTGATTTTGCCGTAATTTTTAAGATTTAACCTAAAACGCGTTTTTTCGACGTCCCGACTCTAATATACGATCAAATGTCAAATTGCATACAGGGACTCTAACCAGAACGAAGTAACCTAACGAAGATGTGGAAATTAGTTATATACATTTTGTAATTATTTAGTCTGATCTAACCAGTATGAACTAACCTTATGTTGACATTTGAGTGCGTGGAAATTTAATACAAACATTTTCCGGGAGTAATTATTTAGTCTGAACCAACCAGAACGAACTAACCTTACGTAGATATTTGAGTGTGTGGAAATTCAATACATATATTTTGCGAAGAGTAATTATTTAGTCTGATCTAACCAGAACAAACTAACCTTACCTAGACATTTCAGAGCATGGAAATTTCATTACTGTTCGTATATGGAGTTTTTTCCTATATTTTTCCCCGGGGGTATTTTTACCGTTTACCGCAGGATAAGAGGTAGTGGTTCTAATTCAGCTTTGACCCACACGACACACATATACACACTAACATTGCAAGTTCAATTAAAGATTTTGAAAAGTAGCGTATATATCGTAAAAATCTAAATTAGACAAGAGGAAAAGGATCACCACATTTTCATTACCGAAAGAATGAAACGACAGTTAGCGAATTGTGGCGATAAGAAAAAATATTGTAAATTTCAGCGCCTGATGAAATAAATAGGTAGCGGTTATAGCCGAAAGGAATTTTTCATCCTTCACATCCGCTTGATTATCAATCACAGTTCTAATCCCTTGTAATTCGAAGAAGAGCGATGCGGCCTAGTTTCCTCTCGACTCAATTAGTGCTCTCATCAAACACATTATTGGAGTAGCAACACTTCATGTTGTTTACTGTAAGGAGAATCTGAGTCGATCTGACCATCATCGTGTTACCAACATTGATTGTTTGTGGTCATGACAATGCAATTATACCTACAAGGAATTTGTACATTTTCCTTACATTAGAAAGTTTTTGGACCAGCATATTGTACTTATATAGTGATATCCAAAAAGTACGCAACAAATGGAAAAAACCTTGCCCTGAAATGTTTTCAACGGTTTTTTCCTTTTCAAATGGTCATATTTAGCCGTGGAAAACGGATATAATGAATGTTTTGTTGACCTGACGCTATTTCTGAATATTATGAATACAATAACAAATCACAATCATCATTATACAAAACTAAAACCAACTATGTATTTAATAAGCATTACAAAGTTGTTCTTACAGAAAACTTTGGAAGGAACGAACAAATATAATTCAACGCTCGCAGGGGGCAGAAGTTGTTTTCTGTTCGATAATTGCCTACGAAAAATCTATGATATAGGGTTTTTTTGCAGAAGATTGTATCATATAATCAAATTTTATCATCAATTACATAAGTAGTGTCGTCAATTTTTCATGTAGAATGGAAAAAGCTACGATAGAAATAAAGAATTACTCTGTTATATTCAACAGAATAGTAGTATGAGAGTGTAAAGAATAGCTTGCTATATGTTGAGAGAGCATTACCATTTCTCCTCTACTCGCTCGAGGAAGGGATATCGATGTGTGCTGTGTGCGGTGTGTCGCATTGCCACGTGGTCCGTTAATGCGTCGGGTTGGGTAACAGGAGAGGCGCACAGTATTGTGTGTCTCTCTTGTTTATGTGGTATTATCAAATCACTGCGTTCCTTGTTACTCGCATAGATTTCTGTCTTTACCCTAGATAAAAAGTTTCCGATACTGTATTGTGTATCCAGTAGTAAAAGCATTTCATTCCCGGCGACAATATAAATTGTTGGCCGAGGTGTTAAGTCGGAGCCAACAAGCATTGAAGTCTGGGAATGTGCTTTTACTACGAAGTACAGATACTATTTTTCCTGAAATCGCAATCAACCTTATAATAAATCAGAATTTTTTTATAAATGCATATCAATTTTTGAATCATGTCATTATTGTTGAGACGCCGGCAAACATTTTCCCAGACCATTTTCGATACGAGAAAGTTCGTTGCTTAGCAACGGACTGAAATACTATGGCGTATTTTGGGGTCTGAAGTTGCTCCGAGAAAGTAAGCATTCTTGAGCGATTTCTGAAGGGTCTTTT
Source organism: Chrysolina haemoptera (assembly GCA_958298965.1). NCBI lineage: Eukaryota > Metazoa > Arthropoda > Insecta > Coleoptera > Chrysomelidae > Chrysolina > Chrysolina haemoptera. The sequence continues at coordinate 21,637,405 of OY282591.1, read as the reverse complement.
CACAAATCTATCTTCAACGTCCATCTTGGCTTATGCCAGGGAAGTAGTTATTTTCTGTTAGATATTACAAAACAATAATTACGCGCTATAGTTTCACTTTCAAAGAGATTTCCTGCAAATATTTTGCAAACATGAAATAATTAATTTCCACTGATTTCATTCAATACAACACATAAGAACCTAACAATTACTGACACTGAATCACTGAAATATGAAAAATGTGAGCACAGACCACATCCACAGATCATTTGGATTTAGCGAGACACGAGAAGGAGGACGGTCACGTGAGGTACACGTTTGGCAATATAATGAATATGATACCAACCGAACTGCGATTTTAGCATGCCTGAACCGCTTTCAGCTAATGTTTTCTGCTGGGATAGCAGAAAACATTACTGATCATGTAAATAAATATTGATAATGCAATTTTTTTGGGATAGCAGAGAATATTACGGTGATCATAAAATGATTTTAATGAAAACTACTTGGCTACCACAGTAAGATATCTATCTATCTTGGAAAAGTACATTTCCAGGGTAGCATAAATAATTGTACGGAATTGCAATTTTCCTAAAACAGCATATTTTATTTTCGTGATAGAAAGTGTCTTCGCAGTGCCAATAAAATAGTTTCAGTTCGGTTATATTTTCTGTATGAGTAAAGAATCATTACTAAGGTTGTTACTTTTTTGGCTATAATAGGTGAAAACTCAAGAAAAGACTCTCTCCTGGGGACTTTTCTTAGTGCATCAGACACATGCATACTTTTTCATTAATATTGAGTAACTGAAAAGTTAGTGGCATGATGAACAATTTGTCTCTTTTAAATGCGTTGAAATTGAACTAATGAGCGTATTTCAAGGGATTATTTAAAACAAATTACTATTGGCAGGACATAATTTATCATTTTCAAAACACAACTTCAACGCCCGAGTTTATTTTTAAATCATACAAGTTTTTTCCATAATTATTCTGCCAACTCCATACAGTTGTTTTGAAATAAGTAACTAGTTTGTTGCACGTTCCAACTGATGCGCTATTTCCTGAATTATTGATGTATCTACGGAAACTTTTGTGATACTGAAACGAGTTTAAAATTTGATCTCATACCATGCGACTTATGATACCGACTTTGAAAGTAACAATATAGGATAAGTTCCTAGAGGAGAGAACGCGAGCATATTGTCTCCTTAAAAAAAATGTAAATATGCCTAAAAATATATTCAGATTCATAACAAATGATTGGATGTCAAAGAAAAAAGACATACAAATTCATATCTACTAGGTGAAAACGAGGAAAAATCTATTCCCTACATACCTTACCGAATATTTAGGATCATCGATAAAAAGAAAATGAGAAAATCATGACTCCGTCCACTCGTGTCAATCGATGACCATCTTAACGGAAAACGTATCTCGTCAAATTCAAATTCACCGAAAACATTTCCCTTGGTCCAGCAGGGATGGGAAAATATTTTAATAAAATATCCAGTATCCGTTCGATAAGGGTTATCCTGATGTCGAGAGTTCTCTCTCACACGTCACATGTTCAGAATGAAAATAGAATTTTGAGAGGAGTTTTTACTTCAACATCCTGAATTATTCAAGGAGTGAATCAGAACAGCAGGTGGATTTGAAAGATACATAAATAGATCTACTGAAAGTATTATGTGTTGAAAGAAACATGTTGAAGACAGGATAACATTCGAAATTATAAATTCATCTCATGTCAGTTTTGATATAGTGAGGACGAAAGAATGGATTGAGAGAATGAAGATTCAGAAACTCAAGTTTTTCTGAGACATATTTATTTTTATTGAAGAGGTAAGAGAAAGATAAATTTACCTATATTTCGAGCATTTTCTCAGTTTTTTCACCTGACCCAATGATTTGAAATCGGTTGAATATTCACGATTCTCACTGAATCATTTCACAATGGTATCTAAAATGAGGTGGAAGTAGAGATTTTGGAAAAGGTTGTACCTGCCACTCACTTTCCCAGCAGCTGAGTTGGGGGCGCCCAGTTATGAGAGTAGATATAGACAGTTATAATATCATACAGATAGATAGATATCTTTTTCTTCTTTCTAAGCCTGGATTACTTAGATTATTTGGCCCAGACTAAATCAATAGTCATGTTCTTCAGGAAATAAAATATATTACTGTTACTCACAGTGCTACACACACAGAAAAAAATTGGTACCTGAATACAATGAAAAAGTTCAGTGACTCCAGTGGTCCAACGAACGCAATCGTTATGTCAATGTACCACTGGTTATCCATACTATGAATACGGATCTTAATAATATCAATGAATGCTTTCATTGATATCATGATCAAGTACATTAAATAGGTTCGTTATGGTAATGAATTCCATCCATTAAACGAATGAAGAGTGTTCACCCAAGCAATAAATTGTATTCGTTCAACTGATGAAACTGTATTCATCAAATTAGTTATTATTGTCCATTCTTCGAATGAATGCTGTATGATTGATATAATGATTCAGATTAGTTCGACGATGGATATTTTTCATCAATCCAATGAACGGTGATTATTAAGTATCGGTTATTCCTTGATACAATAATTGATATACATTAAATCTATGTTTCAGTTTATTTTCGTGATGCTTTCACACATTGAACTAATTATTTTGTTTCATTTGAATAAGTGGTATTTATTCAATCATTGCATATCATTCGTAAATGCAATGAAGGCCTCCCATTGATATTGAGCATACAGTGATTTTCCGAAAGGTATGCAAAATAATTAACATGCATTCATCAGATCATCGCAATACTGATTGGAAGGCGTATCTCCAAGTTATCTTTTATTTCGGCTGGCTCCTTTCGGAGCTCTTCGGATGTCTCTGTAGTCTGTGCTACCTGAGAAGATGCTTCAACGATCGCTTCTGTCTGCTTAAGTTAACCGGCTCTGTGCAAACAACGAAGTCGTGCGGAGTAGTCCCTCTAGTGGAGGCGGTGTGTACTACCAGCTAACAAACCTAAATAAGCTAACTTGCCAGCAGTCCCAGCAGCTCAGTTGGAGCCTGGATAAAACAACAAAAACAGATTTCGTTACGAGTGAAACATTTGGAGTTGATTTTAGTTTGAAAATATGAATAGGACATTCATAAAATCTGTTGTGGAATCATCTGCGACTGAAAGACAAACTTCAGTCGCTATTTTCCATCGTTCAAGATAACCTCTTGGGAGGTATTCATGTTGAAAAGGGGAATATTTTTATATATTTAATATTATATTTTATTGAGAAATAATATTCAATTTTTATGGAGGATGTTCCCCTTTTCAATTTGGAGTTGATTTGCCCGTGCGCCACGGAATCACTGCATGTAAAAACCCAATTAATATAAGGTTGGATAGACAGATATAATATCATATAGATAGGAAGAAATCTTTGTTACCTTTTATACCTGTATTACTTGGACCAGAAAAAAGTATTAGTCATGTTCCTCACTATATAAAATATATTGATGAATTTGTTACGCAAACTGACACACATCGTGCTCGGTGTTCGCTATAGAAGTATATCACTCCACCGAGCAGTTATATTTATATGAGTGAAATGTGTTCGTGATTAGGATTATGATATTATTTGGATTATGGGTGAGTTGAAAACTGAGGCAGGAGTAAAACCCAGTGTTTTCTTTGGCGTGTATAAGTGAGACTTACTCACTAGTCTTGAATCGTTTCATATGGTCCAAAGAGGGTACTGATTCCTGCTTTTGTATAATTATTTCATATCAATTAAAATATATATTTTAGGAACTCAAATACTCACATGTTATATTTGCAAGAGGAAGTAGAAGTCTTCAGGAGCGATATGCACTTTTTCTTTCCTTTCTAATATAATTTTTAGCAATGTTATGACAAATCTAATTTTCGGCCCTGTCTGAACTTGCAGTGGCGGGTTAGCGCGAGCATGAAATGTGACGTCGGCGTTCAACTACGTTTTCTGAGAAAACGAGCGTATTTCATGAGGTTTAACTGAATATCATTCTTGTGGAGAATTGAATTATCTCTCAGCCCATCGAAATCCGTTTTTGATAAATCTTATATTTTCTGAAATAACAACAAAAAAAAATTATATTTCTTTTCCAAAGAAAAATTTTCTAGGTTCCACCCCTGATTTTTTGGGAAACTATTTTTTTTCTAATAATATATGAAATCGAGATGTCATGTGCCGAGTTTCAGAGTACTACAATCCATTCTTCATTTTTTGCTCAAGTTTGTCTGTCGTTACTATATTGTGGAGGCCCTGGGATTTTGGACTATTACTCTCAAATACCTATTTTAGGTAAGGTTAGTATATTATAATGATGATATTCAAATGGAGGCATGAAGTCACGTACCCGAACAATCCAAATTGAAAAATAAATGTTTATGATAGAACACATCTTCCACTCAGCGATGTCGCTTGAAGAACGATTGGACAAGCATATTCACCCAAAGAACAGAAACAGAGAGTGACTATACGATATTCGAAAAACTCTGCAGCATATAAATATTTCTTGGAAAGTTTCATCCACAATTTTATGACACTTTCAGTGAAAATATCTGACCCAAAAAGAAAATAAATGTAGGCATTGTGCCAGATATCTAGCGTTAATAAAACAATATTAAGATCGATAAAAGCCGAGGCAATATCCTTCCAGATAGTAGTTGCAGATCTACTCCATGAGTAATAAGGAAATTTTTCCAAGGAGAAGCGGATTAGCATCATTAAAACTCTGATCCGAGTTTTCCACCAATTTACCAGAATTCCTTAAAATTATCTGCCCCCAATGATTGGGCAACACTGAAGAAATTCAGGCTTACTTGTAATGGGGGAGACCATCAATTTTTGAAAACCACTTAATTTTACCCGTTCTATAGAATGAATAACGTAATGAATGACATAGTTTCTATTTCAAACATATACTTTTATGCGCCATTTGTAAGGGTTGCTCTTATTGGTGTGATGCAATGTGACGTGCTAGTTCCTACACTCCCATCGACCTTGAGCTGACCAATCACAATTCTGCACAATGCTGTCAGCAAAAGTATGTAATAAAAACAGACAGAGACAGATACGTTAGAGACTAGTACGTCATAGCGCCGCCCGTCAGATTCTGGCATTTTCAAATTTTGAATTATTATGCTGATTTCAAAACGCGAAATAATATTTTTGCTTCGATTTTGACGTAAGATATTGTTTGTACACTGAACAGCATCATTCATTAATTGAAAGTGGTTTGGAAATATTCCATCACTCAGTGGTCTTCCATATGATAAAAATTCACTTCAGGTTTTCAACAAAGTAAAATGAAACTGGTAAAACAGTCGGATATCCTATAAGAATACCACCGTACGGTGAAGGGATTTCGAAATATAGTTTTCCCCCCGGTCCTGGACTCTTCTGGGGGGCTCGGGGCCCGATCATCTTGCCACATAATTCATTCAATCACATTTTCTTCAACTATTACAATAACAAAGGTCCATAAAAAAATTCATTATTTTCCGAATTGTGTACCTGTATTACCATAATAGTCGATAGTAATAATTACAAAATTACAGTATTTACGTGTTCACCCTGTATACAGTGTCCTTCATAAAGTTCGCATAATATGGGAAAAACTTTTATTAATAATTCATTATGAAATGGAGACTTGGGCGTAAAGTTGTGCTTTTAGAAATATGAAAAATTACCTACTCGAATGTGGTCACGTGAAATCCACTCAAATGAATTCTTATCCTATATTCTTCAAGATACGTCAACTTTGCATCAAACATAACATATATGTTAATCAGTGCTTCTCATTTTCTCGAGAAAAACATATTTTGCTGATGTTTCGCGACTGAAAGTTAGTCGCATATTAGAGCTACTGTTATAAAACAGTTTTGTCGAAGTTGCGAATTTTTTAATGTTCCAGAAATTTTGTCATAAAAAAAATGTCAAAAGATGAAAGTTGCACTATAACGTTCAAATTCGAGATGTAGGTGAATAATCGAAAAAGAAACGTTTTCCTTTAAATATTTTTGAAATTCGAATAAATAAGCCTATTACACCGATTTCTTTGAAAAAAATATTGTTTTTGACAGGTAGCGAAAGTCACGAGTCCACATCCGAGTAGGTCATTTTTCAGATGTTTCAAAGCACAACTTGACGCCCAAATTATTTAGAGTCTTTTGCATATGATGCGAACTTTATGAGGGACACTGTAGACCTATAACCAATTAGTCTCTCTTGTAACTTAAAGAGCAACGGAACATTTCAGATAGGTAACCTTGGCTACTATATCAAGATAAGTTCGAAATTGAGTATCTTATTATGAAACGCTTTTAGAAATAGTTATTTATGTATCAAGTGAGTTAAGAGATACTTGTTTTTAGCGAAGGATATGTTGAGACACTAGACCAAAGGCGGAGTGCGGCAATTCCTACCACTGAAAAAAAAAACACTTCACCCACGAATTCCAGACAGTATTTTTTCTGCAACTGTCACACACCGAATCAGTCAGGCTCAAACGAAAGACTTGAGTGCTTCGCACCGCCTTTGAATATGTCTACCGCAGATGTCGACGAAGTCAGAAAGAACGACCAACAAAACCGAAAAGCACCGAAAGATTACTTAGAGAGATCAGAACTAAATTGATAACTTCCTCCGTTGATTCATCTTAAAATAATTCAACTCACTTTGTTAATGAATTGATCAATTCACATCATTGCAACTCATCCATCTTCTGAAACAATCTGTACACGTAAATTCATATTATTAAACGCCCACACTGGGTTTGAGTAATTCACCTCATTGTTCTGCATAACGTTTGTAGACATGAATAAATATCCACTTGATCCACAGAATAATTATTATATCAGCGTGATGGTGCAAAATCAGAACTGTACGTACTTGAAACCTCTGAGTAGAGGTAGTCTATTATCTAAAATGGCATATTATCTGAAAGGTGCTGATTTCCTTCCCCCAGAACCGAATCAAGTTCGCGATATCCAAGATCTCATTTATTAGAAATTGCTCGGAATATTCGATACCGATTATATTTCTAAGGATAAAACGGGACAAGGTTTCCTAGATCGGCCTCAAACGGCAATGCTTTGCAACTCATTGCCCTTCCCACCTTCTTTCCATTGTATTTCATTTTGTTCTTCTGACCATGAGTTTTTCTTTTTTCGTGGAAACCAGAAGTCGAAAAATCGTCGCCACAAAATGGAATCGTGAAGGAAAATATAAAAATTGAAAATATGTTGTTAAGTGAAATAGTAAAATCAACAATGTCGAAGTACCCTCTTCTCCAAATATTGCCACCATATGGAAAATATGAGGCAAACATCTGACAGAAAACAAAAACTTTCCTGGCTAATACTACGACAGATATTTGTGCAACGTTCTTCCAAGAAGACACAATTGAAATTGCTCATTGAAATTACAGAAAATTATCCTTCATTTGGCTGGGAGAGACCATCTGCGGACGCGTTTCGCGGTTCTTGCCGCTCGTCAGTGACAGGGTAGGTCGGACAACATGCGAGTCGTTCTGTCCCAGCCCAATGAATTATAATCCACTGTATAATTAATATTTCCTCACAAACGAAGGAGCGGCTGACAGTAAAAGTCAATCGCAGCGCCACCCATGGGAAAACCAATAAGCAATCCTTAGTAGCAAAGACACCAGGAAGTGAACAGAAATCGAGAATTTTTGCCGGAGAGTATCAAATAAATGAAATAGTAAAATCGACAATGTCAAAGTACCCTTCTCTCCAAATATTTCCACCACATAGAATATGGAATATGAGGAAAACATCTGACAGAAAACAACTACTTCCATGGCTAATACCACGACAAACATTGAATTGCATCTGACAAATATTTGTGAAACGTTCTTCCAAGTTCTTCCAGTTGCAATTGCCTATTGTAATTATACAGCAAATTATCATTCATTTGGCTGCCGTCGTGGTATTAGCCAGGAAAGTAGTTGTTTCATTTCTGGTGTTCACCTCATATTTTCTCAATGGTGGGAATATTTGGAGAGAAGGGCACTTAGACATTGTCGATTTTACCATTTCATTTATTTGATACTCTCCGGCAAAAATTCTCAAACTCTGTTCACTTTATGTTGTTGAGAACATTACTGTCTTTGTTTCAGACCTATGCCATATAGCATAGGTTTTACCAAAACCAGATACGCCGGAAGTAACGTACAGTTACACTGTATAGTTCTACGCGTCCGGGAAGTAAGTTTCTTAACGCGTGCCGACTGCCGATATGCTGTCAAATGCATAATTATTTGTATTAGATTTGCCACTGCCATGCTATCAAATATATAAATTTCTATTCATATTTACAAACTTTTATTAAGTCGATTAACTCGATTTAGTAGGCGTCTATGCATCTTGTGACAATGCATTATGGAATTTTTGAAAAGACAAAAAAAAATATAATTGTATGAAGAAAAGGTTTGTATTTCGTGCAGAAATGTATTTATAAAATAATAGCAAAGCGCTTTCGACTATAAAGTCATCATCAGTGCGTACTCGTCAGGTGTACAAGAGCCAGACCATAAAAATATCATGTGTCCAGAGGACCATGTAAATATTTAAAAACAGGACATCATATGAATAACATTTAAAAAATCCTTATTCCAGGATTAACCTAGATAAAAGTTTGTTACTCTGTTGTACGAAACAGCCTGTGGGGATCAATAAATTTGGCACTATGGCGAAAGAAATTGCGAAATTTTTGCAATTACCGAACCCTGAATTATATACTGGCCACTGTTTCCGAAGGTCATCTGCGACTATTTTAGTTAATGCAGGGGCAGATCTTTTAACTTTAAAACGCCATGGGCGTTGGAAATCCAGCAATGTTGCTGAATCTTATATCGACAACTCCATAGCTAACAAAATGAAAATTTAAAAAAGTATAGTAGAATCCATTGAGTCTCCAGTGCCATTAGAACCTGAACACAACAAGGCTGTGGAAGCTCAGTACGTTTTCCCATCAACTTCAACTTCGACCGCAGCTAATATTTCAATTACCGAAAACATGTTGAAACAAAACAACCTACCAGGAATTACTTTACAAAATAGTTCAAATATAACTGTTAATTACTATTTTAAATAAAATATTAAAATGAGTTAATGACATACAAGTATTATTATATATGTTTTTTAATTTTCAATACTTGAAAACAACGCATCCGTAAAAAAAGTACAATGTACAATTCGTGAGAAAACGACATATTTCTCATTACGCTCGTGAGAAATATGTCGTTTTTCTCACTTGTTGTACAATATACTATTTGTATCTGAAAATGAATAAGTCAATTGAAAAGGTTCTCACGCAAATTGGTAGATTTTCTTTCACGCACATGTTAATAACTTGATATTATTTGATAAGGTCATAGCATGGTTTTACGAAAAATAGTGTACGCTACCTGTGCAAAAGAGATTTTTCACAGTGGTTTACTATTTTGAATCAATCTCATCACTTTATCAATACGTCGAATTGACGGTTTGTCAAAAATTTATATTTGGGCATTCTTTAATGTTAACGGCCTATCTTAGCATTGAATGAATATGCATATATGCATGTATGCAAGTAGCATTTCCAACAAAATGATAAATATCATTGTTTTATTACAAAAAATAACGTTTCCTTGGGGACCATTGCACAAATGGATGACAGATGTAACTCGGTTTTCGTAAGGAAACTAGTTGTTTTCTGTGAGATAGTTGCCTCTGTGTGAGATTGTGTGGAGATAAGTGTATTTCGACTTTGTTGAACTTATTCGTTTTATTGATTTGAATCTTTTCGAACTTTGATCGATTCAATTCTTGAATAACTATGAAGATTAGAGAACAAATGTCAAAGTTTTCACATTAAATTGATAATTTGCCATTAATGGCTACCGTGACAAGACTCACTGAAGATGAAAAACTCAAAAACCGAAGGGGAGTGAACCCGAACACTATTCAATGAAACTTGTAGTGGGATGAATTTAATACTGATAAGAGCAAAATACTGTTTTGGGGACAGTACTGATTTCAATTAGATTCTGGTATGTATAATAGAAAGTTTGAGAATTCAATTCAGGGAAACACCACAACTTTATTTATGTTCAACAGCGAAAATAAGTAATATTCCTTTCAGATTCATGCGTTTGAAACAACAAAACCAGTATCAATTTCATTTATTTCGATTTGCCATGCGTCTGTTTCTTTGAGAGCGCACACTGAATACAGAGTAGCGAACTTCCGCTTTCCACTCGGTGGAAATAGAAGTAGTCTTTTCATGAGGACGATTTAGCCCATATTTATTTTCCGGGAAAGTCGTGTTTGCTTCACTGAGACGGGGAGACGGAAAATAACTGGGACGTAGTGAAGCTTTTGGTATTTAATATTGAATATTTGTTGAGACTTCAGAAGCTGGATGATATCTGTTTGTGAAGGCTTTGTTTTATTACTTGTACTTCATTTTCTAGTAATAAAGCACTCGGTAAAAGGATTTTTTGCGAGAGCCAAATGTTTTTCGTTGCCAGTTTATGTCCAGAATAATGTTATTGCAAAAATAATTACCATTATATAATCGGATCTAATGGGATAATAACAGATAATAATGTTGTGAAAATAGACTTCAACACTGTCTTACAAATTTTTTCATTACTTATAACGTTCGCATGTTAGATGTTTTTTCTGTCGTCAGCCAATTGTACAAGGTTATTTCATACCAAAACTGGTGAGTTGGTATCAAAGAATAAAATTAAATAAAACTCAAGGAGTGGATAACAAATTCTTTATTGTACGGTGAGGGTTGATGTTTCACTTCAGGTACTGAGCAGTCCTTAGGGAGATTTTGAATGATAACGTAGATCAGTAATTAAGCAGAATATATATCACCTTACCTTTCACAATTGTGGGTGTACTACAAGGTTCTCTTCGGGTATCGATACCAAAGTTCACATTTATTTACCCAAACATACCAGAAATCATATACTGGAAAGGAAAAGTGCAAGCTATATGGCTATCAGCAAAGTCAACGACCCAAAAAGGTAGTATTAATAATGAAAAAGATAACGCTCACTTAGAGTAACTTCTACAGTGGGCATCAATCAGCAAGTGTTCCCAGGTATGTGCTATAGGAGCTGAATCCAGTATTCACCCATAACCAAAGTATAAGTTCGCTAATTCTAGGTCTACGGTTTCTGATCTATGTTTGCATGCAGTTTGACAGGAAATCTACGTCATAAGCAGCAGTCTCCAGCAGCAGTATGGCAGTAAAGCGGAGTAAAGTAAAGCAAGCAAAGCAAGTTATATGAAGCTAGATGTATTAATCGAGTCTAAGGGCAACTCGAACTGGATAAGGGATAATGGCGCTGCAAATTATAATAATATCCTGTAAAAATTCACCATAACCAAAGTATAAGTTCGCTAATTCTAGGTCTACGGTTTCTAATCTATGTTCACATGCAGTGTGACAGGAAATCTACGTCGAAAGCAGTAGTCTCCAGCAGCAGCATAGCATTGAAGCGGAGTAAAGTAAAGCAAATAAAACAAGTTATATGAAGCTAGATGTACTTATCGAGTCGAAGGGCAACTCGAAGTGGATAAGGGATAATGGCCCTGCAAATTATAATAACATCCTGTAAACACTGCTGTATCTAATAAATTCTAGACTATTGAACTGTAAATTGGCTTGAAACAACCATACCTCGATTTCAGGTTGCCAAAAGTAGCAACTACGATGAGTTGGGTGGATGAAATTTGAGAATCAACCTTACTTCTCAGAAGTTTTTATCCAAAATAATTGAGTAGTCAGTGGACCATCCTTTAACTACTTTCACTTCTTATCGTTTTTGGATTATACAAGGAAAATCCGAGAAAATGCGAAAGCACTTTTTCAATACCTGCATAGGTTATAAAAACGATCCTTTTTTTATCTCAGATATCCCTAGAGAAATCTGGTATTTCAGCAACAGTCCCGCCCATCAGAAGTCATAGACATTGTTTGAAGGTTAGGAATATGAACATAGGGAAACAAGAATAAGATAAAATCAGGCAGTCCCTGCCAATTCTAACGCCAACGGTTTCCACAAATTTTTCTCGAACTGCTAATGCAAATTTATATTTTATCTGATCACTGATTTAATCTGCATACCTCTTCCGCTAACGAGTGCCATATTTAAATGTCATTCGTATTATTCCTGATTACAGCAGAAAGTCCAGACACATCTCGTGCCGTTGACTGATAATATCATCATGTTTACGAGTTGGCTGAATTCCGTTATAATTTTATTGCTTTGTCGGTTACGAGTTCCTCGTACTGAGCTAGGGTCTAGTCAGTAGGTGCCTTGAAAAGGTTTTGTGACTCCTCTCGAGTTGCTCCATAATTATTGAAATTCATGAAATTACTGCCACTGAGCATAAAGGAGGTTACTTTCTGGCAAGACAATTGCTCTGGCTAAAAAATAAATGTTCGGTGATTTTGTATGCTTATGTGTGCTGTTCAAAATACACATGTCGTCGGCTAAATTCGTAAAACTGCTTAGTCCTTTTTTGTGATTTTGCGTATTTCACGCCAAACGATTGTCTACCTAATTCTGAGTGTCTTGACAGGCTTCATGAGGCCAATAATACACAAAAGATTGAATATTTCAAAGCACGAATATAATATCTGCTATGTTCTCAACCGCTCGAAATTAAAATGCGTATTTTTGCATAAAATATATGTGTTAGTTTTCTGTAAGGGGACGATCAGAGAGCCACGGTTGAGTTGTGTTGTGTATTTTTCCTGTAAAGTGAAGGAATCTGCAATTTTTAACACTGAGCTTGTCGAGGAAGAAACAAGATGTGTTGCCCTACCAGAACGGGCTCATTGCCATCATTCTACATAATAGGAATAGTTGGGTCCAAAATCCATTATAAAACAACTACTTTCCTGGCTTATACCACGACGAACGTTGATTTACATCTAATGAATTTCCGTGCAGAGTTCCTACAAGGATGTCTCCGCAATTGCTAGTTGCATGGAATGTTCATTGAAACATTTAGACCACCTATAGATCGATTTCTGGATTCTTGCCCTCATCAGTATGGGGTAGGTCTCTGCAGACAATAACTAATGTCTGCAACAAATTATTCGAAGAAATCTCCATGTCAAGGCAAAAGCCGAGACACCGCCTGCGGTGTAGCGTTCACTAAACCACTAGCGCCATCTCAACTCCAACCCAACCAACAATATCAAATTGTGTGATTTCCAAAATCACAATAACATGTAAAGTAAAGGAATCTGCAATTTTTAACAATGAGCTTGTCAAGAGAGAAACAAGATAACCTGTCCTACCAGAACGGTGTATTTTCCAAAAACTTTTTGCTGTAATGGAATACATTGTAAGAATATTTAGTAAATCATTATCGAAATTATAACGGAGTATGTATTTTATGGAAGGTTAATTCTTGCTCATCACGGACATAGCAGATTTTCTGTCCAAAGTTCCCTAGGAAAAAAAGGGTTTCTAATAAAGGCAAGTCCAAAAAACGCAAGATCAGTGAAATCCAAAACAATTCTCAAAGTAATAACTTATCAGCTTTTGGCAGTAGATAAGAAGAAACATGATCATTTAGATTTTAGTTCGGAAATATTAATAGGACATTCATAAAATCTGTTGTGGAATCATCTGCGACTGAAAGACAAACTTTAGTAGCTATTTTCCATCGTTCAAGATAACCTCTTGGGAGGTTCTCATGTTGAAAAGGGGAACATTTTCCATGAAAATTGAAAATTGAAAAATGTGATTCATTTGTAATATCTAACAGAAAACAACTACTTCCCTGGCAGAAGCCACGCTGGACATTGAACTACATCTGATAGATATTGTGAAAAGACTCTACCTTTTCAGTTAGAATCTTTTCACACTCTGACTTTTCAGTTAGAGTCTTTGCACACTCTAACTTTTCAGTTAGGTATTTTCACAATATCTATCAGATGTAGTTCAATGTCCAGCGTGGCTTCTGCCGGGGAAGTAGTTGTTTTCTGTTAGATATTACAAATAAATCACATTTTTCATTTTTCAATTTTCATGGAGAATGTTCCCCTTTTCAACATGATCATTTACTTGAGCTCCTTCAATGGGTGCCCACAATTCCCAAATAGCTGATAGTCATGTATTTTTTCAGTTCTGTTTCTGTTGTTTTGTTTGCTAAAACTTCATTTTTTATCATCTATTGAAGTGTGTTAAAGTTATGATTTCAAAATGTTTCTAGATGATAAGTATAGAGTATCGGAAAGTTTTCATCTAGGGTATGGTGGTTTTATGAGAGCGTGAAGAATGGCTTGCTATAATGTTGAGAGAGCATTACAATTTCTCCTCTACTCGCTCAAGGAAGGGATATCAACTGCGCTATCAATTCGTCGGACAAAGCAACAGGAGAGGCGCACAGTAGTGCGTCTCTCTTATTTATGTGGTATTATCATATCATTGCGTTCCTTGTTGCTCGCGTAGATTTCTGTCTGTACCCCAGATGAAAAGTTTCCGATACGGTATGAATTCGAATGAGTATTTGTAAGGAATAGCTTATTATTTAATAAAATACTTAAACAATTGGAACTACCGGATAGAAGAAACTTTGTGAAGAAAAGCGGTTTCCAAGATTTTCTGAATTTTTCAACAAAATTTTAAATTTCCACAATTTTTTTTCGAAATTTTCACACCTGCCTTTCGCTATAAAATGGCATCATACACCTGTCCTTCACGGGAGTGCAAGAGGTTATATTCCACCCCGTATTTTCAGACTAGGCCAAAATTAGGAAAGATGGAGACCAGACCATAGGTTAGGTTGAGTATCGAAATGAGTACAAGTTTATTTGGACCTCCTCTCAAATTTCCGGAATGTGACAACCGCCCATTCAATTCCAAGGCCCAGAACTATTTCAGTAAAAAATCTTGAAAAACAAAATAAAATTAGCGATTGCTAATAATGGTGAATATACTAATCAAGATTCACATTACACTGTAATTCGAAAATATGGCGAAGTTGCCAGTTGAACCAGTACAGTTTTTAGTAACACAGTCACACAGCGCGCTATCTATGTTATATTCGCGGCGCATTATTTCAAGTGAATGCGGACACATAACGTAATGAATGTATCAAACATTGCGTACTTTGTTTGTGTGGCCGGATACCTACCTACATTTAAAATTATTCGAGCTATATTTGAGAAACGCATCGCGAACATAAAGTAAATAGCGCTCTATATGGGCACGACATGATCCATTCAAAGTGTCGTGAAATTAAAATAATTCGCTTGACGTGGATCACCCGTCTAATAACAAAATGATCAGTTGTTGTCGCGTAGGCTGGGGGTTGTTATTTTGGAATAATTATCTCTGCATTAACTCCGAACCAGCTATCTCTCAGTTGGTTTAGCAAGACGCGATATACGTGAATCCACTGAATAACAGAGTGGGAACATCGAGGATTAGTCTGAGAATATCATGGAAGTGATAGTTGACAGATGTAGCGAAATGAATGCAGAGGAGAAGACCTCTGCTTTAGGTCAAACAATTAACAATTCCCCGCACAAAGACAAAAGTGATGTGCGAAGGCATGTAAATGGTACTATTTTAAATTATTAATTATTGTTAGACACTATCACTGAATGAATCAATAATCGAGATATTGGAAAATTAAATCAGTCAATAGTACAATCACCAAAACACAAATGATCGGTACTTATGAAATGTGTCCTATAGTTTGCGCATCTGTACAAACCTAGACAGTACTTTAAAATAATAAAAAAAATTGGTTTTCGGTAAAGTCGGTTTATGGAAGATAATTTAACGTGATAACTTCTATGAATTGAATTGAATTATTATCACTGAATTATCATTATTTTGTATAATACATAGAAGGAGTTCCTAGAAAATAATAATTTTTTTGATAAATTACGATGAAATTGAAATCATAAATCAAATTCATGAAACTGATGCTTTTGAAAAGCTGGCCAAAACCTGCTTGGCCAGTTAAACTTGTCATTTTAGACACATAGTTATAATATTTGTGAGGTTAACATTAATTTTTAATCTAACATTGATAGCTACGCACGATCATTTTTTATCATTGAATACTAAATAAAAGCATTTGAATTTTTATACGATCGTTTATAAGAGTCATAATAATTTTTTAGTCAAAATTGTAACATAACTTATTATTACTGTAATCACCGACCGATGTTCCTTTTTTTAATAGCAAGAACAAATATATGAGTTTTATACGAAAATATGAATGGGATATTGATAAAATCTGTTGTGGAATCATCTGCGGCTGAAAGACAAACTTAAGTCGCTATTTTCCATCGTTCAAGATAACCTCTTGGGAGGTATTCATGTTGAAAAAGCGGGAACATTCTCCACGAAAATTGAAAAATGAAAAATGTGATTTATTTGTAATATATAGATATTACAATTTTTTTTAAATACATGAGATTATACCGCTAATCAAATTCTTTAAAATGCAAGAATTAATAACTTTTTTGCCGCAATTGTTGTTGTAATAAACAATGGAAACCACATTAACTTTTCACATCACTTTATAAACAGTGGATAAAACAGTTCACCTGTAGGTTTGTGTGCTGCCGCTATCTCTCTTCTACTCGGACGCATCGGCCGATGGAGTGGAAGAGAGATAGATGCGTCACAAGCCGAACGCTTAGGCCGATCGTGCATCTCTATCGCTTGTTCCGCGCTCTCGCTTGCCTGCTCGGCTCAAGCGGAACGTGACATTGAGTCATACTTTTTCGTGCGTGCAGCCGGCGTAAATCGATTTATAAGACGTTATCACTTCAATAAAAATAAAAAAAAATTATTCAAATGCGATCAGGAGTAAAACATAATTCCTTAAGATGTATTATGTAGTTTATTCTGTTAGTTATAGATTCGAAAGGTCACTGCGCAAAGTTTTCAGTTAGTACGAACAGAAAGCTGCAAGATGAGGAGTAACCTACAAACATGGGCCGCAGTGGAGAGCCTGATGTGGGCCTACTCACAATCAAACCCATCCTAACCTACAAGCATTACTAACAGTCAATATCTTCTAAAAAAATCCTGTTGATAGAGAAGTTTATAAAAAGTACAAATACACTTATGAAACAACTGAGTATAATGAAACAACTGAGTATAATATTTGCTAAAATGGAAGTTAGTTAATTATGAGCGAAATTCTGTAAGTAAGTCAAATGTTATCGGCAACATCAGCCCTAATGAATTCAATATATTTTTCAACAATATAGCAGAAAACATCATCAAAGATCTACCAACTTGCAATATCGATATATTAGATTTCATCTCAAGCCTCCAAACACCAAGAGATTGTTTTCCCATGCTTTCCGTGACACATGAAGATATAGCACTTGCTATCAAAAAACTAAGAAATTTCTCTTTCCGGCATGATATACAGTGCTAGTTTAAAGTCCCCTACTAACTTTTGAACCACCCGGTATATCGCAACGAAATTTGGAAGGCTCAAAAAGGAGATGAAAACCTACTTTTTCATTAGAAAATTCGATCTAAAAGTTTCAAAATGGCAGCTGAGCGTCATCTTCAATCATTTTTTCAAATAGAACACCCGTATATCATTACATGATCGGTTAGGGACGATCATAAGGAATCCAACAATACCAAGTTTGATGCTATTTTCTCCAAAGACTATGGAGATGTCACCTATTACTTTCTCCATAAGCCGAATGAGTGAGAGAGAGAAACTTTTTCTGACGGGTCAATAAATCCTATTTGAGCCTTTCAAATTTTGTTGCGATATACCAGGTGGTTCAAAAATTAGTAGGGGGGAACGGACTTTAGACTAGCACTGTATTTCTTCAAAACAGCGGAATTATTGAAGAAACACTTAAACGTATAATTTAACCATCAGCCAGGGTTTTCCCAGAGATATTCAAGGTGAGCAGAGTGATACCTATCTTCAAGAAAGAGGATCCGGATTCATCTGACAACTAAAGACCAATTTCTATCATACCTATTTTGGGGAAGATGAGAGAGATTATAGTTGAAGAGCGACTTATGATTTTTATCAATAAATACAATTTCTTACATGATCATCAACATGTCTTCATAAAAGAAGATCAAATTCTGATGCAGTGGTTGAAGTGAAACAATGTAATCGATAAAGTAGGAGGTGGTGAACCACTTTGTTGGCGTTGAAGGATCTGAGCAAAGTATTTGATTGCATTAACCATGCACAATATTCTAATAGAAAAATTTGCATATTACCGAATCCCAGGAATGGCCAAAATTGTTTTCAATCTAATCTACACTAAGGAAAACAAGCCTTTCTATGGATTGTGTTTATCATATGGAAAAACAATATGTTCAATGGTTCAGGGTTCTTTTCTGGGACCGACACTTTTCGTTGTTCATATCAATGACATTTTTTACCATTCACTACCCAGCACAATTATCTGATTTGCAGATGATACTACCATGTTGGAATCAAACGCTAATATTAAAAAGACTGAAGAAATTTTAGAAAAAGCAGAAAATCAGTTTGCTTGTTACGAATTGAAATTAAATAGGGATAAAACTCAAAATCTTCTAGTATCTTTAAATAACAGACTCAATAGAAATGACCACATTAAACTGCTTGGTATAACCATTGATGATTCACGAATTGATCAACTCTGCAAAAAACCATCCACTCAATTATTTCTACTCCATCAGATGAAGAAGTTTTACACCCTCAAACATTACCAACCACATACCACGCATTATTTCACACCCAATTAATATATGGGATACTACTTTGAGTCTTCTAAGGCTAGAGCATTCCGTATGCAAAAAAAAGCTATTAAATATAGCAGGCGTTCCTCTCACACTTTACTTCACATTTACAAAAATAAAACTTCGTACTCCACTCATTCAGAGCTCCATGATTACCCCACTAGAAATGCAGGAAAACTTTGACAACCAAAAGTTAGGATCGAAATTTCGAGTAGTATATAAGTCGCTGGATTTTGAATTAAATAACCACCTACTACTTGATCTGACGCTTTTAAGCATAAAAAAGTGAATTCAAAAGTTGGGTGAAAAAATATCTTCATGAAAATTGTTTTTACTCTATCCAAGATTTTATAAATTGTACATTTACAAATGATTTTGAATTCATTTTAACAAAAAAGTGATTGAGTTATTCATTCGAAACCATCTCTATTGATATGAGTTTTATATTTTCATACTCATTCAATATGCGTATAGTACCTTGTACCCATTTATTCCTATGGCAGTATTCCTGAGAATTTTGAGCTAACTTTCTTTTCAATGAGAAGACCACCTGAACATCATCTATCTCACCATCCTGGAACAGCCATTTGGAATTTATGAATTGTAACAAAACATTCATGATCTTCGACCCAAAATACCCTACACATACCGATTTTGAAGAGAATCGTACCATGATGACAATTGTTTCATGTGGGTGCGATTCATCAGAACAATCATATGCCTGACAGTATTACCGGTTCTTGTACTAAGAGGTACCTACTGCTTTGGTTTAGAAATTACGTGGGAGTTTCAAGTACATTGAATTACTCCATGCCATTTAGAAGCAAATTAATCTACGAAAACAAAAGACACTTTCTCGCTTCTACTGCAAACATAATCCTCGTGTTTGCATCGTTAAAGTCAAATAATACCATCCAGTGACAAATGTTCGCAGATTCTCTACCCCCGTCGCTAGATTGCCTTTAATGGTTTCGTGTTTTATGATAATGCAAGGCTAACTTTGCGGTGATTCAAATTTCATCTGCTACTGTTACTGAATAATATTGTTGACGTATTTTTATGAGGCCATTTACATGGTAATTTGTAGGTCATAATTGACGGAAAAAATGCATGAAGATAAAATGATTTCGTGTAATTGGATGTCCCAGATTTCATAAATAGGTCAACAAACAATAACAACAGACGAGAGTAACATGTGTCCGAAGAAAACTGTGATACTGACACTTTCTAGGAGACTTTGCCTTGTCAATGATTTTATTGTTCAACTAGGGAGATGAAACTTTTTTGATTCCACGATCGACAATAAACGTAGTAAGTAGCACTTCTCGGAAGAAAAACTATTTTATAAAACTTCCTTTCGTCAATTTCATCTCGTACGTTGAGCATACTCTTTAACATAGAGTAAATCCTCTATAAAGATGAACTCTTCACAACTTTTGATTGATGCATCAAATATCCCAATAATATGTTCTTTGACATCGTCTCGACATTTTTGTTGATACACCAATCTTTGAAATTGCTATAACATTTTTCATATTTCCGTTTGGTTTTCTCGGGTATCAAATCGGAAAGTGCCGAGTCTATGAGATCTTTCAGATCAGAAGGAGTGCGAGTAACTGAAATATCACTATCGCTATCAGACATCTTCACGACTTCTCGAGAACTGTCGAAATGGTTTATGTTGTTCTATGCATCTTGGTGCATTGCTAAATATTTCTGATGAAAATTGAAAAATGAAAAATGTGATATATTTGTTATATCTAACAGAAAACAACTACTTCCCCGGCTAAAGACACGCTGGACATTGAACTACATCTGACAGATTTTGTAAAAATCTGAAAGTTAACATTTGCATTTTCATTCAGATAGTTGATTTGTTTAATTTTCACTAGTTTTCATTAAACATTCATTAAATAAGATATGGAGAATGTTATTAAAAAATAAAAAAATATCACGCACAGAAATCGTTCATTTCATTGAAGCAAGATTCGCTTCTCTCGCATTTAATCCCCAATATATTTTGATCGACGAAAATCTATTTCGCTTTGCCAAGCTCATCAGGGAGATTGATCTAGTTGGAAGGCAGGCTCTTCAGAAGCAATTATACACATCAAGGATGGACTTGTTGGAAATGTTTTTAAGCAGTTATCTGATAGATAAGTATCGGATACTTTATCGTAAGGTGAAAACAGACCTACCCTTAATATAACGAGATTATTATGCCATTCATAATAATCGAAGATTTGCAACATCCCAGATTTATTCAAATTGGAAGTTACGATCAAAGCTTTATCGTATCAGTGACAACGATGATGTGAAAGTAAAATCAACAACTTTGGTTATGTCACGTTATTGTCATATTAGTTTGCCATTTGGTATCTAGGGTATTAAAATAGTTATTTATCCAACACATGACAGTTATGACTGTCATTATTAAAGTCATTTTAGACAAGTTAACTATCAAATAACACACTAGTGAGTTATGGTTATAATCCATAACTCACTAGTGACTTATGGATAGTGTGTTATTTGATAGTTCACTTGTCTAAAATGACATTAATAATGGGTCATAACTGTCATGTGTTGGATAAAACATTGTATGCCACTCATGTATTATGTTTCCTAAGTCACTTTAGAATTTATACCACGAGGCCGTCAGGAATATAAATAACACACTAGTACCATAAATAACTATTATCGTACTGGTGTGTTATGTTGAAAATAAGTCACGCGAGAAAGATATAAATTCTCAAGTAACTCAGGAAACTTAACACACGAGTGGCATACAATGTTTTATCCAATAAGTGGAAGAAATCGTTCTTTTATAAGATAATAATTAATAAGTTTTGAATATGAACGTGAGTTATTATCCATAACTCACTAGTGTATTACGAGATAGTTTGTCCCACTAGTGAGTCAATATACTATCATCGGTTTGAATCATTGTCAGCATTAACTGCCTTGTCTATATCGGAAACATTTCTCCATGGTTACTACTTTTCATCAAGTCACCATTGGGATTTTCAATTACTGATTTGTCATTTGATTTTATTTTCTACAGCTTACAGATAATTCTTAAAATTCTTGAACAAGTCTACCTACATGATGTTTTCCTGGATGCTCAAAAGAGAACTCATTCGTTTCGTTAATGACCCATAACTCTTAAAGTTCCTTCCGGACATCCGCAGAAGTTTTTTCAGCTGAAATTACCCTTCACAAACATTCCTCGAATTGCCATAATTTTTTCAAGTTTCGGCTTACAATGCACAAACACGAACACAATATTTCAATTTATTTTCGAAAATATACTAGAGATAATTTATTTAGGCGCGATGAATCAATTTATTCAATTTCTAGTGAAGCATGATCCTGACCAAAATGACATTAATTTTACAATCACGGGCGGAATATTTCTTCACATGAAATATACAGGGTGTTTCTGAGATACAGGGTGATGAAATTTAACATAAACGATATTGGTACGCCACTGTTTTTTCCCAAATGAATATTATATTCATGATTGTCTTCTATCTACTCATAAAATGGTCCTAGGACTGTTTCCGATTTAAAAAGCAAAATGCATTTGATTGAGACTAAGAAAAAATGGCAAATGAAGACCTTTTATTTAAAGGTTTTCAGCTATCAGGCGGCCTTTTCGAATTGGCAGCAAGACCTGCAAGACTCCAACTTTCATGCACGAAAATAAAGCGCAAGTGAGTAAGAATTTTTTGAGGTATTCATGCATGTAGACAAGAAGGTTAATGAATTAGTTATCATAGTAGTTTATCATCATTTAGATTAAATCATTGAATGGAAAAGTTATAAAACAACACAGTGACAGTATTTTATATCGTGTTATGAAGGACATGGCACTGGATACATGTATTCCTGGGGCTCGATCGATTTCTTTGATTTTTGGATATATCATTCTACAGGTTGAAACAAGCAACTTTCTTCATTAGACTTTTTTTCTGGCTCTACAGCGTGAGCTACAAAAATGGTTGATTGTCTAACGCTAATTATGGAATTTTTTTTGTGCGAATGGATTTTTCTTGATTTTTGAATATATTATCATGTGAAAAATATCAATTTTCTTTGATTATATCAATTATGGTGTACATTACTCCAGGACGAGGCAGAAAACGCGATTTTTCTGAAACTCGTTTATTGACTTCTCGCCCAATTGTGGGCTTTTCTTGCTGAGGTTTTTCGAATTTCGATAATCTCGTTACTTGGCTATGCTGCAATGATGATGTTCATAAACACATGCGCTTGCAGCTACGTCAACACTTTGAATAATCGTTTGTGAGAGTATCAAGATTGCATTTATTCAAAAATTGCATTCCCTTCAGAAGGTTTGAAAAAATACCTCTTTAGGATAACCCATCGGGATCCCTACGAATGAAATAGCAACTATCAAAAGAAATCTACTACTAATAAAAATTATCAATGTTTTTTGTTTTAATATAGGTATTTGAGAATTCGTCTTTTTGGAGTCACCCTGTAGTGTCACACAGAAAGAGTAGACGGTTTTCATCCGGAGTGATGACAGCTATAGATCTGAATGCCTTCACCTGGAAATGATCTCTCATACGTTTGGGTATGAAGCACCTATCACAACTATAGCTTTTAGTATGCAGTATTTATAAATTGCCACTTAATTCTAAACCATTTTTGACACAAAACTAAAATTTCAGTTTGCATAAAAAACTAGTAAGAATAGTAAATAATTTTTGCACTAGGTCGAAAAGTAATCAAATGAAACAAAATAATTGATTATCAAAGTAATCAGATTCCTATTGTGAGCAGGATTTTTCAGGTAAAAGCTTATTCATTGACAATGTCGCTTCTTCTTCTATATCGGATGTTCCGTTTCTTTATGATGTCTGTATTAACACAAAAAAAAAGTTTGTGAACAAGTGATAGCAACCGGCATCGCTACCCAAGTAACGCCTACTCTATGAATAGGTTGATCTAAAATTCAACAAGGTATGATAATTTATTGGTATAGAAAAAATTTCCACTAGGGACACTCAGCCCGAAAAACTCTCTCATCTTCCAGGCTTCACTTCAGATGAGGTGACAAGTAGTATATGGTACGTTTTCACATGAACTACACTGGGTTATAATTTGGTGGCATTAAAATTGAAATGAAAATAATGAATCATCGCTAGTTTCTAAATGGTTGAAAAATTCGTACAATTTTGGAAACCGCTATTCGAAATTACACAGTTTCTTCCATACGGCAGTTCCAGTATTCTGCTCCGGTCAGCTGACGTTCGGCGGACAGCGGTTCTCAAAATTACGACGAACTTTTCAACACAATTTAAACTTTCCACAATTTTTTTTTCGAATTTTTCACACCTGCCATTCGTTATAAAATGGCATTATACACCCGTCTTTCAAGGGAGTGCAAGAGGTTAGAATACGCCCTTTATTTGAGAGAACTTAAACTGTAGTGGAAGAAAATTTAAATTGACGACTGCCATTTTTGGAGATTACTCAAATCAATATTGTGTTATTGAATCTGATACAGGCAACATACAAAACTAAAAACAAAACTAACACAGGATGATCCTGATACGTAAAACCGTTTGACAGAAAATATTCATGCATAAACTGAATATTGAAATTTTATATTCAATGAACACAAATCAGCTGGATTTTCAAGGATCCCAGGGTTCGTGCAAATATAAATTAATTATTACAAATAACATAATGAAAAATTAATATTAATCAACGCACTTAAAAGTAGAAAAAATGTTTTTTTCAGATGTGTAATATAGGTTACACAATCAAGAGCTTGTCGCCTAAAGTTTTCAGTTCAGAAAGGAGCAAGCTTTTAAATCTGTACTTTGAAATCTGTTACTCACATTACACTTCTGAAGTAATTAATTTCAACTCTTTTGCGCCATTGAACAGAAGATGGTAATCACGCATTATTCAATGGATTTTTTATTAAAGCATAGTTGTCACAAGGTCCGTTTCCTGTGAGATTTGAGTTATATAACACTTCAACGAGGAGTCCATCTAAATTTGAACTAGTCCACCATTCTGAAGCCACCATCTTGAATTTCAACAAAATATTCATGATCTTCGACCCCAAATACCCTCATATACTAATTTTGAAGAGAATTGAATCATAATGACAAAACGAGCGCGCAATCCTGAATTCACCAGTTTCACAAGAAATTCCTAACCGTCGACCTTGAAAACCACCATAATAATTTATATGGAATCGAACCGTTTTCTCAAGAATTATCCGCCATATTGGAGCCGTCATCTCAAACTTCTGAATTATGACAAAAATTTCCTAGCCTTCTACTCCGAAAACTCTCACATTTACAGAGGGAGATAAAATAAATATGTATGTCGAGTCAATAACAGCTTCTGATATTAACAGTTACGTCATAATATTAGATGGGATGATGAAACCTCACGAACAGTAATTTTAAGTACGTATTAGAAAGGTGAACATTACAGCATATGCTTTGATGAGAAAATACATGAGTAGGGCCCTGAATTCTCATAACGCAATATGTGCTCGGCTTTCAGCCAACTAATGAAATTTTATATCTGCAGTTTTCAGTTGGTTGAATCAAGTCGAAGTTGCCATAGTGGCAATAAAACAAATTCCACTAAAACTAATGAATTATAGCAAAAGGACAAAGTATTCCAAACTTTGTGACTCCAAAGGATGTTAAAGTTTGAATTTGTTTGTTTCGAATATATTCCAGATCTGATTACGGATATTGAATATCGAAATGGGAATCATAAAAGTCCTAGAAGAATTGATATCTTGCCAATTTCATGAATGAATGAAATATTTCTCCTTTTCTTTCTATGTTTTATTACCCTTGCCGTATACCAAGTGCTGTAGGTTTTTTCTCGGATTTCCCTACAGCTCAGAAGTATGATGCCATCAATAATCAGCAAGTCGCCCGGAGCACCTCGGCAAATAATAATACATAGGTGGATGGGGTACACTCGACGTATTTTTGGGGGAGAAATGTCATATTTTCATTTTCGTTGAAAATTTCCTAGTCAGAGCCCTGATACATCCGGAGGGTACGCTGGTGTCATTTGCCCAGATAGTTACTTCCGACGGTAGGTCCGAAAGTCATGTACCCTGAGTAGTTGAAGTATATACACCAAGGATGAGATCCTTCTGACATTCATCTAGCTAACATTTCTACCACATCACAGTAAGCCGATATAATTTGCACCACCATGGCTTGGGTAAAGCCTGCGGAGTTCAAAGACTAAATCTCAATACAATGTCCATTTCTCCTTCTTTTTTTGGACTATGTTTGTTTCGTCAGTAGCTGAAAATTCTATGACGGAAATATAGTCTTACTTTGATGGTTGATGGGGACTATATCAGACTTTTTGGCTTGAATTTTCCAATAGAATCGGCACTTCTTTTTCTCTGCAACGAAGTCAATATCTCCCGAATCATTAGGCAACTAGTGTCTCGTCTATAGATAACCTCAACGGACAAACGTATCTTGAACTTAATGATACAACTGTGAACCCCAGAATCACTCAGTTACTTGAAGACGATGATAGGCTACTTGAAGGTCAGCTCACCTTTCAACAAGGTGGAGCTCCTTCACATTTTGTTGCACCTTTACGTCAATTTTCAGATGCCAATTTTACAGAAAGATGGATTGGAAGGCGAGGAGTGTCGTGCAGTGACTCCAGAAATGTTGAGCACTATGCGAAGACATTTCCAAAATCGCTTATACTACTGTATGTAACTGAATGGTCCACATTTTGAACCTTTCATACGATGAAAACATTTTAGGTGATGAAAAATGTAAATATCTCGATAGAACTTAGTTTTCATTAAAACTTCAACAACACTTGATCGATACTCAATTTCACAATTACACCGATGTATTCGGAATTGAATTCCTTTCAAAATGATGTATCACAAGTATAGTAGTCCCATTGAAAATTCTGAAGTAGGGGGTGTTGGGGATGAGGGGATTGACAACACAATGATGATGTATTTGGGAAAAGTGTTCCCCCTTGAAATAAAAATCTGAGAGATTTTCAATTTTTTTCACGAGTTCGGAGATTTGGGGGTGACAAATTTTAGTTGGGACAGACTGTATGTCTCCAATTAATTCAATTAAAATGATGTCAGTTATACTTTGATTCAAAATTTAAATATTCATTATCGTATTTTCAAATATGAAAACTTTTATAAAGCTTGTATTGATTGTTAGTGCCTTTATAATAATTGTAGCATTACAGCATCAGGAAACATTCGTATATTTATTGTTAGATCAACGCATTTTTCGGTATGCTACCATTGTGTGAAAAGTGATTATATATCTCTACCTCGGAGGTAAAGGGCAATAAGTATGTCCATTTTTGGAAAATATGAATTTCACATTTCTACAGAGTGACCCATTTGAAAGCGGGCCACCTCTCTAAAACTGTTATTTATTATCCGATTAAAACATTTTTTTTTTCAATATGAAAATAAAAATTTCAAAGCCTACTTCGAATTTTTTTCAATGTCAAAAATCAAAAAAACATACTAGCGACTTTTTTAGATAGAATTAGATGACGCCACTGGATTCACGACATTTTCAAGTGATTTATGTGAACATTACGTAGGAATGTGTCCATGAATAAAAAGGTTATATGGGCAAGCAATTTGAAAATTATGTCAATAAATCAACCCACTTCTTCAATTTCACAACTTTCATCGAAATTCTGACTACACTAAAATTTGAAATTAGTGGAATTTTAGGTAAATATTATCTTATTATTCTATAATTATTTTATTTATGAACATATTTCAATGTAATTATGACCAATTATATTTCGAAATATTTTGAATCTAGTGGTTTTGTCAGAATTTTGATAAAAGTTCTGTAAGTGAAGTGGGGGGTTGATTTATTGACAAAATTTTAAAATTTCATAACCATATAACTTTTTTATTGATGCATTCTTACGTTATTTTCACATAAACCACTTGAAAAGGTCGTGAATCCAGTGGCGTCGCCAAATTCTATTTAAAAAAATCGATAAGTTTTTGGATTTTTGACCTTGAAAAAAATTCGAAGTAGGCCTTGAAATTTTAATTTTCATTTCGAATTTATGGCACTCAATTAGAACTATTAATGCTCTATCTATTGAAAGAAAAAACTTCTGAATCGGATAATAAATAACAGATTTAGAGAGGTGACCCATTTGAAATCGGGTGACCCGCTTTCAAATGGGTCACTCTGTATATAACTTTTTTTGATTAGGACAGGAGTATGGTATTGTGTCCTCAACCAATTGTATGGCAAGTTACATGCAACAGCCCTTCTTAAGAAGCGAAGTGGTTGAGGTGTTAAGAGCTTTTGTTCTCACCCTGCTGCCTGGGATCGATCCCCACCTCCATCACAGAGCTATAGTGGTTCGGAATCCACTTTTTAAGCTGTATGTCCCAAATCTCCTGTGCTCGCACAAGCTCTGTTTTTGAGGAGTTTTTTACGAAAACCTGGGAGATTCGTACTAACAAATTTTAACCAACAAACAAATGGGCACTAAATCTATTTTTGCTCAAAGGAATACAGCACCATGTGAACTTTCAAACAGCTGTCCTGAACAATTAGGAAAATTATCATAGTACCCTTCACCTTCGAGGTACAGATATCTATATCTATTAGGTAAATTGCACTTTGTATATGTGTAATCAAGTGCAGTTTACGTCCGAAGTACAGATATGTTTTCATCACGTTTTTCTAGTAATCGTTATGGCGTTAATCTAGGAATAGTTGAATGAAATCTTTCAACTATTCCTCATCAAATTTTTCATTTAAAATTCAGCTTCAAGATATTTGTTAATTGTATTTATTTTTTGTTGTTAGCTCTTGGCCAAATAAATGTTTTCTTTCTCTATCTCTCTCTTTCGTCAAGTATATAGTGACATCCATTCTTTATGAATAAATTTACTGCTTCAGTTTGGGCCCCATAACCTCATTAATTGTTATCCCAGAAGAAGTTTCTATAGAGAAGGTATAATATACAGAGATCTCCATTTAACAAATTATTATTTTCCAACAAAAATCGAGGACGACCGTGAAAAAATGCAATGTTGCCAAGGACTCAAAGAAATAAATCAATGGGTGGAGGGGATATTAGCTCCCACTCTTCATTGGAGCCCTTGTACTCAATTAATCATTTTATTAGTTCATCCTAAGCGTTGAAAACACCAGAAGTATTTTCTTCAATAATATCAAAGCTGTTAATGGTGAAAACTCAATTTGAATCTAACTGTATATAGGATTATCGATACGATAAAAAATACGAAGGAACGAACGAGCGAACTCTTTGAAGCCATCCCTCTTTATTATCACCTACACTACAGTCTGAAAGAGGGTCGAAACACATTTTTTACAGTATAGAGAAGGTAATGAAAAGCAATTCTGATGCGTTCGATATTGAGTCGCTCTACTCCAATACCTCTATTTCAATGTTACAGTTCACGAATTCCGTTCAAAGTCGCACTTTTTTCAGAAAATGAGAATAAAATATTTCATTCAGGCAGGCGTTCTTTGATTATGGTTTTCGCTTACGGTCTCTGTATCATTCGCAGACCAATGGATGGTCGGTTCGAAATGATATTGATGAATTGAAATTTTTCAGCTTGTCTTGAAAAAAAAAGTCATGAATAAGATTTGTGAGGGATCCTTGTGAAAATAGTGGACTGGAAAAGTGACTTTTCCACTTTAATCAGTACCATATTTTTTTCGTGTATTACTATTTTTTTTTCAGGAATGAATAAATAAATTCCAAATTCAACTTTCTGCAACTGTAAACAGCTACTGTTCCATACCAATTTCTTCAAATAACGACGACTCAGTTTCAAATCGGTAGTTGGGTTTTCCTCAGTACGAGTTATTTCATTATTATTGTTGATGGATGTGAAGTGTCTTCCTGAATTGATCAGATAATATTATGAATAAAGGTTTTTCAAAAAAGACACTGTAAAAACTCATATACCGGGTTGCCACGAGATTTGTTACGTTACGCCATTTTGTTATTTTTAAAGATAGAAATTTGAGCTTTGGATACGTTGTATGAGAGGTAAATATCAATTATTGTCCACTAATACTCCAATATGCTATATGCCGCAATTTGTTCTCAAAATGGTGTCACAATTCGAAGTAAATGAAAATCTGAGGTAGTTTGACAACGCCAAATTAAAAAGGAGTATTGGTCAAGTAGGCTTTGGAAATGACCATTTCATCGGTAAAATTAAGTAGAATTGATAATTATCTATCGATACAAATAAATGGGACATCTATTTATAGCAACTGAAAAGCTGTTCACATAATACGTAACTCGCTTTTTTTTAATGGAAAGTACCACATTTATTATGTTCATAATTACGAATGAACCATATTTTAGTCTTGCTCAAACAGAACAACCTCTGCAGGAAAGTCAAACTTTTCAATATCTAGAAGGCGCCTGTGAAACAGACGCTATTCCTGTAGTTGGCAAAACTCATTCATTATTTGCATAAATATTTTATTATTAAGGGTACTGGTCAAGTAGGCACGCGCGCAGTCAGTAAGAGAGAGTAAAAGAGATAGGTAGACAAGTTCACGTGATACTATCCAACATATGAATGAAAAAAATAAGCTATTGAGGAGACAACAAATAACTTCACTATGAACTAACAAACTGAATACCTAATTTAGAGTATTTCACCTTCTGATGTCAATGATAATATGAAATATCTGGGAACCTGGGGAGGTAAGAGGTAAAATGAATGAGTTTTGCAAACCATCGGAATAGCGTCTATCTGACAGGCACCTACTAGATTCTAAATAGTTTTTCGACTTTCCTGCAGAGATTATCCCGCTGAACCATTTGTTGGAATTACTCTCGAAAAAGAAGGACAAGACGTTGTTTCTGTTTGAACATGATTGTAGGAGATGGTTCATTAGTAATTTTGAACATAATAAATGTGGTACTTTCCATTAAAAAAAAAAGAGTTACGTACAATTATGTGAACAGCTTTTCAGTTGCTACAAATAGATGTCCCATTTATTTGTATCGATAGATTATTATCAAGTCTACTTAATTTTATCGATGAAATGAGCCCATTTTTCATTTCCAAAGCCAACCAATACTATTTTTTAATTTGGCGTCAGATTTTTATTTACTTAGAATTGTGACGCCATTTTGAGAACAAATTACGTCATATAGCATATGGTTGGATTCAGAATGAAATAACAAATTTAAATAATGAAAAAAATTGAAGTATTCCATTTGAAATACAAAAATTGATCTCATTTTCGGTGAAACCGGAAGTCGTATTTCAACTTTTAATACGGACAATAATTGATATTTACCTCTCATACAACATATCCAAAGCTCAAATTTCTATCTTTGAAAATTACAAAGTGGCGTAACGTAACAAATCTCGTGGCCACCCGGTATACAAACAAAATGCTGAGCCGAGTACTGACAATGGTGCTTGGAGCACTAAGATCTATAAGCACTCTTGAAATGTGCTCCGAAATCTCGAATACAAAGCACTTTTATTTATAAAATGCTCGTGACTACTAAGCACTAAGCAATAAGCACTTCTCAGACTGTTAGATACCTTAGAAAGTGAAACTTAATTAAATGTGTTTTGCTACAGTGAAGCGGAACATGTCGTGATGTAATGTTCAATCAAGTTCCCATTGAACTTAGAAATATAAAAAATATTAAAAAACGCAAAAAAACAATTAGATCCTTCGTTGATCACAACTTTGATTGCTTAAAAAAAACATTTGAATCAATCAACTGAATCGTGCCTGGTGTGACTTATAATTTAACTCAAACCTGTCTCCCTTTTTTCGTGACTCTCTAATCCAGTTCTTTTGTGGGTTGATCGTCGATTTTTATTTTAATTTTTTATTTCTTACTGAAAGGAATGAATAGTTTTTTTTTTTTTCTTCTTATTTACATTCATGGTTGTGTCCAGGTCTGGGAAAATGCGCAACACAAGCTTTGCTTAGGCGTTTCCCAAGAACTGAACACCACCACTTATTTATTTGAATTTTTACTGTTATTACCATAAAGATAAGCGATATACATTATTTGTAACAATACGTATCTGAATTGAATAAATTGAATTGATTGAATTGAATTGAATTGAAATTGAATGTAGGTAATTTGTTGAAATCTTATCAGGTTTAATCAAGTTTCAGTAACTTGCGTTTCAAACAGTCTGAGAATTGCTATGGATTTCCTTCAAGTAACACCGAGTCAATTAAAAACTTATGTTAATTTTTCTAGTCACATAACTAAAATGATATTCAGCATACCGTGCTATTATCACAGATTCGCAATACGTATCTAAAGATAATTTTTCAGAACATTTACCTTAGCAACTCCATTTTTCAAATATATCGCAAGTGTTACTGGTTTGGTTTCAGTAGTTGAAAACACCGCTGAAAGAGAAGGTCTTGACCTGTCAATTGAAACTATTATCAACCTATTACTATAGAAAAGATATCGTAAAGCGTTCTTGAACTCTTTTTTGTTAATTATCAACTGATCCAAATGGACTGTATATATATGGTCTTTAAAGTGAATAATTGGTATTTAGGTTCATATAAATTCTTATTGAAAAATCATTCAACCAAATTGTCTTCATTTATTCTGGACAAATCTTGCTACCATAGTAATACAAAAAAAAGAATATATACAAAGTTATCCAAAAAACGTTCCAACAAAATCCTGGAGATACTTTTTTATTGAACACTAGTTTAAAATATCGATTAAAATACTCGTTACTGAAAGGACATTTATAACATTTATTACACGATATACTATTCTGAAAGAGAATTGCTTAAATCAGCAATTTGATTCGAATCCAATAGTAATATTGATTAAATATTTGGTTCTGTGATTTTCTTGATATCGTTTTTTGGCTCTCACAGTGCGAAAATTGAAATACTTTTGCAAATCACAATCGAATCGAAATGGGTCGGGCAGATAAAAAGTGAGAAATAACAGAATGGTTAATGACATGAGTACTGCAAATTCTCTGTATCAAGATAGCAGATGTCACCCCAACGAAATTTTTGGCAGATTTCTTTTGACTCGTCAAGGAATTCTCAGATAATTTGGACCACACTGTCCGAGCGTTCGCTCGTTCGGTGCTCATTTGGCGCTAAAGCGGAACGAGTGAAATATTTCGTAAACTTTGAGACCACCCCATTAATTATCGACCATGATTATATACAGCAGTTTCTCAGTGCCATTGCCTTTGTTATTATGAGTGTCTAGACGTAAACGTAAATGTGAATACAAATTAATAATTCAAAGCTATATTGTTGTGTTTGTGAAGTCTTTCAGGTCGTGTTGCTCACGATATCAGTACAAAGCCTCTCTTCTTATACAAAACCTGCATGAAATGAAGGGGTTGTTATATGATTATGGCAGTCACAAGTCTGATTTAATTCATTTCAAGTATATAATACCCCAAAAATGCTGGAAGTTGGAGTAATGAATACTATGGAATAAAAATAATTTTATGATAATCAATTAAACAACGATAATAACAAAGAGCGCATCCAAGACCACAGTATCGTCAATAATTTGCAAAATACAATGATCTTAGTAAAATCATTTGATAATTTAATTAATACAATAAAAAATAAAAAATAACATACAATGCATCAACGCTATATGTTAAAAAAGTGTACCATTTCTGTTTGCCCCAGTTAATTCTTGTAGGAGAATAACTGCATATCCCTATCTGGTTAAGATAATGATCAACGTCCTGTTCAAAATCAGTTTTTTGCAGAATAACGACAATTTTTTTGGTTACAAATCTGTAACTACTTGATTTTTTTTACAAACAATGAACAACATCTGAAAGAGAGACAATAGAAAGATAAAAAAAAAAATACAGGACTGCAAACTTTGACAAAAATTTTATGTACGCGGTTGATGGCATATTAGATGTTTGTGGTGAACCAGGCAACAGGAAACTTTACGGAAACCATATTCAGAAATTTTCCACCTGAGTGTTCAAGACATAAAACTGGGTAATGAAAAAACTTACAGTCCACCAAATATAATCTTCATTATGAATTTGGGTATAGTGGTAGGACTCACATTAACACACTACAAGATGTAGTCGGAAGACTACATCAGTGGGACATGTTTCGAAGGATTAATCCTTCATCATCAGCAAAAGTAGGATTACAACATTAAAAGCAAAATGTGGTGGAAAAATCTATATAATATCAAAATTTGTGAATAAAATATTAAAAAAAGGTTATTGAAATATAAATGTATGTCAATGACATCTTCCGCAACATTGACGGGTTGTGATTTGATCTACCCAGAAATGGGTAAAACATGTTTTAAATTTGGATCAGAAACTTATGACCATGGACACGTCTTAAAGTAAACAAAAGAAGGCGTGTGAATGATGACAAGTTTTTGATCCAAATAAAAAAAAAATATCGTAGATTCTGTATTCCTTTAGTAATCTGCATGTATCAGCCATATGTCCTATTTTATTGACGTGTTTGCTTTGGAATCACAGGGGAGTCTTTACACTCTCATCTACCGTCCTCAAGATGTAGTTTTTGCCTTGATCATAGATTCCTTGAGATTATCTGAATTAGTGGGTTTTTCTTATTTTCTATTCACGAAAACTCTCAAGTTCTTTGCTTCAAAGATAATGTTAATTTTGAATGGCCATTTGGAGAACGAGGTTGCAGCCTTCAGTTTTTATGATACTTGATATATCTTCTAAGCCTTCCTTGAACGCCACTTTTACTTCTAACATGATTTTACTTCACACTGTTTTACTATTTCAATGTATGGTGACTGAGCACACAATATATTCAAATATTCTTTTCTGAGGAATGAAATTACTTTTTCGGTTTCTTCGTTACTACTACTATTTTATTTTTGATACAGTGTGTCCAAGA
Organism: Chrysolina haemoptera; assembly: GCA_958298965.1. NCBI lineage: Eukaryota > Metazoa > Arthropoda > Insecta > Coleoptera > Chrysomelidae > Chrysolina > Chrysolina haemoptera. Next base: position 21,602,648 of record OY282591.1, on the reverse strand, counting down.
TAAAGATAGTATTAGAATATCGGAAACGGTTGGAGTTACAATGTTGGTTGAATATGGAAAAACTGTACAGTCCAAAGTTTTTCTCTATGAAGTTTGCGAATGTGGGCTATCTTCTTTGGATTTCGAGATATTTTACATATAAAGTAGTATTTTTTGATATTGGTTTTCATTTATATCTGACGTCATTTTGAAAGTAATCAAAAATTAAAAAATCATTTCTATGTAAACTTTTCAAGCTTAACAAGACGACGGACACAGATTTTCACTATGACGTTTCGTTACCAAGAAACCTTCATCAACTTTTTTTCTTGTATCATAAAATATGTCATATATCACTTCTGCACCTCAGAGATAACCTGCACTATGTGTATGTGTAATCAAGTGTACATAGTACAGTTCACCTCCGAGGTACAGACTTGTAGTTAAAATATGTGTTCAGCTTATTTCAGATATTACTGAAAATCAATCAGGAAAAACCATTCCATAAACATTGTATAGGTTTTGAAAAAAAAATGTCATATAAAACTTGTAGTTGTTCAAATATGTGTTTAACTTATTTCAGACATTACTCAAAATTTATCAGGAAATATTAATCGGAAAAAACCATGCCATAAACATATTTAGCAGGTGGAAAAGATCAAATGTTATTATTGCCAATAAAGGGAGCTACAAAACAAAAGTTAATTGAGAACGTGGCCTTTGAATTTGTGTAAAGATCAATTGGAGTGTTTTTTTATTTCACCAACCGTTTCCAAAATCCTAATGCTATCCCATCTTTATCTTGTATACGCACTGTATAAACAACGAAGAGCGTCTGAGCAGAAATACAAAAGAAAGAATAACTCACCCAATTAAAATTGTCCATTACAGAAATTTGAGTTTATAACATTTGATAGGTATGAAAGATTATTATGCTGAAGAGGAAGTTTTTGATTAGGCATGTTTGGTAGAAAAATTGCGATTGAAATAGTTCTCTTTATGTTTTGCATCACCTCCTTGAGCACATAGTCAGAAGATTAGTTGTTTTGAGTAGATTGTTTATTTTTTTCAGTACTCGATAAAGTTTTTCATTTATTATTCTTATCATTATTTATTGTTTTTTTTTAATTGTAATTTTTATATCAATATCCAGTTCATCATAATACTTTCCAGACTCATTAGTTCTGAAATATATAAAGAATTGTTATTCAAACTGGGACAAATTGTAGAGAGGCAAATAGGAATTATCTTCATTTAATAAAAATATGGAGGGACAAATTAATCATTCCTCTTCTGTTATTTGGAACATCAGTTGAGTACAGTAATAAAAAAAATCAACGAATAACTGATGTAATTTTCGGGATGAGAACATAAATTGAATGGGAAAAAATTCATACACAAATTTTCCACCCTAGCAATATTTCAAAAAATATAACAACCAAAACTCGTTCTGATGTTACCACATCATTTTTTTATTGAGTTCGACGTGAAAAATCCAGTGAAAGTTCAGTTCGCTTCCCATTAGGCGTGCGTATATTTTTATTAGGTATTATGGTTGAACGTCAAAGGCAATTTATCTCGTGAATGAAATCGGTGTTAGGTCTTTCTCGGTGAATCCAAAGGAGGAAAGGAGCGAAAAGGGATTCTACTAGAAGCCGACGTCTGGTCAGCAAATTTTCCTGTTCGACGAATTTTATTTCAGGGGCAGTTTAATGAGACATGGGTTGACTTCAATTGTCGATCCAACATCTCTTAACATACTAAAACATACAATGTGTAATGGAGAGTTCTTCACCAGATGACACTTTTTTATTTTTTATAAAAGGTCTATAAAACACTGTATTTAATATTTTTGCTCGAAAAAATATTAGAGTAGGTACATGAAAATAAAAATAAATTTGGGCATTCAAAAACTAACAGGTTTGTATTGAGATTGGTAGAAAATGCTTCACCTTGAACGTAAAAAGGTTTTGTTCCTATTTCTCCATTTGGTAACAACTATGTAAACATATTATAACGGATGTATTTCTACAAACGTTCATTTTCATCATTTTTACCATGGAACATGGCAGTGTGAACGGGGTACCAACTGAGTTGTAGGTTTCTGAATATGACTTACAATGTTTTTGTTGATTAATTCTTATTTTAGCTCGTAGAACGCTGCTGAATACTCCACCAAGTCTGAGTAAAAGATACTTATTTCTTTCAAAATAAAGTTGGTTATAACTCTGTCAAATTCAAGTTTGAATTATAAATAGTTATTTCTTCTTCTTCTTATTCTTATTTTCATTTGGATTGACAATTAGATCAATTAGCCAGTTCCGACAAAGTGAGAATTCTTTCCAAACCATAGATGTTATTTATAATGATCATGCAGAGAGAGATAGTATAATTAAAGCTTTCATGCGTAGGCCAGATGTTGGTTTCATTCTATCTATGAGGTCTGTGATCTAAACGTGCGGGCCAACAGTTGGTAAGCTGTTCTTTGATAGTGTGACAATTGGTAACACTGTAGAAATTGAGAATGGGATTGAATTTTGAATTTCCGTTATCCTCCATTTCCTACATTTCGTCCATTTCTGCGTCTGGTCTCACTTGAAGAACTCGCTGATGATTTACATTTTTATTTTTGAAAATCATCCAATCAGTGTCTATTAATAACATTTATAAAGAGGTAACTATCTATTTGAAATTCAAAGTGGAATTCATTGGAATAAATATTTTTGTCATTTATAATGTTTTTAAAATTATTTTATTTCCAATGAATTTTCATGATTTCTCAAATGGCGTCAAAGAAAATGTTTTACAACAATTTCTCCTTTTTTGTGTGTGTAGTTCGACCAGATTTGAATTAAAAATTTGATTTAAATTCAAAATTTGATGCTTACTTAAAAGCTTATTTCTCGCCATTGAGTGAGCGGCGATGTTAGTGGCCGATTGCTGAATTACCACAATACAGAACAACTAACAACTATAGCTACCAATGCTAGCTGAACTGGCTGAATTACACACTCGATCAGGTGTCCAGAACCAGGTGGGGAATTCAGGAGTGTTCCAGTGCTGCTGTCATTGTATATAAGATCATTAAGAACCAAGGAACCCGAAGAGCTTGAAATATATTAACAAGAGACGAGTTTGGTTGATTCTTTCTTATAACTGAATGGGCAAGGAAAATGTGTAAGGTTTGAATGCATTTAACCCAATTTTCCAAGTAAGTTGGTGTGACCATTTGAATAACTACAAAGAACCAAATTTCTTCACACAACCTGATTCAATCATTACTTCTTGACTTTTCTAGATCTCATCAAGCCCTGAACTCGGTTTAACAAACGTTCAATTCATTGAACGCTATTTTTTATGCAACCTGATTACTATCATCACTTCTAGATTTTTCAAGATCGTCAAGCCCTGAACTTGGCTTAACAACATTCATTTGATTAAATACTATTTTTTAAGTAATTATTTTATTTGTATGTCTGGAGTATTTTCTCTTTCAGTGTAATAAAGACTTCCTACAGAGACTGGCTTTGAGAATGAAATACTATATCAGAATTTCTGTATAGATGGCGTCCAAATGACAACTTTTATTTAGCTATTTTATTCTCACTGCCATAAATTGAATTTCTAAGAAAATCTTTGGGTTAATGCACCAACAATCGTACCACGACCTTTGCCTCCGCAATAAGAGTTAGCCCTCCACATTGTTTATATGAGGTTTAGGTGAAAAATCCCTTAAAAAGGGAACAAAACCTTACAATATAATAGAGGACAATACATTCGTTACGTTGCTAAATCGAACAAAGAGGACTATATTTTGATCAGAGTATAGCCTATCATTTTTCCAAGTCCTTCTGGTAACACCTGTGTTTCAACCAGGTTTTTAAGGTTTAGTGTTATGTTTGCTGTAGGCATTTTGGTTCCAACCAGCTTTTTGTTGGCATAACAAGACTGTTCCAAATTTTCAGGAGCAGAAGAAAAAGTCCAACAGTTTTCTCTACTGCTCCGAAGTGAATAAATTCCTACAGTCTTTCGTATATGTCTTCCAGCTGAAAATCCATAGTGTTTTCCATCAAAGTGTATGCGAAAAACAGCGACTTCCTTGAATCATGACTCTTGATTCCTAATCTGGTAAAGGTAAGTTTATCGGACTTCTTCGAAAATAAAATAATTAGGTAGTTTTGTCTCCTGAACATGAAAAATCTAAGGGGGTCTCAAAAACTTCTCGAGTTATACCCTTCTGAATCTTGAAAATCGACCAATGTCAAACACGAACATTTTGTCAACCTTTTTTCAGGCGCTAATCAATTCATATTTCACAATGACAAGCACGAAAACCAACAGCCAAAACCAAAAAGCTTATGAATCAAGTCAAATTAATAGAAAATATTCTTGCTAAGAAACTACATAGAAAGCCTATCCAGGAAGTGTACCCCACTTTGAGGAACCTTTAAAATAATTATAGAACTTTAACTTATTCAGGACCCGTCACGGAAAAATAGCTTTCATTTTTGTTTTGATTAGGCCACTGAAAATAAATCTTTTTGGTCTCTTGTGTTTTCTTCGTATTCAGCTTGGTTTTCGAAAAAAATAAATGAAAGCCATTCTATTGCATATCATGAACACCTGCTTTGGAGACTAGCTGACAATGATAGTAGGGTTTTTCCTACACATTAGTTCAAATAACTGTACCAAACTTCAACCAAATCGGTTCGAGAATATTCATGATATTTTATAAATACATTTTCTTTACAAAAATAATGTTTTTCAAAAACGAAGCAACTCCGGAAAATGTTCATGGGAACTTTTTTCCTCAAAACGACCTAACGAATCACCTGCAGTTTCGTACCGTTGTTACATTGTTATAACAATGGTAGTTAGTAAACACCTTCAAAATTTCATAATTATCTCACACTAATCATTGAAAAATATTTCTCTTTGCATCAGAAATATGGTTTCATTCTGGAGTTGTCAGATTTTGCTACCGAACAGATTCCTGTACCAATACCAAATTTTTGCAATGAAATAAAAAAAACTGACTGAATGGAATTGTTAATTTATTATTATATTTTGATATGTTCTTTTCATCACAAAACAATGATTCAAAAACAGAAAACTTGACTAACATAAATATTAGATATCTTATAACCGATTTGATTGAAGTTTGGCAGAGTTATTGAACTAGTGTGTAGGAAAAACCCTACTATCACCGTCAGCTGGTCTCCACAGCAAGTGTTCATGATTTTCAATAAAGGGGCATTCATTTTTTCCTCGAAAACCAAGCTGAATACGAAGAAAACACAAAAGACCAAAAAGATTTATTTTTAGTATATAATAAAGTTGAAACCCTCAAAAAAAGTCAGTGACGTACTTTTTTTCACAATATTGTTGACTGTTGTGCCCACTGGGATGCCACTGGTCACAATAATTTCAATATAGTTAAGGCTAAATAAGCACCTTATTAGTTCAAATAACTATACCGAATTTCAATCAAATCGGTTCGAGAATATTCAGGATATTTTTTAAATACCATTTTTTTTGTAAACTTCAACGCCTTGTATCTCAGAAACGAAGCAACTCCGGACATATGTTCATAGGAACTTTTTATCTTATAATGTCCTAATAATAAATAATCCTCTGCAGTTTCGTGTCAGTCACTTATTTCACAGTTTAAGTACTATAATATTGCCATGTCTGACGTATACCTATCTATACATTTTTGCGGTCGTGAAATCGACCACTTTGACGCGTTAGACTGGAAAAACGCCCCATGATCTGTGTCAGACAATATGGAAAGTTGGTTTTATTGCTCTCAATGAATAGATCCTGAGAAAATCAGCTGGTTATTATTAAATTTTCCTATGATCATTTTTCCGACATGTTCGAGGGGGCAGACACCCCCAATGACCCATGTTCATTGTCAGAGAATTTTATTTTCGTGAGTCAGTTGAAGTGTTTAAGCTATTCAACTTGAAAATAAAACAGTAGGTATCTATAAATTTTTTGTAGTCGTCAAAACGACGTGTTTCGGATTTTTTTTTTGGAAAACGCCCCGAAACAAGAAAAGTCCCAGAGGAATACGGTGGCAGACTAGGTCCAATGCCATATACAGAAAGTTTGGAGAAAGTATCTATCTGCAAAATTTTTGCCGATGGGCACTTTAACTATGACGAAAGTCTCCTTTTATGATTTTCAGTGCCTTGACTATAAATGATTTAGCAGAGCAGGTAGAGTAATTATCACCAACAAAAGGAAGTGAAGTAAATCGTTTTTCTAGAAAATTGGTTAGGTTGACTTTTTTTTCGACTTCCTTGTGTACAGTAGTTGTGTGCATAAAAAAGTCGTACAGCAGTTATAGGCTATTGTGAGTCAGGCTGTTAATCTTCGTTAAACTTCTTATTGACTTTGACAAGTAGTGTCAAAATTCAAACTATTTTTGTCAGTAACGCGCTTTTAATATTTTTCTAGTGCAATGCAATGCAATTAGAGCAATGCCTTGTACGACTCTTTTTTGCACTCAACTGTACATCGACTAATAATTTATGTTTTTCTGGTTATTTGATTTTTCAAGAAATTTGTTCACAAACGTATGCGTGTATGAACATCCGATATTAAAAACAAAAACAAAAGACTTTCAACTTCAACCTTTCGGTTACATCAAGTCTGGAAACGAAAATTGTGTGTTATGAAAATTCACGAGAGCGTTAATAACTCTTCGAGAAATGTATCTCATATGCCAGAGTCAACACGGATCGTGAACATGAAAAGGTTCAATCTCGAATGATTTTCTTTGTTGGTGTCAGATATTATGAGTTGCTATTCGTCCAGGCGTGGTTTTTATATGTATAACACTGCAATTTGACTCTAGGTAGATGGAAAAAAATCCTCAACTGATATAGGGAGAGCTGGAATCACAGAAGAATATGTTTTTGACGATATTATTCTTGAAGGATTTCAAGAATACTCCAGTAAAATAAGACCTGAAAGGAGGGTACTTCAAAGTGATCTGGGGAAATTTGTGTGATTGATGACTTGTTTATTTTGTGGAAATTCATGATCACTTTGATGAAACGAAAGAACACTCTTTTGTCTTATTTCCACTAGATTTTTATTGTTACGACCGGTTTCGGGTTTTATCCCATTATCAAGTAAAAAAACTAACTAATACAATTGAACTCTAAGCCTAGTTATATAGGGAGTTTGCAGGTAGGCTGGATGGAGAGGTAATTAAGAGAACAAGGGTGAAACAATATAAATTTAAACCCTGGAGGTGATGGAAATTACCTGGGTTGTCAAATTTATAAATTCAGAAGTGGAGACCTACACAAATCGAGTTGCTCGTTGAGGGTTCTAATTTTCGGGTTTTTAATTGATTTATTAATTTCCATGGCTTCCAACAGATTCATTGTCTTCCCTTTATTACATGTGTGTAGAATTTTGAGGTTATCTTTACTTATCTTGTGTTTGGATTCTTGTAGATGTTCGTACATTTTTGATTTTTTGTCTAAACCGACGTGTTCACGGAACCTTACGTCAAAATTTCTACCGGTTTGGCCTGTATATACTGCAGAGCATTCCCCGCATTCTAATCTATATATCCCTGATTTTTTCATTCTGTCTCGTTTAGGTTTTGCATTGAATAGAATTCTGCCTAAATTATTATTACTTATAAAAGCTGTTGTTATTTTGAATTTAGAAAAATAGATTTGGATGTTTTCTGAAAGTTTACCTGAGTAAGTAATGCTACCATATTTACGTGTATTACGTTCTTCAATATTTGGGTATAGTTCATTCTTTATAATTTTTTGAGTTTTACCTGATATTAATTTCTCTATTAAAGAAACTGGTACTTGATGTATGATAATTTGGTAAACTTTGGATTTTTCAATTTGGATACCATATCACTAACAATGACGTTGTCTTTTTTTATGTATTTTTGCTTCTTCGGGAAAATAATGAATTCCTTCCAAGAACCAGTCAATCACGAACTTACGTGAAATGTGTTTCGATAATCTGAGAATTATCAATCTACAATGGTTTCGGTCTTCAAGTTCCAGTAGCCATTAATTGATGCCTTTATGCCTCTATCTACCAATTAATATTTTGTTTAGGAGTTCCTCCGGAATTGAGGAACTCTAATTGACATCTAAACCAGAAGCGATCATATCGTTTTCGATCGAATTAGGTAAATCAGCACGTAGCATTAATTTGAACGTCAATTAGATGGTTTGATAGGAGCCTTTAACGAGCTTAGCTTGGCTATGAACTGACCGTTAGTGAAAAGTCCAGTTTGTTATGTAATATACAGGATGTCCCAGAATAAGGGTATAAACCCCTGAGATGACCACTAAAGAAATAATTAAAATTGAAAAATATGATTTACAGAAATTCTGTAAGGTTCAATATTTGTTTCAATTTTCTTTGGTGTATTATTTGAGAGCATCAAATCATGTGAGCTATTTAATTGCATTTCTGACGAAAAACCACAAGCAGCCATGTTGCTCGCACCCAATATAATTCTTTTTTGTTCCAAAGTTCATCACTGGGAATTTGATAACAGCCATTATAAAATTGCCAACTGAAACAGGTTACAGGCAGCTAGTTATCGCCTTTGTCTGTTTCCTAGGGGACTCTGTAACACACCCTCCATCAGAGGATGTTCAGTCTCATCAGATGGTGCAAGAAAGGTATAAGGAATTTCATTCTGTGCTGCATTGCGAACGCCTACCACCTGACATATGGACGCGCAGACACAAATGCACGCGGTTAGTACCTTCTAGAATATGTGTGGGCTGCTAATATCAACATTATCAATATTGGAAATAAACCCACTGTTATAAATGCGATTAGAAAAAGATTCCTCATTCAACCGTTTTGCGGATCCACCTACATCAAACTAGCATATCTCTGATGACTCCCCAATGTCGTACCCCCAGCATATATAGTTTGACTTGGAGACACCAGAGACGCTCTTCAAGGGATACAGGGTACACAAATTGAATAACTGGGATGTTTATACGGAACATCTTGGAAGACAAAAGAAGGAACAACAATTACCCGTCGAATCAATAAGGGAATTCCATCAAAAGCATATAAACTTAGCTGTCTTGAAAAACGGAAAGCAATCACTAGTTATGTGCCTTGGTGGAATAAGGAATTAGGAAAACTTTGGAAAAAGGACAGATGACTTTTCAATAGAGCTGAGAATCTGGGACACTGGAAAGACTACAAAACAGATCTTTCTCGATGAAAAAGAACGTAGGAAAAGAAGAACGTGTAAAAAAATATGCGAGTGGATTACTGGCATCAGTCTGATTGAACAATCGAACGAGAAAAACACTGATAATGCTAAGGAGAGCTCATCTGTTCTTCTGCAGTCACACTTTCCGGGTTCTGAAACAGCTGTGGAGGATGAACGGAGGAGCGTTCACCTGAAAGGAGTTGTCCACAACTCCAACAGCACCCGGAAGGAAAAAATCTATACCCATATTTCCAGATAGCCAAGCAGCACTGCCAGCTCTGAAGTCATACACTCGTGAGTCTAAGCTAACTTGGGTGACACTTCGATATGGGTGCCAAAACGCAGAGGTATTAGAGGCAACTAGGAAGCAGAATGCCTTGCCAGAGAAGGGGCAAACACACAATTCCTCTACCCAGAAACTCTCTGGGTATTCTATTCTGCAAATCTAACACAAAGGAATAAATAATAAGGTACAGCAATGAAATGTAATCTTTCTAGAATAAAGTGCCAGAACAAAGACAAGTGAAAAGGCTAGTGATTTTATTGCCAAGGGAAGCTAAACATCTTCTCAAGTTGGACAAGAAAGACTTGAAATTGTTAATGGGACTCCTCACTAGACACTCTTTGAGGTATCACCTCTAAAAAATGAACACATCATAGACTTATAGTGGCCGCTACTGCGGAAACTTCGCTGAAACTGCAGAACATGTATTGCCGATGCCCAGTGATTCTCTGCATGAGGCCCTAGTTCCTGGAAAGGACTTTTTGCATAGCCTATACATCCCCCCTTCTTTAATTTAAAATCTACAAGATATTCGAAGTTGATTTAGTACGTGCATAAGTGATGAAAATATGGAGACCTATAGTCGAATATTTCCTTAGAAGTTGCTGTTATCAGTATATAGCAACTCGAGTACAAGTCAATAGACTTGAACCCCTCCATATAGGTAGTAGTGGAAACGATGAGGACAACGTACAGAATGGCCAGAGAGGTAACCACCAGATTTTGACCAGTTTTGACTCTTTCCTGGAAATAAATCACCAAATCTGGGATATGCCCAAAGATGGGATGACAAAGAAGTTTAGCTTTGTGAAAGAATTCAACATAAAACTAAGTAGAAAAAGTGAATAGGACAAAAACAATAAATATCCCAAGACTCAAGAGAAGTGCTATTAAATGGTATGAAAGTGGATTCAGAACAACAGAAGGAATTGGAATAGGAATATATGGGCCTGAATCCTAATATTCTGAAAGTCTAGGAAAACTACTAGCATTTTCCAAACAGAAACTTACGCTATCGGAAAAGGCGTTCATTTTAATTAAAAAAAAATCGCAAACTAGAAATTATCAAAGTATCAGATAGCCAAGCAGCCATTAATGCTCTGAGCTCCCATATAATCAACTTCAAGATGGCCAGGGAATGCCTAGAGAAACTAGATTAACTAGGTAAGAACAACACTGTTACCCTTTGAGGGGTTTCAGAACACACGGGAGTGAAGGTTGATGAAATCGCAGACTCACTGGCAAGAAAGGTGCTGAAACACCATTTCTGGAACCTGAACCTTTCTGCGGAATAATTGGCAGCACAATAATTCATGAACTTGAAAAAGAATTACAAGATAAATGATCCCAGTACTGGATAGAATTACTGGAAATGAGCCAGGCCAAGATACTGCTGGGAAACTACAACCAGAAGAGATTAAATGTCTATCAGCAAGAGTAAACACAAGCTCAGAATACTAACAGGAATCTTAACAGGGCATTGCCGCTTGAGAGAAGCTCCTTAGGGAAGTTGTATTATTCGAAGAAGAATACAGATTTTACAAGGAAGATGACGAAACCTCTCTCCACGTTTTCTAAGGATGCATTAACCTGCATACCTGTGGGTAAGATACCTCGGACAATATAAAATAGAAGGGGGAAATCTACCTAACCTGAAGCCATCTCATATCCTGAGTTTTTTTTTCAATCCATAGGACTGAGGGAACTGCCTTGGACACAATAGATCTTATTGATCGCAGTGTATTGACACCCTAACTGAGCAGAACAGAATCACTAAATTTTATTATTATTCTCTTATTCGATTATTGACAAGATATTTCAGGAGCCCTGTATGCATGAAAAAAAAAATGTTTTCAAATAGAAACTACTGAAAAAGTTCTTTATGCGACAAAACATTAGCTTTTCAGTCACATTGGTAAACTCTTGAATTTTTCATTTTAACTCTTCAATTACTTCAATAAAACCACTCCCATGCAGAAAATTTAGTGATTTAGCACTTGAAATACATGTAAAATCCATGAAGTAACAACTTTGGGAAACATTGAATCAAACCAACGATGAAGTGGCTAGCGTTAATGGCTTTAATCTAAAGAGCATTGTAATATAATTCCATCCCCTTTCTCAGTTAACCCAATTGTTCGATTTATAATTCAGGATAAGACCACGAGATAATTTTAAACTCTTTTCCGACAAAAACTTATTCTAAAATAATTTAATGCTAAAATTATTCAGTGTTTATATTACCTCATTTCAGATTTTCGTCGGTCGTGAAATTGTTGTTACCAGCCGAGCTACTCATTTAATGTGGAATAGTAGGCTTACCTGAAAAAAAAAAATTGTTTTAATAAATCATGGACATGCCTGAGATGTAAGTTTTTTCAAGCAAGCATTTGTCAACTGGAAGACCCAACAACACAAGCGTCTTTGTCGCAAGATCCACTTGGGAGGTGCCACAGCCTTTCGGAAAACTCAGGAATAAGTGACACTTACTCTACTTATAAGAAACCTAGTTGTTGAAATGAATTTTGAAAGTTTCGGATATGTTTCAACGAGTTGAGCACGATAAAATTGTCACAAATTGTAATAAACTCGTGATAGGTTTCGCAACACTGCAGCTTCTTCAGGCAAGTCGAATGAAATTTCCTTCCAGGTTTCTAGAGAAAACCACTCAGAAGCTCATCTGAGAGCTTGTACGTGCTGAGAAAGATGGAGGGTGAAATATTATCAATTACAGAAAATGAAATGGGGTACAAGCTTATCATATACAGTGTGACCCATTTTAAATGGAAGCACCACTATAAAACATACATTTTCTAACCGATTAGATTTTTTTTTTCGTTAGGTAGGCATTCAAAGAGTCCACTAGAACACGAAATTTCATGGATAAATCCAACTATTATTATTTTTCAAGCTCAAAAATCTAAAAAAGTTACTAGCGATTTTTTTAGGAAAAAATCTGACTATACCACTGGATTTGCGACATTGTATGGATCATATGTGAATTATGTTGAAATGTGTCAATCAATGAAAAAGTTATAGGGGAATTAAATTTGAAAAATATGCCATTTAATCAATCCACCACTTCAATTTCAAAACTTCTAGCAGAACTTAGAGTACACCACTGGATTCAGGAAATCTCGAAATATATATAAAAAAAAATCATTTTTCTGAAATTCTATTAATATATTTCAAATTTTATTATCTTATAATTTTCTTATTTAAAAATGAAATAAATCCTTACCAGTTATATTTCGAGACTTATAAATGAAAATTCTGGCACTGAATTAATGGTTGAATAAACACAAATTTTTTCAAATTTCATTCCCCTATAAATTTTATATTAAATGACTCATTTGAACGTAATTTGCATATGATCCATTTGAAAACTTCTCGAATCCAGTAGTGTAGTAATTTTTTTCTAAAAATGTCGCTGGTAATTTTTTTACATTTTTGACCCTGAAAAATAAGAATAGTTGGCCCTGAAAGAGAAAGGAGAGATTCAGTCACAAAATTTGGTGTTCTAGTGGACTTTTTGAATGTTTACCTAAAGAAAAAAATCATTCGAATAGCTTGAAAAATGTATTTTTTATAAGGGTGCTTCCATCTTAAATGGTCACACTGTAGAAACGCACCTGTGAAATTTCAGAGAAAACCGAAATCATTTATAAAATAATGTTTGTTTGTCAATGTTCGTAGAGGCGCGCCACTGAACGAACCATTTAGGTACAATCTCTTGATCTGTGATTGATGTGGTTCTACGCTAATTAGCAACGGGAAAAGCAGTCTGTAATTTTAATTTCATCACCAAGTTTACCGAGGCATTAATTATCCTATCGTTTTAAAACCATTGATAGCTTCGACCGACTCTGATTTGAGCTCAAAAGATCATTGTGTTTGCGTACACGGAAAGTTCATTCGACACCAATATCATTTTTTAGTCTGTATGGTGGTGATGTGTTGTGCCCAGTAAAAGTCATCTATTGTGCAACCTTCTCTTGGGAATCATGGTGAATAAAACTCCTTTTCAAATCGCCAGATTCATTTCCAAGTTTGATTCAGGAGAAGGAACGTAACAACACTAGTTCTACCCTTCCACGTGTGTTTATTTACACTTCCAAAGTAATTTTTGTCCGGATTTCCAAATTTCACTTTGTTTTCCATTTCTTTTGGCGCGGAAAGCACACTGCATAATTTCACAAATGTTTCTATAACATGTGGTCTCAGTTCACCATGTATGTGTATCCTCATTCAAAAGAGTCGACAAAGTAAATAATCAAGAGTCTGTAAACGTGGCGTAGAGAGAGTTCTAATTAATGGAGAAGGCACCCTAGCTCGCTCGTTCGCCTATTATTAATATCCTTACGACATAAATCCACCTCGAAAGTATCTATCCCCTTACGATAAAAAACTCATTGGGATCGATTTGCCTGATAAATGTCATGCGTAAGGATACATAAAAAACGTGAAAAATTGATGAACCCCTTTCTGAGGGCGGTTGAAAATACAATTTGCGAATAGATGAGAAAAACATGAATTGATATAGTGGGATCAAGTACCTATCACAAAAATTTATTAATCAAATTGATTTGACGTAGACGCAGTTGATCAAACACTGGCTTACTTTATAAAAACGAGCGGGGTACAATTTTTTGGGTTTTATGCATCAATTCGGGTCTCAAAAATCACATTTAGTGAAAATGATTCCTCAAATCCCATTTCCCCCCAATATTTTAAGGTTTGAAATTGCTCTTCGATTTAAACACGATTTGACCTTGACGTCGAATAACTTCCCCAAACACTGGCGCTCTTTATGGTTGTTTCCGGAATATTGGGTAATTTTGACAGTTTAAGGCAAATATTACACAGCCTTTGAGAGCCCTCTATCAGTGAAAGCTTGAACTGTGTGAAGTAACGATGCATACATCCGTCAGAGGCGCTAGGAGTAGGTTTTAAAATGGAATGAAAAAAGTTGCATTTTCAATTACGAATTAGGAAAGACGAAACGAAAAATTTGAAATTTTGAGTATGTCACTTATAGCTTCTCCCGTGGTAATCTTCATGTGCAAATAAAGATATATCAGAACGGGGGGACACATGCCTGTTCTCTATTGGGAATTCAACATTAGATGCCAGCGCCAAAGTGGTGAAAATTGAACTATTCTCAATTACATTATGTCAAAAGATGATCAGAATATTCACCATGTATATCTACCAGATTTCCATCACTTATCAATAAATAAGTAGTACAGATTCATTGAAATGCACATAAACATTTCTCAAAATCTTAGGAATTTTGACGAATACAATTTTAACAATGTACTTATGTATAGTTTCAAAACTCGACACCAGAGGGAGTACGCCTTATGTTGAATTCCCAATTGCACCTCAGTTAATAAAGTTTCTACTCCACTTGAGAACAGTTCTGACCATAATCTCATCTCTACTCTGTGGTATTTTTCCACACACAACAAGGCTGTCCCAATGACATATTACGGCTAGGCTCCGTTGTTAACATTTCGATCTGCGGTCACATTCTAAGCACAATTTTTATTGCCGCCTTTTTCGCGGAACATAGTTGCCAGTCAACCCAAGAATCGACAAAGCTGAGTTTCTGCTCAATTATCTGTTTATATATAATGTAAATAAGCAGATAATTGCCTCGAATCAAGCGGAAAAAGACCTTGTGCATAGAATGTGACCTTATCTTGACTGCAACTGAAAATGTAAATAATGCAATCCATCCGTAATATGTCATTGGGCTGTCCTGTCTCATATGGCAATTTTATTTATTCAGCCGACAGGAACAGTTTGTCCATGTTTTTCTCAGCATTTCCATGGTAAACAGTGTTTTTCTCTTTTGGACATCCAACACAATAGACAGAAACAATTCTTGGGATCATAATACTGAAGATGCAAACATATAATAAGTGTAGTGGTCGAGGTGTTAAGAGCGTTTGCTTCCCCCCAAGCGTCTCGGGTTCGATACCCACCGCCATCACGGAGCTAATAGACGGAGAGCTCGCTACATAAAAAGGCTTGCTTGTACCTGGCATACGATTCAAGTCCATCGAAAAACGTACCTTTGGCATAGCTGAACACAAATCTGCCGGTCTGCCATCGGTTTCTCACGATTTGCAGCGTAAATACGCGTTTTATCAAAAAAAGTCAAATTTAAAAGTTGTACGTAATTAAAAAAATCTACAACTTTGATTCATACACATATTTTACATAACCTCAAAATTAACGATTTTCTTTCTTGGAAATTATTTTCCGATAACAGAAATTGGTAACACCGTAGTATTTTTCATGCCAAACATGCAAGCAGATATTATATTTTTATCAAAAAATTCAGTAGTTTTTGAGAAATCAATGATTTTCGCGAAAAATGTTTTTTTTAAGTCTCTGTTAAATCTTTTTTTTTAATTGTTGAGATTTCTGTGGGGACGCATGTTTTTTCGCTAAGACTTCAACTTTCATATAAAAAAAATATACTACCTCAATGGGAAAATGTGTAAATTGCGAACAACTGAAAAATCGAATTCTGCTCATATCGACTTTCTTGCTAGGCTTACCAATTTCATATCAAGTATTTCTTGAAATACGGCTCAGAAATCCGTAATGAATATATAATAAAATTTTCAAGACTTTGATGACTTTCGAACCAACTGATTTTATACAGGGTAATCACAACTGTTGGTTGACATACCGTACGAGGCGAGAAAAACTTTGATTCATTCGGAATTATTTTTCCAAAACAGAAATTGGTAGGATTGTAGTAATTTTTTATTCTAAGCAAACTAGTATTTGATTTTTATCAAGAAGTTCAGTAGTTTCTGAAAAATTAGTTATTTTCGTGAAAAATTTGCTTTTTTATTTTCATCCAGACACTCTCCGTCGTTTTCGAAAAAAAAAAAAAAAAAATTTAGCCTCTTACGGTTTGCGAACCAACAGTTTGTGATTACCTGTATGAAATTAGATGAAAAGAATGACTTCAAAGTCTTTAAAATTTATAATAATATTATTAATTATATTTGTTATTGATTATTGAGCCGTATTTCAAGAAATACTTGATATGACTATAATGAGAAGGTCGATTTGAGCATAATTCGATTTTTCAGTTGTTCGCAATTTACGCAACATTTGAACAGTTGAAGTCTTTATGAAGAAAATGTCTAGTTAGGGTTCAATCAGCCCCTGGTATCACTGGATTTGTAATAACGATACTCAACCAAATATGGGAAATTACACTGGGTGTCCCTTAAAAAAATATATTTTGGGTGGGGGTCAAAAATTGGCCCCTCGAAAATCGACCTGTCTGAGGAATTTCCGAAATATCTTTATATTCAGAAATAATAATTTATTCCATAATTTAGCGGCGCACTGTAGAAGTAGAATAATGGATATTATTTGATACGAATGTGAAATGACATTTCAGTGGAATTGAAGCAAAATATAGCCCAGACAACTCACAGTAAAACCAATCTAACAGAAAACGTGAAAACGTAATGCGCAATCGTGGCACAACAGATTATAGTTCGTAATATATCCAGTAACTCTGTAATACAATGTCTCAAAAACAAACAACTTATTCAAGACCGCTCAAAAATAAATTAAAACAATTTCTATTTGAAAAGGAGAGGCAGTTCGTAACAAATTTGCTTGGATAGATATGCTTTGTTGGACTAAGGGGTTGTATTGGATGTTATTATAGATTGCTTAATTAATTAATTGAACTCAGGTATACCATTTCGAAACAGCTAACACAGCTTTTCCGTAAGTGTTATGAGAGTTAGAGTCATTAGAAGTTAGACTACCCATCAATTTATTCAGATTCAGATTTTTCAGATTTATTCAGAGTAAAAGTGTACATATCCATATACATAGTGAAATTATTTTAAAATTTCTATTGGATCACAAGACTGCACCTAAGCATACTGAATGCTTGTGTTGTGCTTGCCTGCAATCCTCCAGAAACATTGAATTTGTATAGAAAATAATTTATGTTGAATAGTTTTAGATAAGTACAAAACATTTATATTCAAATATATTAGGTACAATGAAGGTGACAATTAACTTATTTTTGAGTGAGGGGTTTTAGGAATGGTGGGTACCGAAAAGTACATCAAACTAATTTAATATTTCTTTTATATTTTTTTGAACGAAAAGTTTTGTTTGTTTTTTGTATTTATAGAGTTTTGTAATTGTCTTAATTTCATAAGGTAGAATATTATAGAGTTTCGGCCCAAAGAAGAAAATGAATCTTTGTGTATGACTCTTTTTGAACATTGGTAGATGTATTATAAGTCTATCTAGGGATCTGGTATTGTTTACTACTTTCATGTGACGATTTAAACGATTTCCGTTGTGGAATATCCATTCAAGGCATTGATAGGCATATAAGCTTCTAATATCAAGTATCTGCAGCTGCTCGTATAGTTGTACAGTTGAATACAGTCTTGGTTTTTTAAATATAATTTTTAGAATTTTGTTCTGCATTGACTGGAGTTGTATTAAATTATTTCGGAAAAGCCCACCCCATACCTTAATACAATAACTTAATATGGATTGTATTGTATTATTGTATCTAGGAATAAGAGCCAGCTCAGATAATATTTACTGAACACGGCAGAACCGTTTCCTGATTGCACTATGAGAGTATCATCAACCATTGTAGTTGTTAGTGATATTGTACTTATGTAAAGTGCACTACTTGACTGTCGTTCCTTCTTGAACTTCTGAACATATTTCGATAACTCTTAACTTAACCCAAAAAAAAGATATTATCATAGGATACATTTCATTTGAATAAGTTATTCCTTACCATTTTTTATGAATTCTTTATCTATATTTTTGAATATTTTTCACATTATCAAAATGTAAATACACCTCATGATCTGTATAACAATATTTTTATTTTAGATGGTATGAATAAAACCTAATGGATAGGTCTGGTTCAAGAAATCTGACTAGAAGCAATTGCTTAGGACGCAAGAAAATGGCTATGCACAGCTGTATTTTCTGATCATAATCTGGTGAATTGAAACTTTAACTAGAAATGGATTGGAGTAGTGCAAAGATAAAGGTTGGGAATAGGTTTTGAGATGTGACAAAGATACAGTGCAGCCTGGAAATGAAGCTGCATATAGTCTTTCAAATAACAACATTGAGAACTTTTCGTCTCAGATTTTGATAAAACGTTTCCAATACCTGTGTAAATATATTATGAAAGGTGTGGAAAATATCAGCCCCTAAATATCAGTCGTTTGGATGAAGAAGATAAGAAAAGTTATTTGGGTAGCTGATTCTTCATTCCACGTAATAGCCGTCATTTTGCTAGCTAGAATTTGACCAAATTTAGTCTGGCTATTATATACCAGATGGCAGTAGTGAAGTAAGCCGTTGTAACCATGAATGTATCGAATGCTGCACTGTTTCACATAATATGTCCCAAATACGAAACTTGTAAAATTATGAAATTCATTCGAAACTTTTTTTACAGTTATGTTAGGTACTGGCAATGTAAGTAGGTATATGCAATTCGATCAGAAGTCTTTGATTATCACAAACATTGAAATATATTTAATTAGACTTATAATCATGTGAAGGTTAGTTTTGGAATATTTTTTAGTGTCCTATCACTACGAATATCTGCAAAAAAAATTAGGCGTTAGTTACATCTAAGTACAGATACAGCTTTTCATTTTAGTAATGTGTCTCTTCCGAGAATTTAGGTATTTCCGTTTGAATAGGTATTTATGAACTTTTGTTTTATGCGAATAAGTGTGACTTGTAATCGGCATGATATTCAAACATTCTCCATTAGAAAGGAATATTATTCTACTTCAGAAAAAAACTAGGTATATGCATTTTTGAAGAGTAACAAAGATTTCACATTTTTCGAATATTCCTACTGAAAACCATTTTTTTTTACTTTTTATTCCGTTTTCTATGAGTCTGCAAGCTTCAAGGCATATTGAAATACTCACAGTTCACTGTATATAGATAGTCAAATGAGTCGATTATAAAAACACAAAAGTCACTAAATCCCAATTGCGATCTGAACACTAGACTCCAGGGTACAATACTGTAAATATCTATAGTTGACAAAAGAATAATTGGGAAAACAAAGAGAGCCTTTTCGTAAGGGTGTTAGTAATTTGGTTCCCGACAGGTAGTAATTCAGAAATTTATTTGTGATGCTTGATAATAATATGTAATTCGGTCCCTAGTTCCTGGACTACCTGCGTCAGTTCAATTTCGTCAATTCAATTTCCACGCAATCCAATGTCTACGTAAGGTTTGATCATTCTGGTTCGATTATGTATGTATTCAATTCCACATACTACATTATTTTATTTTGTGATGAGTTCAAGCTTGTTGTGCATAAATGTCGCGAACCAAATTACACATAAAAATTGGGTAAATCTAAAATATCTAAAATTCATTGAATTAAAATGGATGGAACACTGTCATTTTCAACATTTTATTTAGGTAATTTGATACACTCGAAAATATATTATTTTGAAAAACACCTTTAGAACGATTCTGGACATCACACCTGTGAATATATTATATAAATATTTTCCACGTGCTTTCTTACGTAAAACTTTATTTATAATGATAATTTCAAACAATTATCAGTATACAGGGACTATTTTTGTAAAACTTTCTGTTTGTATATTTCATAACCAGAATATCATGATTTTCAATTTGATAGTTTTATTTTGATGTAACATTCTCTTGTCCAATATTCCTCGATCTTGAATTAATCAGAAAGTTTTCTTCGTACACAATTTTTTATTTAATTTTAAATAAAATTTCTAATAATAATCCATGATCTAGGAAGAGTGCAACTGAAATTTTATACCTGTAAATAATGGCAATCAGACGCTTCCATTTTGATATGTTGCTATGACAATAAACAAATTTTTGCAGGAATCACCCTACCTGTAAGCTTAATGGGTGGAAATCTCCCCAGCATGACCACTGTACTTCTTGTTCAGAATTTTGGCAAAAGTTGTTCACCAAATACATTAAGCACTTAACAATTTTAGTTAACATTACTCAGTTTGAAAGGGTACAATAGATTACTGTTGAAGAATTTTCAGTAAATTTAATTGAACTTAAATGGGTAAAACACTGTCGTTTTCACAATTATAAACAATTTTCCAACTTATTTTCTAAAGTTAAAAATCATTTATAAAAATAACTTTGAATAATCATCAGTATCTTTTACTAATATGTAGAAAATATATTTGTAAATCTTTCTGTTCGTATATTTTATAGCCGAAATATTATTATCTTCAAATTGATGGCTTTATTTAGTGGTGATATTTTCTTATCGAATCTCCCACGGTCTTGAAATTTTTCTTCGTACATTATTTCACAGTCACCAAGATAAAATATATGGAAACATATTTCATTTTTGAATGGAAAACCGTAGTTATTATATTTTCCGATTCGAGATTCGTCTTGACGACGAAAAATTCCAGCATGATATTTTCATACTGAACAAAGAAATGTATTTTTTGATAAAACAATAATATTCAATATTCGAATTGACCTCTATGAATATTCAAAAACAAATAACTAAGCTTGGCATATGCATTTTAGACGAAATTGATTACTTTCATGGAAACCTGAATGTTTTACAATTATATTTAAATGTATAACATTGTTATTTAAATAGGAATGTATCAAAAACGGTTCGCCTAGGAATTGGGTAGTTCATATGTACATTGTCATAATATGTGTCAATAAAGTTTTCGATGACGAAAATAAAACGTGGCGATTCCATTTGAAAAAAATATAATGTTATTCGAGATGTCATATTGATGTGCTTTATCTACTTACTTATTTTTCTCAAGGTGTTTATGATCACATTTGCTCTTCATATTTTTTTTTCAACAAAAGTTTATGACCTGAAGTATAGCTGCATGAAAGCTATAATTCTGACGAGCTACAACAATTGTGATGAAAAGTAACTTTTTTTAAATATTACCTCTTAGACGTAGAACATTACTTGAAAAGCAATCATATCAATGTCGTAGGGATTTGAATTTTTTGACTGTCAAGTTTTTTCACTACACAGTTCCATATCACATCCACTGTATGTCATGGATCGCCTCCGTTGGATTTGATTTTTTTACAAAATTTGTGTATGTATCGAATTTGAAATTACAACGATCATGGCTTCTTCTGGTTCAACCAGAAATGGATATTCAATCCGGAATATCGTGAAATCTCAAGATACCAAATTCTTATCTCGGATTTCAGGAACTGCCTGACAAATCGTCATGAATTGCCCTGTATTTTGATCAACAGTGAAGTATCATAACGATCGTATGTAATTTTTATAAATTCGGCACCGCGCTGTTGTATAAACTGAACAAACTCTTCACAACCAATTCTCAGAAGTGTAGCAACTACGAGAAAAATGTCAAGTTTGAAATATGATACACAGAAAGATATCTGGGAGGCGCGAATTCAAGTGGTTCTCGCAAACATGTTCCTATATATAAAATGCGTGTGATATATTTTCTTGTTAGATCATTAAATGAAATATTTGTTGATGTGCGCAATCATTAAAAAATTATTTTTGTTTTTTTATTATATTGGTTTAACAATAAATTTTGCTAAAAGACGGATATTATGTTTGGTTGGTACTGAATTGAAATTTTGAATTGAATAATACCTACCTATGACCAATAGAAATGGCTAGGACTGCAAGTATTTTTCATCATCTTCAAAACCCAATTCGATTTTCATCTCAAAACCAAAAATCTAACGTTATACTTTCATTTTCATTGACGACAGTTTGTTTGAGACCTGAAATAGTCGTTATTTAATGGTTTTTTCCTGGCCCGACCAGCCACTATTTTGCCATTAAAAAAAGATTCCTTTTGAAAAGTTGCATGTTTTCCAAAAAAAAAAATAAGATGTCGTTTAAAAATCGAACGTTTATATCACTTCCAGTGAAACCGGAAACTGCATGAAGATGATTCTCTTGTCAAAAATTGCAGTTTTATGCCTCATATAGATCCTCCAACTCTCATTTCAATATCTTCAAAACAGAAATGTTATCGGTTCACCTTCCGTGGCCACATGTTAAATTAAACTCTATGGCAGATACTGTATAACATACTCATCGATAATGGTCCTCATTCTAATTGAATGTTATTTTGATATTTTCTTCCAAGATGATATGATTTTAGTACTATTCTTCTACAAAAGTAATAATAACTGAAACATTACAAATTATTTTCATACCGCCTGTAGATTCAGAAAAACCATAAACTATTGTAATTATTCATACAATTCTAGTGATCACCTAATAAGGGTAACCAATTTATGAAGAGACCCAATATGAAAATTTTCACCATTAAGTATGTCTGCTGAATACTTTTCTATTTGTAAAATGATTTTGTTTAACATAAAAATGCATTGAAAAATGAATGGGTTCCAAAATATAATTACCAAACTCATGAATGTTATCTGCAACATCGATGGTAATTACCGAAATAATGACTAAATTAACGCCATAACATTTCATTTACATTAATCGATCAATAATAGTTATTGCTATACATTGCAGCTATTTACGCCTCAATGAGTTTTCGACAATGAACCGTTTCCGTGCATTTGGGTTTACTCTGAAGATACGAATTAATGAAGAGCGGGAGTGCAGTATGAAGTCGCCGTCGTTGTCCGCCAGAGGCGCTAGCGTAAAAAATACGAATATATTTGAGTAGCAAATTGTAGCAGTAAAATTAGGACGTTCTCTGGTATGGTTGAAAACCTCGTTTGCAGATGTCGCTCGAGTCTCTTAGTTATTGCAGGACAAAATGCACGTTACACTACCAGGTGTACCAAAAAACCCAGATTGAAGAATATACTCAGATTATTTCCATTTCTCCTGTGAATAATTCGGTAAAAGGTTCCATTCCCACGTTTAATCATCGGTTTTTATTAAATAAAATTGTTTTTTGTCGAAAATTCATAAACTGAAAGGTGTTTTTAAAGAAAATCTTTCTACAAATATCATGTATAGCTGGCGGGTGTCGAAAAAAGTGGTTTTATTTGATATTCGAATGTGAAACAATAATCTTTGATAAACAAACAATGCAATTTCATCAATTATTTATGGTTTCCTATGGAATTGGCTCGACAAGCTGAGTTTGCTTAAAGATTCAGTAAGTCAATTTGAACAACTCATCTTGGGCCTAACTGAATAAAATTTTTCTGTACCCGCTCATTTTTCATTTTGCAATCAACGTAAAAATATAATATTGGGGGAGATCTCAGAAAAAGCGTACTATTCATTTAATTGTCAAGGCCCTTTACGTTCAGAATAAAATTGCATTATTTATTTATCAAAGATTATTATTTCACCTTCGAATACCAAATAAAACCACTTCTACCGACATCAATCAGTTATCATTATCAAATTATATATGATAATGCTGAAGGATTTTTCTTTAAAATAACGTTTAGTGAATTTTTCACCAAAAACAAGGGCGATACAGGGATTATAGGTGAATCTTATGATACCCCGAGTTTTTCACGTGGTAATCTAAAAATATCATTTATACTTACCTCATTATCTTTCAAAGGAAGCAATTATCGAAAAAAACATATGATTACCTTTTTCATGGACATTTTTACGATCTATAAGTTTGTTTACATACCTTATATCGAAATTTCCAACCCCTTCCAAGTTATTGATTTTCCGAGCTTTTCCGGGAATTTTCCACACTTTCCATAGGTCCTTTTTTCTTAAAGAACTCGTCAAAAACTGCCCGTGTACCAACAATTACTACTATAGGATTTATTATCAGGTTATAGTAACATTTTAGCTACAGGGCTTGTATTAGATCTGAACAAAACTTTTAAAAAAGTGTTCCACCGATTTGAATTCCTTAATATTTACAAGAATTGATTAAAATGAAGCAATTTCACAGTTATATATTGAGTTATGCTCCAAAAAATAAATGGAACGTTGTTCATTCCATGTGTCATTATTTTGAAATAAATTTCTAGAAATGTTTTGTTATGTCATGGTAGCCAAAAAAAAAACGATTCTATGATCTAAAAATGTAGGTACCAGATCAGATCAGTTTATTGAAATATCAATACACATATTTCAAGTATAAGGTTGTTTGTGAAAAATAAAAAGTATGCATTCATTATCTCACCCTAATTATGTAAACTGTTGACTTCTACAGGTAAAATTGATCGAAACAAATACAGGTAGATTATGACCGCAATTACTAAGCCCCTAAAGTAGGTGTCTGGCTTTATAGATATATATATAGTTTTAGACACGTTTGAAAGGTACTCAGTTAGTCAGTGTCCGTTTACCGAATTATTCTGTTAACGTTAGTATACCCATACGTAAAATGCCTGAAATTGTGATGAAAAGTGATAAGTGCGATTTAGAATTAACTTCGTTCACCATGAATTTTCTTGCGAGAAATCGTCCGCATCTTAACGAACCCCAAAGGAGATTATTTGCGGAAAAGATGATTCACCACGCGGAGATTGAAGTTCTTAAAAATCCTTTCTTAGAATTATTCAGATTTGGTCCAGAAAGTCATCCAGCAAGACCAATTGCAAAACCGAGTAGCAGAAGGTCTTGGATACCCAGACCTGTAACCAAAGCTGAAGTTTCAGAAGAGAAGCCTGACGTCGCAGCCGTAAGAAAAAGACAGTACTGCCCTACGCGCCAACCAGAGCAAGATAGTATCAAAAAGAGGCGAACCACCATGCTATCCACGGAGGATGTGGCCACAAGTCCTCAGGAAATGAAAAACGTATTCGAAAGACTTTATGCATTGAGGAAGACTGCGCCTTGTTCAAGAAGAAGTGAATTGCTGACTCATGCTGAACCTACCACTGCCAGAACCCGTATTTTGCTGGATGCCGCTAAGAATGGATTGAGCTGTTCCAAAGTTAGTCCACGGTCTTATCCTATATTTTCAAAGAATGTGCAGTATGTACCAAAGGACGACTGTCCCAAAGCAACACATAATAGTTCGTCAAACGTATTTGAAAGACTTTATGCTTCGAGGAAGATTGTGCAACCGGGAAAGAAGATACAGGGCCCCACAGAAAGCTTTGCCAGAGCTCCTGTGTCTGCTGCGTTTCGCAAAAAGTGTGTTGTACCCCCAGTGAGTGGTGACAGTAATGTTGCTGCTAAACCCTCTAGTATACATAATGTATTTGATCGCCTTTATTCCACGAAAAAGCATGCAAGATGCTCCATTGGTAGGAGTCGTTACTGCTGTAGAGATCTTCCTTCCGAAAGTTCGCGTAACGGGGGTCTAAACAAAGTATCCACGGATAATCTCTTAGAGAAGGCATTTACCGAGCTAAACTTGTGTCAGTGAATGTGGTAGATGTAGCCGTAGCGGTTTCATATTTTTGTGAATTTCATTCCACGCCATTGAGAAAAAGTGACTGTTTAATGTAATGTATATATTTGCAAGTTAGAATAAAAAGAAAATCAGATCGTTTTTGACGGGTTGATTATTCAACAGGTACCTACTGAAAGAATGTAACAATAATTATCTATCTACAGAGTGACCCATTTGAAAGTGGCCCACCTCTCTAAAACTATCAGTTTTTATCCTTTTCAAAAGTTTTTTTTTCAGTAGATAGAGCTTAATAGTTCTATTGAGAGACATACATTCGGAATAAAAATCAAAATTTCAAGGATTGACGAATTTTTTCAAGGTTAAAAATCATACCAGCAATTTTTTTAAATAGAACTTGACGACGCGACTGGTTTCAGGGCATTTTCAAATGGTTTCTGTGAAAATTACGTGCGTTACGATGCGTCTATCAATAAAATGGGATTCAAATTTGAAAATTATGTCAATAAATCGACCCAAAACTTCAATTTCAGAACTTTTATCAAAATTCTGTCTACATCACTAGATTCAGAATATTTCGAAATATATTTTGCCAGAATTTCATCGAAATCCATTCATAAATTAAAAAATTATAAAATAATAAATTTTGAAAAGAACGTTATTTAGTGGAATTTCAGATTTTTTGAAAATGTGTTCATTTATGAACAGATTTCGATGAAACACATTTTGAAATTTTCTGAATCCAGTGGTGTAGACAGTATTCTCATTAAAAGTTCTGAAATTGAAGTGGTGGGTTCAAATTTTATTCCCATACACCTTTTTCATTGATGGACGCATTTCTACGTGATTTTAACATAAACTATTTGAAAATGTCGTGAATCCAGTGACGTCGTTAAATTGTATTTAAAAAAATCGCTAGTATGTATATTAGATTTTGGACCTTAAAAAAATTCGAGGCAGGCCTTGAAATTTTGATTTCGAATTTATGGCACTTAACTAGAACTTTTGATGCTTTATCTATTAAAAAAAAACTTCTGAATCGGATAATAAATAAATGTATACATTTGTATATATTTCCTATACTTAATTTTTCCTCGTATGAGTTCCAATAGATTTTGAATAAGATTTTAACGACATAAAATTGGTGTAATTGTGATTTCCCGAGATAACTACGTGTTGATAACTTGAAATCAATATAAGTATAAATTTAAATTGACGAAAATTCAACAGAGATAATCGTGGATTGTGGGAATGAGTTTTTCTGAACACAGCGCAAAGAAAAATATATTCGTAGCTTTATAATAATGCCAAATTCCATTTACATTTGCAATTGAAAACTGAACTGGTTGTCTCATTAGACAGTTGTAGAAAAATAGCTGATGATAAAAGTTCCTAAAGTTGGCATTTTTTTGTATGAGCGTTAAGTTTGTTGAATGGAGCGCAACCGAGTTCAACAAACACGTGAGTACAAAAAAGCCCTTTACGAAAGTGTATCATACAAAGTTTCATTTACAGTTATTAGGTAATATTTCCTACTCGTAAAAAAGTATCACTTTACTAACTTGATACATAAATAACTATTATTTTCTGATATGCCTTAATAGCAAACATTAAATAAAAATGAATTCAGGATAAAATATTGATGGTACATTTGCACCACAAAAACAATTTTTTACCTCACATGGAATTGAAAGTTAAGTTCTCCATCCTGGTGAGTTAGGAGAGAGGAAGTAAAGGAAGGAAATTTCAAATACAATAAATTGATTCATATCTTCAAAGTAAACCCAAATGCACCGAATCAGTCCATTGTCGAAAACGCATTGGGCCGTAAATAGCTGCAATGTATGGCAATAACTATTATAGATCGATTAATATAAATGAAATGTTATGGCGTTAGTTTAGTCATTATTTCGGTAATTACCGTCAATGTTGTTGATAACATTCATGAGTTTGGTTATTATATTCTGGAACCCATTCAATTTTGAATGCATTTTCATGTCTAACAAAATCATTTTACAAATAGAAAAGTATTCAGCAGACATAATGATGAAAAATTTCATATCGGGTCTCTTCATAAATGTTTATCGTAATTACTATTACGCAATAACTAGAATTGTATGAATACTGCCATCAGATATCTGGCAATCGTTTCTGAATCTACAGGCGGTATTAGAATAATTTGTACAAATCCTAAACACAGAATTTTGTTCAATTCCTCGGTACTTATTACTTTTTTCTACATTCATGCAAAAAGCATTCGTGCAATAAAGTTTTTATTGCACGCATCTGTCATTCTACTTCAACGTGCTGTCATCATGACAAACATAAACATTCAAACCCATTACATATTTAGCAGATATTCTGTGAGATTGGCAATACGTTTTAAACAGTTACATATTTTATATTATTTATAAACAAACAAAGTTTCCCGATAAAAACTCCATAATAAAAAGTGATCGGCTTTGTTCTAAACCATTTAACTGCATAGAGCAAACTGTCTGTACTATGACCACACCTCCTGGTAACATACGCGCTCACGGCTACTATGATTTTTATTTTCATTATGCAAAACGTCAGTTAAAAATTAATTCTGACAATTACAGAATTGAAGCTTCTAAAATAAGTATTATTAATGGAAAAATACATAATAGTGATCTGTTTCAATGCAAATCAATAGTAATAATTAATTATTTAAGTTGCGCTTTTCCTTTTCCTACACCTACTGCTGCACCTTAATAAATCAGTTTTTGCTTTCTGCATGAACGTAGAAATATTGTACTTGACGTACTGTTCAACTCGGCCTAACGTCCTCGTCGGACAATTTCACGTCGAGTGCAATAAACACTTACTTTTTGCACTTGTTGCATAAATAACTATTGTAGAAGAAATAGTAGCAAAATCACATCAACCACATCGTTTTGAAACAAAGTATCCATATAACATTCCATTTGACTGAGGTGACCATTATCGATGAAGATATTATACAGTATCGCACATGGAATTGGTTATACCGGCTGTCCACGGAAAGTGACTCACCCCTATGATATTTTTGTTTCAGAAGATATTGTAATTGACATTGAAAAATCTGTATGAGATATAAAACTGCATTTTTTGTCGAGTGTCTACAAAAGCGTTTATTTTTCCGACTTCAAACTCGGAAATTCCGACTTCAAACTCGGAAATTCCGACTTCAAACTCGGAAATTCCGACTTTAAAGTCGGAACTTTGTTTTTCCGACCTGAAACTCGGAAATTCCGACTTCAAACTCGGAAATTCCGACTTTAAAGTCGGAACTTTGTTTTTCCGACCTCAAACTCGGAAATTCCGACTTCAAACTCGGAAATTCCGACTTTAAAGGAAGTCGGAAATGATTGTTTGTTGCCAGTTGTCTCAGAGATTTTCTACAGTCCCAAGTCAACTTAGACGCACAGGTGTATGACCTCAGAGCTTTCAGTGCTGCTTGGCTATCTGATAGTTTTATAGATTTCTGCCCTTCGAGTGCTTCTTTCAAGGCATCACACATAATTCTATAGCATGCACTTCTGCTTGGTTGGGGTGTTACCAAGGGGTTTTGAGAGCCTCAAATTTAGTCCTATACTGCCAACTCCAACCCTTTCATCCATCTTAGATCCATCTGTGTACCACACTGATGCATCCCTTCCCAGTTGAGGTCCGTTCTCTGTGCATATTTGATGGCTGTTTATGACCACTTCAAACTGCATTTGGAAGTCGTACCTAACTGGCATGAAATCTGTCGGTTTAGACATGGCTTCTAGGGAAATGTGTTCCAAAATCTTTAAGTGCCCGATCAGATTTCCCGCTTTTAAGTTTTTTGTCTGGCTCAGTTTGAAGGCACTGTTTGCTGCTTCTTTCATTACACAAGGTGCAATGGCGAAATTACCTCTAAGGCTGCAGTGGGCACGTAAATATTGCCCCTGTTATTCCCAGACAAGCTAGCCGCTGCACTTTATGCAGCTTGACTTTTGCCGAAATTTGTTGAATTTTTGGCCACCATACCAGTGAGGCGTAGGTGACCATGGGTTTGATGATTTGATTTCAGACCCCATGTCTTACCAAAGACTCTGCAGCATGTCCAGCTTGCCGCTATAGCCCTGGAAAAAATGTGGTTGATTTGGCTGTTCCAAGTCAGTTTTTGCTCTTTTATAACTCCCAAATATTTCACCTCTTTGGAAAATGTTAGCTGGGTTCCATTCAAAGTTAAGGCTTTGAGTTCGTACTTTCGCCTCTTGGTGAATGGAACCAGCACTGTTTTGCTAGGATTGACGTTAAATCCTTCCTTTGCACACCAGCTGCTGATTGTGTTTAGGGCTAATTGCATGCGGTTGGAGATTACTCCGTCAGGGTTGCCCCTAATGGTGACGACTAGGTCATCACCTTGAGTCATGAAACCAGATTCGTGTAGCTTTACTAACAGGTCGTCGACAACCAGTGACCACAGCAAAGGTGATAAAACTCTTCCTTGGGGGCAACCTCTTTCTGATGTCATCTTGACTGTCTCTTCCCCTAGGGTGGCCACAATGATTCTGCTTTTCAGCATTGATTGTGTCCATCTCATCAGTGAGGCGTTGATATTCCTTTCCTCTAATGATCTGGTTATGGAGGCATGTGAGGTTTTGTCGAAAGCACCCTCTATGTCAATGAAGACGCAAAGAGTAATTTCTTTTGCCACATATGTCTTTCCAATGCCTTCAATTAGGCATTGTAGAGCATTAATCATGGATTTTCCTGCTTGATAAGCAAACCGTTTCTTGTGAAGCGGTCTTAACACGAGGAGTTCGCTTCTGACAAAACAGTCTATTATTTTTTAACATTGCTTTCAGGGGACGGGAGGTGAGGCTAATGGGGAGGTAAGACTTTGGTTCGTCCATTGGGCGTCTTCCAGTCTTAGGTATGAACGACACTACAGCCTCTCTCCAGGTCTTCGGTATGTAGCCAAAGATGAAGCTGGCTTTTATGGTGAACAAGAAGTACAGCTGTAGTTCATTGTCATAGAAACAAAATGCAAGCATCTGAGTGGTATACAATTTTCACTTGCAATGTTCCTTGATCATGTTTTATAGGAAATTTGCGGGTACACAAATTGAAAAAATATAAAAGAAATTGAGTTATGGAACACTAGTGTGTTATTTGATGGTTCACTTGTTTAAAATGACATTAATAACGACAGTCATAATTGTCATGTGTTGGATAAAAATACTAAGCATCCCAAACTCACCTTTCTTGAGTTTAATTAGGATTTGTAGAGTTCGACTTAAATGCCGTTCAAGTCGTTCAAATGCATACACTATAAACCATAGCGACAACAGTTTGCCCAACTTTTCCAGCGACAATACGGATCCTAACTTTTGAAACGGTCAAATTTTTACCCTGTTTGTTGATTCAGTAACTTTTAAGTTACATTATATGTAAATAACTTTGTTTTATTCCATTATAGAATATTGAATAAATAAAATATAATAAATCATGTCACCATGAGTTCATTTGTAAATTGAATATATATTCTTTAAATTGTCGTACTCAATTACACTGAAACTTTTTTTATTGAAGTTAAAACGTTCATACTTGCATTGCACTGTTTGCACCTCTAGTAATGAATATACTCAAGTTTTATCCCAATACCAAATTGCAATTTTCAACACCTCGACACATATTTCAATTTTATTATTATTTTAATTTAACTCAAAAATCGGTCGAAAAAAGCTTCGGGTCAGTGAAAAAATTACTTGTCCTACATACTCGTAATTTTTTCAGTGTCCGTTACTTCCTTATTTCCAAGCAACTAAATTCAAATGGAAATGTTAACTTCGACAAAAAATCTCTCGTGTGATCATGAGTGATGAATCAGTTCCTGTAGGAAGAAAACTATTCAATGATGATGATTTTGACATCGATAAAAAGCTTCATCCTTTTTCATCGGGATAAAAATGGCGTTTTGTCAAGATTACTCGTTTTGGGAAATTTCGTCCGACCAAAACACAGAAATCCTTAAAACAATTGTGTTTTCAATAACTGCTCCTTCAGTTGTTTCAACGAAGACGATCATTGTTGTGCATTTATATATTATCCTTGTGATATATCCTGCCAAAACACACTAAAATTTTTCTTTTATTCGACAAATCTCTTTTAAACCAGAATTTTTCATAAGTTATTACCAAGGAAAAAGTGACATAAACCAAAATTGCTTGACCGGTATCGCAAATCTTTCCATGGCAGTGTTTCTCGTGAAATAGTTGATTGTCCAAATTATTTAATCAAAAATAGATTGCCGCTCGACAAAGAACCGTGTGTTTTATCATGTTATTTGCTCTCGTCAATTACCAAAGCAACCAAGTTTTCGTTCAAAATAAAAGTTTCTCCGATAAATTGAAAATCTCTTGCGGTATTCTGGACAAAATTTTCATCGGCAGTTTACCCCTACCTTCTTCTAACCACCTAACAAATATTATGTGAGGCATTAATGGCACTGAAGTTACTCCATTCTTTTCAGTTTATAGTGTGAAGCATTCTCGATGATTGGTTTTGGCGAATTTGATTTGGGAGAAAATTGTTTTTGCTCCAGAAAAACGTACACTTTTGTGAAAGCGAAAGAAAACTTATAACCAGTGTTTCTCCACTATGGCTTATACATTTTCATCTTTCGCTTGGGTGAAATTGAACAATTTTCGGGAAATAATAAATATTCTGCCCAAAGTTGAGCGATATTCATGAATAGATCGTGATGATCGATATGTAAATGAAATTTATTGTTTTCATAACAATAAGTTTTGTGATCTATACTTGGCTCAAACTATTTCACAATACTTTTTGCATAAAAAAAACAAAAAAAGGAATGTTATGACTTAAAATATTCTGAAATGTTCGACAATAATCCAAATCATTCCTAATATTCCAGAATAATCTAAAAGGCTCAAAAATAATAGAGAGTAATCTAGAATGTCCGAAAATAATCAGAAATATTCAAAATACTCTAGATGAAATGAAACACTCTAGAATGTTCTCGAATCAACTGCAAGGTTCTGGATGATTCTCGAAAACTGTGGAATGAAGTTGAACAGAAGCTGAGGAAGGTTCTCGAAAGTTTGACCACCAGAGAGGAAGCTGTGTGGTGGGAAATTTTCGGGAAGTTCTGGAAAATATTTTCGAAGCAATTATAAGGTACTAAAAAACCAGAAAAGAGCCTTCGGAAACAACTGTAAGGTGTGGATTACCCTGAAAATACAAACGAGTGAAGTTTTCAAAGGTATGGACACCAGGAGAGGAGATGTAGGGTGGTAGTCCTTCGAAAATTTCTGGAAAATGAGAACCAACATTTTATAATGTTCTTCAAGAAACTGTCAGGTTCTACAAAATTCTAGACAAGCATGGAATGATGCAAAACAAAGACTACGGAAGGTTCTAGAACATACTGAGAAAACACAAGTGAAAATATTCTTGAAAGTTTGGCTATAAGTGAGGGATTGTTACGGGTAGAATTTTGAATATATTTCCAGAATACAAAACAGAAAAATCTACAATTTTCTCGAAGCTTCTGGCAGGTGCTTTGAAATTCGAGAAAATAAAAAAGAAAAGAGGTTTTGGAGGATTCTGGGTCAATTAACTATAAAATCAGATGTGAAATTTGTGTAAGAATCCACTGACGTTCTAGGACACCACTGAACTGTGAAAAAAAAA
Source organism: Chrysolina haemoptera (assembly GCA_958298965.1). Taxonomy (NCBI): domain Eukaryota; kingdom Metazoa; phylum Arthropoda; class Insecta; order Coleoptera; family Chrysomelidae; genus Chrysolina; species Chrysolina haemoptera. The sequence goes on along the minus strand of OY282591.1, from coordinate 21,569,083 downwards.
CATGCCTAGTGAAGATTTTATAACCTCACACAGTTTCACTAGACACTTCCACCCATTTTAAATCATAAATCGTATATCATAGCAACTAGTCTGACAAAAAATTGTTCATTTTCACTGGTGAGGCACCCATACAAAGCAGGGATATTCGCAGTGGAATATTCTGTTCTTATCCTCATGAAATAAGAGGTTTGATATGAGGATATAATGATGGTAGCAAAAACGTCAAGAAGCTATTTCTCAACCTTTTTGCTATCAACAAGAAATAGCACCAACATTGAGAAAATTCTTGAGAACAAATTGGTATTTTCAACAAATTTTATAAAAATAACCATATTTTTCGGTAATCCTGAAAATTTGGATGGTACACCGAGAGAAATATCTATTACCTGTGATACAAAATTATATAAACGTAAAATGAATTCTGAATTGAAAAGGCGCCAGCATAGTTCGCTTTTCAGTATGATCAAGGTCTTTTTTTCAAAACAATTGTATTACTTTTAAAAGTCTCCCACTCAATAACGTATTTAAATATTGTTTTTTCAATACCATCTTTTAACTGCAATCGTGTTCTTTGTCAAAACTAAAAGGTGACCTTTAGAGACAAAAGGAACGTTTTGAAAAAAAGACCTGTTTCATGTTGAAAATGTTCACATTTTGCATTCATTCGAAAAAATTTAGTGGTTACAATATTTCAATTAGCAACTATAAGATTTTTTTGAAAAAATACCTGTATAACTAAATTTTTCTGAGTGTAATATACTGAACTTGTGATTGATCCTGGCTACCAAGAATAGAGAAGTAATCATCCATTTCGTTTCACCTGATTGCATTTAAGCTCTGCCGGATTGAGTTGAAAAGAAATAGGTCATAACCCATAACGGAAATTATTTGAAACTCGTCATGAAGCACAGTTTCATTTTTCTGATTTGTTTGTGCATAGTTTGACCTGTATATGTAACACTTATAATTCGAAAAAATTAAAATAAGGTATCTTCACTATTTGAAATTGGATGTTATTGTGTTAATAGTGGGTGTGGATGGTGTGGATTACCTGAGCGATTGTAGGGATGCCAGGAACCGGGATAAATAACATGAGGTTTTAGTGGTAATTTTGAAAGCTTTATGTTAATTTTTACCCATTCAACATAATTTGTTACACGTTTATACAATTTTCAGAGAAGGAACAGGCCTGAAGGCGTTATCTATGACGAGAACATTCAGAATCGTTTGTTATATAAAAAGGATATTTCTCAGCTGTTTTCCAAACTGTAAGACTTTTTCGCCTTACTGCAGTTCTCCACAAGGTCGTCTTTGTTACCATATGAAATATTGAATATCTCAAGACCTCCTGGCTTCCTTCAGGAAGAACACGATAGTTCAGAGTTCCTGGGGTACCTACCGGATACACTGCTTGAACACGAGACCAACTTCAATAGTAATGAAGTCAACCCTGAAGATGAAGCTGCAGCAGTTATAACAACTGTGGTGTAGCAGTCTTTTGAAGAAAAGACGTTGACCATTTCATGATGCGGAGAGTGCGGGACCAATAGTGAACTAGTGGACAGTTCCAGGGAGCTCCAGCTGTCCTTCCCGAACCAGTCTGAGAACCAAACAGTACAATCCTCGATGGAATATTACTAACAACCCAAAAAGTGAACAGGTAATAACCAGTATCACTGTCAACTGTGCAGCAGTTTAACAGACAACGAGAGGACCACCAGGATAGTGGAAGCACCAGCTAGATTGACACTTACTCTAAAACAATTTCGTTATGACCCAGCACCACACCAGCGTACCAAGCTCCTGCAGTTCAGATGAACACCTCACACTAGATAAGTGCCAATACGAGCTGCATGCGGCTGTATTCCACTGCAATTCGAGTGTGGATTCCGGCCACTATTACACGCTGGCCCGAGACAAACAGACTGGTTCAAATTCAACAGTTATCACCAGGCTTCGACTGGGTCATAGCCGTCTCACACATAGCCACATACTGAACCTAGGAGATGAACCAATCTGTCAAACATAGCAATACAACCTTACAACCAACCATATTTCACTCGGGTGCCCAGCATACAATTACAAGGGCCGACCATATGGAATGCCGTTAACTCTACACGAACTCCTCAATGAAAACTGTGATATCGAAAAATCAGTGAATTTTTTAAGAGACATTCAACTAGTTGATGAAATCTAATGTATGTTATCTATATATTTGCAATCCACTAATAAATACAAATAAATTAAAAAAACTGGTCGAAGCAGGAATTTCTTGCCATATATTTTTTTTTATCATTGATGGTAATTAGGAATTAACTTTATTTTTTATAATATCTAGAATATAAAATTCTAGAAATATCAGAGGTGACATGTGGTCGCCCCAAAGTCCATTATAAACAAGCTGTTTTTGAACTCTGCAAGCTATTTTTCGTCCTCCATTCAGTAACTTACTTTTCTGTGAACATTTGATGAAAAATCCTTTCCAAATATTCAATATCTTTTTCCATGAACAAAAAACAATGAGAGTGTTTTTTTATAAATAAATTTACTTCTACTTAATAATGAACATTAATTTTATCGATAGTTTCGTTCCTGGAAAATTGGACAAATGTAGAAAAGCATAATTAATTCAACAGAATCCAAATTTCATTGGAAAATTCTTCGCTTTTAAAGTTTGCAACTGCAGATATTAGATATACTTCTACAGACTTCATTATATAGCCGAATATGGTCATTGCAAATCACGTTTAGTAGGAGCAATTAGAGTTTGTGAATTTCCACAGAAATACTCCAACACATTTGATTTACTGCATCATAATTTACCCTAGTTTTTTAACTTAAATTCAGCCGAACTCTGTTTGAACTTAGATCATTCTCAAGTATTCCAGATATTTTCGCTGAATCTTTCAAAATTACTTCTTGATAAGATACAGCATGAAGATCAAGTAATTCCAATTTTTGGGCAGTAAAATATTTTTTCTTTCAGTATTATCATTGTATCGCTATTGTTCATTCATTGTGTGGACCATTTTTCATGTAATTCAACATGACATATTTGCAAAGATAAAAATCCAGAGAACTTTAGCGCAAGTGATTTTTTTTATACAGATGTAGAATGATTCATCTCTAAGATAACAACCATGCTTCAGTCAAAGATGTTATGTAGCGAGTTTAGCCGTCAGATTATTAGATCAAGTTACATTCTCTAAGAAAAATTCTCAAAAATGAAATAATCACTCATTATCAAAAATAATACCAAAACCCGCATTGTTTTCAATTTTGACAATCAACAAAGAAAAAAATGCCGTATCAATATGAACAAACAAACAATTGCAATGACAAATGTAAAAAAAATACCTGAATTTTTTCCGCGAACAATGTACTGTTTTTAACGAGAAATCTCAAGGCATTTGCCAAAAAACTGCTTCTGCAGGAGAATTTGAGAAGATAACTGATATCACACAGTAAAAAAAATTTGTTGTACCAACAATTTTTCTTGTTGTTTTGAATGATTTTTTGCAAAAATAACAAGATAAACGTTTATTTCGAAATAGCACCTTTTCAAATTAACAAAGTATTTCGATTGCAGTTTTAGTGCAAATAAACAAAACTTACAGTTGACAAAAAAAAATATCTTGGTTCAATAATATCCTGGGTGTTGGATCAATAAAACGCATTTTGTTCATTTAACAATAACAACAAATATCAACAGAAAAGTTTATTCATTTCAAATAATGTTTACTTTGTCACATGAATTCAGTTATTTTGTCCACTGAATCAATTCCATATTAGAAACAAATTACATATTTTGTTAATACAACAATTCCATTAACTTGCATGATCAAAGTTTTTATTTGAACAGAAATACATATTCTGCTGTTTCAACATTATGCTCTATGTTGAATGTACAAGGCGAAGACCTGAATGATCTTCATACCCAGAGTGCTTCTTCTACCTCACGCAAGGTGGCGCGACCTAGAACCCGTTCCATCGCGTAGGACAAGAGTAAGTAAATAGTAAGTCTGAGTGATGTAAATTGTAATGATCTGGAATAGGAACAAATGGCAGTCTTCACTCTTCAGTGATCTACCAGTACCATCTCCTTGTTTCTATTAGAAATGAGTGTGAAAGTGTGTTTTTAGATGAAAAAAAAAACGTGTGAATAGAATGATGAGGTTATATTGATACAAACAAGTTTTTTGTTAAATCCGCATAACAATTTTATTAATTCGACCATTTTAATATGTTATTGTAACTAAAAATTTTGTCGAATTGAAATACTACTGATTGATTGATTGATACTATGTTCAATTACATTGAATAGATATTTTATCATCTTGAAAATATATCGTGTTATCCAAATACTTCAACTAAATTTATAACTGAAATTTTTGTAACCAGATACACGTCATTTGTCTATTCAATTCTTAACTAAGTCATTCCAACAAATAAACTGAGTTTATAACAGCAGATACTGTATTTTCGTAACAAAATATTATTTGTTCTTTCAACCAATCACTATGTTTGGTTGACATAATAGTTCTTTACGTAAACAAAATATTCAATTGGAAAATAACAAAAAAAATTGTTGTATAAAAAACTTTTGCTTGCATATATAACAAAAATTAAATTATTGTCGTCGAATGAAAAACTTAATAACCAAATATGGAATATATGAATATTCCCAATTATTGCGAACCGTTATTTTTTACATTAGAGTAACAGCTAACCCAAGTAGTACAATTATTTTGACAAATGCATGTAATATTAGAACAATAATATGATATATTGGAAAAACAATGAAATGTCACATGGGCAAGAAAAAACAGTGAACATTCCATGATATAGGTCCAATATTTTGACAATATAATTGGTGAAATATTTTCAATGCCATATTGGCACTAATATCGCTGGTGGTTATTGTACCAGTAATGGGGCAATATTGGAACAATATTATGAAAATATTGGCAAAAGATTCAAACATAATATTGGCGAAAAAAAAATTCAATCATTTTACAGTAGTACTAGTCAAATATCACTTGGATACCAGTGATAATATTTTGAAGCAATAGTGGCCTCAAAAAATGGCGAATAACTCGGATTCTCACAATTACATTTCTCTTTCAAATAACTATTGAGTATACTGCCTTGGAAGTAGTTAATTGAATATTCGGCCAATATTGAAATTAATGTAGTGATACTGGGTTTTATTTGTAATATTGAATCAATATTATCATTCCAATATATGAGTGAGGTTTTCAAAAAAATCCTAATCAATAAGTATCGGTTTTGAATATTGCTGAAATATTCAACAAATGTGCCATCAAACGTGAACAAACAATATTGTTTTTTATCTCCAGATTCGACATTGTGAAAAGTATTGGGATTATTATGATAACTCTAAATTTGGAGATCATTTGTAGACATATTGTTTTATAGATATTGGTATATAAAAATTATTCATCCAATATTGTCTCAATATTATATACAGAATCGGAAAGTCTTTATCGGGGTATAGACAAATCTATGTGAGCAACAAGGAACGCAATGATATGATAATACCACATAAATAAGAGAGACGCACTACTGTATGACTCCCCTACTACCTCGTCCGACGAATTAACATCCACGTCGAGATCCCTTGCTCGAGCGAGTCGAGGAAAAATTATAATGCTCTCTAAACATAATAGCAAGCTATTCTTTACGCTCCTATGAAACCAGCATACCCCGATGAAAACTTTCCGATACTGTATGACAATCTACATTCAGAGTAGGTTTAGCCAATATTCGACCAATATTATTAATATACTACTGTTTTTCAAATATTAACCGATATTGAATAAATATGAATTTTACATTTACGATATATCTATGTCATCCCAATATAAAATCAAGATTCGGCCAATATGAGGTACTATCTGCATAACACAAATAAAGAATCTCAACTTTGTTCTACAATTTCATGAATGAATGAATACCTCGACCAATTCATTCAATCCAAAATTTCTTGGAATATGTGCTTTTTTCAGTAGAATACGAATAATATGATGGAGTCGAGCCATATTTTCTGCAAATGAGAGTGTAATATTGGTGGAGACCATATCCAAGCGGATATCAGAAGTGTCAATATATTTGACATAAATATGTTTCAGATCCTTACCGCGCGTTCAGAAAATATTCTGTTTAACGAAAAATACATTATTTTAGCATACTTTGTATTCTTCCTGTTATAAATGTTGTTGAATTAACGTTATCATTATTATTTCTGCTTTGAAAATTATTCATTTCAAATAATGGTGGACGAGAGGGTTTGATGTCGTCGAGTAAAACTACATTTTTATCAAGACTCGTTGCTCCGATCGACTTTCCACACGAGTACTTTTATTCATAAAATTGTCCAAGTAACCTTATTTTGTTGAAAAATATCGAAAAATATCTGTCATTTCAAAGTTTTGGGGTGTGGACCATCGGGGGTAGTCCGTTCCTGACTTTGTAGCAAATCAACTGACTCCTGCATGAAAGCTCATCGAAGGAATTCATTTGTTTAGTCAATTACCAAAATTTGGATGATTTTGAATATTCACTTGAAAAGTTATCAAAGAAAAACATTTTTCATTTTGTAACTTCGAGGGCCCGTAACTTGGTTACGAAGACTTATAGGAAAAAAAGTTATATGAAGTACTGGTGATATTTTGACCCCATCTATACATTCCCGAGAGGAAAAGAGGAAGTCCAGGGACACCCTGTATATAGGCTGAATTTAAATTACGGAAAATTATATAGTGTGCTCCCCCTCCAGAAGAAGTGGAAAACTGAGTGAAATTTGGGGAACACAAATTACGTTTCGTATTTATAGGAAAACGCTGCCTCTGAATATGAATATCCCTCAGTTAACACTAGACTGACCAGAAAATTTAATATTCTCTTAGTGAGGCGTATTTGAAGGTTGGCGAACAAATAAATGTTATTAATCATCACAGTACACACAGTTTCATTTTTCGTAATTGATCATAGTTCACCCAGTATAGCACTCACCATTTCCTACTAGAAAACGTTACAAAATTGTTTCCTTTTCATCAATGAAAGTGCTATGCTACGCGAGGAGATAGATGTGATGGATACCCTACTGATTTCAGATAATCGGTCACATGCCAATAAAAACCCCCAACACCTTCTCACAAAGCGGTCGAGCATCCGAAAGAAACTAATCTATCAACCTGGTGATCTACCCGCCCTCTGAACTACTGATTTCCACGTCCAGCCGAGGGAAATTCCGATTTCCAATTTCGAAGGTGTCACCATCGTTCCCAAACTATTCAGGCGAAATTCAATCATAAAAAAGCATGACGTTGATACGACTCGCACGACCTGGATATGAAAATCTCGAGGAGAATGACTGGCCCATCTAAGAAATGCGTTTTAATAAGATTTCCACGCAGAAGTCTCATGAACCCCGCCGTCAATTACTTTTTGCGGTTATTAGAGCTCTCGAGGGTCCATTTTCATGGAACATACGAGTATGATCCTCGCATTACCTTCGAGTTAATGTTCATTGACACTGTTATTATAACTGGCTTTGACAAGCACGCAGGGATTCAGTCTGGAGTCTGAATGGGTCACTAACTTCTAGTACCTTGACTGGAGAGCGATTTACATCAATGTTTTTTATTAAGATGGGGACTTGAATCAATTGGATTTGATGGCCAAATGCTAATGACACAGTAAATTACAAAGGGGGTTGATACACTTCAGAGCCGGATTTGTGGGGGAGAGGGTGGCTATGGGACTATTAGCACCGGTGGTAAATTTTGAGAGGCGTTAAATTTTAAATGGCGGCAAGTAGCAAGCAGCATTCCAAAGTGAAACAGATAATAGATATTTGCAGATGAAGATCGAAAATGTTACCGTAGTGACATAAATATCTTGGAGTTTGAGCTTGCCAAGATGTGTCAAATTAACAATTATAGTCACTGTTTATAAGAATGAGTTAGACCGACTACATAAACAAGAAAACAGAGCAATGAAGAACATATTAAAGTTACCAAGAGATACACCAGTTGGTAATATACTTATAGAATTGGAATGGATATCTGTAAAAAATTACATATATATACCTGACCTGACCTGATTTAGCCAAGTTTTAGTTCCTAAACTAGCCGAGATATTTAGTTGGAACAAAATCTATAATTTTCAGCTGTGAGAATACTCTAAAATAACAGCATAATTTTATTTCATTACGAAGAGCTACCCTTAAAAATTCACTCCTACTGTAAAATCTAAAATAGCACCCTGTACATTCTTTAACATATCCTTATAGAATGTCTAATTCTAAATAGCTGATTTTTAAATTTTAAATTCCTGATTACCCATAAAAATTTTGTTAAACTGAAAATCGTCGATGAAACATTTTTGACACTTTGGTCAAAGTAAAGTCACTAAGATCTTGCAAGTTAGCAAATTTTGTGTAAAAATGCCAAGTTTGTTTATTGCTGAAGAATCCGTTGATTTGATTATTAGTTATGGGGAATGTTTGAAAAATAGAAGAAGAGCTAGAGCGGTAATCGCAGGAATTTGTAACACCTTGAAATAAAGTGAAATCGTTACTTTTCTGTTTTTTTTATCGGATTCACAACTTAAACAAATTTTTATCGGTAACTAGATTACAGTAAAATATCAATTTTCTGGTGAATTTAGGATCAGACATTTTATAAGAATATGTTAAAAAGTGTTAAGGGTGTTATTTGAAATTTTACAGTAGGCATGAATTTATAAGGGTAGCTGGTCGTGATGAAATTAAATTGGGCTGTAATTTTAAAGTATTCTCACAGCCGAAAATTATAGATTTTGTTCCAACTGAATATCTCGGCTAGTTTAGAAACTAGAACATGGCTTAATCAGTTTGGGACACTCTGTATATTATCATACCATGATACTAGTCTACGAAATCTATCACAATCTACCACCGGATTACCTAATTAAAAAAAATATTAATATAATGAAAACTATCACATTATGTAATACAAAACCCAAAAACGCTGGTGAATGTTCAAAAAATTGTGTTTACAACATACCTTGCTCGTGTGGTAAGAGTTATATAGGTGAAACATCAAGACCATTGATTGTGCGCCAGGAAGAACATAAAAGTTGCATCAGAAATCGAAAAATAATGGGTTCGAAAATATCCGAACATATTCTAACATCTGATGGCGATCATATGATGGAATGGAATAATACCAAAATTTTATTGAGAGAATCACACCAAGAAAAAAGAAAGTTGAAGGACACTGCGTGCATTCTTTTATCGAACAACTGCTTCTCAACCAATTCCATCGAAATGGACCGCACCTGGTTACCCCTCCTTAGAGATGAAATAAGAACTAATAGAATGGTGATTAATTGATACCGAACACCCTATGGATCAAGATACCAAATATCAATCAAAAGAATGTATGACAGATTTCATTTGACTCTGTCAAAGAAAGGTCTTATTACCAAAATCGCAATTCAAATTCAGTTTCCTCAGCGTCTTTTTAAGAATTTTTGATAACGGAGACAGATACAGCCTCCGAAACGTCAACAGTTTTCAAAAAAATAGAAGTATTCTTTGTTAATTCGATCTCATTTTTTCAGATAGGCAAATTCAGTGTAGGGTACGTTACTGACAAAAAATTAATTTCTTTCAAGACAGCAGTCTTGTGAACGCAGTAACTTATCGGGCAAATTAATTAATTTGCCCTTCTACACTTGTACAGATTTCTTTGGATTAAAAAAAAAAAAATTTCATTTTCAGATTGTGGAAGGTCATAAACCCAAAAAATCATGTCAAGAACTGGATTTCCTCCACAAAATAAAACTTTCAATCAATATTTAAAAAATATATTGGTCTTTTCCTCAGCGTTGATATTGTTCTATATTCCTTGGTTAGTGGATGAAATGAGCTGGATGTGAAATTTCTTTCCATGACTTTGGCAGGTAACCAAAAACAGCGGTACCCAATAGGACACCCAAGAGATTTATGTATATCGTTGTAAGCCTCTATCTACGATTCGATTGTCTCCTTGCACATCATGTTTCTTGCTTCATTATATTCCGATCTGTTCTCAGGGCCCTAACTTTACAACCATCGATGGTTTGCTAACTTTAAAACCATCGATGGTTTGCTGCATGTTCGAAGGCTACAGCTCCAAGGTTTATCAGCTGATGTTCTCCTTTACGTGTTGGGTACATACGCTTGCATCCCCAGCAATATGATCCAGAAATTGTCTCAGAGTATTCTGTTGGATCTCCAGAAGAGAAACACACCCTTTTCGGTAAAAATGCTGAGAAAAACATGTCAGCTGAATTGTAGTGTCATTTGAGAAGGGTCAGCCTTGTGCTGCTCGATGGTGTAGAAAAAATGCAAAGACTGCATATGAGGTTGTGGTCGGAATTCCCAAGTGGAGCACAAACTTCTATACCGTATGGATCAAGATTTGTGAATATTCCAATTTCGAAGATGTCACCATGGTTCCCAAAACAACTTGGAATTCAATCATAAAAATCATGAGTTAACATTATCTGGATATGAAAATTTCGAGAATGAACACAGCCGTCAATTACTTTTTGCGGTTATTAGAGCTCTCGAGGGTCCATTCCCATGGAACATACGAGTATGATCCTCGCTTTACCTTCGAGTCGATGTTAATTGTTATTATAACTGCTTTGACAAGCACGCAGGGATTCAGTCTGGAGTCTGAATAGGTCACTAACTTCTAGTACCTTGACTGGAGAGATAATGGAACCGTAAATCACAAAGGGGGTTGATTCAGTTCAGTGCCGGATTCAGAGGGGCTATAGGACTATTAGCCCCAATCAGTACATTTTGAAATGCGTTAAATTTTCAATGGCGATAAGAAAAAAACAAGTGGCAATCTTCACGAACCGCGACCACCATATCTGAAGGACTGTAACCCCTCCCAGCAAGCACACAAATATTACCTGTCTGTAACATAATGTCACACGAGGCATTGAACATCCCATGTTATGTACTCCAAATGTTCGTGGGAGCTTACTCCACCAAATTTCCACAACAGTAATGTCTCACTATATACGTGTAATTTCATCACATAATTCCTGTGTGATGTTGCTAAATGTATCTCGATGTTATTTTTCAATATTGGTGTAATTTCCATATTATACTCTATTGTTTCGTTACATAAGATTGATTTTTGAGCTAGTGAGTTGTTATTTTTAATGAGACTATTTTCCTAGTTCCCATATCCCATAACAAATAATTTTTCAGGAAAACGAGTCTTCCAAAAGAAAACTGAAAATTTCATCAGACCATATCTCGAAAATCGGCCTATGCAATGTTTTCATTTGTTTCCTTCCCTCTTGGATCTGAGACAGGACGGCTCCAAGTCCTACATGGCGTCAGTGCCCAAAATGAATTTTCCATTGTGTTAGAGATAGCTCAGGATCAGTGATCAAGGCTTCTTTCAGCTTTCTGAAAGACCCTTGGAATTACGGGGACCACATGAATCGAGTCTGCCCGTCTGTTTAGTGTATATGACAACTCCGAAGCTGGTGGATGGCTTTTGGAATCGGTCAGTCTCTGACAACTTCATTTTCATGTTATGAAATTATGGACTTTCACGTACAGTTGTGTGCATGAAAAAGTCGTACAGTAGTTAAAGGCCATTGTGAGCCAGATTTGTCAATTTTAATTAAATCATCGACTTTGACAAGTAGAGTCAAAATTCAAACTAATTTTGTCAGTAACGCGCTTTCAAATTTTTTTTAGCTCAATTAGTTAGTGCAATACAACCCAAATAGTGCAATGCCTTGTACGACTTTTTTATGCACACAACTGTACGCCAATTTCAACATGTAAAATATTTATTATTTTACATGAAGTAATACCAAATCAACAACTCACCGATATAATAACTGTACGAATGACTCTAATAGAGAGTTACCTAAGGCATGGATAGAATCTTCCAGAATAAAGTGCCTGAGCCAATGTAAAGGACACAACCTAGGCCACTTCAACATAATGGAGGTCATAAAAATCGACACATCTGAGGTGACGTTGGGAAAATGACCTTCTGATGGATTGATCATACACCACCATCACAGGATGGGAAAGTCGCATCAAAGGCCATACCAATGCTGTCAATAGTGAACATTTGGTACACGGACGGTTCTAATTCAAGGTGAGGCTAATGAGGTGAGGGCTGGAAGGCACGGTTAGAGATTGAGGCAAAACATCAATCCATGGTCATTCTCGCCAACAGTCAGGCTGTATTAAAGGCCCTGCGATCATGCAGGTTTTCTTCCAAACAAGTTAGTGATACTCTCGAAAACCTCAGCGACTTAGTAGTACAGAACGAGTTGAAACTGGTCTAGGTACCAGATCACAGGGGCAAACGAGAGAATGAGAACGCAGATGCCCTAGCAAGAGCGAGGGCAGCATCAACTCTCATCGGACCGGAACTTGCCTGTGGAGTCTCGTTTGGGCACAGGACACAAAGAAATCGGTTCAGAACTATCGTCAGTGTTTCTGCTAAAGCGCCTCCGGCAATAGTCACAGAAAGATGATGATGGTGATGGGGCTAACCGACCGACTTTCAAGACATGTTCTCGAACTGAGCCAGATTTCTTTTGGGAAATTAGTATGACTCTTAACAGGGCACTGTCACTTGAGAAAACACCTGCATATGCTGGGTATAGACCACACTATGCAGGTTCTGTGATGAGGATGAATAAGCAGCCTACCACATAAATTTTGAATGCGAAGCCTTCGCATGAGGAAAAACCTCGTGGAAAATCTCCAGAAATTCTTCAGAACATCCGGACAACTAACGAGATAGACATGACAGCGGGGAGCTGAAGCGTTCTGCACAACATTAGCCACCACCGCCAAGCAATGATGATGATAATAATAAAACTCAAACTCAATGGACTACTCAGATGACCAACCCACAGATACTTATTGAGATAACGAATGTCAAGTATTCGACAGTGAATATTTCAAAATCTCTCTTGAGAATGCCAAAACGTCAAGAACACCATGTCACTAACGTCGCCCTAAAAACACGGAAACATCATCATATGAATGATATCTCCATTTGTTTCATGAAGGTCATATTTGGTGAAATCACTTATTTTAATGAGTCCTACATCCTGCTGGAAAAAGATGTATAACTTTCGAGAAAACCCTGTATATTCTTTGGTTTTTATGCTTCACAAGTCTTGTATATTCGGTTGAACAATGGATTCGTAGCTTAATATGGCGGAAAGTCACTAATCTGGATATTCTCCAAGAAATAGTCAAACTGATTGCCATTTACCAGAATATCAGCACATATATCAATTTGGAAATGGTGTTCTCAAAATGCTTCAGATTAAATCTGCAATTTGACCTCGAGCGGGAGCAATTTCAGTCAGTTTATCGTCGGCGCAATGTGATTTAATAATTCGAACTTCGTAGTAGGAGAGGTGAGATGGAATTTTCGGCTTGTTATGTTACATGTTCCACCCAGCAGACAAATTGGCAATCATGGAAAATTCAATAGTTTCAGCAGTGGGACAAAGTTTTCTAAACGTAAATGGGCGTAAAGAACTATGTTTATTGTTGATAACTAATTTTCGTGACCTGAATACTTAATTGATTTCGTGATTAAAATGGGCGGTTCGTTAAATCACAGTACTATGAAACTTTCCAGACTGTTTGAAATGATTATGTAACGATTCATCTACAACTTGGTGAATTCTTCATACCTGAAAGAATTGAAACCAATCTTGCATATAATACATCATGTCTGTAATGATATGATGCTTTTGATATGAGTCACCAAGTTGATAAAATTCATATGGACTTGCAGAAAGCTCTTGACCAAATAGAATAGCGTTACGATATCGGAGACGGTTGGACTTGAAATGTTGGTTGAGTTAGGCCTACAAGCTCGTGCGCTTACTTCTCTGGAACACTCTGTTTCATGAATTTATCCCAATCGTTCCATCATTAGCAGTTACATCGAGAGAGGCCCATTGATCTCAGTTCCACATCCATTTTTCGTCACTTTGGAGACGTGCCATACGTCTCTTTCCCAGGGCGCGTTCTTCCAATTAACGGCAGGACTTTGGAACTCACCGACTCGAAAGATGTTTCCTGAGGCGTACTCCTACAGAAATTCAAGAAGAATATCAAATCCTGAATAGTTCCCCTCGGCTTTCACGGTATTGTCTGAAGAATATAATTGTTTTTCTCCACGAACATTGCAGGATTTGCTAATTCTGAAATCATATTTGGTAACAAAATACTATAATTCTCTTTATTGAGTTTGAAGGAATATTCTATCCCTCCGTTCCTATTCAACTGAAATGTATTTGTTCCATTCTCTCCCTAGGGATAGAATAGTATATTCTTCAACTTGCGTATAATGCTCATTATACGCGAGTAGAAGACTATACTTTCTCTACGACTACACGAAAATTTATAAATTTAAAGCTCAGTTGGTAGTATTTATAGGCATCTATCGAAATTATTGACTTTATTATCCAAAAATTAGTATAAATTACAAAGTAATATATGGAAGAATATTGAGGGGAAAAATAAAAAAAAAACTTCCACCAGTAGGATTCGAACTCACGCTCTTATAACAACCTTTAACTTTTCCGCGGGTCCGTACCACTGAACCACACAGGTACTTACAAAATTTGTTCATGACATATGACTAAACAAACTAACTCTCTTTGACCGAAAACCGAAATTGTGTAGAATGTTCAGATAAATATTATTCGAAATACCTTTGTTGCAAGAAGATTTCATCAAGAGCTAAAGTTAAAATTAAGAAAGGAAAGAGTCAATCTGACATTTGCGGATGCCAAGCCGTGACAAGTCCAATGCAGCAAAACCTTCTTGAGAAATTTGTTTTGATACACTTGCTGTTTTGTCATTGGTCTAAACCTCTCAGTTGTCGTGGATTCTGAAAATTCTGTGATTGGCCGAGTGCTGTTGAATAATGAGTTAGGATCCACGGTGTCTTAGAATCATCTTTATTCTTCAACTAATAATCAATATGTAATCAATGTAGAATACAATAGTCGTAGAGAAAAATATTCCCACACTAACTGCACTAGCAATAATAACGTTATTCTCTGTCATCTAGATCGTTGACATAGCTTTTAGAGTTTTCAAATAACTTATTTTTTTTGAATAAATAGACCACTTAGGAACTGGCGATGATTCACGATTTTTATTGCAGTGTAGTTCGCTGCAGATAACATGGTGTAATGTTGGGTTATGAATACTTGTGATATGTAGGTACCAAATTTTTAAAATTGACACATTTATTTTTTGTTGTGAGATAAGAGTTCAAACCACAACTAGAGCAAATAATTTACCTTTTTTATTAGAAATTTTAAATTTTATTATTGGATAATGAAAACTTTTGTTGAGTATATTTTATACAGTATATTTTTTTTTAATTTTTTTAGAAAATAAATACTTTAGGTTACTTATCCCATGGTTTATTTATTTAAAATAGGCGCTGGTCTCCTGAAAAAATGCATTTAAAAAGTTAACGCAGGACGAACTTCATCGGTACACTGATTAGATTTATGTTGAATTTTAATACTCTAAATTTTTCCTTGGATTTTTGAGTAGGATCTAATAAATATAATTGAAACGTGTTCAACTCATTTAGTCAAACAAAGCATCGTTCAACAATAATTTCAATCAACCAACCGTTTATGGCGAGAGAGTAGAGTATCCTTTCGAGTTGGAACACAAGAGACAACAAATAGATGCAAGTTGTAATACAATATTTGTGAGGGGAAGTAGTTGTGGACTGTCAGATATTTTCCTAAGTCTTCATTTTATGGAATTCACTTGAAACCGACTGCACTTTTCAGCAGTTGAAACGTCGTGATTTGGTAATCGTGGAGAATTGGTTCTCTCCTTTATTATTTTATACTTTGGACAATGAAATAGTAATTTATGTATCAAGTGAGTAAAGTAAAAAAACACTTTACTCACGAGTTTTATACAGTATTTTTTCTACAACTGTCAAAAAAAATAACCAATTCATATTTTTTTTGCAAATATGAAATGAATTTGGCATATTTTTATTGATTCATTATTCGAACAAAGTTCGAAGAGTATGCCGGAGAGTGAGTTTCAAACAAATGAAACGAATAATTTCGAAAGAGTCGAAATCCCTTTCTCTTCACACTATCTCGCAAAATGGAAAATTTCAAGCGAATATTAAAATAACATATTCATCGAGGTCAATATTATTATTATTAATGTTGACTTGACTTTCGAATAACTAGTCCATCGAAGTAACTTTTCATTTTCTTAGATTTGTATTCAAAATAAATAAACAATCCTCGTGAAGCAACGAATAACTTTTTCTTTCTTTGAACTATGTCAAGAAAATCTCATATTTGCACTATCCACGATTTTCTCCGTTCAATCTTCAGCACTTTTCATTTCTACTTGAATTAAATTTATAGTTATCAAGAATTCGTTATCTGGATAAATGCCCAATTTCACAAATTCCATTAATTATTGTTGTCAATAAGTTGTCAACTAGTTTCTGACGGAAAACAGCCATAGCTACCTTGGATTACCTAGTGTAGATTAGGTCCAATTAATAGTTCCTTAGAGGTATATGCTATTATTGTGAATATATTCGCCTCGATAGTTTGAAATTTTGATAATACTTATTTAATAGTAAGAATGATAAGAATATTATTAGTTGCCAAAGAAAATGAGAACTGGCTTTATGCCAGGATTTCGTTATTATTCGGATCTGTCACTGTTGTTGCATAAAACATCAGTCGGTTGTTTAGCAACAGCCGTTAAAAAAAGTGCCCTTTTTTTACGCTTCTCCGTTTAATAATGAAATCGTATGTAGATAGTGAAATATTGTAATACTTTACGCACACAAACCACACAAAAAAGTGGAATTTTTTTGGCAGTTGTAGAAAAAGTCCATTACAACCTTTAGTCAAACAAAGCATTGTCGACCAATATCAGATCATTCCTTACTCTGGATTTGATCATTCTGCGAAAACTAGAAAAGCTGAACCACTTATATAAGTAGTAGAGAAAATATTTTCAAAGGGATTCCGAATCCAGGACTTTCCAAACATTGGTATAGCAATAGTGACCGATTTATAGTCACTATCGGATTGCACTCAACAAGGGTAAATGCATAACATAGATTTGTAAGTTTTTGTATGCTGAAACGCAAACTGTAGTGTGGCACTGAAGATTCAGTACCTATTGTGTATATTGACATTCAGCACGGAAGCTGAGTTGAAATAATATTCGAGAAGCAAGTTTCATTATGGGTGAATATCGCAATTTTCCAAAAGGATTAGGTATGTTTCATTTTTGCCAACACTTTTCTTCTCTCGTTTCTGAATTTGTTGATCACGAATAACTGCAGATCAGAATAGAACAAATTCGACGTATTTCATTCCATGACGTATCCCGTCTGACTGAGCTGACTATTTCACTCATCTTAAAATTCTCACATAATCTGACCAATCGCAAACCAATGACAATTTGTGTTATCGCGATAACACAAATATATAAATATAGCTGTATTTGTCAAAATGAGTCGCTTCGGTGCAAATTCAAATGAAATTATGAAGCAAATCATTATGATATTGATGATTGTAATAATTTGTTTATAATTGTAATATATTGTTCGTATTTATAATGAAGAAACTTTAGTCGTGAAATGGTCTAATAAAATTCCGATCGAGATTGGATTTATCTCATGAGTCTGTCTTTTATTTCTGAACTCAACTGAATTGTTTTGTCCGCAGGACGAGTGTTGTTAAGTAGGTAAGTAATCTTTTCAAGTTTTTTAACAAAAGTTTGTTTGAAACCTGTAACAGTGAAGCGGTATTACGATTATTAATGAAATTTACAAAATTTCCATTTAAAAAAATTAGCAACACAAATTCTAAAATTGAATTGTATGTACATAGCAGAAATATTTTGACTGAAAACAATATTCCAAAAAAATGTTAAAACTTGCTGAGTTACTTGTCAAAAATTGCATTTTTAAGTCGTATACAAATCCACCAAATTTTATTAATAACTTTCTCCTTTCTAATTTATTTAATGATTCTTTTTCAATGAAAACTAGAGAAAATTGAAAAAATCAACTATCTGAATGAATTAAATAAATAATTTTTATACAACTCTTAAAAAAGACGTCATTTTGTATTAGAATACTTTCACTGAAAATGTGATTTTCGTCGCAAATGAGAGAAATTCTCATGATCTAGTGATTTATTTATATTTTCAAACATTTTTCGCCCTCATATATAATGTTTTGACGACTTTGAATTATCAGTAAACAAAGAAAGGAATTATGTCTGTAATTAGAATTAATTATTTTAACTTTTTTTTTAATTAAAAAGCAAAATATAATAGTAAAAATCCCGTGACATGTCATGTGAAACCAATTTATATCTAGTTGCCTGGTTTCATCAGTTTGACGTTTTTCATTCATTGTTAGATTTTCCAAATTCACCACCAAAAATAGCAAATCAAGCTGAGGAAACCACTTTGGATTTATTACCAATAAAATCTAAAAAGAGATTTAAATCATAAGGTAATGTTTGAAGAAATTTGGTTAACTTTAATTTGGAATAAAATATTTGTCCGACGTTCTTTTTAAGCATATTATTATGATATATATATATATATATTTATATATTTCACTCATCGAAAACATTTTGAAGCTCGTGAACATTACCAGACCATCTGTGCCTCGGCTGGTAAACTGTTCTCACGCTTCAAAAAATGTAACTTCTGTCACTTGTAAAACAATATACTATAATAAATTCAACAAAAAGACATTTTAGTATATTATACTAAAGAGATGTTACAATGAATACTATTATTTCTGAAGGTTATTACGAGCGAGCGAAATGTATAATTTTTTCTGCGCGGGAATAACGAACTACTTTATATTGCAAATATCACACCTATAATATGTATATCATACAGGGTGAACTACCAGCACTCACTGAAAATTAAATGGGATAATTTTCTGTCAAGTGCGAGAGCACCTGTAAAATTTGAGAGATATTCGTGATGATTTAAACATTTTTTCAAAATCTTCAAGTACAGAATCGAAGAAAATTGATGACGGGTTGTTCAGGTTTTCCTAATTTTTCTTGGTTGTACACCATTGCCCACTGAGTGTATAGTCACAAATGAAATCATCCCACGATATAACCCGCTTCCTTCAGATAATCAATTTGAAAACCCTTGAGGCAGGGCCAAACTGGTCTAGCCCGGCGGCACGTGCCGCCGGCACAACCCGTCAGCTGTTGCCCAAGAAAAATTAATAATAATAAACAGCCTTTCGAGGCCGCTAGCATCCGCCGCCGGCATAATTTTTCTAGCGGGCAAATGTCGGTACAGATCAAAGGAATTTCAGACGGCTACACGGGCAGGCTCTGTCTGAACCAGTGCGAACATATGATTTAGGTCAATTTTGAATATCTGTATCGAACGGTACGAGATTTTGAAATGATACGGTTACGGAAAATACCCAAGATGATGGCCTCATTTCCAAATCCTGTGCTTCCTCTTAGTTTTTTTTCTTGGTAATAATTTTTAGGGCCATATACCCTCAACAAAATTTCGTCGTCAAACATTTTTTGATGATGAAGCCGACAGATCTGCCCAGTTTGGTGGAGTCGAATTTAGGTCCACGGCAAAGCCGCCGCAAGCCGCGGAATTTTGTGCCGGTGGCAAGGCCGTAAAAGCCGCCGGACTCCACCGCGGAACTCCACCAAACTGGGCTATTTGGTGGAGTTCCGCCTTAATAGTTTCAGGTTTAAACATTTTAAAAGTACTGCCAATGGTGCAAGTCTCTATGTCACCCGTCAGAAATATCGTCACTCGTCCATTTATTTCGCAATAAGGTGTACAGTACTGTGACTGTATATTGATTTTGATTTTCATTCTTTTCTAACCGATATCGTTCAATATGCCAGCGTTTACTTCCTGCGAATATTGTGAAATTATTTTAGGTTATTCGACAGCGATATTCGAAATTTTACTTCAATTTTCCTGTCGTGGATGTAGTGTTGTGTTTTGTAAAAAAATATTTATTTTTCAAATTTCGTATCGGGAGTCGCGCTGAAATTTCATTCCGAACTACACACTTTAGTCTCATATAGGTGCAATAGGGATTCTGGCTTCCGGTTGTCAATGCGTGAAAATCTTGGAGCAAATTTTCAAATTTTACTTAGTTTTACACTTCTTTTGGTGGGGAGATCACACTGTACAATGTTTGATACATGGTCGTAATTCACCCTGTATATTAGTCGTATATACACAAATACAATAACCTGTGGTGTATCGTATGTGATATCTGGTTATACTCGTGAAATATCGAACCCACTAATAGCATCATCCACAAAACGGCTTTTTGTCCTTGTCTCCTTCGAATCTGAAATGATTAACTGAAATGGCGGAGAAATTTATATTCAAATGAAATAACCGCAAAGCGTCTCGCATAACCGAATTTCTCCTTAGCCTAGTCTATAACGACTTTTTGTCGAACGTCGAGAAGTACGTTTATTTGCCCGCGATTCAGATTTGTGGTTAACACAGAAAACCGTTTTTGCGACTTGCACGTCGGCTTCGGATACGATGGTTTTTGTTATGTCAGTTGAGAGAGTAGAGGGCTGCGTGTCCACAAAAAGCTCGAACGAAATATTCCTTCACTGTGAACTGATTTTATTGAATATAGAACGCAAAATTTCTTTTTATGCGAGTGTCATGAAACATGAAGATTAACGGATTTAATGGCGTTCCCAAAGTGTGACTTTTTTGTACATATTTAATTCACGGCCACATTATTACATGTCCATCACTTGACGGCTTTAGGAGGACAAATTCGTTTTGACTAGACACACTTAATTTGCCTGATTGAGTTATTTACCCATAAAACAAAAGAACATATTTCGTTTTTATTAGTTTATTTAAGTTGTTTTCCGTTCCTGTCGTTAATTTATTATTTAAAATGAATAATCAATACACAAAAATACATTAAGAACACAAAGAGAGTTACAGTGATAGTGACAAATAGTCTATTAGAGAAAGTTATTAAGCCACCAATGCAGGGAAAACGGTAAAGTTTTAAAATTATTAATGTTATGGTCCACAAACTCGATGTAATAATCTACTTTTATGGTGAGAACAAGTAGTATTTTCCCCTATACCTACCACACACGTAATTTAATTCCTAAGATGCGTATTTCGATAACCGAGCTATCTTCATCAGTAGCCATTACTGAACAGTTTAGTAATGCCTAGTCATGAGATTTCAATGTACACAACTCTACCTGGCTCAAATTTTCCAACAAAACAGGTCGTCCAGCTGAGGCCTTCGCTATCACGTATTGATCGAGCTACCCACACGCATTCCTGATGCCAATAACCAGTATGCCAATACACTGGATCTTTTTCTCACCAATCACACAGTTTAGAACACTTGGGGACACAATCTAATTTCCACCTTTTGCTCTCTTTCTACACCATCCAGCAGCACAAGACTATGGCACTATAATTCAGCCGACTGGGATGGTTTTGGCAAGTTTTTTTGGCATTTCCCTTGTAGGGATTCAACACAATGTGCCAAGACAATTCCTGAGATCATAACACTGGGGATGATGCAACCTATGTACCTAACGAATATCATCTTATTAATTCCGGTTCAGCAGAAACTACTCCAGAGCTGTCGCTTACTAGCAGGCAAGATACCGTCGGTGGTTGGAAAATCATGGCCCCGGGACCAGATCGGCATATGTTGAAGCAAGTAGCATCTGTATGGAGACAATCAAATCCTCGAAAGAGGATTTCAACGCCAAGATACGATTAATACGAGCGTGTCTGCCCGCTGGCAGTGTTTCAGCCCGGTTTGCGCAGGCTGTAGACCTCTTACCGATTACCGAAAAAAGATCTCTCACTGACAAGGTATATTATAACTGTTCAGCATACACTTGTGAAATCAAGATTTTCCTATCCAATTAGTTCTTTGCCACCCCTGATAATACAAGAGATCTTTACTTTGTTATAGCGCTTTTAGTTTTCGAATGATACGCTCACTAGTATTTTTTTATAAAATCAGTAGGTATTAATATTTTTTCCATTTTAAAAAATAGGAACGGGAACACTCATTCAACCAAAAAAAAAATAATCACATGCGCTAGCATCCATGCGTCTTCACATAATCGTTTCTGACGTAAATAATCACAAAATCCTTATTTTTCTGTACTGTTCACTTCAGACACGTATGAAATGTAAATCAGAGAAAATTTTTACCAGTATCATTTCAATTTCCGTCACTCATTTTGAATGAATCAATATGTAATATGACACATGTTTGAACACGTGCTTCTGAAAGAAGACAAAAGTATAAAGAATTTATACATTCATTTTGAAAACGCGTGTCTGAAACTGACTGATAGAAACCTTTCAGCTCTAAATAATCCGGGAGTTTGTATAAAAAATAAATGACCAACTATTTTAAACTGAATGAATACAAATATTTGAAAAAAAAAGATGAAATATGGAGTAATTTTATCAACTTTTCAGCGTTGTAAGATTTAACAATGGGTTCTAAGGGGTTCCGTTCGTTGATGAAATAAGTTCTGATAAAGGCACGTGAACGTTTATAGGCTAACGGCAAGATAATGGAAATGCTTGCTATTATTCAGAAAAAAATTGACCATAAAACAACTTCTCTGTGCTGTTTCATAGACACGAGTGTGGTCGTGAGTGAGGTACGACAAATGAAAAAAAAAATACTAAATTTGAATCAAGGCATCTTCTCACAGAAACTGTAGGTGTCGGCTTTCCTTTACTCACCTTCTTCAGAGCGATTTCCACGGAAAACCTGTGGAAATCTGGAAAATACATTTAAAAATAATTTTCTTCAGGACAGTATTGTGAGAAATGTTGAATCCAAACTTTTTGAATAACAAATACCCGCAAATAGTGCACCAGTGATTTTGACATGGTATTCCCACGAAATAGTTTTACTCAGCGTGATACCAGGTTCATTTTGAATTGTGAACACAGTTTTGTTTTGAGACGATTGCGTCTGGAATTCAAGATCAATTGAGATAAACTCTACACTTTATACTCCGTTGTTCCAATACGATAACTTTGTCATATCATGTGAATCAATTTTCGAATTCTAGTTCAGGTACTCACCTTGTCCGTGGTGATTCGAACATGAACTAACCTAAAATTGGAAGTGAATAGTACTATCCAATCGTTCAATTTGAACACTGTTCAAGTTCCAATAATGTAGGTAACCCGCATGTAGTGGATAGTTAGGCCCTGTTACTAACTCCATACGCCGCACCTTAGGAGCAGCACTGTTAATTATTAACGCAACAGTGAATCATGGAGGATTGTTCCCAGCCGGCAACAATGTCCAATCATTCAGACTTTTACATCTGGAAATGAAAAAAAAAAACATTGCTCCTGACGGGATCCGAACCCAGGACCCTCTGTCACAAGACCTGAGCGCTAACCACTGAGCGAATCTCCGCCCCTCGATGGATTTGGGATAATTCGTTTGAGGTGTTTCTCCGAATTGTTTTGCAATTACAGATGCTGTATATTCTGAATGCATTATGCAAAGTACGGAAATTTAAGGCTTGTAGCGCCATTTGGTATTGGTTTAACCACTGAAACAAGGAAATGGTAATCA
Organism: Chrysolina haemoptera; assembly: GCA_958298965.1. Lineage (NCBI taxonomy): Eukaryota > Metazoa > Arthropoda > Insecta > Coleoptera > Chrysomelidae > Chrysolina > Chrysolina haemoptera. The sequence continues at coordinate 21,545,330 of OY282591.1, read as the reverse complement.
TGCAGGTAGCAAATAAACCAAGACCATCACACGGAATATCCTTATTCTGAGGTTGGTATTGTTATTTTTGGCCCCCATTAGTGGTCTTTCAATATAAGTGATATGTATTAGACTTAAATACTTGAAAAATAGTTTCATTAAAAATATTTATTGAATTCTCTTTAACATGACATTTATATCAACAACTTGAACTCCTATTTTTCTCATGGTAGTAACTTCTTATAATTTACAGAGTGATAATATTAAATAATGAATGAATATACAACAATAGGCATAAGTGAAATCAGAAGTGTAATTAGTATTGTTTGTTTTAGGGTCCACCTTTCAACTTTTCAATTCTAAATTCACCTTCTACCCTCACCGTTCTACCTTCTACGTTTACCGCTTGTTACGTTTTTTTCCATCCGTTTTCTGTTTACTGTGTCATCCCCACAATGCACACACATACTCACTGACGCATTTCATTCATATGAGATTGTATAAAGGAGTTGAGGTGCCACTGTGACTTGTCCACTGAAGGTGTATGGATCACCCTATAGTAAAACCTAAGGAATATATCAGAGATGTTATATTGAAGTTTAATGTAATTCAATGAATAAAGATATTTTCAATAACGAACCTACCATGGCGCAGTCGGTAGGATTTGTTAACTGATTTTATTTTTTATATTCTCTTTCACCTTCCGCGTAATTTGAAGATTAAATGTCTAAGTATAGAATATTTTGTATTACTGGACCTACAATTAGAATTCAAGACTCGAAAACCAAGCTGTGGGATACTGTTGGTGTAGTGGTTGAAATAGGCAAGCATAGAGATTATGTGATAAAAACTTCAAGTGGTCGTTGCTATTCACCAAATAGAAAATTCCTTCGTATGATTCCTGAAAGGGGGTAGGCGGATAGAAGACTAAAAAGGGGAGATGTATGGATCACCCTATAGTGATACCTAAGGAAAATGTCAGATATATGCTATATTGAAGTTTAATATAATTCAATGAATAAAGATATTTTCAATAACGAACCTAACAGAAGGACTGCGACTGGCATGACTGGTTGGCTCTAGGAAGGGTAGAAAAAATATTTGTAGTTTTTTCCACAATTCGGATATCTGAACACAAAACTCAGAGTTCTTTTGGGAGATCGTTTGATAACGATAGTCGTCGCCGACCGATGTTTTTACCATTTTTACTCCCATATACACCTACAACGTAGGCTAATTGTGGCAAATACCTGTCAGAAAACAACTACTACCCTGGCTAATACCACGACGGGTATTGAATTATATCCAACTCATTGCAGAGGAAACAATTGCAAGCGCTTCCTGTAACCAAATGGCAGAATTTTGTTTTGATTCGGAAAGGGGGACCAACTGCAGACTAGTTTAGAGGTTCTTGCCTCGTCATCAGTACAGGGTAGGTCACTACAGCCAGCTTTGAAGCCATCTGTTCCCTGTCTGAATCATCCCACAATTCTGTTATTTGGTCAATCTGGTCTCGCGCTGATGAAACGGCTGTGAGCCGATTTTTTTCCACAATTCGACTACATAATTGAAATATACACGATATTGTGTTATTATTTTACAAATTATGTTTTTATCACAATTCTGTGGATAAAATTGAAATTCAGAATGCACAATACTGTATAAGAGTTTTACACAAGGCTTAAAATAGCTGTTAGAGAATATACATTTTAAATACTTCTCATTGTGTGACATTTACAGAATGAGATTATTCACCACTGCTTCCTCGTTCTCTAGCTATCCATTCCTTCTTAACCGGTCAGGGGCTAAATGGAACTGGTTTGAAAGATTGCTACTAAGTGTTACAGATATCTAAAGACAACACTTTGTAGAATGACCTCATCATAGATGACATGTGTAATTCTGAATAGTAAGCAGGGAATTGTCGACGTTCAAATATAAAATAAATAAGACTGATGACAGCAGTATTTTTCTTAATGTTATTTTTCTACCAGTCACATTGATCTAAGAACATATTTAATACTGAATCTAAAAGTTTCAATGTGTGTTTGGGTGCTGAACATCAGGTCAATCGGCACAAGGTTTTATTTGGCGCTACAATTCAGCCGACTGGGATGGAATTAAAGAGGGTGTTTCCGAAATTGGAGCAATTAAAAAATTGGGTTGTTGTATGGAATATAATATATCAACGAATGGCAAAAATTTTGATTTTTGAAGTAGTCAAAAATAAGCGTTCTAGATATTTCATGAGCTCGATGTTGGTAGCTTTCTCCATGCCCCTCGAGATAACAGATATGAGTGCGATGGTCTGTAGTTGCTGGGTACAGCCTTTCTCCCTTTTTTTGGGACTAGTTTTACTCTTGCGATTTTCCAGTTGAAAAAAAAACCCAAATCGTAAAAGAGGATGAATAGATTGCAAAGAACTGGTGTTGGGTTTGGGAGCACATTTTTTGAGAATGATCGGCGGAATTCCGCTAGCTTTGTTGGTGTCAAGACCCAGCAAAATGCGTCTGTTGGTTCACTGGCGAAAGAAAAATTCAGACATATGATATTTCCCGATGAATCCAGCGTAGAATTTGTAGCAAACATGTTTGCAAATAAATATATTGGCTTCCTCATGAGCGTTCGTTGTTAGGGTTCCATCTTTCTTGGTTAGCGGAGGAATTGAGCTTTAAGTAAAATTTCTTTCAACAGCTTTGGCAAATTGTCAAAAAGAGTGATACCCGTTAAAACACTCAACAAGCTTCGTATCTTGGCGTTGTAACCCTCTTTCAAACTTTTTTAACTATGTACGGTATGCTGCCTGCTTTAGAGTGACAGCTCTGGAGCAGTTTCTGCTCAACCAGGTTTTATCAGATAATGTTTCTCTTGACGTGTTAGGTATATATGTTTGCATCCCCAGCATCATCTCAGAAATTACGCATTTTGTTGGATCTCTAAGATAGAAACACACTCTTTCCCATCGAATTGCTGAGAAAAACATGAGAAGGCGGAATTGTACTGCCATATGAGACGAGACAGCCTTGAGCTTCTGGATGGTGTAGAAAAAGAGCAAAGAGTGGAGATGAAGTTGTGGTGGGAGTTCCCAATTAGAGTACAAACTTCTATGCTGGATCAGGATTGGTGGTGAGAAAAAGATCAAATGTATTGGCAAACTGCTTGTTGGAATCAGGAATGCGTGTGGGTAGCTCGACCTTCGTCTGTTTGTTGGAAAATTTGAGCCATGTAGTGTTGTGTACGTTCAAACCTACCATTTTAATAATTTCAGCTGTTGGATGGTTTTGCTGGATGACGTCTAATTTGAGTGATAAAAACTCAAATAGTTTACTATAGGATGGTTCATTAGGAGATAAATAAAGGCTGCAGAGAAATTCACTCTGTTTAGTATCAGCCAGCTTGAACCACATCAAATCAAAGTCTTTCGGCTCCAAACTCTCTTCGCCTTAGCATGATAGGTTAGTGTTAGTGTAAAGACAAACACCACCCCTGAATCTGAATCGAAAGTGGAGTTTTTAACCAGGACAAAGCATATGAACTCTGTTGGTGGAGAAGTTCCCTTGTGTTTGTGTTAAAGCCAGAATATATGGTTTTTTGCCTGTATAGTTGATGCTGGACATCATTGATGTTCTTGTCGAGTCCACGGATGTTACAAAACTAAATATTTAATTTTTTGATTGCGTGTCACCTCAAGTACGCCTCGACCGAAAATCCCAATGTAGAGGTATTTTGCTTCCAGAGTATTTTACTCGGGGAGACTTCATCATCATAATTGTTTCAAACATGTCAAAAAGTGCCGTCTGGTGAGCATACTCAATGTTGCATATTTCAGCAATATAGCTAGAGAAACAACGAAAAAACCTCACCTCGTGGTCATCCGGTATATATTTCTCATTTGACTGTTCAAAATATCAAATATATATGTTATTTTCTTGTTACAGCAAAATCCAGAGTGTAAATTGATAATATCCTAGAAACATTCAATTCGTAATAAGATTGAATTAACGTTGTGTTATAATTAAAATTTCTGATAATTCGTTGATGTAGGAAACTAATGAGAAAGACATCAGAATACAGCCCTGTAGATCTCCCTCCACTAATACACGCTGAGATTTTTCCTGTCAGAAACACTTGAGCAATTCCAAAGAGAGAACAAGTATCATGCACTGAAAATGTTTTTTAATTACTATATTATAGGATACGTCCTCAAAGGCATTCGTAAAGTCACCAATGTATTATTTTTAAAGCCTTCAACAACAGCCACAAAAGCTTTTGTAGTTGACCAGTGTGTTCTGTAACATAGTATCGAGGACAAAATGAAGCGTCGACTTCCAGAAAAAAAAACAATATATTTTTTACTAGGGTCTGTTTCAGATCTATGCCTTTTTATAGAACACCGCCCAATTATTAGGAGATTCAATTTTCCGATAGTGGCAAAAGCTACGATAATTATTAGGAGCAGCTATTGAGTGACGATATTCAATGTTCGCACTATTCAGTTTACAGTTTTCTGAACAGATCGAGTTCTCCAGACTTAAACTGGATAAAAAAGCTCAGTGGTTGAGACTGAAGCGTTCAAAACCATTGACTGCTGGTCGGCTAGGTTCGAATCCTCAGCGACTTCAGATTTTTATCTGATGGCACAAGAAAGTGCTAGGAATCGCACGTTAACAGGTAAGACCTCGATAATCCTTGGCTCGCACAAGTTTCGACTTTTGAGGGCTGCCGTTCGTAAGGTTAACGGAAAAAACAATTTTTTTAACAACTCTGCTCTCTTGGTCACAAATAATTTTGTTTTTCACCCAGTCGTTTAGGAATAACAAACATCGTGTAGATTCATTATTGAGGAGATTTCTATGTTTTATCATAGTTAACGCAGCACGTAAGAAATATACAATAGAACTAGCGGTCCAGCAGACGTTGTCCTGCTCGCCGACTATCCCGTTGTCGATTTTATGGTGAAATCATTATACGCATTTATGGCGAAGTCGGTGGCGAAGGCGCTGGTAGCAATTTTCAACTTATAAATGAAAAATAACCAAAATAACATTTTGTAGTGGACCGAATTGTGACCTCAAATTATTCCCGAATCCAACTGGACACTACAAAAAATTTCAAAAATTCTGTCCAGTCGACTAGAAGACTCTAGAAAACAACACTCTCGTACGCATCACTACCTGTGGCTGAGACCGCCATTCACCTGCCACCAAAACCAAATATTTACTTCGGATACTTCTCCAAAATAATTGTTAATATTCTCTAGAAAACCTCAAGAACTTTTTACGAAATTTCCAATATTAATTAGTCACCATTACCTGGGTCTACTTTTCGAGAGTTTGAAATAGTTTTTTGTTGTTTTTCTTTGCTGGTTGATTATAAGAAGTAGGTATTTGCAATTGAGTGCTTTGAGAAGAACGGTTGCGCTGAGATTTGTCAGATGTAGTTCCATATAAGCCACGAAAGTGGTCGATTTCTGTCAGATATTTGATTCATATTTTCCACTTTGTAGAAATATGTTCGAAGAAAAAGAGGTCATTTGATATGTTGAAATTAGATTTCATTTTCATCTGAGTAAATATGCACTATGGAATTTACTTTCAGTAAGTCTTTTCATCTCCCAAATAAACTGAGAGAAATCACCAGAGTTCATGACTGAGCATAAATACAACCGTATTTTGTACAATATGCAATATTCAAGGAAATATTTGTTTTTCGGAAACTCTTAATTCGTTAGGGGTTTGTGTCAGCACACTCATTCCATTTCCGAAATGAGATGTACTTTGTACGCTAGAGATGTGGATTTCTGTGTATCAGGAACTCATTTGAATTCAACACGTACAACTGCAAAAATATTTCAGTTTTATTGAAAGACAAGCTGCTGCCTCAAGAGCAGAAGTAGTTATTACTTTTTTCACAACTGAAAAAAAATTTGACAGATTTAAGTAGAGCTGTTTGAATTTCAGTTAGCTCTGTGGTGTTGTTTTTGAAGGGAATGGGAATTATTATCCGTTTTCATATTAGTACCTATCGTATCATATCATGTATAAAAAAATATTCATATTTGTTATGTGAACAGTTATACCGACTTTAAACAAAAAAATGGGATATTCAAAAATTTTATCACGAAAATTCATCAATCTACTCGACTTTTCGTATTTCGTGCGGCTTTTTATAGTCCCCCCCCTGTTAACTTTTGAACGGTTTGCCGTAGAGAGATAAAAAAAACCGTTTCGAGGGTTTCACCGATACTACTTTTTGAAATATAACGCATTGTGATTGCTCGATAGATGGCGCGGGGGGGCACAAAACCTAATTTTTTTAAATGGCATGGGGGGTCGAGTGACACATTGTTGAAAAGAGAATTTAATTCTCTTTTCAACTATCTAATTTTTTTTTAATTTCGTTGACACGTTTTTTCACAATAAGCATTTGAAGTGTCAAGTGTAAGAGCGGATCTGAATTCGTTTCCTTACCTTACCTCAATAACTTTTGAAGGGTTTGATGTGAAATAATGAGACCGAAAATATTTTGGGTGGTTTTAAAATAATAATGTTTGAAGAAAAATACCTTAATTGTTCTAGTGATTCACAATTGCAATCAATACCACGAAATACGGTCAATAAAGACAATTCACAACATTAATAATTATTCATTTTGAATTCCTTTCAAAGCTTAATTAGGTATTAGAATTATACCCATTTCATTTATTTTTAATGACAAAAGTAATAACAGGTACTACGAAAGGACTATTTATTGGATTTGTTTAAATGACAATAATTAATTAGTTACCTATAAAAGTACAATGGATTGATGAATTATTGTATTCATATTCACTGAGGAGTTTTGTCTACTTATAATTATTTTTTACTTTGAATATTGGATATCATCATGGTTCGTATACGTCTTTTCGAAGAAAAAATTGAAGCAATTTATAATTTTGGTGAGGCCCATCGGAACTACCACGAAGCGGAGAGAATTTTTAATGAAAAATTTCCTGAACATCCTATAACTCGGAAATATTTGAAGGAATTAGTTGAAAAATTCAACAAAACTGGCAGTGTTCGTAGGAAAGGTGGAGCTGGTCGAAAATCAATTCCGGAAAAGACAAAGGTTTCGATAATTGCCGAAATGGTGGTAAATCCGCAACAAAGTACCTCTCGTGTAGCAAGTATGATTGGGGTCTCAACAGCTACAGTAAAAAAATATTTGAAAAAACACAAGTTCCATCCATACAAATTAGTAATGTTACACCAACTCACAGAAGACGACCCAGACCGAAGAATGGAATTTTGTGAAATTATGGAGGAAAAGATAGCTAGGAACCCCAATTACTTTAGGAATATTTGTTTTTCAGATGAAAGTACCTTTTTTTTGAACGGAAATGTGAATACACAAAATGTGCGATACTGGAGTGATATAAATCCCCATAACTTTCGAGAAGGTCACACACAGTTCCCACAGAAAGTAAATGTGTGGGCTGGAATTCTGAGAGACCATATTGTAGGTCCCTTATTTCTGGAAGAAAACTTAAACGGTAATTTGTACCTGGATTTACTAAGAGATACGGTTGAACCACTCAACACATCACCTTCCAGCAAAATGGGGCCCCTCCTCACTTCCAACGTCAAGTTCGAGAGTATTTGGATGTAACATACCCTATGAGATGGATTGGACGTCGTGGACCAATCGAATGGCCGGCACGATCACCAGACCTTACACCTTGTGACTTCTTTCTGTGGGGATACGTCAAATCCAAAGTGTATGAGTAACAATCCAACTCTTTTGAAGAACTTAAAGAACGAATAACACGGGTTTGTGCTGGTATAACTGCAGACATGTTGAATAATGTTCGGCAGGAATTTGTGAATCGAATTTTTTATTGTCAAGAAGTATTAGGTGGACATTTCGAACACCTGCTTCGTTAATTGACAACAATTTTGCTTCTAATTATTTAAATACTACATGTCATAATAGTTTGTTTTCTTTTTGTTACATTGACACTTCAAATGCTTATTGTGAAAAACATATTAACGAAATTAAAAAAAAATCAGATGGTTGAAAAGAGAATCCAATTCTCTTTTCAACGATGTGTCACTCGACCCCCCACGCCATTTAAAAAAATTAGGTTTTTGTGCCCCCCTCTCATTCGCGGGGTTACGCGATGCCAGTGCGTTGTCTACCATATACTCCTATATAATTAATAATAATAATAATAATAATATAAATTAACATCCGCCTGACCGCCATTCGCCGCGGTTCGCAGCTCGTGCCTTATTGCTCATAAACGCTTAACCGCGTAACCGCGCATATGCCAGTCCGTTGTCTACCATATATTCGTTTATAAATTATAACATCCGCGTGACGGACATCCACCGCAGTTCGCGGTTCGTGCGTTCCCAGCCTGAAAGCTGACGGATTGCGGTCGCGCAGATGTTAATTTATATATTTACGAATATATGGCATACAACGCACTGGCATCCGCACTGACATCCACGCGGTTACGTGGTCAGCTTTCAGGGTGGGAACGCACGAACCGCGAACTGCGGTGGATGGCAGTCACGCAGATGTTAATTTATATACTTTCGAACATATGGTAGACAACGCACTGGCATCCGCGTAACCGCGTGGATGTCAGTGCGGATGTCAGTGCGTTGAATGCCATATATTCTTATATGAATTAATATCTGCGTGAGTGCCATCCGCCGCGGTTCGCGGCTCGTGCGTTACCAGCCTTAGAATCAATTTTCATGAATAAAACACGTACTGTCAGCTGACGTCATAACATGGCGGTGATCAGCTGATGGGGGGATGACAAACAAAGAATTTGAGTTTAAAGAGAAAATTGTTTGTTTTCACGGTGGTTAGTGGTTAATTGTGATTTTTTTGAACTTTAATAAATTTATTGATCCTATCATTTGATAATATTTTGAAATACTCTTGTTCCAGATGAGAAATTGTATAATTTCACTAATAACTTCGCTGTTAGTTTTGCGATCTTTGACAATAAATATCTACTAGTAATACAAAACTTTCCATCTTTCGTAACATCCTTCAATGTTGACTTCAATGTTAACTGTGGATTCCCAGCGTTTTTTTTGTTCTACGTATTTTGGGTAGGTACATGGTCCGGATGTTCGGGAACATCTGATTAGTATGTCTCTGTACTGCAGCAGTTTCTACCTGTCTCTGCCTTGTTTGTATTTAAGAAAATTTGGACATTTCACGTGATGGTCTGGATCGGATCGGTTATAACAACCCATAACAGCAAAAGTCTTCATAATTTATGTCCTCAAATCTAAAAGAGAAAACTGTATGATACCTATCATCATAACAACGTATTTTTGAATTAGAAAATCCATGTTTATAACACCTCTACAGACTTATGCACTTCAATTCAGACTGTACATGATTGGATCTTGTTGCCAACTGGGAACAATTCTCCACGATTCACTGTTGCTGTAATAAGGGATGTCCGCAGGGAGGGGTGCTATCGCCCCTACTTTGGGCCATCCTAATTAATGAATTAATTGAAAAGCTAGTTTCCAGAGGCTTTCATTGCCTAGGATATGCCGATGACCTTGCAATTATTGCAAAAGGCAAATTTGCAAGGACAGTATCGGAGCTTACACAGTCAGCCCTAGATATAGTCGACAGGTGGTGTAAGGAGGAGGAGCTGACAGTAAACCCTCATAAAACCACAATAGTCACATTCACACGGAAAAAAGTACTGGAAGGACTTAGGTCACCGGTACTGAACGGGATAGAAATTCCATTTGCCCAGGACGCAAAATACTTAGTAGTCATCTTCGACCATAAGTTGACCTGGAATCAACACCTACAAAAAACCATAGAAAAAAGTACTGTAGCCTTCAATCTGTGCAGGAGAATGTGCGGAAAAAATTGGAGGCTACAACTAAAAATGACTACATGGCTTTACGCCAGAGTTATCAGACCCATGATAACGTATGGGTCGGTGGTATGGTGACCAAAGACCAAGCAGGCAGGAATGGTTCGACGGCTTAGAGGACTACAAAGACAAGTATGTCTGAGTGCCACCGGGGCCATGAGAACCACCCCAACAGCTGCCTTAGATGTCTTGCTCAACCTACCTCCACTACACATCCAAGCCGAAGTCAGGTCTGTCACGAGCAGGTTGCTTAGAGGACAAGCACCCATTAGCAGTATATGCACGGGAGAGACTACAACAAGCTATATGAAGAGTTGGATAATGACCCGGGCACAAGAATGCCATCAGATGGCATTTTTCCCAGATATAGCTTTGACAAAACTTTCAAGACAAGTATAACGGACAGGGATGCGTGGAAGGGGGGGCCTCCCATCAATGCGGAAATCGCTGTCTACACGGATGGCTCCAAAACGGATGAAGGTGCAGGAGTCGGCATTTACGGAATCAAGCCGAAGATGAAAATCTCACTGAGCTTGGGCAAACATGCGACGATATTTCAAGCGGAAATCGTTGCAATACACCATTGTGCACAAGAGCTAATAAGGCACGATTTTTCACGAAAAAACATTGCCATATACTCAGATAGCCAAGCTGCGATAAAAGCAGTCAACTCAATGCAAGTTACCTCAAAACTTGTTTGGGACTGCATAGAAGCCCTAAAAGAGCTGGGCAGTCAGAACAGACTAACACTAGCCTGGGTACCAGCACACACAGGTTATAGAGGCAATTAAGAGGCCGATACACTAGCCCGAGAAGGAGCAAGTAAGGCCCTGAATGGCCCAAAACCGTATTGCGGTATAGCAAAAGCTGTACTAAAAACAAACACCAAATCATGGATTCAACAGAAGTCTCAAGAATGGTGGAACAATGCACCAGGGATGAGACAGGCCAAAGAGTTTATCAAACAACCGCAGCCAACATTCACAGACTATCTACTAAGCCAAAAGAGGAACACTACTAGAATAGTAGTAGGACTTCTCACAGGGCACTGTAGGCTCAACAAACATATGAGTACAATAGGCCTGGCAGAAGAAATGCTATGCAGGTTCTGTCAAGAAGAAGAGGAAACATCAGTACACATACTATGCCACTGCGAGGGCTTGTCAAGGCAAAGGTTTCTAACGCTGGGAGAAGAAAAACCAAGAGCTCCCAGATTCATGGGAGTTCTAAAAACTAATGGAGCCTCGTAAAGAAGACAGGGCTAGACAAAGAACTCTAAATGATCTCGAGGACAAACACAATAGATCTGAAAAGGTCGCGGTGTAGAGGCTTGTAGCACGAAAGTCCCTAATATATAATCTATTATGCTGTAATAATTAACAGTGCTGATCCTAAGGTGGCGTATGAAGTTAGTAAAAGGTCTATCCAGAACACGTGGCTAATGACCATAGCAAACAGACAAAAAAAAATACTCTCATTTTGAAGAAGTCACACTGTATACTTACACAGTGTTTATAGTACTCTCCATGACGATACTAATAATGAGTTCTATTTTAGTTTTTGATGCTTCTGCAGATTTCAATGAGTAATCAAACGGTCATTATTGGCTATTGGACTGGATGCAGATATATTAAATGCAGAATAAGGAGCCAGCCAATTAGTCGAAATTTACGAGATGATGCAGGCAAAAAAAATACACTATTCGTTGTCATCATTGATTTCAGACTGAACATTCTTGGAAAACTGTAGTGGGAAGTGTGAGTTCCGAATAATGTTAGCAGTCACTATTGGCAAACTGAGAAATGTATTGAGAAGTGGAACATTCTCTATGAAAATAGAAAAATTAATAGTATGATAAAATGAACGATTTCTGTGAGTGATATTTTCAAATTACATTCTCCCTTTCTATTTTATTTAATGAATTTTCAATGAAAACTATAGATAATCAAAATAATGAACTATCTGAACGAAAATGCGAATTTTCACTTTCAGATTTTTTCTTTTCAGTTAATATCTATCAGATCTAGTTCAATGTCCAGCGTGGCATTAGCCGGGGAAGTAGTTGTTTTCTGTTAGATAATACAAAAAAATCACACTCAAGAGGTTGTCTTGAACGATGGAAAATAGCTACTCAGGTAAATTTTGTCTCTACCGCAGATGATTCCACAACAGATCTTAAGAACGTCCTGTTCATATTTTTGAACAAAAATCGGAAAGTATTACTGATCTATTCTTCTTCAAGAACAATCGAGTGTGTTTCGCATGATATACCAACAGTTCTAGTAGTTCATTATTTAACGTATTAAGGTTGTGTTGGGGCAAGGCCCGAAGGTTACTAATGCCCACCGCCCTTTTGGAAGCTATTGAATTGTATGAAATCTTGCAACATTGTTAGTTGCATCATCTTAGTTTTGAAGATATACGAGAAGATCGTTGAGTTCAGTCCGCCATTAGCAACACTAGGTCTATCGGTAGTTTTAGGATTTAGGATAATAAGTCGCAAGAAGGTGGGATCTGTTTTTCAATTCGAACAATTTTACTTAAAAAAAACTGATAGTATCCATTTTTTTCTGTTAAATTGTTACTATCTTTTGCAGTGAGACAAAGCCTATTATGATGAGGATTTTTACTGTGGTGAATGTTTTTGGAGTTTTTATTTATCAGTTCTTCAAAAAATTATTTTATATTTTAGTTTCGTTGAAAATAATATTTATTTTTGTGTTTTTATTATAGTTTTATCAACATAGCGGCAAATGTAACAAAAAATCACTTCATCCACTTTTGCATTTTTTGTATGGAATATAAAAGTTAAAAATTTATAAAAATTGGGAAAACCAAAAAATTGTGAGTTTTATCACCCAGCACTACCAAGCAATAGTTTTTTCTCAAGTCTAATATCATATTATCATATTCAGCGACCTAACAGTGAATATTGCAAATTAATCACATATAACTTTGGCGATAAAATTTTAACAACGGTTGGTGGTTCGCGTTCAAAGCCGTTGATTGATGGTGCTGGTCGGCTAGGTTCAAGACTTAGCGACTACAGATTTTCATCTGATGGCACGAGAAAGTGCTAGAAATCGCACGTTGAATGGTAAGACCTTGTTAATCCTTGGCTAGCACAAGTTTCGACTTACCGTTCGTGAGGGGACGACAGCTGGTTAACGGAAAATGGTTATTTAACGAACGAGTGTTTTGATAAGGGCATTTAACAATTGAGCTAATATTCGAGATTGTTAATCGACATTTTAATTCACGAGTTTGTTACAAAACTTTGCCGTCGACCGTAGTTTTCAAAAATATTGATATTTATATTACTTTCAATGTTTATTCATTTAACGATACGATAAAAAACCATCATTATTTCATATTAATATCAACTCTAATCAAAGATATTCTGATTTTCCTTAGTGATAGATTTGAATATTTTTTTCAAATTGAAAAAAAAATTCCCTTATGTGGGTTTGAACTGTCGACCTCATTACCATTACGGCACGTGACTTTCTATGATTGCAAGTGACAATTGGTATATTGAAGATTTTCTTCTTTCTTCTTTCTAAATGAACGGTCGACGGAAAACAATTTTTCCTCCTACCCCTATATATAAAAAGTACACACTTTCCTTCCCCAAACCAGGGAGGAAACTCATATTTTTCCTCCCTAGAGAGGAAAGTACTTTCCCCCACATTTCAAGTAGGTTGTAAACGATGAAACTTGGTAAATCTATTATTATAATCAAATTGTTTCTATAATTGCTAGAACATCTTATATATCCTGTATCCTGGTAAATATTAAACATGAATGTTACTTCTACGTTATTTCTTTAATAGCTATTTTTGTATTCAGAGCGCAAAGTGATTGATTGTCGCTCGACAAAAAGATTAATCTTTGGAGAACGACAATGGCACTCTGTGCTCGAAATACACACATTATTTTTTCTACAAAGAGGCACTTAACATTACTTATGGGAAAATTACTCAATAGCAATCCGAAATAAATAAGCTATCTAAATGTCCATTAACTCAAATCACTAACAAGAAAAAAGTTAAATAACGTTCCTAAGAAAAAAAGTTGCAATTGCCAGGAGCTGAACCCGGGACTTTCGGAGTACAAGCCGAAGACGCTAGCCATTGCACCACCGCAGATTCTCAGGACATGCCTGTATTGTCTATAATTTTCATCATGCAAGTGTAGGTCCGTTTTAGACAAAAGCAGTTGAGATGCGTTTTAAATTTACAAAAAAAGGTTCATTGAGTGGGTGGGAGGAAAAATCATATGTATTACATGGGAATAAAGTGCCTTTTCCTCCCTAGTAATACAAATAGCTATTAACAATTCAAAACTCTGATTATTCATCAATTGATTTAGTTTAGACAACCATCAGTCGAAATTTTGGAACCCTGTGGCCCCTGTGTGAAAATTATGATAACGATTACTTCCCAACCATCCAAAATGTAATCAAAGAAGTGTTGTGTGGAGATATTTCCATTATGAGCTGTCTGTTTGTTGTTATTCAGAATGATATTGTCGAGAGTAATTACGACGAATTTCAAATTCAAAGATGATTACAGATAAACCGTACAATGGTTGTTGTTTGTTGTTGGGAATACCCAACTCATGCCATATCAACGAACGAACTTGGAACATTGTTTCGAAAATAAACCACCCTCGATAACTGTCGTTCTGAAAAGGTAGAAACAAAACATTCCTTTATATGGGGAATAATACTCTCGCAATAATGGCAGGTGCAAACAGAGAACTTCAGTTTCGTTAGTGAACTCTTCTAATTATTTGAATCCAACGTGCAATGAGTTACAACTCTCCCGAAGACAAAACTTTTAGGTTACTCCCGTCGGACAATCTGCAACTACATGGAAATCGTCTCAGATCGCACATGTCGAGTACAACCCGGAAAATTCGAGGAATTGACATGAAAATCAAGTTCCTTGAAGATATTCTGTATATTTCACATGTGAAAACGGTTCACCTATCACTTACATCCACTCACATCTGATGAACGCAATGGTTGGCTGGGCAGTAACTAATTGATAGGTAATAACCATGTCACTTGAGGACAATTGTGGATACGAACAATCGAAACGTCGTGACTGAAACCGAAGAGAATTAATTTCTCTCTTATATAGCAATTTCGTTCATGTCAATAGAAATTATTTCTTGGGACAATTCATATTTTCACAGTTTATTAACCGTATCAAGAATCAAAACTGATGGACATTCGACAGATATAATTTTTATACAGTTAAAAGGCACCATCAGCGCGTTTTGATGAGATATTCATAAAATATGTTGTAGAATCATCTGCGGCTGAAAGACAAAATTTAGTCGCTATTTTCCATCGTTCAAGATAACCTCTTAGGAGGAATTCAACTATCTGAATGAAAATGCGAATTCACACTTTCAGATTGTTTCTTTCCAGTCTTTTCACAATATCTATCAGATGTAGATTAATGTCCTGCGTGGCTTTAACCAGGGAAGTAGTTTTGTTTTCTGTTAAATATTACAAATAAATCACATTTTTCATTTTTAAATTCTCATGGAGAATATTCCCCTTTTCAACATGTCCCGCGTGGCTTTAACCAGGGAAGTAGTTGTTTTCTGTTAAATATTACAAATACATCACATTTTTCATTTTTAAATTCTCATGGAGAATGTTCCCCTTTTCAACATTAAATTTTATCATTGCGTCGCACATCTTGGATGTGTGGGCATCTATTTTTCAAGAGCGATATTGGAGATAACAAATCACGTGTCTGTAAATAAACTACGTAGCCGGGAGCGCCAATAAGGTAGATAGCTTTCAATCGTAGAATCGGCTTTGCGTAAAAACTAATTATTTTATGAAGAATTTTTTTCTTCTGGATTTGTAATAATTTCTGTCAGAATTCTGGAACTTACCTATATTTTTCAGTTGTCAAACCATAATATTTTTTTCTACAAAATAATCAAAACCAAAAATCAGTTGAGTTCACGAAATCTCACAAACGAATTGAATCATTTGTACCAACAAAATTTACGCAAAATAATGAAACTGAACACTCAAAAACAATCCCAGTTTCATCATGGGTTGTGTGCTCTCCTCCCCAAAAGGAGTAGAAAACAAAGTGGAATTCAGGAATCTGGACAAAAAACTTATCTTCTGTGAGTGTAGGAAAGCACCGACCCTGGCAGAATCAGTGTTCCCCCGTTCATCTTCATTAGCATTACTTCCAAAAGAGGGTTGCGAAATGGATGTTTTTTGTTTTTGAAGAAAACAATATATCACATGAAATAAATATTAGGTGAATGATATTGTAGTAAGAGAGCCAGTAATACTGTCGGGCATATGGTCGTTCTGCTGGATTGCATCAACACGAAACAATAGTTTATAATCGCCTATTTACCAAATGGATCTGTTGCTTCGGTTTTCATGGCCGGAAGGTTGTTTAGTGACTAATAATAATAATAATAACAGTCCGTCATGAATGAGGGACAGCTATTACTCACATTTGCCTTATTCTTATTGGTGGCGTATTTACTTTTCAGCTGTATGAAAACCCGGTTAACCTACAGCACCACCTCAATATTTTTACTAATGTTTCAACCAACGTCAATGAATTAGTTATATAGAGGTTTACCATTTTTTGCAAGTGGCATAGAGTTGCCACCCCAACCGTTGCCGGAACCCCTGGTTGCCAGGCGTAAGCGACCCCATTTTTTAGCTATCATCATATCTTCTTGAATACGCTACTTGACGGAAAACATAGGGATTGCATACGTTTGGCAACCAGGGGTGGGATTCTGTTTACTTACCATATAATTCAATTTTCGATAGAGAAAGTGAGATAACATTATGCTTGAATTCATGGAAGAGAAAGGGACAAAACTGTCGACAATAGAATTCTATGGTACACAGAATCCCACCCCAGGGGCTCCGGAAACGGGAGGGGTGTCAACCCTATGCTACTTGCATAAGATGGTAGCCCTCTACACGGCAGTTCACTTTTTTTTAATAAAGCTTATTCATTGGCGTTGGTTAAAGCATCAACAAAAACATTGACTTGGGGCTGTAGGTTTTCCAGGTTTTCCTACAGCTGAAAAGTGAATACTCCACCAAAAATCAATCGGAGCACTACGGCAAATGATAATGATAGTTGTCTCCTACCCGCACAGGCTATGCTTTTAAGTACACTCTACGAGTGTTTATGAGGGAGTGTTATTTTTATTATTATCAGTCATCAAACAACGTTCTGGGCATGAAAACCGAAGCCACCCATCCATTTGTTGAATAGACGATTTTAAACTATTGTTTAATGTGGGTGCGATCCACCAGAACGATCATATGCCAGGCAGTATTATCGGCTCTTGAAATACTGGTGTCTAACGAAGTTCCCTAATATGCAAACACAGTGCTCTATTGAGCACGAATCATATTCGTTCCAGGCTATTAAGGCCTTTTGAACGATCGATAAACAAAAGTACGTCGAAATGAGTGTCTCAGTAAACACGGTGAGTAAAGAACTGAAACTAACACGCTGAAGTTGTTAACTAGTGCCGCGGAAACACAGAAATGGTATAATTGAGAGTTCGTACTAGGCGGAGAAGAAAACCAGAGTAAGTTTATTCAGTGGCGCGGATGAGAAGGTTGGCGAATTGAATAATTGTATAAATGATATCTGAGATTTCTACAAGATAGACTGACCATTAAATTTTCGGTAAGCGGTGGTAGTTCACCCTGTATGAAAGTGATGATTAGAAATACACTCATACCTTTGAATCGAGGTATAAAACAGTAATATGTATGTCCCTATGGCCATATCTTACCATTTTCGATTAATCCAATTTCAACAATTTTCAGACGCTCAGTTATACCAACAAGCACATTCATTTGGTCTAAAAAAATAGCATGTGCGGTTCTGTATTTTGTATGTAACTATTTTGGTTTGCTATAGTGTGGTAATGATTGAAGGTACATTTATTCTCGTTCTATATTTACAAAAAGCACCCGACCCTGTATATTTTCCTAATTTCACCCTGTACATTCACCGTAAGAAAAAAAGACAAGAGAACCATTTTTATGGAAAGGTAGAGGACAATAATTGCAAAAGTTATTTGGTGTATTATTATTTTGAACAAAAATATGGTAGGACATGTTAGGGAAGCAACAGATGAATTCAAGAATACTTTCATCATCGAAAACATCCCAGGTAGCACCTCATGTTGGCTGAATCTTGTTTTTATATTGGGCCAATATAGATATATTGTAAATGTAAAAATAATATTGAACCAATATGGGTACATATTGGAAAAACAATATTTTATTAATAATATTGGGGGAAAATTTTCTAAAAATATTAGGTCAATATTGGTTGAATAATTCTCACCAATATCGATGGAGCGATATTGCCTGCAAATTGTTTCCAGCATCTAGCTCCAATATTGCGATTTCAATATTCCTCCCATATCGATTTTAGAGATAAAAAACAATATTGTATATCCAAGTTTGATAGCATATTGGTGGAATATTATTTCATCCATATTCGAAAAATTATATTGACCATATATTGATTGAGATTGTTGAAAGACAATATTGATACAATATTACAAAATAAATTTATCACCATCATTGAAATTTGAATATTGGCCGAATATTCAATGGACAATATTGAAAAGAATTTTAATCAAACTTAGGGTAAGAAACCACTAGGTGGCTCCACATATGGAACGACAGCTGAATCATATGTGCTGAAAACATATATTAAATGAGGCTTCTCACAATGCGTTTACAAGTCAATCTACTCAGTGGTTAATTGATGTGGAAATGAAATTGTAGAATTTTCAAATTATTCGTCACATTCTGGAAATATGTCATCAATGTTTCCAAGGCAACATATTCACTTTGAATATTTTACCAATATATGCAAATTATATTGTACCAATATCCCTAAATATTTTGAGGCCAATATTGTTTCCACAATATTTCACTAATACTATTTGTATAATGTCCAAGTAATATTGTACCAATATCCCGAAATAATAATAATTTTATCTTGCCAATTCTACATTTGAATATTTTGTCAATATATTACTAATATTATTCCAATTTAAGTGTGCTACAGCGATATTGTACGAATATAGCACAACATTTTGAGGCCAATATTGCTTCGAGAATATAATACCAATATAATTTTTTGAATATTGGACCAATATCGCTGAATGTTTACATTTTTTTTTCGCCAATTTTGTTAATTGAATATTTTGCCAATATTTTCACAATATTGTACCAATATTGTCCCAATGAAGAGTGTGCTACTTGGGATCTACCAAAATTGATACAAGACAAAGCGATTTCAGAAATACTGGGGAAGCACTGATTTTCTTGTTGAATTTCAACATCCTGTGTCTCAGAAATAAGGCTGCTGCTGACCTATTTTTCCCAAAATCATGCAAGGATTATCGCCATTTAGGATCAGCATTCAATTATGAAACACTCTGCGTAGTTGATTTAATTTGTCACCCAAAAGGAATGATAATGAACCGACTAATAAGAAAACCCTGGTGATAAATAATTAGTCAGATTTTGTTGAATTTTCCTTCAGTGATATGATCACTCCTGGAAAATCCACCAGAGAGAAATATGCAAGTGATTACACGAATCTTGAAAGTATGGCTATCATTTCTGCATGGTGAGCATTCTCGAAAATAGAAGCTTCCAAGACACTTTTCATCCCGATGGGTCCCTCCAGTATTGTTTCCCTGAATAATTGCAGAGTGTTGGAATAATATCTCCAGCATAACATTTCGCAAACCCGAAAAAAACGACTTTCAACTCATTTATTCTGAAGTAAACATAGCTCGTAATGGATAGAAATGCACTCAAATGAATTAAATAGGTCTTCAGTACAGTGAAAATAACAAGGTAAATTATAAGGGTAATTAGATGTACGCGTGAGAGGTTTTACAAATGTTTGGAATCAAACCAAGAAAAAACTGCAGACATTTAGAAACATGAAGAGAAACATCACAGGTTTTTAAAGCGTGTCTGGAGTTCTAAACATATAGAGAAAGGCCCCGCACATTTACTACGTAATATGGCTTTCGGCTAATTTTGCTTAAATTTTGATATATTGTAGGTCCTGGCATCCTCATTACGTAATCCAATTTATAGATCGATCCTGTGACCATTTTTCCGAGGTAGCACCCCATGTTGGCTGAATCTTGTTTTCATATTGGGCCAATATGGATATATTGTAAATGTAAAAATAATATTGAACCAATATGGGTTCATATTGGAAAAATGATATTTCATTAATAATATTGGTGGAATATTGGTCCTGAATGTATATTGTTTCATGAAATATTGGGTCAATATTGGTTCAATAATTTTCAGCAATATCGATAGAGCAATATTACCTACATATTGTTTCCAACATCTAGCTCCAATATTGCGATTTCAATATTACTCTCATATCGATTTTAGAGATAAAAAACAATATTGTATATCCAAGTTTGATAACACATTGGTGGAATATTATTTAATCCATATTCTAAAAATTATGTTGACTCTATATTGATTGAGATTGTTACAAAAACCTTAAGCCAATATTTGAAAGACAATATTGATACAATATTACAAAATAGGCTTGAAATTTTAATATTGGCCGAATATTCAATAAACAATATTGAGATGAATCATGATTAAACTTGGGTAAGAAACCGCTAGGTGACCCCGCATACGGAACAACAGCTGAATCATAGTAACATATATTGAATAAGGCTTCTCACAATGCGTTTACAAGTCAATCTACTCAGTGGTAAATTGAAGTATAAACGAAATTGTAGAATTTTTCAATTATGCGACATTTTCTGGAAATATTTCATCCATGTTTCCAAGGCAGCATATTCACTTTGAATATTTTTTCAATATATGCAAATGATATATTGTACCAATATCCCTAAATATTTTGGGGCCAATATTGCTTCCTCAATATTTCACTTATATTATTTTTATAATGCCCAAGTAATATTTTGCCAATATCCAGAAACAATTATAATTTTATCTCGCCAATATTACGTTTTAATATTTTGCAAATATTTTACCAATATTATTCCAATGTAAGTGTGCTACAGCGATATTGTACTAATATCGCCTAATATTGCTTCGAGAATATTAGACCAATATTATTTTTTAAATATTGGACCAATATCGCCTAATGTTCACAGTTTTTTTCTCGCCAATATTATTATTTGAATTTTTTGCCAATATTTTCACAATATTGTACCAATATTGTCCCAATATGGGTTGCTACTTGGGTTCGAGCTACAGGGTGCCAAAAAATTGATTTTTTCTACGACAGTGCGTGAACTAATTATTGACAGTGCTTAAAGTGACACTATTGCGCACAAGTGCGTAAAAAAATCACCTGTGCGTAAAATCATCAACAGTGCGTAAAGTAAATTTTTACACACTGTTCATATATTTATGCATTTTTGAAAAATACAGTATTTCACATCGAATATAACACGGAAGTCATTAATGAAACTGCTACAATTTGGCAATGTAATAACTGTCGAAAAAAAAAACTTTGTATGATACACTTTCTTAAAGGATTTTTTCGTACTCGCGTGTTTGGTGAACTCGGCTGCGCTTCATTGAAAAAACTTCACGCTCATTCAAAAAAGTCCTACTTTACGAACTTGTATCATAAATAGCTATTTGCTACTTTGGGTATTTGATTTTTTTGTTTAAGACAGTGTTCATAGGAATAGATAACAATCAATACCATAATTGTTTGATTTGAACAAACGGCTAGAATTTGCCAATTTTTTCAGAAAGTCTACTACATCAGGATTTATGTGACGGCTTGTCCATCAGTATATAGTTTTCCATGTACAGGGGGACAATTTAAATGCTAAATTTCACGAATCAAGTTTGCAACCAAGTGAACGGAACATTTTTTTCATAGACATTTAATGTTTTTATTTGATATACCATAAGAGATAATTCCAAAGCTTCTGCAAACTTGACAGATACATCGGAAAAATATTCCGAACAGTTGTGTAGATTTGCAACATTTCACGTTCGATTTGCAAATTGTATTTAGTTCCAGATCGTGTACAAAGGACCGCGCACCATTTCAATGGGAAATTGGCTTTCGGTAAAGTTGCTCGAATTTTTTATATATTGTAGAACTCGTGATGCTGATCAAATGTCTCCATTGCGCAAATACTCTAAATTCAACGGTTTAAATCATACAGGGTGTTGAAGTTGACTTTTCCAAAATTTGAAATAGCCACTGTGAAGCCATTTCTTCAAATATATAAACCAAATCAACCATGCATCGATTTATTATATGACCAATACAAATCCATTATAGAGTATGATAATTTCTGCATATACCTACAATATACAGGTGCGTCTCAGGCTAGCAATTTTTTTAGTAATCTGTAAAAAATTCAGCGGTGGAATTCTATTCATTTCCAGATATTTCGAAGGATACTGAGATCCAATCTAATTGATGATGTTAGCATCTTCTGAATCAGACTGCCATATTTTATACAAGATGTTTTATTTCTCATGAACCCGTTCTGCTTGTTGATATATTCAAATGCCTGGAATTCCGGATAACAAAGTGATAAACTCAATCGTTTGTGATGAGAGTTCACTTCACATATGCACAAAATATACAGGGTCTATCAAAAATTTCTAGTTGGGGTTTTGAAATTCATTTTATTCATGCAAAGGTCATTATTTTCAAAAAATACTGTATATTTTGTGCATCTGTAGAGTAAACTCTGTAGAGTAAACGATCGAGTTTATAACCAAGTTATCCGGAATTCTAGGCATTTGAATATAGCAACAAGCAAAAAGCAAAACGGGTGCGGCTTCATGAGAAATGAAACATCTTGTATAAACTATGGCAGTCTGATTCAGGGAATGCTAACATCATCAAATGAATTTGATCTCAGTATCCTTCGAAATATCTGGAAATAAATGGAATTTCACCGCTCAATTTTTTACAAATCACTAAAAAAATTACTATTCTGCGACTCACCCTGTAGGAATTATTATAATATAGTGGGTTTGTATTGGCCTTATAAATAATCGATGCAAGAATGATTTGGTTTATATATTCAAAAAAATGGCTTCACAATGGCCATTCGAAATTTTGGAAAAGTCAACTTCAACACTCTGTATGATCTAAACCGTTGAATTTAGAGCATTTGCGCATTGGAGACATTTGATCAGCATCACGAGTTCTACAATATATAAAGTCAAGTCCCCCCTGTTAACTTTGGAACGGTTCGACGTAGAAACATGAATAAAAAATCGTTTCGAGGGTTTCACCAATACAACTTTTTGAAATAAGAAATATGGTGATTGCTCGACAGGGAGCGCAGGGGGGCCCATCAACTCAAAATTTTCAAATGGCATGGGGGTCAAGTGGCACATCGTCGAAAAGGAAATTTCATTCTCTTCACAACCATTTGAATTTTTTCGAATTTCGTTGATATTTTTTTGCCATATTCATTCGAAATATCAAATATAAATGCGGATCTGAATTCTACTCATACCTCGATAAATTTGGACGGTTTGATGTGGAACAATGAAACCAAGAATTTTTTGAAGGGTATAACCGATACTACTTTTTGAGATAAGAAACATTGCAACTACTCGACAGATGGCGCTGAGGGCACATTAACTTAAAAATTTCGAAAGGAATAAAAATCGAAATTGGAAAAAAAATTATGGACAAAATTCAAAAATATTTAGATGGTTTTAAAGAGAATTGTATTTTCTTTTCAACGATGTGCCACTTGACCACCCATGCCATTTGAAAATTTTGCGTCGATGGCCCCTCCCGCGCCCCCTATTGAGCAATCACCATATTTTTTATTTCAAAAAGTAGTATTGGTGAAACCCTCGAAACGGTTTTTTATACATTTTTCTACGTCGAACCGATCAAAAGTTAACGGGGGGGGGGGAGAGGGACTATTAAAAGCCGCACTGTATGTTCCAGTCAACGTAAAAGGTTGCAAATCTACAAAACTTTGGAACTTTCTCTTATGGTATATCAAAGAAAAACATTAGGTTTCGATAAAAAAAAATATTCCGTTCACTTGAATTGGTTGCAAAGTTGATTCGTGATATGAGGCCTTCATTTTCATAACTTGCTATTTGCTCTGGAGCTTGAAATTGGGAAATGGAAAAAAATGTTTAACAGCTCAGTGGTGTTGTTTTCTGAAAATAAAGTGATTTATAAGATTTGGTTTAAGCTTTTAGGAGTGAAATCAAGAACTTTGCAGACTAGAATATTTACAGCTTTGTTTGAAAAAAAAAAGAATATAATTGCAAATAGCCAGTTTTGCAACTAATTCTATAATAAAAAAAGCATAAAAACCTTTTTGCGTCATTTTCCGTTCAACAAACAGAATATTTTCACCTACAAACTTTATAATAATTATAAAACATACTTACTCTTTCAAATTCAACGGAGAACCACCTGCTTTGTCTCGTTTGAATACAAACTACTAAAATCCGTTTCTTATAAAACAATCACTGTAGGATAATTTGTTTTCCTACAAGCGTGCGTGATTCACCCTCTACCCGCACGCAATTCAGTTTGGAAAGTGTCATTTTCCCACAGTTGTGCGGGAAATTTTTTCCCACACTTGTGCGGGAAAAACATTTATATGATATCCTCGTAAAATATAAGTGGTGGGTGACAAAATTTGAAAGTTCAAGCTGTTTTGTTGCAATACTAAGTGAGTTTGTTCAAAATCATCCATCATTTTGCACTATTTATTGAAAAAATTAACAAATATTGATAAATAAAAATGTATTGTTATGAAAATCACCCTATATATATATAGGCTTTGATTGATGTGATAACGAGTAGGTAACAATTGATGTTGTCATGCCGATCAATACACAAATTTGTTTGTAATTGTCAGAGTGACAGACAAAGCGTTACTTATATAAAATTTTCGATTCAGTGAAATTGCCACAATGGATTATTCATCTGATGAAGAACTTCCACAAGAAATCGTGCAAGCAGCTACAGATGCGAACTTAGAGTTATTGCCAACGAAATCTAAACAAAGGTATGAGAAGCAATACACGAGTTTTATTGAATGGTGCAACAATAAATAATTGAATAAATGAATTTGTTTCCTACGCTTGTAGAAAAAGTATTGTTCCTAACTCATGCGGAAAGTGTCTTTCCGCACTTGTTAGGAAAATTACTATTTTCCAGCCAGTTTTGCAAGTGAAACTTCTTTTCCTCGGCTCTCGCGACGTTCTCTAACCAATACAGAATTTTCTTACTCAAGGAAACCAGAACAGAAAAGGCAAAGAGCAAGTTTTGCACATAACTATAATTTTCTTCGACAATATTTGCATGCTAAAGAAAGGGCTTTGGTGAATTCCGATTTTATCATTCGATTCCTCTGTGAAATTTGAAAGAAACTCAATGAAAAAAAAAGTGGAGATTTTGTCGAATAGCGAGTTTTGCAAATAATGGCCTCATATAAAATAATATATTCAATATCACTCCAAGTTTTCAGAACTTTTGGATTTTTCTCAACGAGTATACAGTAAAATTCAAGTTAATCGCAATTTTGACAATGTTGCGTATTTCAGAAGAGGTCACAAACTGAGATTTATTGCTTGAAAACTTTTGGAATTCTACTGGCCTGTCGGATCCTACGTATTCATATACTTTGTATATCAAAGGTTTCATGGCGAAATCACCATATATTTGTTGGGGTGTAGGGTTGCTAAGTTTTTGAATGTAACAAGAAAGTTGTCATCGAGAGAATAATAATTTTGTTTGACGTTTTCACTTTTGTATCGCAAATAAATACTACTGAAATCACATTTTAAGTTTGTATAAGTATTTCATCGTTCGGGATATCACGAAATCCCTCATGGCCTAATCGGGTTAACGGCCCTTAGACTATTAGCAGCACAGCGAAGAAACCTGATAATGAATAAAATACTCTGATAGAATTATAAAAACAGAAGAGACCTTAAACTTTACCAAGCACGGTATAGATACATGCTCATAAAAGAGGATCTTATAGGAAAATAAAAGAAAACATAAGTGCGTATGCAATTATCTCAAGAAAGCCAACGTCTCATTCAACCCCCTACTCTAGTATTTTGATGAATGGAGAGCCATCCTTTTGAAAATAACCCGAATTAGAAGTCGGCCATCATAGAGTAGAGGTTGAGGATTCTTGGGCCGACAGGCTATCAAAATGTAATCCGGGATTAACCGTCGTCTCCTCGTGTGCGGGATGAGAGCACTGCATTCGGGAGTTATTCTCGGTCGACTACTTGATGGAGAACTACTTTAGCGTCCTTTGTTTCAGAGTGTGATTTTGTTATACTTGTTTCGAAGTAGCTGCACGAGAGGAACGGAACAAAAAAATCATTGTCAGGCATCTTTTTAGCTTTCATCGAGATTCAAGCGGTGCAAACAGTTTTCTACAGTGTTCTTCAAAGAATTGGCATATCATATGGAAAAAACTTTTATCAATAATTCGTTTTGAATTTCGACTTGGGCTTTGAGTATTTCTTTCAAAAATATGAAAAATAGCACGTGACGCGGTTACGTGACTTTCGCTACATGAAAAAAGTTTTTTTTTCAAATTAATTACCGAAAATAGGATTAATTCGTTGAAATTGAAAAAAATGTTAAATAAAACGCATGCTTCTATTCTGATATAACACATTATGCCTCAGAGGACAATAATGTTCAAATGTATACAGTGGATAGCAAAAGTCAATAGTTTGAGTATAATAGTGTAATAACAAAAATGAAAATATAACAGAGACTGGTAAATCATTAAAAGAGTTTCCGACGCATATCGCCAATTAGAATATCGTTCGGAAAATTCGAAAGGAATTCGTCGAAGGAATTTCACGAAAGTGAAACTGCTCATTTTAGAAATACCGTGTGACCACGAGGTGAGGTAAGCCCCCCAATTTTTCCATAGTTTTGAATATTTAGATTTCAAATTTGGTGTGTCGCTATAGTACTTAAATACGCATATTTTGAAGCCTCCACTGAAAACTCACCACTTCCGTTTCAACCGGAAGTGACCCAAAACTTTTTTTGAAAATTCACCCTATACACATTTTTTCATTATCTGAAAAAGCATGCAATTTGTGATAACACTATTTTTCAAAATTGAAAATCGGTTGAAAAATGGCGAAGATACAGTTGATTGTTCAATCGAACACAGTTGGCCATGAAACTCAAACTTAAATCATCACAATTGACAAACTACATCAGGAGTTACCAGAGGAAGCTTCGAAGTGCGATACAGTTGAAAAATGAGGTTCTCATGCAATTGCAGCTCCCATATATTCCTACAATTATCAAAAATTACCTAATAACGGTAAGGTATCCATAAAGAAATGCTGCCATTTCTCAAATGGCAATGTACTTTTCAATTTGTCATGATGAAAAATCATAAATTATCAGTTAACTCGTCTGAAAAGTTTTGGAGAATTCCTAAAG
The DNA here is from genome assembly GCA_958298965.1 of Chrysolina haemoptera. NCBI lineage: Eukaryota > Metazoa > Arthropoda > Insecta > Coleoptera > Chrysomelidae > Chrysolina > Chrysolina haemoptera. The sequence continues at coordinate 21,517,916 of OY282591.1, read as the reverse complement.
GAAACGAATATACAATCAGGTTTCATGATGAGTGTTCCTAAAATTGAAAGTTCTTCAACGTAGGCGGCTTAGAACATAACAAAGAAAGCAATACACAAAAGCTCATATTATTTCAACTAAGTCAAAGTTTGTTCTACTCATTTGAACAATGCTGCTTTTTTGTTTCGCTTTTTAATGTTCATGGCCACCTTTGTGAGAGAGTATCTAATTTTGAGAACACTCAAAAGTCACATAGACTCTTTAAAAGAACAGGGAAATATAGGAATGTATGCTTTCTCGGTTGGCGTCAATGTTCTGATTGCTTTCCGGGTTCTGACATGGTCTACTTTGGTTCAAATATCTAAACGTTTCGACTACAACTGCCGCAATTACAGTCGAAACGTTTGGAGATTTCAACCAAAGAAGTCAATATGGAAAAACCTGAAAACCAACCAAAACAGAAGAATATTATCAGACTACGATTTTTCTCCAGATTCAGAAATGCAGTGAAACATAACCTTCTCATTTTATTCAATAAAGAAAAAAAAAATGAGTTAATATTAATGTTCATATCAATTTGCAGCTAGGTCAATTTTTTTGATGATGATAAATTGTAACGCATATTCATTCATAGGAGCAGTCTCACTTTCTTGAACTTTCTTCAACGAATGACTTTTCGATTTTCCGATGATTTTGTAATTATCAGCGATATGTTCCAAGAACCCTCAGAACGATTCAAAAATCTGTTATATATGATTTGTGTTATTTCAGTTGGAGTGTTTCGACTACCAGCTTTGTTTATTATTTATCTTCTTCACTATTTGTAATTACTCGAACTTTTGAGACCTTACACTTATAAATTATACTGACTCTTGATTTGATAAGATCTTCTTCATTAAAATCGTCTCACAATTTCTCGAAAAATACCATAACAATTTTCATTTTCATAGGATTTTTTACCATGTCTTTTGAACCTTCTATAGCAAACTTTATATTTATTTTTAACATTCACGAAACCCCTCATATATACAAATATTGTAACTTCGACAAAACGTTTTTATGCCACCAGCTTCATGTCACCAAGTTTGAAATACTGAATATTGATGAAAATATGTCACTCGTAAAGATAATAAAAATACCGTTTCAAATCTGTGTTTTATTCTAAGTTGATTTTAATCGGTTTTTGGCAGTATTGAAATGATACCAAGCTGATTGATAAAAAAATTATTGAACTACTCTACGTATCTAACCAAACTTAAGGACTTTTCACACAACAAATTTCAAGCGAATCCATTTTTTTTTTCAACATGATCTTTCTTCGGCGAAGTGAATTTGTCCACTTGAGTTCGTGAGTTCAATTTGTATTCTACTTCACACAGTGGCAGAAAATTTTATTACGGCAGTAAAACCAAAGACATCCACGGGTTTTGATGATATTGCAATGACTCCCATAAAAACTAATGTAGATGTCCTAAAATATTTACTATTCACACCACTGAAGAATTTCCTTATTTATTGAAATAATTGTTTGTTATACCAATACATGCATGAAAAGTGATGAAATGAATATAACTAACTAATGCGGCATTACCTTATTACCAAGCATTTCCAAATTATTAAAATGGATTGTAAACATGTTAAAAGTCTCAATACGGCTTCCGACAGAATACGAATAACACTGACGTAGCTTATGCCTTGCTGGAAAATATCAATGAAGTACTAAAAACCGACAATAGTCCTTTGGTGATATTTTGCGATCTGTCAGAAGCATTTGACTGCGTCAGTCATAATACTTCCTCATGCAAATATAACATGTGAGTATCCGAGTACCTAAAATGTGTTTTGTTCCACTTCAAATAACCCTTCTACGATATTTACGAAAGTCATGGATATTTTAGCGGATATGAAATAATTATACTGGAGCAGAAATTAGCAACCTCTTTGGACCATTTGCAACGATTTAATGCCACTGAGACAAGTCTCACTTATACATGTCAAAGAAAAAACTGGGTTTTACTCCCACCTCAGTTTTCAACTCACCCATAATCCCAGCAATTTCTTTAGTAAATGTTGAAAATAATCGCTCATACACATCCTACATAAAAAATTTGGAGTAAAACAAAGTTTTTTTTTGGCATGTATAAGTGGGACCTGTCACACTACTTTAAAATTGTTGCATATAGTCCAAAGAGGGTATGGCTTGCTGCTTCATTATAATAATTCCATATTTACTAAATTATTCATGATTTTCGGATCATCCGCAAACATCTCTGTGAAGTGCGACAAATAGATATTTATGCAACAAGTGCAAAAAGTAGGTGTTTATTGCACTCGACGTATTGTCCAAGTCGGCCTCATGGCCTCGTCGGACAATTTCACTCTTTTTGCACGAGTTTCATACAATATTTTTTCTACGTTCATGCAAAAACCAGAAAATGTTTCTTTAGGTGGCACTAAACTGTAAGGAAGACATTGTTCGTTTAAATCTCTCTGCTAAAAGTAATTCAAAAACATGTTGTGTAATTCAGTTGATATTCGAAGGAAATAATTTTATTTTCAATTGCATTTTCTAGTAATTTCATAGTCCATTATGTAATAAATATGATGAAATATGCAACTATTTAAAACGTAATACAATATCACAGAAAATGGGCTAAATTTGGCGTCAATTTGAAAGTTTATGTCTGTCATGATGACAGAACGCTATAGTAGAATGACAGATGAGTGCAATAAAGTCTTTATTGCACTCAGTGTAATAAAGTACCAGTTTTTCCACCAAATATAGTTCAATAAAGTATTGTTCTTTGCGTGAACGTAGAAAAACACATTTTAGGTACTCAAATACTCTCATATTATATTTGCATGAGAAGGTAGGAGTCTTCAGAAACGATATAAACTTTTCCGTTTCCTTCTCCGATCATTTTTAACAGAGTTATAACCAATCAAATATTCGGCTCCGTTAGAACTTTCAGCGGCGGTAAGGGTGAACCTGAAATTTAATGTCGGCGTTCAATCACGTTTTCTGAGAAAACGAGTGCATTTCATAATAAATAATTTTTGTAGAAAATTGAATTGTTTTTCATCCTGTTGAGTTGTTTTTCCGATAAATCATATACTTTCCAAGATTTCTGCAAAAATCTATTTATATATTTTTAAACGAAAAAAAAAAAAAAAATACGTTCCACCCTGGAATTTTGGTAAACTACTAGCAAACTGAGTTTGGTGGTGCTACAATCGATTCTTGTCTCAAAACCCAATCGTACTGGATTATCAGATTGACACACATATTCAACAAGAAATCAATATTTCTCTTTACCTGCCTATAGATGAAATCGAATATGTAATGGACTACTGTCACAAAATTTATTGATTGAATATAAGTTATAATCATCATTACATTATTATTACCCACAACTACCTGCACAAAACCAATCTACAATAGACATGCATAGATTCCATTTCAGAAATCAATCAATAATAAATATTATCATATGAATAGAGCAAGCCGGTTGACAATTGAATACTGATGAGTTTCACCGAAATTATCACTTTTCGTGACCAAACTCAATTTCTACTTCTGAAATTCAATAAAAAATATGTGGTACTAATATTAAAGTAATGAATTGAACTCATTCATGTCGCTATGATTTCAATATTTTGGAATCATAATATCAACCAATGCAGATATGAAGGGGAGATTGCAATAATTCCTTCCATTTTAAAATTTTTTTTTAGTGTTTACGACATATCTGTTTTACAATCATTATTGGCCTTATCGAGTTAATGTGAGAACTAATGAATTCCGAAGTAACATTTTTCATTACAAGTACTCCATGTTTTTGTAGGTGAAAAAAGGTGTTTGGCGATAATGGTATAACATTACACGACAATTATTGTGCAAAATGTAATAGTACTTGCAGATCCGGCAGACGTTGTCCTTCCCGAACCTTGAACATAACGAAAATGTCAAAATACCGTCAATTATTCACGAATTAATTTTTTTTTTTCGAAGTGTTTATTTTGTATTCGTCTATTAACCTTTCTAATATATTGTCATAGCCATAAAAATAGCGGTCCGATCGGAAAAGGGTGTCACCTTTACTAAGTACCGCTTTATTCAGATGTCTGTACAGAACTGAGCTCTCTTCTCTCTAGTCAGCTAACAACATTATTCACAATTCATCGGGATGACCTCATTCACCGATACCTCAATTCCTAATGGTATGCATACACTACAGGTGTACACTGGAGAACAAATTAAAGGAATTTTGATTGAGAGTAATCTACCCTTATTTTTGATATTATCGAAGAAGTTTATATAGAAAAGTTGTTTAAATCGAAAATAATTTTAAATTACAGCCACCTAAGAAATATTTTTTTAATTTTTTCATAGTTCTAGCCTCACAAAGGGTACTAATGTCTCATATGCACCTTAGTCGCCTTCCTCAACTATATTTCAATGCGAAATTTGAGTCAATTCATCATTTGCACTAGAATATAAACGTTTTCTTAAATTATTTGGATTTTTACTAGTTTTTTGGTGCAAATTTGATATATTACTCTGTGTATATGTCCATAATAACTAGAGACTATATGGAACGGATTTTTTTAATGAATCAAAATTTTTAGTAACCGATTAAATAATACAATTCTTCAACTTTACGATCACTTTAATCATAAAGAAATGTATATTTTCATTTTTTTATGAATAATGTGATCGTAAAAAGTTGCAGAATTGTATTATTCAATCGTTCACTAATAAATTATTGATACCTATTCAATAATTTCCTTTCATAAAATCATACTGATAGTTATGGACATACATACAGAGTGATATATCAGATTTATCAGAAATCCAAACAATTTTTAGAAAACGTCGATATTGACAATTTGTATCAAATTTCGCATTCAAATATCGTTGTAGGAATATAAGAGAGGCGCTTCAGGTGCAAGAACTATGAAAAAAACGGAAAAAAATTGTTGCGTAGGAGGCTGTGATGGTTTTGGATTTTGAACAACTTTTTTAAATAAACTTTTTGATAATATCAATAATAAGGGTAGATTATTATATATATAAATTATTATTTTTTGTTCTCCTCTATACGTAGTTTGGAAATTCACAATTTTGATAACTCAATTACGAGTTTTACTTTCACTTTCACGAGGAACACATTTTTCTGACAAATGCAAAAGTTTTGAAACTCACAGTATATCTTTTAGCTGCAACACGCGGCGTGGCCCGAATAAAAATAAATGATCTTACTTAGATAGTTTCACTTGAGTGTCTTTCCGGTACGTTCCAGAACCTTTATTGTATTTTCTCAAAGCTTCCGGAAGAACTCACTAGGGTGTTTTCAGTACATTCTAGAACTTCCGTTTCTTAGGTTAAAAGAGTCGAAAACTCAAAAACGGTTCGTCGTATCGATGTCAAAAAAGGATAGGCTTCTAGAAGACGTTTGATTCTATGTAACTATGTCTGCGACAGCACCTCAAGATTCTTTTCATGGATAGTCGAAGAAGCTGCAGTGGTATTTCTCTTCCATTAAAATTTAAAGAAATCTTCATCCGATCAAAATGAATTTGGGATAACAAGAAAGGCAAAACGTTGATCTGTATACGTGCTGTAATGTTTTTTTGGAATTATTTGTTCATCTACCCAAAAAATTGCTTCAAATTAACTGCATTTTTGGGACATTTTTGAGATTTTTTTTGTGGAAAAGTGGATTGAAAATAGAATCAAACTTTCTCTAGCAGCCTGTCCTTGTTTGAAATCGATACGACGAACCGTTTTTGAGTTATCAATTGACTCTTTTGCCCTTAAAAGCGTCCCAAACGTGATCGCGCTCATGGCCTCTTTGAGTAGTTCGAAGATTTGAAGGAGCTGAAGAGAGTGTGATGTTCAAACTACATTTAATCAGTTCTAATTACATTCCTGAGAACAATCAATCATACGAGTCGAATATCAAAGTTACACAAGTATAGAAGGGTGCATCAGAACAGATATGTTTCCGGTCTCGTCCATAGCCGTTCGTCAAAGTTGGGATTTGTTTTCAGGTGTGCACACATCACAAATAGGCACTAATGAAAAAGGGATATTTGTTCAAGTTAAGACATATATATTGAAGGCAAAACAGCAAATGACAAATCGATACCTACATGTGTGGAAGATATGGAACACTTGATATCACTAGTTGCCCCCCACCCTTCAGTTTAAGTAAGATATCTGATAGTTCATCGAAATACATATCCCTTCTTGAAGATCGGCTACTTTCTCGGAGAGCAAATACTCATACCTGTCATACTTCAATTGATTTCAATCTGCTTTTGTCAAATATCCTACGAGAACTCCGGTACCTATCAAGAATGTAAGCACAGAGCCATCTATGGGAACCATACAAAGCCTTCTATAACTAGGCCCCGAATGAAGCGAAATATTTCAGCATGTAGTGGGATGACTATTATAAAATTCATAACCAACATATTTCATATCTTGTAATGAGTATAAATTCAAATATTTCCAAAATTGTTGGCATTTACGAGTGATTCTGTTTTGAGAAAATTTCCCGATATTCAAAACTCACAAAATAATCAATACTATCAATATCACATACGCACGCACTTATTCACAAATTTCGAAAACCGTTGATATCCATGAAACGAAACCTATTCCTTTTTTGTATAGGAAATATTGGTGATTAGGAAAAAGAAGATGAAATCGATAATAATCCAGTTGGGGGAAAGTTGGGGAGAGGCGAATAGGGGTACTAATCTGCCGTACGTCCCTGTTTGGAGTTACAAACACATGCTGACAACTGACATACTAAATTTCATTAAGAAAAGTTGAGCCGTTATGGAATCATTCTGGAAAACATTTTTTTTTGTCACATTCAACACCCTGGTTAATACTCACTTTATGGTATGTGTTCCCTGGAACTTTTAGCCTTGAAATAAAGTAAGGATTCTACCATCGGAGTTTGTCCCCTTTACTCTGGGACATGATATATTTTCGAACCCGTGCGTTATTTTTATACAGGGTGACCCAGGGCTAAAACGACAAATATTCAGTATCGTTTAGACAAAAATGAAATTATTTCTTCATATAAGCATTTGTCGCAACTTGCTTAGATTTCAAGATACAGGGTGTCAAAGATCATAGAAAAAAATCATTTTTTTGTTCTTAGTACATTAAAATAAGCCTTTCATCAACGCCAGTACAGCATGCCAAGTTTTATCAACATCAGCCAAAAGGTTTTTGAGTAACAAAACTGATTTTTTCTATATACTTTGACACCCTGTATCTCGAAAACGAAGCAAGTTGAGACACATGCTTGTATGAAGAAATACTCTACTATACTCTCCATAAACTTCTATAATAAGGTTGAAATATGTTTGTATATCGTCGCGTAAGATATCAATCATTGTACCAGTTATATCATGTTGTCTCCTGAGGACTTCATATTCTGGATATTCTATAAGTATGTGTTGAACTGTTAGAGGTGTTTGGCATTTAACAAATAGAGGTTACTGCTCTCCTAGGAGCACATAAAGATGTGTCATTTTTGTATGACCAATTCAGAGACTTGTAAGAACAACTCGTTCTCTTCTCGTCAATTTCAAAGAAAAGGTTCACTTTTTCACAGTTGGTTTCAAACTCTTCAATTTAGTTTCATAATTTTTTACGAGAATAAGGGTGCGATAAATATTTATCAGGATTTCGTAGTCTGCTCCCCACTTGATTCCATCGAGAGCTTTCATGATATTGAGTGGTTTATGGCATCGATCCACTAAGTATTTTCTTTTGCTCACGAATTGTATGGGTGTTCCGACTATTCCGATTATCGTGAGGTTTTCGCTCTCTAGAGAAGTGAATCGCTTTTGTTTTGCTCTGTGAAAATTTGAGACCTGTTTTATGTGTGATTTGTTATGGAGCTCATTTATGGTATTCTGAAGGACCTCTTCAGCATCAGAGGTGAGGGAACATGGGTAGAATATAGCCAAATCGTCAACATATGCAGTTATTTTCGCTGGACCCTGTACTACTTCTATTATGCCATTCATAGCAATTGCAAAGAAAGTGACACTCAGTGTAGAGCCTTATGGTATACCGTTTTCCATATCTCGAGAATTTGATATAGCATGCTGAATTCTGGTCCTAAATTTTCTGTTATTGAGAAATTGTTGAAGGAAAATTGGCAGCTATTCTCTAAATCCCCATCCATGCAGAGTTCGCAGAACTCCATATCTCCATGTGAGATCGAATTCTTTTTCTTTATCAAAGAATATTGCTGTGGAGTGTTCCTGTTTGACAAAACTGGATTGAATTTCATGTTCCAAGTAAGATAGTTGATCTAGAGTTGAGTGAAATTTTCAGAATCCTGCTTGGAATCTGGAAAGAAGGTTCCTACTTTCCAGGCATCAAGTAAGACGGTTGTTAACTATTTTCTCAAGGCAACTTAGGCAACTGGTAAGTGAGATCGGATGGTAACTTTCAGGCAGTGTGGGATCTTTTCCCGGTTTCAAGATTGGAATAATATGAACCTCTTTCCAACATTCAGGGTGAGTTCCTGTAGTCCAAATATCATTGAATATTTGAAGGATGTTTCTCACTTGCTTTTCGGGAAGATGTTTCAGAAATTCCTAGTGGATTTCGTCGGGCCCAGGTGCTGAGTGTTTTGCTGTCTGTAACACTTCTTTTAGTTCATCCATGGTGAGAGAAGAGTTGTTATTATCTGTCTGAAAATTTATTTCCTCTTGTTTAGATACATCTGTAATATCAAGAAATGTGGGATCATAGTTTTCAGAAGAATTGACATGCTGGAAGTGGTCACAAAAGATTTCTGCTATATCTTCTGTTGTTATGTCCTGTTGGTTCTGGATAATATGAGTAGGCGATGGGACAGAGTCCGTTCCAGAAATGCTTCTAATCTTTCTCCACACTTCAGATAATGATATTTCAGAGGTCATAGTGGTCGTAAAGTGTTTCCAACTCTCTCTTTAACTTGTTAGTTTTAGTTTCCTTACTTTCGCAAAATTTATGATTGAAGTATTTGAAAAAAAAAAGATCGCTAATGCATGTCCGATAACCTAAAAGTCGATTTTGACTCATGTCACATTACTATGATAGTGTCCAAAATAAAGAGGATTATAATAGTTTTCAATTATACGTGCGAAGTGAAATGTTCATGCACGATTATCAACCAAACTCAATTATATCATCATGATCACAATAGTCGTGGAATTCTGATATAACCCAAGTAGCACACCCATATTGGGACAATATTGGTACAATATTGTGAAATTATTGGCAAAATATTCAAATAATAATATTGGCGAGAAAAAAAATGTGAACATTCGGCGATATTGGTCCAATATTTAAAAAATAATATTGGTCTAATATTTTTGAAGCAATATTGGCCTCAAAATGTTAGGCGATATTAGTATGATATCGCTGTAGCACACTTACATTGGAATAATATTGGTAAAATATTGGCAAAATATTAAAACGTAATATTGGCGAGATAATAATTATAACTGTTTCGGGATATTGGCAGAATATTACTTGAACATTATACAAATAATATTAGTGAAATTTTGAGGAAGCAATATTGACCCCAAAATATTTAGGGAAATTGGTACAATATCATTTGCATATATTGGTAAAATATTCAAAGTGAATATCGCTGTAGCACACTTACATTGGAATAATATTGGTAAAATATTGGCAAAATATTAAAACGTAATATTGGCGAGATAAAATTATAATTATTTCGGGATATTGGCAGAATATTACTTGAACATTATACAAATAATATTAGTGAAATTCTGAGGAAGCAATATTGACCCCAAAATATTTAGGGAAATTGGTACAATATCATTTGCATATATTGGTAAAATATTCAAAGTGAATATGTTGACTTGGAAACATTGATGAAATATTTCCAGAAAATGTCGAATAATTCAAAAATTCTACAATTTCGTTTCTACTTCAATTTACCACTGAGTAGATTGACTTGTAAACGCATTGTGAGAAGCCTTATTTAATATATGTTACTCGATTCAGCTGTTGTTCTATATGTGGGGTCACCTAGCGATTTTTCACCGAAGTTTAATCATGATTTATTTCAATATTAAAAAATTGAAAAAGAAAATTTCTATTTATTGAATATTTGGCCAATATTCAAATTTCAATCCTAGTGATAAATGTATTTTCTAATTGAAAAGGGGAACATTCTCCATGAAAATTGAAAAATGAAAAATGTGATTTATTTGTAATATCTAACAGAAAACTACTACTTGTCCGGCACAAGCCACGCTGGACATTTAACTTCATCTGATAGATATTGTGAAAAGACTTTAACTGAAAAGCAAAGAAAAAATCTGAAAGTGAAAATTTGCATTTTCATTCAGATAGCTGATTTTTTAAATTCTCTCTAGTTTTCATTGAAAAAATCATTGTATCAATATTGTCTTTCAACTATTGGCGTAAGGTTTTCGTAACAATCTCAATCAATATAGGGTCAATTTAATTTTTAGAATGTGGATTAAATAATATTCCACCAATGTGCTATCAAACTTGGATATAGAATATTGTTTTTTATGTCTAAAATCGATATGAGAGTAATAATGAAATCGCAATATTGGAGCTAGATGCTGGAAACAATATGTAGGCAATATCGCTCTATCGATATTGGTGAAAATTATTGAACCAATATTGACCCAATATTTCATGAACAGGTTAAGCCAATATCACACCAATATCATTAATGAAATATTGTTTTTCCAATATGAACCCATATTGGTTCAATATTATTTTTACGTTTACAATATATCCATATTGGCCCAATATGAAAACAAGATTCAGCCTACATGAGGTGCTACCTGGGAACTGTTAGATACGAGCCAATGTTTTTAACAGCGAGGGTCGTGACAAAAACCAGTTAGTGTCATCAGGTGTGGAGAAAATGAGAAAGTTCTGTCATAATCATCTCAGTACGAATGATTTTGTGAAAAGACCGGAAAATACTTCCAAAAATATTGTTATTTCTATTTTTTTTATTTTTGTTTGAAAGTTTGTAGATGAGTATAAAATTAAATTTTTAAGTAACTTTTTTTAATGATTTTTTTTATATCATTCCATTTTACGCAATATTTTGCCTCTCCATAGTACTATTTTGTCAATTTGCCGTCATACCAGTGATCAACCGACAAGTGTCAAAATCGATTTTCAATTTGTCAGACTGCACAATCGATCATCCATAAAAAAAAGTCAGTACTCCAAAAATAAACTCTTTCCCATATGGTACAAACTCTATAGCGGGCACTGTATATTATGAACAACTCGCAAGTAAATATTCGTTGTTTCAACTCAGAGTCTCTGGATAATGGGCAAATAATGCAAATCCAAGCAGGAAACAAGTTCAACCAGATACAGAGGCTTTCGCGTTTCTGCAAATCCTGCATCTTATTTTCCCTTTGCACACCATTTCCTTGCTCGTTGGTGAAAGCAGTTGTAACCATATTCAAGTGAGACGGTAGTGTGAAAATTACTTACTATATACAACACTCGAAGAGGTATTTCTAAATTGAATTTCTTGTTCTGAAAGCACCCCGCACTTCTCTTATGGAAAATAGCCTTCGGTTAAATTTTTTGAAATTTTAGAATTATATAGTATTCGATCACCTTATCAAAAGTGTTCATTAGCCCAACACGATCCTTTGACTAGTTTTCAGGATATTGGTTGTTGACGTTGAATGTGGCCGATTTTATTAAATAATTTTTTTATGCAATTAGAAGATATTATAATATTAATATTATCACGAATCGTATTGTTTTTTCAAAAATCTACAGGGTAATCTTGAAACAAAAATAAGCTCAATTGATAAACATCATTTATAAGGCATTTGATAATATTTTTCTTATCAGAATATAATGAACAAACCATTATGAAAATAATTTACGACTAGGGTGATTTATCAATTATAGCTCATTATCTCGCATACAAAGCGATTTTCTGAAAAATATGTGGAAAACTTTTTTATGGAGATCATTACGTTCTACAAGTTTGTTGACATGCAATATTTCAAAATTTCCAACCTCTTTCAAGTTATTGATGGGATACCAATTTTCCGAGTTTTCCCGGGAATTTTCTCCACTCTCCATAGGTGCTCGCGTGCAGAACATTTTTTTTGCCCAGAGTACTAAAGCGTGGCAATGGGTAGGGACCCTTATCGCTTATATTCTTCTTGAATTTACCTGTTCTCAATTAATTTTTTCGACATATTCTTGATTTCTATGCTGGATTGACTGAAAGCGTTGTTGGCTTGGATGTGAAGAAACTTTTTAAATTTCCGTTTAAACCCATGTTCTTCCTTGTCTGAGATGTTGGCATCTTTCTACTGAATGCTTTGGTGTTCCGTCCAAGCGTGTTCTGCAACTCTCAATGTAATTCAATATCCGTCGTGGTGTTAGTTAGAGAAGTAGTTATGTTCTAACAGGTATTTGCCATGATAATAGCCTACAGCATTGTAGGTTGATTGGAGTAAAAAGCGTATATACCAGCGGTCGACAATTACTATCGTTTCTTAAACAATCTCCAAGAGAAACTCTGAACTTCGTGTTCGGATTTATATGAAATTAGGGTTACACGTGAATTATCATATTCATGCCACATGCCTGCGAAAGTCTAAAGTAATGTAGTGTCAGCTGTAGGTAGTTTCACTATGATGTAATTATTTTCATGAAAGCACCAAAATCTCAAAAACTAAACAAGATATGGAAAAGTGTGTGAAAATAATTTCGTTGTACTCAATCAGGTCAACAAAAAGTTATTGGTGAAAATTTTTCACATCTCGAAAATAAAGATTGTGACTGGACTGGAAAAAATGGGTTTTTCGATTTCCCTCGGAAAATCGTCCATAAAAAATTTCCGGATGCCTTCACGGCTTATCACCCTCAAAATTCGGATTCAGCGGGTCAAAATACATAAGAATAACTTGGATGATCGTCGCGCTTCATCGGCTACGAAACCCCTCCCTGCCACCGGACTAAAAGTAGTGTTGCCTATTTTTGTGTGTAGTACTTTTAAGAGAAACTGCTATGGATTTTTTACTCACGCACATTATACTTGTAGATGCTTTTTCATGTACTACTTCAAACTATGCGGATGAATTTCATAATGTAATATGATATAACGTCGTGCAGTTGAGGAATATGGAACCCACTTATTTTTAGTAGTCCAATGGAAACAAAAACTTCTGAATAAATTCTTCATCCGTTCTTGGATCATTCTCATTCTCATTGTCGCTCTGTGCAGCAATTCTTTTCGATTCCCGAATCTAACTAAATTCTCAAATTTGTCAAGTGTCAGGAGATGTCACAGATAATGTTCTCGTGTACCGTGCTAAAAACTGTTTAGGTAATTCGCGAATACATGGTTGTCAGGCGTGTTTTTAATGTCCTTCGTTCCACTCTTCCAAGGTAGATTTATTGTTTCAAGGAGCGTTCTCATTTTATTCTATTCTAACTGTTTTACAACTTCACTGGTGCGACTTAATCTTGTTAGTTGATGAACTTACCAAGAAAAATCTCACAGGAAAGAGCTTAAGTGTGTTTAAACGACACTGTTTTGTACGAACTCAATGCATTGTCGCTGAAAAATGTTTTCCGCAAATGGAGCGATGAAAATGAATGGCGAAGGCTGCGTCCTCATTCCTAACAATAAACTATACTGATACATAGCATTCTCTCTTTATTATGCTGAGTATCTCCAAATCACCTGAGCATTAGGACCAATGACATATTACGGCTAGACTGCGTCATTTACACTTTTAGCTGCGGTCAACACAGGGCCAAATTCTAAGCACAAGGATTTTTTCCGCTTGTTTATCGAAAATTATCTGCTTATTAACATTGTATATAAGCAGATAATTGAGCAGACACTCAGCTTTGCCGATTTTTGTGTTGACTGGCAACTATGTTCTGTGGAATAAACGGCAATAAAAATTGTGCTCAGAATGTGACCGCAATATACTAAATACATTTCAAATTACATTAAAATTTTATTGTCTTCTGACAAATTATCTCGAATCAAGGGAAGAAGAAAAAAAACGCCTCGATTTTTGTTCATAACAATGAAATTTTCATGCAATTCAAAATGAATTTATCGATAAAAATCTGATCTCTTATGTATTTACCCCCGAAAAATGAACGTGCAGCAATCATTTCTTCAAGTATAGAAAAATTATTTATGGAATACTTAGTCCTCCATTAGTTTGTACAAAGGAAAGTCCCATTAAACTCGCGACACATCATGTAGATGAAAAACTCGAAATATAAAATAATAATCATTCAGCCGAAAAACGTGGAAAACCATTTTACATATTCTGTGTCATGATTTTCTTCAATTCGTGAAAAATTAATAGGCACTTTATCGAATTGACGCTTTCCTAGCGCGCACATGGCATGGCATGTGATGGCACAAATAATTTTGCATTCAGATGAGAGGGCAAAGCATGGCGTAATATGAACTGGTTATACCAAATTAATATAGCTGGATAATCGATACCGGTTCACAATAAAGTTATTAAAAATATCGATATTATTGTTAGATTGTGGCATTTTTCCACCAGAAAAACTAGTTGAATTCCTCAGGTCCTCCTGTTGATTTGAATTGAGGCCTATAGGTACTTGTGAAGAGTACGAAAAATCGTACTTCACAAGAATATTATATAATACAAAACAAAAATTTCAAGTTGAGATGGACTAGAAAGATATAATATAAAATAGATAGGTAGAGATCTTTGTTTCCTTTTATACCTTGATTGGATTATTTGAATCAGAATAAAGTGATAGTCATGTATACCTTACCAAATAAAATATATTGACAAGCAGGTTACGCACAGTGCTACAAAGCGTGTTGATGTTCTTATGAGTAAAATGTAGTTGTGATAAGGATGGAGATTATGAAATTATTTGAATCTCAGAGAAATAAAAGACATAAAGATGCCCTGCCTATACCTATACAAATAGTAAACATGAAATATCCTTCTCTCTACAATTTGTGAGTGAGGGGGGTGACAGGTGGTGAAATGTTATGGACAGTTTGTTTACATTTAGAGTAAGAATATCCATATTAAAAACGAAGAATGACAACTTCATCCGAATGAAATGAGAGGGCATACACGACACTACCCGAATGCATACGGACTTAACATGTATAAGGCTCTCGCTTGTAAACAAACAAAGTTATGTTGACTTCAAGACAAGGATAGAGAAGGTATCTCTATGGTATTTTATCATTCTAATATTTGAATACATTACCCATAAAGTAGTAGCTATACATGTGGCGCCACCTTGAGAGATCTCAACTAAGCTCCAGAGGAGAATACCTGCAGTGGGACTCTGTAACTTTTTGGCATAGCGATAGCGATAACGAAACAATCGGCATCTCTTTTCGGTACACCACAAAGTGATAGCGTGTGCTTCATTTAACTTTGTTTCGCTTCGTTTCGCTATGCAAAACAAGTTACAGAGTACCACTACTGATGTGGGTTTGAATGAAGAGAAGCCTTAAGGTTCAAGCGCACTTAGTCGAAGCGTCGTGAGGTTATTTCGTGTTCTAGCGACAGAACAATAGGTCATGTAAAATTAGTTCGACTGTTCCGCAGATAGCTGATATTTAATTTTTACTACTCAAGACGGGTTGGAACTACAGGTTCTAACTTGGTGACAGAGATGGTGTAAACCTGTTCAGTATCCAAAATCGAATTTACGAGTGTCACGGGGTCTTGAAATCGAATGTTTCAATCACTGCTTCTTCGTGTTAGCGGACCATGAAGAGAATGGGACCAAATCCTGATCACTATAATAGTATAAATATTGTATACCTTGGCAGTAAATTACTATTTTCCAGGCCGAAAGAAGATATAGCCACATCTTCTTTCGTCAATTCACCGTCGTGGTTTACACATAATTTTTGATCCTTCACAATTTTTGGTAATATTTTTCCTACAGAAATTTTATTTATTGAAAAACTGACAAATTAACATCAAATATCAACAACTTATGATTTAATGAATCTGCATACATTGACAACTGCTAACATTTCATTTTTATACTGACGTTTAATGGCGTCGCCACCTAGCGTGAAAATGTAAAATTTATTTTATCGGCTAGCCGTAGGAAAGGTAACTTTCTCCTCTACGTAAAGCCGGTTTAATTCAACCTTCTCACAGTGTGGGATTCGGCTTCGATTAAAAAACCTACAACGTTGTTACAGATTTTCATTTCCTACCGGGTTAGCTGCATCGAATTTTCCTAGCATTGTTGTGAGCTACTATATATTACCATTATATTAACGAATATCATGATGATTAATAATATGGGATCGATACGATCCAAAGAAGTATGTTCATCGTCCATCTGATCATAATTTTATGACATTTCATAAAATTCATCGGAAAACAAAAAGTAATCAAGGTATTAAATTTGACAACACGTGTTATGGTGTAAAAGTCGATTCCAGCCTTCAAGTAAATCGGAGATTGAAAAACTTGTAGGACGCCAGGGACAAGTCAATCAGGTTGATGGTAGTCATGGGAGGATACAGATTTTCTACTGTGGTCTAAAAGTGTTCTCAGCAAGCTGAAAAATAGAGGGAAGAAAGCCTGGCAAAGAACTCGAGACCAAATCCACAAGAAGCAGATGTTGATCTTTGCGGAAATGTTTAGGGGGTAAAGGAATCTGCAATTGTACAAAATGAGCTTATCATGGGCTCATCATAGGATTATGACAATGGGCAGTCCTGGTAGGACAGGACACCTTGTTTCTTTAATGTTTAGGGAATAACAATGTTGAATGGCTCAGGTACAGTTGAACTATAGAACCAATTGATTGGCAGAACTATGAAACTATTAAGCAGATTGTCACCTGTTTTGATTAACATTTGCTAAAATTTGTGAAATTTGTTATTTTACCGAAACATTTTACGACTTCAGAAGAACTAACGGACACAATACACAACTTCGAGGGTGTAAATGTTTTTCATCTTATTTTATCAGATCTAGTGTAATCGTCATCCGTCTAAGAAGGGGCACGTGCTACACAGAACTGAATATGACTGCCAAACACATCCCAATACCTAGCAAAGTTTTTCTACAAGATGCAATGCTTGCTGTGACATCTAACAAATGGTAATCAAAACAGGTGACAATCTGTATACTAGTTTCATAGTTCTGCCAATCATCAGTTCAGGCCGGGTCAGAACAGAGCTTATGCTCTTCCCTCAACCTACAATCGAGTACCATTTTTCAGATGGTTCTACAATAACTCCATCAGGTACCCACTTAGAAAGTGAACAGAGCCATCTATAGATTTCGCACATGCGGAACTGGGTGTACTTAATGAAAGGCCATAATTTCATAACATGAAAACTGATTATAAAAAAGTCAGCCTTTCGCAAATTTCTTATCTTATAGGAGTTTTGTCGGAGTGCTTTCTGCGGTTTCTATAGATGGCTCTGTTGCTTACTTTCCAAGTGGCTATTGGAGATTTCATAGACTAGCGTCTAGCGACAGCCCGGATATTTTGGCTGGCGAGCATATGGACAGGATCATAACCTCCAAATTGGCAGCTTCCTTGGTCCGATTTTTCAAAAACATGAAAAAGGTAATTTTTCACAGTTTTCAACAATTCTGACTTCCACCAAACCCGTAAATCGCAATTTTTCACATTTTTATAGGAGGCTGAATGGTTGAAAAAAATGTAAAAAATTGCTATTTACTTACGGGTTTTGAGGAAGGCTAAATGGTTGAAAAAAATGTGAAAAATTGTGATTTACGGGTTTTGAGGAAGGCAGAATTGTTGAAAACTGTGAAAAATTACCTTTTTATGTGTTTTTGAGAAATCAGACCAAAGAAGCTGCCAATTTGGAGGTTGTGATACTGTCAATATGCTCGCCAGCCAAAATATCCGGGTTGTCGCTAGACGCTTGTTTATCATATGACCACCTGACAAAAAGTAAATGTTATCCAGTTGAATGCTGATGAATGATTAGCTCTCTGCTGTCCTCACCGAGTCTGCACTGATTATCGGCAGAACCGTGAAACTAGTATGTAGAGAGTCACCCGTTTTGATCCATATTTGCTAGTTGTTACAGAAAGCATGGCAAAGTATGCTCTTGTAGGAAAACTTTGCCAGGTGTTAACCACAAATAATTTGGCAGTCGTATGGAACTCTCGGAATATTTTCTATTCGATGCTTGCCGACCAAACTCCTATAGTATGGAAAATTTGCGAAAGGCCGGATCATTCATAATCTATTTTCATGTTATGAAATTATTCGCCTTACGCACAATTCCACATATGAAATATTGAATTATTTTATATGATGTAGGTGATATTTGTATTTCTGATGATAGCTCGGAAGTTTGTTATAGAAACTGTTATGAAAAAGACAGATTTTGTAGACTAGTCGTGGAAAAATGATAATGTTTAATGAGCATGAATTGTCTCATTTCGTATTCATGTGAAATTTTGTAATACTACCCGTGGAGACTTTAATTTCGTGGCTCACATTGATTTTCCCTTTAGATCAATATGCCGTATCTCTGATTCGCAAATTAATTATCACCCATTATTCATTTCTCTGTGAGCAAATTTCTGACGGTGTTATTTCCTAGCTGTAGAACAAACTTGCCACTTCGGTGGGTGGGTGCGTGCAGGGAACTTCTTAACGACGTGAAGCATTACGCAACCCGTTCTTCTACCGCTTTGGTGTCAATTTTCCTAGAACGTATTATAATGCACCAGCTTCATGTTGAGAAAACAAACTCAGATAGCAACGAAGGTGAAAGTTTTATTAGAACTTGTATTGAGTAATGTAATTATATCCGGAAGTTGACAACTATCATATTCTTGGAAATTAATTTGTGCTATGAGAACTAATCTCTATAAGTAAAAATAATGCGTTTTGGTATTTCTCACCAATTTCAGTGAGTTTCTGAATATCAACTTCGCCAAAAATCTAATTTTAACTATCTTCCAGTGCTATTCCACATATCTGTAACAAAAAATAGGATAGAAAGGATTCTTTGGGTCAGATGAATCTACCAGATAATGTCACTCACGATATTAAAATCTCATCTGCTGCAATGTAAGGACCAATAAAGGAGGTATATCCGTGATGGTACACTGTTTCTTCCATTACAGCCGGTGAGATCACGTCGTCATGGGCAACCACTATCATAAACAAGAATGATATTTCTTGTTACCTATATAATATGATATAAATGTCAGGCAGATTCCTACTTCATGTTTATTATTAATAAGGTACACTTAACTATGAAAGAATTCACGAAAACGAAACTTTTTTGACTCTGATCGTGAAATTATCAGTAGTAATACTATAAGTACTTCAAAATATTTGGATCATACATCAATAACTTGTTGCATGAGTGTCAGTTTAACATATATATATATATATGTATATAATATTTTAAGTATGTATGTACGTATGTATATAATAGTTTAAGATGTATATAATAGTTTGGAGTACGAATGGTATTTGAAGCGATTAATTTTTGAGTGACACATGGATAAGATAAACGTCAAAACTTTACGACACGCTTTATTCGTGTGTAGCGATATGAATTGGTTACTATGGAAATAGATATATTTCTGAATTTCTAATTGTGGGTGTTACTCTACAGTTGAATTTTTGGATCTTTACCCATGCGTCATCGAAATTTATGATCAAAGAAATCACAAACTCTCTATGTAACATCTCTTTCTATCAACCGCTATAAGCATATCAGAATTCGTTAACATTTACCTTCCAAGCTAAGAATTATGGCATTTGGTTGATAGATCAAGAGTCAGAACAGTGATAAGAGATAGCCATACAAGCGATCGTGTTGTTTTAACTAAACTCACTAGACATACATGACTAGCTCAGTACTTCTATCACGTCATTGTTATCTGTCATTGGAAGAAATTGCGAAGTTTTAAATCTTCTTTGTGTTTTATAGTCGAATATATTAGAAAAACAGTTTTTCTCTAAGTTGAATGTCTCTTGGCAATTCCAAAGAAAGTTAATTATTCTCATATTATATTATATGTTATAACACCTTAATAATCGATGAACACAGGCTGCACGTACGAAAAAGTATGACTCATTGTCTCGTTCCGCCTGAGCCGAGCGTGCAAGCGAGAGCGCGGAAAAATCGATAGAGAGGCCAAAGCGTTCGGCTTGTGACGCATATACCTCTCTTCCACTGCATCGGCTGATGCGTCCGAGCAGAAGAGAGACAGCGGCAGCACACAACCTACACGTGAACTGTTTTGTCAACTGTTTATAAAGTGGTTTCGATTGTTTATTACAACAACAATTGCGGCAAAAAAGGTAATTAATTCTTGCATTTTAAGAATTTGATTAGCGATATAATCTCATATACTTGTTCTTTGGTTATTAAAAAAAAGCAGCATCGGTCGGCTAGTGCAGTAATAATATGTTATGTTACAATTTTGACTAAAAAATTATTATGACTCATATAAACAATCGTATAAAAAGTCAAATGCTCTTATTTAGTATTCAATGAAAAAAATGATCGTGTCCTAAAATGACAAGTTGAACCGGCCAACCACCGTGCGAGGTAAAGGCGGGCTTTTAAAAGCAGCAATTTTGCAAAAATTGATTTATTTGTCCAATATCGTCATTTCAAATTAACAATTAATTGACAGTGGTTTGATTTCAGTTTATTTCTATAATAAATTGTTTGTGATTATATTTGAACAAATTATTCAAATTGAATTTACGAAAACTCCGAATTCTATTAAAAAATTAAAAAATTATGTTTTCTCTAGAGTTTTGAGTATATGTATGTTTTAATGACTATTCCACTCATGCTAAAATACGCGTTTTTGATTAGTGGAAATTTTCATATTGATAATTGAAAACAGCATGTTTTCGATTTTGTAGTTCGGCACTTGATTGGCTATTAGATACCTTTTTAGTTGGCTTCGTCATTGGTCATTCTATAAAACAAACTTACCCCACCAGCAAGTTGGTATAATGACACAACACCGAACTTTGAGCCAAACCATGATGAGCACTAACTATTAATTCATATCAACTTCACAATTTTCGACAAATTTCGACAAACCGAACTTTGACCAAAATCATGATACGCTTCACTTCTCATTCATATCAACTTTTCGACAAATTTTGCATTCACGTAAACCAAAACACCGCCCTTTCATTTCCCGTAAAAGCATGAAAATGAACTATCTATCTACCAATGAACTAAACAATTCAATAGGCTTGTTCGCGTTCGACGCGTTCACAAATTAAACTGTCCGAAACCCTAAACCGTCACAAGCATGCGTAGTCCCACAGAACTCAAAGAATGCGTACAGTTCTGTGAAACTGCGCATGCATCCGATGGTTTCAGAGACTGTTTGTTTTATGATCGCGAACAAACCTAAAGACAACCAACGAAAGACGCGCCCTGTGAAGGGTCACTGAAATAGCGGGAAGTTTGAAATACCAAGACAGCTGCTCTGCGCAGTTTACTCCAAATAGTACTTTTGAAGACGGCTTTCTTCATTATGACGGCAGTCCTCAATTTTTTGAAATTTATGTTTTGTTAGTTGCATAGTTTCAGAATTTGAATGTGGGATTAGTGTTCCAGGTTAAATTCAGTAGTAGGCTGTCACATACGCAATCTACTAGTACAAATGGCGAACTCGACATGAATTGCATCAAAATATTCAACAGCACTAGCTGTACTTTCAGTATTAACATTAATAATAAATAAAAATGGTTTTGATTTCATTCATGGAATAGTCTTAACAAATACAACTCGTGTACCGATGATTATCATAAATTCCTTCTTTTTTTCGAAACAAATTATGTTGCTTTAGGAAACCACACTCGCGCTTCGCACTCGTGTGGTTGCCAAGCAACATAATTTGTTTCTCAAAGTCGAAGGAATTTTTATTTCGATAATCACAAATACACTTGTTGTATTACCTACGAAAATTTAACGCAGTGCAAGGGAATATATTATCATATAAAGCAGGTTTAGGCGGGCTTTTCAAAAGCATCAGTTTCATGAATTTGAGTTATGATTTCAATTTCATCGTAATTTATCGAAAAAATTTTAATTTTCAATTGAATTGCTTCTTTTTATTATACAAAATTTTGATAAATCAGTGATAATAATTCAATTCATGAAAGTATGCAATTTTTATCAATTTTTTCTCATGGCGTTATCACGTAAAATTATCGTCCGTAAACCGACTTTACAGAAAACCATTTTTTTACTGATATAGGAACAAAACACGAATTATTGATTCCAGAAGTTCTGAAAGCATCTTATATTTGGACTTCCGACCCGTTCTCATTTGTTGTTGAACTCAGCGATTATTACTTCATCTGGTGAATAGAATCCCTTCATTTCAGATGAACTGAGAGCAAACCTGGAGTGCTTCGCTTGTAATAATTCATCTTCAATTGAAAGTTATTTGCGAGAAAACAAAAGGATTCGTTTAGGTATACTGAATGAAAACTCAATTAAAAATATTCGAATCCGAGCTGGTTATTTCTTTCTGTTATGCTGCTTCTTAGTACAGCAGCCGTATTGAAATCGATTAAATTTCTGTCAACTTCGCTGGCTTCCTCTGAAGCTCCATAAATTTGTGAGGATTTTAAATAAAAACCGGTCGAGTCAAGCATTACGCTGTTCCTCTTGATTTATCGGCTAAAACTATCTAATAAAACCAGAAAGCAAATATCAAGAGGAATTTGACCGCTGTTTTTAGATGAAATACCGTTTGATTTCGGGTAATTGCCTTTTGTCGTGTCAGTTACATTCGTCCATAGATTAAACGGATTCCTACCCACATAACAAAAAACGAGATTACTTGTAGAGAATATGACCATGAGAATAGTTTTGCAATTCCTATTTGAATGATTGAATCTGGAAAAAGCAAATTTTCAGTTGAGGTAAAAGTGATTCGAATAAAGCAGTAAAAGTGATTTTTCTGTAATTCTTGAATGTGACGTAACGCAAATACTCGTTGACAAAATGAATGATAGTAACAATAAATACTACCTCAAGGAAGTGTGAGAACTCGTCATTGGTGAGGGAGCGAGTAGCCGCCCCTTCTCGAGTCTGACAAGAAGAGAGAGAAGCGATTAAACCAGGGAGAGCTTAGACAGGACGTCCTTCGACATGCACCAAGAGCTATGAACTGTAGCGTTGCACCTCATAGATATGACACTCCCACTTATGGGGCTTTTGTGGACATGGACCGAGAGCTATATAGTATAGGGAACTTTTCATCTGGGGTATAGAGAGAAATCTACGCGAGCAACAAGAAACGAACACTACTGTGCGCCTCTCTTGTTACCCCACCAGACGCATTAACGGATCACTTGGCGATGCGACAGAGCGCACACAGCATACGTCGATATCCCTTCCTTGAGCGTGTCGAGGAGAAATTGTAATGCTCTCTCAACGTTTAGCAAGCTATTCTTCACGCTCTCATAAAACCACCATTCTCAAAATGAAAACTTTTCGATACTGTATACAGTATCAGTGTTGAGAGAGCATTACAATTCCTCCTCGACTCGCCAAAGGAAGGGATATCGACGTGAGCTATCTGCGGTATGTCGCATTACCACGTGGTCTGTTAATGCGTCGGACGGGCTAACAGGAGAGGCACACAGTACTGCGTCTCTCTTGTTTATGTGGTATTATCATATCATTGCGTTATTTGTTGCTAGCTTTCTGTACCCCAGATGAATTGCTTCCGATACGGTATAGCATTGCACCTCGTTGATACAAAATTTTCTACATATCAGGATACACATCGTGGAGAGAGGGTTGTTGGACCGACCAACCTAGAAATAGAGATGCGGACCTCAAACACCTAGTAAATAAACTACTTAACCTGGTAAAAGATACAGTCCTATTTAACTAGGAACTACTGACGACAGAATTTAGCAGATCTAGCATTTTTTTATTCAATAATAATATATTTCAATAAATTTCTATAAACTGCACTTCTCACAACATTTTATATATTCTCAGTCATGGAATAAGCCAAAGAATTACCCCCTTCCGTAAATACATGACATTCAGAAACACCCTGTATATTCGATTACCTAATGGATTTTTAATTTATGTAATTTCGCCTTCTATATTTAAAAATTTAAACTTGAAATTGGGATGATAAATTTCAAGTGACAACTCTGTACTTCACAACGGATTGACAAGTATAATAATTAAGAGTTCCACTTCGTCAAGAAGCAGATTCATAAAACACATCAGCACCCATTCTAGAAGAAATTGACCGGGCGGCTACTATCTTGGAAGCTGCTGGTTACGGAGATAAAATCAAATTCGTTTCATTCCTCGCCGAATGGGACTAGACCCCAATCACCGAATTCCCTGCTTCGGAATTTCTTTGTCCTTTCGATTGCAATCTAACAATTTCTGTTGTTTTCTATTCCGTAGATCACTGCAAGGTCGAGAAATGTGCGTTCCAGAAAATAAAGAGGGTGATGTTCCGACGCGTCTCTCAGCTCGGATTGTGGTGAGAGTGGAAGTATAACTTCTTGATGATAATTACTGATAAATGATCCTTTATTGTGTGAGTATTTTATATAGTGGTGGTTTGTTTGGAATGAAATAGCCCGTGTACGTTTCTTTCGTCAATAAAATAATTTAAGTTTGGTGATTTTTTCGTTTCTATCATTTAAATCCAATATCGTCGTCAGTTTCATCATTTTCTATATCAATCGTGATGTGAAGACTACAAACATACAAATTTGTTTATTTTGTACATAAGTGTAACGAAATTTCACTTTCCATTGCATGGGACGTACCTATTGGTTTTAATCATATTGCAAACAGTGGTCCACATTCATTTCCTACTTCTCTTCAATTGAAATAACTAATAATCAATCTTACTGTTTTTTTAGTTCTGATTTCCACGAGAAGGATCTCTTCAAAGTGACGGCATATGGATGTGGGGACTGTGCTCGACGCGGGTCAGTCTCGATGGAACCGCTAATGGTGGAACGATTGATGATGTTTCGGAAGATCTTCGCCCATGAACCTATCTATGAAACAGAGACAAATCGCCAACCTTTTTGCGGTTCTCTGGAGAAGTGAGCGAAGATTCACCGACGAGACGAATGGCTGTTTTTGGACAGAATCTAAGGAGGAGTTGTACAACCGAGTTCAGTTTATAAGGATAAGCCAATGAAATGTCTAGTTCCTTAGCAATTGAACTCGGTTCACTTGAACCATTGTTGAGCGTGTCTTATACAACTCGCTCTAAGATTTTAAATGTGTGTTTGGGTGCTGCACTCCATATATGGGTACAGTATTCCAGAACAGGTCGGATTTGTGCCTATAAATCATAACGGGACTGGAAGTGAATTATTTTTTGGCACGAAACAGAAAACCAAATTTTAGATAGGCACTTTTGGCAATGAACCTCGCATGGTTTTTCCATGAAAGGGTACTGCTGAATTTCGTTGGTATCTATACTCATTTCATCAACGATTCTTCCCCGTTGATTTCTGCCTTCACCAGCTGATATCGGAGCTATGGAAGGGAAAGTGGTATGAAGGATACTATCATCCGCAAAGCTGTTCACCCGATATAAGGTATCTTCCAACAAATTATTGATGTGAAGAAGAAACAGTGTTGGTGCTAAAATGTATCCCTGCAGAACACCAGCATTTATTGGTAGAGTATCAGATGAAATACTCCATCGACCACCAGGTTGAGAAATAGGCGTGAAAGAAAGCTAGATAGCAAGAAACACAACTGGGGAGGCAAGCCATAGGATGGAAGATGGAAGAAAATAACATGGAAGTTTGGCCTTGGAGATATCTATTGCAACGTTCAGATTTTCACCTTATTTTTTGATAGGTCAGTGTCAACTATGTGAGACATAAGCAAGCAGGTAAACAATTGATCTCTGATGCCGGAATAGTTATTTACCTAACAAGTGCGGAAAGTAGTACTTTTCCGCACGCGACGGCAGTTGCACGAACGACGCGGAGCGGAGTTCGGGCAAGCCGTTAAGGGCGGAAAAGACATTTTCCGTAAGAGTTAGGTACAATATTTTTCCTACGAGTGTTTTTGTCCATCTTATTTATGAAAAAACAAGGTTTTTAATAAACAAGTTTCCATAATAATGCTACAATATGACTAATAAAACAGAATAGTTACATAGATCATTTAATTAGCCCTAAATATCCTCATTTTCAACAATACAAAAATCGTGCGGAAAAGTAAAAATCGTACGGAAAAGTAAAAATCGTGCGGGAAAGTAACTTTTCCGCACGATTTTAAATCGTACGGAAAAGTACAACTTTCAAAACGAAAAATCGTGCGGAAAAGTTACTTTTCCGCACGCTCGTAGGAAAACCATATTGTTATTCATTGATAATTCCTGTTTCTCTGCTACCCTTCAACATAATCATAACCATATCATTTGAGACTCGTATTATGGAATTCGATATGGATGTGGCTATTGCCATAAGCCCATTTTCAGTGTGATCCATTATATTATATAAATGAAGATTTCAACGAAATTGCATGTAGACTGGAACTCGAGCGTAGCGAATATCCACGTCTGGTGAAAAAAAACACGCTCATTTTGCATTTTGCAATTTAACTTATTATATAAATAGTTGTAATCATCTGCAGATCACGATGGAATCCATAAAAAAAATCTGTTGATATTATTGAACGTTGGTTCTACTTGTATAAAGTTGGCAAATTGGAATTCGCGATGAAAACGCAGCATGATCTGAGATGATCTGCTGTATGATCCGTTCTGCACATTCGAAACTTCCAAGAAGTAATATACATTAAATCAGTGACACGAAAACATAAATGAACTTTGTGGCATTTGCAACTTCAAAGTCTAGTTCATTCAAGATTGAAATTGCCTACGTGGGATATTTACAAAAAATTCTATCTTTTTGAAAGGTCATGGCCACAGTGCTTTAGGATTGTGTTAAGTTCAATAGTGTGTAAATACTTTTTTGTTTGAAAAAAATTATGTCCCCTCTTTTTATAATTTAAGCATTAGAGTTTATTAAACAGGTCCCAATACCGCGTATATTTTCTTATGGAGTTTCTTCTGAATATTTTAATACCTCATGACTGTTGACCCCTGGCGCCAGACATGACTCCATCACGTTACACCCCGTACCATTTGTCACTTGTCATCGGTCATCCGTCACCTGTCATATGTCAATACTTCATTTGTTATCGGTCACCTGACAGAACGTATAAAACCTTATGGCAGACCAGACTAGAGGGGAAGAATCTTCAGGTCAGACCTGATTAGAGCGGATAAGACCTCATGGAAGACGCTCTGGTAGGTGACAGATGACAGGTGACAATGGGTGGGGGTGTCACGTGATGACGTCATGTGTGGTGCCAGATATCAAAGTTTATTAGTTATCAAAATATCCAGATTGAACCTCCATTAAAAAATACTGCCTCAATAGGTGCACTAGTTCCCTAGAGGTTTGTATACGTTGGTAACATGCGTATATTACCAAACACTTGCTATCCAGCTTCTTGGAATGTCCCAAACTTACTGGATACCTACAAACAGATCCAGCTATGAAAATTATTTGACGGCCCAATATTTTTCACTATTTCAAAGGATATTCACGAAAGTAATAGACCTTTGGAGAATCATGTTTTTTTCGCTGTAATTCTCTATTTAAGAAACTGTCGGAATTTTTTCTGTTCTCATTTAGCAAATTTTCTCATTATACCCAAGGGAAAACATTTATTTGATTCGAATTGTATTCTACGACTGATGTATCATGAAAAATTCACAACTTTAATTTATTCTTCACCAAAATGAATAGATAGTAAGTTGAACAGATGATGGAATGTTAACATTTCATCTAAGACTAATGTATTGGGAAATATAACATTAGGTGGTGTACTAGAAAATCCATATACCTCTCCACCACATTTTCCACTGAACGTCATACTGACGATTACTTATTTTTATTCACAGTAAAAACATCTTGATTCAATGACAATCGTCTCACCATCCTTTTATCGTCATTCCTGTGGGCGAATAATGCCTGACTTTATATTGCAACTGTCACACCAATAATATGTTCGTTATATTATATTACTTGAGAATAAAATATTGTAAAATCGTGCAAACTGGTTTTATCACTAATGCAAAATCCAGTGAGTTAGGATGTACAGGGTGTCCCAGAATAAAGAGGCCAAACTCCGATGGTAGAATCCTAACTTTAAGGCTTTCAAGATATTTGAAATTGGATAGGTGCGTGTGTATGTGATATGGATACTCATTATTGATTTTTTTGTAAGTTGCTATGTAAGTTTTGAATATCAAGAATTTTTTCTGAACAAAATCCTTCGTAAATGCCACACATTTTCTCATTATTTGAATGAATACCCATTGCAACGTATATTGTTATAAATAGTTACCTACACATTCTTTTCAAAAATAAGGAGATTTTGGTACGCACGCACTTCTTAATTTTTTAACTAGAAAATATTCGGGATTAAGAAAAAGAAGACGAAATCTATATTAATCCAGTGGCGTAACATTTGGGGAGGCACAATTAGGGGTACCCACCTGCCATATTTTAGTTACATAGACATGATTTGCATTGAAATTTGGAACTGTATGCTGTCACGTGACATACCAAATTTCATTAAGAAGAGTTCAGGAGTTATGGAGTTACTCGGTTATTATTCATTTTAGCGTATATGTATAATGACACTTTCCGCCTTATAATGAAGTGAGGTTCCTACCATCGAAGTGTATCCCCTTTATTCTGGGACACCCTTTAGAGCGATTTTGAAACTTGAAATAAAATATATTTTTTAGATAGGATAAAAACGATTGAAAAACCTTCGATCAATTGTTTCGGGATAAAAGGGAGACTATATGTTGAAGAACAAAATGAATTTCACTCAAGTTCAAAATTAATGCTAGGCACTTTCCAATCAGCCTTCTTGGTAAAAATGGCATCACCTTACCTACGCATACTATTTCTTGCTCTTCCACGATTGATAACTCCAAGTCAGGATACAAAATTGATAAGTGTGGTGGCGAAATTTATATTATTGGTCGTTCCCAGTTACACGAAGTGAAATCAATATTCAACCAAATATTTCTAAATGAAGTTTTTGAGCAATTGGGTCTATCATTGCCAATTTAGACAGATTCAGAAATATTTACTGGTTGAGAATAAAGAGTTATCACAATCTATATCGGCACACGCTGTACATTCACTTGATGAACGCGGAATCATCAGATTCCATTATTGCTTCGAAATTACATTCCAAATTCCAAGAACTGTCCAGCCTCTTTGTACTCGAACAGCAGAGGAAAATAAATCCAATCAAAGTTGCGAAACTTCTCAATCTACATTTCATTTATACACAACTTTATTGTCAACTCCAGTGGCCGACAGATATATTCGATTTTGTCAGAATGAGTTGCCGAGCTTCCTCAAATTATGGATAAATTGCTGCTTCAGAAAGTTGTAATGAAAACAACCGCCGTTGTTTACTATTACACTTCTCTTCAGTTTGTTTGTTCGTTTGGATCTGAAAAAGAGTTTCCTTCTACTTGGAGGGGAATATAGAACGATTAGCATAGAGAGTGAAAAATTAGTCTTGGTAATTTCTTCCAGGATAGACATACAGGGTGTTTCATAACTTACTGATCCTGGAAGACGAAAATCCTTAAATTATTTAAAAATCAATAAATTATTCATATGAATATAGGTCTGCAACCGCTACATTTCTGAGATATCAGATGTTGAAATTTAACAAATATTCTTCCCCAATATTTTATCTAGTTCTTCCCCAATATCTCTGAAACGGCCTTGGCTTTTTCCTTTCAATTTGGGTACATGCAAAGTAAGCATGAAATTACGTATCTTTCATCACTGTAAACTGGCGTCCTTGTTAACATACCCTGCCACATTTTTTATCAAAATAATGAAACGCCACTTTTATTTTGCTAATGGATATAACTTTTATAATTGCTCTCTATTATCTCATAAAAATGGCGTCATGCTTTTTTTTCGTCGGGTTTGCGAATGAAATGCCTTAATTTGATGGTACCTTAGTGATTTTTGGTTAATCTCAAAGAAATGCATTTTATTTCTTTAAATCTAAAACTATCTGCCTGACGACAAAAAGTCAAACACCACTTTTATAGGGCGGTAGAGGAGAATTATAAATATAACATTCATTAAAAAAAACAGTGGCTTATCACTATTATTTTTATTAACTTTCAACAACCTGTATCTCAGAAATGAAGCGGTGGCGATAGATGTCACCTGCAGTTTTCATCCCTTGGGGCTGTGACCGCCATCCTTAAAATTTTCAATAGCAATTTCAAGCAACAAAGAAGAAAGGAATTCGATCTATTCAGTCTTCGTTTATTAAACCCATAGAAACAAGATCTTACAGTGCAACTGAAAAAAATCATCATTGTCAATGGATTAAAAGAACTGTCTACTACCGGTTCCCATACAAAAGCATATGTTCTGTTTTTAGCATTTCTGGTATATCCAACGGCATTATTCAACATTTTCTATGTCGAAAATCTTTCTCAGATTCAGGTTCCGCTCTATAGATCACACATCACAAAAAAAGTCGAGTGAGGTTGAAACTGGATATCTGACTAGTCACTATAATTGACTCAACTGAATCAAAATATCTGTAAAATATATGAGGACTTTTATTTAGATTTTTCATCGTCACGTATATTGTTTTGTTCATATATTTCATAACGTTTCAACTGCTTGTATCTGCAGTCATCATCAGGTGAATATTGACATGTTCCTGAAGGCTTAAAATTTTTCAAATAACTCGGTAATCCTCATTATCACTCAGTGAGTCAGCCTGAGTTAATGAGTTTCCTAAATCAATCATTTCTAGTCATTCTACCTGCCCTTCCTCACCCATTGTAGTCAGAAGACCGTTTATGTTCATCTAGTCTCACTGCTAGGGGTCTCCTAGACCCACCGATGTACAAAAGGCCCTATTCGCATTGGGCCTCAGTAATGCAATTCTTGGTGGAGGTGTTGAGATTCTTTGGTTTGGTTTTCACGAGAAACCCCTTCAAAGTATTTCCGGACAAGAGAGAAAGGTTTTAATGTTGAATTTGTTACCGATCCTTCTTACTTTTTCGGGAATGTTTTTGATATACGGTAGTTGGACTACTTGTCCCGGTTGTTCTTCCTCGATTGGTTTAGTGTTAGCGGCCTGTCTTTTAACATCATCCAATCACATATTAGTCAGTTCTGTTTTCTGTCAGTGCTTACTAATCAATACGTATCGAAACCACTCAACTACAAACTCAACATAAAAAGTTTCATTACTGAAAACAATAATTTGAATAGTATTTTCGACTGATATACAACCCCTTACACACTTATCTCTTGCACAAATATATGTTTCCAATTAAAACTGCATATCATAGATACGTTAAATAAAGTTTTTGTGTTTTTTTTCTGATATCCTCTTTCTCTTCACTTAATTTTTCTAATTAAACTAAATGATTTGTTAGAAGATTCTCATGATGAACTTGTAAACTTCTATTTCACTGTCGTAATATAATTCAAAAACTCACTTGCACTATACATAACATAGTAAATTAAGTTGCCTATATGGAAGCATGGAACATCACAACACAAGCATTCATTTGCTTAGGTGTGTTCTATGTTTCATTTAGGTATCAAATTTTGTTATATGAATTGTTTGTACCACTTTCATTTTTGAATATATCTGAGCTGAAAAAAAAACTCTCTTTGAGAGTGAGTGTCTTCACGATGCCTTTCTGCGTTGAATTTGGGTGGTTAGATTCGAAGACCAAATACTGTAAACCGATGTATAAATGGAATTGCTTCTCTTCCCAACTTTCATGCCCAAGAACGAGTTGTTGTCTTCTATCCCCATCGTGAATTGCCCCTCACCCTATTATTATTCATTAGAAATCGTTGAAGATCTTGGTTTCCATGATTCCATATTGTGAATGTGTCGTCAACATACCTCAACCATAGCTTAGATTTCCTTTCAGCTTGTTGGATAACATGGTTCTCAAACCATTTCATGTAAATATTGGTGACGACTAGATTAAGGAAGGGTGGAGAAACGGAGTTTTTCGTAGAAGTAGGAATTATGCAGACAGATTTCTTATCGTTCAAATATTGCTTGAAAATTGCAAATCAGATTTCTTGTGTAGTTGGTCGTCATCCTCGAGTTCTTTATTGATTATATCGGATATTCCTATAGTCACGTTTGTGTATAGGCTTCAAAGCTGACGGAACGATCTTTAGGTTGTAATTTGATATCCTCAATGATAACAACAAAGTCTACAGAGTTTTTCACATAGGATCCTCCTCTTCCTTGTATCAGGAACATAACAGGCAGGAGGTATAAGGCCAAATTATTGGTTCATATATTTTACAAACGTGTTTGATCTCGATGTCTTACTGAAGAAGGCTCTGTTGGTTCAAATGTAAACAGTCTCTTGAAATTCATTTCTGAACCATTGTTTCTTCTTATGTGATACACTCGCATTCTTCCAATGAAACTGATAATTTTCTCCCCACACATGGTCTGCGATACCAGATTTTGACGTGTCACTCATCTCGCCATGTAAATCGTCTCAATCAAGCCTCACTGCCAGAGAGGTCTCTTGGTCTCACCGACTTCTGAAAGCCTGCATTCGCATGGGACCTCATGAATGAAAACTCTTGGTGGAGGAAATTAGATAATCCGCTTCGATTTTGGTGAAAAAATCCTTCAACGTATTTCTGGTTGTTATTTCTCGGTTTGTTTTGGTTTGTTCAAATGAAGCAAATCTCTTATATTCTTGTCAGAGTTTTCTCCAAAACTCCTTTGGGATGCTCTTCAAATGTAATAGCTGAAATTATGTTCCAATTAAAATGTAGAAACACCTTTGTACCGATTCCATAGCTCTTGCCAGTCACTGGCGAAGGCTAGTTCACCCAATGAATCTGTATAATCTTCGAGATGGTGTTGGATATCAGTGTAAATCTCGAGGATTCCCACTGAATTATTTTTCGAATCATTTGAGTGCACAAGTATTCGCTTATGATTAGCAAGAACCATGGAACCGAACCATTCAAATCGAAATAAAATTTCAGCTATGATATTGAAAAAACATTTCAAACACTCCACTCCGAATATAACAGATTGAACTGGGTGTTCGTAGGGGACAGAAGGTATCCTGACAATTAAATGAGATCATATGAACATTGATAATTAGAATAGATCTCGGCAGCTTTAGCTGGAGGGAGTTATTATATGATTATTAATGTTCATATGGTCGAATTGAATTGTCTCAAAATACAAGTTACTCGAGATGAATTGAAGAACATAATAGTCTCTATTTGTCATGATTTAGGAAGACTATTTCATGAACAGAGTGAAATCATTCATATTCAAGTTCATATACACGCTTCAAAAAAGACATAAATTCCCTCCAGCAGACTCTTTACTCCTTTTTTGTGTTTCTTGTGCTGGATTAGCTTACATTTTCACAAATTTCCGTAGTAGAAGACAACCGAAAACGAGACATTTCAATTTTGGGTTATGTCAAACTTAACACTTTTCTTTGTTTATTTACGTAAATATCCGCGTGTTCACCTAAATTATCGTCCTAAATCAATGTCCAATTTAGTTAAGTTACCTCGTATAATTTCGATAATACTTGATTATACATAGAGTAGCTCCACCAATCAAAAATTTTAAAATAAGTTCATTTTCATAGTAACCACATCGACATCTATATACAACAAACAGAACTGTCTAATTGTGACGTTTATCAAAAATTGTTCAAAAATGAGACGATTCGGAGATTCATCATCAAATGCAATAGACGAAAGTATACAAAATACTAAGTACGTATGGAAACAATTTCTTACGTTTTGCAGTGAAAGAAACTATGTGCTAAATGAATCAATTTCCACTGAAATGATAGCGTCCATTTTGAAAGATTGGGCTTTCAATATGCGAAAATGTAATGGAGAAAATTATAAAGAAAATGTGGTTAAAACGATGTGGAACATTACGGCAAAACAAGTACAAGAAAAATATATGAAGGAGTTTAATAGAGTAATTGATCCATTCTCCAGTCCCATATTTTTAGCCGCACGAAACGCAAGAAATTCAAAAAGAAGGGAACTTCAAATGTTACCGGACAAGAGAAAGGTTAGTGCATCAGCATTTAAAGATAACGAGTACATAGCAATGATAGAAGCGTGGGATGAAAATACACCGGAAGGATTACAAATAAAATTTATCGAAGGCTATACTGAAATCAACTTGAATTTGATGATCAATTGCCCAGAGTATGTACTCACTATATATAACTAGGTTAGATTCAGTGGATCTTTTAGGAAAAAACCCGTATTGTTGTGAGATTATGGAAGATTTCACAGCCCTAATCATATCTGTATGCACAAGACGTTCATGTACCTTACTGAATATATTGAGTTTACATATCGGTCTATAATTTTTTACATTATTTTTATCGCCTAATTTTGGTATCGGAACAACAAAGGCTGTTTTCCATTTTTTTGGAAATTCACACTCACGGAAAAAATAATTGAATAGTTGGCAGAGGGGCGAGCATAACGAAAATTGATGGAATCCCGTCGGGACCTGCTCCCTTATTCTCGTCTAGTTGTAAAAGTACCTCAAGAACATGATTTTCAGTAACTTTAAATTTATTAATGCAGTCTTTGTCGTCTGACTTTGAGACTCGAGAAAAACATTTTTGCTCGTACGGTTGACAGACACTGCTGAAGTACTTTGCAAAGAGTTGTGTAACATTGTCACCCTCCGCAATTTCATTATCAAATGTAAGTGAATTTTGAATTTTATGACAATTCCTCAAGGATACAAGCTGCCGAAATTTCTTTGAATTTTTTGGAACATCGTTTTCGATTGACTTGATATATTTATCATAGTCCGCCTGTATGGCTCGTTTGGTTTTGCGCCTCAGTTCGGAGAAGATTATGTAATTATTCTCAGGCAGAGTTTTTTTCCATTTTTTGTGAGCCCTATTTTTTTCTTGGATCAATTTAATTGTACCATTACTGAAGTATAATGGAAAACTGCCAATAATTTTCTTTTTCGGTATTGAGTTGTCGATAATTGAGTTGATTTGTTCATAGAAGATGTCAACGCAATTATCCAACAGGTTGTTACCAAACAGCTCAGCCCATGCTATTTTTTCCAACTCCCTATTAATAGCTTCGTAGTTCGCTTTTTTGAAGCTGTACGCGAGAGTTACGTTCGAGTTGAGAGATTTCAAAGGGAAGCAGGTGACGAGGAATTCAATACTCTTGTGATGGGGGTCCTCTGCGACCATTGGGTGGTTCGAGCCTATCATTTTCTCAATACATATTTAATTGCAAAAAATTAAGTCTAAAATCCTATCATGGGTATTTTTTACACAATTAAATTGCATGAAATTATAAAAACTTATCACATCATTCGGTATACTGAATCTATTATCAGTTCTTGTAGAAGTTAGAAATGAACATTTGGCTTATATTCCCAATATATATTGCGAACAAACACGCCGAATGGCACTGTGCGTAACATAATTATCAGTATAATTCATTCTGTAGGAGATATGAATATTACTTTATTTTGATACAAATAATCCAATTAATCTAGGTATATAAGAAACAAAGATTTCTACCTACTTGTATATTCTATTTGTTTATTATACTTAACCTTGAAATTCTTTGTTATCCAATTGAATAATATTAGTTCAGTTTCAGTCCAGATTTCATTCTGGATCTTCTAATCATGATATTGATTCGTATCATTGGATATCCAAAAAAATATTATCTCGAACATCATGATCAGTAAGCATCGCCTATTTTCGACTTCAAACAAGGCACGGAAAATATATCTGTTTCATGATATCATCATTCGACCCACGCTGGTTTTTGCACCTTTCACTCGAATATTCATGAGAATCTCATTATGTTTCATTTGTTATGGTTCTTTTTTTGTGGCCTGGTAATAGTAGTATATGATGATAATAAAACAAACCCTTTCAGAACGTCTTTTCAAAACATCCCAATGGAAATATTCGTTTCAACGAATGGATGAGAAGTTTTGATTTTGTGTTCAACAAACATTTAGTAGTGGGAAACAACCACTCGTATCGGTTGCCGGTCCGTATAACCTTTCCTTTAAATTGCGCATAAAATATCTACAATCTCTCAAGTTGTTTTCGCTGAATAACTCATACATATACCAGCCGAAACCACCGTAAAATTATTCTAGTGGGCGTTCGAAAGTTTGATAAAATTTATATTTTCTCCAAATGACATTAAAAGCGGCCTTTTAATGACACTTGGCAGGCTTAGAAGTTGTACTTTTAATGCCTAGGCAGAAAAAGTACGTTGCTAGGCAACCTTCCAAGTAATAATTTAAATCAAACTGGTTATTAAAATTGACAATGACATTAAGAAAACTCAAAATGATGCTGATGATAATAAACAGGTTTTATTGCATTAAAACTACAAACTACAACACGAAAGTTTTATTTATTAGACATATTTACGGTGAATTGTGAACAATTATTTAATACAATTAAACTCTGTCCACTTCCCTCCTTTCCAGTAAAATTAACAACTCTAGTATCAACACTTGATACTCCGGAAACGCCAGAAAATATTTTATTGCCGATGTTCGACTTATTGGCTAGCGAGTCCTCAATATAGCTCTCCGCGACAGCGGAAGACTTCGATCCTCCATGTTGCTTCAACATTGTTATGTCCCCACCAGAATGCACCAGCAACGTGGCCGAAGTTTTGCGAAAGCAGTGCCCGGTATACTCTTTCGCATGGGATAGTCCCAGAAAAGTAGCAATTTCTTCTGGCATTTTACCGAATTTGTGAATGCCAATGAATTGATGATGTGCTTTACCGTTCGCATACGTATAGAAGACACGCCGATTATTTAAATTCGAGGGTCTGGAGGCTGCATATTTTCTGTAAACGCTTAAATATTCCGTTACTACAAAATATCTTGATCTTTTGGTCTTAGTATTTGGTACCATAATTAGCAATTTGTCGCCCATATCATTTATATCATCTGTTTTCATTTGCAAAAGCTCATCACATCAACAAGCCCCAGCGACTGCAACAATAAGTACAACCTAAAATATAAATTGAAAATTAGTTCTTTTATCCATAATAAATCATTTTCAATATATTCCTACCTTCGTACACAAATACAGTTCATCTGGGGCATCTGTTAAAAATTTCTCGATTTCTTCTCTTTGAAAAACTCGGGATTTTTTTGCATGGAAACCGTCTGACTGGCGTTTCAAAAAAGCCCGTAACTTCAGGTATTTTGCCAAATCAATGTTATTTTTTATGTTCAGGGTAGCTTTCAACATCGAATAGGTAGACCATAACGTTGAAGGCTTCATTTTCTTTGAAAGATCGGAAAAATATACAATCAGCACATTTTCAGAGAAAGATCCTATATTTTTCTTCTGTCTATATTACATGAATCTGCTGTATGTGAGTTCATATACAGTTCTTGATTTTTCCGCTACGCTCGGCTATGAAACACCAGCCTAGTAAAACAAATAACTATTATATAGTATACATGGTTTGTTGCATTGGTCAATTGGGCAATGGGGCAGGTGGGTACAACAACTAATGAAATAAGTCTGTGAAATTAAGAGAATCATACATACAGTTGTATGTGAAGTCATAACAAAAAGTTGAGTCTACCTTATTTTCATGACATTGGACGAAACACTTTCTGGTTGTCAAACGAAACATAATTTCGGAACGATAGCAGGTGCCAAAATACTGTTAGAGTTTTCAAAGTTTGGTATGATATTAAAAGTTGGCAATGGAATTGAATTATTTTCAATATTTTTAAATTTTCCTTTCACTTCCAGTTCCAGTTTTACTAGAAAAGGGTCCATGTTGGCCAACGTAGACAATATTTTCTCGAATATCCATCAATTTATACCTACATCTACGTGTGACATTACCTGATTAACTGATTCGCCTTTTCTATTATAAATCATGTACTTTCTGTAAATAGTTTCAACCCACTGGATGGATGTAAAAAATGAATAAACTTGCCTGACTGAAAAAGCAGCCTCCCCACTAGTTCTTATTGATTTTGATAAATGACTTTCAGAACAGTAACATAGTGATTTCGAAAATATCAACAGGATGTTCATAAGATCTGTTGTGGAATCATCTGCGGCTGAAAGACAAACTTTAGCCGCTATTTTCCATCGTTCAAGATAACCTCTTGGGAGGTATTCATGTTGAAAATAGGAACATTCTCCACAAAAATAGAAAAATATAATTTTTTTGTAATATCTACTCTCTAATATCTACTATAATAAATGTAGTTCAATGTCCTGCGTGGCTTTATATTTTTATAATATATTTTTTCAATGTTTCAATTGTTATGGAAAATGTTCACCTTTTCAACAAGAGGTTATCTCGAACGATGGAAAATAGCGACTGAAGTTTGTCTTTGAGCCGCAGATGATCCCACAACAGATCTTACGAACATTCTGCATATATTTTTGAACAAAAATCAAAATGCAGTGTTTATGTCAAAAAATAACTTTCAAAGTGTTACCGCAGAAAAAATATTTTCATCATTTCCATTCTTGATGTGTATAATTGCTTCTGAGGAGCCTGCGTTCCAATTCTTCCGATCTCCCTGATGAGCTTGGCAAAGCGAAATCGATTTTCATCGACAAAAATCTATTGGGGATAAAATGCAAGAGAAGCGAACCTTGCTTCAATGAAATGAACCATTTCAGTGAATGATATTTTCAAATTATATTCTCCCTATCTAATTCATTTAATGAATTTCGATTGGAAACTATTCAAAATCAAAAAAATCAACTATTCAAAATGCAAATTTTCACTTTCAAATTTTTTCCTTTTCGTTAGAGTATTTTCACAATATCTATCAGATGTAGTTCAATGTCCAACGTACAAAAACGTACTTCTATTTCAATTTTCATGGAGAATGTTTCCCTTTCCAGTAACCTAGTGTTTAGAAAAATCAACATATTTAATTATCCAGAAGAATTTTTATTTTTACAAGCTTTTATTCAATTTTTTCTATCTGTCTTTCCCGGTGATAACATTAGTGCAGTTTAACTCTCAACGAAAACTATTTTTGTGGTAGAACGCACGCCCCAACTCAGTTGCTGGGAAAGTTAGTGGCAGGTAGCACCCTTTGTTCATTCACTTCTCTCATCACAATTTCACCCCCTAACAATTTTTATGTCCAGATTTTATTCTGGATTTAATCATGTTTGGTTGGTTGCAATTATTTCCTGGGCTATGTATCATTCTGAATATGATAGGGACACAATATCAGTTCGTATCATTAGATACTCAAAAAAATATTATTTCGAACATGATGAGCCTATTTTCCACTTCAAACAAAAGATTGGAAAATTTAACTATTTCCGGACCTTGGCATCATTCGACCCATGTTCGTTTTTGCACCC
This sequence comes from Chrysolina haemoptera, assembly GCA_958298965.1. Lineage (NCBI taxonomy): Eukaryota > Metazoa > Arthropoda > Insecta > Coleoptera > Chrysomelidae > Chrysolina > Chrysolina haemoptera. The sequence continues at coordinate 21,478,322 of OY282591.1, read as the reverse complement.
TTCACTCGAATATTCATGAGAATCACATTATGATTCATTTTTTAGTGTTTTTTTTTGTGGCCTGGTAATTAATAGTAGTACATGATGATATTAAAACAAACTCTTTCAGAATGTCTTATCAAAACATTCAAATAAAAATATTCGTTTCAACGAATAGATGAGAAGTTTTGATTTTGTGTTCAACGAACATTTATAGTATATGATTTTACGTGGGAAACACCCATTCATATCGGTTTCCGGTCCGTACAACCTTTCCGTTTGGTATAAAATATCTGCAAACCCTCAAGTTGTTTCCGCCGAATGAACCACACATATACCTGCCGAATAAACCACCGTAAAATCATTCTAGAGGGCGTTCGAAACTTTGATAGAATTTATAATATTTAGTATACAGGGTGACCCAGAGTTAAACCGCCAAACGTTGAGTATCGGTTTTTCAGGTGAAAATAATAGGTTTTCTTCATATAAACGTATGTCCCAACTTGCATCGTTTCCAAGATACAGGGTGTCAAAGTTTTCACAAAAAATCCGAGTACATTCAGATAAGCCTTTTATTACCGCAAATAAGCATGCCAAGTTTTATCAAAATCAGCCAAAAAATTGACACCATGTGTCTCGAAAACTAGGCAAGTTGGGATACATGCTCATATGAAGAAAAAATCTCATTTCCACCTGAAAAACCGATGCTGATCGTTTGGCGGTTTAACCCTGGGTCACCCTGTATATTGGGTTTGTTGCATTGTTGCATTTTAATAGGGCAAGTGGGTGCAACATCAAATAAAAAAATATATCAGCGAAATCATAAGATTATATGCAAAGTCCTTACAAAAAGTTGAATTTATGATATTTTCATGTCATTGGAACATTATATGTACCTACAGTGTCTGGCATAAAGTTCGAAGCATATGGAAAACTTTTTTATCATTGATTTCTCAACAAAAATCATACTTACCTGATAAAAAACTCTGCTTCATCCCAAACCTGAATTACAAATATCAGAATTGAATTTTTCACGACCCTATACGAGGGGGATGAAGAACATGCGCTTTGTTTTCGAAAACATATGATCCCATTACTTTATCTTTCACGGTAGAATTAAAAGTCGATAGGAAATATTCCAGAAGTTCAAATCATAGCCACCTATGACCAATTTAATTTTTAAATATTTTTTCCCATTTTCTCCTCATCGCCTTGTACGACAAAACGAATACTATGTTAGATGGTTGGTATATTCCCTCATATGATGATATCACACTCTGGATGTTTTCTCCTTTCTCCCTCCCATCGGAAAATCACATTAATTGAAATATGTGACGTAATTTCACGAAATATTTCTGCAAATAGTAATCAAAACTGAATTGTCTTCAAGTAATGATGCCACAATAAAAATGAATTTAATTTCACACTACGAATACATTTTTTTTATATAAATTCACTCCATTATTCTATTATTTTCATTCTGCTATCGTATCTTGGAGATAATTCAGTTTTATTCACTATTTGCAGCAACATTTCGTCCCATATTTCGTAAATTTTGTAAATTATTTTTCAGTGTAGGTATGTTAAAATTTAGGGGATGCAGAAACTTTTATCAGGAATAACTTTTTATCGAAAACCCCATAATAAAGAAGTTTTCCATATGGTGCGTACTTTGGGGACGACCCTGTATAATAAAGCGACCGCTCCCGTCCGACGGTTTTGAAATCACTATCCAAAGTAAAACCGACGTTGCAATTCTAACCTTTGGTAACTACTTATGGCAGGCGCACAGGATTTTTAGTAATTAGTTGTTTAAATAATTTTTTTCCTTTTTATAAAAAAACAATATTCATGCTTCAAAAGTCCTTAAATTTATAACACGAAATAAAATACTGTCACTGTGTTGTTTTATAACTTTTCCATTCAATGATATAATCTAAATGATGATAAACTACTATGATAACTAATTTATAAACCTTCTTGTCTACATGCATGAATACCTCAAAAAATTATTGCTCACTTGCACTTTATTTTCGTGCATGAAAGTTGGAGCCTTGCAGGTCTTGCTGACAATTCGAAAAGACAGCCTGATAGCTGAAAACCTTCATGACCCCTTCTCCGAGATTTCAAAGGTCACGTATTAGAGGCTAGCTTGTCGAGCAGGTGCAGCGTTGCCATAAATGGAACTTTGTAACACATGTCGTATATTTGAAGAAATCAGACTCAGCAATCAGCATCAAATCATGACTTAAATTTAATAGTCATTAGCCAATGATTCACATGCGCTCAAACCAGACTGGATACTAATCTACAATATCTGTGGAAATGTGTTTAAAACACAGACCTCATAAAAGTTGGTGCGCATGCGCAGAAACAAAAAGTAGAATGTAGTACATTTTGCTCTCTTAGGTTGGTACATTCTTTGCAATTTTTCTGGCAACACTGAGCAGGTGTTTCTTCAGTTCAAAATTGTCGTTGCGCTGTGGGTGTGCAAAATGGCTTCACTCAATGTACCAGCACGCCAGGCACTGATCTCGAGCCGCAACGTTTACGGCGTCAGCTGAAGACTTTTGCACCAGCTGATCGTCAGCTGAATATTTTTCTTGTGTAATGCATGACATAAACTACTGCTGCTTGCTGAAATGAGTTTAATTTTAACGTTTAGTCAACCTGTTCACCCGAGCAGCGGAAGTATTTTTCACCGCCATTTAAGCAGCTGAATATGTTTTTTTATCATGTTATAATATAATTCAATACTGTATAATTTTTCAACTCTGCTAAAATTACTTTATTTCCATAAATTTTTGACACGTTGGAGGTGCTCCAGAATCCGCCTCCACCGCGTATGCGCACTTCCGTTCCGTGTATGTGCACGTAATCAACTGCCATCTCAGAGAAAACTAGCCTTGCTGAAATGACTAGCGCCAAAATGTCGCTGTCTCCCGGACTATTATCAAGTGATAAAATAGCAATGTAATCTCTGATAAATCCAGATTTATATTCCACCAGACAAGGAGGGTAAATGGGTATGGTTTTGTAAATTTCTTATATTAAACATTGAATTTTTTCCATTGAACATGGTTAGTTGAGTTGGTTGATTCAATATTTTTAGTGCCGGAAACGCGTTATAATTTTCATGATAGCACTTTCTTGGAACGGTTTTGATGGTAAAAGTGTCAATTGATAACTCAAAAACGGTTCGTTTTATCGATTTCAAACAAGGACAGGCTTCTAGAGGAAGATTGATTCTACGTACCTGCTGTAATGGAAATTAAATTTTCAATCCACTTTTTCACAAAAAGAATCTCCAAAAAAGTCCCAAAAATGCAGTTACTTTGAAGCAATGTTTTGGATACATGAACAAATAATTTCAAAAAACATTACAGTACGTACATGGATCAACGTTTTACCTTTCTTTTTATACCAAATTCATTTAGATCGGATAAAGATTGCTTAAAATTTTAATGGAAGAGAAATACCACTGCAGCTACTCCGATTATGCATGAAAATAATCTTGAGGTGCTGCCACAGACATAGTAACATAGAATCAAACTTCCTCTAGAAGCCCATCTTTGTTTGAAATCGATACAACGAACCGTTTTTGAGTTATCGACTCTTTTACCCTGAAAAACGGACAAAATGTGATCGCGCACATGGCCTCTTAACAATCTTTCGTAAAGGAATGTATGCATAAACTCACATTTCTCTATATCGTTATCGTTTTCAGAGTGTTCACGAGCCTCTTGAGAACGTGGAAAATTATATCGATCTGGATTTGAAAGGTGCAATATTCATTTTCAGACAATCTAAGAAAATTCAGGCGAATCTGAGACAGTTACATGTCTGATCAAAATATTGTTGACGTTAATTATTTACCGAGGAGCATTCTGAACCATCCATGTGAATTCGCTTCAGGAAACGAAAAGAGAAACCGAGGGGGAAACCTCTGGGAAATTTTGGTGTACATGTCTTGGGTATTAGTGGCATTACTCGGGAATCAGGGGAATTACTCGGGTATTCGTTGGGAATAAGTGGCATTACTTGAAATTTGTTGGGTATTACAGGTATTACTGGTGTATTACTCGGGTATTGGAGGAAATATTGGGCATTACTCTAGCATTACATGGGTATTACAGAAATTATTCGGAAGTGAGAGAATAATTACTGCACAATAATAATCGGTGAAGAGCAAAAAAAAGGTCGTCAAAACATGGGAATTGGGATTGTCTGAAAAATTAGAGAGAACTAGCGGAAATCCGAATTGTGCAGTAAAAAAGTCATCCGACTTGTACTTGACAACAAACCTAACATTAAGACACGACTTTACATTTTTATTACTTTTCTGACGAGCATTACTGGCATTACTGGCATTACTGGCATTACTGGCATTACTTAGGGAAATACTGGGTATTACTAGGGAACTACTTGGGTATTAAAGGCATTACTTACAATTTTTGGGAATTGGTGTACACAATATGCTCTGCGGTTTTCCCCTCGAGAGCAATGATCATAGTAAAAAATACATTATAATAATAATAATAACATGGCATCATTAGTTATTCAGCAGCAACATAAGATGGTGACGAGGATAGTAATATACCTCTCTCAGTTCTTCAAAAACCTCTTTTTCCAAGCCTATCATTATCTTCAATCTTCAATCTTCAAGGAAGGCATCAAAGGAAATTGGAGAAAGATCACCACTGAACGGATAAGATACGAAAGTATAAAATTAATACAGTGTGTTGCCATTAACAACCGTCCAAAGAGGCTCATTCTGTTAACACTCCTTCTAATTTTTCAAAACTAGTTTTCGATGAAGACTAAATGCACCATAGTGTACATCAAATGAATTTATTCGGCACTATACGCCTAAAGAATACCAGGACGTGGTACGTTTCCAGAAAAAAGTTAACTATTGGAAGAAATAAAAAAGAGGGAGTTTTCTTGATATTGTAAAAAAATAATAGTTTGAAAAAACTAAAGAACACGCTTTACTTCCAACATGGACTGAACAGTAAAAAATAATTGACAATTTAATTACTCAAATGTGAAAAAAAGCGTGGGTGCTTTCGATCTACATTCTCATATTTTTTTATTTAATTCAAAGAAATGACGGTAAGGATTGGAATTATTTTACTTTTCACCATATTCTTGCCACATTTATTGTTGCTATTTACGACACTGATACCTATTTTACAATTCAAAAAAAATGTAAATAAAATTGTTTCGTTCTGCATGAAACCCGTTTAAATGGATGAGTTTTTTCAAAAACTTCACCTTGAATTAATGTAATCTCAACATATTTTTGGAGAGATTTCTCTGAGAGATTTGAAATATAATATGGAATAAATCGCCTTCGCCAATAATTTGAATAACCTCGCCTTCGCCAATACACAGTAAAAAATAATTTCGTGTGATTTTAATCATTTGGTATCACAATGGAAAACAACACCAAAATATCATGGACCCATCTATTTTATCAGGCAGTTGATAACATGAGAATTTTGCTAAAATAAGTGAACATTAATGCAATTTCGGTGTTTTTTGAAATTTGTGAAATATCAGTCAAGAAAAACACCAGAAATTCACAAAGAAAAGGGTTTTACGCCGGTGCTTTTATACACCGTTACGCAAAATATACACCGATTTACATGAAATTGAAACCATAGTACTGTTTACTTGATAAAATAATGAACAATTAGCTAGAATAAGAGAATGCGAATCTAATTTTGGTGTTATTTACAGTTTCTGAATATTTTAGGAAGTTCAGGAATGACACCAGAAATTCACAATTAAAAAGGTTTTACGGTGCCTTTATACAACGTGATGCAAAACGTTTACCGATAACATGGAATTGACACAATTTTCATTTTGAACAAATCATCAGACCTGACTGTAGTCGAAATTTTTCAAATTTCGACCTGGCGTTTCCACCTTGATTCAGGAAGATATCCAATCTCACCTAATTGGTGAATAGAAGGAATGGTACCGAATAATGAAGAACCATTACCACGCTAGATAGCTATACTGATCCTCTGAATTAGGAAAGATGTTGATCTCTTTTCCTCCCTAAATCGTGAATGAAAGACAGAGATTGGGTGCCAAAAACACCTAAAGTTTCGACAGCAACGGGATGAAATATATAATTTCTTTGGAGATTGGGGTATTTGCGAATTTTCAACTTCTCAAATTAGTATTAGTATTAGTTTCGCATTTCTTTTCCATTGTTCCCATCTATTATCACATTTTTGACAAGATTAGTTCGATTAGTGCTAGTGCAATTCGCCTTGCATCTTGCATTCTCTATTCTACGATTTCAAACCGCGTGCAATTCGCTTGCTCATGTGTACAGTTTGTATGGAATATATTGTATCTGTGTGATGCGTATAACAGATAATATAGAGTGACGCAAATAGCGTATAACCGAAAATAGTGTGACGCGAATTATCCCAGATCATTGAGGCCTGTATTAAACACCTAGTGTAAATAAAGTTAACCCACCGCAGAGTCCATTCATTTCGAAACTTTACTGTAATTTTCCACACCACCCTGTCCACACGGAACCAAGTATGAGCGCCCCTGTCAACATTTTGAAATCAAATAACGCGAGTGGCTCAGATTGTCCCCAGCGCCAAATTCTGTTCTTTTGGGTCCATTCCCACGGGAGACGACTCATATGTGATCACTTCTCCGCTACATAGTCACGGCGTCGACATAGGAAAACGGTGCCGAAGAGTCTGACGGGACGCCAGTTACAGCAGTTGCGACCTTCGAACTCTGATAACACTTTATCACGATCCCGCGCCGGCCGATCGTATACGCCTCCGCGAGAAGTAACCCTATAACAGTTGTAGCTGATCTTGGTAGTTTGTCAGGAGAGAACCCTTTGATTAAGTTGATGCGGTTGCGTTAGACGGGGAAAGCCCGGTTTCGATGTTACATTCGACGAGTATAATTGAGGAAAAAAAAACAATTATCTTTCAGTCCCCGCTTATATGATGATAATAGGCAATATTAGTTGAAGAACCCCGCACGAAAAAATATGGAAAATTGGTCAAATATGCTGAAATTTTATTTAATTTAAGTGAAATGGAACGTTAGAAAAATGTGTGATTTCAGAACTAACATGTCCATTCTAGGTGATGAGAATTGATGAAAATTATTGATGTTTTATTTCTTTATGACTCTAGGTTAGAAATATGAATTTTCAAAATTTATTGCTCCTGTTAATTGGACAAAAGATTAGGTAACTTCCTTTTGATCCAATTATACAATATTACCTTTCATTTAGATACATGATATATTTTTTTTCAACATTCACAATGTTTTTATTGAATATCTCAAAATCTCGTTCGTTAATCATTCACGCTATTTTGAATATTTCGTCTATTTTATACGAAAATTGTGTCAAATTCATACGTTTCGCTTCTGAGATATTCGTTCTAAAAATTTACGATATTACAATAATTTTTTTTTATGTCTCATTTCATCAGTTTAAATTGAATCAGTTTTGATACAACATTATTCATGTGACTTTATCCTGAGAGATTATTACCTTCCCAATATTACAATAATTTACGCATCTTATCAATATCAATATTCACAACAATATTTGAGATTAGGTTTTAAGTAAGTATTTACTGTTTTTTTTTATATAATTGTATATAACATCAACCAATCATCTAGAACGATACTATAGCAATAACAATATCAAAAAAATTGATTAAGTTTTTACGTTTAAAGTCGTAATTTATTCTTGTTGTTGAAGTCGAGAGTATTGTTGAGTTTATTGCCACGGAGCTCCTAATATTGGCTGAATCTTGATTCTATATTGATCCAAAATAAATATATTCTATACCCACATGAAAATAAGTATTTATCCAATATGGGCGAATAATAAAAAGCTCAACTTGGTGTGGATGTACAGTGTTTCATGTAATATCGCTTCAATACTGATTCAGTGAGTTTCATCAATATTGATGAACCAATGCCACGTACATATTGTTTCTAACATCTAGAATCAATATTGTGATTCCAATATTCCTCTGATATCGATTGTACGGATAAAATTTTTTATTCATTATACAAGGGAAAAAAGTATTAGATTTTAGCTCGAGGTTGTGTTCACGTTAACACTTCAACTTTACACAATTTTTTTCTGTGAAATAGAATATATTCTCTAATCCTGTGATTCTTCTGAAAGCTCGCCTCACCTTACAGACAAATCAGTCAGTAGGTATTGCGTTTGATATATGGTTGATGGTTTGCTCATCTTTGCTTTGGGAGTGAGACACTTTGATTTTTTTTTTCACATTTTCAGGATTGTGATAGTTCTGAACACTGAGAAAGCTATTGGATACGAGTTGAACTCCGCTGATATTCCCATTTATTTTAATATCCAAATTCTGGTAGTTGGGGATTAAACGAGATTTAAATTCGATTACATATATATGGTGATCTCGGAGACGAAAATGCAAATCGAGATAATCATATATTTTGTTGAATACATTTCCAAACAACTTCTTTTGAGAGTAAAATTGTTCGCGTAACGTTAGCTGATGCCAATCCAAAATACAATTTTCCTTCCGTTCCGTCTCTTGTATCTCGTCTCTCGTCTCTCGTCTCTCGTCTCTCGTCTCTCGTCTCTCGTCTCTCGTCTCTCGTCTCTCGTCTCTCGTCTCTCGTCTCTCGTCTCTCGTCTCTCGTCTCTCGTCTCTCGTCTCTCGTCTCTCGTCTCTCGTCTCTCGTCTCTCGTCTCTCGTCTCTCGTCTCTCGTCTCTCGTCTCTCGTCTCTCGTCTCTCGTCTCTCGTCTCTCGTCTCTCGTCTCTCGTCTCTCGTCTCTCGTCTCTCGTCTCTCGTCTCTCGTCTCTCGTCTGTCCTTCCTCCTCTCTCGTCTCAAATACTTAAATTAATGTTATAGTTGCTACAATTTGGCAATTTAATAACTGTCGTAGAAAAAAAACTTTATATGATGCACTTTCGTTAACACCTTTTTGTTATATCGTGTCAATATGGCCACTTTCTGTTTATATTTTGAATGTTAAAATGACAGTCATGTTTGCATAATTGTAAATACGAGATATTATGAGATATGAAAATCGTTGGTTAAGATTTACTCGGTAATACATCCAAAATTACCTTTCCTGCGGCAGATTTAATATAATTAGGAACATTTTAGGTACCTATCAAAATCACTCCTTTTGTTTCTTTATAGATTCTGCGTTAAGCAAAATAGTATAGAATGGAAAGTAATCGAAAGCACAGTATTCTTCATATCGTACAGGGCGATGAGGAGAAAATGGGAAAAAAAGTTGAAAAATTAAAATGTTCTATAAAATGTTCTTATGATTTGAATTTCTGGATCAACTTTCGATTCTGAACAATATTTTCCCTTGACTTTTGATTCTACCGTGAAAAATAAAGTGATGAGATCATATTTTCTTGAAATTAAAGCATGTTTTTTCATCCCCCTCGTATAGTGTGGTGAAAAATTCAATTCTGGTGTATGCAATTCAGGTTTGGGATGAAGCAGAGCTTTTTCAATCAATCAATAATAAAAAAGTTTTCCATATGGTGCGAACTTTGTGCCGGACACTGTATATATTATATTTCTGTAAAAATAAAATCAGTTTTGTGAGATGAATATCATTTGCGAACGAATCATAACAACAGACATCGCTACCTTAGGAACGCGTACTCTATGAAAACATTGATCTAAAATCCGAATGATACAGTGACCGCCAAAAAGTGTGTACCATATGGGAAAAAAGTTTATTATTAAAGTAAGTATTGGAAAAAAGATTCTTGGTAAAAGTTTGTGCATGTCCGATAACCTGAAAATCGATTTTGACACATGTCACGTGATCGTTGGCATGGCGGTAAATTGAAAAAAATTACTATGAATATGCAAAAAGTCGAGTAAAATGGCAAGATATCGAAAAAAGTTATTTGAAAAAGTTGCTTAGAATTCAATTTTATACACATATAAAAAGAATGTGGAAAAATCGAAAATAGCAATTTTTCAAAAATATTTTCCTAGCTGTATAAAAATATCAAAGTATTTTCTTATGAACAGCTGGACCATACTGAAATATTTGTATTTCGATGAGAATAACAAAACTTTCTCATTTTCTCCACACCAGAGAGCACTAAATTAAAAAAAAAAATTGTCAGAACCCTTGCTGTTACATTGGTTCGTATCTAACAGTTATAGCAGAATTCCAGGATTATTGCAATAATAGAAAAATCCAAAAATATCGTGTCTTTTCGATTATAATTAATTTTTGATGATAATCGTGCACAAACGTTTCACTCCGCACAGAATCTTAAAAATAGTGCGTCAAATTAAAGAGGCTCGAGTTTTCAACATTGCATGCCAAGTGAAACGGTCTGGCACGAATATCATCAAAACTTGATTATAATCTAGAAAACACCATATTTCTAGAGTGTCATGTCATCACAATGGTCGTGGAATTCTGATATAACTGTTAGAAACGAACCAATGTAACAGGGTTACCTTTTTAAACTTCGTATATGTATATAAAATTTGATTCTAAGCAACTTTTTGAATAACTTTTTTTTGATATTTTGCCATTTTACTGCACTTTTTGCCTATTCATAGTAATTTTTTTGAATTTGCCGCCATACCAGCGATCACGTGACAAGTGTCGAAATCGATTTTTAGGTTATCGGACATGCACAAACTTTTCCCAAGAATGTTTTTTCCAATACTCGTATAATGAAATTTTTTCCCATAATGTACATACTTTTTGGCGGTCACTGTATATACTAAAGTACCTATGTTGAAATATCACATGATTTTTTTTATTGTACTTCCGTTCTAGAAAATAATGTGTGTAAACATTCAAATTTTGAAGATCTACTTTTCTCACTTTTATCCAAATAGCTTTTCTTTGAAATAGAGGAAAACATTGTTTTGATTTTGATCAAGAATCCGCTAGGTCAACTGAAAAAATCATGTCTTACACATTTTGACATTTGTACAAACCCTATATTTGTGGAAATGTAATGTTACTCAGGGATTTCATTTCTAACACATGGCCTTCTTCCTTAGAAAAGCTGATCTCATAGGATGTAACTTAGCTAATATAATCTACTTCTGTGGTATCACTCAATGAGAACAAAACGTATTTTCACATTCGTCACACAAGTATAATCATTCTTGGATGAGCATTTCGATACAGTTATCTTCATCAGTGGGATTGTTGAAATGTTCAGTACTGCTTTTTGTTCGCATTTAGAAATTGTCAACTAAAAAGAATTTTTCTTAGAGTGATGTCGATTATCTGACATCAGCAATCGTGAAAGCAGAAACTAACGAGAATATTCACAAAATCAACGCTACATTTTGTCCTCCAATTTAAAATTCTAACTGGAGGAGAAAGAGGACATTTTTCCAATTAAATCCCTCGTAATGGGTTTGGAGCACAGTCTGTTTGGAAACTTGAGGCCGTATGCAACAAATTCCATGACCTAATTGAAATATAACAGTGTATCTTTCAAATACCGCCAGCCTCATTGTTTCAACATTAAACACAGCGGTTGAGTTGGCACCAAATAATCAAGTCGACTCCTTTTATGAGTACAGTATCGCATAAATGGTATAATTAAGTTTATGTAGGTCGCCCTAATGGTATCTTTTAATGACGAAGGAATGTCGTATTTGAATATAAGCTTGTCGTCAAGAAACTGAAGAACAAGCCAAAAACATGGATCGTGGCACTAAGGAATATGTTAATGACAATGGAAATGAAACGAAACACATAATAGTGACTTTCCACTTCCGAGCAAAAATTTAATCATTTCGAAATTGCTACTTTATTCAGATCTATTATTGGCGAGATAAACACATTCAGCGGCTTTCAAGTGTCATTGATATTACACACCTTTGAACTTTGTTCGTTTTTATATCGTTTTTGAACACACTTAACCCCAATTTTAACAGTGGGTACTATTGTTTTTTTTTACTAATATAGGGTAGTTGCTAGGTAATTTGTATCACCAAAATATTTCGCCTATAAGTCCACCAATAAGGCCAAATGATTCATTAAATTCTTTATGACGGAATTTTTTTTTCAAGCTCTTCAATTGAAAGCCAACGTTTCGTCGAATTCTATTCAACTTCTTTAGGAAAATATAAGATACAAAATGAACTTATTTGTGCGAGAGAAACATAGGCCAACCAAAAGGTTTTCTCCCACGTAAATGAAGACGTATAATATTGTTACAGACCTGAAATTTGATAAAGACTTCTCGAATTGTTCGAGATCGTTCGATGAATTAGATGGAAAAATCTAGAAGCACTAACTTTTGTTCTGGATCAATCGTCGAACATTCTATTTGTGTTCTATTGATTTCTTAAGTTTTCTAGAACTTTATTTGTATATAAAAGCAATGCATTTGTGAGATGAAGTAAGTTAGTTAGAAAGTTACCTTGAGTTACCCTGGATACAAGTATTTTGACAGTGACTTGTATTACAGTGTTGTCAAGTGAAGTTTGATTAATAAAGGCGAATTCATACCAGAGTACACTTATTTTTGAACTCGAAGACGCAACAATATAACCTATACTTGCTTTTGAAACAATTCGTATATAGATGAAAACCGCAGTGTCAGCTCCAGCAAAATCGCTTCGTGGAATTTTTTAACAATTAATATTGTCAAAATGACCACTTTATTATTTTTTTTATATCTTGAAGCGTATTGAGGAAATCGTTTCGTAGTCATGAAACTTTTGTATTAGAGGATTGAAAACCCTAATAGTTATTTATGCAACAAGTGCAAAAAGTAAGTGTTTATTGCACTCGACGTGAAATTGTCCGACAAGGCCGTTAGGCCGAGTTGAACAAAACATTGAGTGCAATAAACAATTTTTGCACGAGTTGCATACAGCATTTTTTCTACGTTCATGCAAAAAGCAAAAAAAATATTTATAAAGGTGCGGCACTATGTATAGGAAAATGAAAAGAGAAACTCAATTAATTAATTATTATTATCGATCTGCATTGAAACATATCACTATCATCTATTTTTCCATTTTTCCAATTTTGAAACTTTCATTTCTGTAATTGTCAGAATTAATTTTTGACTGACGTTTTTGTAACCACAATTGCATTATAAAAATCAAAATCATAGTAGCCTTGAGCACGTATGTTATCAAGAGGTGTGGTCATAGTACAGACAGTTTGCTTTATGCATGTAGACGGTTTAGAACAAAGTGGATCAGTTTTGATTATGGAGTTATTCTCGGGAAGACATTGTTTGTTTAACTCTGACTGTTAACATTATTACAAAATAATATAAAATTTGTAACTGTTTAAAACGTATTGCCAATCTTACAGAATATCTACTAAATATGTAGTGGGTTTAATCGTTTATGTTTGTCATGATGACAGCACGTTGAAGTAGAATGACAGATGAGTGCAATAAAAACTAGTGCAATAAAGTACTTCTTTTTCCACTAAATATAGTTCAATAAAGTGTTGCTCTTTGCATGAATGTAGAAAAATATTATTATTGGGTTTCTTTAATATTGTCATTAAAACATTGTCAGTCATATTCAGAAACTTATACTCACTTAGTGTTTTGTTCACATTGCCATGCTCTACAGTAGATATGAAGAAATTTAACATTTGTAGAAATACAACCGTTATGATTTTAGTTCGAAAATATGAATAGGACATTCATAAAATCTGTTGTGGAATCAACTGCGACTGAAAACTAGAGAGAATTAAAAAAAATCAGTTATTTGAATGAAAATGCGAATTTTCACTTTCAGATTTTTTCTTTCCTTTTCAGTTAGTCTTTTCACAATATCTATCAGATGTAGTTCAATGTCCAGCGTGGCTTGTGCCGTGAAAGTAGTTGTTTTCTGTTAGATATTATAAATAAATCACATCTTTCATTTTTCAATTTTCATGTAGAATGTTCCCCTTTTGTACAACCGTTATGTTATAAACCCTGTTTCAGCAAAAACTGCACCACCGCTCAACTTCTAGCAGGCCTTCAAGCAGACCGCAAATCGTCGATGGCTGAAGAATCAGGACCCTAAAACCATATCAGAATATGTTGAAGCAAGAAACGTCTGCAAGGAGAAAATCGAATCCTCGAAAGATGCTACAACGCCAAGATGCGAAAAAAAAATTTGAGTATTCTGACGGGTCCCGCTCTTTTCGATCATTTGCCAAAGCCGTGAAAAGAAATTTTTCCTCTTACCCCTATAGAAAGTACACACTTTCCTCCCTCAAACCAGGGAGGAAATTCATACTTTTTCTCCCCCTCATTTCAAGTAAGTTGTAAACGATGAAACTTGTGAATTTATTATAGTCAAATTGTTTCCATAATTTCTAGAACATGTTATATATCCTGTATTCTGGCAAAAATCAAACATGAATGTTACTTCTACTTTAGTTATTTTATAGCTATTTGTGTATTTAGAGCGCAAAGTGATTGATTGTCGCTCGACAAAAAGATTAATCTTTAGAGAACGACAATGACACTTTGTGCTCGAAATACACACATTATTTTCTCTACAAGCGCAGCTCTTAGAAAAAAAATGATCGACACTTCATTCAAATAGGAACATAACATTACTTATGAGAAAATCACTCAATACCAATCTGGAATGTATAAGCTATCTGACTATGTAATAATTTAAATCACTAACAAGAAAAAAGTAAAATAACTTTCTTAAAAAAAAAGTTGCAATTGCCAGGAGCTGAACCCGGGACTTTCGGATTAAAAGCTCAAAACGCTAACCATTGCATCACCGCAGATTATCATATGGACATGATTGTATTGTATATACTAGTATAGGTCCGTTTTAGACAAAAGCAATTGTGATGCGTTTTAAATTTACGAAAAAAAGTTCATAAGTGGGTATGAGGAAAAATCATATGTATTACATGGAAGTAAAGTGCTTTTTCATCCCTTGGATTTTTACTGCCCTCCACTTCGCGTCGAGTAATAAACTACATCCTGCGGGAGAAAAAGTGGCACTTTCCTCCCTAGTAATACAAATAGCTATTAATTCATTTTCTCCCCTACCCAAAGAAGATAGAACACTAGCAACGAACGCTCAGAAAAAACCCAATTTTTTGCCAACATGTTTGCTACTAATCATACGCCGGATTCAATGGAAAACGAATCCGATCAGAATATCATTTTCATTGACTGAAATGATTTTTTGCATTTGGCTAGGTCTGAAGATCAACAAAGCTAGTAAATCTGACAGAATTCCGCCGATCGTACTAGAGGAAGTACTCCCGAACTAACACCAGTTCCATGCAAGTTATTCAACCTCTCCTATACTTCGGAAGTATCTTCGTCCGACTGGAAAATTTACAAGGGCACAACCATTCCCCAAAAGGGGGAAAAGACCTAACTAGCAGCTGCAGACCTATCGCAAACAACTGGAGACCTGCTTGTTTATGTCTCATATATTTTGCAGAAATCTATCGAAAACTGTGGGGGCACTCTGGCCTCTGCATCAGATGTCTTTAAGGCGTTTGATTTCATTTGGCACCATAAACTCCTTGCCAAAATTCCATTTTATGACTCGCCTCCTCAGTTGTATTTTTTGCTCTCGAACTTTCTCTCAGATCGATTTCTCCACGTGGTGGTCGATGGAGTACTATTCGACACTCGACACTCCTATGAATGCTGGTGTTCTACAGTGACCTTTTTTAGCGCCAACTCTGTTTCGTCATCACATCAATGATTTGTTGGGAGTTGTATCATGTCCAGTGAACAGCTTTACGGATGATAATATTCTTCATGCAGCTTCTTTTTTCAAAGCTCCCCAATATCAGCCAATGAAAGCAGAAAAGCACGGAAAATAATCTTTCATAAATATAGACTTGGCAAAGGTTTCAGAAATGGGGATCCAACAACTTGCTACAATTCAATTTGAATGTATTTTCTCTACAAAGGCCGATCTCGCAGTAACCAGCGTAACTATATCAGGAATATCCATACCAATGGAATCGTCTGTTTTAAAGCTCGGTGTTATCCTCATCGGTACTATTTCACATAAAGTCCCTTGCCAAAAGTGCTTTTCGAAAGCATGGTTTTCGGTGTCGCGCTGAGAGCTACTTCACTTGAATAATAAGGCACATATCCGACCTGCCTTAGAATACTCTTTTGGGATTATCAGATCCTTTCCAAAAGGGACTCATTCGTCTCGTCGATGATGCTTGTCTTACAAGCTCACTTGCTCTTCTGAAATATCATCAATCGTTTCCGTTAGTGGTCCCAACAAGACTAACCCGTCAAGCTCAGTCCTCACATCCATATGCCGTCTCTTTGAAGAACACCTCTTTTCCAGAGCTTGTTCTTCCAAGGAACGACAAAGCTTTGGAATTCACTCCCACTGGGGGTGTTTTCTGAGCAGCGAGCATGCAGAAATTCAAAAAGACCAATTCCCACCACTTTCCCTCGGTTTACACGACGTTCTCTAAATATAATAGAATTCTCATCTTCGTGGGAATACGAAGGGAAAACATGTTCATCTTCAAACCATTAAAAATCGGAATCTCCAATACGTGGATAATAATTTCCATTCAGTTTAAATCAGTAATCCTCCCAGAAATTCCTTAAATTCTGCTTCTCTCGATAAAAAATCACAAGGATTTTATATTTCGGTTGGAAAATTCCTGAACTCATGTTACTCGAATCGAGGGCTCAAGCTTTTGATACGTACAGAATAGAGTTCAGCAGTGCTTGCATCCCGGTAAAACAGCAATTTAACGGTCATTAGAGCGAACCCTGCATTAAGTCCTCTTGAAAGGGTAGGTACCTCTAACGGAAATTAGACCACTTTGATATTTACTTTTCGGAAGTATTCGAATAATGATCACACTGAATTGTGTACTTTTGATGATTTGTCGTTTGCACTAATGAACTGAAAAAGTTTAAGCTGAGTTTGATGAGTATAATATTCCCTCGGTTTTGTTCTATGCAAGTATTTGAAAAAAAGGAAAGACTTATTTCTGATAGCTCATTACCGAAGAAAAACTTCATTCAATCGGATTTCTCGCGGTTGCCACAAAGTTCGGGAAATGTTATGATAGACTTCGAGACATGAGTCAAAACAATAGGGTAGGAAAACATTCATCAATAGTTCAGGAAATGGAGCACTTTGGCTTGTAATTTTTTCGTTCCTCATCGATTTACTTGAAATTCTGGCAGCAGGTAGGAAATAACACAAGGATCACCTCATCTTGAGGGGAATTTTTTATCACATTTTAATGCTTTGAAAAATTGGAACCAGTGAAAAACGATTTTATGCAATTTCGTAAAAAATTACATTCTCTTCAAAATAACTCCAAAAATACTGAAGATATGGAAAAAATGCTTGGGGTATCGAATTGTAGCTTTTTTTAATTGAAAAAGTTTTTCTTCTGGTAGATTTTCTGTACGATAAATATGGCGAGATATGGCCGTTTCAAAACTCTATTTACGAGCGAGTACCACCTTATTCAAGCCCTTTAAATACACCCTATTTTAAAAAGTGATTTTAAGGAATTCAATTCACATAACCTTGTAGCTCTTGAAAAACCCTACAGAATAATCCTTGGATGAACTTTCTTTCATCAAAAATGAAGGAGCTATGTTTATAAAACTACACTCGCATTAATTCCAAACTATAGGTGAAAAAACATTCTACGTGTGTGAGTGTAAATCTCGTTGATTCCTTGCCAGTTTAGTCTCAAGTTCGAAGACGTGCGCTGACAATTTTTCAGAGGTATTTTTGTGTAAATAAACTTTTGTATGTAATTTAACTTTTTTTTCTATTCTATTAAAGTAGTTTATAATCATTGCAATGTTGACGGGGTAGTTTTTGATGGTTGAAAATTTGCAAACGAAAGAATTAGGTAATATAATAGGCAGTGATATTTTTAATTGAAAAACTCTGTAAAGCAATTAATTTTTTATTATAAATCATTTTTTAAGCCTAAATATGGGTGGATTCATGAGGGGTTGAAAGGTTATAAAATGAAATTAGTACATATTTTGAGCAATAGAGTTTTCAAATTAAATCAATGTGATAAATTACTAGTTGACTATTATACCTACAAGGGAAACAAATATTAGATTTTAGCTTGAGGTTGTGTTGTCCCCCTTCATACCGATTTCTCTTCCAAAGCTCCGATAAGAGTCAGTGAATGTAGAAATGAACGGGGAAGAATCGTAAATGAAACAAATACGTACAAAAAGTTCTAGAATGGGGATCCAACAACTTGGTGGAATTCAATGCGAATAAAACTCAAGCATTTCTTTTCTCTAGAAAGACCGATCTCACAGAGGATAGCGTAACTATGTCAGGAGTATCTATATCAATGAAATTTTCCATTTCAATGGTCGGTATCACCATCAGCAGTACCCTTTCATGGGAGAACCATTTGAGGTCCATTGCCCAGAGTGCCTCTCAAAAATTTGGTTTTCTGTTTCGCGCCAAGGGTTCTGGAATACTGTTCTCATACATGGAGTGCAGCACCCAAATACACATTGAAACCTTCAGATTTGGTCGGAAAGAGAGTCATTTATCTCGTCGGTGATAATTCGCTCTTAAACTCGCTCATTTTACTAGAACATCGCAGAAAGGTTGGCGATCTGTCTCTGTTTTATAGATATTTCCATGGACAATGCTCTTCCGAAATATTATCGATCGTTTCATCATTAGCGGTCCCATCGAAATTGACCCGTCGAACTCAGTTCTCACATCCATACGCTATCACCTTGGAGTCATGCCACACATCTGCTTTCCAGTGCTCGTTTTTATACCGAACGGCAAAGCTTTGGAAACCACTGCTGCGTGAGGTAGTCCCTGAGGCATAAGTATTACCTTCAGAAATTCCAAAGGAACACTAATTCCTACTTACTTTCCCTCGGCTCTCATGATGTTCTTTAAACAATACAGGATTTCCTTTCCGTGAGAACCAGAACTTGAAAAAAAAATTCCTATTGCGTGTCTTTCTAAAACATCATTTGAAATCACTATTATCAGTACCCCCTTTGTACCAGAGGCGGCGCTTTCCTACATATACAAAAGATAAGTTTTTATTATTTCAATTTTAAAATTTTTCTTATTATATCACTTATTTCGGTGGGGAGTGCGCAATGTATAATTGTATGTGATTGGTCGTGTTTCACCCTGTATATTCAATTCAGTTGAAGGCACCACCAAAAATGTAATGACCCTGTTAAAATTGTTACTTAGGCAGTTTGCCAAAGTTTCCACTAGGAATATATCAACATAATCACTCTCCTCATTCATATTGTGGGTCGCTTATGAACCTGATACCATTCAAGCAGACGAAATTAACGAAACGGTCGGCTAGATCGTTTTAATGAATGGTCTGATATCGTTGATCCGAGAGTGAACTTCAACACCTTTACATTAATTAAAAAAAAAAAAAACTTTCCATGCAGGATATACATGTGAAATAAAATAAAAATAAATCTGCTGCGAATAAATCGCTAGAACCATACTCGTTAACCGCTCAATTTTGACACTAACTTCCTTATTGAATGTCAGTGATCGATTCTAAATGTTTGGTCTGTTGATTTTCAATATACAAATCGTATTTGAACACTGTCACTGTTGACCAATAATTTGAAATTGAATTTCGATAACTTGCTCGAGAAATTGAATGAACGGCGTGCTACGAAAAACTCCGCACATTCCAACGTTAAATTTTCTTACTTCTCGAACCAATCAATGATGTTTTTTGCTGTAGTATTTTAACGTTCAGTAAAGTAAAACTTTAATTAGTTATCGATTCCAACATGCCTTAGAAATGTATCGAATGAGACAGCAGCAAAAACAAAACTAACTTTCATTTATCTGGCATTAAAAATATGAAAAGAGCGTGGGAAGATATTCAGGAAAGAGTAATGAAAAGGTCTCGAATGGATCGTGATCTTGGCGCAAAGTAGAACGAATGAATTCATATCACCCACACAGTTACCATCCGACTCTATTATGAGGTAGGAAGATTGCAAACGGATGAATCAACGCTCCAAGATGGGCGAAAAAAATCATATATTCTACTTACTAAAAAGTATGGTTTGGTAAGGATATAATTATCTATTTAACGCTAGCTATATCTGATTTGTTATGTTAAATTGAACTATTAGATTATATGGTCATATCTCCAATATCGTCTGAAAAAAAAAATACATCAGGAATTATACTCGACTGAATATGGTACAATATTTTCCTTGCTACCAATAATTACTTACTCAGAATAAGTTTATGTTCCTGAAGTAAAGGATCAATAAAGTATCATATAATATCCAAGCGTTGCAAAGATTTGAAGTATACCCATCATTGTTGATTTATTTTATCTCGGTTATCACTCATTCTGTGAACTGTCTATTTTGACGCGTTCAATTCAACTTGCGGCAAACGAAACAACTTCTAAAAGTCTACTTTTTGCGATAATACTATCATTGGAATTACATTCATATTTGTAATGAATAATTTCATGTTTATTTTTCTACTGAAAAAAACTTGAATTCAATAAGTAAAAAACAATGTTATTTAACTTTAACGTACTAATGATTGACATTACATATTGGTAGTGGGTAAATAATTACCGTCAAACGGGGTTAAGTGAATTACTATGGGTGAAGTGAACCATTTGGTAATTTTCCGTAAAAGTATCGAATATCTCTAAGGAGAACTTGACAAATAATCCTTTTCGCGTCGCCACTTGTAGGCAGCGTACCTATTAGGCCAGTAGAAATAAACAATCAATTCCTAATAATTCCAAGAGTTTTCAAATTTTGGTCAAGTGAATGGTACATCAAGAAAGCAATAAATCTCAGTTTGCAACCTGTTCCGAAGTCCTTAACATTGTCAAAATGGCAATTAACTTGAATTTTGCTGTATACTCGTTGAGAAAATTCTGAAAGTTCTGCAAACCTGAAGTAGCATTGAATACTCAATTTTTTATCACGAATCAAGCTTGCAACTAATTGAAGTAAGTGAACGGAACTTTTTTTTATCGAAAACTAATGTTTTTCTCTGATATACCATGAGAGAAAATTCAAATAGTTCTGCAAATTTGACAGATACATTGGAAAAATATTCCGAAAAGTTGCAGATTTGCAACCTTCTACCGAAACATATATTTTTTTAATAAATGGTATTTTTTTTGTCAAGGTGGTCTCAAAATAATTACAAAAGTTTTGAAACTTTGCTGTTGCAAATGTTAGGGACTTTGGAAGAGGTTGCAAACTGAGATTTATTGCTTTCTCGATGTACCATTCACTTGATCAAAGTGAAAATTTTGGAAATTTTCGATTTTTCATGTCTCTACTGGCCTATCTACCCTTAGAGGGTAATACTTAGAGTAACCATCGGCAAAAATTTTACTTACAGATACTCTCTCCAAACTTTCAGAAGTCTTTGAACCAAGTCTGCCACCGTTTTCCTCTGTGATTTTTTTTTTGTTTCGGGGGCGTTTAAAAAAAATATTAGAATTTCTTTTTGTATGTGTTTTCCTCGTGTTTCCTTACTACGGTACGAAATCACAAGTTTTTTTTTCTTGGTGTGTTGGCATCGACTGCTATGGTCATTAGCCACGTGTTCTGGATAGGCCTTGTTACTAACTCCATACGCCACTTCAGGAGCAGCACTGTTAATTATTAAAGCCACAGTGAATCGTGGAAGATTATCCCCAGCCAGCAACAAGATTCAATCACTCAGATTTACATCTGAAACTGAAAAAATTTTGGCAGCGACCCTTCGATCACGTAGCCCCGGCACTACCACAGCGCCAATTCCCGCCTCTTCGCCAAGTTATTAACATGTCTTGCAATAATGTTGCTAACGAAAGAAAACATTTATTTCAAATTCTCCTATGCTGCTGTATTGTGCGAGAATTGATGGTCTGGCAACATTGAATCTCATTTAGAAATTAAATAACAACAGACAGGACATCAAGAATGCAAATTGGCTCCATGGCACCTTGTTGAAATTTGGTTCTGAAATTTTACCATACAGAACAAAAAATAGTGTTATTCTGGAAAATGAAATATTTATTCAATTTTATCATCAGTTAACTTACATTGAATTGTAATTAAATAAATGCAAAACGCCAATATTATTTATTTGCAGGATTGAAACACTCAAGGAACAACTGAGGTTTATTTGGACAAGCATTACATCAGAAGGTGTTTACCATTTTTCCATGCTTTCTAGCTTTCTCGCGACCTTTTTCAATAATTCACAATATAGCGTAACACTAAGTATACTCGTCCTGCGTATTTTTTTCCATCTTCACTTGTTCTTTTCATCAAATGATGGGCATTTTCAGTAGATCTTCAACGTACAGATAATTGCCGTATTAGTATCTTTGATAATCAGAAGTTCTTCAGCTAACTGTTCTCTGAGAGTTCGAATTTGAATTTTTTTTTTCGTGTCTTGCTTATATAACCCATGCATTGACCACTGTTGTTTCTAATACCAGTTCAATGACAAGTTTTCTGAACCATTTCACTCCTTTACGGAGGGTGGTAGCAAAAGATCCCATTTGATCTGATAGGTCGATACCAGATTTGCCATATCCTGTGTAATGTTCTTCTGACCCTTCTGCCGAACTACCACGTAACCTACCGGGTTTTTGTATAGATAAATGAATGGCATGGCTAACTACGCAAAAATCCTTAAAAAATTTGCATTTGTGCCACGTCATTCATAAATAAATGACATGAAAACAAAAGAAATAATCATTCAAACATACCTGATATTATGAATATACACTATTAACACTATAAAAGCACAACAACATTCATTAGACACTCTCAAGCAATGGCCATCTGTGAGATACTACACAATGCACTGTGACTCTAAACGATTACGGACTGTCATACATATTTGACTGACGAATCAACTTCAGAAACATTAGTGTCATTCGTATATGGATGACGGCGTGTGTTAAAATTGTTTTTTCCGTCAACCAGCTGTCGTCGTCTCACGAACAGCAGCTCTCAGAAGTCGAAACTTGTGCGAGCCAAGGATTAAAGAAGTTTTACCTTTTAACGTGCGATTCCTAGTACTTTCTCGACAATAAGAAAAAAAATTTACAGCCAGAACGATTGGAAGATGGCGCTTCTAACCACATGGCTAGAATGCTAGAATGCTGAAATTATTAAGAGACCATATCAACACGGTGAAGCAGTTAGTCCAATATTCAATATTAGTCCAGTCGCCCATTTTATATAATATTAACGTATGAAACAAGGCAACAAATATAAAAAGGATGTTCATCACAGGAAAACGCACGGTTAGGCTTATTATCGATATAAATAATCGCTATTCGTGACACATAATAATTTTTACGGTAACATTTTTCCTACCTAATAAAACCTTATATTTTCATTAACAATCATATCACATAAACTGTGATTCACGCTCGCACGATACAAGGAATAAAAATTTATATTACCCTCGAAGAACCCAAACACACCTAACCATCCTAAAATATCTCCAATAAAACAGACCGTTCTTTTCATGACAGTCCCTAGCTGTGACCACGTCGTGGCTCATGTATAGTCAGGGAATTATTACCATATTCTGTTTGGATATGTCTACTAGGTTAGTAAGGGTTATAAAAGAACTCTTACGTCGAAATTTAGGAAAAGCATAAGTATTGTTGCGTCTTCGGGTTCAAAAATAAGTGTACACTGGTATGGACTTGCCTTTATTATTCAAACTCCACTTGACAATACTGTAATACAAAGTCACTGTCAAAACTGATATTCTGATACCAAAATACTTGTATCCAAGGTAACTTAAAGTAACTTCCCAACTAACTAACTCCATTTCACAAATGCATTGCTTATATAAAAATAAAGTTCTAGAAAAATGAAGAAATCAATAGAACACAATAAGAATGTTCGACGATTGATCCAGAACAAAAGTTAGTGCTTCTAGATTTTTCCATCTAATTCATCGAACGATCTCGAACAATTAGAGAAGTCTTTATCAAATTTCAGGTCTGTAACATTATATAACGTAGAGTTGTAGACATTATTATGTGATATTGAATCAATAATAAATGGAAGACCACCCACTTATGTTTCCGATGATGATGAATGGGAGGTTCTGAGTCCTTCAAGATTTATAAAGCCACTTCATAATGTTTCTGATGAAATTGCTGATTTAGATGCTGTAGATTGTCAATATTCAAGAGGTAGATTCTGATATTTGCAAAATTTGAGAAAGATGTTGAGGGAGAGACTCAAAACGGAATATTTTGCTTAACTGGTTATCAGAGGTAAAAGGCGAATTCTGGAAAGGGATTTTCTGAAGGTTGGTGATGTAGTGTTGATCGGATCTGATAACATGAAAAGAGTTACTTGGCCAATGGGCAGGATTGTAGAAATTCAGAGCGGAAGAGATGGTATAAATCGGGTAGGTAGCAAAAGTGACAACAAAAACTGGGGAGCTGGTTCGACCATTTCAACCATCTCAACGCCTCTATCCATTAGAGCTGCCCTACAACATAAATGAGGGCAGTTTGAATCACAAATATGATGTCACAAAACCAACAGTTTTTGAAGAAAAAGTAGATCTACAGAAAAAAGATGGTAGTGAAATGAGAAGATCAAGATATAGAAGAATACTGAAGTCACCAACAAGATTTTCTCATGTCTGATCCCGGGGGGCCAGATAATGTTGGGACTAAATATTTACTTTGTATAATTTTGTTGGTATCTGATATGTTTATAGTTGATTTTTGTTAAAATATTACTATCAAGACATAAGTCAATACAAAGCCGTCAATACTTCCCAATTATTTAATATTCTGGCTGTATTTGGTCCAATTTTCTCAATTCTACAGTAATTTCTTACGAAATGCGCTCGTTTTCTCAGAAAACGTGATTGAACGCCGACATCAAATTTCAGGTTCACACGCCGCTGAAAGTTCTGGTGGAGGAGCCGAATATTTGATTGGTCATAACTCTGCTAAAAATGATCGGAGCAGGAAAAGTTTATATCGTTTCTGAAGACTCCCACCTTCTGATACTGATTCCTGATTCAGTATAATTATTTCATATTAACTAAAATATCCATGACTTTGGGATCCTCCGTTAATATCGTAGAATGGTTATGTGAAGTGATTCACCTTCAGCATAGCAATTATCCTTCATACCAAAAATGTAATTGATAAGATCCAAAACGCTATTTACTGAAGAAAGAAGATAAGTAATGCTAACGAAGATGTCGAGCGTAGTCCTAATCTGACAAGGTTCATAAAAAGGAAAGCTTGAAGATTCACCATTGAAAACTGCCTAGTGAACATCTGAGCGTGCACATAAGCTTGGGAATTGAAAAACGCTTTATTGAAAAAGAAAATGCAACGTGTTTGGGAAGATTGACCAGTTGAGGAGTCAACAGTTGGAATGAAAGGGGTGATAGGGGTGTACCTAGTAGACTCAATACTATCTCATGTACGATTTCGACAGTGAGAGCCAATTTGAAAATTTCAGTATCTAAAACTTAGAACTTGAAAGAGTTATTAACTCGATTCAATCGAGATTCAATTCGAGCACAAGAAGTTTTCAATGATATATTTTTTAAGAAATCTCGTCGTGAGTTCATCAATGGTCAGACAGAAAAGGATCACCTAGTTGAATAACTCTTTCAGAGAATATCAGATTCCCACCAAAAGTCAAATATGAAGACACTAACACTAACTCAAGAAACAAATAATCTAGAATCTTTAACTTAATAACGGATTTGAAATTTGAATCAAAACATACTACTAGCGCTGATATTTAAAGAGCATTGCAAAGTAGTTCTTCTGAAAACTTTATCAATAATCAGGCATCATAAATAATTCATTGGTCCTAGGGGGCTGTAATTGTTTTGACTTGACTCAAACTTAAACTTGACTTAAAGTGGAAGACCTGGATTATTCAATCCAGTTTTCATAGTTGTATAACGAAAACCTCAGCGACTCACACAATGCTCGAATTGTCTTAGACGTCGTGTCATTGTTCTCTGGAACATTCACAGTATATTATTCGATTTCAAATTTATCATTGTTCATGCTCAGTCTTCTTCAGGTTCAATCTTTAGAATTCGATCAAATTACCATCAAACGAAACTTTTCATTTGTCATATTTTCTGAATATTATTGTTTTATACAACTGATGAAACTTCTCCACCAAAAATTTCCATCATTATTTCCAACCAGTGACGAATTTTGCTATACGGCTTTTGCCTGCAGTCATTGAAGTTGCAGAGTTTTGAACTTTGGCATGGGACATATCGGATATTTCTACATGACTCCACGGTTCACTTCTATTGCCAAAAACTTAAAAGATGTGGTAGTTGTCTGGCAATATTCCATTTCACGGTCGATTTTATTTTTCTCTTCATTCACTTATCGGTTTTCCGCACGGAAACTGATATCAACAGTTTTTCTGAAATCATAATAATTGCCCTTTTTTAACGATGAAGCTTTCAAGAATAAGTTTCCCAACTTTATAGCTCGAACCCAAACTTGATGAAACTATACACTAGTAAATGTGAAATATTGTTTGCAAACCCTATTTCTGGTTTTGATAAATTTTCCAGATCAGTACGTCCATTCCATTCGTTGTATAGATTTGATGCAGCACATGTGAAATTCATACCTATTTATACCACGTATTAGGAAGTTAATAATTACATTCCAGCTTTCACGTGTTCAAACCAAGCCATTTTGTTATTCGGTATGTTCATATTCCTATTGGACTGTGTTATTGATATGACATCAGCATAATCAGTAGGAAATATGACATCAATGATTATTGTCTTATTTTCAATAGACATTTTCGACACTCCTGATATATAACATTCGAAAGGAACGTAATTTCAATATTTTTCTGCTTCAAACCTGTACACTGTTACGAAATATCAAATGCACAAATTTCGAGAAAATAAGATACAAAATTCTATCACTAGCCCTTACCTTATTCAAAAATTTTACGTTACTTTCCATATAAAATGCAAACATCAAACGTATTACCAGTCTTGCACAAATCTCTCGAAAACCCCTGAGTTACCATGGCTACATCATCAACTCGAAAACCGCGATCTAAATGAAAAATTGATCTGACAGGAGTACCTTGTAACGTCAAATGAAATATTACAAACAAATGCAAAACTTTCATTCAAACATTAACGAGAGGTATACTGATGTCACGTCACGAATTCAACCATTCTACATAATAAGTTCTTATAGTCTATCTATAGGCTGTATGCCATATGTCAATGTACTTTGACAACTGTATATGCCATTTATTTTCACCATCTGCCTCCTATACTTTGATTATTCTTTCTAACACCACGTTACTCACGTTTCCTCAGAAGCATGGCATACAGACTCACGGTGTTGAATAATCCAGGAATACATAACGGTGTAACACGTTCTTTCATGAATCTCTTTCGTAAGTAAGAAATTGCATAATTTGTGCTTCTCTTCTGACAAAATCCAATTTTTGGTTAGAAATAAGATAGTACTTATCCAAAGTTTATGTATCAAAGCATTCAGTTCCGGACTATAGTACGTTGTACGATGATTGCGCATCATGGGCTTGCATATTTTCACAGTTTCAGCTATGTGAGTAGAGGTGTAATAATTATGATTATAACAGTTTTCTGAAAACAATACCAAAGTTAATCGTTTCTGGAACATATTTGCTTGAATTTTGAAACACTGAGCTATATATAGGAAATAAAATGGAGGCATTTTATCCTGTGTCATCCGTTTTGAAATCGGTCTGAAGTTTCCATTCCTATACACAATATGGACACACCAGAAAACCTCTGATGATAATGTTGAGATTAAATCTTCGATCCACTTTTTGTTTACTAACTAGACCAACATAATTTTTGTACGGCATTTTCTGTATCCGATTTTCTGACGGTGATGTGAAAGGCGTATATTTATCCAATTATATTTTGCGCTGCCGAGGCTCAGGGAGGAATACAAAAGAATTTTCTTTTGGATTTCCACAGATTATGTAGATATGACAGTGAGGCGTCAACTTTTCATAGGTATTAAACATTTTTCATCAGAAATTCACAAAGTGGTGTACGAGAATTCATTACACTAGCGTCAATATTGAATTATTCGTCGAAGTCTGTTAACACAAAAAATCGAAAAGTTAGATAAGTACATACGAGTTTTCCTAATTCTCACAACCGTGATCCCTATGACTCAATTATTGCGACGTATATCAAGTTTTGAATTGACGTGGATGGTACTCGATGGAAATATATAGTAATTGACACTAAGGTTAATACGATTGAACTTTCACAGCTTTTGTAATAATAGCGACAAGTTTTGCTACACGGTAGCTTTCTCAGGCGAGTTATACCAATTGAATACTAATTAATACCAGTTGAATGAATCTAGGAATTATAAATGAGAATATAGGTTATAAAAACCTTAATTAATGAGATGGGTATGTAAGTAGTCTTCACCTAAATATATTTTAGTGTACTATTAACATTAGAAAGCCACTGTGTAGCGATACATGTCGCGGATATAATAAAATCTGTGGCAATTATATCTTGTTTATGTATGATCAAGGCTTGTCTTTTGTGGAAGAACATGTTTCCAACCACGGAAAATAGTATCTATATACTTGCAAATAAAAGGAATTGAGCTCAATATATCCAAGGGACAAGACGACACATTATTTGAAACATGTGGGTCGATCAGCCAATATTCTATAGAGATTGATGATACGAGGAGCAAGTCGGAATTGTCGATGAATGTAATAAATTGTCCGAAAGGCGTTAACGGAAAACAAATTCAGCACATCGTTTTGGTGTCTTTCGACAATGGCCATCAATGATTCGACGATCGTAGGACAGCAATCGAAGTTATTGAAGACTGGTTTATTATCCATACACCATGATGCTTCAATAATGTTTGAAATTCATTGTGTTTAGGGTGTAGTAAAATCACAAATTTTTTTCAATCTTTCTTGAAAATGCAATAAACTGTTGACAACGACAACAACAGCATTCAGCTATTTCTTCTCATTATATTAGTTCCGCTGTTGCCATAATTATTTCAAACGGTACTTATACATTCAATGAAGAATGGAACTGAAGTTTGAACAAATACCCCCATCAAACGTGGAAGAGAAAAATAGTTATTGTATTTTTGCCGGTACTTTTTTAGAGTCCACAACACCTGTTTTAATTTTCAGGTATCCTGAAACCCATTTGAGAACTCTAACTCCCTGGGGGACTTTTGCTGTTATGCTGCGAGAATTAAGGTGGGGTTGACTAGAGTAAAGATACATTTATGAAAATGAAGATTTATTCACACCAAAGCATGAATAAAAATATGAGTACTTACATTATTACAATCATCTTAGGTGCCGTAGGGAGAAACTTCATCAGCTGGAGTTCTATACAATTCAAATACAAATAAATGCATGGCAGGAACTGAAATTCCGTTGTAGTTTCATGATATCAGTAATACTTTGTAGAAAGAATATGTTTCAGTGGAGGCCCACTTGTCTAGAATACCAAAAAACTGAAATACCGTCCTGGATAAGAACAGGGGACGCTGCTGACTCCTGTTCCTTGTATTTTACTTTCTGGAGGCGATAGACAATCGGTATCAGTTTCAATGAGATATTATGACTTTTTTTGGTCTCAGAGTCATATGCCACCACTAAGCAAAGCCTGTTAAATTTTATTATTTTTGATCCCGAAGAAGTTTGTTTTTAATTTTTTCTGTTTTTGTTTTGGCATTGACTGTTGATTCATCAGGATAATCATGTGCTCCCATCAAAAAAAGTATACATGGCTTCTGTGAAAGTTGGAAGAGGAATAAGCCGACAATATGTCCAACAAACATGCAATGGAAATTCAAGGGTGTCATATGACTCAGTAATAAAATCCGCGTGAGAGCGTCAAGGGCGAATAATAATGTTAGCTGACCACTGCCTTCACGGGCAAAATATTCAATTATCGTATGATTTTACAAGGATATGTTTAGTACGGAAAAATCAAGAATGAAAACAAATAACTGAACAGCTCGAGATCATTGACCACATTTTTATATACGAGTGTTTTACAATTATGTTTAAAATAGTACTAATATGATTCAATTCTGCTATAATATTTGCTAATGGATGGACGAGAAAATCTTTTTTAGATTGTTCAAATAGGATGGAATTTGAATTTTATTGTCACGTTTCACTATTTTCACCATACGTACATCTTTCTATATGTTATTCGATTTGAATTCCGGAATTCGTATTCAATGAATACTTTTTTTTTCAATCTGACGGAGTTTGCGGTCAGATTCCTAAATTCCTTAAATCCTTGTAATATTTCCAATAAGAAATGTTTCAGGATTTTTTATATTGGGAAAGTGCCCTTCTGAGAGGCAGAGCCATTCAGCCCTCTTTTCTTCTCTCTTTTCATATTAGACAACAATATTTACGATCAGAAGGTCTGAAGGGGCTGAATATTGATGGTATGAATGATGTCCTTATGCTTGCTTATGCAGATGATATTATAGTCATCCTTGGCGAGTCGCAGATTGACTTGGCGCGTAAACTGAAAACTCTTGAAACGTACTCGAATGTAAACAAACTCACAGTAAATAGGACAAAGACAAAAAATATGATCTTCTGCAAGGGGGGGGGTTATACGTTAGATGCGGTTACGGACATAATTATAAGCTCAAAAATGAACTCGTGGTAATCAAGAATAAAATATTATATGAATCTATTATAACTTTCTTCCATGTCATTCGAAATCTCTATATGGGGTATTGGATATGCAGATGTGATTGAACGTATACAATTAGAGTTCTTCAAAAGAATCCTCTGCATGTTTACCCAATAATACCCCTAATTAAATGGTACGCTTAGAAACAGCATCAACAAAGTTGACTTGGTTGAATACCCTGAAAGCCATGTATATTTCAAGATTAGCGAAGTTACTCTTTCAGAGGAAGATAATATGCAACTGATAAACTCATCATATCCTCTTATATATTGCCATTCCACAAATTTTGCATGGTATTGGAAAAAGCTATCTGAGTTCACCTGCTCCAATATGTTTCACTCGAATCATAGCACAAGCCAGAATGTGTAGGCGTAAGTATCTTATTAGTACATTCAAGTATAAGTGGATAAAATGGTATCCACGAATACTTTACGTTATTTTTATCAATTAGTGCACTTTGAAATCATAAACACTGGTTTCATTATTACAAATAATGGACATCAGTATACCTTTCGTTAATGTTTGAATAAAAGTTTTTCATTTGTTTGTAATATTTCATTTGACGTTACAAGGTACTCCTGTCAGATCAATAATCATAACATTGTCGATTTTAGTTCGAAAATATGAATAGGACATTCATAAAATCTGTTGTGGAATCATTCAGACTTCACTGTTCTCGAGTTGTTGATGTATCCATGGTTACATTTAAATAACGCGCGATTTGCACACGCTGTGGCGTGCTTTTAATTGGTAAAAAGGGGTACCTATGAAGGATTGAGACATAGTTCAGTTTTCTCCCGGATTGATTCTATGGATGACGTGATTCTCCTATTCAACAGTGGCAATATTCAAAGTCTTAAACGTATTACGAACTACATGATGAACACGCTCAATTTGCGTGCGTTTATATTCAATGAGTAGTCATATTTATTTCCATTACAATTTCTGCATACTTTCGTAAAGTTCTTGAATGATGCAAAACCTATAAGTAACTACAATTCCACATTTTTTTTTTCTCTTTTGATAATGATTGTATTTCATGATTAGTATTGTATTGGTAATATGTCTATTGTGATTATTAGAAATTTATATAAATTAGGTTTATTATATAATATTGTTAATGTACGTAACCAAACTCTTTGTGATAAGAATTTTTTTCTTGGACACAATAAACTGATCTATTTATCTATATATCTAAGTGCCTTTTTGAGATGGATCATAAGCAATATGGTGTTTGTTATCCAAGGTTTTGATTTCTTTGTAATTCTAGTGCTTTTTCTTGGAGCAAATACATATAGAAGAACAGAAATTTGTATAATTTTGTATGCGAACTTTCGTGAATAGCAGTGCAGTCTAAGGAATCAATCCTCTGTGATCACCACCAGGTTTCCTCAATTTTAAATTTGGAAGATTTGCACATTCAATTAAACTTCAATTTCGATGATTTTAACAGATTGTGAGTGACAAAACCTCGACAATTGTTTTGCCGTGGAAAATAAATAAATTAAAGATTTACTTTCACTGTAGAAATGGATTTTTATCATATATCGGCCACAATGATTTTATGGTTTGTTTCTAATGGATGGTCCGCAATATTTTGGTCTTTTTCAGCGAATTCTATTTTTAATTTTTCAGAGGAAAGATATCTATGCTTCTTTGAGTTCCAAGAATGAATAAAGGAGTAATAAAGTAAGCCTAGCCAATTTCGAATTTATTTCCACAGCCACAGGTGTAAAGAACCATTGAGATGCGGTTGTGGTCAGAGTTCCCAAGTGGAGCACAAACTTCAATACTATATGGATCAGGATTGATGGTGAGAAGGAGATTAAGTAGGTATATTAGCATATTGGTTGTTAGTCGACATCAGGCATGCTTGTAAGTAACTCAACCAGCTATTATCGATCAAAAGTGTTAGCAAATGACACAGCTTGGTGACCTGCCCCGTCTAAAAAAATTGTTCTAGGTAGAGAAGATGGGTCATTATGTGATAGTGAAGCCTAGCTTGAACCACTCACGTCAAATTTTTTGGCCACCAAATTCTCTCTACGTTGGCATAAGAGATTAGTCTCATAGTGAAAGCAAACATCACTTTTAAATCTGAATCAAGAATGGAATTCGTAACCAGAATGGATTATGTGGACCTCTTGGTCGAAGCTTTACTCGTGTTTTCGTTGGAGTTAGAGTAAGAACATTCTGTCTGTAGGTGATGATGGACGTTATCGATGTTGTTCTTCAATCCACGGATGTTACAAAAGTTGTAACCATTTTCGTGTTTTCATTTTCAAGGTAAAATAAACTTCTCCCGCCATGCAAACATAGAAATATTTTTGGTGATACCATTAGTTTTCAAATGAACACATTGAACATGATGAACTATGACCAGTGACCAAAAATAAAATGGTAAACTTTTCTACGATATGAAAATACACATGTTAACATCCCGAGCAATCCGAGATCATCTATATTATATTTTCGATTGCAATCCTTCGAATATGCCGTACTGAATTACCCGCCTATGTTTTTGACAATCTGTTTACGATCTCTCATTATTCAATTTCTTCTGTTGATCGCTCAAAAGACAGAATCCTATGACTTAGATGTTATATCCTTTTCAGATATTTCGTAAAATTCCAGAAGACCATACTCACTGTGCAATAATTTGTATTGGTCACACTTCTCCTTTGGTTATCAAAAGTCACCCTAGGTTGGAACTGGACAGATAAATAAATTTATAATCCAGTAACGACAGACAAACTCGAACATTCGAACATTTCGCCATATTGTATATAAATTAATTTGGGTTCGTTAACCAAGACCTAAATCCAGTTCCACGTTCGTTGCGTTAACACACATATGAGCAAACTGACAATGTCGTCCAGTTAATTTGAAGTATATCATAAACCAAAATTTGCGGTTGTTTGATAATTACTTTACCCACCTATCCCTCTCCGCTACGAGAAGCTAGCCATATTGAAGTGTGTTATAACTTTGGTTTGTGTGTTCGGGTATTCCAAGGAAGATCCCTACACTCACCCCTTTCGAAAAATATTGTCAGGGGGTTGTCTTTATTATTTTCTTTTGTTCACAAAAGAGAACTAGTTGGCCTTGACTCGTCATCCCCCAGCAACCCCTAACAACCTATACATGCCAAAGAAAAAACTGGGTTTTACTCCTGTTTCAGTTTTTAACTAACCCATAATTCCGGCAATTTCTTCAGTAAATGTTGAAAATAATCGCTCATACACATCCTACATAAAAAATGAAGTATTTGATTTCAAGCTTGAGGTTTGCACTTCACAATAGTGTTATTAAATTTATATATGTAGGATATTTATTTATTTATTTAGTTTTTTTTTGTCATGCAAAGGTGGGACCTGTCACACCACCTTAAAATTGTTGCATATAGTCCAAAGAGGGTATTAGTTGCTGGTTCAGTATAATAATTCCATATTTACTAAATTATTCATGATCATATGCAAACATCTCCGTGAAGTGCGACAAAACACATTTATTTTTACTGGGAATAATTTTTGTGGAAAATTGAATTGTTTTTCAACCTGTTGAGTTGTTTTTCCGATAAATCATATACAAGATTACAGCAAAAATCTATTTATATATTTTTAAACAAAAAAAAAAAAAATTTGTTCCTCCCCTGTAATTTTGGTAAACAATTCTTTTTCGTGTTTATCATGGTTCCAACTACTAGCATACCAAGTTTGGTGGTGCTACAGTCGATTCTTGTCTCAAAACCCAATTGTACTGGATTATAAATACACCTTCAAAAAAGCAGTTGTAGTAATTGTTGAGCTTGTGCACTAAATACGAGTTATATTGCGGGAGCGATTCAAATTACAATTTGTTGGATAATTCACTCCCTTCCGTTGTAACACGAGCTGAACGCAACTTTACCGAAATTTTTAAAGCGGACTGAATTCAGCGGCAGAGCGTTAACAATTCCATTTCATTTAATGTTCCATAGTTGAATAGGTTGATTGCTAAATTGTGCATGGAAGAATTTATGGAGGGTATACAATGGACGAGTCATATTTCTGAAGCCGCAATTGCAGTATAATTATCGGTAAATGTGTATTGTACAGATTTCATTAAGAGTGTATATAATCCATTGCTAAGTAATTCGAGAATAATATTTTTCACTGAATATTGAAAATTTTCAACAGAAAAAAATATATTTTGAAAAATTAACTCTTCCAGATTTGTTTTATTTTATTGTACGTATATAACGTCACAATCGTTCCATTCCAACTTTCCTCTTTTTCTATACTTCAATTACAACTGGCAGTAGTGCATTTCAGGTAGTAAAACAAGCCTTCCGCTAATTTTCTGTATCATTGTTAAAATTGTTAAAATTGTTGAATTTGTAAAAATTGTTGGAATTGTTGAAATTGTTGAAATTGTTAAAATTGTTTTTTCCGTCAACCAGCTGTCGTCCCCTTACGAACGGTAGCCCTCAAAAGTCGAAACTTGTGCGAGCCAAGGATTAACGAGGTGTTAACTTTTACCGTGCGATTCCTAGCACTTTTTCGGGCCATCGGATAAAAATCTGTAGTCGCTATCAACCACTGAGCTACCTTCAAATCTAACACATCAAGTACATATTACGATTGGGACTGGAAAACCTTGAGAATGAAGGCCAATATGCGGACATCGAAAACTGTAGAAGAACAGAAATGGTTAGATTGTCAATTCAAATAGAATATTTCATGAGGGAAGAAGAATATGAAGAAAAACATTTTGTCATTTTATCACCATCTATAAGAAATTCCTGGAAAGAGTAGAAACTACGTTATACTTTTTCTTTAAAATTCATGGCTTGAAACCATGTGGATAATTAGATTTCTCCTCCTACCCCCATTTTATCCCTCAAATCATGGAGGAAACTCATATTTTTTCTCTCTAGGGAGGAAAAGTAGTTTTCCTTACTAGGGAGAAAAACGATTAACAATTCATTCAAAATAGGCACATAGTATTGTTTGTATTTCTGAAACATACTGCATTTTTCTTAACCGTCTGATTCTGAGGGAAATATAAAAACAAGACATTGTTCAAAATCTATTTTGTCGGGTAACGATTTGTTTGAAATACCTATATCTCAAACCAAATCGTGGATAAATAGTGTCATCTCGACAACTTCCCATTATTTATTCGTTCTGACAATTGTATTATTCAATATTGGACTATTTCTAATAAATGAAATATATAAGTTTATCTGACAAATGTCTTTCACGAAACAAAACTCCTTACGATCCTGAAATGTTAATGAACATAGAATATAAATTAAGGAAGAGTAATAATGATAAATCATTACAAATTAATAATTCATAATTCCAACTCAATTTGTCAACAAACTTTTTAAGGGGATTTACCCGAAACTTCAACAATAAATGATCCAAACCTTCACTGACTCATGAATGAGAATTTATCAGCTCATCGTGTAGTGATAAAAATACGATTTGAAAGACAATACAATTCAAAAAAAATTTCCTTCAGCGGTCGGTCGAAAACTTCAATATTTTTTTACCTAGAAATACGCCCGTAACTACCTCTTTAAATATCATTGTATTTATTCCCTTTTTTAAATTCTTATCCATTACAACGATTTATATTTGAAACAGTTTGAACAAATTGGATATTCTTATCTACATATTGATTTCATCTATTCATTTTTACGTATTACATTGTAGTTTCATCGAAGTAATTGATAATATTTACATTTTAACTGAATTTTCGTACCAAATTTGTCAAAAATATTATTTTTAACGGCCTTAGCCGGAGTTTCAGTTTCGAATCGTACGAACTGTGTATTATAATAAACAATTAGATATGCTATTGCCATTTCTGTTCTCAAATAATTGTGAGAAGCGTTGTAACTCGCTGAAAGAAAGGTTATTTTTGCTGGTGGAGGTATAATTCTCTGAAAATATACACTGAATCTCAATCACAAATGGATGAGCTATCCAAATATCCAATAATTTATATCTCTAACAGAAGAAAAACAGAAAAATAACTTGCTTAAAAAAAAAAAAAAATTACCGATTGCCGCGATCGAACCCATCCCGGTACCTTCAGTTTATTAGTCAGCATCGCTTACCACTACGCCATCAGAGTAATTTAGATGGGTATGAATTAATTTTGAATACTTTCCATCATGTATAGGTCCGTTTTAAACAAAAACAGTTGAGATGCGTTTTGAATTTACAAAAAAAGGTTTATTGAGTGGGTGGGAGAAAAAAATCATATGTATTACATGCGGGAGTAAAGTGCCTTTTCCTCCCTTGGATGTTTACTGCCCTCCGCTTCGCGTCGGTCAGTAAAATACATCCTGCGGGAGGAAATACAAATAGCAATTTTTTCAATCGAGAACTTACTAAAATATATTTTCACTTTTTGCGTATGCATCCTGCTGTTTTTAATTCAGTCTCTCATTTTATTCTATTCCATTTGGTTTAATTTGATTTTAGTTGCAATTTTATTTGTTCTTTCAGTTCGAGATTTAGATTTTTCTAGTACTTATAAGTTAACATAATCTGTTGAGCTAGTCGGATTACATCAGCAAAAAACTCTCAAATGAATTTTTACAAAGATGTACAATATAGTAGAAAACTGAGTGACCTATTAAACAGCACTAATTTTGGGCTCTGATACATATGATACAATTATTCATCTATAAAATTAGCACGTTGTACTTTCACAGGTATTACAGAAACCTATGGGACCTTTTCGAGCCTAGAACTACAGTGAATAGGTTCAATGACATATTGGTAATGTACAGATTTTTAGATTTCGTTTTAACACCGTGTGGGAATTGATCGTGAATATTTATTGAAGTTTGTTTTAAGTTAGACGTGTCACCATCACTTACTCAATAATCAGTATCAGCCTCTATACTTGTAAATTCACCATCCTTATTAATTTATTTATCTTTTTCGGTAAGGATCAATCGTAATCAAATGGACATGTCTTATATTGGGCTGAATTTCTTTCAAAAATAAGAAAATATATGTTCATTACATAGGCCTTAACAAGAAACATAACATAGGGTAATTTACTGAATTTTGGAGGACAGCTCGAACGGTAGAGCGCGTGGATCATCGATATCAAAGCCAAGCAACGTGATGCGAAGTTATGGTTTGGATAGAGACTTACTGACGACCTCCTTTCGAGATCTATTCTCTCGGGTCGTGCTAGGAATCGCACGTTA
Organism: Chrysolina haemoptera; assembly: GCA_958298965.1. Lineage (NCBI taxonomy): Eukaryota > Metazoa > Arthropoda > Insecta > Coleoptera > Chrysomelidae > Chrysolina > Chrysolina haemoptera. Next base: position 21,440,336 of record OY282591.1, on the reverse strand, counting down.
AAAGGTAAGACCTCGTTGATCCTAAACTCGCACAAGTTTCGACTTCTGAGGGCTACCGTTCGTAGGGGGACGACAGCTGGTTAACGAAAAAAAACAATCAAAACAAAAAAAAAACAAAAAAGTGTTGGAATGAATTACATGCAAAATTAATGCATAGGACGCGGGTTCGATTCACCGCACCGTCACTGGCCTCGTGCATGGCATCACACGTTAAAACGTGAGGGCTGCGTCTTCCCTAGCTCGCACAAGTCTTTAGAAGACTTCTGAAGGTTTCTCGTAAGGGGGCAGATCGGTTGACGAAAATAGCAATTTTAACAATAACAACAATAACAATAAAAATGTAAATGTGGATCCTGTTAATGATAATATAGTTATTAATGTTATTGATTTTGAAGTTCAAAATTCTGTTGTTGAATCATTTCGCTATTATATGTTCTAGCCGTAGAAAAAGTATTGTGCATAATTTGCACGGAATGCTTATTTCGTACTTAGTTTCAATGTGACAGTCATTTGGAAAATCATCACAAAGAATTGCTCTGAATACATTTTTCAAAATCAAAATTTCAAAGTGAAGCGTATTCGTTCATAATCGAAGAAATCGCGAAAGAGAAATAATCGCAGTAAGCGTTTTCCAACACGCAAGGAAAAGAAATGATTACAACATTTTCTCATTAGCCAATTGAGAACTATTATGTGAATTATTCAAATTGTATCTAACTGTTATCGCATTACTAGGATTTGGTATTGGCTGGTACATTATAATTAAGTATAAACTTCGTTAATAACCCATTAAAGTTTGTTCAATAAAGCCTGAGGATGAATGCCTAGGGGAGCGGACTGATTATCTGCACATCTAAGGGAAAACAGCTTTTAAATCTTACCTGCATACGGATTGTTTTTATCAGCAAAAATAAGCGAACAATGGAATATACAAAATCATAGATATAATTCAAACTACAGATTAAAAAATTTGAATTCTCGTAATCAGAGTCAGCATCCTGACTTTTGAATCTATACTGGGGGGAGGTACGCCTATCAATTTTTCTATAGTTTTGAAGATAGAAGTTTGAAACTTGGTATAATAATAATAATAAAAGGTCTTTATTCATCGAGATTGAAAATGAATGTATACATATATGGAAATGATAATGGTAAAGAAAGATATTTCATTATGAGTGTTCTAAACTAAAATTGGATGTTCTTCAACGAAGGTGGCTTTGAACAAAATGAAGTGCCATAATAACATTTATCGAATACGTGATAATTCATCATATTCCAACATGATGGAGTCAAAAGAGTTCGTTTCTATCTGGGAAATGATAGTTGAGAGCTTTTATTTAAGGGTGCCATTCCGTTTTGAGACAATTTTTAGTAATTATTGAGAAATATGAATGGTGCAACTCCACCAGGACTACAATTATCAATTGGATTCTTCCTTGAAGCTTTCTGTGATAATTGCCGATGTTGTTCGTCAGGTGAGTGGATCTGAGTTAGATTTTCATGGCTAACTTTGTTCGATTAATTAATCAACTGCACCTTCGCCATTTTTCAACTGATTTTCAATTCTGAAAAACAATCTTACCAAAATTCGAAGGTTCTTTGACAAAACAAAAAAACTATATAGGGTGTTAACGAAGTTTTGGGTCACTTTAAAACTATAGAAAAATTGGAGGGCGTACCTCACCTCATGGTTACTTGGTTGTTCATGTATAATTGTTACTTTTTCTAACCAAAACTTTGTTATGAGAATTATTTCTCAATCTAGAGGCAATGGATACGTTCAAATTTTAGTTCTAAAATTTTGGGATAATACAACTTTACGGTTTTTGGTCAAAATGCATCTGCTGTGTAAAATTTCATTTTCAAATTATTATTACTCCTTTTTCCAGGTGGCAACATAGTGGTTCGTTATTGAGTCAAGAAAAAAGAGCATTCCATTACGATTGATTTTATTCTGCACACTATTGGGAATGGACCCCAAAATTCCCAAAAATCGTAAGTAATGCCTCTAATACTCAAGTAATTCCCGAGTAATACCTCCTAAGTAATGCCAGTGAAAGTATAAAATCGTGTCTTTATGTGTAGGTTTCTTGTCAAGTACAATTCTGAAGGCCTTTTTTTATTGCACAATCAATGCTGATTTCCGCCACTGCTCTTTAATTTTTCATGTAATTAACGATTACAATTGTGCACTAATTGTTTTCCCACTTCCGAATTATCGAAAAATTTCTGTAATACCCATGTAATGCTCGAGTTATACCTCCCTTTGCCGTGTAATGCCCAATAATTTCCAACTGATTCCTCTAATACCCGAGTAATACGCCAGTAATACCTGTAATACCCAATAATTTTAAAGTATTGCCTCTAATTCCCAACTAATACCCGAGTAATACCACTAATACCCAAGATATGTACACCAAAATTCCCCAGCCGTTTCCCCCTCGGATTAACCTGTGACTAACACAGTGATATAACAAAACCACCAATCCAAAAACTGATGAATAATATTAACATAAGTTTCAGTTGATAACTAACTCAATAAATTTTTAATTTACTTTTGCCGAAGCGTGGTATGATAGGATATCGACAGGTGATGTTTTTTTTCAGTACACCTTGATCGTTTTGTTCCATAAGCTGAGTTACTCAATGCATTTCAGTCTCATTTTTATCAAAAAAGATGTTTCATATTAAGGAAGTTCATAAGTAATCTTTTTAGGTTTTTTAACGAAAGTTTGTTTGAAGCCTTATAGTGGGCGGTATCAACATAATTGTAATAAAATGCAGAATGTTGCAATTTGAAAAAATCAGTAGTACAAATTGAATTGTTCATAGCAGAAATATTTTGACTGAAAACAGCATTCTTAAATAATAGTACAGTAACCACAGACAAATATAAGCCACAATTGAAGAATGAATTGTAGCACTTTGAAACTCCGCACATGACTTCTTGATATCAGGTATTGTTAGAAACAAATTGTTCACCAAAAAAACAGAGGTGGAACAAAAAAAAATATTAAAAAAAATATAATAATTTTTTTTTGCTGTTTTTTTCGGAAAGTACTTATAAGATTTATCAAGAAACAATTTCAACAAGGTCAAATATAATTCAATTCTCCACAAGAAATATGCTTAGTAATTTCTCGCAAAATGCGCTCGTTTTCTCAGAAAACCTGATTGAATTCCGATATCAAATTTAAGGCTCGCTTCAACCCGCCACTGCCATTTCCGGCAGGGCTGAAAATTAGATTTGTCATGACTTTGCTAAAAATTATAGTAGAAGGAAAAAAAAGTGTATATCGTTCCTGAAGACTTCTACTTCCTCATGCAAATATAATATGTGAGTATCTGAGTAATCAAAATTATCCCACTTCACATAACCCTTGTACGATATTTACGGAGGATCCGAAAGTCATAGATGTTTTAGTTGATATGCAATAATTATACTGAAGCAGGAATCAGTACCCTCTTTGGACCATATGCAACGATTTTAGACTAGTGAGACACGTCTCACAAAACACATTTTAGGTACTCAAATACATGCTTTTTATATCTGCATGAGAAGATAGGAGTCTTCAGAAACGATGTGAACTTTTCCTTCTCTGATCATTTTTAGAATAGTAATGACCAATCAAATATTCGGCTTCGCCAGAACTTCCAGCGGCAGGTAATCGTGAAACTTAAATTTGATGTCGGCGTTCAATCACGTTTTCTAAGAAAACGAGCGCATTTCATAAAAAATTACTAGGTATCATTTTTGTAGAGAATTGGATTGTCTTCCACCTTGTTGAGTTGTTTTTTTTTCGATAAATCACATACTTCCAAGATTACAGCAAAAATCTATTTATTTAATTTTAAATGAAAAAAAATGTTCCACCCTTGGAATTTCGGTAAACAATTTTTTTTCGTGTTGATCATGGTTTCAGCAACTAGCCAACTAGCATACCAAGTTTGGTAGTGTTACAATCGATTCTCGTCTCAAAACCCAATCGTACTGGATTATGAAAAGTGTGACGTATTTTTTGTGTCGTTGGCAAAACCACATAAAGTTGTGGACATGATTTTGTGATATTTCTTCCCGATTCGTCTATACCATCCCACTTTGAGCTAAAATGGACTTCTTCCAAAGAGAAAACCACAATGCTATTTGAGTTTTCCAAATTTTTAAAGTTAATATAATTCACCAGAGATCGTGCTGTTGAATTCAGCCCAGCTCAGATTTGTTATTGTCCGTGAAAACGTGTTTTGCTACTATACCTGTAATTTCTTTTATATCTAACAATAAAGTCGCTGTTCCATGAATAACCCCTGTACATTTGGTAAAATACCACAGAATATTAAGTAATGTTTCTGATGTCATATAAATCTTGGTTATGCTTCCATAGGGCTTGGTGAAGATGAATTGTTCAACCCCTCACACGTCAATATCATATTTCTCTGAATTACAATACGTTTGCGTCTAATGTCCTGTGAAAAATGCAGTAACACAACAGCGATGCATTTAAGTGATGTTTGCTAAGAGCACGGTCACGGTTTTGTTTGACTTTCATATCGGCTGAGCCTGATGTTTTCGATAAAAACATGAATATCGCTACCAAGAGCATGCTTACATGCAGAACGGCAAGTGAGAAGGCTTTTTCCCAACCCACACAAATCACAATTCCCTGCAACGTTATTTCAAAATGTAACACTGGATAAATATTATTCAATTTCACATGTACAGGGGATGATTTAACAATTATGCTGAAATATTTCATATTGGGTTTGTTGAAGTTGTACATTTCATCACAATTTTTTTTTGCCACAAAATACCGTTGAAAATTTACGTCAAACACAAGATGTTTCCCCAGAGGAACTAACTAATTCAGTTAAAACATCTGATAATATTGATGTCACGGAAAATGACTGATTATTCAAGGTTTGAACATTCAACAATCTGCATCAAAGCAAGTAGCAGCATTGCTCTTTCACTTTTTCAATAAGGACATATCAGCCGTAGTTCGTTCAGTTTCGAAAATAGAAAATCTTCAAGTCCAGCAACTGGCTTGGATAAACTAGGAGGATATTCCTAAAACAGAAAAAATAATAGGATTGGTTCATGTCGAGAAAACAAGAAGTTAGGGAACCCTTTATGTCATTTTATATGGAGAAGTTGAAACTTTTTCAACTGAGAGATATTTGCAAACACCGTCCTAATTCTTTTGTCTATCTGAAAACATTATCGAATCATTTTCTGAGACTTTTGCTAGATTCTGACGGAAATGATGAAATTATCAAACTTTGTAAATCAATTTTCGAGTGGAAAATGATTGACTCAAACGGATTGACTCAATTGTTACAATTATCACCTTATGGGACTACATTAAACGTAATAGGCAATATTTGATGTGGGTTGGATTGAGTGACTTCAAGTACCCTCACTGAAGAATATCCTTCTGTTCAGTTATCGCATATTCCTTCATAATTTTCTAGTTCTCAAAATTATAATAACTTAGTTGCACCCGTTTTCCTTGTAGTGTACGCATACCATTGGGAATTACGGTATCGGTGAATGAGGTCATCCCAAATTGTGAATCAAATCAAATTTATTCATTTCATTCATATATTCATTTACATGATTTTCCCTGTAGTTTACATTTCTAATTAATTATTAACGACAATTATCATGGAAAACATGTAGTTGACAATCTGAGGCCACCTAAGCTAGGCTTGTGGCGTAGCCATTCCAGATTTATTCTATTCATATGATATATTATAATTAAAACTAAAATAGGTCAACTGGTTATATTTTACTAAACCCTAACAGCGAAGAATAAGAGAGGGAATGAGGAATAGAATAGAGAAATGAAATAGAAAGAGAGTGAAAGCAAGAGATTTTTTAATCATTTTCAAAAATGTCTTTCAATTGGTCATAATGATTCCTGATGAAAACTCTAATTTCTTTTTTTAATTTATTGTAACTACTAATATTCTTTTTCTACGTTCATGCAAAAAACAAAACTTCATTGAACTATATTTGGTGGAAAAACTGTCTCTTTATTGCACTGAGTGCAATAAAGACTTTATTGCACTCATCTGTCATTCTACTATAGCGTTCTGTCATCATGACAGACATACATTTTCAAATCGACGCCAAATTTAGTCAATTTTCTGTGAGATTGTATCACGTTTTAAATAGTTGTATGTTTCATCATATTCATTATATAATGGACTATGAAATTACTAGAAAATGCAATTTGTTAAAAATAAAACTATTTCCTTTGAATATCATCTGAATTACACAATTACATGTTTTTGAATTACTTTCAGCAGATAGATTTAAACAAACAATGTCTTCCTTACAGTTTAGTGCCACCTAAATGAAACATTTTCTGATTTTTGCATGAACGTAGAAAAAATGTTGTATGAAACTCGTGCAAAAAGAGTTTATTGCACTGGATGTGTTGTCCAACTCGGCCTGATGGCCTTTTTGCACTTGTTGCATAAATACCTATTTTATGAAGTGTTAGTTGGGCCCAAAGTAGGTAACAAATTTCTGATTATGACTCAACCTATAGTGATGTTTTGAATCACCCACCCCATACAATAATGCAATATCGAATTATGGACTCCACCAAGGCACCATACACCAATAACATGACATCTCTACTGAGGATACTTCTTAGTTGATAAAATTCATGGATTAGTTTACGAAGTCTTTTCACTGTATAATCTATGTGATCATTCCAGCGCAAAAATTGATCAACTATGATACCCAAATATCTGATTTTGTTTATTTTACTTATTCGAGAGCACAAGCAATTATGATTTTCTGCACATGTAGGTTTGCGAATCGTTATGAATTCCTCATCTGGTTGGTCTTTTCTTGTTGAGAAAGTTATAAATTCAGTTTTGTCTATGTTGAGACTCAATAAATTATTGCTTAGCCAGTTATAATATATTGTTTCCATTCCATTTTTTGCGTTTTCGTATGCTTCATTCCACGAGATATTAATTTTCCTTTGAAATTGTTGATATTAAAAATATTATTTACATAGAGTAAAAATAAAATAGGAACTATTACTGTTCCCTGAGGTACGCCCATGGAGACAGGTAGAGGATTACTATATGAGTTATTGATTTTTACTATTTGGATTCTATTAGACAAATAATTTTTGAAAATTTCTAGTGTCACACCTCTAACATCAATGTTATACAACCGCTGAAAGAGAATGTCATGATTAACGGTGTCGAATGCCTTGGCTCAGTCCAAAAATACTGTAATGCATTTTTCCTGATCCTGAAAACAGCGGAATACTTCCTTTGACAATTCAAAAACAGCTCCTTCAGTCGATAAATTTTCTCTGAATCCATATTGAGAATAAGAAAGAATCTCGTTTTTGTTACAAAAATCTACTAACCTATATTTCAAACACTTTTCAAATATTTTGGCAAAGTTGTTAATGACCGTGATTGGTCTATAATTATTTGTTTTATGTGTATCCCCAGATTTATAAATCGGTGTTGTGATAGAATCTTTGAAAGCGGAAGGGATTTTACCAGTCAAAAAAATTGAATTGAAAATATGAGATAATGGCTTTGAAAAATACTTTTGAAACTTTTTCAAGAAAAATACTGAAATTTTATCTGGACCAGGCGAAGTGTTATTTTTTAAATCAGAGATTATATTCAAAATTTCATTCTCAGTTACGGCGTGCAGAAACAACGAGTTTTTGATAGCTTTCTTAATTTCTATTGAATGCTGGGTTGGTTTTTCTATTTTGTTCGATATTGTTACTCGACTCTAGAGACAGACATCTGAATAAAGCGGTACCTAGTAAAGTACAGAGTGTTTATTAATTTTTCTACATTGAGTATCCTCCAAGTTGTGGACTCTAGTGAGGATTACAAAGAATAGCGAATACTACACTGGCGACGAGGATGAAAATACATCTAATTCCAAAGTGAGCATGTATCAAAATATAGTGTGCTAGCATCAAGACTACAGACCAACTTCTATAAATATCGTGAACAAATGTCTCGATCAAGATTTACAGAAGAGTTGATTTCATTTAATTTCTCCAGCGTTAAAGGCAATGCTCAACTTTGGTAAGGCTTCGAAAATCAGTCTGAAGTGGTCATAAATAATTTTAAACCAAATTTGTTCTTTAAGCAGAAGTACATTCTAGAGAGATGTACCCAGAATTGACTCGAAAGAGGCATCCAGAGGAAAAATCTGTATCCTGTCAAATAGTCAAGAAAGCTGCGCCTCGTTCAACAAACTTCACGCTCATACACAAAAGTCCTACTTCACGAACTTTTATCATAAATAGCTTTTTTCTACAGACGTCAAAAAATTACAAGGTTCGAACATTGATAACAATATGCGAAGTGTTCCATTTCTACATCGTGCTCGATCTAGTGTGCGAAAAACATATTTTGCACACTGCATGTAAACTATATGAAGTTTTTACCGTGCGCGAAATAGTATGCAAAATACATATTTTGTACACTGCATGTAAACTAAATGAGATTTCCATACTTCAACCTTTATGGTCCTCACTCAAGCAAAAATCCAAGAATACTTTTCAACAATTTTTAAATCGTGACAAAATTTTATACTACCTGATTTTATTTTTTGATTTGTGTAGAAAAAAATTTGTTTGTAACTCGTGCGCAAAATACTCTGGTGATCGAGAACTGATATTTTTTAATGAGGCACAGCCGAAATGAAAGAATGAAGAAAACATGAAATATCTAGGAAAACTGAGAATCGTTTTGGTTTTAGGCTGCATTGCTTTTTTTTATGGGCAATTTTTTCTGAAAAGAGTCATATAGAAGACCAAATCAATTAGGATTAGCCGAGAATCAGAGCTCAGAAACGGCGTAAACTAACAATGTGAACGAAGTCTTGCTTTGAAGAACTTCAGGCAATATCTAATACTGGAAAAACTGCAAAAACTGAAACCGACTTTCAACAAGGCAAAGGATAATCAATTGAAACTTATTTTCCAATATTTCTTTTTTCCCATTTTGAGTTGTCACTCTTAACATACTAAAGCTTATTCTTTAAATGATCCGAATTAGTCTCAATAAACCTTTCCAATTATTTTCAGAAATAATAAATTTCGAACTATTGCATTTTTACGTAGCTCGTATCCAGTTTTTGATTTTTCATTCCATATTCCATTGAGTTAGGAATTATTGAAAACGCTAAACTGAACTACCAACTTCATACGATCAGACGCAAAAGAACATACGGGAGCCCTGTGACGTCAGTGCGCGAGTGAATCTGATTGGCCATGTCCACGCAATCTCAAATCTCAGCCATTCATATTACAAGAAGACACTAAAGTCACAGCTAAGGAGCGCTTGAATTCACATATATTGAAATAACGTTTTTAATATTGAAAAATAAATTATGGGAGGACAAATGATAAGAGCTATTTTATAAATTACTCATTGTTTTATAATATGGTACTATATCAGATATTATATTTAAAATATAATGTTTGTATGAAAGAGATTGATAACGTTACAGTTTAAGTAGAATTGTTCTGGACGTCAATTGTATCAAACACAAAAGTAATTCTCTGCAGTTTTTGGGACACCAAAAGAATTGACTCAATCGTCACAAATCATCTAGTGGCACTCCATATATCGTAATAGGCAATATATGATTTAGATTGAGTTATATGAATGCAACACTAAACTGTTGACAACTCCGTCAATCAATTTCTGATTTTGACAGCAATATATTTACCATTTCTCATTAATTTGCAACCAACTCCCACGGGTGTCGTATTTCGAGTATCATATTCTGCCGTAACTCAATTTCATCAAATTTTCATTTTATTATCTTACTTCCTTTTCGACTTCAGGTCTTAAAATGAATCTCCACAAACGAATTCGAAGTTTGTTGGAATCATAAAGTTTATATGTTTAGTACGTTGTCTGTTATCGTAAATGAAGGATCCATATCAACGTGAGCCGAAATCATATTGGTGCAGTTTGTCAGTGGTAGGAATATATCAGAGCTTCACATTCATACACCCTTAAAAAAAGAAAAAGTTAAATTTGCAGAAAATAATGTAGTGTTTTCTTGACTATGAATTGACTATATATAGACAAAAGATTGAGATTTAGTCAAAAAGCTACGAACTAGTAGATCAGATTGGACGGGCTTTTCGAACCTATCGACCACAAACCTATCAGAGATACATTTTAATGATACCAATATTTTTTTCTACTTATTATATCGATGCAAATTACTATTGCTATATGCATTATTGAGTACTTCCTTTTATTTGCTTCTACCGCAAATAGTATTCAAATTAAAGAATGATTGATTGATTCATGGCTTCTCCAATCTATCGTTATTTTGATTGATGAGGTACATCTAAAGTTAATACGTTTGGGCGAAAAGAGTTGATCGAAGTGAATAATTCATTAGGATATAATCAGAATGAAAATCGTTATTGGCGAGTAAGACAATGATGAAAAAGCGGATTATATCATTCAGTTATCTGTTTTTGAACTCTTGAATGGAATATAGTTTTCGTAACTCCATTAGTTTCTTGGATTGGTTTGAATATTGGTTCTTTTTAAATTAACCCCAAATATTGTTGCAAAAAACGCCGGTCATGAACCCACTCAAAAAATTACTAATCATCTCTTCTTATTCAACACGAAAGGATACAGTTGAACAAAAATTCATGATACAAATGAGGGAAGATCCTGATTTTCAGTAATAATATCCCGAAAAAAAGCAAAATTTTCAAAAATTACTTTTCCGAAACAGACGAAAATTATGGAATTCGTTGAAATTAATCCAAAAAATTTCACAAATTATATTAAAATGTCTCCACCAACTGTAATACTTTCTGTTACATGACCTGTAACTACTGAGTATTTTCAGACTATCTGATTTATTGCAATACACATTACTTTTCAAGTGACCCCATAAAATAATCAATTAACAATATGAGTTATGCTAGTACGTTTTTTTTTTTTAATAATATTCTTAGTATATATACTACAAAAAAGACTCATTAAATATAAAATCCAAAAGTATGAAATCCCTAAACGTGTAAATAATGTAAAAAATGGAAAACGTAAAATTTCAAATATATAAACGTATAAAAATATTAAATGTTACACTATAAAATACAAACTCGTTTTAAATTAAAAGTATTTAAAATGCTGGGTAGGGATGTATAAATATATGTGAAAATTGAGAAACTAATTCAGTAGAATTTGTTCATAGTAATGTTATATTTTCATTTTTGAGCCATTTGATCACTGAAATTTTGAATAATTTAAACACATATTCCGTTTTTATATGGTCTGGAGCAAGATTGAATAATTTGGGTCCAACATATGTAATTGATCTTTGTACAATAGCTTTGTTCATTTTCGGTATATCTAGGTTACTCGCTTTCAGTCGGGTTTCATGTCCATGTTGATTTTTGAATTTATTTCTGTTGTGGAATATAAATATTAATAATTGTTTATAGTATTGATATCTCAAACTCATCAGTTCACAATATTGGAATATTTGTGCCGATGGGAAACGAAAATTTAAATTATAGATAATTTTGAGAAATCGTTTCTGTAGTACCATAAGCGGTTATGCACCTGTACTATAGGCCACACCCCATCCTAGATTTCCATACATTAAGAGAGACTGAACTAGCGAAAAATATATACTGCGCAAATCATTGTCAATGTCATGTCAATTGATATAATTGGAAACCAGAAACAATTATACAATTATACCCATCCTTGATGAGTATAATAAAGCTACGCTGGACATAGAACTACATCTGATATATATTGTGAAAAGACTCTAATTTCAAAGAAAAGAAAAAATCTGAAAGTGAATATACGCATTTTCATTCAGATAGTTGATTTTAATTTTCTTTAGTTGTCATTGAAAATTCGTTGAATAAATTAGAAAGGAAGAATGTTATTGAAAAATATTACTCACAGAAATTGTTCATTTCTCTGAAGCAAGGTTCGCTTCTCTCGCATTTGATCCCCAATACATTTTGGTTGACGAAAATCTATTTCGCGTTGCGAAGCTCATCAGGGAGATTGATATAATTGGAAATCAGGCTCTTCAGAAATTTAACATTTAACTATATTTACAATATGTATTTTTACAATTGAAAATTCACACTTTCACGTTTTTTTTTTACATCTTGTATTTTTTCTATTTTAAAAAACAAAAGTTTTCTCAGTTTGAATTTTTTACTCCTCAACTTTTTATATTCAGAAATTTTATATCCTTACATCTAATATCATGATAGCTTTATATATATATATATATATTTATACTTTTATATTTTTATCCGTATTTTAATATTACCCAAAATAAAATATGTATCTATCTATCAGGTGTACCAATATTTGTAAATACTTATAATTTTAGTTTTAATTTTAGTTTAATCTTTGATTGTTTGTTTGTATAAACCCTTGGTGTATACGTCCACATACAAGCAGAACCTACTGCTTCCGTGGTATATCCCTTTATTCACTACCTTACTGTAAGTGCCAGAATTATATTGTAACATTTTGTGAATAAAATTATTATTATTATTATTATTATTATTATAATTAAACAATTATGTCCATGCTTGATGTGTATAATTTTAATTTTCAGGTTTTTGAAGGGAAATTCAGATTTTTTTTTTTTCAGTTAGAGTCTTTTCACAATATCTATCAGATGTCCAGCATGGCTTCTGCTAGGGAAGTAGTTGTTTTCTGTTAGATATAACTTACAAATAAATAACATTTTTCATTTTTCCATTTAAAAGGAAAATGTTCCCCTTTTCGATCTCTTCCTCTTGTACACTTATCGGTGATTCCTTCAAACATCATTTCCTAGTTCTCCAACTTATAATAACTCAGTTGCACCCGTTACCCTTCCCTCTGACAACTCCGTCAATCCATATCTGGTATTGGCAGCAATATATTTACCATTTCTCATTAATTCGCTGCCATTTCTCCAGGGTGTCGTATTTTGAGGTTCATATTCCGCCATAATTCAATTTCATCACAATTTCATTTAATTATCTCATTTCCTTCTAGACTTCTGGTCTTAAAATGAAACACCATAAACGGATTCGAAGTTTGTAGCATTCATATAAGATCATATTTTTTGTTATCTTTTGTACGTTCTCATAAATGAAGGCAACCAGAACAACGTGAGCCGAATTCATAATAGAGCAGACGGTTTTGTGAGTTTCAGTGATGGAAAAATAGTATAGAGCTGTTGAGTTATTTTTAAAAATCAATTCAGTTATTTATTCTTTATTCAATAAATTTAATATAAAATGGAAAGTATTCACGGCGAATGGCTGAGAAAAGGAAAGGACGTCGAAAACTGATATTGAAGTTTAGATGAAAACTGAAATTCAAATTCAGAGGGTGCATTCTGAATACTAGGAAATGAAATAGTAGATGGATAGTTACAGAACCTATCTGTACGTGTATAAGCACTTCCCCAAACGGTACCAGTTTGTCTCGTGCCGATTTCGGTATGAGACCTGGGGAAACAAGAAATCACTTTTGAAAAATGTATCATACAAATTTTTTTGTTCACAGTTTCTGCTAGTAAGATAAAAACAAAAAAAATTATAAGATCCATGATGATTTGACCACACGATCTTTGGATTTAGTATTACCAATTGCACAAACGGCCAAATACATGTGTGAACTTTTATGAATGATTCCTCTTGAGTAGGTGTATACTGATTGTAATATCTGATTGAAGTGTTTCTATCAGAGAGATCTATATTACTGAGTATCCATCATCTCATCTGTCATTTTACTTTTAACATTAGTGTTATAAATGTTTTTAACACTAGTGTTAAAGGTGATTTTGTTAAAACGTCAGTTTTTAGTTCATATGTCAATGAACTAAAAACGCCATTTTTAATGACAGTTGTACAAAAAAACTTATTTTCACCCACTTCCAGGTTATCCGAATAATCTGAAATTTGGAACACATTTATCAAGGACCGACGACGATACAAAAATTTCGTAATTTTAATGTAATAATAATGATAATAATTGAAATAATAATGAAAATGGTAATCGGAACTGAACGAGGTGACCCAAACTATGTCACCGATTTGAAGCCCGTTTAGCAAAAAGCTCACATTAAAGCTGCGGACACTGAGGTCCTCCTGCAGCTTCATAAGGATAAGCCAATGCATGAGGTCTCCTTTTAGAACATTAAAAAACTTGGCTTACCAAAAATTTGACCAACGCATTTCTTAGGTCAAGTGAGCTGAACTCGGAGACCAACGGATTATTTTCATAATGGCCTGCCAGGATGGTGTCTTCAACACCCTGGTCTACCGCGGTCGCGTGATGTATATAGAGGTTTTCGACACCAGATGCAGAGCGTGTCGTGAAGAGCCTGAGACCATAATACATTTGCTGTCTGCGTGTCAAGATTATGCGGTCTCAGCTCCGGGGGATATTGAGTCTGTTGTGGAAAATGAAAAGTGCCGAACCTATAAGAACTACTCATTTTCCACCCTCAGGCAAATACAAGGAAATAAGCCTGATGCAGTCCTCATCGACCATCAAAGTAGGACGATATTCGTCATAAAGTTTTCGGCTCCTGGCGAAAGGAACATCGTCCGAATAGAGGAGGAAAAACGGACTGAATATCGAGATAAACTCTTTGAATTCCACACGCTTTACCCAAACCATTTTGTAAAAATAGTGGTTCTGATTATAGGAGTCCTTGTGGAATGATGGATACGCTGTTCTCTAATCTGAAAATGATACCGGTTTGCCGTGATGCGGAAGAAATCTCAGCCGAACGAATGCAGAAGGCTGTCATCCTTGGTTACCTCAGGGCTTGACTGGAATAATCCTGGCGAAATAAACAAATCAGAAGAAGAAGAAAAAATTAAGAAACTCAAAAAGTAGGAGGTCTGAGAGAATTTCGGTGTCCAAAGTGGTGGTGTATACAATTCTGGGTAGGTTCTTGAGAAAGTATCCTCAAAGAACCCCTGAATAAGACAGTCCAGGTTTGGCTGAAGGATAGTAGCCCCTAACAATTGAGGCATTTTGAAAATATAATTTCTTTAAGTTAGATATGTAAGGAACTGAAAAATAAAAAAGGCAGAACAATTAGTCGGGCCTAAATGTTAAAGACAAATTATTTGCGTGCGTGCGCTATTCACTGCAATCATCCCCGCCCCAATTATTATTATTATTATTATTATTATTATTATTATTATTCTATCATAAGGATGTTCTATATTTCCATCCCACTCATAACTGCTTGTTTTGGACATTCAATAAACACTAATATGAGTACGTTTGTTATACTGGAGAAATTTATCAATTTCAACGCCAGACCGCAAATCACTTCATATTTCAATTTTAAAGTGGAATCTCGCTTCGTTTGAAATATCACCAATTTATCAAAGTTTTCATGGGCGAGAGACTTCGTTTGTCATTTTTAATGGAGACATTAATTTTAATAAGAACCAGAGTCGCTTCGTCAAAAAACGAACCAAGAATAGCTTATTGAACTATTTTTTCCTTTTTTTTTTCTATAAGGGTTTCGTTTCTTGCGTCAGAATTTTTTGACTGAAAGAGAATCCTCTCTGTCCCCTTCAATGCCTGATAGAGAAATCGTAAGGATTAAGAAACATTTTCAACGGTTTCAGTGGTCACAAATTTCAGCAAAAACTGGTCGGAGGAACCTGTCCTCGAAGGAAACAAAATGCGTTTGGGCGACTTGGAACCCCTCCGCTTCAAAAGACGTTGGAAGAATAAAATTTGAAAAATCCCCAAAAATTGTGAGAAATATGGAATAAATTTTGTAAATTGACCTGTATTTATACATTGAGGTGGGTTGAGTTACAAGATGCTAGAAGGCATGAGATATCCAACATATGCACGTCACTATCTAACCTCTGAGTACCTAGCGCGCTTATTCAGACGTATAATTAAACAAATTCCAATGCTAAATTGTCCAAAATAGAATGAAAGTGAAAATACGTTTTGAAAACAATAGCTATTTTTGTATTTAGAGCATGAAGTGATGGATTGTAGCTCGACAAAGAGGATTAAATTTTGGAAAACGGCAATTACACTTCGTGTTCGAATTATATACAATATTTTTTCGACAAATGCAGATCTTAGATACAGAAAAAACACTCGATAATTTATTGATTATACATTATTGCCTAATAATATTATTCATTTCATTTATTAATTAATTAATTGAAATTTAAGCTACATTTTTGAAAATTTCTAATATAATATTAAAAACGAAAAGTGCTTGTCTCTAACCATCAGGCTATAAGGACACCTTTGATATCGTGAGTTTCAAAAAGTTGAGGCTATATGGGACACTTTTTTATTATGCATTTGTCAGATTTTGAGTTGGTGCTTTGCGAAAAACTTGTATTAGAGTTGTCAAAATTCTAAATTTTCAAACGGTGTACAGGGGAGAAGAAATAATAATAATTTTGATAAAGTGTATCTACCCTTACTTTTCATATTATCAAAGAAGCTTATATAGATAAGTTGTTTGGAATCGAAAACAGTATCAAGATTTGAAATCTCAGCCACCCACGCAACACATTGTTTTCCTATTTTTTTATAGTTCTAGCTTCATAAAGAATACTTACTAGTATTTCATATACACCTAAGGCGTCTCCTTCATCTTCCTACAAGGACATTTCAATGCGGTACAAATTATCATTTGTAATAGAATATCGACGTTTGTTGAAAATTGTTTGAAATTTTACTTGTTTTTTGGTGGAAATATGATATATCACTCTGTATGTATGTCCATCATAACTATCATTATGATTTTATGGAAGCAAATTATTGATTAAATCATTTAATTATTGGTAAACGTTTAAATAATACAATGCAGCAACTTTACGATCACTTTATTCATAAAAAAATTAAAATATACAATTTTTTTATGATTAAAGTGATCGTATAGTTGCAGAATTGTATTATTTAATCGTTTATCAATAATAAATTTTTTCTTTCAATAATTTTACAGAGTGATAAATCAAATTTGCACCAAAAACTAGTAAAAATTCAAACAATTCTTGAACAAACGTATATATTGTAGTACAAATTATAAATTGTGCCAAATTTCGCATTGAAATATTGTCGTAGGAAAGGTGGCACCTAAGGTGCATATGAGATACTAGTACTCTTTATAAGGCTAAAATTATGAAAACATTAGGAAAAAAATTGTTACGTAGGTGGTGTGTGATTCTTAATCCTATTATCGTTTTTGATTCTAATTTGGAAATCCGTGAATAGTGTCCATTGAAAAATACGGTTTAAAAAAAATGTACTCCTCTGCTCCCCTAGAAAGCTAGATAGAGAACGCGTAGGGATTCGGAGGAATTCCCAACGGTTTCATACATGGAAAATACAAAGAAAACGATAAATTTTATAGTATATTACGTAACAAGTGTTGTAAACGGCGTTATTGCTTTACAACACGCATTACGTACTAGACTTTACTTACGGCCATATACAGTGTGCCATTTCCGAGATCCAAAAATTCATATCATTATTATTATTAATAAAATGACCTTTTTTTCAGAAAAGACGCCTATATAGGTGAACTCAAGTAGCAATACTTCATCTGAATAATAAATTTGATCCAAAATGTTGATGACGTTTTCGAGATCCAAAAACACACATTATTATTATTTTTATCGCCTTTTTCTAAAAAAGACGCCTACATAGATGAACTTTAAACGCAAAACTGTATCTAAATACAAAATTTGATCCAAATCATTAGAGCCGATTCAGGATCCAAAAATTCATATTATTTTTATTAATATTATGAGTAAAATCACATATTTTCATGAAAAGCGCCTATATAGATGAACTAAAGTAGCAATACCTTATCTAAATACAAAATTTGATCCAAATCGTTGTAGCCGTTTTCAAGATCCAAAAATAATCATTATTATTATTATCAGTAAAATCGTGTTTTTCCAAAAAGACGCCTATATAGATAAACCTCAAAAGCAAAACCCTATCTGCATACAAAATTTCTCCCAAATCGATTTAACCGTTTCCCAGATATATCGTTTTGTTTATGAAAACTGTGCGATGTGTTTACCGTGCATAAGGAGCTATTTACTGAGGCTGTGAGTCGTGTGTTTTTGACTATTTTCTTCAGTGGCCGTAGGTGGTAAAATGATATAAATCAGGAGTAAATTGAATTGTGGATCTTGCTCTAAAGTATACAGTGTGTCCCACTTTGAGCAGCAACACCCTCGTATTTTCTTGACAGTACAGTGATATCAAGAGTTATTTTTCGTAACATATAGTACTCAAAAATGTCTAACTTGAGGTTGATGAAATATTCTAATATCCATTTTCCACGGCTACCTACGACCAACTGAAAAGTGAAAAATTGGGAAAAACATTCTAGGCAATTTTTGATCGCAAAAATAACACCAGATTCTGTTTCAGAACACCCTAAAACCCCTAGATCTAAGTGCTTTATTCATTAAAATATACAGGGTGGCATCTGTTACTATTATTAATTTTTATTCATCCGGAATGATCGGTTGCTTTCGATATTTTTTATCACAAAGGGCCTGAACGTGTTCAATTGATGCTGAGTATAAGAAATATCCAAATTTTACTTTTTCATGGCTTGCTATGACCAGTTGAAAAGTGAAAAACTGGGAAAAATATACTAAAAGATTTTTTACTTCGAAACTAACATCAGATTCTGGTTCAGAACATGCTTAAACCCCCAGATCTAATTAAAATATACGGAGTGTCTTACAGACTTGCAACATTTTCAATTTGTTTTCATCCGTAATCTTTGGTTGTTTTTGATTTTTTTTTCTATAGTAACAAAGTACCTAAAATGTTCAATTACTGCTATAGAAAATAACCAAATATTACTTTTTCATGGCTTGCTATGACGAGTTGAGAGACGAAAAAATGGAAATATACATCAAGGAAGTACTTCAAGCACAAACATTTCTGGATCAGAACACCCTGATATCCCCACCTCAATACTTAAATCTAAAAATATACAGGGTATCATCTGTAGCTAGCAAATTTGATAACTTTTATTTATCCGTAATGTTGAATTGTTTCTGAATATTTCTTTTCCAATCAAGAAGCACCCAAAATATTTAATTCATACTGTGTAAAAAAAACGAAATATTATACTTCCATGGCTATATATGACCAGTTGAAAACTGAAAAATTATGGTAAACATCCTTCTATTACCAAGACAACATATCCTGGTTCAGAATATACCGCAAAATCTCCAGAATTCGTTGCCCGGGTAATGAAATTATACAGGATATCATCCTGTAAATGGTAAAATATCTCATTTTTTATTCATGAATCTTGTTAAGCTTGTTGAGAACGAGAATCCGGTGTTGGTTTTGTGGAAGAAATGATTATACTCGTGATTATATTTTTATATATAATATTCAGAAATAGGAAAACTGGGAAACATTTCAGAGCTTGTTTTCATCACAAAACCAAATTGTGGTTCGAAGAAATCTAAGTCACTCAGATCTAATTACTTAAATCGTTAAAATATACAAGGTGTCATCTGTAAAACTAGCAACAAAATTTATTTAATATGATCATATATAGGCATCAAAAAGTAATATTTGGTATTTTGTACAGCGTCAATTGAACGTTTTTGGGTACTTTCTGACTCGAGAAGAAATTTTGTAAATCAACTAAACGCTACGAATAAATAAGCGTTATCAATTCTGCCAGCTATAGATGATACCCTGTATATTTTTATGATTCAAGAATTGGGGTCTTGGAATTTTAGGGTCTCCTGAACTAGAATCCGCTGTTACGTTTGTGCTACGTTTGTGTTACGTGTTACGTGTGTTCCACACTTTTTCAGTTTTCGACTGGTCATAGCTTGCCATGAAAAAGTAATATTTAAATATTTTCTACAACATTATTGAAACATTCTTAAGTAATTAGTGATTATCGAAAAAAATCGAAAACAACTAAACATTACGGATGAATAAAAATCAATACTATGTCAGTTACAGGTGACACCCTGTATATTTTAAATAATTAAGTACTGATATTTGGGGGTTTCAGAGTGTTCTGGGATAGAACTTGGTGTTATTTTTGCGATAAAAAAATCCCTGGTATATTTTTCCCAATTTTTCACTTTTCAATTTGGTCGTAGGTAGCCATGAAAAAGTAATATTGAAACATTCCCTACAGCATTATTTGAACATTTTCAGGTACTTCGTGACCAAGGAAAAAAACTACCAAACATTGCGGATGAATAACAAATAAAAAATGTTGTTAGGTACAGATGACACCCTGTATATTTTAATGAATTATGACTGAGATTGGGGGTTTTAGGGTGTTCTGAAACAGATCCTGGTGTTATTTTTGCGATAAAAAAATGCCCAGTATATTTTTCCCAATTTTTCACTTTCCAATTGGTCGTAGGTAGCTGTGGAAAATGGATATACGAACATTTCATCAACCTGAAGGTAGATATTTCTGGGTACTATACGTAATAAAAAACAAATTTTGAAATCACTTTACTGTCAAGAAAATACTAGGGTGTGGCTGCTCAAAGTGGGACACACTGTATATAGGCCAGACAGGTAGACCATTCAAAAGCCGCATACGTGAACACCGTATGAGTTATGAAAAAAATAAAACACACTCATCATATGCCAATCACATTTTGGAGGAAGGCCATGACTTCGATGAAAACTTCGCTCGTGGGGTTCCCACTATCAAAATAAAATGCCACTTTTAACACTTGTATCATGAATAACTATTCTCTGTGACTACTTCAATAGACACTCTTTGTGCACTCTTACACCATTATTCAATCACTCAAACAATAACTGAAAATGTCTGAATACTTTATCGTCCTCTGGTGAACTGAAATTATACCTATACAAAAATCAAAGCTGAATTATTTTCCGGAATAATGAACTTCTCAAACTATTTTCCCTGTACGTTAGTAATGCCTCTAATTAATACCCAAGTAATTTCCGAGTAATACCCAAGTAATTCCTGAGTAATACCCTCAAATAATATTAATGCTCAAGTCGGGGAATTAATGAAAATATTAAATCGTGTCTTAATGTTGAGTTTCTTGTCAAGTTAAATTCAGTGCTCTCTAATTTTTCGGATAATTCATATAATTTCCAATTCCCATGTTTGAAGACTAACTCCTCTAATGCCCGCGTAATACAACAGTAATACCTATAATACCCAATAATTTTCCAATATAATAAAAATAATAATAATAATACCCAAGACATGTACACCAAAATTCCCCAGCAGTTTCCCTTTCGACTTCACCCGACACCCTTTATTCGAGGACAGTAAAGTACAAATATTACAATCGTAGAAAATATTTCATGACAGAACCATCTGTTGTAAACACGAAATTTACGCGAAAGATAAAATTTCGTTTAATAGTTATCATCAAAATTATGAGTGAACACGGGCTAGAATCGCACCTAAAGTTGAATCTCAGGCTTCCGCGCCATATATCTGATTTAATGTAGCGTATATATTACTGTAATGTACTTCTGGTTATTCAGATACGGAACTTGTAGATCTAATATACGAACTTTCGTATTCGTATATATCTATTTCGGTAACTTTACTGGGGATATATCACATAAATATTCAAGGTTGCCAATTTCTGTTGAAGCAGAATTGGTTAAGGTTTATATTAAAAAGAAGCTCCGTCATTCTATGTGGTTATGATAAAAGACCGGATTTATATTCGATTTTCATTGGTATCCATTTTTCTATTTGATAGTATGAAAATTGTAAACCCTCAAAAAATAATCAACAGTAATTACACAGTTGGTGGTAATCTTTCGAAGATTTCTTTCATGCAACAGGATATCAATACCTTCCATGACTACTGCAATGCACATAGTCTATACCTGAACTCTGATAAGTGTTACCATATTACATTTGGACGCCGAAAAAGTATTCTAAATCACTCCTATCAAATATCTTCTCTACCCTTGAAAACTGTCAGAGAAATAAAGGACCTAGGAATACTATTCGACTCTAAGATGCTTTTTGATAAGCATATATTTCACCTTTCTAAAAAGGCTTACAAAATGTTAGGTTTCATTATGAGAACTTGTTAAGAATTTAAAAACACACAGACTCTGCGTACTCTCTATATGTCATACGTCAATAGTGTTTTGAGTTATGGTTCCGTAATATGGAACCCTGGATACGACACTTACATAAAAAAACTTGAACGTGTTCAGAATATATTCTTAGATTATGTCAACAAAAGATGTTTTCCATCCAACCTCAACAACCGTATGTTCGGAATGAATTGAACATATTAACACTGGAGAACAGAAGAAAAATTTCAGACGTGAAGTTCCTTTTCAAAATCATAAACATCCTCAGTAACATTTATTTTAATGCTCCTGCATATCACAAACAAATTATTTTTTGAACTCTCCCATGCATAGATGCAACATATCATATCATGCGTTATCAAATTCCATTAATATTAATATTTTCTCTCACTCATTGTCAAAGTTTTCCTTTATTTTGAAAAAATACTTTCTTGCTTCACAGACTTCATGCAGTCAATTCATTACTCTTATTGTTTTTTTTATTTTGTATGTCTATCACCAATTTTGTAATTTCCTGTAATTTTACTTTAAAATTATATGTAGATTCTGTATATTGAGAAATCACCTATCTGTAAATACTGTTTTGGGTTAGTCCCGTTTGTATTCCTATTTGTAAATAAATAAATAAAA
The DNA here is from genome assembly GCA_958298965.1 of Chrysolina haemoptera. NCBI lineage: Eukaryota > Metazoa > Arthropoda > Insecta > Coleoptera > Chrysomelidae > Chrysolina > Chrysolina haemoptera. Next base: position 21,417,554 of record OY282591.1, on the reverse strand, counting down.
TAAATAAATTTTAACTAGATGCACGAATCTTTGTTGCTATAGAAATTTTACGAGTGGACGAAGAGTGGGATTCCTTAATAGCAACAAAGACTGATAATCTAGTTAAAATTATCTCAAAAAAATCATTACCACGAGTGTAATTCGGCTTGATTATTTTTTTATGGAATATTTTCAGTGTCGTCTTAACAACCCAAGTCAATGGCTAACTTTCTTATGCATTCATTCGAACTAAGATGGAATCAAACAACGTGAAAAAAATATCGGAGGTAAATACATAAGAGATCATATTTTTATCGATAAATACATTTTCAATTGCATGAATATTTTATTATTATGACAAAATATCGAGAATCAAAGAAGTGAAAAAATCACGAGAGCTTGCTTGAGCGATTTTTTTACTTCCCTTTATTCAAAATGTTTTGTCAAAAGACAATACTTACAATTTGAATGCAATTTGAAATGTATTTATATATGAATACTTATGAATTTCTTATAAAATGCGCTCCTTTTCCCAGAAAACGTGATTGAACGCCGAAATCAAATTTCACGTCCACCCTTACCCGCCGCTGAAAGTTCTGACGGAGCCGAATATTTGATTGGTCATAACTCTGCTTAAAATGATCGTAGCATGAAAAGAAGAGTTCATATTGTTTCTGAAGAGTCCTTCTTTCTCATGCAAATATAATATGCGCATATTTGAATACCTAAAATGTATTTTTTGTACAACTGACATTAAAAATGACGTTTTTAATTCATTGACACATGAACTAAAAACTGACGTTTTCACAAAATCACTTTTAACACTAGTGTTAAAAGTACTTTTAACACTAGTGTTAAAAGTAAAATGACAGATGAGATGATGGATACTCAGTAATATAGATCTCTCTAATAGAAACACTTCAATCAGATATTATAATCAGAACACCTACTCAAGAGGAATCGTTTATAAAAGTTCACACATGTATTTGGTCGTTTGCGCAATTGATAATACTAATTCCTTTTGAAGTTACAAACGAAGTAGTATTTAGTCCAACTGTAGAATGTCCTTCATCACTGACAAATAATGACATTCATAAATAAAGTGCGTTGGGGTTTATTATATTTGAAGTATCTGTCAGTCAGCCTTGTAATCCAAAGATCGTGTGTTCGAATCCTTATGGATCTTATTTTTTTTTTGTTTTTTTCTTACTAGCAGTAACTGTTGAACAAAAAATTTTGTATGATACATTTGTTAAAAGTGATTTTATTTTGCTCGTGGGGTTGCTCCACTCGCTAACGCTCGTTTCGCAATATTCCCCACTCACAAAATAAAATGCCACTTTTAACACTTGTATCATAAATAACTATTTTGTACAACTGAAATTAAAAATGACGTTTTTAATTCATTGACACATGAACTAAAAACTGACGTTTTCACAAAATCACTTTTAACACTAGTGTTAAAAGTACTTTTAACACTACTGTTAAAAGTAAAATGACAGATGAGATGATGGATACTCAGTAATATAGATCTCTCTAATAGAAACACTTTAATCAGATATTAATACTATTATAACAATCAGAATCAAAATTACTTATAAATATGTATTTGGCAATTTGTACAATTTGTGATATTAACTGACGAAGTAACTGCAGAAGCTTCATCGCCAATCAATGATGGTGCTATTATTGAAGTGGGATGATCAAATAATGCTGGGAGAGAACTAGAACTTATACCAGGAAACATTTTATCAGCTATTTTATTTTTATTTTCAATGGAATCCTCGATATAACCCTCAGCTACAGTTGAGGACTTCCACCCGCCATGTCGTTTTATTGTAGTCAAATTTGCTCCTGAATTCGCTAACAGAGATGCTGAAGATCTTCGAAAGCAATGGCCGGTAAACTGCTGCGGATCTGGTAATTTCAGAAATTCAGCAATAGTGGAAGGCATCTTCCCAAAAGTATTGATTCCAACTGGTTGAATAGTGCATTTGTAGTTAGAGTAATTCAGGAAAAATCGACGGTGAGTAACAGAAGTTGGGCGTAATACAGCATATTCACGGTAATAATTCACGTAGTGTCCAACGATGCAAAAACTTCTTTGAATGTTGGTTTTGGTATCCGAAATATGAATTAGTAATGACTGTATAGTTTCTTCAATGTCATCTACGCTCAATTTGCAGAGTTCTTCACGACGGCACGCTCCAAATAATCCAAAAATGGTTGCCACTTTAATCATAAGATATTTGGTATCGAGAGATTCATTTAAAAATCTGTCAATCTGTTCCCTTGTCAGAATTTTCGATTTTTTCGGACGGTATCCGACACTTTTTCGTTTCAAAAATGCGACTAATTTATGGTATTTACTTATATCCACGTTTTCCTTGATTTTCAGTTCAGCTTTTATCATAGAGAATTTAGACCACAGTGTTGATGATTTCCATAACTTCGATTTTTCTTCGAAATAAACTAAAAGTACGCTTTCGCTGAACTTGCCTTCAACTTTCTTCAGTTGACTCCATTCGATGAATCCATTATAAGCAATATCATATTGTTGCCGTGATTTTTCAGGCAACAGATCTAAAGTTGCTCTGTTTGCAGCTTCTTGAATTTCTGGTGGAAGAAAATCATCTGAATCATCCATTCCAACTTCCATTATATTTATATTTGCAACAGTAATATCTACGAACACAAAGAAGCTAGGATCGTTTATTAATTTGTGGTAACTAATAAACAACAATTATTAGGCAGTTGTTTTTTACCTGCCTGTCATGCTTGCAATTTAGATTTGAAATACAAAATATGGTTGTCAATTATAAAGTCCATGTAGCTAGATCCGTAGAGCATCTGACTTGTAATCCAAAGATCGTGTGTTCGAATCCTTATGGATCTTATTTTTTTTTTGTTTTTTTCTTACTAGCAGTAACTGTTGAACAAAAAATTTTGTATGATACATTTGTTAAAAGTGATTTTATTTTGCTCGTGGGGTTGCTCCACTCGCTAACGCTCGTTTCGCAATAGTCCCCACTCACAAAATAAAATGCCACTTTTAACACTTGTATCATAAATAACTATTGTCGCACTTCAAGGAGATATTTGCGGATGATCCGAAAATCATGAATAATTTAGTAAATGTGGAATTATTATACTGAAGCAGCAACCCATACCCTCTTTGGAATATATGCAACAATTTTAAAGTAGTGTGACAGGTCCCACTTACACATGCCAAAAAAAAACTTTGTTTTACTCTAGCCTCATTTTCAACTCACCCATAAAATCGGCATTCTCTTCACTCAATATTGAAAATAATCGCTTATTCATATTCTGCATATATATATATATATATTTTATAACACTATTGTGAAGAGCAAACCTCAAGCTTTAAATCACATTCTTCATTTTTATGTAGGATGTGTATGAGCGATTATTTTCAACATTTACTGAAGAAATTGCCGGGATTATGGGTGAGTTGAAAACTGAGGCAGGAGTAAAACCCAGTTTTTTCTTTGGCATGTATAATAAGTAAGACTTGTCGTCAAAACGTTGCATATGGTTCAAAGAGGGTACTGATTCCTGCTTCAGTAAAATTATTTTATATCAACTAAAATATTCATGACTTCCGGATCCTCCTTAAATATCGTTGAAGGGTTATGTGCTGTGGGACAAAACACATTTTAGGTACTCAGATACTCACATGTTATATTTGCATGAGGAAGTATGAGTCTTTAGGAACGATATGCACTTTTTCTTTTCCTTCTACTATAATTTTTAAGTGATCATGAATTTCCACAAAATAAACAAGTCATCAATCACACAAAATATAATTTTTAGCAAAGTTATGACAAATGGTTGTTGACATCAGGAATGCGTCTGGGTAGCTAGACCAGTTACTCCAGACCGTAGGTGATAGCGAAGGCCTCGTCAGTTTTGAGCCATATAGAGTTGTGTACATTGAAATCTCCCATTATAATGACCTCAGCTGTTGGATGGTTTTGCTGGATAAAGACTAATTTGAGTGATGAAAACTCAAATAGTTCCGTGTAGGATAGTTCATTAGGAGATAAGTGAAGGCAGCAGAGAAAATTGGTCTGATTTGGTAGTAGCTAGCTTGAACCACATCACGTCAAAGTCTTTCGGCTCCATATTCTCTTCGCGTTGGCATGATAGGTTAGTCTTATAGTAAAGACAAACACGTTTCTGAACTGAGAATTGAGTTCGTAACCACGACAAAGCATGTGGAGTTTGTTGGTGGATGAGTTCACTTGTATTTCTGTTGAAGCTAGAATAAAAGGTTTTTCCGCCTGTAGGTGACCGGAAGTTATCGACCAAAAACTGAAACATGGAAAAATCTATCTCACAGCACCTGTAGTCGATATGGGGGTATTTTACTAGGCGTTGGTTGAGACCATCCACCACCTATGGTTATCCTGTATACACCACTAGTTGAAGTCTAGCATTGCAAAAGTACCAAATAAAAATTTGCAATGATCCTGGTAGCGAAAATGGAGAGATAGATGTGCTATCCAGACTCCAGACTTCTGCGGATAAATATTTTGAGTTAATACATTTTTTACTTCAAAGAAAATGTATTTGGAAAGAGTAGCGGAACTTCAAAGTCGGGATGATTTTTGCAATATAATTCGAAATGATATCGCTGCTGACTGTGGGCTGTAGCTGAATTCTAAAAATGTTAAGGTATTTTATACAAAAGGTTGAATTCCCCGAATGAAGTATTTTTCTGAATTCCTCAAAAATAAAATGAAAGTTCTAATCTTAGGATGCATCATACGAAAAAAAAAATTAAAAACTATTCAAACATACGATATAACTATGTCGAAAAAGAAATATTTGTATGTTTATATAATCACTACAAATACCAATCATTTCCCAATCGAAGGACGATTTAATGATTTTCGATGTGCTAGGCGCGCTCCTTGTAGTTGATGGGCCACTTGAATTGAATGTATCTCAAATGTTTTCACGAAGTACGTCACATTTATAACATTTGAAAAATGCAGAGTATTTTCCGTTGCATGGTGATCCATTACGCATTTTACATGACAACGCAATTCCGTTCAGTTCGAAACTGTGGAAAACAACTTTATCAGGTTGAGGAATGAAATTAATTTTCATTTTCATACGACACCCACTGAGAAATCCTTCCGAACGTTGTATGCGGGAAATTGGTGAGATTTTACGGACGTATTGCCACGAGCGTCATAGTTAATGGGCCATAGTCATCATTTTGTTTCAGAAATTCTTGAAGGAATCGACAGGTTTCTTACTGATGGGTTACAGTTTGGTAGGGAAAAACTGAAACTGCTCTCACAAATCTTTTTTCATCTCGAAGTTGCTCATAACTCATCTCATTATGAAAAATTTGTTCTGGTGGAAGTGACGTTGAAATCCAAAGCAGAACTTAGAGCTTTTCTCATTCTGTCCATTCTTACGTTTCGAATCCGATGCCTTTTTTCTACTCAAGGCCAACAATATATCATTAGCAATGAAATTTGAAAAGAAATATTGCTACTTCTTGAAGGTCCATAAAAAATCAAAAAGACAAAATATCAGATCATATTAACTTCTTGAGTTATCTCGGTAGTCAAGGAGAACGAGGAAATTTTCACGTCAATCACTCGAAAATATATCTTCCACCAACTTGAATGCACAGGAATGTTATTTCTTCAAATTTAACACGCTCGACAGATTTTTCCCTTTGGCTTTGATGGCATTATTTAAAAATACATATACGTATCTAGCAGAATTTGAAAAAGAATTTTTAATTCGAGGAAAAAAGCGAAAGAAATTCTGAAAATAGTAACTTCTTTATCAAAGCACCAATGAAAACTACCTTAAGAATTTAAAAAAACTTTTATAGGTAACCTGACAGTTATGACTATTTAAAGCTGACCAGCAGCCAACTGAGGTTTTATCGATTTTTATAGATTCTCAATATGAATGTATGGGGTGTGGGCAAAGTGCCGTGAGGAATAATATTTATGTATGAGCAATATATACTTTTGAAAGTGAGTAAGCTATGAGAAATACGCTACTTTTCATAGCAGTTGTAGAAAATTGTATATTGTACAATGAGCATGAAATGACATACATTTCCCACGAGCAGGTATATGAAATTTTGTGGTACATATGAACCATTTGAAAATGTCGCGAACCCATCTGAAACAATCGCTAGTGACTTTTTTAGATTTTTTACTTTGAAAAATGAGATTAGTCAGCCATGGAAATGGAGATTTATCAACGAAATTTGATGTCCTAGTGGATTTTTTGAATGTCTAGCTAACGAAAAAATCATTCCAATCGGTTGAAAAATACAAGTTTTATAAGGGTGCTTCCAAATCAAATAGGCCACACTGTATAACCTGTCACCGCCACTTAGGCTTCTGCAACGATGTTCTAAGTGTACTAGTTCTTTTTATTCAGTGAAATAGTGAACGACAGAAATTAAATTAAAATGTATGAAGGTTCAGAAAGTCTTAAAATATAGTTACACAGCAAACAATATTAACTTGAACATGTAGTATATATAAAATAGGATGTAACATATATAGATTATATTAGGTATATTTCGTATGGATAGAATACATAAAAAAATTGTGCTCGGAATAGCTGATTTTTTAATGAAGGTGAGGAGAAAATTGTTTTTTTTTATATCGATTAATTGAAACATATCTTTTCTACTGATACTTTTGATCCAATTGGTTATTCTTGATTCAAAAAGGTGTTTGAATATCTTATGACAAATTTTATTTATTTTTTTCATAAGTGTGATAGTTTAGCATGTGAAAACCCACCTGTAAAATTTTAGACCATTCTGTGAGGATATTCGTATTTTTTTCACTCGCCAACCTATAAAGTTGAGTCACTGAATTCAATATCAATGTTTTATCTACGCTCCGTCGATGTTCAATAATGGGTCGTATGCATAAATCTGAAGCAAATCCTTTTACTCGAATTTCTTGAAAGAGACCTATTCACTTTGTTAGGTAATGAAAGAGACAAACCTATAGTATAAGCATTTGCTAGCTTTTATGAATACCACCCATTGTCTATGATTGCTCGTGACTCCAGTCAGTTGTTCCAAGCACTCTAACTATTTGGTTATCACAGTATTTACTGAAACATTATTTCGACGGATTTTCGGCTATTGATTGTTCAAAAGACATTAAATGCCTATGTGTTAACAATAGCTCGGAAAAGTTTGTGCTCAAAAGAACCTTTGTGTTCACATATACGGACACCTACTTAGACAATCAATTTTTTTAATGAAGTTTCATGTTGAGTTGTGTTATGTTTTACAAGAATCCGTTATTTCTGCAATTTTTCATTGATAGTTGTAGTAAAATCTCAGTGTTTCAGTCCCACTTTTTGGCAGAGCACGTTTTTGAATTCAGGGACAGCGCTTTCCTGCTTATATAAACGGTGATTTTTCGGGCCGAATTTACAAATTCTGCTCACTTTTTCACTTCTTTTGTCGGGGAGTGCATACTGTATAATTTTTGTTGAGTGGTAGTTTTTTAGCAATTAATTGCCATCGATAGGCTGCGCGCAGAAAATTTTAAATGTACAACTCCACGCGCAAATCCGTATTGAAAATATTGAAAAAATTCGACAACGATTTTCTCGTAAACTATAGATAATACAGAAAAAATTGCCGAACACTTTTTACAGGATCACACCTTGTTTTTTGTAATAAATACTTTTCTGATATTTTCAACTATTGATGAGGTAACAGCGGTAACTGGGTCATTTGACCAAAAGAGGGTTTTTTAGGGGTGAAACCAAGTCTCCCTAAACCTCCAAAACGAATTATTGTGGCTTTATGAAATATGGGACCTCTACTAACAGTTTATGAAAGAACATTTCCATGTCGACTGCATTAATTTATCCATTTCACTCTACTACTTTTCAGAATCGAAACAATTGTTAGTATTATTGTCCTAATTTTCATACTTATTATCATTATTATTCATCCAGCTCCACAGAGAAAACGGTCAACAATTATTGATTGACTCTTACCGGAAGATTAGTTAACACCAATAACTCATTTCAATCTTCCCCGATTATTGGTGTGTAGACCTTGACGATAAATTTCCTGCCAGTGACAAGAGAAATCTGCAGTAATCATGTCACCGAGTGGAAATGGTTGTTAATGTGGTTTCTCCAACAATTAACAAGTGTTTGTTATTTTAATTGGGTCAGAGCTAGGGACTTAATTTGCTGGATCGAGCTAATTATAGAGGCGGTCGTGAGACAAGGAAGCTGCACAGCCAGCGGAACCGAATTATAGTGTTACCTGAGTGTGTTTAATGGCCCCACGCGTTGTGCTGATTGTTCGAGGTAATTTTCTTTGGATGTTCCACTTATTTCAATGAGACATTTTCAAGTCTATTTATTGGAAGCTGTGGACTTTGTTTTTGTAATATCATAGTAAAATACAGAGGCATCAGTAACATATTTATCAATTTTTTTTCATATTTGTTTGAAATTGCTATTTGTCATGTGTCTGTACCCTTACGGGCAACCCTGATTACTGAACAGTTCAGTAATCCCTACTGATATCTTAGTTATTGAAATGCGCATTTGGGAATAAAATGAATTAAATGGAGATAATACATTTTTTTCTTATATGTTGTAAAAAGTATATGTTTGACAATTGAAAATCTGTGAATAAATTAAGGGTTCACTTTCATGCTTACATACATTCAAAATAGTCGAAAGTGCATTTAGCGTTATAGATAGAGGACAATTTCGATTTGTTATATCGTAGGATCGAACTCACTTCTACAAAATTGCGAGCATGATAAACTATACCTGTCCAAAGACAGCGACGGCAGAAGTGAAACTACTTATATATATTAATGTTATATCATTGGTATCATCGATTTGTTAAAGATTTTTTTCTCTCAATGATCTCTTGAAAGAAAGTAGAGTCAACCTATAACTTGGAATGAAGCCGCTGACATTGCTTCCACTAAGATCAAAGAATCTTCAGTATCTTCTCCAACTCTATCTCAACCTGTTTCACAAAAAAAATTCACAGTGCAAAGTGACGCGTCAAATACAGTTTTAGGGTGTGTCCTGACCCAAGTAATTGATGGAGAGGAATTATGAATATACTAGTCGCACTCTTTCAACGGCTGAACGTAGATATTCATGTTTGAAAAAGAATTGTTAGCATTGATATTTTGTATAGAAACATTCGGACCTTCTATAGAAGGTGTTAGATTTACTGCCATTATAGATCATTATTCAAGTTGAATGATTCACCCTTCTGGTAAGCTCCAGAGGTGGGCAGTTAAATAACGACAACATTCCGTCGTTTTAAAACATAGAAAAGGTGTTCTGAAAATATGCTACCTGCTGCATTATCTCGGATGGTTTCGGATGAAGTAACTGGTTACTCTCCAGCCTTTTTAGATTTTGGTAGACATGTACCCATGTCTGGATAATTTTATAATAATGCTGATTCTAGAGATGACTTTGAAAATTGTTTCTGAAGATCGTAAACACGATGCGTCGAATCTAAAAGGTTCAAATAAAATTTTTGTTGAATACCAAAAAAAAACTTCATAAAGCATATGGAAAAAATTCTAGAACTTAAAATATACGTGAGAGAAATGTAGATTTTTTTTATGAAGGACCTTGTTTGGTGGCGAAATTTCAAGGTAAATGAATTCAAAAAAAATATTGGTAGTAGTAAAAAAATATATGTCAAACAGCAACAAATTATCAAATTGAAAATAAAATTATCAAATCACCATTCGAAATGAAGTTTTAAAATGCAAAATTTCTCAAATCGGAGGGGAAGCTAAATTGTCATACATAGAGATTCCAGGTGAACATAACACTCAAGACCTGAAGAGTGCTGGAGAGTATGATGTAGCAGTTGGAAATTCTCCAAAACCTGATCAAATCACAAATAGCAAGTGTAATAAGAAATGGATCAAAGTTGATATTGATTCCCAACAAATTGTAGTCTCGATCGTGAATGTGCACATTTTGCAGTTGGTGACCTAGTGCACAACGAGTATGGAAATATTCTTTGAATTGGAGACTCATATTCACACAGAAATTATAGAAACTTCAATGCGTTCTCACCACAACAATAATATTACTCGTATTTCTTCAACTATTCTGGTGGTATATCTGCCAGCTTAGTAAAACAGGAGAAGATAACACATTCAATGAAAGTTTTTGGTGAAGAAATAAATGATTCAATGATTATAATCAAGATCCTGATAACAATGCAAAAGATTCTGTTAGTTCCGATCTATGAACATTGAAGAATCTGACGAGTACCCTATTACATTGCAAGATATACAGGGTGTAATCTAATCTTTTGCACTCCCGTGAAGGACGGGTGTATAATGTCATTTTATAACGAATGACAGGTGTGACAAATTGAAAAAAAAAATTAAAATTTTGTTGGAAAATTCGGAAAATCTTGGAAACCGCTGTTAGGAATTACACAATGAAATAGTAAAATCGACCATGTCGAAGTACACTTCTCTCCAAATATATCCACCATGTGGAAACTATGAGACAAAAATCTGACAGGAAAAAACTACTTCCCTGGCTAATACCACGACGGACACTGAATTACATCTGACAGATATTTATGAGACGTTCTTTCAAGAAGACCCAGTTGCAATTGCTTATTTTAATTATACAGCAAATTATCCTTCATTTGGCTGGGGAAGACCACTTGCAGACGCGTTTCGCGGTTCTTGCCGCTCGTCAGTGACAGGGTAGGTCGGACACCATTAAAGTCGTCCTGTCCCAGGCCAATGAATTAAAATCCACTGTATAACTAATATTTCCTCACAAATGAAGTAGCGACTTACAGTAGAAGTCAGTCGCAGCGCCACCCGCGGTGAAACCAATAAGCAATCCCCGTAGCAAAGAAACCAGGAAGTGAACAGAGTTCGAGAATTTTTGCCGGAGAGTATCAAATAAATGAAATAGTAAAATCGACAATGTTGAAGTACCTTTCTTTCCAAATATTTCCACCATTTCCACCATGAGGAAATATCAGTCAAAGTTCGGTGTTGTGTCATTATACCAACTTGCTGGTAGGGTAAGTTTGTTTTATAAAACAACCAATGACGAAGCGAACTACAAAAGTATCTAATAGCCAATCAAGTGCCGAACTACAAAATCGAAAACATGCTGTTTTCAATTATCAATATGAAAATTTCCACCAATCAAAAACGCGTATTTTAGCATGAGTGGAATAGTCGAAGAAATTACACAGTTTCTTCCATCCGGCAGTTCCAGTGTTATTGCTGCTCTGCTCCAGTCAGCTGACGTTCGGCGGAGAATGGTTCCTCAAATTTCTACTAATTTTCCAACACAATTTAAACTTTCCACACATTTTGTTCGAAATTTTCAAACCTGTCATTCGTTATAAAATGGCATTATACACCCGTCCTTCACAGGAGTGCAAAAAATTAGATTACACTCTGTATCTCTCTCTAGCAACAAAGAGAAAAGAACAAAATGATTGTTTCAAAAAAAGAAAAATTGAAATTCAATTATTATCTTGATAGGGAAAGAGGCCATCTGATGTACCAACATTTATTGCGCCAACGTTCATGCTGAGTGGCTTATCACTGTATATATTGCGGATTATAGTCCATTGTGCGACGAATGCGCATTATGGGAGTGCATGTTTTCACGGTTTCGGCTATGTGAGCTCAACTGCAAACATATGCTAAGCAGTCAACAATATAATATTGTTTGCAGAACTCGAATCAATCAAAATAGTAGATGAATAACTTATTATAGCCCTTGACGTGAGATATACGGAAATACAATATTTCGATGAAAAAAATTAGCTTCAAAAGTTTTTTCTGTTGTACGTTCCTGATTTTTAAATTAATTTGTTGTCCACTGGAACCATTTGTAGATATAGGCATTAAAATGTTTTGTGATTCAGAAACGTGTGAATTTATAAAAGAAATTGCTTTTGCTATCTGGAAAGCAGAAGAGCTCAATTACTCGGAAAATTATTCGGATTTAAGCGTGGTAGCGAATGTTGGTATCATCTTCAAATCCGGAAATAACACAACTTGTCATGAACTTTTAGAACATCAAAACTTGGCACATGTGCGAAATATTCAGAAGAATTTGTATTTGCTGTGTCTGTAGAAAGCATTTTAAAAGTTGGAACCTTTTACAGTATAGTCTTTCTAATATCAATAACAACTCATCATATCATTTTTTTTTGTGTGATTGATGACTTGTTTATTTTGTGGAAATTCATGATCACTTTGATGAAACGAAAGAACACTCTTTTGTCGTATTTCCACTAGATTTTTATTGTTACGACCGGTTTCGGGTTTTATCCCATTATCAAGTATAAAAACTGACTAATACAATTGAACTCTAAGCCTAGTTATATAGGGAGTTTGCAGGTAGGCTTTTTTTTAGACAAAAAATCAACAATGTACGAACATCTACAAGAATCCAAACACAAGATAAGTAAAGATAACCTCAAAATTCTACACACATGTAATAAAGGGAAGACAATGAATCTGTTGGAAGCCATGGAAATTAATAAATCAATTAAAAACCCGAAATTTAGAACCCTCAACGAGCAACTCGATTTGTGTAGGTCTCCACTTTTGAATTTATAAATTTGACAACCCAGGTATTTTCCATCACCTCCAGGGTTTAAGTTTATATTATTTCACCCTTGTTCTCTTAATTACCTCTCCATCCAGCCTACCTACAAACTCCCTATAGGAACTAGGCTTAGAGTTCAATTGTATTAGTTAGTTTTTATACTTGATAATGGGATAAAACCCGAAACCGGTCGTAACAATAAAAATCTAGTGGAAATAAGACAAAAGAGTGTTCTTTTGTTTCATCAAAGTGATCATCATATCATCTCATTTCAAAGCATTACCGACAATTTCGTTAGATTTGCCGACACCTCATTTAAATGATGATTTATAACTCTCCAGCCAGATATTTACATTTTGCAGTACGTCAATTGAGTCCAGGTGGACCACAGCGGTTTTTTTGAATCTATCCGAGTTGTTGCAATTGATAATGTATGACTGTACTTTAAAGATCTCTGCGAATTACATCTACTGAGTTAGGTTCATTCTGTTGCTGAATGACTCTACAGAATTCACGATTTCTTGGATATCTATTGTTTTGGAATCTTATAACAAAAGGAATTTGGTTGAAAGGTTGGTTGAATTCAGTTAGTTTTCTTTCATCTACTGCTGAGTCAAGGATGGTGTTCTTCAGCTTCTCTATTTTTTGATACACTCTGTGTCTTGTTACTTGCCAGTACTGATGGTACGGGTGTTTTGATTCTTTGGAAATGTAGGTTGATTTTTGGTAGCATTTCTTTTTCGTTGTGCGACCTGACTTGAGTAACTTCGGCATGATATTACCGTCTCTGCACAGAAAAAAGGAATGTTTGAATCTAGTATTTTAATTTATTTGAAATATGAATACTTGGTTTTAGTAATATTCAATTCACTGAAAAATTATTGTTTTGGATGAAATAAATCGGTTTATTTCAATTTTTTCTTGAAAATCACACAAATCATTGCAATTATTTAATGAAGTCGGACATGTATCATTTGTGATGAACAGGAGTTTAAATTACTGAAATATATTTGGTTGGTTATTTTATTTATTAGATTTGTTTGTAATGTGATTAACTATTTGCTGCCTGGTCCCTCTTAGGAAAAAGAACGAATATATGCATTTTTGATATATGCATTACTAAAGAAAAAAATGTACACGCTCATATTTTGATTTCGTCTTTTCCTAATAATATAATAAGTTTTTTGATGAACAAATGGTATTTATTAATTATCTATTCAGGTGACAGCGCAGAAATTATGTTTGAAAAAAGTTAATTATATGTCTGTTGGTATATACTGATTTGTAACTTCCATCAAGAGAGGAAAATTCATATAAATATAGGTTAGTTGATAATGAATACTTTCAAAAATATCAAGTATTAATTACCAAAAGTGAATAAGCTCCCATTTCATATATCATTCAATAATAATAATGTTTATTCATCAAAAATAAATTACAAACATCTACATTATATATCCAATAATTTGTAAAGAATAAACGAATAAATAGATAAAATATGCGCATGCAATACATAAACATTTCCTCTAATAATTTTTAGAGGCACCTAGAAGCAGAAACTTCTGTATGTGCCTAATAACTTTTTTTTTCTCCTATAATTTTCATAGTCAAATAATAAACATATTTAACTGAAGTAACTGAAGTGAGCATGCAATGCATAAACAATCTATTTTTCTTTATATTTTATACAGTTAAAATAATAGCACTGTTTAACTAAAATAACTAAAATCTAACATACAATTTTTTTGATAATATTAAAAAAGTATTAAATCAGAATATTTTTAAATGTTTCCAAGGTTCTGACAACGTATGTTCTACATTGTTTCTTAAATAAATTCAGTTTGCTTATACTTCTGATATCAACGGGCAATAAATTATAAAATTTAGGTGCTAAGTAGTCAATAAATCAAATCAAAACACATTTCATTCAATTAAAACACATTTCGTTTGAATGAATAGTTATTTAACGAACAAGTGTATTAATAAGGGCGATTAACAATCGAGATATTTTAACGCGTGAGCGGAGCGAGCGCGTTAATGTTTGAGATTGTTAATCGCCATTTTAATTCACGAGTTTGTTACAAAACTTTTCCGTCGACAGAAGTTTTCAGATAGAGATATCTTATTTTCAATGTTTATTTATTTAACGTTACGATAAAAAGCAATCACTATTTCCTATTTATATTAACTCTACTCAAAGATCGTTTAATTTTTCTCAGTGGTAGTTTTATTTTATTTTTTATTATTTATTTTCAAATTGAAATAAAGAAAAAAAAATGTACCCTCGGTGGGTTTTGAACTCTCGATTGCAAGCCAGTTGCACTTTACCATTACGCCACGGGACCATAAATGGTTTTGAGTGACAACTGGTGTAATAAACATTTTCTAAAATTTTATTTGAAAATTGACAAATAAATAATGACAGATAGTACTAACCAATATAAAATGTATAAGAGCAAAGTATGTTGGGTTGCATATAATCAAATCGTTGATTAATAGAAAATCATTCATTAACAGGGGTCATTAATCAACGATTTTGAGTGCGTTAAAATACATCATAAATGAACGGTCGACGGAAAAATGCAACATAAATGAACGGTCGACGGAAAATGTATTTTTTTGAGTTTTCTATGCTGTTACGCTTTCAATTATATTGCACATGCGTCAGCATCACGTATTAAAAGCGAGATTAACGGCGTTCACACTCTTGCATTAACGTGCTGTAGTTTTAGTCCTGTCTAAGATCTAGGCACAACGTTGATAGTTCAATACAGTAATTAATCAGTTATTGAGTTCTTCGTGCTGTTTTCAATGAGCGAGGTTAGAGATTTCCCGAGGGAAAGTAATATGAAGAAACCAGCAAGTTTTCTCGCAAGTAAGTCTGTTCTCAATTAGGTTCAGGTACTTTCATTCGAGTTTCGTGTACGTATGTATACATTACATATATCTGTTATGTTTAATTTGACATACCAAATGTTATTACATTTCAGTGAGTCAAGTATTTCATTTGTTTTGATTCAGAATTTTACTTGTTTCAATGCAGTATTCAATTTGTTTGGATTCAGTATTTCATTTGTTTCGATTCAGTATTTCATTTGTTTCAATCAAGTATTTCGATTTATTGTTAATCAATTTAGCATCATTTTCAAGTTATAGTTAGCAATTATAAGTTGAATTTAGTATTTTATAATGACAATTCAAATGAAAATTAAACTATATTATTCATTAATTTCGTTCATATCGCCTTCAGATGGAAAGTGATGAGACTATTTAATTTAATGACAAATATAACTTTTTTCATATATCAAATGATTTCTAGCAGACACTGACTTTCAAAAATTGTCCAATACAATGTTTAGGTTGCTTCCAGATTCCAAACATGCACGTCAAAAAAGAACATGCCATGGAAAATTAACGAAAACCTACTGAGAAGGAAGTAGAGATGTCCACGAAGCAAAAGAAAAAATTGATTTTTATTGTGGAAAAGATTCGACCTTACAACCATACGTTCATACATATTGTTGATTGGTTCAACTTCAACCAGCAGATTGAAAAGAATGTACCTTTCTAAACCTCATCATACTTTATGTTTTGTTTTGATGAAGTTTGATGAATATAAAATGAATATAAATAAAACGTTTGTTTTTTAATTTTTCATAAGGATTTTAAATATAATCTATGAGATTTGGTTCCAAATGCCAAGTATTCTTCATTCAATAATAATTTCCTGTGAATGAATCGCTTAAATGGGCCCTTATTATATAGTGTTATATAACCCCACAAATATTGAGCCATACTTTAGGATCATGTGATACGAGTTAAAATAATGCGGTAGTTACTTTATATTTTTCACTTTTGCAGTTATTTGCCGCTAGAGAGTGTGTTGGAAATAAGTACATGACTTCAAAATTATTGCATAGAAATTATGGAATTCTTTGAAAGCATCATCAAGAATTTGCTCTCATAACGCACTATTCAGAAGCAAATATCTCCGAAAGGGGTGCTCAACTAAATAATTTTACTAATAATCCATGTTTATGAACTACTGCCTAATATTAGTGTGACACCATGTAGACTATGAATTTCAAACAAATATTAACGGTCGCATATTTAAACCAAACAATATGTTTTCTCAGTTCAAGAAAATGTACACTAAATTCAATACTATACATTCTGAAATGAAATAAATATAGAAAGAAATCAAAACATTTTTTGCCACCCTATCGATCATGTCTTTGAACCAAACAATATGTTTTTTTTACTCAAATGAATATATTTCCAAATTCTAAAACATATGAACATTTTCAGCAATTTTTACTAAGAACGGGGAACAATTTCTGAGAATGGAGGGTGGTAAGGAGAGCATTAAAATGATGAAATATTGCTGAAATACCAGAGAAATTATATTAATTTTTTCATACAAGGTGAAACAGAATAAATAGTAGGTTGAACTTAGTTTTTGTCAATTGAATTCATTTTCAATTCTTGTTATATAGGGTGAAACTGAAACGTAATTTGAATTTCGTAAATTCAATTTTACATCCAAATTAAAACATATTCATCATTCTGATACTCTAATAAATCACTACTGGTTGAACAGGAGAAATTAAATTGCATTCAATAAATACTAGGCAACTCCAACGACCGCCTGGCAAAAGGGATTTGCTCATGCCGACCCCGCCCGCCCCTGCAGGCGTGCCCGACCGCTGTCCTTTTTTTTTAACATTTGCTTATCATCCAAAATTAGCTACAATGAGCTATCACATAGTGGTCAGGACACTATGAGTGAAGGTTTTTTATACTTTGTACTAGAGACTATTGGTTCAATTGTCAGCTGGCAGTCAACCTGTCAATCTTGATGGTAATATTTTGCTTGTTGAAACAAGCTTTGGAAATTATTACTGTATTGAGAATAGTTGTTACTGGTGAACCTTCTTCCGATACTTACATATAAAAGGTTCAAAACTGTTTTTTTATCGTTATTCGGATTTTTCCGGGGAATTTCTTGAAGCTCTCCATGTATATATTCGCGATTCTTGAAAAAAAAAGATCAGCAAATTCGGAATATCGAATAAACTTCCTGAGTGTTTCACTTCATATGTAATCATCGAATATTGAGCTACTTGAGATATCTTCTAGAAACGAAGTATACTACAGAAAAATATAATCTGATACCGAATTAGTAACTCAAGAGTTCTGTTAAAGAAACATTTTCATATGAAATTCCCCGCTCTCGATTAAAAAATAACTCATTATGTTTTGTGTCGCCCGAACTTCAAATCAGTTAACGTGCCATTGGATCTCCAACATGATCCGACAAAACTTTTTCAACTCATCAGGATGTTCATAATTGGGTGGAGTAGGGTTGTTCAGTTTGCAGAGAATTAAATTTGTATTGGCTTTGCTTCTCTTCCACACGGCCCGGTAAGTCGCATGGATGGAATTTTAAGTTCGAAAATGGAAGATGAGGGATTTAGGCCAATAGTTCTGATATTCAAAATCAAAAATGTGGGAAAAAATTGCAAAAGAAGCGAAACTTTCTCAAAAGTTGTATTTTGGTGCTCAATAATACTGTACAAATTTGGTGCGTCGGGTAAGGGCGGTTAAAGGGCCTTATTTAACCGAGCACCAAAGTAATGTTGATATAATTCCCAAATATTTATCTTGTGTCAGCAAAAATCATAGTTTAGCACCTAAATTTTATAATCAAATTGTTTATTCTTGATCCCCTAAGTATTGAGTTTAGAAGTTTATTTATAAATTTTAGCAGCAACTAATTATTGTTGACACTACAAATCTTACTTGAACACTAAATATTTGAACACCAGAATGAACCTAGGTTGCGAATCGGAAATACGTGAATAGTTATTTGTATACTAAGGCCGCAAAATGCTTTTTCGCGTTCCGAGAGAGAGATTATCGCCGAGGCCGCTCCGGCCGAGGCAAGATAATCTCGAGGTCGCGAAAACATTTCGCGGCCATAGTATACACAATATTTTTCGTGCAACCGTGAAAATTACATAATTTCAATAAACATTATGTCTCTTTAGAAAAGACAGCGTTTCAACGCGAATAGAGAAAATTACACCTCAATATCACAATGTTTCTATGGAGATGAAATATTTAGCAATACAAATCAATTTGACATTTCTCGTGAAGTCGTGAAGATGTCCGATAGCGATAGTGATATTTCAGTTACTTGCACTCCTCCTGAGCTGAGAGATCTCATAGACTCAGCACCTTCTGATTTGATACCCGAAAAATCTAAACGGAAATATGAAAAATGTTACAGCAACTTCAAAGATTGGTGTGTCAACCAAAATGTCAAGACGGTGTCAGAAAACATATTATTAGGATATTTGATGCGGCGATCAAAAATTGTGAAGAGTTCAACTTTATGGAGCATTTATTCTATGTTAAAGACTATGTTTAACGTACGAGATGGAATTGACGTAAAGAAGTTTTTAAAATTGGTACCATTTCTCAAGAAAAAGTCAGTTGGTTATCGAGCAAAGAAATCAAAAGTTTTTACGCACGAGCAAATTGATTCATTCCTCAAACAAGCTAGTGATGCAAATCATCTACTGTGGAAGGTATATAAATATGGAAAAAAAGTGAAGTATGATGTTTTATTCATAATAATTATTATTATAGGTAGTTTTGATAATGGGAATATCAGGAGCATTGCGACGAGATGAATTAGTGAGAATGACCCTCGAAGATATTCAGGAAGACAAAACTGTATTGATAGTAACTGTTCCTGATACTAAAACTGATCAAAAGCGTGTTTTTACCATTACTAATCAAGATTATATAAGAATTTACTATAAATATGTAACTCTTCGACCAAAACATACTGCTATTCGTCGTCTATTTCTGAGATATGAAAATGGAAAGTGCTCGGCACAGGTTGTTGGAGTGCATACGATTGGAAAAATACCTAGTATGATTGCAAAATATCTCGGCTTACCAAATAGTGAGGCATACACAGGCCACAGTTTTAGAAGAAGTTCCGCCACGCTGCTTGCCAATACAGGTGCTGATATATCAGTTCTTAAACGCCACGGTGGATGGAAGTCCACTACTGTAGCGGAAGGATATGTCGAGGATTCCATCCATAATAAGAACAAAATTTCTGATGCAATTTCTGGCACTGTAGCATCTAGTTCAAATGTAGTCAATCGCAAAATGTTAATGTCCAAAGAAAATAATACGTTTTTGTCTAATGTAAATAATGATTGTTCAGAAACAATAGATTTAGTTGCTTTATCTTCAGGGATGAATATCAGTAATAATATAGACAGTACAATCAATGTTAATATATATCAAAAATAAAATATGTTTCTGTTGTGAATTTGGAAATAGTTTTTGGTTCGAAATACATTGTTATTGTCATATTTCAGAAATGTCAAATGCTGTAGTGGCGTTCAGTATGCCGGCAGTCACTATGGGAACGGCCGTAAAAATTTTTGTCGGCCGTCACTCTGGGTAACGGCCGCAAAATATCATTTTGCGGCCTCTGTTGCGGCTGCAAAATGCTTGTTTTGCGTCCGGTTGCACGAAAATACTTTTTCGATCGTGCTTGTTACACAATCCTAACCTGAGCAAGTTAACCTAGCTTGCATGCTGAAAATACTTGTTTAATATCTTTGGTGTTCATGTAATACATTAGGTACGACTTTAATATTTATACCAACTTCAACATTTCAGGTTCTCATAAATTCTATGAAACAGAGTATAAAACTTGGCACGTAATGTTTAGCACAATAATTACTTTGTATTTTGGAATTTCAAGCAATTCTGTTAATTTGCAGAAAAAATGCAAAAGTGTCACAAAATGGTGAGAACAAACATAGTATCATCCTTCATCAGAATGATATTATTCATTCATACTTTTGTTGAAAACTTTGTTTAGTACAGTAACCACAGACAAATGTAAGCCACAAGTGAAGAATGAATCGCAGCACTTTGAAAGTCGGCACATGACTGATTGACATTATATGTTATTGGAAAAAAAATTGTTAACCAAAATATCAGGGGTGGAACCCAAAAATTTATTTAAAAAACTATATATTTTTTTTTTTTGTTGTTGTTCAGAAAAGTATATGATTTATCAAGAAACATTTTCAACAAAGCGAAAGATAATTCAATTCTCCACAAGAAATACATCTAGTAATTTTTCACGAAATGCACTCGTTTTCTCAGAAAACCTGATTGAATTCCGATGTAAAATTTCAGGCTCGCCTTAACCCGCCACTGCAATTTCAGACAGGGCTGAAAATTTGTCATAACTTTGCTCAAAATTATAGTAGAAGAAAAAGAAGAAGTGTATATCGTTCCTGAAGACTTGTACTTCCTCATGCAAATTTAACATGTGAGTATCTGAGTACCCAAATTGTGTTTTGTCCCACTTCGCATAACCCTTCTACGATATTTACGGAGGATCCGAAAGTTATGGATATTTTAGCTGATATAAAATAGTACTGAAGCAGGAATCAGTACCCTCTTTGGACAATATGCAACGACTTTAAACTAGTGGGATACGTCTCGCTTAGACATGCCAAAGACAAAACTGGGTTTTACTCCTGCCTCAGTTTTCAACTCACCCATAATCCCGGTAATTTCTTCAGTAAATGTTGAAAACAATTCACATCCTACATCAAAAATGAAGTATGAGATTTCAGCTTGACGTTCGCACTTCACAATTGTATTATTGAACATATATGCAGGATATGAACAAGCGAATATTTTCAACATTTACTGAAGGGAATGCCGGTTTTAAGGGTAAGTTGAAAATGAAGCAGGAGTAAAACAAAGTTTTTGTACAACTGACATTAAAAATGACGTTTTTAATTCATTGACACATGAACTAAAAACTGACGTTTTCACAAAATCACTTTTAACACTAGTGTTAAAAGTACTTTTAACACTAGTGTTAAAAGTAAAATGACAGATGAGATGATGGATACTCAGTAATATAGATCTCTCTAACACTTCAATCAGATATTATAAACAGAGCACCTACTCAAGAGGAATCGTTTATAAAAGTTCACACATGTATTTGGCCATTTGCGCAATTGGTAATACTAATTCCTTTTGAAGTTACAAACGAAGTAGTATTTAGTCCAACTGTAGAATGTCCTTCATCACTGACAAATAATGACATTCATAAATAAAGTGCGTTGGGGTTTATTATTTTGAAGTATCTGTCAGTCAGCCTTGTAACCCAAAGATCGTGTGTTCGAATCCTTATGGATCTTATTTTTTTTTGTTTTTTTCTTACTAGCAGTAACTGTTGAACAAAAAATTTTGTATGATACATTTGTTAAAAGTGATTTTATTTTGCTCGTGGGGTTGCTCCACTCGCTAACGCTCGTTTCGCAATATTCCCCACTCACAAAATAAAATGCCACTTTTAACACTTGTATCATAAATAACTATTTTATTTTGGCATGTATAAATAGGACCTGTCACACTACTTTGAAATTGTTGCTTACAGTCCAAAGAGGGAATGGGTTGCTGCTGAAAGTTGATGTCGGCGTTCAATCACATTTTCTGAGAAAACGAGCGCATTTCATAAGAAACTACTAGGAATAATTTTTGTGGAGAATTGAATTGTTTTTCACCTTGTTGAGTTGTTTTCCCGATAAATCATATGCTTTACAAGATTACAGCAAAAACCAATTTATTCATTTTTAAATGAAAAAATTAAATATGTTCCACCCTTGGAGTTTTGGTAAACAATTTTGTTTGTGTTTATCATGGTTCAACTACTAGCATACCAAGTTTGGTGGTGCTACAATCGATCCTCGTCTCAAGACCCAATAGTACTGTATTAGTTGAAGGAATCAAAAAGACTAGCGAACGTAAAAGAAAAGTTTATGTCTATCTCAAAAGTCTATCCGAATAAATAATTTATTCACTCTAATGTCATATTTGGAAATGGTCGCCAGCTTTGAGAACGATAGAGGACAATAATATCTTTGTCTCCACCATCTTGCAACTCTTTTTTTTCCTTACGAATAAATATCCACAATTGTTCAAAATAATATTTTTTTAAATGTTGCTGGGCTTATACAAGGAGCAAATTTTATAGTTTTATTGTGCCTTAAAATACAACTTATGTGAACTCTTCTTTTCTTTTGTCATTTTTGCTAAAATGATTGGTCTATTTACTCTTTAAGATGCTCGGTGTATAATACCGAAATCATTATTGCGGACGGACGAGTAAATCTGACGGAGAAAATATTTATAAGGAATCTTCGGAAAGTAAAAGGGATCAGATGTCTTTGAAGCATCTTAATTGAACGAGAATCTTTCTTATTAGAAAAAGAAAATGATATATCGGGCACAGACTCCAGGTAGAAAGGACAAACAGGCACGTATTCCGGTTCAGTCCAGTCAAGTGTGAAGGATGTATAGTGTGAGTAATCAATATATCACGTTATTCTTTGGAATTGAAGGAAAAGGTTGATATGGGCTCCACATGGTTTATAACGGGCTACAAAATTTCCTACTGTACAGGATTATGGCAATGAGCGCCGTCCTGGTAGCGCAGGACACCTTGTTTTTTTTTGACAAGCTCATCGTGAACGATGCAGACTCCTCTGTTTGTATTAGTGGTTTTACTAATCACACAAGTTTGGGTTTTGCTTTGGTTGAGGGGCTGAAGTTGAGATGGCGCTGGTTTAGTGAACGCTCCATTACGAGCGCATTCCTAGCTTTTGCCTTGATATGGAAAGGTAATTGAAACATTCGTTGCAGAAATAAGTTATTGTCTGCAGAGACCTACCTATACTGATGAGGGGAAAACCCAGAAATCGATCTATAGGTGGTCCAAATGTTTCAATTAACAAGGCAATGAGCGCCGTCCTGGTAGGGCAGGACACCTCGTTTCTTGCTTGGCAAGCTCATTAAGAACAATGCAGATATCTTTGTTTACAAAATGAGCGTTCCCGTTGAAATATAGGTTGATTATATCTCAACTGCCACATCAAATCATGATTTTTTTCACCCCCATTATATTAGAGTTGCCTAAATTGTTGCACCTCTATTGGTCCAGGCAGTTTAGTCTGGAGCCTTGTATCCACGCCTTCGCTACAATATGTAAATGCAGAGAAAAAAGGTTCAAAATTACCTCCAGGCTAATAGCAAATGTGCTGGACATAACAGCAGTGACACCGAGTATAGCCAGTCACTTGTTCAACCTTGAGCCACCACAGCAGAACTCCATACATCATTCTCACTATCGATAGGGTGATTATATCTCAATTGCCTCATCAAATCATTATTTTTTTTACCCCTATTATATTAGAGTTGCCTAAATTGTTGCACCTCTATTGGTCCAGGCAGTTTAGTCTGGAGGCTTGTATCCATGCCTTCGCTGCAATATGTAAATGCAGAGAAAAAAGGTTCTCATGCACCGCGTCGATTCGTCTGTGAGACCTGATTGCATCAGATCCATACATACCCCCATATATGTTCCATCAACCATTATGCGATATCAACAGTATAGACCTGGGCATTTATTCCTTTCCTTCTGGTCTGGGAGGAGGCTATCTACCGTGAGTTTCCACAATGGTGGTGATAGAATTCCCCCCCTCAATGATTCCACCTCCATCGTCTCCCCGAATAGGGAAGCGTGTATTAGCCTGCACCCAAGCATGGCCGATACCTGGTGGTTCAGGACTGGAGTAACGTTTTTTCTGATGGCTGATATCGTAGCAACTCAGTACTTGCTTGGCTTTATAGGATACACGGATTTCTTGATACGAAACGCTGTCCGAGAGACATTCCTCAATGATATGGTCTAGGCTATAGAGTCTGACAAGATTTTCCAGATTGCTAAGCGTATTGGTACTCTGAGAAAATTTGATACTATAACATTATCTTGGATGTTTCTATCGACTAGCTTTTCTATCGTTTTACATGCACGATGAAATGCAAATTGGCTTGAATGCCTTATCCTGGGCGTAGGATAGTTTCCCCGGCTTTGGTATAAAGACCACTCTGAACATTCGCAAGGTGTTTGGTACTTATCTTTAGGCCAGGCTCACACGAAACAGCCTGATAAGGTGAAGAATCAGTAGGTCTACTCCTCGCTGTAGAAGTAGAGGTTATGTTTCGTCTGGATCTGCTGATTTGAATGGAATAAAGCTTGGTATAGCCCATTTTACCTTTTTGTAGTTGATGACCACTTATGCTATGTCCCAGATTTCCTTTGTGGGTCTAGCCTCTGAGATGTTCGTGCTCTCCGATGCGCGTCTGTATCATGTGTTCCCCTAGAGTCAGGAAAGTGAGATTCTTTCCCTAATATGGTGAATGATCCGTCACGACGGCTAATGCGAGACGACGCGTTAGCTGAGTGACAGGATTCACCGGATCTTTCGACAAGATCTCGTTCAATCATTAGCATTTAGCCGTGGTCTCGACTTCTTCACAGAAATTCTTCCACGCCTTCCTCTATTAGCTTTGTATTGTTTTTTATATAGATAGAGGGCTTTAATGTATTCGCCCCACTGCTTTGCTCTATAGGCCTTGTTAAAGAGAGATATAGTCATTTGATACTGCAGTTCTCCTGACAAATTGCCAACCCCGCAATTCCTTCAGCCACTCCTTTGAGAGTCGAGGTTAGCCATAAGGAAGCTTGTGTATGTCTTCCAGTTAGTTTTCCTTGAATTTCTGAAGGAGGTCGAACATTCACTTCTTCCAGAAATGCGCAAGCTAATGTGCCGATGATTTGATGTAAATAGCCCATCAGATATTTGTCATCCTTTAACGTTTGGGCTGACCCATGACTCTGGGGTTCCCCCATCCCATGCGCAAACTGGCCAGTGATAGGTGCCGATATCTAACACTGAGATGTGAATGATCCCAGGTAGAACAGTGACGTCAAAATGACACTCTCATTTGGTCAAATTATTGACCAACTGACGTCAAAAAGTGACAACTCAGAGGCTCCAAAACGACGTCAACATGTCACAGCCATTAAAAGACGTCATGAAGACTTATGCGACCATTAGGAGACGTCGGTAGAACGACTAATGAATAATGTCATATGAAGGACTTCTACGGTCCCTAGTTTCAAGTTTTCACGTGGAAATGATATAGTTTTAGGGAAGTAAAATAGAATGAACTGAAATACATTAGTGCATTCTTTAATTTTTAAACAGTTTATATTTTGGGTTGTACTTTGTGACATAGTATTTTTTCCGCTATCTGAAATATATAATCAACAGTAAGAATAGTAGTTGATGAACATTTTTTTCGAGAACAAACTTTCAGTTTTGTCGGCATTTATATTCGATGAACAATGGCGACCCCTCCGCCGCCCTGGAGAACTCTAACAGTGCGTAGGACATCAACTCTAATTTTTGTTGATTGGTCCGAGAGAGAAACACAAATACATGAGCACTACCAACCAAACCAGCACTGCAGCAATACAAAAGTATTTTCACCACAAAATCCAAAAGCAGCAAGCCCAAGCCATGCTGACGTGACATTATTATATGTCGGAGTGTCCGGCCATCTTGGTCCGACCACTCCGACCCAACTGGCGGACCGAATCCATCCGAATCCGACCGATAACCTGCGCTACCGTAACAGCGAGTTAAGTTTGGGAGCCTCCGAACTTAATTTTTAAAAAACAAAAATTACTTTCAAAAACTCGAAAACTGAAAATTACGAGTTACAACGTTTATTCATTAGCAATGTTAAAGCCAAAGGTACAATTATAACTGAGAAAAATAGTAAAGAGCAATTATTTATAAGTTCATGATATCTCGAATAAAAATGCAGCTTCCAGCGGAATTTCGGTGTTCAGCGTGAGATCTCCGATGTAAATGCACTCTGGAGTACGGCCTTGGCTATCTGCATAGTACGGGGAATCGGTACATAACACTTCCCCCCTTTGTTTGGAAATCGGGGTTGATTTAGCGATCCTGATTTCCAATCCTTAGGCTTTCTATTGGTATGGAATGAATTGATGGTTCTGATGCACTGGTGGAGTTTGGGCGTCTATCTCTCCGCTTGTACTTCTTTAAATATATTGTTAAGATGAAGTAGGCTGCAATACAGGCTATGGAGACATATAGTAGAACGGTCCATATATTGGTATGTGAAGAAATGAACGGTTCGTCTTCTTGAAGTTTTTCCTTAACGTTGTTCAGTCTATCTCGGATGGTTTCTAAGTCGTCGAGGTCCAGTGATTCAAGATGAACTGGTGGCATTTCTTGAAGGTTCTTCTTGACATTTTCTTCTATGTTAATATCTAGGTGTGGCATATTTATGATTTTGGTGACAGCATTTGGATTCTTGTGAGTCTGTAGTGTGGTGGAGTCGATTTTCATCTTGCAATTCTCGGAAACTTCTATGACATAGGTGCCTTTCAGGGATGACATTTCTTCCTCGGTACCACAAATTGATAATGCGGTAGTCTCGTTGGGGAATATGGCGATCCATTGGTTGACATTTATTTTTTGAATTTTTTGTTCTTGAAGTTTGAGGTGTTCTGGGTGGCAGTTGTCATAGTTCTTGGTGAAGCGAATGAGTTGTACTTCACACGGCGTCTGGAGATCCATTGGGTTCCATTCTGGCAAGGTACAAAGGGCTTCACCGGGAACGACTTCTTGGCATGGTTCATTTGAAAATAAGTAGTGATGCTCGTTGAGAAAAAGGAATTTGGTTTTAGGGACTATGATTTGGAACAGGTTATGTTTTGTTTCGATAGGAAGGGAGTAAAGGTGGTAGTAATTGTATCTATAGTGTTCTGTAATTGGTACTTCAAGGATAAATACTATTTTAGCATGTTTTTGGTAGGCCTTTATATTCGTTATCTTTTCGAAGATGACAATTTTATCTCGGCTCGGTTCGTATGGAAGGACGGCATCGTCTAGGTGGTGAGAGATGAACGTCAACTCTTCTAATAGGTCATCGACTTCTATGATGGATGGATGAAGCACTCCAATCTTGGCAAAGGTAATTGCTGTTTCTAGGTCTTCCAGAATTCTTATGATTGCATCCATGGCAGCTATCATTTGCGTGAAAACAGTATTTGAATTCAGCAATTCGTACGTATCAGCATTTTTAAGGAACTGTTCTCTAATGGCTTTTTCAATTTGCAAAAATTTTGTTTGAATATTTAACTGGTTTGTCACGATCGTCTGTATTGATGAATTGAATTTTTCGATCGCCTTCGTAGTGAGTGAAATTTGTTCTTCTGATAGCATCTTTTGTTTTGTTTGTTGTTCTTGAAGTTTTTGTATGGCTTCTTCAAATTTAACTCCATCTTCTGCATCCAGATTTCCTGTTATTGCTTTAACGAAACCGCCCATAACGTTTATCAGTCCTCGTCTTTTACGGTGCAGCGATGTTGTTGGGAATATCTGCGTGAGTTTTCTTCGAATTTCGTTGGAGAGATTGTCCATTAGGTTGATGTAATTGAGCTCTCTGTGGTGGTTGGTCCCATTTTTCCCAAATTGGTAAGTGGTTTTCATTTGATTGGTTATGTTTTGAATTCTTTCATATTCTTCAGAGATAACTTTAAGATCGAATATCCTGATGAAGGTCCAGTAGTTGACGATATTTCGGGCTGTACCAAGCTTTTGGGGTAGCAGTCCTGGGTTTTCTGTTATTTTCATTGTTGTTACTCCACTCCGTTCGGCTGATCCGAGGGTGCAGCAGGTGGATCTGGAACAATAGGGTGTCTTAGATTATCGAAATGTACTCTGCGGGTTTGATTTTCGGAATTTTCTATAATGCAGGTGTTGTCTTCATTGATTTGGGTAATTTTGCTTGGTCCTATATAGCGGTTTTTTGATTTGTTCCTTTCGCTTTCCGGATTTTTCTCGAACACTTGGTCTCCGACTTTAAAAACATTTTGATTTGTTCGTTTCTGGTTTCGATTTGTTATTGTCCTGGTTTTATCATTTTGTAGTTTTTCTTTGACTTTCTCGTAGGTCAAGGATATTTTTTTTCGATGATCTTCCACGTACTGTCCGTAGTATTGGTGATCGTAGAATATATCATATGGATTCCTTGAAGCGGTATGCCCATATAAAAGTTCCAAAGGGGTGTATCCTGTTGCTGAATGGATCGAGTTGTTGTAGCCAATTACGGCGTACGCCATGAGTCTTGTCGGTGTATCTGTAGAATGTTCTTTCACGATTCGGTAATGTTCTGTTAGAGTCCCATGTAGTCTTTCAATTAATCCGTTGGATTGAGGATGTTGTGGTGTGGTAAAATGTACATTAACCTTGTGCAATTTTAAAAGTGATGAAACAGTTTCGTTTTCGAACTCTGTTCCGGAGTCGAACGTTATAGATTCTGGTACTCCAAAGTTTCGAAAATATTCCAACAGTTTATCTGCTATTTCTATAGCGTTCTTGCTTTGGACAGGGTACGCTTGACCAAACTTAGAGAATTCATCCACTATGGTGAAAAATGTTTGACCTTCGATTGTGAATAGATCGGAGTTCAATTTCTCGAAAGGTTTTGTTGCGGTTTCCGTAATTCTGAGAGGTATTATTGGTCGATGTCTTTCGTATTTGGTTTTCTTGCATACCAAACAAGAATTGATGAAATTTTCAATTGATTTTTTCATGTTAGGCCAAAAATATTTTCTATTAATATTTTTGTAAGTTTCATTTATACCGCGATGGTTAGTTTTTCCTTCATGGTAATTTTTGATCAATTCTTCTTGCTCCGCAGGGTCTTCTATGGTGATCGTCCTATTCATGCAACTTATCAAAATTGGGTGGTCTTTATTGAATGTTATACAGAACGTCTTACAAAAATCTCTGTACATTTTCTCCTTGTCGAAATAACAGAAGTATTTTTTCCGTGGTTCACAGTATTGAATCAGAAAAGTTTTGATTTCATCTTCGTTGTTGTCTTGTGATATTTGGGCATGGATAATGACTTGTTTTCCTCGTCGAATGATTTTGGGTTGCACAGGGTTGTTGAAAACTGTGGTGATGATAAACTGTTTTTCCTTTTTATCGATTGCATCTTGAATGATCGATATGCTGTCTGGTGGGTCTGAATCTTGTCTGGAGTTCACAGTGATTTCTGTATTTTCTGGTGTGGGTTCTGGTGGTACTGGATTTGTAAATTCAATTTCTTCTGAGAGTTCAGGTGGTGAATCAGGTAACTGATGAATTGTTTCTTGATTATCGAGATCCATTGGTACTGGAGTGTTCAGTTGGCTACGTTGTTCTAATTCCCTGCTCACTAATTCGTCGAGCAGTTGGTCTAGTTCGGAGTCTACTTCAACCTGTGTCGATGTGGCATCGATATCCATGGGATTAAGTTGTATTCTGGAAAGGGCATCGGCATTTGTGTTATATTTGCCCTTTTTGTATATCACATTATAGTCATACTCTTCAAGGCGTAGTCTCCATCTGGCTAATTTCATATTAGGTTCTTTTAGAGAGAAAAGCCATTGAAGTGGGCGATGGTCAGTGTAGATGGTGAACTTCCTTCCGTATAAATAAGGGCGAAAGGTCTTCGTAGCCCATATAATGGCCAATAGCTCTTTCTCAATCGTTGAATATTTCTGTTCGGTGTCATTTAGTGTTCTCGATGCGTATGCAACTGGTTTGTCTTCTCCAACTTTACCTTGTGACAATACGGCTCCGAGGGCAACGTTACTGGCATCCGTAGTTAATATGAATGGCCTTGAGAAATCAGGAAATTGTAATATTGGATCATTCAATAGAATTTTCTTGCAATTTTCGAAGCTTTCAATGAATTCTGATGAATGAATGACCTTGGCATTTTTCTTTAGGCATTTGGTCAATGGCTTCGTGAGTTTAGCGAAGTCTTTTATAAATCTTCGATAGTAGCCAAGTAAGCCCAGGAATCCCTTTATTTCTTTTTGTGTCTTTGGTATAGGAAAATGTTGGACGGCTTTCACTTTCTCCGGGTTTGGCTTGACCCCTTCTGGCGTGATGATATGCCCGAGATAGGCGACCTCTTTCCTCAGAAATTCACTTTTATCTAGTTGAATCTTGAAGTTTGATTGCCTCAATCTTTCGAAGACTTCTCTCAGACGCTCTAGATGTTCTTGTAAGGATGTTGAAAAAATTACAATGTCATCGAGATAAACCAAACACTTTTCATTCTGTATGCCTCGTAAGATGTTGTCCATTACGCGTTGAAACGTCGCTGGCGCATTCTTCAATCCGAATGGCATGCGTTGGTACTCATAGTGACCGTTTTCCGTACTGAAGGCCGTCTTCTCTATGTCACGTTCTTCCATTTGAACTTGGTGGAAGCCTGAAGCGAGATCAAGAGTGGTGAAATATTGGCTTCTCCCAAGTTTATCCAATATGTCCGTGATGTTAGGAAGCGGATATTTGTCATCCACCGTTTTCTGGTTGAGCTTCCTATAATCTATTACCAGTCTCCATTTCTTTTTTCCAGAAGCGTCCATTTTCTTGGGCACTACCCATATAGGTGAGCTCCAAGGTGACGTAGATGGTCGTATAATTCCTTGCTGTAGCATCGACTGAATTTGGGATCTGACTTCTTGTTGGTGCACTTGAGGGTATCTGTAAGATTTGGTAAATATTGGGGTATCATCTGTCAATTTTATGTTGTGTTTGATTTGGTTATTGAAGGTGAGAGGTACTTGTTCGCAGTGAAATATGTCCTTATATTCGAAGCAGAGTTGTTGAATCGCTAGTTTTTCTTCATGATTCATGTGTTCTAATCGTAAGTTCTTCAAGTTTTCGTTTTGAAGGTTCTCATAGCCATTTTCACTTAGTGGTATTTCTGGTTCGTCGAAATTATTGATCTCGAAGGCTTCTATCGGATCAATTTCGATAGGTTCGAATAGATCGAAAGAGAGTTTCTGATTTGTTGGATTGATTAATGTCGTAAAAGCCTTCTGATTTTTCACCAACACGTACGCTGCTGGCATCTCCAGTTCTTGGAATTTTCTGAATTGTATCACTCCTTCATTGACAGTTTTGTCGACAGGTATTTCCACGATGTGTTCTGTTCTTGGCAATAATTCAAGATGGAATATGGAATTTCTTGATTGCATTGTTCGCTTTGGGCTAGCTTGATCCTTGTCGAAATTGAGTGGGATGAATGCTTCCTTCGTGACCAGTGCGTTCTTGCTCAGATCAACAGTTGCTCCAATATTCCGGAGTAAATCTATTCCAATGAGTCCATCATATTTGGGGTTGAAGTCGAACATATAAAATTTCTGGAGAATATCTTGTCTCTTGAAAATTTTCGGTAATGGTATAGTGATACTATATTTGTGTGTAGAGATGTTGTGTGCAGACTGTATTTGAAAATGATCTTCTTCGATGTGGTGAGGGTAGAAAGTTTTTGCAACATTTGGGCTGATTAGTGTTTTTGTGGATCCTGTATCGATCATGAATTTCGTGTTAGTTTCTGGTATGATGATATATGGAAGTTTGGAAATTGTTGTTGCATTGATAATCACTATGTTGTTTGACTGTTCGACGGGGTAATCTGAAAATTTTGATCTTCATGTAATTCGTTTTCATATTGAGATGGTGCTGTTTCATTGGTATATTCTGGATAGTAGTTTTCTTCTACCTGATCAGCTGGATAATATTGATCGTACTGAAAATCTTGATATTCCGCCGATTGGTCTCCAACTTCTTGCCAAAATAGTTCTTCTGCTACGAAATTGGGTTTAGGTTTCGTCTGGGTATTTTTTGAAAAATTTCCCGAAGATGTGTCCATAGGGGTTGGTCTATAGAGTGGTCGATATTGATTGGACTGGAAAACATTCCTTTGAGGTGGTCGGAATTGTTGGCTGCCTTGAGGTTGGGTGGAATTCCAATTAGGTTGCCTTGAAGGTGGTCTCTGAAATGTTGCCTGGTTTGAAGGAGCGAATGGTCTTGATGGTCTAGGCACAAAATTTTGACGATTTTGTGAAAATCCTTGAATGGGTCTGAATGGTTGATTTCTTGTTTGAAAATTGCTGAAATTTGGTGGGGGTGTTCTAGGTTCTCTCCTCTGTTGCTGAATCAGATTGTTCGTTCTGTTTCTAGCGTATGAAATATTTTCTTCGCATAAAACTTGAGAAAGTGCAGTTTCAATATTTGCTGGTCCTCTTGAACGAATTATCGATCCAAGTGGTTCTTTCAGTCCGGTGAGGAAGGATTTCAATGTAAGGTTGTCGTATAAGGTGATCTTGACAGCTCTCACTTGTGCGACTTGTTCGTTGCATGCGAGGTTCGAAAGAAGTAGGCTTCTAACATTTTGACATCTGGATCCAAATTGTTGGGGTGATTCGTTCATTTCTTGTCTCAGAAGCATGAGATCTCTGAGTAGTGAATTTTCGTCGCGTTGATCAGCGAAGTTTCTATGAAGTAAATCTCGAAGTTCTTGCCATGACTTGACTTCTCTTGATCCTGTGATAGTTTTGGCTCTCCCTGTAAGCTTGTTCTTGATGCAGGTTACCAAAAATTTGTTGATGAATGCGGTTGGTTCTGCCGGTTGGGAGAATTGATTGACTATAAGGTCACATGCTTCGATGAAGTCAGCAAGTTCCGCAGGTTCGCCTTCGAATTTTGGAATGGCATCCAGGTAGCTAGTTTTAAATGCGGCCATTTCGTTGATTTCCTCTTCTGAATTATTTTCACTTGTGTTGTTTCCAAGAATTAAATTTGAAATGCGAGCGGTAAGTTGATCAATATCAGACATAAATATTTTGTAGAGATGGTGGGAGTAATGATAATAGGAAAATTAGGAAATGAGCAATCACTTACATTAAAATAAATATGATCCTCATTGATCCAAATGGGCAGGTAATCCTTTGCTTGGTACTGGTAGTCCAATAGTTTGGCACTGATAATCCAATAATTTGGCACTGATAATCCAATTATTTGGCACTGATAATCCAATTATTTGGCACTGATAATCCAATAATGTCTATAGTTCAATAAAAGTTCGATAGTTCTTATGTATAGTTGGAAATAACTCCGACGATTTTGTTCGAAATCTTCCGGTTCGTGAAGTAGCACTGGGTACGCGTCGATATTAGATCGCGAAGGGCCGGTGCTAATCCTTAAACGACTGCGCCAGTTAAGTTTGGGAGCCTCCGAACTTAATTTTTAAAAAACAAAAATTACTTTCAAAAACTCGAAAACTGAAAATTACGAGTTACAACGTTTATTCATTAGCAATGTTAAAGCCAAAGGTACAATTATAACTGAGAAAAATAGTAAAGAGCAATTATTTATAAGTTCATGATATCTCGAATAAAAATGCAGCTTCCAGCGGAATTTCGGTGTTCAGCGTGAGATCTCCGATGTAAATGCACTCTGGAGTACGGCCTTGGCTATCTGCATAGTACGGGGAATCGGTACATAACAAGCGTTACCAGGTCAAAGAAACCATCATTTTATTCCACCAAAATGTTTAAAGAATGTTCATTACTTTTTCAGATTTGCCCATTGACAAGTTTTTGTCAATGAAACAGAAGAATATCAATATCACAACTCTTTAATTTTCGAGAAGATTCACACAAATATTTCATGATTTATGACAATTTAATAATAATAATAATAATGTTTATTTGCATAATCATTCATGGGTACAATTTTTACATATCAGTTAATAACCGTCATTGCAAATAAACATGAACAGTTCACTGAAGTGTGTATAGCAGTTATCAGCTGCTATACCACTTTAATAATAATAATAATAATAATAATAATAATAATTGTCGTTTTTATTTCATCAAAATGGAACTTTTACAGAAACATAATATATAGTTTTTCATTATTAGAAGAAAAGGGCAGAGTTCAATCTATGAGAGTAGAGTACTCTCTAGGCTGATCTTCCACCCAACCCTAAGACATACCCTGCTACGTAATAAAGGTCTTTAGTATTCATGTATAGAACATTGACTAAATTATGAATGTGAGGATCGCTATCACCTATCCTATCCCTGAAATTATTTTATTGGTGACCGAAAAGATGATTTTTTAACTTGATTTTGTTAGTTTTTTTATGTCCAGCGGAAGGGAATTATATATTTTGCATATTTGAAAAGAAAATGGACGCTTGAAGTTATTCCATTCTGAATTTTGGTGGTGTTAAAGTACCTCTATAACTTATATTTAGATTATGGACATCTGTGCGGATTGTTAACTTGCGATAAAGATAACTTGGTTTTTTAGTTAATATAAGTTTATGAAATAGGCACGCAGCATGTAACAATCATTGTGAATTATCACAAAGACGACTAATATCATCGGAATTTGTCAACTACTACGTGTACCAATTTATGGCGGCACCCTGAAATTTTGGTTTCGAACTAGATCAGTCCATTTAATCTTCATATTTTGTCAAGAATTCATTAGGTTTCATCTTTTTCTCTATGTGAAAGTTGAATTGTTCGTTCTCGGGAAATATTGTTCACATTGGGAACGCTGCCCGCTACCACGGCCTTCGCCATATATTCAACAAGAGTCAACGTCCTGGCTCAGCAGTTGTTCCCGATGATAGCGTGAAGTTCAAATGACACGACGGCACATGCAAACTAGAAAATGCGCAAATTAATACCCAATCTAACCTTACCTGACACAATCATCTTCACATTCAAACTTCTTCCAAATTGTGAAAATTAAGGAAGAAAACGGGCACTATCAGTTTCACTTTTCTGTGCAGATTTTGATTAGATTTTTTGATATGCTATAAAAGTTGACTGTAGCAGACTTTATTTGTCGATAACTTTTGAATAACAAATAGTGGAATTCGCAGAGAAGTCATTATGACCTCGACGAAATACGTCAAATTGACGTCATGAAATGAGTCAGTATTTCACGGTCTCACTGTGGTCGAGGACCAATAGTGACTCAAATGCTGTGCTACCTGAAATATAGGACATAATCTGAACATATCCCGGAAATCCTTGACCGATATAAGTTTATAGATATCTTCTAGGAAGTTGAAATTTCTAAATACTAAAAAAAACTCAACAAAAAATCAGATGCTTATATTATCCAAAACCGAGGGGGACACCGCTGGGGAGTTTTGGTGTAGATGCCTTGGGTATTAGTGGCATTACCCGGGGTATTAGTGGCATAACTCAGGTATTAGTAGCATTACTCGGGTATCAGTCGGAAGTTAGGGGTATTACTCGAAAATTATTGGGCTGTACAGTTATCACTGGTGTATTAATCGGGTATTAGAGGAATTAGTTAGGAATTATTGGGCATTACTCGAGTATTACATTGGTGTTACAGGAATAATTCGAGTGAGAGAACAATTACTGCACAATAATAATCGGTGAGAGGCAAAAATAAGGAATCTGACATTCCGAAAATTGTGCAACGAAAAAAAAAGGTCATTTGACTAGTGAAGACTAGTATTACTCGGGAATTACTGGGTATTAGTGGCATTAATTACGATTTTTGGGAATTAGTGTACACAATATTCTCAGCGGTTTCCTCCTCGTCCGGAAGTGAATAATTATCCCATTGTTCACTGAGCTCCCGGAATATGTTTACTACCTAATTTCGGCACAACTCTGAAAACACCCGGAAACCCAATACAAATTTTATTCATGCCAAGAAATTGGAATAATCCGTCCTTCAACCGATTAACTGCATCCCAATGATGTACGAAACTTTGACCGTATCGTGCTGAAATTTCAGTGGGTCATTGTTGCCTGAAATTTGGGAAAGCTCGAACTACATGCGATGCGAACTGAAAATGGGAAATAGTGCACAAGCGGAACATAACCACATCGATTCAAGTCGTAGGCAATTCTCGTTCCCAAAATTACGCCCACAATTGATGCTTACGGAAAATATTAGGAAAACTATTTCAGTAGTATTTATTTTAGTTTACGTTTTTTAATGTACCTATATACCAGATAAAATATTATTTTTAACAAAAACTGTTTTAAAGGTACTAAATATGTTATCAAAGTAGATTTAACGAAAGAACAATCAACTTTGTTTAAGATAATCTGGGGATATACGAGATTGGCTTTTCTTCTGGAAAAAATTCAAGAAAATAAACTATAATCCTCACATACAGGATGTAATCTAACCTCTTACACTCTCGTGAAGGATGTATATTGCCATTTTATAGCGATTGGCAGGTGTAAAAAATTCGAAAAAAATATTGTGGGAATTTCAAATTTTGTTAGAAAATTCGGAGAATCTTGGAAACCGAAGTTACACAGTTTCTTCCATCCGGCTGTTCCGGTATTATTGCGGGTCTGCCCCAGTCAGCTATCATTCGGCGGACAGCGGTTCCCAAAATGTCGACGAATTTTCAAACACAATTTAAACTTTTCACAATGTTTTTGTTGTTTTTGATTCAGACGATTTTTCCAAATAGTGGAGCTAGGAAACTAATGGACAATTTTCCTCCGAATGCCAAAAATTATAAAAATTGTGGAGATGACTTCGAGTTTTTATTCTTTGTAAATTATAAAAATGTTATTGAAGAAAGGAATGATCTTCTGATTAATGATAAAATCGATACACAATTGCGGTCACTCGAGACTTGGGCAGTAACAAGTGAAAATTGTACTGCAACGTTATATTTTATGATATAATCTTGTTTACCAGAGGATTTACTGAGACTATGGCAGCGGTATACCAGTTTTTCTGCCAATGATTCTTTATCTGATTCGTCAGCAAAGTCTCAATCAACTACGAAAAACCACCTGAAAAACTCTGAAATCCGAAGTGGGGAATAAGATTTCTCGTGCAATCCTCACATGCGTGCGTTAATAATGTCTATATCCCACTTGTCACGTAAATACTTATTTTGTGTCTATATTTTTTCATTATAGTCCTCAGTACTCTAGTGAATCATTATAGTACTTAGTCCTATGAAGTATGTCATTTTGACACTAAAAATGAAATCCATAATAATGTCATTATGTTATTAACACGTCAGAATATTTTTGTAATTCAGTACAATTGGGTTTTGAGACGAGGATCGATTGTAGAACCACCAAACTTGGTATGATAGTTGTTGGAACCATGATAAACACGAAAAAAAATTGTTTATTGAAATTCCAGGGGTGGAATATATATATTTTTTTTCATACCGCTTCTGAAGACTCCTACCTTTTCATGCAAATATAATATGCGAGTATTTGAGTACCTAAAATGTGTCTTGTCGCACTTCACGATGTTTGCGGTTGATCCGAAAATCATGAATAATTTAGAAAATATGGAATTATTATACTAAAGCAGCAACCTATACCCTCTTTGGACTATATGCAACAATTTCAGAGTAGTGTGACAGGTCCCTCTTATACATGCCAAAAAGAAAACTTTGTTTTACTCCTGCCTCATTTTCATCTCACCCATAAAACCGGCATTATCTTTAGTAAATGTTGAAAATAATCGCTCATTTTTATCCAGCATGTATCTTTAATAACACTGCAAACCTCAAGCTTGAAACCACATACTTCATTTTTCATGTAGGATATGTATGAACGATTATTTTCAACATTTACTGAAGAAATTGCCGGGATTAGGAGTGAGTTGAAAACTGATGCAGGAGTAAAACCCAGTTTTTTCTTTGGCACGTATTAAGTGAGACTTGTCTCACTAGTCTAAAATCGTTGCAGATGGTCTAAAGAAGGTACTGATTCCTGCTCCAGTATGATTATTTCATATCAACTAAAATATCCATGAACTTTAAAAATGGCCGTTTTATAAGTGTGTTGATTAATACCTCAATTGCATCGTCTTTACGATAACAAAATTTCAGTCAAAAATATTTATATAAAACAAAATAGCAGTATATAACGTTAGAGTTCTGCTATGAGGAACCTTTATTAGGTGTTATTATTCAGTTTGCTATGTTATTTGTCTGCTGGTACAGAGAACTTTTTAAGAAAGGTACCTTAAAAGATCTGATGACTTTAGTGGAACTAGTTGGTTTTGAAATGATCCTCATAGCAGAGCTACAACATTATGTGACGCCATTTCGTTTTCTAGAATATTTTTGTCTGATAGTCCATTGTGGTATAGAAAATTTAGAGACGATTCAAATGAGGTATCACTCGACGCCAATGCTATTTCAATAAATCTTTCAACATGGCGGCCTGACACCATTTTGAAAAGTAGATATTTTCTTGTTGTCAAAAAGTAGTGTATAAAATTTCAAATGTAAATTCCCATCCGTTCAGAAGTTAACAGGGATGGGGTTACTCAATGAAAGTTCTAATATTATGTACCGCCATTTTGTTTGGGTTAATATTTTCGTTCTAAATTTTGGTGTCATATAGAAAATATTAAGACGTTTCGATCACTAGACCCAACATGCCATTAAAAAAATCTTTCAAGATGGCGCCCGAATTCATTTTTAATCATAGATAATTTTTTTTGTTCTCAAAAAGTAGCTTATGAACGACCATTCCACCAAAACAAATTCCAAAGAAAAATTCCAATTCGTTCAAAAGATACTAGGAGAGGAGGGGAGTTTTGACTAGAACTGTGGACTGGGAGAGAACATAACCTACGGTGAAGATTAGTAGCAGCAGAGACTTCACTAGGCTGGTCATTGATTGGCAATATTCTTCCCCACAGACTTAATACAGAAGTTGCGACATATATTTTTTCCTTCACAAGACGAGTTTTCTTTGAATTTATGGAAGTTAAATATCTTAGGCATACAGTGCGGCTTTTAATAGTCCCCCGTTAACTTTTGAACGATTCAACGATTTTGAAATAAAAAAAATGGTGATTGTTTGACATGGGGGCGAATTTTTAAATGGCATGGGGGTCAAGTGTCACATCATTGAAAAAGAAATTCCAATCTATTTCATCTAAATTTTTTTGAAATTTGACTATTTTTTTTCGCAATTCAAAATCGATATATCAAATTTAAATGGTGCTCATATACTCGATAAATTTGAACGGTTTGATGTGGAACAATGAAACTAAAAATTCTTTGAAGGGTATTACCGATAATACTTTCTGAGAGAAAAAACATTGCAATAACTCGACAGATGGCGCTGGGGGCACATTAACACAAAAATTTCGAAAGGCATAAAAATCTAAATTGGGAAAAAATTATGAACAAAATTCAAAAATATTTAGATAGTTGTAAAGAGAATTGAATTCTCTTTTCAACGATGTGACACGTGACCCCCATTCCATTCAAAAATTTTGAGTTGATAAGCCCTCCGCGCCCCCTGTCGAGCAATCACCATAGTTTTATTTCATAAAGTAGTATTAGTGAAACCATTGAAATCGTTTTTTTTATGTGTCTACGTCAAATCGTTCAAAGAAAAACAGGGGGGGTACTATTAAGAGCCGCACTGTTGGAAGAAAATCGCGAAGTGTATGGGATACTCGTATTATTTACAATTTAATTATTATTCTATCATCCATTATACACCTCGAATATATTAACGACCGAATTTCGGCACAACTCAGGAAACACCCGGAAACCCAATATAAATTTTATTCATGCCACGAAATTGGAATAATCCGCCATTCAACCAACTATCTGCCATCATCCCGATGATGTGTGAAACTTTGACCGGACCGTGCTGAAATTTCAGTCGGTCGTTGTTGCCTGAAATTTGGGAAAGTTCGAGCCCCAGGCGACGCAAACTGAAAACGGGAAATAGTGCACAAAGCGGAACATAATCACATCGATTCAAGTCGTAGGCAATTCCCGTTCCCAAAAATACGCTCAAATGGGCCAGATAACAGAAGCACATACGTGCCGTCATGCAATTCAGCGAGTTAAATTAGTATTCGGTTCATGCATGAACTTGTGATAGAGCTTACGGAAAATACTAGGGAAACTATTTCAGAGATATCTATCGCTCAATTTCATATGCGAAATATTAACATGATATGAATGTTGAAGGCCGCTTAAAGTGTTTTTTATGATAAACGCTATTTCTCAATAGGAAGCATACAAGAAATATATGATGAGAAAAAACATCATCGCACATCAGGAAATGAGTAAAATTATTATATTGGGAAATAAGTTTGAAAATGAATAAAATTAACGTTAATAGTAATTTATGTATCAAGTGAGTAAAGTAATACTTTTTTTTACGAGTGGGAAATGTTGACGCACGACGTCGTAGGCGGAGTGCGGCGATTCCTACAAAAAAAAAACACTTTACTCACGAGTTTCATACAGTATTTTTTTTACAACTGTCAAAAAAAATAACCAATTTATATTTTTTTGCAAATATGAAATGAATTTGGCATATTTTTATTGATTCATTATTCGAACAAAGTTCGAACAGTATGCCGGAGAGTTGAGTTTCAAACAAATGAAACGATTAATTTCGACAGAGTCGCAAAATGGAAAATTTAAAGTGAATATTAAAATAACATATTCATCGAGGTCAATATTTAAAATAAATAAACAATCCTCGTGAAGCAACGAATGCCTTTTTCTTTCTTTGAATATGTCAAGGAAATCTCATATTTGCACTATCCACGATTTTCTCCGTTCAATCTGCATCACTTTTCATTTCCACTTAAATTAAATATTTCAATATCAAGAATTCGTTATCTGGATAGATGCCCAATTTCATAAATTTCATTAATTATTGTTGTCAACTAGTTTCTGACGGCCAAACAGCCATAGCTACCTTGGGTTACCTAGTGTAGATTAGGTCCAATAGTTCCTTAGAGGTATATGCTATTATTTTGACAATATATTTCCTTGCTCAACAACCAATCAGTGGATTTCAAATTTTGAAATTCAGCCAACAGAATCGGAACTACAGTGAAAATATAGCTTGTCGCTGTATTTTCACGGTGATAAACCTGCTTAGTTTTGGTTTTACTATCTGTCAAGTGAAAATAATGATTTAAATTAGAAACGTCAAATTTATGTGTTTTGACTAGTTATCTTTATTCATCAATATAAGCGATCGTTGGGGACAGATGCCCATTGGTATCATAGATGAGGCCGTGGAAAAGAGTATTCCGTTGAATACGGCTAGAAGTAAAGCATCAATTACCAGGTGACACGATTTTTCTTTATTTCAAATCGATATATTGTCGTCCTAAATATAATTCGTGGTATGATCAAAAACCTATAATTTTTTTGAATATCAATTCATTGGCAATCCCAATGCAAGAAAATACAACGAGTCCGCAGCTTTGGGATTGCAATTCCAAAAAATTATCGGTAATTATCATACCACTTATTATATTACCCCTGAATATGTTCGCCGCGATAGTAGATAGGAATTTTGAATACTTATTTAATAGTGAGAATGCTAAGAATATTATTGGTGAAACATTTGTATATCAGATATTTATAGGTTATTAGTTGCCAAAGATAATGAGAACTGGCTTTATGACAGGATTTCGTTATTATTCGGATCTGTCTATGTTGTTGCATGAAACTGTCGGTTGCCTAGCACTTTTTTTACGCTTTTCCGTTTAATAATGAAATCGTATGTTGATAGTGAAATATTGTAATACTTTACGCACACAAACCACACAAAAAAAGTGGACTTTCTTGACAGTTGTAGAAAAAAATAATTTTAGAAACAATCTTTTATTTCAAGTATTGAAATAAGAAGTAAAAAATAATAGAAACTGAAAACAAAAATTCTTTTAACATTTCCCTGAAAGCTCCATTATACTTATAAAAATATTTTGATTAAAAAAAAATCCATACCTACAAATATCATTTTTTACTTTTAAGTTTAATAGTTTATACAATAAAAGCTTATTTTTTAAAGGTTTTCAATATTTGCTTCATTTTGTACTTTTTAGCATTAGAATATGTGTGATCATCTGTCTGAATAATTGCGTTAGGTGTCCAAAGCTTGGTGCGATAATGGCATGTGTATGTTCGATATTCCGTTCCATCCAGCTTCTTGGCAAGCCTTCCATGGAAAACATACTGGTGCAAATTGACTACCGATGATTCTCTTTTTTTTTTCAAATGCCTTCAGAGAGTTAGGGAGATGATTTTTTTTTTAATAAATTTATTCATCGGGCTGATGTTTTTCAGAATTTTCAATAATTCTTTCAATTTCATTTTGGCAAGTTTTCGTACCTTTTTTCGGGGTGTTCAACCTCTCCAACGGACCGTTTTTTTGTTTTCGTAATTTTCTACGTCTGAATCATTGAGACATTCTTTCGGATTCCTAAGCGACAGAGAAACAGGGAGTTTTTTTTATGAAATCATACGGTGGTCCAATATACTTCAAATATTCATAGATTTTTTCGATTCCAAGTTCTTTTTCGAGTAGGAGAAAAAAGTTTCATGACAATCACTATTTTAATGAGTTTTTCCATTTTATCTCCAAAAAAGATTGGGATCCCACCGAGCGACTTTTTTCCAATCAGAAGGGGTCCAATCAACATTTTTTTATTGTAATTTTCTACGTCCGAGACAGAGAATTTTTCAGAATTCCTTAGCGTTTTCCATCTGGATTCAAGAGGGACAGAAGTCAATATTCTTTCAAACTATGTTATTCAATAATCCTTTGTTTTTTAGAATTTTACAGATTTTTTCGGGTTTATTTTACGAGATTTCGCATTTTTTCAGGAAATTTATTCGTTATATGGTCCATGCTCTAAACTACTTCAAGGGATTATTCCGATTTCATTTTCAATTCTTCCGAGTTTTCGCAATTGATTTTTGGAAAAGGGGATTCGAAGCACGACGAACATTATTATTTTCGCCGTAATTCTTAATAGATTTCAAAAACCATTTCCAAATTGTTTGCTGAATTATGACTTGTTCTTCATCTAGCCTTTGGGGGGCAGGATAATCTGTGCTCACCACATCAAGAGAACTCATTATTTCGCATTAATTACTCTAGAATAAATTTAACGTCTGTACCGGTTCAACTGAAAACTTTGCCAATTTCGGAAATGCTTTGTAGTTTCTAGTCTTAAACCATTCTCTATTATCATTTTGCCATGGTGTAATTATTCACCTATGGGTAACACTGAACACTTTTTTCCCTAGGACGAGTAATCATGCTCATCCCGCCAAATGAATTGATTATGTTGTGTCAATTAGTTTAGCCTGGAATCCGTACCGGTTCAACTCCACCAATTTCCAAAATGCATTTTAATTTTATAGGCTTGATTGTGCCTTCACCGTTATCAATATGTTATCGTGTAATTATTTACTGATCAGCAACACTAACATTGTTATTATGGGTCGTATCTAACCAAGCACCAAAGTTATATTGACATGATTTCCAAATATTTATGCCACCAAAATTTATAGTTGACCACCAAAATTGAATTGCCAAATTATTTATTTTTGAAACCCAAAGTATTTAATTTTTTAAGTTTATTTATATATTTCAGCAGTAACTCATTATTTTGACACCAAAGTATACCTAGCTGGCTAGCCTAGCTTGCATGTTGAAAATGCAGTAGAGATTATTTAATGTTTTTGGTATTATGTATTTATGCCAACATTTTAACATTTCAGGTGCTCAGAAATTCTATTTCTAGTTGAGGTTTTTAGGTGCGTAAATTTGGTAAACATTTATTTAATTCGGTAAACATTTATTTGGCTTCCATTAAGATTTTATTATGTTCATTAAATTTTTGGACAGACATCGCTAGGGATGTATGGTTTAATTGGTTATACATTATCATTGTTCCCTTACCTATCAGCAACACTGACAATTTTTTAATGAAGACAATACGCATCATCACGTCCAGAAAATTGCTTTTTTATCTCCATTACTCTAGAATAATAGCTATTAATGTAACGAGATTATTATGCGATTTATAATAATCGAGGATGTTGCCAGGTGACAAGGCGGTCTGCGCCGAGTCGCCTGTGCAACCTCCGAGATTCATTTCAATTGCATAGTAATCTAGTTACATCAAAAGCTTTATCGTATCATTAACATTGACAACGATGATTTGAAAATGAAAACAACTTTGGTTATGTCACGTTATTGTCATTTGAGCGTGCCATTATAAAGTAACTAAAGTATTATTATTGTAACTAATGTAATTATGTGTTGTTATGATATTACGATGTTAATAATATGTTATAAAGATTTCACTTAAAGGAAGCTTAATATCCAATGATACGATGACGATTTAAATACCCGTATTGGTTCGACTGGCAACTT
Organism: Chrysolina haemoptera; assembly: GCA_958298965.1. Lineage (NCBI taxonomy): Eukaryota > Metazoa > Arthropoda > Insecta > Coleoptera > Chrysomelidae > Chrysolina > Chrysolina haemoptera. The sequence goes on along the minus strand of OY282591.1, from coordinate 21,372,847 downwards.
CGCCAGTTCCTTAAATTTATGGTATATAATAGACTTGATTGTGCATCCACCATAATTACTGTGTTACCATGCAATCATTCTCCGATTGGAAATAGCGATCATGTCCTATTGAGAGACTAGTAATCTATGCTAACCACATGAAGAGAATTATTGCACCTTCATGAATGAATTAAACATCCGTTGTTACCCTGGAAACTTCGCCCTATTTTTGAAATGCCTTGTTACTTCATAGTCTTGATTGTGTATTCACCATTATAACCCTCTAATTCACCACCCAACGATGGGCAACACTAATAATTTTTTCATCAGGAAGAGTGATCCATGCTCATCTCGTCAAGAGAATTGTGTCATCATACCTACAAGTCAAGGAAAAATCCCGTACAGGGTAAACAAGGTTGGAAAGGGTAGAGAAAAGCATAACTGATGAAGGAACAAAAATTTAACATCAGAATGCATGCAGTCAAGGAGGGGTGGGGGATGAAAGGGGGTGAAATCGTTTTTTTACGATTTACAGCCTAAATACGTAATTTATCAAAAAAAGATAAATGTAAAAGTTGTAGATAATTAAAAAATCTACAACTATGAATTCAACAAACTTTTCACAAAACCTCAAAATGGCCGAGTAAAATACAGAAAACCTATTTTCGTTTTTACTTCTTCTTTTCTTTTAAATTATTTTACGTTAACAGAAATTGGTAGGATTGTAGGATTTTTCATGCCAAGCCAGAAGATATTTTATTTTTGTCAAAAAGTTCAGTGATTTTTAAGAAATTAGTGATTTTCGCGAAAAACTCGTTTTTTTCAAGTCTCTGAAGATTGTAGTATTTTTCATGCCAAGCCAGAAGATATTTTATTTTTTGTCAAAAAGTTCAGTGATTTTTGAGAAATTAGTGAATTTCGCGAAAAACTCGTTTTTTTTCAAGTCCATGAAGAAGCTTTTTTTTCATTGTAGAGAGCTCTGTGGGTCGCATTTTTTTTTGAAAAGACTTCAATTTTCATATAAAAGAAAAAATATACTACCTCAACGGAAAAAAATTGTGGAAATTGCAAAAAACTGAAAAATCGAATCCTGCTAATATCGACGTTCTCACTATAGTTACAAATTTCTAATTATTTCTTGACATACGGCTCAGAAATTCACCACGAATATTATTCATAATATTATTCATGAAAATTCAAGACTATTGAAGACTTTCTATTTATATAGCGGAATTCGATTTTTCAGTTTTTCTGAATTTCTACAAATTTTTTCCATTGAGGTATTATATTTTTTCTTCTATATAGAAATTGAATTAGCCTTTTCGAAAAAATGCGTCCCCACAGAACTTTCTGCTGAACGTGCAACAAGGTATTCGCAGTACACCGCTTGACCTGGTGACTTCGGTATAAATATGATGGGATCGAATTTTATCGAAAAAAATAAAGATTCTAATTTCGTAACAACTAAGTGAAAGCAAATTTTTGTGCTTGTGACAATATGATTGCATGAAAATATCGATAGATCATTGGTCAAAATCGGTTCGTACTCCCATCATCTGCTTTGGAAAGTATTCGAACCAGAAATAATCATTATATTCAGGTAACGCTATATATTGTTCGTTATTTTGAAATAATCTAAGATACCTCCTGCGGGATGAGGGGGATCGAAACTGTTTTAGGAAGGCCAAGATTTAGGAGAAATTATAAGTAACGTCATGAGGATTGAAACTCTCTCCTCTCTGAAACGAAACAAGGAATATCGTCAAAATAAAACTCATTCCATTAACGAATAGGTAATTTGTGTTTGTTGTGTTGAAGGCGGAAGCTGAAACACTAATAATCCTGAGGGATTTTTGAATGCTGGAGAGAAACAAAGGAAACCCTGTCGCAAAGTGAGCAAACAAGTCTATAAAAAATTGAATTTGAGTGGAAAGAACAAAGGAAAATGGAAAATAAAGTGGTTCAGTGCCAGGGCTGCCTTGAAAACAAAAACAGCGGCGCGAAAGTAACAAACGTTTCACCAAAAATCCATAAGAGAATACGCAGAAAATTCTCGCTATATGATTGATAAAAGGAAAAGTAGCATGTTTCTTTAGATTCCAAGTAAGTAAGTTATAATAACGACCAACGAGGCGAAATGGGTGACTTATTCAATGTTCATTCGAAGAGTTCAATATTTATAGGGTGATACGGATAACTGGATGGAATTTCGGGAATACTGTTGATGGTGAAGAATCAAAAATGATATAATGGAGATAATCAAAGGAAACAAATTTGGAGGGTAGTAAGTCTCATTGACTTGCAAATCTCGATATAGCACTATGTAATTGAAATTCACTGAGCAGTGCACTTGTTTGTATTAGAACTAACGACGCGATAATAGATACCGAGTGTCCTAGAGTTTAGACTAGCAGATATTACAGTTTTCTAGAGAAATTTTTTTCTTCGGAAAATATGTGTCATGGTCATGAGTCCATAAGCTCTTTCATGTAGCATAATAAGATCCACCCTCCGGCAAACAACACCCAAAAAACCACTTCTAATTTTGGTTTTTGAATATCAGCTCAATGTTTTTTTGTTCAACTTATATTTCTTTTCAATTCTCACTCATTGATATATCATGCTTTGTGGTTGTGGAGACAGTTATTCGGGAAAATTAAATACGTTACTGGGTTGTAGTTGTAGTAATCGTGATGAGGCCGCTGCCGCTACCGCTGCCAGGAAAGTAGGCCTACATTAGCCCTTATTGTCATCCTTTGCTCTCGATATAACTACATTGCCTCTCCTGGTCTTCCTATAGGAACCTTCGTGGCTTTCTGATGAAGGTGAGTATGTCTGTCCTCTCTGATTCGACTAGTTCCTATTATTGTTGTTAGAGTTTTCTAATTCCAAAAATTTCGAATCCTAACTCTGACACGCCTTACACTCACCAAAGAGACGAAGTTACTTCTTTTTCGCAGTTACGGTAAGTGGGGCGGTATTTTATGCCAATATTAGTGATAGATGCCTACCTGATTTGTTATGATAAGATGCTAGAGCCGTCCACAAACTCTTTTAACTGCCTGCAGCCGGTGGCACTCCTCCAAAGTTATTTCAGTTTCCCTATGGCCAAATCAATGAAAACATCTGACTTCTTGCAATGCCTAGTACTAGCTGTGGTCCCCAAAATGACGCAATGGGACTAGTTTTAGCAAGTTTTGCTGCCACCTCGTTTCTTGGCATCCATCTGCGACCAGGATCCCAAACCAACTCAACTTCCTCCGTTTCAAATGATTTCTCTAGGGCATGTCCGCATTCCTGTACAAGGTCTGTGCTTAGTTTAGGGTAACAGCTGGCTCTGAGCACTGCCTGACTATCCAAACACATGTAAATTCCCTGTTCGGGCCCTTCTTCTACCTCGTGCCTCGTACAATAGCATACACTTCAGTTTGGAAAACTGTTGTATATCTTCTGAAAGCGTTACTTTCTCGTACTTAGGAAGATGCTTGCGGCCGAAGCCTGTTTGTCGGTCAGACTCAAATCGTCCATAATAGTGAGAATATTTTATTCTTATTCCATCGCAGTCTATCTTGTGTGCTTTCCACTTCACACCTCTCCGGCTCCGCCCACTTTACTATTTTCGCATGACCCATCACTTCTCCTTCATACACCCAGACCTCGTTGAATGTACTGCCATCTCTGGATACCAACGGAAAAGGGCGGTAGCCTCAACAGTACATCCAAGACTGCGGTGGGTTTGTTCTCATTGCACCCGTTTTATTACCAAACAGGCTAATAATACAAGCGCTGTAGCTCGAATTAGCTCGACAAGCTGAGGTTGCACAAAGATTCAGTAGGTTAAATGGCATGAATTCTCGCAAGCTTAGAGTAGGGGGCGCTGCTGCCAGTGGAGGTCCTGTTGGTATTGTTGTTGGTGCTTATAGAAATTTGGGAACGTAAAGTTTTCATTTATAATCATGCCTGAAAATAATTTTGTTTCAGAGTAGATTTAGAGATGAAACAAAATACCTAAACTATTATTATTGATGAGAGTTTATTTGCTTCAAGCGAAGCCATTACTAAATGGAGGAGCTATACCAACTAGAAATCAGTAAAGTGGAGAACCTTCATCACTTTCATTGAAGAGAACAGAGGAAATATAAACATACGGACAAGGTAACCTAGAAACCAATGTTTCAACGTCGATTCCAGTAACTAACCTTCGAATCAACGGCTCTTTGTGGCCGAATGTTTTTGCTTTTTTCTTTTTCGATTCCAATATGGAGCTTCTGACACTCAGATGACCGTATTTTTCCATTTTAGCGAATAATTTAAGTGATATGCTAGTATTTACTTGATACTCAGGATCTCCACTTACGATAGCGCCTCTGGTGGGAGTGAAATCGTCCATGCCTACCATTGGAGAAAATCGGATATAACATTCATTTCCAGTTCATATTGGGCCTGAATAAATCAAGCTATTCTGTACCCGGAGTCTGTGCTACCAAGGAATGCTGCTTGTTTTTGAGTTTTGGACGTTATCGTCCATTGGGTGGGCCAGAAACACTCTAATGTTGTCCAACTTATCGTTGCATTTATAAGTGGTAAATAAACCGTGAAACGTGTCATTTTTTCAGGTGGTCATTCAAGATCAATGGAGGATAATATTCAATTCTTCCTAGCAATTGTGTCCTCTTGGAGGAACATTGTACAGATTGATGTCAGATGTAATTTAATGTCTTCTACCAGAAGAAATTTTTATCGTATTAACTTTTATTTTGAACAAAAACTTGTTTGCATTGATAATTGACGAAAGTAAATAACACAATAAAATCACGACACCAAAGGTGGAGTGATTTAATCTAACGTTTGAGTGGACCAAAATTAAAGTTTATCCGATGAAAACAAAACATTAAGTGGTATTTATAGAGATAATTTAACGACTTAAATAAATGAATCATTCAACAAAAGTACACAGAACATAATTCATAAAATTGAATAAATAATATATGAGGTAAATAAAAGTTTATACACTTGCAAACACTTACGCTCCTATTTCTCCGATATCAAACCCCCAAAACTGACATTACCTATCCAAACAAAATTTATTTAAAGAATGGTGGTGTCTGATTGGTCTATTTCAAGTGCAATGTCTCGTGAAAACTTCAATTCATATATTCTAAGGGTTGCTGAAAGAAGACTTCATGAAAATCGATAATGAATAATGACTCAATTTTTATACCAACTTCTGGTGTCAGATACAAACTATTGTCACCGTTAGATGGCACAAAAAGGATTGCCTGCGAGATGTGTGGAGAAAAAAAGTATAGCGGGCGTTATTTTTGCATACATTTATCAAAGTCAGCGCGAAATGTATAAGAAGTGAGTATTTATAAATGTTTATGCTGAACACTCTGATAAAATGAAAGTGTATGTCATAAATCTTACAGTCATTCAACTAGCTAATCGATGAAGAATGATGAGATGACCGTGCAGAACTTATTGTAGCGGGCATCGTGCCCCGTCATGAACAAAATTTATGTAGCTTCAGTCTTTCCGCGAAAAGGAAATATGCCTCTGGGTTCATAGACGGTTCTGCAATCGTAGCATGATCGGGAATTACCTGAAGACTGGGTTCGTTTCACGATTTTTTTATTATTCTTAAACAAGTCTTATAGTACTACGTTTGAATATTTTTTTCCGGTTCGATATATTAAAAAAAAAATCAAAAATCAAATACTTATATACTCACTTGTCAAGTAAGTTGGGTTCCTTCTCACTTCTACTAATGGGTTTGTATGTTCCTCTCTCTCTCTTTCACCATCGTCATGCTCAGTCGAAATGGACTGCACCCCATTAACTCTTCTCAGATAAATAACAGAATGATGTAGGAATGTAGGCTTTCACGACAGGCGTCACTTTTTTGGTTGGTTGAAAATGGCGGCTTCAAGATGGCTGACAAATTGTTTGATTTTGGTTCGATTCGATTCAAACTTTTTCATGTGGTGGTGGATATTGACAATTTTTTCGATAATTTATAAATTCGAAACTGCTGCTTCAAGATGGCAGATGATTCTTGTGACTATGATGGTTCGATTGCATTTGAATTTGTATGTGGGGTTTCTGAGGTCGAAGATTATATATAAACTTTGTGTCTGAACTCATGAATCCAAGGGCTCTAAGAAAGTTACCCTGATGTGTTGAATAACTATTAGTGGAAAAACTTTAAAAACACCCCCCACCAACTGGGAAGAACTTTCAACTCATGGCTGTATGCGGAATAACAGATTCTGGATTACTTTGTCGAGGAGCTAACGCTCATTTCAATAACGGAGAATTGTCAGACCTGAATAATCATAGACCTATAACATGTTTCAATGCGTATCATAAGGATGGTGTATGAACTGATATGAACTGAGCAATGTAGGTCAAGCAAGGAGGTTACTGGCTGCAAGGAGGGTCTGGTCATCGACAGACGTATTATGTGCATTATAAGCATGAACTCTTGGTGCTCTAGGTCAATTACCACAAGGCGTTCAATATAACATTGTGTGAGGTCATCATGAACTTTCATCAGCACCCGATCAATCAGTAAGATGTATTGGACAACTGAGGCCGGTCTGAAGGACTCACTTCACAAAAAAACTCCAAACAGAGCAGGTAATCTTCAGAAGGGGCGTATTTCACAGAGCTTTCCTCAACCACTTTTTTTTCGCATCGCCCTTTTGCAATTGTCTGTTGCACTCAGATAATCCTGTGGTTACAGTTGTGGAACACCCAGGAACTGAAGGAGTGAGGCAATCCAATTATTTTTCCATAGGTGACTCAAACTATATGCATCAAAAAAAGGTGGTGAAAAAGTGAACGCATGCTATCAAAAAAATGCCACAGTTTTTCCCAAAAGAGTACGGAACGGGTAGACGCATCGTACTTCAACTTTTGTTGAAAAAATTTGTTAAAATTGTTAAAATTGTTTTTTTCCGTTAACCAGTTGTCGTCCCCTTACGAACGGCAGCCCTCAAAAGTCGAAACTTGTGCGAACCAAGGATTAACGAGGTCTTACCTTTTAACGTGCGATTCCTAGCATTTTCTCGGGCCATCAGATAAAAATCTGAAGTCGCTGAGGATTCGAACCTAGCCGACCAGCAGTCAATAGTTTGGAACGCTTCAGTCTCAACCACTGAGCTACTTGATGCCAGAGAAAATAGTACTCACGTTGGAATCTAGGAATGAATTGAACACTTCCAGACGGTGGTGGAATTGTTAATCTGGTACTTTATCAAATGTCAACCAAATATGACGATTCATTAAAATTTTCTGCCTGCCTACCTACAAAGTTGAGCGAATGAACTCATTACCACCTATACTTTGTCTACGCTCTGTCGATGTTCAATAATTCCTATGATAGCTCATGGTTCCAGTCAGTGGTTCCAAGCATAGAATATCTGTGCACATGATTTGTTCAGTACGTTATTCACTGGGACATCATTTCGACGTATTTTCGTAAATCGATCGTTCAAAAGGCATCAATACTAACTCATGTAACAATCTCGAATAAATTTGTACTCAAGATACCATTGTGTTCACGTACATGGACAGGTTAGCAATATTATTCAATGAAGTTTCATGTTAAGTTGCCTATAGTTCCACAAAAATCAGTTATTTCTGCAATTTCTCATTGGGAGTCGTACTAAAACCTCTGTGTTTCAGTGCCACGTTTGATGAAGGAGCTGAAAAACTTATTCTAACTGTGCACGTTTTCAAATCCAGGCATGGCGCTTTCTAACGTATATAAAATTTAATCATTATGGTCCAAATCTTACCTCTTTTTGATGAGGTGAGCATCGTAGTTCACTCTATATATACATATATATATATATATAAACATGTACAATCTCGAGATATAGGTAAGTCACCCTCAATATATTTTATGCAAATTTAGGGATTTTTTTATAAGACAACTAGCTTCTCTCCGCGGCTACACCATGACTTCAAAATGAGTTCAACAATAGCATTAACAAAAATACATTTAGAGGGTTAGTAGGCGAATCAAAAATACACATCAATAGAAACGATGACAGGACATCACATGAGTCTTTCGGCGCCGATATTATTCTATGGATTTTGATCGAATAACAGACGAGTCAATCTAACCATTATTATTGGTTATACAGCAGAAAACAGGCAAGTGCGAACATAGACCCAACGTGGGCGAATTTACTCATGCCCATTAAAAAAAACGTACACGTCAGAATGTCATAAGATTTTGACATATTCAAACGTTTTCATTCGAATTACTTTTGCGTCATTAATTGTGAAATAGACATTCATTGCTCTCGAAATGGATATTTATAATGTGTCAGTAAAAGTTAATTTTGTTGAATGGTATTATGGAGGTGACTCAATTCGTGCAATAAGAAACCGATTTGTCAATGAATTTAACAAAAGACCTACTCCAACTATTTCGACAATTCATCGTATAACAAACAACTTTCAAATATTTGGTTGCGTTCTCCCTAGAAAACATCAAGTTACAGTTGATGGCGATGAAAGGGAAATGAAGGAAATAGTGGTGTTGGCAACATTCAACGAGGATCCCGATGAAACAGCTGAAGCTGTTGCGAATGAAGTGAACTTGAGTGACTTCAGTGAGACGAAGACAAATCATACAAAGTTAAGAAAACTCATACTCTTTATCCGAATGATTATGTCAAGCGGATGAAATTTTGTTAAAAGATGATGGAGATGGCAAATACTAATGAAAATTTCATTGAAAATATTGTTTTCGCGGATAAGTCAACCTTTACAAGGACGTCATAATCCTTCTCGTGTGCGATATTGGTCCAGAGAAAATTTACATCGGTTTTACGAATTACGAACTCAGTATACACAGAAGTTGAATATTTGGCGTGGTATGCTAGGTGGAAATATGATTGGCCCATTTGTCATAGAAGATGCATTGACTGGACCCAAATATCGCGATCTTCTGCAACTGCAAGTCGTGCCAGAAATAAGAAAATAGCAGGTCAAAATTTCCATAGGATTTGGTTTCAGCAAGATGTATGTTCAGCTTATAATAATTCTCAAGTGGTTCAACAATATTTAAGTACCACTTTTCCAAATCGGCTGATCACAGGAAGAGGAATAATCTTATGGCCATCTCGATCGCCCGATTTAGCCCCAAATGCTTTTTTCCTTTGGGGGCACGTGAAATCTCTAATTCATGGTTTTCAAGACGGTAGAGCTGATAACTTACAAAATCTGTTGAAGAACATTGAAATTTCTTTCAGAAGTAGGTATTACCCCAAATGTGCTTAGAATGGTCAGGAGTCGTTTTTATAATAATTAATGTTATTGTTTAGCACAGGAAGAGAATTTATTTGAACATCTACGTTAAAAGAATAGAATACACAGTTCACTATTTTTCATTTAATTACCTACGTTTGCTGTGTCATATTTATTTTGTTGAATAAAAATGTTTTTGTATTTTGCGTCATTATGAAACCCAAAGGCGTATCGAAACAGCCTCTATTTCTGAAAGAATTTTTTATTTTTTCGAGGAGGAACCTTCAGAACCTTCAGCATGTTGTGTGATTCATCTAATTTGTTTTTTTTTTGCAAAAATGTCCTTATGCATATGCGCATATGACGTCGCTTTGAGCATCGTATTCCAAACAACGCATGCCTAAAACAAAGTTACTGATACCATACGGTTCGAACAAATATTTAAATGATTTTCAATAATTGAAATAAGTGGAGCTCCCAGAAGTCCATTTCACCACGTCTTTTGTTTGATTCACGCCACGTTCCCAGCATTCAGAAGTCACTTCAATGTCAAAGCTAGAGCGGGCAAGAGTCAACTCCGCCTGGTTTCTACTGTATAATAATTTATCTCCTTCAAGTTTATGTCAGTTCGGCCTTGTACCCAGAGCTCCCCATTTCGATTTCGCGTTGGTATCATCACCCAAACAGCCACTCCATATATCTGTCCAACAATCCTTTGAGAGATATTGTTTTACCTTGTATTTGAACAAGGTTAATTTTAATCAGCTGCAGATTGTAGCTGAACAAATAGTTGGAGGATGAGTTCTATGAAGTTTATTTCGTCTACAATGAATTTCAATTAGAGTTAGATTGTTAGAGATTACATGATCTAAAAGTTATTAGAATAATTGGTAACTATTAGAATTTGTCACTATTTCTATTCGCTGATGAAATAGGATTTTTTGTGATTGATGATATGTACTTACTTTGTCGTCGGGATGAAGAAGATAAAAATACATGAACTTACCTGCAACAAAAATATTTACATGAGAACATGAAAAAATCAATGTGCATGGTTTCGAATGGCCTTTTGTTGTTATATTTTTTTTTATGATTGAAGTGATGGTAAATTCGCAATTTGTATTATTCAATAATTTAGCGTCAATTGAATGATTTATTCAATAATTTTCTATTATAAACTCTTACTTATAGTTATTATGCACATACGTAGAGAGTGAAAAATCGAATTCGCACCAAAGTCAAATCATTTTCAACAAACGTCGATATTTTAGTTCAAATAATAAATTGGTCAAAGTTTCGTTAGAGTCTTTTCACAATATCTATCAGATGTAGTTCAATGTCCAGCGTGGCTTGTGCCGTGGAAGTACTTGTTTTCTGTTAGATATTACAAATAAATCACATTTTTCGTAAGGACTTATTATTATAGGAATATGAGGGAGCCGCCTAAGGTGGATATGAGATACTAGTACTTTTTCTGCGGCTAGAACCATGAAAAAATGCCAAAAAAATATTTTGTTGCATATATGGCTGGGATTCTGTACCTGATAGTTGTTTTCAATAAAAAAAACTTTTCTAAATGACCTTTATTGTAACAATGCACCAATTTTTATCAAGAATACAATTTTCTGACAAATGAACTTAAAAAAAAATTTCTATATGATGCAGAAAGTCAGAAAGTCACTGTATATCATGAGAAAAAATATGACATCCATACACAGAAAAATTTGTACTTTATGAAGGTATCATCAAAATAGGGTATTTAAAAAAAATTATATAGACGTCATAACTCGAACAGTAATGACGTCAAAAGTATGAGTTTACCAAAAAATGAAGAAGAGAATTGACGAATCTGAGCTTTATTTCCCAATGTCTACATCCAGCTTTTAACGAATTTGTTTCAACTTTTTCAATGATTGCAATGTTTCCGAATTCCTACTCGTTCTCTATCTAGACTTCAGGGAGATAGGGGGTGAAAGTAAATTAATTGAAGGGCTGAAATTTTTCAGAATTTTGTAGAATTTATTCAAGTGACTTTGTTTTTCAATTTTCCACAATGTTCCTCGACCTGGAGGGGGAGGGGGCATTCTCTTTCTGAATTGTAGTGAAATTGTTTTAAATTACACTATTCAATTATCTCATGTTTTTCACTATATTTTATTATCATGACTTTTCGCAATTTTTTTCTCTAGGGAGGAATAGAGGGTGTTATTACTTCAAATTGAATTACTTATTCAATATTCTTACAAACTTTTTCGAATTTTTAAATCGCGAGTTTCCGCAATTTTGTCGATAAGGAGGGGGTGGAGAATGAGTTTTTTAAAAATTAAATTATTCGAAGGTTTCACAATTTGTTTCAAATAGAAGAGAGGTTCAAGTCCTCTGATCAATTTTTTTTTCTTTTAATTTTCAATATTCGAAACCGTCAGAATTTTTTTCGAATTCGTCCGTGTACTCTTTCTGGATTTTAGGGGAACAGTCCAGAAACCAGAATACACAAAGTATAAAAATACCTATTTTTGTCAGTTACTGCCATGTGACGAATTACTATTTGCTACAAATAGAATGATAGCTATTAGCTTGAAAATGGTCGTTTTCCGAAGAGAATTACAATTTGTCACCCATGCTAATTGACGTCACTTCAGTTTGATAAATGCTTTAGTTCTGATAACTCCGTATGAATATTGGAATAGAGTAATTTCCATTTAAATTGTGTTTCGCGAGGAGGAGACGTTGAAGATTAATTTGAATAGGACGGGAGCGGTTTCATCCAACTAAAAAAAAACGAGTAGGTAAATACATTAAAATGGAAGGGTAATAACGTTCCAGCAGTGGACAGGAAAGGCTTTTCAAGCAATTAATCTAGCGTGCAGGAATTAATTATGCCATAAACTGTGATTCAGTGAATTATTTTATGGTAATTGATTCGTTCAATGAACAGTAGTATGATTGCGGAATAATTTTATAGTAAGTAGGTATCCTTGTTATTCTACGATTTAAACTCAGCATTAATTCAATTGTGTTTGCTCTTATAATCAACTTCTAAGGATTCATGATAGATATGCTTGCTCTTTTCGCCCAAAATTTGTCTTTTTCATCATCCAGCTGCATTTTAGCGAGCAATTCATCGAAAGAATGAAATTTTTTTCCAATTTTCGGAAAGGAAAAATTTTCCTGGCTACCGGTATCATTGTTTTGGAACGGCAGTAGATTCTAAGAGATCACTATTTTATAAACGACCAACATGAGGAATGCCGTACAAGAATATTTTGTAGGAAATAAGGCACATTTTCCGCTGGAAAGTTATCATTTTTATTATTATACCGCCCAGAATCGAAGGAATGGTAATAGTAATTTTTTTTCATATAGCAGCATCGTTCTGAAAATAATTCACGATTGAGAATGTACGATAGGCTTGTAGTCTATTAGTGAATGTAGGTTTATGGTTTTTTAGTGTCAATTTTTTGCTTAGAAAGACATGTTGTTGAGGTATAATCAATCTTTCTGCCTGGTTGTACAGCATCTTTCAAATATTTTGAATGAGAATGGAAGTATTGTTACAGGTCTGATAACTATTTATGATACAAGTTCTTAAAGTAGGACTTTTTTGTAAGAGCATGAAGTGTGTTGAATGAGGCCCAGCCGAGTTCAACAAACACGCGAGTACAAAGAAGCCCTTTACCAAAGTGTATCATACAAAGTTTTTTCTTCAATTATTAATTCGCCAAATTGTAGCAATTCTTTCATTAATTTGAATATTTTATATTATGATTTGTCGTTGTATTATCAAATGATACCATCTAAGTCATATTTGAAGCAAAATTTTATTTTTCAAAAATGCATAAATGTATGAAAAGTTTGTAAAAATTCACTTTACGCACTATTGGCTATTTTACGCACAGGTGATTTTTTTACGTACTTGTGCATAAAAGTATCCCTCGATAGAGTGGATTGTATAAGGTAAAAATCCAAAGTTGATGTTTTTTTTCATTGGGAGTACTTGACGGAACGCCAAATTCCATAACCTGAAAATAGGTTATTAATAATCTAACCTTTTAACCAAATTTCCAAAACAATAGAAGTTTTGTCGGCAAGCACCGGACATAAAATAATTCTACAGCCCCATACAACTGCCAAATCACCTCTGCCCAACACCCAGCAAAGGTTTTCTACAAGAACATACCTACTTTGCAGTTCTTCCTGTAAGAAACTTGTTTTCTGCAAATAAATAACCACAATTGTTCATTAACTTTTTCAACAATTTTGCCAGGCTTGTACGGGAGGGGGTAGCAAATTTTGTGAAGTTTCATTGAGCATTAAAATACAATTTTTGTCAAAGTCTCTTCTGTTTTTTTAAGTTTTTCCTCATTTTTGCTGAAGTGATTGGCCTATTAATTATGTTCGGGATCTTGGATGAAGTATGTATGATATTGTATGACCTAAAGAAAAGGACCCCGCACGGTTCTTGTTGAAAATGGGTCCCAGTCGAATTGGCTGAAAATTCAGTATTATGTAGTTATGGTGTCCTGATTAAATATCTCCACGGGCACAACGAGATCTATTGGTCAGTTTTTGAAATGTAGGGTGTCAAATATGCAGAGGGGGTTGTTACTTACCTTTAGGAAATCAATAATGTGGCTATTATTTTGTTACAAAAAGTTAGGGAGCATAATTGCAATCTTAATATTGTCCACTCGAATTGTAATGAAACGTTCTAAGACTCCGTATACAAGGTTATTACATGTAATTCTAACAAAATTAGTCAAACGCAAAAGCTCGTAGACCTGCAAAATAAGTAAATATCATTGTTTAATTTTGTTATGGGTGTCATTTGATTGAATCAAAGCCAAATAAAAATATAGAATAGCTTTCTGAGATGTTCAAAGTTGTGATATCTCTCTCTGTATCAAAATAATATATTGTTGAAATTGGAATAAAAAATGTATTTCAGTTCTTAAAAAATCAAGATAATGCGCCTATTAAAATATTGAGTTGATGATGACTGCCAACACAAAGAAAAGTGCAATGAAATGTGCAGTTCCTTCTGATATCGTTCTTAAAATAACGTAAGAAGAAAATTAAATAAATTTTCAAAATTCCAAGATTCGAATGTTCGTAAAGTGTTATGAGTCACTCACATATTCTCAAAATCTTCGTAGTCCTCCACAATTCCGTACAAACCACTATTAAACTCGATAAATCATCCAGAAGTTTCAACGGTGAATAAAGTGCATTTGTGTTGGTATCCATTATATAAGTTGAATCGTTTACGAACAAACTTGTCACGGATTACCTCCCAATCGAACTTGTTAAAAGTCGTTCAAACTTCATCTTTCAAATTACCCGTCGTCAAGACGCGCCAATGAATACTTTAACTCTATCGTTAGCAATCTACACCGAGAAAGAAGAAATAATCTTGCCGGTACTGAGAATACAAATGTTCTTCTTTTGTACCCTAATTGAACATCTACATAATAGAAATGTTTTTAGTAAAAACACGTCGGAGAAAGTTTTAGCAGGGCACAATATTTATAAAGAAAGTACAGTCATTAGTTTGATGAGGACCGTAAGCTGATTACCGCAGTAGGGGTTCTTAATGCAACATTCTAAGGAACTTTTGTATTTTGACTGTCATTATATTGTTTGCTACGAAATGATGTAGCTCAGGATTTAGGATTTAATGATCCCCAATATATTTGCGAATACTTTCAAAAAAATCATGTAGTGATTGATTGAGTTTGTTGTAGATGTCACTATTATTTCTGGTTGTCAGTTCAAAAAATAATCCCTCTTAATCCAGTACGATTGGGTTTAGAGACAAGAATCTATTGTAGCAACACCAAATTTGGTATGCTTGTAGATGGAACTATGATAAACACGAAAAAAAAATTGTTTACCAAAATTCCAGGGGTGGAACATTTTTTTTTTGTTCAAAAATATATAAATAGATTTTTGCTGTAATCTTGGACAGTATATGATTTATCGGCAAAACAAGGTGGAAAACAATTCAATTTTCCACAAAAATTATTTCAAGTAATTCCTCATGAAATGCGCTCGTTTTCTCAGAAAACGTGATTGAACGCCGACATCAATTTCAGGTTCACTCTTCCCGCCGCTGAAAGTTCTGGCGGAGCCGAATATTTGATTGGTCATAAGTCTTCTAAAAAATGATCGGAGAAGGAAAAGAAAGAGTTCATATCGTTTCTGAAGACTCCTACTTTCTCATGCAAATATAATATGCGAGTATTTGAGTATCTAAAATGTGTTTTGTCGCACTTCACGGAGATGTTTTGCGGATGATCCGAAAATCATGAATAATTTAGTAAATATTGAATTATTATACTGAAGAAGCAACTCATACCCTCTTTGGACTATATGCAACAATTTTAAAGTAGTGTGACAGGTCCCACTTATGTACATACCAAAAAACAAACTTTGTTTTACTGTTGCCTCATTTTCAACTTACCCATAAAATCGGCATTCTATTCACAAAATGTTGAAAATAATCGCTTATTCATATCCTGCATATATATATATATATATATATATATACCTTAAGCTTGAAATCACATACTTACTTCATTCTTTATGTAGGATGTGTATGAGCGATTATTATCAACATTCACTGAAGAAATTGCCGGGATTATGGGTAAGTTGAAAACTGAGGTAGGAGTAAAACCCGTTTTTCTTTGGCATGTATAAGTGAGACTTGTCTCACTAGTCTGAAATCGTTGCATATGGTCCAAAGAGGTTACTCATTCCTGCTTCAGTATAATTATTTCATATCAACTGAAATATCCATGACTTTCGGATCCTCCGTATATGTCGTACTTATAGTAGGGCTAGGTGAAGTGGAACAAAACACATTTTGGGTACTCAGATACTTACATGTTATATTTGCATGAGGAAGTAGAAGTCTTCAGGAACGATATACACTATTTCTTTCAAATCTAATTTTTGGCCCTGCCTGAACTTGCAGTGGCGGGTTTGCGCGAGCATGAAACATGACGTCGGCGTTAAACCACGTTTTCTGAGAAAACGAGCGTATTTCATAAGGTATTACTGAAAATCATTCTTGTGGAGAATTGAATTATCTCGCAACCTATCGAAATCGTTTTTTGATAAATGTTATATTTTCTGAAATAACAACAAATTACATTTTTTTTTAATGAAAAATTGTTTAGGTTCCACCCCTGATTTTTTGGTAAACAATTTTTTTCTAATAATACATGATGTCGAGGTGTCTGTCATGTGCCGAGTTTCAGAGTGCTACAATTCATTCTTCACTTTTTGCTCGAGTTTGTCTGTCGTTACTGTATTATCTGAAAAATAATATCAGCTGTCGTTTGAAGTATCAGACAACCATGCATAGACTTATAATAGATATGTAGGATACGATGTTATCTCCCTATTTATTTCCACAAAAATATCGAATTTTCGACACCCTGTAGCCCGAAAACTGGTCATAAAATCGATATATAATTTGCACTATATATTTCGGATCTACATCATAGAAAAATTAGCCGAAAGTCAAACCATTTGCAACCATTTAATTCCTTCGATATAGGGTAATACCTGCTCCCTAAAAAAAATGCTTCATTATAATAGTCGTATACATGAACTTTGAACTGTATGGATTCGGGTTGAGGTAATAAAATCAAGACATAATAAAATAAATGTGCGAGGTTGTTTCTCCACCACAAACCATGTTGTTTTTATATGTATGAGAAATGTGAGACACCCATGAAATTATGTCTCTCTCAACAATTCATGGATGTTGGGGTTCTCTTGTTTCATGCGCTGAGGGACTGTTTATGTTAAGTGGCGACGCTTTTGGCAGGTAGCTTTTCACATTTATATTTGTTGACTCAAGGACTTTCCACCACATCGACGTGAATCCTAGGGAATACGAGATAACTCGGTGGCTCATTTGTGTATTCGTGTGAATCATCGGATGTTTGCTAGTTGTATTTTTCTTTAATTTATATCTTCACTTTCATTAACCTTTTTCACTGAGATGTTGAAACTATGCATTTTCATGGCTCTATTTATGCATATAAATTAACTTTTTCTTTACTTTTCCTTTTCTTCAAGAGATAACCAACTCATCTCTTAAGGAAAAACAAAATACAAATGACAGGGACAGTGAGATAACCTACGCAAACTAAACGAGAACATCTGTCAAAATTTAATGAAAATTATAATTATAAATAGACCGTCAGCTAGTGACAGATTTAGGTGCCCGATTTTCGCATACAAGCCTCGAATAGAGTTGAAAACTATATCGATTTGGAGTAAAATAAAGATATTTTTACGAGTGGCTCCTGGGGATAACATGCCGAGAATTCGATTTTTCAGAACAGTGCTTATTTGTTTCCCTCGTGTTCCTATTTACACATACATATGTCCGGAGTTGCTTCGTTTCTGAGATACAAAGGCGTTCGAAAAAAAAATCAATGCCCTGTATCTCAGAAAAGAAGCAACTCCGAACATATGTTCATAAAAACTTTTTTTCTCAAAACGACTTAACAAATCACCCTCTGTAGTTTAGTACCGTAAATAGAAACACGAGGGAAACAAAAAGCACTGTTCTGAAAACTCGAATTATCGGTATGTTATCCCCAGGAGCCACTCGTAAAAATATCTTCATTTTACTCCAAATCGATATACTTTTCAACCCTATTCGAGGCTTGTATGCGAAAATGGGGCACCTAAATCTGTCACTAGCTGACGGTCTAAAAGTACTTGTAAACCAGTATACATTTTTATATGATAAATCCGAGAAATCCTATAGGTACAAAGCCGAGAAGGAGAATAGTTGGAAAATAATAACAGATATTTCAAAGACGGTAAGTTTACAGTGTGAAAAGTTGCCAGGACTCCAAAATTGGATGTTAATAAACTATTTATTATAGCTGAAGAGTGCGAAAAACGCTGGCTCCTATTAAGAAATAGATTTTGTTCTCTACCAAACTGAGTAGATAAAAAACATCCTGATCGTCATTCTGGTATATTTAAATAACATTTCTTCATCCTCCCGGACCACGGCCGGCCATAAATTGTTGAAAAGTCACTTCTGTTTTTTGTTACGATTTATAGGTCTCACAGCATAACGTCGTGGATTCCTCTTTGTGATAAGGTGATGATAATAGGCCGTGGTGGCGATCATTATAAATAATATCGCTTGTTCAGTTTCCATCGCACAATTTAAAATAGAATTAATCTACCGGTTTGAAGATGAATTGATCTGACAAAGTTTTTACGTCGCCACTGGGATCCTAATTTCAGGTTATATTCATGTCAATAACATAATCGTATAAAGTAAATTAAGTAAGAAAATTCCTAATAGTTATTTATGCAACAAGTGCAATAAACAATTTTTGCACGAGTTGTATACAACATTTTTTCTATGTTCATGCAAAAAGCAAAAAATGATTTATCAAGGTACGGCACTAGGTGTTGGAAAATAACTCAAATAATACTTAAAGAATTGACTATCGATATTCATTGAAACAGATCACTATCATCCATTTTCCATTAATAATACCCATTTTAAAACTTTAAATTCTGTAATTGTCAGAAATAATTTTTGACTGACGTTTCTATATAACCACAGTTGCATTATAAAAATCAAAATCATAGTAGCCGTGAGCGCGTATGTTATCACGAGGTGTGGTCATAGTATAGACAGTTTGCTCCAAGATGGATAGAAACCCTGGTGCGTTAACTGATTCGCTTTTGTTTCACCCAAATTTGTTAATGCTGTAATTGGATTGGACAAGGTTCCCGATTTGTCAGCAGATGGCGCTAAAGTCGAAAATAGCCATCTTTACAACATTCCGAAGTACTGAGTCATAGTTATTTCCTTGGTTATTTCCGAATATTTGAAATTTGACTGTTTATTAGAATTTTTGATTAACTGTGATTTACATTACATCAGGATATTCATCTTTTTTTTTTCTGTTATTTTAGTACATTTCGTTCAGTTCGGGGATGATTTAGTTATTTGTTTATTGTTGAACTTGCCCGTACATATCACATATCCAACAAGTCAATTTAAAATTTCTGTTCTGATATTTTATGAAATAAGCACCTTAAACATGTTATTGGTTATTTTTTAACAAAATTGAATAAATACGGAATGTAAACATGTCATGACACAAGTATTTATCAATCTGTAATGACTTTACCGCCATCTAAGCACGGTCGTGAAGCTATCCCATTCTAATAAAATATCAAGAATCAGGTAGGCCGTACCTTAACAGTTTTGGTAGGCGATTTCATAGGTATAAATGAATGCACCAGGATTTCTATCCATCTTGGTTTGCTCTATTCAGGTAGACGGTTTAGAACAAAGTGGATCAGTTTTGATTATGGAGTTTTTCTCGGGAAGGCATTGGTTTAGCTCTGGCTGCTAACATTAATACAAAATAATATAAAATATGTAACTGTTTAAAACGTATTGCAATTCTCACAGAATATCTGCTAAATATGTAGTGGGTTTGAACATTTATGTTTGTCATGATGACAGCACGTTGAAGTTGAATGACAGATGAGTACAATAAAAACTTTATTGCACTAGTGCAAAAAAGAACTTCTTTTTCCACTAACTATAGTTCAATAGAGTTTTGTTTTTTGCATGAATGTAGAAAAAGTAAATTAAGTTAAATGAGAGTTTTGATGAAAATTACAGATTAAAGAAAAAGCGTTGTGCATAAATCCGCCTTTAATCAAGCCTAGAAACGTAACAATCAAATAGTGAATGATTTTTTGTTCGTATGTCATCATTGAGAAATATGATGTGGATTATAATGAAACTTTGACAGAATAACAAAAATAATAATAAATTGCCTTTTTGATCTCTATCGTGTCATTGATGGCACGGTATAAGTGTGTTTGCTGATAGTTCAAGGTCTTTTGGTGGAGTATAACTTGAATAAAAAACATATCTGATTGAATTCTTCCAACCATTTATTCCTTTGATATAGGGTAAATAGTGGTCGAGGTATTAAGAGCGTTTGCTCTCACCCAGGCGGCCCGGGTTCGATCCTCACCGCTATCACGGAGCTAAAGTGGTTCGGATTCCACTTTTTAAGCTATAGGTACCGGGTCTCCCTTGCTCGCACAAGCTATCTGAGGGGTTTTCTCCGAAAACCTGGGAAATTCGTAATAACAAATTTTACAATTTTTTTCTACAAATACGTGCTCCCTAAACGAAATTCTTCCTTATAGTCGTATACATGAACTTTGAACTATTTGGATTCGGGTAAAGGTAACAAAATCAAGACAAGGGCCATCAACAATTTCACTCTTGTTGAAATTAATAGGATTTATAAATCGCACATCATTTTCTTTTTCTACATTCATGCAAAAAGCAAAGCTTTATTGAACTATATTTAGTGGAAAAAGAAGTTCTTTATTGCACTAGTGCAATACAGTTTTTATTGCACTTATCTGTCATCCTACTTCAACGTGCTGTCATCATGATAAACATAAACATTGAAACCTACTACATATTAAGTAGATATTCTGTGAGATTGGCAATAAGTTTTAAACAGTTACATATTTTATATTAATTTGTATTAATGTTAGCAGCCAGACAAACTGATCCGCTTTGTTCTAAACCGCCTACATGCATAGAGCAAACTGTCTGTACTATGACCACACCTCGTGATAACATACGCGCTCACGGCTATTATGATTTTGATTTTAATAATGCATGTGTAGTTACACAAACCTCAGTCAAACATTAATTCTCACAATTACAGAATTGAAAGTTTCAAAATGAGTAATAATAATGGAAAAATAGAGGATAGTGATTTGTTTCAATGAAAATCGATAGTCATAATTAATTTAAGTTGCGCTTTTCATTTTCCTACACCTAGTGCCGCACCTTAATAATTCATTTTTGCTTTTTGCATGAACGTAGAAAAAATGTTGTATGCAACTCGTGCAAAAATTGTTTATTGCACCCGACGTGTTGTCCAACTCGGCCTAACGGCCTCGTCGAACAATTTCAAGTCGAGTGCAATAAACACATACTTTTTGCACTTTTTGCATAAATAACTATTAACTTTGTTAAAGAAATCTGCATGCATTGTTCACAATAAGCTTGTCAAGAGAGAAACAAGATGTCCTGCACTACCAGGACGACGCTTATTGCCGTAATCCTATACAATAGGAATAATTGGGTCGAAAATCCATCAGAAAACAACTACTTTCCTGGCTAATACCACGACGAACGTTGAATTACATCTGATGAATTTCCGTGCAGAGTCCTACAAGGATGTCTCCGCAATTGCTATTAGTTGCATGGAAATGTTCATTGCAACATTTGGACCACCTATAAATCGATTTCTGGGTTCTTGCCCTCATCTTGCTTTATTGAGGGGCTGGAGTTCAGATGGCGCCCGTAGTTTAGTGAACGCTAGGCTGCGGGCGGTGTCTCAGCTTCTGCCTTTACATTGAGATTTTGTTGAATCGTTTGTTGCAGACATTAGTTATTGTCTGCAGAGACCTACCCTATACTGATGAGGGCAAGAACCCAGAAATCGATTTGTAGGTGGTCCAAATGTTGCAATGAACATTTCCATGCAACTAATAGCAATTGCGGAGACATCCTTGTAGGACTCTGCACGGAAATTCATCAGGTGTAATTCAACGTTCGTCGTGGTATTAGCCAGGAAAGTAGTTGTTTTCTGATGGATTTTCGACCCAATTATTCCTATTGTATAGGATTACGGCAATAAGCGTCGTATTTTACAATTTTTTTTGTGTATTTTTATGAACAATGTATCCTCTGTACAATAGATTATCATTATCATTATCATTATCATGTTGTAATGTCGGAGTGGTCCATACCTCCTACTATTGAAGATTTGATGCAAGAGTTATTTGGTTTGAATTTGAAATTTTTTGGAAATAATTTTGAAACTGCTTTGATACTAGCTAAACTTGGCAACGATTTTTTATTTTAAATAAATCATCCTGTATATTGATGCATACCTAGTTGAATTTTAGGTTATATTTTTCATTTATATTCTATTTTTATCTTCAACTGTTCTTGAAATACTGAGATGTGAAAAGTGAGATTTTGCTATTTTCGAGAGCCTATTACTGCAGCTTTATTAACTCACCCTTTATATGGGTACTATTTATATTTAAAAATACCACATAGAAGGTAGATAACATATTTATTTATTGAAAAACATGAATACAGATTTTTACAATTAGAATACAGAGCATTATGGATATCACATAGGTACATACGCATATTGCAAATTAAAAATGTTATGCATTAAAATTCAGAATTCAGGCAAAAAGTAATTACATTAAGGTAGGATTGTAGGAACAAAATTATAATAATAATGTATTTTTTTTAACTTTCGTGAAAATTATTCAAAAAGTTCTCGACTCTGGCATCTGGCATACTTTATGATATCTTGGTATCAATATTAATTGAACCAAATGCAGATTAATTGAAGCTAGGAACCCATAGAGTCTAGACGCATTTTGATTCAAGACCAAGACTATCAAGACAATACCAAGACTAAGACATCATTTATTTTTTCGGCAATTTTTCTTCGAGAAAGTATCACTTCCCGGACTAGTCCGGGAAGTACGTACTTTCCGGACTAGTCCGGGAAATGCTCGAATTTCAACAAAAATATTTATATAAATAAAAATTAGAATGTTTCTGTTAGTACCTATCTTCTGTTCGCATTTCGATATTTAATACAAACAAGAAATAAAATGTTCGAAATTTTCTTCTACAAAGAAATATAAAAAATAAATATGTCTCAATTTGTTATTCTACTCGCAGACATTCAGGACTCGCTAGGCTCGTCCTAGAATCTTGTCCACTCGTCCAAAAAAAACGTGTTTTCCGGACTTGTTACGTAAATTACTATTTCGAGACCAAGACCAAGACTGAACCCCTACTGCTGCCCCACCCTGTATTGAATATCAGCAACCCTAGCATTACATTGGTGTGAATACAATTCAGTAATGCACGTCAATTGAAACTAATGTTGTTTTGGCATCCGGGTAGATTTGTACGTTTCTGAATAGTGAATCGGAAACAGTTAGAGTTGGTTCAATCAGCAAATTCTCTTACAACACCCCCTTAAAATATTCAGCTCTATTTGATCTTCTCACTAACGAACTGATGTGAACTTAGCCCCAAATAAATCACACTCCGAGAACTCGATAACACCGAATCCGTAAATTAGCGACTTCCGCGGAAGTTGAAAGCACGAGAGACGTTTCAGGAAAATCAGATAAGAGCTTGAAGGAACGCTAGTAGCATCCCTAGATCTTCCGTCAGATAACTCACGGGATTACGAGAATCCCCGTCGGTTTTCCAGGACAATTCACTATAGTGTGGATTATATGGCTATACTGACACGGGACAAATTTTTGCTAATTGAATGATTTTTCAGATCACGTCAGAAGAACGGTTAGAGGCTAACGAGATGGTATCCGTAACTAGTAGCGTAGGCGGCTGAAAATAATACGGGTAAATGAAATTCAGTAAATAGTTTGACAACTAGATTATTCACGTTTAAGACATCACCCAATGGGCACACGTACGTTTTTCAAACGTGTTATAAACGTGGCATTAGTTGAATAAACGTTTCTGGTTGAAAATTTTAACGACAATAATTTAGTGTAATCTTCAACGTTGAAAGAATACGTTATAAAGATGTGTTTTCCACGTTACTTCCTCAACAAGTCGTTAAATATACGTTTAACAATCGTTATGTTAATTCAAAAAGAATTTTTAATCAAATCCGCTTTATGCGATTCATTTATCAACAATTGGTTTAATTAACGTTTTTACACGCGACATTTTTTCGTAAAAAAAACGTTCGGTTTTCAGCCATTTCACAACGTTATTTCAACGTCCTTGTGCCCATTGGGCAATTGTCCTAATGGACGAAATATTTTCACGTATTTCACTTTTCCACAACGTTTCGACTGCTCGCGGCTAAATTTATCTTCAATGTGGGTATGCGTAGACACGTCTATGTGTGTTAGTTTGGGTTAAATATTGCACACTGAACTAGAACCACTTCATTTCATCAAACGGAATTGAAATTTTATATGTTGGTTCAGTTTCGATTACAATACCTTAATGTCAAAAAATGTCCTTCCCTGACCTTCGAAAAAATTTTTGACGGTGTGCTCACTATACCCCTTCTCCTCTAAAATATTTGTTAAACCCGTGAAATTGAAATAAAGAAAAATAGAAATATCGTGAAAATAGTGAAAAATACCGGACAAATTATTTACAAAGAATGTTACACCCCTGTCTACCCTCGAAGGCAATAGAATGATAGAGCGTAAGAATTTCCAAAGATTTTGGAATAGAAAATTACGACGAAAAAAAGAAAAAAAGTTCGCGAAAACAAATCGGAAATATCCTTAAAATTGTGAAAAATATCGTATCGTCCGATAGTTATCCTCCTGGATCACAGTTTTGGACATGCAAAATTACGAGAAAAAATATTTTGTTCTTGGGCCTCGGTGTCCCTCCTTCTCTAGAAAATATTGGTAGTCGAACAATTGAATTTCAGGAAATTTTACCACACTCTCTCCCTGAAGACTCTATTGAGGACGCATAGAAAATTGGAAAATTTTCTGATTAGGTATTTCGGACGAGAAAAATTACGAAAGCAGAAAATATCGGTTGGACGTCTCAGACAGAATCTGTTGAAAAATGGCAGAGATACATTTGATTGTTCAATCGAACAGAGTAAGTAGGCCATGGAATTCAAACTTTGATCACCACAACTGACAAATGATATCGGAAGTTACCAGAGGAAGCTTCGAGGTGAGATGCAGTTGAAAATTGAGGTTCTCATGGAATTGCAGCTCTCATTCATTCCAAAAATTATCAGAAATTACCTCAAAAAGGATTAGTATCATTAAATGGCAACATCTTCTTTGCACTTCGTCATGATGAAAAATGAGGAATTATGGGACTACTTGTGTGAACATTTTTGGAGAATTCCTAAAGGAATCTAAAATACAAGATGTTTCATTATGAGTGTTTTCAAAATTGGATATTCTTCAATAAAGAACGAATGAACAGGAGAAAGCGATACAAAAAAAAACATAATAATTTAATAATGTAGGAATGTAGGCTTTAACGGCTGGCGTCAATGTTTTGGTTGTTTTTCGGGTTTGGTTAAAATCTGCAAACGTTTCAACTGCAACGGTTGCAGTCATCTTCAGTGGCGTGGTCAAAGTACTCTTCTTGACGAATCAACTGTTTATACGTCTTGATATTATCCACTCAAGTATATTTTGCACATTTTGGCGTATCCATCGATTCTGCAAATTTCACAGTTCCACGTCAAAAATAACTTAGTTTAAATAAATGAGTTGTTACCTCTTGTATTATTTGTTACGAGCAAATCGCATATTGTTAAGAACACCAAGAATACTCAATAATCATTAATGATTCTATTCATAGTAATTCAAGCATGACAAATAATAATTCATTACCAATACGTGAGTCTGATTAGTGAGCTTGGCCGTTGGCCGTTGGTCAAATCGAAATAAACATTTTTTGTTTCAGTACATAAATGAGAACTCATTCATTGATAGGGGTGTCAAGAGTCTGTGGACATTGGTGGTTGTTCTCGTTAGTAAGTATTTAATTGATTGAAGTTTATGGCCAGTGTGGCTGAGACCTTGGCCCTTTCGAGCCGTGTTGAAGTTTTCTGTTGATAAACTCAGTAGTGTTGATGTTTCCAGGGACATCTAGGGTGAGACTTTCATGTATCATATATTGTTATGTATACCCATACTGTATAAAACTTTATTTCAGTGATGTAACCATGAGTTTATGAAGTATTAGCATTATGTTGTTATCTTGGTGTTTCAATAATGGCTTGGTTGACAAATCTAAATAAAGTTCTACCATCTGTAGCTACAAATCCGAGTTCGCATATGAGTTGAAGTTGGGGGTAGAGAAATAGCAGTAGAATTGATATCGATTGCCTGTCGCCTCCAAAAAGTTAAATACGGTCATGTTGGTATTTTAGTTATTCGGTCAACTAGTGAGCCTACAATGGAGGTTAAATAAAAAATTATGCGAAGAATTATGGAATTTGAATGTGGGTATAGTTCGACAAAACCTAGCTAAACGTGTGGAATTGCACAAACAACAACAAACAACAATATCACGAACTATAGTTTGTGCGACGAGTACGCGTCATGTTTTCACGTTCACATTCACATTTTCCACATTCTTTCTCAATTTTGTACGATTTGGTTTGTAAGACTTCGTACGAGCAATACGAACAGATTTTCGTACCAATAGAGCACTATCAGCTGACGTCACAACATGGCGGTCATGGGGGACAAACAAAGCATTTGACATTTGAAGAATCAATTATCACAATGATGCAAAGAACTTTTTTCTAGGAAATGCCTTTTCGCAGAAAATTGACCAGAAAGATTCACGTAGCCTTATGGAAAATGGGTTCAATGGGTTTGTCTTCGATCAGTTTGGTTTGTTTGATCCCTATGACGTTGTTCCGTAACTGTCATATTACGTCACTGACAGTGCTCTACTTCTATCCAATGTAGCTGACGGTTGCTCCATAGGAGGTAGCCAGTTTACGAAGGCAGTTTTGAACTACGTCAAGGGCAACTTTTCCTCCACATACGGTTCCAGAAAAATAAAGCCACTGTGCTTGCTGACCCGAAACAGTAGTGACTCACTTAAATTACGCTCTTTGGATTCCCTGTAATAAAACACCGAAAAATGAAAGGAACATTTGAATTTTGGAACGATTCCAGTTACGCTCAACAAAACAATCTCCAACAGTTCCGCACCAACTCGACGAGTTCCTGAAATAGCACGTTATAGTGAATGGGCCATTTATTCTGAAGAGAACCGGATGCTCGCAATGCAACCCTTGCATTATGCAATTTGCATTCCGCGGTGCGGTTCTGTCGACGATAAACTACCTCCTCGCCGATATTTGCCGAAAGACCGCCACCGTAGAATGGAAGTTCGTATTTCAGAATGAAACTCAAAGAATGCTGAAGAAACGAAGAGTTAGAAAAATAACTATGACGATTGGAGTTTTCTTGTAATTTGAGGTTTCAAATTGCAAAAAACTATATTTTTATTAAGTTCACTTTGACAGGGCACTTCATGATGCAAAAATAGCTATTTATGATACGAGTATAAAAGGTGTATGTTTGGAGCACGGCTGTGAATATATGCAGAACGAGCATAGCGAGCAGAAAGAATTCATATAATTTGCTACTATTACTTTTACAGAACCAACTAATGAACTAAGAAGTCAGTTTTTATTTTTTTTGGCCAATACCAACTGCCAATTTTACATAATTACTATGTATTGATAACTGGATATACCTACCCTTGACGACGTTGTATAATTGATTTGGTGTTAGGCACTGTCAAGGGTAATATAACAAGGCCTTGATAAATGGTCGACTATTTTGATTGCATCTAAATTTCGACTGTATTTCATAATAATTTAAGGAGACATAATTCTGGCGTTAATAATCTGATGAAATCCCGAGAGCAGAGCTCGAGAGATTTCATCTCTAATTATCAATACCAAAATAATATCGAGTCAAATTAATAAATGCAAGAGAAATTCAGCAGCAATGAAATTAGTCCAGAATTTATCAAGGTCATGTTATAATTATGAAGATTATTTCTTGAATCCAATTCTTTATAACAGAGAGTCATAAATTCACAAAATTAAAAAAATTGGGATGGCAACAATCAACAAAATCCTAACAGAAACAGCACCAGCTTTATAAATTCACTGACAATAATAACCGTAGAAGTTTCACATTCTTTCTATCTGTATTTTTACTCCTCACTGTATTTTGAGGGATTGTAGACTGAATTACTCTATCTATTTCTTCGTTTTCGGTATCGCCAAACCACAGCCGACTTAATCTCCCAAGGCGTCGTGAGAAAATCGGCAACACCGCATGGAAATCAATTTGACGTCCTACTCATTAATTCTTTAATGTGAATATCTTGGCTTATTCGAAAAACTAGGAAAAAAACATAGGTAACTGAATTTTTAGAGGAAAGAACGACGATTGATGTGGTTATTTAATTTTTTCATCAAAAACTGGAATCGCAATATTTTCAATTTCTTAGATATGGGAAATCTGTCAAGTATGGTTATTGCATGTCCTAAAATTCACATTTTATCTTGATTAAGCATTTTCTAAACTGAAAAGTATTTTTCAGTTGAATGAATTTTCTTCTCATTTTTTTCTCATTCCTTAAACATAAACCATAATTAATTTACAAGTCACATGTTGAAAATTGAAAAATAAAACTAATTCATCACTGGCCAATATATGAGAATAAATGTCAAAATAGTTTTATTTTAATTCAATTTTCTTCTTGGGTCGCTCTTCATCGTCAGAATTAGTGCAGCTTCCAATTTATTCGAACTTTTCGTACTTTCAGTTCTAGAATTTCGAGTCAGTATTATTTTTATCTCTATTTATTGGGCAGTTACTACGATATCATAAATACACATTACAATATAGATTCCCAGGTATTCCTCAGTTTCTGATTCTAGTCACGTACTCACAAAATAATATACAGTCCACTACGTCAACATTAATCATAACGCTAACATTTTGTATCCCCTCCGCCTTCGATGTCCTCGGAATCAATAATTTCGTTGAACGGTTCTTCGGCATTCAAATAGATTTCAGAACCAAAAATGTGTGCATCTCAAGCCATGTTTGCGACGCCACATCTTTTATTATTGCATCCTATTTAGCAGCTATAGAGCAGATAAATTAATTAGAACTCACCCAAAATTCTCCGACTATTATTATTCTGCTAAAAAAAATAATATTTCAAAAATGATTGGCCCTGATCTAATAATACTTGTTCTGAATTGAATATAACCAAGGTACGATTATCCCTAATCACCATAATTGATCACACGTCGTCGAGCGAAATTCACAAATTGTTGAAAATATAACACCAAACTTTGGGAAAGCTAATCAGAGAGATTATGTTTGTAATGTACGATTCAATTAATTTCGATGAAGAATATGAAATATGATGAATATGTCTCCCGAATTCAGAAAGTTGTGATAGTTATCCCTGTTTCTACATGATTATAGAACTCTATATAATAATAGTCCCGAAAATTTATTAGGCGTACATTATCGCGAGTTTCTTTTTGATAATATGTTCTTTTCTTTGTGTTCTCCGATACCAAAGACTTCACGAAATATGACCAGCTTGATTGGCTTATACTTTCTGATGGGTTTTATAGTACGAGGCGTGTTATTTTTTGTGACGAAAAATCTACCGAAGGACCATTTCTGAAAGGCCAATGTTCAGAGTATAAGTAATAAAGAAATATTGCAGAACCACGGTGACTCAGTTGGGCGCCTGGTGTATTCAACCTATATGTATCTATAAATTAATATAGTTTGATAAGGAAATCTTATAATTACAATCGAAGAATAAATAGCAAAGCATCCATCGAAAAATCTACTGTAGAATTGGCGGCTTTATTTTTGTTATCTTTTCAATAAAATTTTAAAATCTAAAAGAGTTTTTAGTGGTTGGCACGATACAATTCTCACGTTGATGCATGAAAAAGATTCCTTGGAGTATTAGATAGTTATAGCGCGGCAACGTACTGATGCTACTGATGCGAAGCTTTTTACACCAATTCTACTCAATATGTTAAAAATGTCTGGAATCCAAATTTTTTTTTTTTTTAGAAAGAAAAGGAAATTTATTGTAACATTATGTATTTTATATATAGTGAAAAATTTAAAAGTTTCATTTTTATGAAACAAAACGTAAAAAAAAATGTTTTTAATACTCCACCAATACTTGTTTGTAGAAGCCCTTTTCATATATTCCATACCAATAACCAGACAAATCCTACAAAAAGTTCTCAGTCAGGGTCTTTTCGATTACAAAAGTCGATCTGGAATAATCATTTCCAGAAGCCAGTCATGATTTTAATAGCCAAAAAACTATTACAAGAAAATACCATAATTATAACACAGAAAACAAATTAAAATCAAAATTTTAAAATTTTTACAAAATTAATATTCATTCAAAATTCAGTAAAATAACATAGTATGAAACATTTCACCAGTTTTGACAGGACACAAACAGAGAAAGAGACAGAAGAACTTTGAAAAGTGAAAATCTATAAAAAGAGACTGGAAAGATTGAAAGAAATAGATTCAGACTTATGAATGGAAGTTTGATAAATGTTTTTAGGTTACATTATGTTGAATATTTTGAAACTATAACCCATAAATTTGCAACCTCAGGCAAGGCTGGCAACATTGTCAAATGTGAATCATAAGCAATTCTGTAATTTTGTAGGAAAAATAAAAAAGAGTAGTAAAATGGTGAAAACAAAGAAAATGTCGCCCTTTTTCGTTTTCCAATTTTGCGACCATTTCCAAGTTAGGCATCAGAGTGAATCAACTATTTATTCATACTTTAAATGGAAACTTGTCCGAAAAAATCTAAAAGAGAAGCGAACACGAAGAAACGTTTGTCTCTATATCAAAAGTCTCGCCGAATAAACAATTTTACTTTTATGCCAAACTTGGAAATGATCGCAATCTTGAGAAGAGATACAGCATGATATTTTCTTCATTTAGACCATCTTAAGACACTTTTGCATTTTTTTTTGTTTTTTCTACAAATAAATGACCAAGATGGTTTCCAAATGATTTTTTTAACAATGTTGCCGAGGTTAACGAGGTGGCAAATTTGTAAAGTTTTATTAAACACTGAAATGCCACTGTTGTGAAAGTTTCCTTTCTTTTGTATTTTTTTTCACATTTTTGCTAAAATGGTTGGCCTAATAATAAATCCTAGGTTTTTTTGCTCACGATTGACAAACAAACTTAACTTGAGCAAGCTACACTACTTTGCGAGACGAAAATGCGTGCATTAGTTTATCGCACGCGATTGACATACAAACCTGACCTGAGAAATAGACTAGGCGCGGTAGACTACGCCAATACTCTAGTTTTTATTGTCTGCCCAGTGGCATTGCTATATGTTGAACCGTTTAACGGTTCTGGTCCAGTGAACGTTGTTTCGGACCTCTTTTATGCTAGGGAGTCCGCTATTTCTTTTCCTTCTAGGCCAGAGTGACCTGGTATCCAGATTACGGTAACATTGTTAACAAAAATGTTGTTTCCATCAACCAAGCGTTGTGTTAGTCATTTAAAGGTGTCTCTGCAGTTCCATCTGCTCTAGAGTTGAAGCAGTTGAATTCAAGCGCTTTCAGTGCTGCTTGACTATCTGAAAATATTTTTATTGTTTCTCGTGTGTGGTGTCAATTTTCCAGCTCCCTTGCACACATTTCAGGCATATACTCGTCCCTGGAATATGGTATCTAATTCACCCATACTGAATGAGTGTTTCACTAGATCCATCCCGTATATTCCGGCTGCGACACCTTCCAAAGTTTTGGAACCATGTACGTCAAGTTGAACCTAGGCTATTTTTTGTTGGCCACTGCTCCATCAGACTACAGAGCCATACGTGTTTTGCCACATATTCTGCGGCATGTCCATAATGATATGTTAGCCTTTCGGATAGTATTTTCCAATTGCGAGTTCCAGCTCAGCTTTTTCATCTAGGGATATTCCCAGATATTTCGCTTCACTCGCAAAACGAATTGTTACACCATTGATGGAAGGAGGTATTAAATTTTCTATCTTTCTTTTCTTGGTGAACGGTACTATGCCCATTTTTCGGGGGGTTAATGGACATTTCCTCATGTTGGCCACTGTGAGATTGGCCTTTCTAACGAAAAGACAAGTTTGGGTTTCATTGGCATTGAATTCTCCAAATTCTTTATTCTACAATTTTTCTCAACCCCATATTTAAACCTTTCACGTTCTACCTCAATTCTTTTCGAGTTCCATGGGCTGATATCGGCTCTTTGGTAAAGGAAGCAGGATGAAGGGTACTTTTATTCGCAAAGCTGTGCACTGGACATGGGGTAGCTCCCAACAAATCATTGATGTTAAAAAAAAACTGTTGGCGCTAGAATGAATTTTTGCGGAACAAGAGCAATTATAGATAGAGTGACGGACAAAACTGCCACATAAAGAGACCTGTCTGAGAGAAAGCTAGATTGCGAGGATCATAAGTAGGGAGATGAGTCATGAGACGGAAGCTTGGTAAGGGAGTCCCTGATACCAAACACGATGAAAGGCTTATAAAAAATGTCATGCTTCAGCCAGAGTTCCATAATATTTTTCAATATATTGCTGTTATACATAGTGGGTCTCACTTCTCGTGGAAACATCCCTATATCTTCTGTAATTCCTGACGAAGAATTGCAAAATTCACAGAATCGACAGATACACCTGGAGTTCACAAAATTACTTTGGGAGGGGAATTCCTACTGATATACGATTTCCGACGAAACATACTAGGAGGCAAAATAGATCGAAAGTGTCTGTGAATTCGTAATCGGAACAACCATTTTACTACTAATCCACTTTGTTCTTAAAAAAGCAGTAACTACGTGAATTCCGTGTATCTGTCAAATCTGCAAATTCCTGAATTCTACATCAAACATAGCGGGAATTACGCGAGTGTTCCCATGAGAAGTGATTTCATCGCTGCTGGCAATTGCTTGAATTAATTTTTCCACGTAATTTTGTAAATATTTGTTGTATTCATCGATTTTTTAAAACTCAGAATTTCACGTGAAAAGTTACATAAGTTATGCGGGTGTTTCCTTCAAAAGTGAGACACTAAATGTGAGACATAAGCAAGTGGGTCACCAGTTGATCCCTGATGACCAAAACCGTATTATCGATGATTACTCATTCTGAGCGTTCTAGATATTTTATGAGCTCAATTTTAATGAGTTATTCCATGACCATCGAGTTGACAGATAACTCTGCTATAGATCTGTAGATGCTAGAATGGGTATTTTTCCTTTTTGGGGGACTGGTTGTACTCTTGCAGTTTTTCAGATAGACGGAAATACTCTGAATTCATTGTGGATTTTCGTCGACTGGCACTGATGGAAACAGTATTGCAGGACAGCTTGCATCAAAACAAAGTAAGGAATAATCAACAAATGGGTGAATATGATAACAAATGGTATAATTCATACCATTTTTTATTCCACTCGAATCTCAACTAATAATTAAAAACAGTTCCAGGGATATTGAGGATATGCCCCTTTGAATAAACCACTAGGCATTTTACCATGTTTTGAACGTTGTAGTCAATACTCGAAATGCAACATTGCCTCGAATACTTCACAAACAAGATGCTAGCATACCCAAGTTGAAATAATGGTTTATTTATTTCCAAGAATCCATTTTGCATTTTCTAACATGCTCCTGGGCGGAAGGCAAAGTAGTTCGCACAAAAAGGATTTCATGTTGTACTTTACACTTTATACTAAATCGCTTGAATTTCGCTACTTCACTATTCAGTTCATGGTAGGGTGCTTTTATCGCGGTTTCGTGCCACAACGTTTGGATTTTAACAATACATTTGCAGTATTTTTTCGATTCATCTGTATTTTGTTCAGTTCAGCTCATCACTTCCACAACTTTTGAGAAGATGTATAGAAATCAAAACTATAGAGGATGAGCCAAAGCTGAAAATTGTCTTCGACTTTATTATAGCTGGATTCTAGTTAATTAATTAGAGTCGATGTGTACACAAACATACTTTGGTAAGTCAAGCCAATCATAGAACAGGAGACTCAGGAGCGACATCAAAGATGTAGTATTTACCGGGGTAACAAAATGGTTATATAAAAGCTGAAAACTCTTATATAACTTCTATAATGCATATCAATATATCCGAATATACAGGGTGTTTTATATTGAATGCTAAAGGATAATGAGAAAAAATGTATAAGAACATTGGTCTGCAGCCGTTTTATTTATGAGATACAGGATGTTAAAATTCAACAAAAAAAATTAGTCCTTCCCCAATATCTCTAAAACCGGTTAGGGTTTTAGTAGTATGTCAAAGTTCGTATCACAATAAAAATCATGACATAACCTCACTTTTTGTCTCCCGCCATGTGGTAGCGATTTGCGTGGCCCCCATCGAAATTTTGGCGGAGGGGCTGATGCCCCAGGCTGGGGGCCCCACCGAGGAACGTCCCCACAGAAGAGGGGGAGCGCTAGAGCCCAAGGGGGCCGGGATTTCGTCAATTAAGACTCTTTATTAACATACGAACGTAGAATTGGGTAACTGGGATCGGCTGGTGGAAAGTGCGGGGGGGTGGGGACGATGACGAGGAACGTCCCGAGAGAAGATGGGGACCGCTGGAGCGCTGGGGGCCAAGATATATCGATTTTCATTTTTTGTCAATTTTAGTAATGTGACGCTGGCACTGGTGACAAGACCCTGTGGATTGCCTCCGCCACTAGTTGTTGTTCACGCTAAGAGGCAGCGTTTGTTGAGATAATCATGACGTCACCGAAGTGAACGTGTTGTCCAGACGAATTCCTGGGAAATAGCGTGAGAACGATAACAGAAACGACGTAGTGTGCAATGGCAACGGTTATTCGTTTGATAAACAAGATGAAATACCAGGAATTTCGTAGTAGTCGAATACTGGAACTTGTAGGGTGCTGTTGGTGGTGACAATATCAACGATGTGAAGTTTTCTGTTTGAGGTTAATGTCTCCACGTACTTTATGAGAAAATCATATTTTTGGCTGCCTTTGACATAGACCAAGTCTGGATCTGCTATGGGCTGGAGCACTTCGGTGAGGGACTCCGCCAAGTTGATACACCCGGCGGAATGGCACTCCGTGATGATTCCTTTCTAGGTATCGCACTTGCTGTTTGTCAGCGGCACTTAGGCTCGGAACGGCACGCTCGGTTTGGAAACGCAGTGATTTGTGCACTGACCGTCGGTGATTGCGAGTTCTTTTGACTGGAACTCGCCGGCTATGGTGAAACCTTGTATATCGCACGCTACAAGTTTCATCGTGGACGTCTCACTGTGAACAGCGCCGGCGATGGCACACCTGTCTATGCCTGTGTGCGGAGAGAATATTCCCCCATCATCCCCACTCTTCTTGTTTAAAAAATTATTCTCGTTAGCAAACTCGAAATTACTGAAACTCTAGTGACTTTTATAATGATTTTAATGATCATAAAAGAATTTATCGAAAGTATTTTCCATAATCTGTTCTTGATCTTTCACAATATGTCAATAGTTGGCAGAGATACTTATTACTTGAAAATTACTTTCTCTAGCTCAAATGTAGATATTGAGAATCTAGTGACTTGTTTGTTTGTTTATGATCACATAATGGAAGAGTTGAAAATATCTTTCACTTGGATACTTCTTGTTTTCTGACAATGTCAAAAATCACAGAGATATCAAGGACATAAAAATTATATTTTTATTTTTATTATTGCCATTGTCTCGTAAACTATGGCTCATACAGAAAAATTTCCAATTTTTTTCTTTTCAGAATATCTATCAAGCTTTTTTTTATGAACTGAAAACTTTTTCGACATTTCCAACGTTTTTCGAGTTTTAAGCGAAATCAGGCTCTTACTGGGTATATATTATATTGTTCATTTTACTTCAGCGACCAGACTATAACCAGAGAGATAACAAGCAGGTTAACAATTCATTGAAGTGGAAATACTACCAATTTTACGTATTCAAATGCATTTTCTGAAACATGGCAACCCTAGCCGTGTCTAAATGTCTCCAAGGCATTTACTCTTGTTTGGCTCAAAATCTCTTCTCCAACCTTTCGTCTTATAGTCTGTCATCTCAGTTGTACATTCTCACAACGAATGCTGATGTTTTCGAAAGACAATTTTCTGCACAAGCACTTCCTTGAATCCATATGAATTATTTGGAAACAGAAATATCCTGTCCAGTTCAAAGCTTTACGAACCATAGTTCGTTCTTACCGCTGGAGAGCAGAGCATCGATATCAGCTCACGAAACCAAAACAAAAATGACTGAAACAGTAACATGAACGCTATAAACGAATTACTGACCGAATAGAACTCCAAGAATGGCATTCCAATAACTTGAAATTCAACGCGACGACAACCAAAACAAATGTGTTTTCTAGAAAAGAGTCGGTCTCACGTAACTCGAGGCTCGGGTGTAATTTCAGTTGAAAAGTTATCTACAGTCTGAGGGTGTCTTATTTAAAATGAATACATCCACAATCATTTCAATTCTTTGAATTATTCAATAATGGTTGCTTCTTTCTTCTTACGAGATACTTGCAAACATACTTTTATTTCATTCAGGTATGGTTATATTGTCACGAATATTTAGACGTCAGAACGGGGCGCCATCTAGTGGAGGATAGCAGTAATAGTGGACCATAGACTAACGAAGGAAATGGAAATTGAAGAAGACGACTAGAAGAAATGTTTTACTATAAGAGGCCGTGCGAGTCACCCATTGACACGTATTGAATACGGAAGAGCCGTTTAAAATAAATATAGCACAGTGATTGTATATAAATTAGCGTGTGGAATAAAGAATTTTTTCTACATTAATGCAAAAAGCGAAACATTATTGAACTATATTTAGTTTAAAAAGATCGCACGAAGCCGCGTAGCGGCTAGTGCGTAATTCCATGACTCATTACGTACTATACTTTACGTACTTCCATGTGCAGTTTCTGAGATCCAAAAATTCATATTATTATTATTATTACCAGTAAAATGACCTTTTTTTCGAATAGACGCCTATATAGATGAACTTAAGTAGCAATACCTTTTATGAATAATAAATTTCATCCAAAAAGTTGAAGTTGTTTTCGATATCCAAAAATTCACATTATTATTATTATAATTAGAAAAAGACGCCTATATGTATAATGAACAAAATGCAAATAATGAACATAAGTAGCAATACCTTATCTAAATACAAAATTTGATCCATATCATCAGAGCGGTTTCAGAGATCCAAAAATTCATATTATTATTATTAATATTATGAGTAAAATCATATTTTAGCGCCTAATGAACATAAGTAGCAATACTTTATCTAAATACAAAATTTGATCCAAATCATCAGAGCGGTTTCAGAGATCCAAAAATTCATATTATTATTATTAATATTATGAGTAAAATCATATTTTAGCGCCTAATGAACATAAGTAGCAATACCTTATCTAAATACAAAATTTGATCCAAATCATCAGAGCGGTTTCAGAGATCCAAAAATTCATATTATTATTATTAATATTATGAGTAAAATCATATTATAGCGCCTAATGAACATAAGTAGCAATACCTTATCCAAATACAAAATTTGATCCAAATCGTTGAAGCCGTTTTCGAGATTCAAAACTTATCACTATTATTATTCTTATCAGTAAAATCGTGTTTTTCCAAGAAAGACGCCTATATAGATAAACCTAAAAAGCAAAACCCTATCCACATACAAAATTTTCCCCAAATCGATTGAGTCGTTTCCGAGATATATCAAACTGTGCGTTTTGTTTACGAAAACTGTGCGATTTGTTTACTGTGCGTAAGGAGCTATTTACTAAGGCTGCGAGTAGTGTGTTTTTGCCTATTTTCTGCAGTGGTTGTAGGTAAATATTTCTTCTCTGTGATTTGAAAAAAAAAATTTAAAATTAAAAAAACAGAACTTTTATTTATAATTATTATTATTATTAATGAAAAAATGTTGATTTTTGATTTTGTTTAGATGTTTGACTCTCAAAAACATCAAGTTCTTTTTCAAAAATTATAATTTTCTTTTCCGACAATTAGATTATAGCATCATCCCAAGTAGAACACTCATATTGGGACAATATTGGTATAATATTGTCATAATATTCAAATAACAATATTGTCAAGAAAAAAATATGAACATTAGGCGATATTAGTCCAATATTTTAAAAATAATATTGGTGTAATATTCTCGAAGCAATATTGGCCTTAAGATGTTAAGCGATGTTGGTGCAATATGGCTGTTGCATACTTACATTGGAATAATATTGGTAATATATTGGCAAAATATTCAAACGTAATATTGGCGGGATAAAATTATAATTATCTTGGTAGAAGGGTTCAATATTACTTGGACATTATACAAATAATATCAGTGAAATATTGTGGAAGCAATTATTAGCCTCATGATATTTAGCGATATTGGTACAATCCCAATGGGCACACGTACGTTTTTCAAACGTGTTATAAACGTGGCATTGGTTAAATAAACGTTTCTGGTTGAAAATTTAACGACAATAATTTAGTATAATCTTCAACGTTGAAAGAGTACGTTATAAAGATGTGTTTTCAACGTTACTCCCTCAACAACTCGTTAAATATACGTTTAACAAACGTTATGTTACTTCAAAAAGAATTTTTGATCAAACTCGCTTTGTGCCGTTCATTTATCAATGTTTATGATACGTTCCTTATCCTTTTATTTAGTCAAAACAATGTTGTTTTATTGAGTATTTTCGACGTCCAAAAAACCTAGTTGAAAACGGCAATAAGGCGATAATTAGTAAGCATTTGGTAAATATAACGTTGTTACACGCGACATTTTTTCGTTGAAAAAACGTTCGGTTTTCAGCCATTTCACAACGTTATTTCAACGTCCTTGTGCCCATTGAGATATCATTTGTATATATTGGTAATGAATTGAAGAATTGATGAAATATTTCCAGAAAATGTCGATTTATTTTAAAATTCTACAATTTCATTTCTATTTCAATTGACCACTGAGTAGATTGATTTGTACACGTATTGTGAGAAGCCTTAATCAATATATGTTACTGTGATTCAACTGTAGTTCCATATGTGGGGCCACATAGCCATTTCTTACGAATCATGATTCATTTCGATATTGTTTATTGAATAGTCGGCCAATATTCAGATTTCAATGATAGTGATACATTTATTTTGTAATATTGTATCAAAATTGTCTTTCAAATATTGGCGTGAGATTTTCGTAACAATCTCAATAAATATAGGGTCAATATAATTTTTCGAATATGGTTGAAACAATATTCCACAAATATGCTATGAAACTTGGATGAACATTATTGTTTTTTATCTCTAAAATCGACATGAGAAGAACATTGAATTCGTAATATTGGAGCTAGATACTGGAAACAATATGTATGCAATATCGTTCTACCGATATTGTTGAAATTATTGAACCAATATATTGACCCAATATTTAATAAAACAATGTACATGTACAGTTTGAGCGAATATGCCACCAATAATATTAATGAAATATCGTGTTTCCAATATTATTTTTACATTTACAATATATCCATATTGGCCCAATAGGAAAAAATATTCAGCCAATACGAGGTGCTACCTGGAATTGCACAGAAAAAATAAGATGACGAGATTTCGATATTGTTTTGAGATTTTCATACGAGAAGCGAGACAAGACGAAAATGGACGCTGCGAGACGAAACTCGATACGAGACTTATTTCATCGGCGAGACGAGACAAGACTTTATGAAAATCTCGTCTCGTTGGTCACATGCGAACCCCTATTCCGTGGTATATCCGGCAATAAGGCACTCAACATGAGCGTTCGCGCAATAAATGATAATTTCGCATGTTAAGCTATGTTGGTAGAGCTGTACCTAGGTGCGAATCCATCACTGCAGAAAGTGCGCGCCAAAATAGCATTATACATGACGTACAGGGAACAAGAGCTTCAGTTTCAGTTGATACGCCAAGAAGCTTCGATCACGCCACTGAAGATGACTGCCTCAGTTGTATTTGCCAACCAAAATATTGACGCCAGCAGTCGAAGGATATCTTCCGGATATTTCCATGTAACGCTTGTCCTCCCTGTTTTTCTCACTAATTTAATAGTTCTCATTTTCAACAATATAGCCATTTCACAGTGGAGGCAGAAAAACGAAGAGCTGAATGGATTGTTTTTTCCGCTCAAGAATGGACAATAAAAATGAATTTCTTTCAATGAAATCTAAATCTAAGCGTTCGTTGAAGCGTCTTAAGTACGCCGGGATAAATTCCAGATTACATTTAATTTAATTATTTTTTCTAGAGCGGGAAAACGGAATTTTCTCTGTGTGTGAGCTGAAGGGTGGAATGAATATAAAGGGCCTTAAAGCGCTCCTCTGTTATTATCTGTGCTCCGTCTAAAGCCACCACACCTATTGCTCATTGACGTCCCTGGAGAATCGTCCGCGAAGATTTCAAATTAACTGAACTGAAGAAATAAAGGCCATATACGACCATTGAGATTTCCTCATCATTTTTCATACATCTGAAAGTTATTTTATCGAAAACTGAACTCAAATGTTGACATTTTCA
Source organism: Chrysolina haemoptera (assembly GCA_958298965.1). NCBI lineage: Eukaryota > Metazoa > Arthropoda > Insecta > Coleoptera > Chrysomelidae > Chrysolina > Chrysolina haemoptera. The sequence continues at coordinate 21,332,268 of OY282591.1, read as the reverse complement.
TTAAATTCTGCTATTTGAGATCTTAACATATTAAAGTACAGTTTACCGCCCGGTTCAATGGGCGTAAAGTAGCACTTTACCGCCGGTGTATTATCGTCCGTGGACCGTAAAGTAGACAGTAATTTCGAATCACCCATATTCAAACATCATTTCATGCAAGACCTACCACGAATCATTTCAGTTCATTAAAGAAATGTACTTTTTGTCAACATTCATAATAACAATTCATAATAGACATTTTTCTCAACATTTGATTAGGTCATAGGCCTGAATATTGAAAATGCAGTTGGTACAATTACTAATGTTGAGGATGGGATATTCCTCTTGAACATAATCATTACTTATTGAAAGCTGCGGTACAACATTCGCATCGCTAAGATTCATTTAATATATGGATAGTTGGTTCAAATAACTATCTGGTATAATTCCGGCCCAATAGCTTGTAATTTTAATGACTATTTTATACGAGAAAGATTCCTCAATATATCTCTCAGCTACTATAGTTACACTTTCCTTAGATTATGTTACACATTCTTTAGACTATGTTTCTCTTGATTATTGAATACATAGCGTATGATACGCGAATATTTAAATTCGACAACGAATTTGTAATTCGCACTATAAAACTGCTAGATCATGAAATTGTGTACGTATCACGTGCGTTAAATTCGTTTATGCACTAGTCTACCGCCCGGTTCAGCAATCCTGAACTGGCACTTTACCGCCCGCGGGTGCATTATGGCCCGCCAGCCGTAAAGTAGACAAAATTCTCAAATTGTCTATATTTACATATCATTTCATGCCAGACCTAATACGAATCAGAATGATTTCAGTTCAATAGAAAAAGTCTCTTCCTCAAAACATTTCTTCATATGTAATCGCCCCCGTGCCATTATTTACGCTGCAGGCTACAAATAAACGCCTACTTTTTGCCATTGATACATTAATAACTATTATGTTCTAGAACGTAATAGTTATTTCAGTAACAAGAAATGTAAAGACGTGTTAACATTCGAGGTGCGGTGAGCGAGTACGAGCCGAGGCAAAGCCGAGGCTTGTCGCTTGCCGAGAATGTTAACACTCTATACATTCCGTGTTACTTATTACGTTTTTCCCGCTGTTTGTTGACTTTTCTCAAAATTTGCCTGAAAGAAGTTTGTTTTCTTACCCTTCCTTCATGATTAGTCGTTTCGCTATTTCATTCTAAAGCTTCGCACAAACCTGAACATTACGCCAAACAACAAACAGAACAAAGAACCGAACGGCAAACAGAACGGCGAAAGGACATATTTGATTGCAATGAACCGAACAACAAACGTAATGTGGGAAAAAGTAGCAGTAGAAGCGTATATACAATATATTCATTATTCGTTTACTGCGGAGGAAAACTCGCGAGAAACAAGATGGTGACATACAAATTTTTTTGAATAAATGGTATAAACTTTCAATCTAGTAAGTGAATTGAAGTTTCAAGCTGTGAGTGGACATTACAAACATCACCGATACAATGATAATAAGAACTTCATTTCCTTACATTCCTCTGTATCCATATTCATAGTGTGGAAAATTTCCTCCCAAACGTCTTGCTTTTTCATTATGCTGTAGATAATATATCTTCCACAGCAACTCCTATGTTTCATAAACATTAATTATTTCCAGAAGTATTTCTTGTGTCCACGCAATTGTGTAGACACGACAGACACTCAAAATTATAGGAGACAAATTAAAGATTCACTGGACCAGCAATGGTCTGTTCGCCGTTTTGTTCTAACCCGTCCAAACCTCCGAACGCATTCGCGAGCATTTTCTTTGGTGTCGCAGAGAAAACCGAACGGCCAGAATTTTCGAAACTGCAAACGCGTTCGTAGCCCCGTTCAAATTACTGTTCTGTTCGCCGTTTGGTTCATTGTTCAGTTTGTCGTTCGGCATGATGTTCAAGTCCGTACGAAACTTACGTTGCTTGTGCGCGTAACTAAGTTACCGAATAAACAGACAACAATAATATTCAAAAAGTCTCATAACCTAAAAATTGATATAAATGAAGTTATTATTACCCTAGGAATGTAAATGACGTGCCGGCAGCGGGAAAAAAACTTTTGCGTCCTATGAATTATTTATCACGTTGTTACCGTTAAACGATAGTCATGCAAACAATATCACCTAGATCGCTCGTTTTGGTTCAAACACGAAATATCTCGAAATGTCACTTAACAATGACAAATAGTTGTTTATTGATTTTTCATTCTCATATTAATTTTAATGCAGTTTTCGAAAAGACATAGTTTGCATCACGAATTCGAAATACTTCTGAAGCTGAAGCTCGGCAAAAGAACTTCTCGAACCCAAAAGTATCATTTCGCATTCTAGATACAAAAATATCTATTTCGTAAACTCGATTCACAATTCCAATTCTTTCACATTTTCAAATCTCCATACGCCAATGAAAAATACAGTAGCATAATGATTGAATGATTGATTTACCAAAGGTAGATCACGTAGCACCTCGTTTGGAAGATATTTAGGGGAGACAGGGGCATTTATATTTTGAAATTATTCATGTATACTATGCAAATTTGTAGGCAAATTAGTTGAAAATTATTTTGATAATGTAGTTAATATCCAACTGATAATTGAAAAATTATGAAACTTTTCGTTTGTGATCAAAAATTGATTATAATCATTACATACCATAATTTGTAGTGGCATAATCATATTCTATTGAAAAATGCAGTGTATTGCTCTAGCCACAAAAGTCTCAGTAAATCAACTATTTATACAAAAATATGAAGGAAGCCATAGAATACTCGATTTTGAATGTGGTTGAAGATACCAAACGTCCATTTTTACTTTGATAGGTCTTCCCTAACAGTAGGCAGAAATTAAAAATTTTTCACACAGGTAGATATACAGTGTGACCCATTCTTAATGGAAACATCCCCCTAAAGTTGTAAACCAATTTTAAATTTTTTTTTTTTTTTGAAATGTCAAGTACTAAATGGTCTACCTTGGGACAAAATTTGAAATGTGTATTCCAATTTTCAGGGCATACTACGATATTTTTTCTTAGTCGATAATCGGGATTTTTTATTAGCGATTTTTTTATTGAAAAAATCACTACGCCACTGGATTCAGAGTGCCTCTAAACACCAAAATTTCATGAAAAAATATTCATTAATAACAAAGTTATGGCAACTCAAAAATTCGAAAACTCACACAGCTAACAGTCACACAAAACACCCTATATCAACAGATATAGCCATGAGAATATTTTTTTTGATTTCAACAATGAAGTCCACTAGATAAAAAAAAACAAAAAGGGTAAATATTTTTAATGAAAATAACGGAATTACATTCAAGTTTTCACGCAAATTAACTAAAACTAAGACCTAATAGATTTTTCAATTTAAATATTAGTTGCCATGGAAATGATATTACAGTTTGACACTTGTGAAAGATTTAAGTGTACTATTGTCAACAATATTCACAGTTCACAGTTCTTCGAATTATTTTGTGTCATGGCTGCAAGATTGAGCGTAAGAGAGAAAATTGAAATTGTACGCCTTTCGTGAGATGACGTTAGAAGTGCTAGAGAGGTTTGTAGAGTATTTAATGAGAGACATCCAGATCGTCCTCGTATTAGCTGCAATACGGTAAATAAAATAAATAAAATATTCAATGAAACTGGTACAGTATCAAAAATGATGTTAAAAAGTAATCCTGTACAAAGACGAAACAGGAATGACAGGAATGATACAAACATTTAAATTATTTCGGAAATAATCTATAATGCCAGTATAAGGAATGTCACTTTAGATTTGAATATTCCACGAGAAACTATACGGAGATGTCTCAAGGCGAAAAATATTAAACCTTTCAAGCCAACATTTTTACACACACTGCAAGAAGACGACGAAGCAAGACGTGTGGAATATTGTTTATGGGTCCAAGGGGAATATTTAAACAATAGAAATTTCCTACAAAATATTTTATATACTGACGAAGCCACTTTCATCACAAAATTGTCGCTATTGTTCAGCGGATAATCTTAAGTAAAATTCCCAAAAATTCCCAAAAAATCAAAGTCTGGTGTGGGATATTGAACGAACGAATTATTGGTTCTTTCTTTTTTGAGGAAAACATTAATGCGCAGAGGTTGCTAGAATTTTTAAACACAGAGTTTTGGGATGCTATTCACGAGCTGCCAATCAATGAACGATTAAATTTAATTGTCCAGTTAGATGGGTGTTCAGTTAATTATGCCAGAGCTGTGAGGCAATGGCTTAACGAACATTTTCCAAACCGATGGATAGACCGTGGTAGTCCGTTTGTAGATTAGCCACCCAGATCTCCAGACCTCACGGTTTTGGACTTTTTTCTCTGGGGACAAGAGATAGAAATGAACTTTGTGCAAGAATTCGACAGGTATGTGCAGATATTACCCCTCAAAAACTAAGGAACGTAATCAGGAACATTCGTAAGCGCTACGACAAATGTATCGAAATACATGGTGAATTAGTGGTAGAGGCTACCAGAATATTAAATAGAATTAATTTTTGCACTGACTCGAAACATTTCAATAATTAGTTATCATAGTTACGTTTATTGAAATTTTTTGCTTCATTATTAGTTGAATTGTGTGAATGTAATGCCGTTATTTTCATTAAAAATTTTCAACGGTTTTCACTTATCATAACGCCATGTCATACTTTTGAAAATACATAGTTATTGATATGAAATGAAGTGAAATGTAATGAAATGAAATGAAATGAAATGATTCTTTATTCAAAAAAAGTTGGTATAAAGGTACAGGTTCAAAATACATGTTCAATACTGAATAAAGTATAACAGTATAAACACAAAAGGTCTTTGCCTAAATCAGTATGGCTGAACAGAAATTGAATGAAACTGAACCAATAGTCTGGCTTGAAAGAAACCGTTGAAAACCATTATGTCGATTGCATTATTCAGACTCATTTTCATGGATACCGTGCTGTATGATAAAAAGGGTTAATATTCAATACCGATGAAAAACCATTCAAATTTCAATTGAAAGCTAATTGAATCGAGTCGGAAAAAAGGGCATAATTGTCAATATCAGTAACTGCTACTGTTTTCATGCAATCGTGATTCCTAGTATTCTATTTCCAGTCGCAGTTTCAGTAAACATCGGTGATTATCGGATAGCTTATTCTGGATTTGTTCGTTCGGTAATTGGATACTTTGGAGATCCCATTTCAGCAAATTTGAATAACAGTTTAATTTGAAATATTCGTCGAGAACCAAATCAGCAATTCGAACTCGATATGAACATAAAAAACGTCAATATCAGAAGTATCCTTTTAACATTGAGATATTTTTCAAACATATCAGAAACTCACCATATGAACATTATTTAATAGGCCTCCACTGAATCCAGATTTCAGTTTGGAATGCTTGGATATGGTAGTGCTTTGGATCACTCAGACATTATACTCGTGTTGCAAACACATTTCCTAACTATTATGCAGCCATCCTCTGGTCTCCACATGACTACATTGCCTCTCCTGGTTTTTCTTTCCGAACCTTTGTGGCCTCCTATGAGGGTCAGTGTGTACGTCCACTCTAATTCGATAATTTCCCCTTGCTGGAGTTTGTCATCTCCAAAGATTTCAAATCTTAGCCTCACATACGCCTCAAATACGCCTCACACTCGCCAAGGAAGTGAGACTAAGTTACTTCGTCTTTTTCTCACATACGGTTGTCTTTTATGCCCGTTAGTGGCAGGTGTCTAACTAAGGTAAATGTCCCAATTATCGACACAATAGCGTGTTCGAGAGACTGGCGAATACTTTTCGACCTCGTTGGAAAGACAAAAAAAAACTGATCATAAAATTGTGAAATAATTCGAATCGAATGAATGAAAACGTTGAGCAGATGTCCCAATTTTTGACACCTGAAAAAGATCAGTAACCAATTGCCAATGTATGAGTACCAATTTTCGACACCATGAGAAATCGAAAGCTAGTATAAATAATATTTTTATATTTTCATGTATTGTGAATAAAACAGTATACAAAAGTTCAATTTTTATTCATAGTGAATAAAGAACATATAAAAGATAAAAAAACAACTAAAATATGAATTCTCGAATAAACTTAAGAGGTATCACCAGCGTGTCATCACAAAAGACAAATTTCATCATTGCGCCGTACATCTTAGGTGTGTGCGGATATATTTTCTAAAAGTTATATTGTAGGTAACGAAGCACCTGTCCGTAAAAAAGACTAGGTGGCTAGGAGCGCCAATAAGGTAGATCAGTTAGTTTCCCGAATCCTCACAAACAAATTGAGTCATTTGTACCAACCAAATTTTTGCAAAAAACTGAAACTGAACGCTCAAAACCGATACTAGTTTCATCAAAGGTATTGTTTGCTCTCAAAAGGAAATCTTTGGTACAGTATCAATTCCTAGAAACTATTTTCTACATTTCTGGTACTACATATATACCACGTATGATTACTGTAGCCTTCTGGATATTTTTGAAATATGGAGTAAACTGAAAACAAAATATTACCAATTACCCTTACAGTCTCAGTTACCGACAGAAGGTCACACCATTTATCGAGATAGAGTTGTACGTATTATCGACAGCAAGATTATTTTATAAATCGAAGAAAAAAACAGTGTGTCGATGATTGGTAAACAGAAAATTTGGGGTTAATTGAACATACCAACGAAACAATTTTTTGGAGGAACATTGAAAGTGAGTATCTGCTAGAAAGTCAAAAGTCATCTTGCCTGACCCTTTTATTGACAATTATGTCGATAGATGTACCTATTATCGACACCGTAATTACTCATGAAATATGAAATGAACTATATTGTTTTCATAGGAATGAAGACAACCAACCATATAGAAATAGCTTCCTATTCAAAATATTATACTTCAATTTGTGGATTTGAACATTTTGTGGATTTAGAAAAACATTAGTAAAGTGTTGCGCACTTAGCAGATCAGCAAGAAAAAAAGTGTTCTCCCGACGACGACTGACGCTCGACTGATTAGCACCAGTTGTTGTGATGGGAATGCTTAGAAGAAATTGGTGAAATTTGAATACCTATGTTCCGAAAACTAGAAGCTACAAACTCATCGAATATAAATTTTCATTATATACCTCTTCTTCTTGTTATATTGAAAATAAATTGAAATTGTCGATGATTGGGTCACTGTCGATAATTGGTACATTTACCTTAATTTGTGGTGACCTATTAGTATTCACACAGATAAGGGCAGTGTTTGGCGACCTCTGCCTATAATAGTCTTGACTTTCTAGAGTCAGCTACAAAGTCTTTCGACTGTCTCTGCAGCCGGCAATATTCCTCCAAAGTTCATTTAGTTTTATTTCAGTCCAATGGTCAAGGGCAGAAGAGATTCGAATTTTTGCAATGCCTATAGCACCCCTCTGTGACCAAGAACCCATGTCAACCCAACTTCCTTCATTTCAGCAAATTTCTCAAGGGCATCTCCGCATTCCTGTACCAGGACTGAGTTTGGTTTACGATGGCTCTGAGCGATGCTTGACCACACGACCAGATGTAATTTTTTTATTCATGCCATTTTTTCCCCACTTGCCTCAAAATGAGTATTATTAATGGAAAATAGATGATAGTGATCTGTTTCAATGCAAATCGATAGTAATACTCAATTATTTAAGTTGCGCTTTTCATTTTCCAACACTTAATGATGTACCTCAATAAATCATTTTTTGCTTTTTGCATGAACGTAGAAAAAATGTTGTATGCAACTCGTGCAAAAATTGTTTATTGCACTCAATAATTTCACTTGGAGTGCAATGAACACTTACTTTTTGCACTTGTTGCATAAATAACTATTTATATTATAAGGATTATAATGACGAATGACGACCATAATGGTAGTAACCGTGAATAAAATCGAGCAAGGCGATGCCGATTTCGATAACACGGTGTGCACACCTTGTTATCTTGTTGCAACAAGAAGATCGTTTATGATCCGAATTATATACAAAACTGTATCTGCTGGCATCAATAAATAAGTATATATGAATATTTTTGTAATTTCGTTATGGCGACATTTTGTTTACATTTTGAATGTCAAAATGACGTTCATTTTTGCCCAAGTGTGAATATGAGAGTTCATATCGATACTAGTGTAAATATGAAAGTCGTTGATTCAGATGTATTCGGTAATGCGTTAAAAATTGCCTCATCTTTAATACAATTAGGAATATTTTCGGGATTTATTAGAATTACTTCTTTTACTTTTGCTGCAGACTTTGGAGAAATAAATAACCAAAAACTAATAAATGTGTTCGAATGACAGTCTAACGGATAATTTGTGACAACTTGTCAACTGAAAGTTACATCGTGGCAGTGTCTCTGCAACCGTCTATCCGGTAACATAATCAGAACATTCATTCGAGACTCGTTATGCAATTCAATATAAATTGAGTTATTGCCCTATGCACGTATTCATTGTAATGCATTATATTATATGAATGGAGATTCCAACGAAATTACTAAAAGACTTGTATATAAAACATTACAAATAGCAAAATCAAGCATTTGACAGGTTGGTGACTTTTATAAGTCATTTACAAATCGTTATAGACGGTGTTTCAAAGTATCTCCCAAAATTAATGCAAATATCGCTTATTCAAACGAAGTATTCATGATTGTATATTGAAGTATAAGTGGATAAAAAGGTCTTTCAAACACGAGCACGACGACGCAGCCGGAGTGCTCGAAATAGTGCAAGTGTTTGAAAGATCAGTAATCCACGAATACTTTACGTTATTTTTTTCAATTGGTGCACTTTGAAATCATAAATACTGGTTTCATTATTACAAGTGATGAAAATAAGAACTTATAACGTAAAATGGTTGAATTCGTGATATGGCATCAGTATACCTTTCGTTAATGTTCGAATAAAAGTTTTGCATTTGTTTGTTATATTTCATTTGACGTTACAAGGTGCTCCTGTCAGATCCATAATCATAACATTGTCATTCAGACTTCAATGTTCTCGAGTTGTTGATGTAGGTATCCATGGTAACTTTAAAAAACGCGCGTTTTTGAAAGTTCGATTTGCACACGCTGTGGCGTGCTTCAAATAGGTAAAAAGGGCACCAATTGAAAAAAATTATTTATCACACATGAACAATATAATCAAATAATTGCCAGAACTAGCAGAAAATTCAATCGAATGTATCCTGATTCAAAAGATTATAAAATGATTTCATGAACTATGGCTCGAAGTTTCAAGGGAACAACTGTACCAAAAATCAGCTTTTTATCTCACACTTCTAGGTGAAAAGTTAGATTTTCTTGGCTATAACATGTGAATAAAGAACAGAAAATAACAGAAGCAGGAGAAATAAAAATAACAAAATTGTAAACAAAATATCACATTATTACATTAAATGCTGAAAATGTTGTCCATTCCATTCGAAACATTTAAAAATTTCTTTTGTACGCGACTCGTGGTTGCTTTTTCAATTTCAATACACCGCACTGTTCGCCGTCACAGTTCTTTGGTAGGTACCGGCACCCTTTCTTCTGAAACACCTGTATAAAAAAGTCAAGTGGCGTGAGACCGGGTGATCTCGGTGGCCACTCCCATGGTCCTAAATCCACAAACCAACGATCGTCAAACATTTCGTAACCTTTCCTGGAAACATCCTGGGTAGAATGAGCTGGCGCTCTGTCCAGTTGAAACCACGAATTCCTGTATTCCTCTGAAGGCAAATATTTGAGGAAATCGGTAACAGTCGTTCTTAATATTTGGAGATATATATTTTACTGCCGAGTCAACACAGAGTGCTAGGCTAGATTTACTATGTACCTGATGTTCGCTATGATCAGAGGCCAAAACGAAATACCAGATTGACAAGAATAAATATAGCCGACATTCAAACACCAGGAGACGTGGCTTATATCGCGAACGTAACGAAGATGGCGAATAAGTGTCTATTTGTATGATACATTTGAACTAATTCCAGCTATATTTGAAATGTATCGCTAACATATCGAACATAGCGTACATAGCGCTCTGTGACATTTCATATACTTTTTATCAACCTCATTACATATATCAACTCGGAGGAGTATACAAAATGTTTGTTCTAGCAGCTTCTGCAGTGATTCCATTAACCTAGATATATATTCCCGAAACACAAGCAATAATACTCTTCCTGCAATAACAATTCCCAGCTATTCAAATGCCCGCGCGCTGAATCGATTCCAATGTCCTTTTTTGCAATTCGAGTTTGAACTTGAACTTGTATCTTGACACAATTTAATTTTGAGAAGTTGCCAAGAAATATTCCCGGAATATTCAAAGGTTAGGGCTCCATTGATTTTCCACGTGTTGAATTTCTGTCATCGATACACAATCTTGTTCTCCATGCAGAGGAATTCAATTGTCGATTATGAAATTACATGTCTCGAAAACTGAATTGGAACTATTAGACCATCAGATAATGACAGATTTTGCTGACTCATTTGCTCTCTTCTGGGATTTTAACCACTGAAGATTATGACATTGTGGAGCTCAAAAAGCTTATTGCCATAAGCGAGAATATGCATCAGCAACCAAGTATTCACCTACAAGATCTCGCCCTTATTTCAACCCTTTGAGTACATGCAAATCTTATGGCTTTGGTTTTCTACTATTAGATTGTTCCTACCTGTTAATGTGTTAAAACACCATGAACGAAAAATTGAAAAAAAAATTGGAAATTAATTTTTCATATGCCGTGCACACGTCTGATCTCTAAATTTTTATTTTTTTAGGCCAACACTGACCCAAATTTCAGAATTTAAAATCCCAGAAAAGAGAAAATGAGTCAGCAAACTCTGTCATTATCTGACTGTCTATATGTGAATATACATAATTTAAAAGTTACCAAAGTAATACCAGTTCTAAAAAAAGGAGATCCTGACTTAGCTGACAACTATAGGCCAATATCTATAATTCCAATCTTTGGTAAAATAATAGAGATCATTTTAAAAGATCGTCTACTAAATTTTTTCGAAAAATACAATACTCTGGATTCAAATCAATTTGGTTTCCTTACAAAATGCTCTACGATACAAGCAGTATGTAGAATTGTTACAGACGTAATCGAGGGCTTTGAGAGAGGGGAACACACAGAAGTAACACTGTGTGACCTCTCCAAGGCCTTCGATTGTGTCTCGCACAATAAATTACTAGATAAATTGAGTTTTTATGACGTTAGAGGTATTCCACTAAAATTAATTAGTTCATACTTACAGAACAGAACCCAATCAGTGGTCATTAACAATAAGACATCGGAATATCGTAAAATCACCCACGGAGTACCTCAAGGCAGCGTACTGGGGCCTCTGCTCTTTCTCGTATATTTAAATGATATTTTTCACTATATGTCTCCCACAGGATGTGTCTGTTATGCAAACGACAGAACAATATTGAACTGCCATAAAGACAAACATACTTTGAATAACCTTACTGCCAATGCGCTAGAAAAAGCTAAATTATGGTTCGCCACTAATGATCTCAAATTGAATCAGGCCAAGACACAGTCAATTGTTATCTCCACTCACAATAGACTTTCTTCTGAAGCGTCGGTTAGTCTGCTAGGTATAGTCCTGGATGATCAACTCAAGTGGCATTCACATGTAGAACAGCTGTGTAAAAAACTATCTTCACAACTATTTTTATTAAGACACCTGAAAAAAATACTTAGCCCCTCCAGTCTATTATCATCATATTACTCTTTATTTCATTTGCATCTGAACTATGGCACTATACTGTGGGGAAACTCTTCCCATGCGATTAGAGTATTTCGTCTGCAAAAGAAGGCAATCAGAATCTTGGATGGTAGTGGCTACCGTGACCATTGTCCTCTTTATTAAATATAAGATTTTGCCAGTACCGAGTATGTAAATTTACCAATCACTACTTGAAATTGCCTACAATAAAGAAAACTACCTAAAAAATGCAGATGTTCACGAGCATGACACAAGGTCATCCAGACAACTAAGACCGGACCGGCATAAATTATCTATAACGAAACAACAACGAAACAACTCGTTTGATGTAAAACTATATTGAATTCAAAAAATATATAAAATCCTTTCTCCTTACTCACTGTTTTTATTCGATTGAGGATTTCATGTTCACACCCTGTGTAGCTGACACCAGAATACTCATTCCCAATTTTAGTACTAAGGGTTTCTTGAACACAATCTGTGCTTCTTAAACCGCAATTTATGCATGTTTTCAAGTTGTAAGATATTTTAATTATATTGTATTGAAAACCGTAAAGTTTAATTTTTCCCAATACTTTATGACTAAAATTTATAATTTGAACGTATTCATTGCCCTCTAGATTCAAAAATAAATTTGTAAATTAATAAAGTTTTTGGTTATAAAAAGTAATGAATGATACATGGTTGTAGTCAGAATGTCATATGGAAAAAAGTGAAAATATACCGGGTGTCTCATTTAAAATTCAAAAGTTTAAATAACTTCCGGTAAGACCGGAAGTTGCATGAAACTGAGTCACTCATAAAATAATGGAGCTTTATTCATTATATAGATCCTCAAAATTTAATTCCAATATCTTCAAAACCAAAAGAGATATAGGGGCGAGCCACTTTTCGTGAACACTCGGTATATTTATCGTGCTATTTCTTGATTGCCCAATGTTCATTTATCGAAGAATGAATCGTACCAAAGTTACCGAATTAATTGATATGTTTTTTTTTTGAGTATCAAGAAATGAATTTCCTCCAGGAAATCAAACTTTCCATCAACACTTACCAATCAAATTACGTTCATATACTTCGGAGTTATTACGGTCTTCAACGTCAGTTTCCGATGCGACTTCCCAATTAAATAATGGTCCAAGGTTTTTCAGGTAATTCCGAAAAGTTTTTTGTCATTTCTTGTAAGAATTTGTTTGCCTGCCGCGGCAGATTCGGAATTAAAAAACTTGATGTTGGTTGAAAGTATTAAAACAAATTAATGAGGGAGAGTTCTGAAAGTTCGAATGCTGAGATACCTAGTTATCTAAACCATTTCCAGACTCAAGTGTACTCGGCGAGAGAAATGTGGGAATTCATGCATAAAAGATGAACGGGCAATTATCAGAATTCTATGTTTTCATTGTTAGTAAGTCAAATATTAGTAAGAACTTATAAATTTCGTTATTTCTCAGTAAACCCTAGAATGAATAATGTTTTAATGTTTACCGTGGTGAACCAACAAAGTAATCGAAGCGGAATGAAATTTCACTTCTCTTGCTCAAGGAGACAATATTTATTTCTGGTAATGAAATAGTTATTTATTATACAAGGGAAATAAGTATTAGACGGTGGCCTTAAAAACTTGAACAAGTGGGTTCGAGCCCTGAGCTCGACGGGACATTCTGGATGGAACCGATAATCAGAGACAATTCTGCAAATTTCAAGATGCTTAAAAAAATAGTATTTCTATTTCTTGCCTTTGTGCAGTTAACTGAAACAATTCGACAAAAAAACGTTTTTTGACAGCTGGGAATGACGAGGGCCTTACCTGTTAACGTGCCATCCCAAGATTTACATTTAGCGAATGTACTACTTCAGATGTCGAGGATGCTGAGTTATGACGGTAAAATGGAAATAATCAAAATTAATGATAATTTTAATACTACTCTGTTGAAAGGGTGAATGTCCGTCGTTGAAGGCACTATCTATGCAACGCACAAAACTACGTTTTAATTTGAACACAGAATCAGAATGGATGACTGAATGGATGTCCAGTTACTATCAGTTATTTAAGTAATGATCAAAATAGAATAAATTATATAACTCTGAGGTTGCGTTGAAAATAAATTAGTTGAATACCATTTCAAATTTGATATTGAAAAATTTCAAGAAATAACATCAAGATATAATTTATGAGCACATTATATTCGCCCAATAATCATAAAATCTTCAAAGTTATAAAAATGAACATGGTGAATGAGCTCATAATGCAAACAAATCAATATTCTCTACTCCTAGCTAAAACTCTGATAATTCTTGATACTTATTGAACTTTGAAACTGCTGCTTGCCCACGTCATTACCATTATGCGACAGCGTCGTATGGTGGCGATTATGCGTCTATTAATTGTGCTTCACATATGAAGCAGAAATTATTGGTTTGAACGACGATTATTACATATTTTATGCTGAACTAGTGTATGTACTGCTATTTGAGTGTGCCTGTGAATATTTGTGTTACCAAATCGCCGAGTCATTAATATAAACAATGTGAAATTAACCCAACTTCTTTGAGTCAAATACAATATCTTCAAACTACAACAGTATTTCAAACATTACAGAAATAATCACCATCATTCCGGAAAATCGTTGAGGTAATACAATTCGAGGAGTAAAGGAGGATACTATTGAATAACTCCTAAGTCAATAGGATTAAAAATATATGTTATATATTGATTGAAAGTTTGATTTTGTGGAGGAAATCCAATTCTTGACATGATTTTTTGGGTTTATGACCTTCCACAATCTGAAAATGAAAAAATTTTAATCCAAAGAAATCTGTAGAAGTGTAGAAGGGCAAATTAATTAATTTGCCCGATAAGTTACTGCATTCACAAGACTGCTGTCTTGAAAGAAATTCATTTTTGTCAGTAACGTAACCTACACTGAATTTACCTATCTGAAAAAATTAGATCGAATTAATGAAGAATACTTCTCTTTCTTTGAAAATTGTTGACGTTTCGGAGGCTGTATCTGCCTCCGTTATCAAAACTTCTTGGAAAGACGCTGAAGAAACTGAATTTGAATTGCGGTTTTGGAAATAAGATCTTTCTTTGACAGAGTCAAATGAAATCTGTCATACATTCTTTTCATTCACATTTGGTATCTTGATACATAGGGTGTTCAGTTTGCACGCAGTTTCCTTTAACTTCAAGGTAAAAATCTAAAAAAATTACTAGTGATTTTTTTAGAAAACAGCTGACTATACCACTGGATTCATGTGTGAATAACGTTGAAATGTGTCTATCAATAAAAAAATTATACGCAAATAAAATTTGAGATATATGTTTTTTCGAAACGAGATGCAATTGTGATTTGTGAGTGAAGGTTCCGATTTTTTTATGAATTCCACAGAGAAAAATATGATCATCTTTTGAACCCACAAATATTTTGGTGACGTCTTCCGCTCTGACCTACTTCAATCACAGTTCAGATTAATCTCTTTGTATTTTTTTTTTTTTTTTTTTTTTCGAAACAATTTTTGCACAAAGAGTGGCAATTGTGAGTAAATTCAACAGAGAACATCTCACAAACACACGAATTTTTTTGCAACGTCTCTCATTCTGGCCTGATATAAAAATTAATCTCTTTGTGAGTACTCGGAGTATTTGGAAGTTTAGTGATGATGAGTCATCGGTGAAATATCAGAGATGAACAGACCTCTGAAGAAGTTAGCCACTCGCGTAACGAAACATTAGAAAACAATGCCAAACGACGACGGCCTGAAAACTCGAATGAAAATAGTGATAGTGAAACCTTCGGCCGAAAAAGGCTTAGCCTCCTTATCAGATATTCGACATGCCTTCTAAGTAACAGCAAATGGATGTGAAGCCTGAGTTCAACGGATCATTCTCGATGGAACCGATTTCCATGTAAACTTTCAGACGCACACTTGGAACAAGTTTCGACAATGCGATGATAGAACAGAATGCAAATGTTTACTAGTAGGTCTCAAATTTTGATTTTAGCAGTAAAAAAGCTCCTCAATTGGTGATTTTTCATACACAGTTGCAATGAAGTATAAGTATTATGAAAAATGAGATATGAGAGTCTTATACAACCCGGAAAAAATGCAGAAAAAGGAATTTGGACCACTAGAGGCGTCCAGAGAAAAGACAACTTCTTAGAGACATTTTCGCACGAGTGCGACAAAACCTAATTGATATTAGTCAGTTTGAAGAAATAGTCGTGTAAGGAGCTTTTGAAAATAAATCCAAAACTGTTTGTCAAGAACTAACTTTAAGCGGATTTTGAAAAAGCACAAATTCAAGCCCACAAAATCAACTCAGACCAGGAGATTTTAAACGCCGCATCGATTCTTGCCAGTGGTTTTTTTGGGCAGACGAAGATTATATGCAGGAATTTTCAACTGCTACACCTAAAATTGGACAAAACAAAATCATCATTCTATTGTGGAGCAGAAAAGTCAAGGAATATTCGGATTTAGTGTGTGGCAAGTGTTTTCAGGGGTAGAAAGTTGACCGTTTTCAAGAAATATCAACTTTCATGTTGAAAATTATGGTCAATTTTTTAAAATATTTTTTTTCATAATCATACAAAATTTATTTAAACGTTAGAACAAAATCAAACGTTAACTTCATATTTGCAAAATAAAAAAAAAAAACAAATCATACTCAGTTAACTTAAGTGTTGGAAATATTCGCCGTTAGCTTCAATGCACGAAGCAAATTTTCGACGCATTGACTGTCTAAGTTGTATTCACATATGCCAGCTTTCGCTTATCGGGCGGAGAGCTCAAATTTAAGGCGTGCCCTGTTTTTTTTACGAATACAGCCAATGAGAAAGCAATACGCAATAAGCTAATTTGCGAAAAGCTTGCATGTGAATCCGCCCTTACACGTTAAATTTCTTTTACACATTTTCTTTTAGGCTTTAAATTTTAAAACAAAAGCTATACCTCCTGTCAAAATAACAATTAGTTTGTTCCTGTAAACAGTAAATTTGTGTTACAAAATTAAAAATGATCTACACAAACTCTGAAATATGCGAAATGCATTACCTTTACGGAATGGCGAGCGGTAATTCGGCAGAAGCAAGGCGGTTGTATCAAGAAAGACATCCTGATCGCCAAGTACCACACCATAACTTGTTTCAACGCATTCACCAACGACTATGGCAGAACGGAAGTTTCAAAAAGAATTCTGCTGATAGTAGGCGGTCTATGGAAGTTGCAAATCCCCAAGTAGAAGAGGCTGTCCTCAATGATCCCTACCATATCCAAAGGGTACAAGCCTTATTGCCAAGAGATTTTCCGCGAAGATTGTCTTTTTGTAGATGGATGCAAGACAAAATAGCTCAAAATCCTTGGTTTGGAGCCGAAGTTCTCTTTACCGATGAAGCATGTTTCTCGGGAGATGGTGTTTTCAATTTTCACAATAACCATGTATATGGGCTGAAGAAAATCCACATGAAATTTCAGAAGCAAAAATTTTCCGTGAACATTTGGGCTGGCATCGTCGATGATCGATTGAAAGGCCCACATTTTTTACCGAACAGATTAAACGGTACAAATTATCGACACTTTCTAGAAGAAGTACTGCCGGAATTGCTGGAAGATCTACCGCTTCAATTAAGACAAAACATGTACTTTATGCATGATGGAGCTACGGCCCACTTTAGTTTGGCTGCTCGCCAATACTTGGACGTCGAATACACCGACCGTTGGATCGGTCGAGGAGGTCCGCACCCTTGGCTCCCGCGATCTCCCGAACTTAATTGTTTAGATTTTTTCTTTTGGGGCCATCCTAAAACCCTAGTCTACGCTACTCCAGTTGAAAATGTTGACAATTTAAGAGAGCGCATTGTTTCTTCTTGAAATTGAATCCCTTGTTGATTGATTGCCACTAATGGAGCTCACAAAAATATATATTTTCAGCAAAACAAGCTCCGCAACACATAACGCTGAAATTATCAACAATTTTTTGACAGCAAATTTTGGTAACAATTTAGCCAACTAAGGACCCAACCATTGGTCGGCGAGGTCCCGGGCACAACGCTCAAAATTTGATAGCTGCTAGTGAACACTGAACACTAAAAAAAAACTAGAAGTTCTGCATTTCAAAGAAGACTCTAGCAAAACATCAAGTGTGATACATTTTCGTAAAGCTCTATTGGAATATGTAGGATTAAACAAGTTGTCACGTTCAAAAAAATTGTTCTTAAAACCTATTGACATGATTCACACCATTTATTTCTAAGAAAAAAGTATGTAGGAAATGTCTTCATAGAAACAAAGAAATTTTGACAGGAAAAAAGTAAATTTTGAAAAACGCACATTTTTGAAAAACATTCTGTACCTATCTCAGACACGATGATGGATATAGATATGCGGTTTTCACCATTGAGTTTGTTATAAAAATTGGCCCTCAGACATAGTTTTCATCTATCTCGTTTGAAAACAGTACTTTCCTTTTGAAACTATCAAGTTTGTCCATTCTGTACATTCAGAAAGAATTTTTCGTTTAGTCAACTGAAGATATTGTTTTTGGCACCTTTTCCGTTTCTCTCTCTCTCTATCTCATTTTCGAGAGGATCGAAGAGAAAATTGGCTTAGAGCAGAAATCTACATCGTTTCGCAGGAAATTCTCTCTAATGTACAACTGAGAACATAGTTTATGTATGAGCCATTCTCTTGATTGTTATACGATGAATATTTGATTTGATATATTCAATTTAGAGTGGTTCACCTGGCATCTGGAAGGAACAGGCTTATGAAACGAGAAGTTTACAACTGATTTCCATTTTCCGTGAAAATTCTTTAGTAAACGGTTGAAGGCGGAAATGTAATTTCACAAAACAAATAGATGTGGTGATGAATACTTCAGAAATACGCTCTGTTATAACAACGCTCAACTCTGAGTATCAAATTTATTGGTTTCGTACGTGGTTTGGCAACGCCGCTTATTTCCGGATTATTCATTTTGTAAATTTTCGAGAAAGTGGTAATTCTGTGATATGTGTATTGACCGACCCAGTTGTTTTGGGTTCAATTGTTCGTTACAAATACTTAGTTCAATATTTGGGAAACCTACGATGCTTTCCATTACAGATACTTGCCTAAATTATCTAATTTCCGAAATTCTTTTTACAATAAAGTTATATCAACTGCTAGAAATTATAGCGATTATAGCGAAGACACTACCGTTTTATAGTCTAAGAGCCGAAGAGTGGTCGAACTTCACCGTTCTGGTTAACGATTGAAACATACTTTTTATGATGTTTCATAAATAGACGAATAAGCCTAAAATGGCTTGTCTATCAAAACGAGGTCCAGACTAGATACTTACAGTAAGTTACAAAAATTTGCACCACATGGAAAATTTTATTCTTCATAAAAATTACTGCATTGGAGAATACTTGCATTAGAGTTAACAAAATTTCAAATATTTCCAAACGGTAAAATAGAGGGACCAAAAAATAGAAATTTTGATCAAGTGTAAAATACCCCCTATTATTCACATAATCAAAAAGTTCATTCAAGGAGGTTGTTCAGAATTGACAACAATATTCAAATTTGGTATCAGCGTAATTTACTCTTGATCAAAATTTTGTTCCCCCTTGTACACCGTTTGGAAATTTGAAATTTTGACAACTTTTATGCAAGTATTCTGCAATGAACTAATTTTTATGAAGAATAAAATTTTCTGACAAATCAATAATAAAAAAGTTTTCCATATGGTGCAAATTTTTTAAACTCACTGTATATAATCTGGACCACATTTTGATAGACAACCCATTTTAGGCGTATACGTCTATTTATAAAACTTCATAAGAAGTATCTTTCATCCATTAAAGAGCACGGTGAAGGTCGATCTCTCTTCGGATCCTGTACTATTATTGATCACATAAGAAGTTTGCGAACAGATGTTTCATGACTTTATTACATGCAAGATGTGGTTAATAGTTCTTTTCATAACAAATAAGTGAAATCGTACTTTTTACTAGTAGAAAATGGCAATTCCTACTGAATGCATGTTAGTTGATGTCGATAGTGTTATCATTAACGTTGACTAAAATTTCAAATGAGTATTCCATTAGAAAAAACACTTTTTCGAAATAATACTCTGTAGAGTTACGATTTGCTCTTTCTTCACGCTATGTCGAGAATAATAAATTGTGTATCTAGTAGTAAAAGCAAAACATTCAGAAAAAACTTATATTCGCACTTAGATGAAGTATTAACGTCAACTAGATTGTACAGACCAAACAACCACAGCGACCGCGTGGATTAGTTGGTGTGAATTAATAGGTCTAATAATTCATTTAAAGGGTCCTTATATGTTACCTATTGATGGAAATATTGCTGCTAGCGCCATAACATGTTTCGATTTTTGATAACACTTACATTATAGTCAAATCGCAATGAATATTAGCTGTATAACGATTGTATAATTAGATATTTATATGCTTCCAGTTGCTATAGAAATAATAAGTTGGTATTTTTCTAATGTTGATATCATTTATGTCATGACAATCTCAATCGATAGACCAAGACTTAGTCTGTCCAGTGGGTTTTTAATCACTCTGAAATTCAGCAGTAACCAAAATGATGCATTGAGAGATGGAGATGCAATGATAATGTTTTCAAAAATATGCATTGAACACGGATTGTGAATCTATGATAAATCGATCATTAAGCGCGATAAATATCTGGATACGCTGAATGCCATTTCGGTTGTGCGATTAGAGAACATACATTTCATTGCGCTTATCTGAGTCGGATTTTTATTGAATTTGTTTATCCAACACAGGACAGTTATGACTGTCACTATTAATGTCATTTTGGACAAGTAAACTATCAAAAAACACACTAGTGGATATGGATTATAACTCACGCACACTATCAAATAACACACTAGTGAGTTATGGATTATAACTCACGTTCATATTTAAAATTTATTAATTTTTACCTCATAAAAAAAAAGATTTCTTCCACTTGTTGGATAAAACATTGTATGCCACTCGGTGTGTTATGTTTCCTAAGTCACTTGAGAAATCTTTCTCGCGTGACTTATTTTCAGCATAACACACTAGTACCATAAATAACCATTTTATCACATTTGTGATAGAATAACATTCGATGGATTATTTAGCTGTAGAAATTCGAGTCTTTTGACACATTATTCATATTAATCGATATAATAGGACTTGATATTCTGCCAATGACCTAAAAATTTATAAATAAATTTTACATATTGAGAATTTTCCAACTTTCAATTAGACTCCGACAATTTAGTGCAATGAACAATAAAACATTCCTTGCATTTCAGCATTGAAAAATGTTATTTTATCTTTTCTTAGGAAAAAATCCTACTTTCTATATGCGTATTGAATGAATGACATCGAATCAGAAATTAAAAATTAAATAAAAGATTTGGGCATAACAATTGATAATAAAATTACCAACCACCATAAATAGTATGTACCGTTAATCAATCCCCTGTCAGAATCTATGTTCATAGTATACTCGAGTATTCCTCTCTTATTTGGAGCCCCATAACAATTGATTTAAAAACTATTCTGGAGAAGTTCGAAAACGATTTTTTTTCCTTCCTGGACTTCATAATTGTTTTCTGTAATTGGGATTGGTGCCTGTTGATAGGGAATAAAATTAACTTGAAATTGCGTTGTTATTTGTAAATGTATTATTCCTTTCGGGATTTGTCGTCCTCAGGTCATCAAATATTTCAAAAATTTTATAAAAGTTCAAATCTTCAGTTCTTGATGAATGCAGTAAAATGATAATAAGTACATTTCATTCTCGATGAATTTGAAATTCAACATCCTGAACGTTTTCATCAGACCAACACACAAGCCTTTCTATGTATGACATCAATAATGATGTTAACAACAAGTGATGGACTCTACACATTTACTTCTCTTGTTCGCTCAAGTGTTTTTCAGCAAGCTCCACACAGTTTTCTTGTCTTGGACTCCACGATAGTGTTTGAAATTAATATTGTGCATCAATTCAACAAACTCAATTTTATCGGAATCGCAACGAAGTTCATATTCAGAGGATAACTTCGGAAATATATAAGTGGAAGTTGATCCTTTTAACGTATCTGCATTACTTTTTATGCGAACGCTCTTCATGTAAACACGACGAAGTTACTTTGTGAGTTACTTCTGTATTCCATTTTCGTTTTGATCAATAACACAAATTCTCGATATTCAGGTAAACATTCTGATTGAATGAGATGCAAATAACCTTTGCCTTTTCGCAATATACCGGAATGTTTTATCTGATGTCACTCTTTCTCAATAAATTACTTACATTCTAATCTCTGCTTCCTGTTAAATTGACGAAATTCCTATTTAGAGCACGTTTCGACAATAAGAAAAAAGCAATAATTCTCAAATTACGTGTGATATACTACCAGTGGCTCCACAATGAATCAAACTGCGTAACATCGTCCAATCATTACGTGGATCTGATAAAAAATGAACCAAGCATGAAAATAAATAGAATGGAGAGAACTCTTTTAGGAACTTAATTCTTGTAACAGTGAGGTTCCACTGATGACAGAAATATGGTGCAATCGTGAGAGAGTCTCTTGATTGATGAACGTTTTTGTAAACCATTTGCCAGTGGCAAGATGGGTCAATTATCAATATTCATTATTTCCAGGTAACTGAACAATAAACTCATTTGAAAAGTGGTAGAGCACAGTAAGTTCATTATTTCAGTGAGTTGAAAGCACTCTACGAAGAGACTGTTGTGCGTTACCTTTCTTAAAAATATTTTTATAGTACCTGCATCATGATCCTTGTCAAATGCTAAAATCTTGAAAGATGATAACACGACTAGTACAGTCGCTGAAGGAGAATATATATACATCACATCCATCCAGTAAATCCAGAAGTCCCTAAAATCATAAAACCACAATAATCTGTCTTGTATGGACGTAGCTTTACACTTGAAAAAAGACCAATTTCGTCAAAATAAGTATATTTTTCAACAAGAGATAAAAATGCTGTTTTTTTCGTAAGGTGAGAGTTTGTCCACGAGCGAAGCTGAGCAGAGCGAGTGTGGCAATCTCACAAATGAAATAACGTACTTCATCTCAAGTAGAAAATGCTATTTTCTCTACGATACATGTTCTTTATAAAATACTGAATTACAATTTGTTTTTAGTATTCCTATCAGGTCGCATGATAATATTCATTTGTTTCATTTTCATCTATAGAGTGTAAAACTATCACTTTCATGTAGGTATCCGGTTGAAAAATGATCATTTTCATATACATAAGTAAAAAAAGTATATTTTTGCTTATAACTCGTCAACCGTTGACAATATCAAATAATATTCAAGACAAAAAAGAAAGCTGGATAAATTTTGTAAAAGGAAGAAGGTAACTTCTCATTTTTCTGAATGAGCTATAGTTTACGAGAAAATCTTTGTCGAAATTTTGTCAAGATTCCCAATATTGATTAGCGTGCGAATTTGCTCATTAAAATTTTTGTTCGAAAATATGAATAGATTATTCATAAAATCTGTTGTGGAATCATCTGCGGCTGAAAGACAAACTTTAGTATTTTCCTTCGTTCAAGGGAACATTCTCCATGAAAATTGAAAAATGAAAAATGTGATTTTTTTGTAATATCTTACAGAAAACAACTACTTCCCCAGCTAAAGCCACGCTGGACGTTCAACTACATCTGATAGATATTGTGAAAATCTGAAAGTGAAAATTCGCATTTTCATTCAGATAGTTGATTTTTTTAATTACTAATAACTAAAATGTTGTCCGTTCGTTTTAGTGAGCATTTACATGTATTTGTATGAAAAAAAGGTTTGTATTTCGTGCAGAAATTTATTTATAAAATCATAGCGTGGCTTGTGCCGGGGAAGTAGTTGTTTTCTGTTAGATATTACAAATAAGTCACATTTTTCAATTTTCATGGAGAATGTTCCCCTTTTCAATAGCAAAGCGCCTTCTACTATAAAGTCATCATCAGTGCGTACCTGTAAGTAAGTGACATTGAAATGAATTTAAGAAATTTTGATAATGTGAATTTTGAAAAATTGAAAAATTACTTACTCGTCAGGTGTACAAGAGCCATACCATAAAAATATCATGTATCCATAGGACCATGTAAATTTTTTTTTTTTATGGTATGGCTCTTGTACACCTGACGAGTAAGTAATTTTTCAATTTTTCAAAATTCACATTATCAAAATTTCTTAAATTCATTTCAATGTCACTTACTTACATGTACGCACTGATGATGACTTTATAGTCGAAAGCGCTTTGCTATGATTTTATAAATAAATTTCTGCACGAAATACAAACCTTTTTTTCATCCAATTACATTGGAACGTGCACACAGCTTGACAATTTTCACTTTACATGTATTGTTGTTTAGTTGTTCAGTGTTGATTAAACATGGCCGAAAAAGTGCGGAATTGTATATTGAAGATATGAGGCGAAGTATCCGATATACTTGCTGAAGAAATGACCAAAAACAAAAAGAAGCATTGCTGGGTATGTCAAAGAGAAATATATGGTGCTCCATCTACGTCATTAAGAAAATTCACCTTATATTCTCTTTTTCTTAAGTGTAGTTGACCTCAACGCCCGTATTATGTTCTTAATTGCAGGTCCTCTAAATCCTTCAATTCCCAAGATCTCCTCAATTTCCTTATATGCCGCGATCTGAGCTTATTTATTTTTATAAATAACAGCCCTTGTATCCCATAAGCATCGCCTTTCCCGATACTCATCTTCAAAGTTTAGTGTTGTCGCTTTACTTACACGAGACATTTTCGAAACACACCAACAAATGCAACAAAAATCAATCTTGCAGTCTGTACTTATGAACTTGACTAAACTGACATGTCTATATCTACTTGTTTAGTCTGCTAGAAAGCAGAGGTGGGAGAGGCAACTTGCTCAAGTAAATAAAAATTGTTTCTATTTACTTGGCTAAACAGTTTACTGAATTAGTTACTTGCGCAAGTACTAAATCAAGCTGTTTACCTCATATAACTAACTAAATTTAGTTACTTGAGCTATTAACTTGCTTGAGCTACTTGTTAAATGTAAATTCGGCTATAAAATGAATCGTTTTCTACGATTGAAGTAAGATGTAAATGCGTCGAGTAACCTGTGACCAACTAATGAAACAAAATCTTCAAGGTGTCTTGCAAAATAAAAATCACTTGATAAAAAGGCTCAGGCTTGCAAGGCCGAAGTTATCTCTATCTTCTCATTCAAGTTTTGAAAGCTGTTGTTTTTGGAATTGTTTCCTAACGTTTCGGTGGCTAAATTCTTCAGAGGTTTGATCATCATTAATATTGAGTCATTAGTGGAATAATAAAAGATAAACAAACCTCTGAAGGAATTGGCCACTCATGCCTCATAATCCAGTAACGACAGACAAACTCGAGTAAAAAGTGAGGAATGAATTGTAGCACTCTGAAACTCGGCACATGACATGACATTAAAAAAAAATTGTTTACCAAACAATCAGGGGTGGAACATAAAAAAAATATTTAAAAAAAAATATAAATTTTTTTGCTGTTATTTCAGAAAATGTAAGATTTATCAAAAAACGATTTCGATAGATTGAGAGATAATTCAATTATCCACAAGAATGATTATCAGTTATACCTCATGAAATACGCTCGTTTTCTCAGAAAACGTGGTTTAACGCCGACGTGACATTTCATGCTCGCGAGAACCCGCCACTGCAAGTTCAGGCAGGGCCGAAAATTAGATTTGTCAAAACGTGCATATCGTTCCTGAAGACTTCTACTTCCTCATGCAAATATAACATGTGAGTATCTGAGTACCTGAAATGTGTTTTGTCCCACTTCACATAATCATTCTACCATATTTACGGAGGATCCGAAAGTCACGGATATTTTAGTTGAGATGAAATAATTAGACTGGAGCAGGAATCAGTACCCTATATGCTACGATTTAGGGCTACTGAGACAAATCTCACTTATACATGCCAAAGAAAAAAGTGGGTTTTACTCCTGCCTCAGTTTTCACTCACCGGCAATTTTTTCAGTGAATGTTGAAAATCGCTCATACACATCCTACATAAAAAATGAAGAATGTGATTCCAAGCTTGAGGTTTGCACTTCACAATTGTGTTATTAAATATATTATGCAGGATATGAATGAGCGATTATTTTCAACATTTAGTGAAGAGAATGACGATTTTATCGTTGAAAAAGAGGCAGCAGTAAAACTAAGTGTTTTTTTGGCATGTATAAGTGGGACCTGTCACACTACTTCAAAATTGTTGGATATAGTCCAAAGAGGGTATGGGTTGCTGCTTCAGTATAATAATTCCATATTTATTAAATAATTCATGATTTTCGGATCATCCGCAAACATCTCCGTGAATTAAGACAAAACACATTTTAGGTACTCAAATACTCGCATATTATATTTGCATGAGATGCTAGGAGTCTTCAGAAACGATAAGAAGTTTTCATTTTCCTTCTCCGATCATTTTTAGCAGAGTTATGACCAACCAAATATTCAAGTTTTTCACCCTGTAGAGTTCTTTTTCCGATAAATCATATATTTTCCAAGATTACAGCAAAAATCTATTTATATATTTTTAAATGAAAAAAATATATAAACGTTCCCCCCCTGGAATTTTGGTAAACAAATTTTTTTCGTGTTAATCATGGTTCCAACTACTAGCATACTGACTTTGGTGGTGCAATCGATTCTTGTAAACCCAATCGTACTGGATTATAACGTTAGGGCAAAATTTCAAAGAACAATGGCCTTTAGACTGGAATAAAAATAGTATTAAAATCACTTGTCGACATCTTTTTTCGCCCTTGATAATATTCTAATGTTAGAAAGCTTTGAGGTAAGTGCATCACAAAATAGCTAGGTGAGCTTTGATTTCTAAATATATTTTAAATGAATTACACTAATTTAAACCAACCTACATTAATTTATTCGTGACTGCAGGTAAAACACAAAATCAATTAGTTACAAAACCGGGAGAAAAGAGATATTCAAAGTGCGAAATTATATTCAGCAATAATGATATAACACCACTTTTTGTTTATGTCCATTTTATCTTTGAGTTCATGGTGGTAAGGAATCCATAAAACAACCATCTCGATTAGGAATTAGTGGAGATGTTCTCTTCTCTTCAAGGACAATTTTTCACTACAAAAAACAATAATATCACAACTTTTTCAATAACTTCCGTTACATATCATCTCATTTCGTCACGCCACCGATGACACAAAATTGCGTAATATAAAAGGCATTTATATGGAAATATAAAATTTGGAAGGAAAAATCTCGTATCTAAAATGAAATAATGTTTGACCTACCTGAATGTTATTTTATTCATTATGATATATGTGGTTTTCGAACAGATAATGATGGTATTTGTGAAAGTTCGAATAATAAACTCTTCATCCTGTTTATGAGTGTAAAATTTGTTTTTATGCCAAGTTAAACACTTGAGTGTTTTCTTATATTTGATATATAATCACACTCTCACAGCAAACACAAACTTCTTACTCTGAAGCGTCACTGATGTTTTCATTATTCTCCCAGTCGTGGAGAGTCATGCAGTCACAAAACAATGCCAGATTCTGCAGTGATTAACAGATAGCTATGGAAATGAAACTGTTGCGATCTCCACCCGCGTGCTATTGCTCATTTATATACATATTCCTAGAGAAACAAAGAAGGCCCCATAGACAAAGCTGTAGCATCAACACATTTCAACGACGCTTTTTCTTTTACACAGAGTTTTTTATAAAAGAATATGGTGGTTGCATTACTCCAGAAAGCCAGAGTAAATAAAAAAATTGTATAAGTATGCTCTTCTGAAGTTACGAGACCTGAAAAATTAAACAATAAAAACTATAGATTGCCATTATGTTATTTTATTTGCATGCACTGAGAAAAATAATCCATTGTGAAACCGAAAGATGACTATATTATACCAAGCGTTGTGGTCAAATAGGCGCCAATCACTACATTTATTAAATATTACCACTACAAAATAGTATGATTCAAACAATAATAGATACTGCAGCTTAGATTAGCAAGTACTTTCTCCAATACAAACAAGTAAACTTGTCGATTTGTTCTTATTTATCGGTGGCATGGAATACTACATACCAAAATCAGGATATTACATAGAAATTATATGAAAATGTACAATAATACCTATCCTTTTCTGATGTAATATCAGAAGTTTTTGCTGGTTAATTATAACTTCACTAAATGAGTATTTCATACGTATATGTTGTTTTTCGGTATGTATGATCTTATCAGGTTTTGGGTGGATAATCAAATACAAGTACAAAAATAAATATATATTCTTTTCTTTCATTGTTTCATCACAATATCATTTCAGCAGAAATACGAAGGCAAAAAATTAACTCATTTCAACGTCAATAAATGAATTCAAATATGACAAGGAAGAACTGATAAAGTAGTACTACATACCTATAATAAGCGATTCTGAATTCCGACATTACTGAAGCCATTAGTGTCATTCCAAATTATACGTAAAACAAAATATGACTTACCATTGAATACTAGTATTAAAATATCTAAATTCCATTGAGTCAGTAACCTTTCCATTCTAGGTATCTATTCGTAGTCCTTGAACTTCAACTTTTTACAGTACTGCAAAATTGAAACAATGCGAATGGGTATAATACGCCAAACAGAACAGGAAATGGCGACGGATCGTATCGATTATCGGGAGCTGGCGCATCGCGTGCTCGTTCGGAATCTTTCGGCTTTTTTCGGAATTCGATTAATACTCTTCGTAGTGGTAAATCTTGACATCACAAGAAGTAATCTCATACGTGCTATCGTTTGTAGTGGTAAATAAAAATATTGCATAAGTTATATTCACCCTGAACCTAATACCACTTCAGGAAAAATATTTGATAAAAACCTGTTATTGAATATTTCAACTGATGGAGTAGTCAATAATAACTGAAATAATCGTCATTTGGATGTGATATCTAAAAGATTTTTCGTGATATTGAGCACTCATAAAAGTGATATCGCTAACATGTAATTTGTTCAATGAAACTCAATCGGCATTACCATTCATTTAGTTAAAAAAAATCCTTTTATTTTCTCAGTGTGGAATCCGGAGGTTACAATTCTTTATTTGAGAAGGATTTTACTGTCCTCATCATTGAACTCAGATACCATGTAGAATTATTGTTTTGTTTGGACACTGGAATTAGTGTTACCTCCTCCATCTTGAAAACTTCTTTATTTTTATATATTAGCTAAACGCTCGAAAACGTCAATTTTTTTTTATGAAGGAGTACAAAAATATATAGGGTGATACTTGTAGGCGATTTGTCATCGATTTTTTTTTTTATTGAAACCCTCAATTTCTATAGCGGATTCTGAAAAAACTATTTGTAAAATTTTGCCATTTTTGTTATAGAGGCAAAAATTCGAGCTACGTCGTTCATACATAGATTTCAAAACTAATTCAGTTTCTTGTTTCGAATTTGTCCTTATCTGATACACAAATTGTCGGCAGCATACATTGTTATAGGACTCGTTAAGTACTTATCAAGATCATTGGTCTTTCCGAACAACTAAATAGGCTCTAATATAAACCCATGCGGGTCTTCTATATTCACCAATTTAGTTTCAGATTTGATATATGTCCCTGCTCCAGATACGAGTTCTAGTATGTATACATTTTGCAGTCAGATGACTAAGAAGGTAGGGAAGAGTTCTGAACCTCTCACTCTATGGTTGTGCTGATTTTCATATAAAAGCTAATAGTTAACCTTAACAGAGTCGTATGATTTGCTGATATCACAAAAGATTCCTGCAGGGTAATCCTCTGCTTCAAACTTGCTATGTTCTTATTTATTATTTTGTGTTCACATCCTGTATGTTATTGAATTTGCTAGGATGTTTTATTTATAAAAAAAGTTGTTATTGTTATGACAGATGTAAGAAAGAAAGTATAGAAAAAACATTTTTGATTAAAAAGGTTAGGTTTAACTAGAGACTAATGCATTTGTTGAATGATCAATACTAAATCCGTTTTGGTTGTCTTTGAAAATAATCAAACCTTGAAAAATTTCAAGATACTCTCTATAAATCAACGTTAAGATTAACGTAATTATCAACCGATAGTTACACATGAAGTTAACGGGGCCCTTCTTATGAATGGGAATTATTTTCCCTATTTTCAAGGTATCAGTTCAAATATTTAAATTCACTAAAATATTTATTCGATGTTATTTCATCATTCCCTGCCGAGTAATAATTTTTGATTCAGTTATCAGTACTGTTGCTAGTTATTAGCCGCGAATAGGCTGACGAATACCTATAGAAAAGCCATTCAGTTCAATTTTTGGAGCCTTTATTTTTTTTCATTTCACTATGATAAATTTCATTCATTACTTCTTTTGAAGCATTTACGAAAATTATTCTGAGCATATTCAGTACCTCAAGAGATTTTTCATATATTAGATACTTCATAGTTTATCTTCAATAATTTCAATATTGTGGTCTGACAAACTTTTTGTTACTCGATTCTGAAATAACAGTCGTCCAGACTGTTTTCTCAACGTTTTTTTGATTGTGTATACTTTTTGTACCGACCTTTTTGTGTTTTTTAAGCTGTATTATATATTTTACGTAGTTCAGACCATTCTGCTTGTAGGAGGTAAATATTCCGATTGGACACTGGATGATTTAACATCCTCTGTGATGGTGCCCATCGAGTAACGTTGCACAAATATTTTTCAGATGTAATTCAATGTCCGTCATGGTGTCAGTCATTTATTTGCCTCGTCGATTATACAAAACTAAAATTCTGAGAAAAATTCACTTTTATGTAGTACAACAATTAATACATAAATCCATAGTGTGGCTGAAAGATGTGTTCACTGTTCATCTCCATTAATTTTTTGTGAGAAAGGATTATTCATAAGTACATGATCCCCACATTTTGACAGAGATTTCTCATTAGCGGTCTTCACAGTTTTGAAGTTTTTTTTATACACGATATCCAAAACTCAACGTCGTCCTGGAGACCTGATAGTCCAGCTCATGACTGACCAAAATATCACAATATAACCTTAGTAAAATATTGATCGTTTTGGAGATATTGTCACTTTAATGAATTTCGTGAAAACCGAAACCTTTGATCAGTATTTCGAGTGCCGCAGGTATTAAATTTCATAGTTTAAGATAAAAATTTTTGTTATGTAACCTTTAATAACCCTTTTTCCGTCGTCAAAATCGTTGATTAATGACCCTTGTTAATGAATGATTTTCTATTATTCAACGATTTGATTATATGCAACCCAACATACGTTGCCCTTATACATTTTTTATTGGTTAGTTCTATCTGTCATTATTTATTTGTGAAATTTTATTTCAGAATTGACAAATACACCAGTTGTCACTCAAAATCATATATAGTCAGTAGCGTAATGATAAAGTTCGCCTGGCAGCCGAAGAGGTAACACTGATGAGGTCGAGAGTTCAAAACTCACCAAGAGCAATTTTTTTTAATTTCAATTTGAAAAAATTAAATAAAACTACCACTAAGGAAAATTAAACTATATTAGAGTAGAGTTCATATAAATAGGAAATAATGATTGTTTTTTATCGTATCGTTAAATAAATAAATTTTGAAAACTACGGTCGACGAAAAAGTTTTGTAACAAACTCGTGAATTAAAATGGCGATTAACAATTTCGAACATTAATCTCGATTGTTAATTGCCCTTATTAATACACTTGTTCGTTAAATAATCATTATTAGCTCACTCAAACTCTTTATAATGTAAACAAAATCACGCGAACCTTGCAGGTTATTTTGAAATATTGCTCATTCGGCATAGTTTTTGATATGATACAACAAACATTCACTATCTTCCACTAGAGGAAAAAATCCTAGTTTACTGCAATAGGAGCTCATTGTGAAATTATTTCAAAATAGACTGCTAGTAAAAGATAAAGCATGTTATACCATGTCAAAAATTACACTGAATATGAAATTTTTTAACAGAACCTGCAAGGTTCACGTAGTCATATTGTACACAGTATGAAAAGTCTAAGTGAGCTAATAACATGAATTAACTCGTGAATCGGACAAATTCTTTTTTTTCTCCACAGGTATGGCAGCATTCATTTTATTTTGGACTGTAATCAATAGGAGGGTTATTCAGGGTTGCATAACAAAAATTAGAATCTCAAACTATGTTTTGTAGCTGCGACACTCGAAATACTGAACAAAGTTTTCGATTTTCACGAAATTCATAAAAGTGCCAATATCTCCAAAACTATCAATATTTCACTGAGGTCATACTGTGATATTTTGGTCAGTCATGAGCTGGACTATCAGCCCTCCAAAGAATGACGATGAGTTTTGGGACACCCTGTATACATACTAGCGGTCCCAGCAGACATTATCCTGCTCGCCGACTAACCCGTTGTCGATTTTATGGCGAAGTCTTTTTACTCATTTTATGGCAAAGTCGGTGGCGAAGACGCTGGCAGCAGTTTTCAACTTCTAAATATAAAATTAACCGAAAACACATTTTGTAGTGGACCGAATTGTAAATTTAAACTATTCCCGAATGCACTTGAACACACACATAAAATTTCATCAAAATCGGTCCAGCCGTTTAGGAGGAGTTCAATGACGTACATACGCACAGAAGATTTTTATATATAACGATAATACGATTAGTAGACATTTGCAATATCATAAAACAGTGTAATTTTCAATTCAATATTCGACAAAATAATTGTTATTCCACGTATTTTCAGTACACACTTTTTGAATAACTGATAATTTCATTTTTCACATAACTCTTTGGAATATTCATTTATTTTCATTTTGAATAGAATTTTACAGTAAAACATGGGCATCACATATGTAAATCGTGATTTTCAAAGCGTAAATATTCTCTTTGTGATTTATTTGCAGTCAGTTGTTCGTTCATAAAATTCTATAAAATATAATATCATTCAGCTTTTGCTTTAGGTACTTGCAAGGGATAATAAATAATAATTGACGAAAATCATGTGGATATTCTAATTTTAGGTGATTCTTATCTTGCAGCCAATCAACAAGCTCATTACAAATACTCGATGTAAATCGCATGCTCCATTCATTCAATTTATTTTGATACGATATACAGTATCGGAAAGTTTTCATCTGGGGTATGGTGGTTCCATGAGAGCGTGAAGAATAGCTTACTACATGTTGAGAGAGCAATAAAATTTCTCCTCTACTCGCTCGAGGAAGGGATATCAACGTGAGCTGTTATTCGTCGGATGTGGTATTATCACGAAAATACGCCTTCGTGTCTACAAATGAAGTTCGTTCATATTATTTCCTATGAATTAGCATATCGCGGAGGCGAAGGTGTTAATTGCCCTATCCATTATATCAGGCAGGGATTAAATAATGCAGGTGAAAAACAGGACGATCAGAATATAATCCTATATTTAGTAAAATTTGCCAGGGTGGAAATAAAAAATGCACCGACACAATATCACCACTGATCGGTTTTTTCTGACTACAAATTCCTAATAGAAAAATGCAAATGCTACTTGGTATAAAAATGTACCAGTTTGTCAGAACGAAATGGGCAAATGGTTAACGACAGTGGAAAAATGCGCATTTCACACTAAGAGAAGAAAAATAACTAAACACTCAAGCCGATCAACTTCAGTTTCTCATCTAATGAAGAAAGGTATACAGGAACAAGAAGCCTTCAAAATAACAGGTCATGCCACAGCATCTTCGTTAAAGCCATATTTACATATTGATGCAGAACACCAAAAAAATACAATGGGAAGAGTAAGAACGAACAAAGCGGCATTTATTGCCAATACATCAACAACTGCGGCAATATTAACCATAATTAAATCAACACATGAGTTGGAATAGACATCTGTTCCTGCTGGCTAAACTATTTACAAAAACTGTGTTTTCAATAAGTGTAATTTTTCAAATTATTAATTCTCTCTCTTGTTCAAAAAGTTATTATCTTATGTATTCTTTGAGTTTCATAGAATAATAAAATGAAAAAATAAACAGCAAAATCCTTTTAAATTGTTGAAAAAAATAATCATCCCAAATATAACTCGTTCGTCAAATTTTATAACAGAATTTTTTATTTTCATCACTCAAACTTCTTTATATGAGGCAAAAACATTCAAACAAACGGACTCGTGATTTTATCAATCCAAATAAACAAGTTTTCGTGAAAAAGAAAAAATTATTGATAAAATTTGAAGCACTCGTGGTATTACCTTTGATCAGTAATGCAAGACGCACGAATGTCTAATGAAATATTTTTTCTTCACAACCTTCACAGAATTTGGCAATTCTGAAATTATATTTGATAACAGAATGGTAACATTCACGCTCTTGATATTGAATAAATATTCTAAAACACTTGCTGTCTTAGGCATTTTGCGTGTATTTCATTCAATCACTTGTATAAGAATGAATATTCTGACATTGTTGTAGCAATAATTACGTTAGTCTTGACTGGCATCATAGTGACAAAATGTGAAAGGAAATGTCAAAATGATTCATCCTTTGCTTTCCATTTGATTGTATATTATGTGAAATTTGTGGTTCATCGCATTCCGGAACTTCCCAGTCGCATCGAATTTTCATTCTTACCTTGTTACTGAATATACTATTCAAGGTTTGTCTAAACTAAAGAAGGCCACTCCAGTACAATTCTTATTGAAATAGAAAATAGGAACAGGACGAATTAACAGCTCGTTAATTAATTCAGTACGATTGGGTTTTGAGACAAGAATCGATTGTAGCACCACCGAACTTGGTATGCTAGTAGTTGGAACCATGGAACCATGATAAACACGACAAAAAATGTCTACCAAAATTCCAGGGGTGGAAAATATATATATATATATATATATTTCGTTTCAAAATATATTAAGAGATTTTTGCTGTAATCTTGGAAAGTTTATGATTTATCGGAAAAACAAATCAACAGGGTGAAGAACAATTCAATTTTCCACAAAAATTATTCCAAGTAATTTCTTATCAAATGCGCTCGTTTTCCCTGAAAACGTGATTGAACGCCGACAA
The DNA here is from genome assembly GCA_958298965.1 of Chrysolina haemoptera. Classification (NCBI taxonomy): domain Eukaryota; kingdom Metazoa; phylum Arthropoda; class Insecta; order Coleoptera; family Chrysomelidae; genus Chrysolina; species Chrysolina haemoptera. The sequence goes on along the minus strand of OY282591.1, from coordinate 21,297,343 downwards.
CAAATTTCAGGTTCACCCTTAACCGCCGCTGAAAGTTCTGGAGTAGCTGAATATTTGATTGGACTTAACTTTGCTGAAAATGAACGGAGAAGAAAAAGGAAAAGTTCGTATCGTTTCTGAAGACTCCTACCTTCTCATGCAAATATAATATGCGAGTAATTGAGTACCTAAAATGTGTTTTGTCGCACTTCACGCAGATGTTTGCGGATGATCCGAAAATCATGGATAATTTAGTAAATATGGAATTATTATACATAAGCAGCAACCCATACCTTCGTTGGACTATATGCACCAATTTCAAAGTAGTGTGACAGGTCCCACTTACACAAGCCAAAAAAAAACTTTGTTTTACTCCTCCCTCATTTTCAACTTACACATAAAATCAGGATTCTCTCCACTAAATGATGAAAATAATCCCTTATTCATATCTTGCATATATATTTAATAGCACTATTGTGAAGTGCAAACATCAAGTTTGAAATCACATACCTCATTTTTATGTAGGATGTGTATGAGCGATTATTTTCAACATTTACTGAAGAAATTGCGTGGTTCCTCGTTTTCGTTTTTAGCTCGAGCTCAGAACTTCTTACTCGTATCGAATTTTTCATTCTAACCTTGTTACAGAATAAACTATTCACTAATGTAAAAATCAATTACTTTACCAGTGATGTTATGAAACAGGCAGTTAAGAAAACTGTTAGATACTTACAAATCATTATTAGTCATAAACAACGGCTCCTTCGGCATATTTTTATTGCCAGTGCAGTTCCATTTCCTAGGTGGCTGAACAGACTCAAGAAAAATAAACTATCAAAAACACCAACACTACGTCAATTTCATTCGGTGGCATCATCATCATCATTGAATTGATTTAATCAGAAATTGGCCGGTAGAGAGGTTATGACGAATGCGTAATAACTAATAAAACAATAAAGTGTTTCCCAGGATTCGCGTATTGGAAACCAGAGATAGGTCGAAATCGTCTTCCATCAGTCTAACCGCTGTAGTCAAAATGTTACTAAAATCTGACAATAAAGCCAATAGAAATGATAATTGGTAAACAGGCAGTTTTTAAAAAGTACTTGAGGAAAAAAATTTCTGCGCACGCGAGCATCTGTGGAAATTGGGCAAAATTTCCGGGAAAACTCGGAAAATCAACAACTTTGAAGGGATTGAAAATTTCGATATAATGTGTAGAAAAAAACTTGTAGAACGTAAAAATCTCTGAATGACCTACTGAATCTTTGAGCAAACCCAGCTTGTCGAGCTAGCCCGATATGAAAACCTAAAATTTTCGTAAAATTTCATTGTTTATTTATCAAAGATTATTAATTCACCTTCGAATACCAAAACCAAATACAACCACTTCTACCAAAACCAGCCAGCTATATCGACCAAAAATGGGGTACATACAGAAATTTTAGTCAAGCGACGGGGTAATTTTATGATATCCTGAGTTGTTCACGCGGAAACCAGAAAATATCAATTATAGCCCATTATCTCTCATAGGAAGCAAATTTCGAAAAAAAATGTATATATCTTTTTTATGGAGATTCATATGTTCCACAAGTTTGTTTTCATACATTAGAACAAAATTTTCAATCCCTTCCAAGTTATTGTTGGAATACCGATTTTCCGAGTTTTCTTAGGAGTTTTCCCCACTTTCCATAGGTGCTCCCGTGCAGAACATTTCTTCTCTTAAGGTACTCCTCAAAAACTGTTCGTGTGCCAAAAATCATTTTTATTGGTTTTGATGCCCGTTTAAAACCTTCGGTTCTTGTACTACTTCCACTCAATCCATTTCGAACGGTGAAAAATGAAATGTTAATTCATAATGAGCGAATATTTAATGTGAATGTTTTATATGTGTCCCTTCCACACGAATACATTTCCTCAGTCGTCGGAGATATGAAAGCTGAACCTTAAATAGCATGTGGAAATTATGCAGTATTAGCTCAAAGTAGATATAAAAAATGTGTTTGAAAGTGGTTGGCAATGTTACAGTTTGAGTGAAATTTTTCTGGACTTTCATTGTTTGAACAAAGAAAATTCATTCTCTGCAGTTTTGGAGTCAGGACGTTTTCGCTATTGAAATGTATGGCCATTATCAAGTGTGAATACCTTATACTACAGAGTCCGCCAAAAACTTGTAATCAGGCGAGAAACTTTTTTATTATTGATTTCACAAAAAAAAATATTTTTCAGTTTTTAGCAAGAAATAGATTAGACGATTAGATTTATATAGTTACACATTGAATGAAATACATTTTGTGAATCTTAATGTTGATTTTGATTGAAACACTGAATTTTCTTCGATTTCGGAAATGGAGGGGGGTATTAACCCACATTACACCCCGTTGTATACGCGTCTGCTACCAACGGAGTTAGTCGCTTTATTCTGGGCCAACCTGTAATTGTAAATTCCCCTTCAAACATACAGTTTACTACCACAAGAAGCCTGCTCTTCATGTGAGTATCTTGTTTGTTTTAACAGAATGGGTTTTATAATTTCATCTATGTCACTGCATGTATATATTTTTATGACCAAAATTTAAATTTTCAGAATTTAAATTTGTACATTTTTAACTAATATTGTAATTTCAATCATTTGATCTGAATTTACATCGTTCTCTATATTTCAATTAATAATTAAAATCCGTCTTATGTTGTTCTGAAGATAACTTTAAAAACAGATCATTGATGTTTTCAGTTATCATGTTATTTCCCTAACGAATTTTAAATCACACAAACAATTATAGAATATTCTGGAAAATTATATTTTCGGCTATTGAAATCTATAGCCGTTATCAAATGTAATGAAACAAACTCTCACATATACTTTTTGTCGGTATCTCCGAGTTTATCCATTATACCTATAATAATAATGCTTTTTGTGTTTCTAGGGACTATTTCCACAGTCGTGTTCCTCCAGTAGGCGGGAATTTTACCAATTTTCTTAGAACTATTTACTATTCATGGTTATAATAATAGCCATTATGTCCCACAAGATTTTGCCTTCTCCTTAATAGAAATCACTGAAATGTCTGCGTTAGGTTAGTCGGAATTAGCTAATTCTGACTCAGTAAATCAGAATTAGACTGATTCCGAGATAGTAAGTCAGAATTATAAAAAATAATTACTGTGGCCCTTCTACGCCTTCGTACATACCTATTGATTTTTCGATTTTTTGTAATATAAGAAGAAATGGTAAATGATTATTTTATCTTTATATAATCCCATAATCCCTTTTCTTTCGGTACCTTGGAGAAATTGGGCTACCGGATTACGATTACCGCAGGTAAGTGGAGGAACTCAGCGACGCTTCTTCTAGTATACCTAAAGTGTCATTCTCATGGAAATAAATTACATGTTACATGCTACTTGCTACTTTATGGCCTAATCTCTAAAAAACGGACTCCTTGTATATCACCTCACACCAAAACAGAACATATTGAAACAGGCGAATCATAGAAAGTTCCTTGAAATTCTTATGGCTACAAAATGTATGACTTACCTTCTGAAATCCCTACTCCAACAGGCGTAGATAACCGGATTCATACTGGAATTTATCCATCCCAGCCACGTCACGACAGCAAGCACAACTTTTTCGTGGCTGATACACTGTATGCAAAAACCCGATAGTAAGTTCACTACGAAGAAAGGAAGCCAACATATCACAAATACCCCCATCACTATTCCCAATGTCTTCGCCGCCTTCTTCTCTTTCGCGAATTTGGCCAATTTCCTGCTCAACGAAAAGTTTTTGTTGTGAGAATTGAGACGGGTCGATGCCATTCGCGACAGTCCATTGTTTTGAAGAGCCGTCAAAGGTTCGTCCTCTTGTGTCGAATACAGTCTCGTCTCTGGCGCTTTACAAGCACCACCTCTGTGTATCCTCAGAGTCAGCTCCAGTTCGCCAGATCCCAACAGAATTTGCTTCGTACCGAGTCGGAGAGATCTGGTTTGTGCGGCTGCTGCCCTGTATATTCTGAAATATGTGAACAGCATCACGAATAGAGGTAGGTAGAAAGATATCGTGGAAGAGAATATCAGATATCCCAGGTGTTCAGTGAACGGGCACTGGAATGCTGGAATTGGAGCATTTCTCACCGCTCTCCACCAGCCTATGGCTGGGAAGGATATGGCGCTGCTGCATACCCAAACGGCAGCTATCAGAAACATCGATCTGAACTTGGTCATACGCATGGGATACGTGATTGGGTCGGTTATAGCCCAATACCTGTCTAGAGAGATCACGCAAAGATTCAGTATAGAAGCCGTGCTGAACAGGACGTCCAAGCTCCTCCAAACATCACACAAATCCGCACCAAAGAACCACGTGTGTCCAAGAACTTCGTAGAGGGCACTGAAGGGCATGACAACTAAACCTACGAGACAGTCTGCGACAGCTAGGGACGTGATGAAATAGTTTGTGGGGGTGTGGAGATATCTCTCCCTGATGACGGCAAGGATCACTAGCATGTTTCCGAAAACTGTACACATTGAGAACAGTAATAATAGACTCACGACCAGAGCGCGATCTTGAATGAGGATTGTCCATTTTCTCCAGGCGTCTTGGTACTCTGAACTGGCATTTGTCAGGTTTTCTGGGTTGTAGTATGTCGCATTGGACAGGCTCCAGTAGTAAAAGTCCGAGTTGTTCATATCGGGTGGTTGTTTCTGGAACAAAAGAACACTGTTAGTATCTAATTATACTAATATGAGCTCGAAATAAAATCGACAGAAGTTAAGGTTGTTCGAACATGACTTACATCTGCTATCGAGTAAATACTATAGTTGTAAGGGATGAGTTTCTCATAAAATTAAAATATTATAATTTGATTGTACTGAGCTCTTATTCACATTCGACTGTCCAACACCAAGTAGCACTTGTGTTTGGGACTCTTTCATTCGAAAATAGACAAACACTTGTTATCTGGTTTTGGAGCAGTTCTTCCTCTGAAAGGAAATCTACAAAAAGATGGCAAAGTCCCTGTGCGTTCAATTTCACCTTATGTGGAGATGCGACGTGCTTTTATCTCGGAACAAATCAAAACTACTGTGATTTTTATGTTTTTTTTAATGTTGGTAATTAAAAATACTCCAATAAACCAAGAGCCCGTGTCACGATTTTTGGTAGTGATAAGTTTACGCCCATCGACCACGGAAACTTGTATTATCGATGTCGACGATGCTACAGAGATACTCGCCATACATGATTTCCGGGGCGAAGATAGGGTGGGGGGCTTACCGATCTGTTTCAAAAAAGTGAGCAAAATTTTTCGTAAGTATACTACTGAGAGTATTGGGAAAGCAAAGATTTCAGAAAAATAATTCGACGCTCGCTGATTATCAGTCGCCTACATCATGGCGTTCTGATCTTAAAGGCCGATTCAGATACATGGGTGCAACCCTGATTTTTTTTAAACAGATCGGTAAACCCCCTACCCTAACTTCGCCCTGGAAATCATGTATGGCGAGAATCTCTATGGCATCGTCGACATCGATAATACAAGTTTCATTGGTCGATGGGCGTAAACTCATCACTACCAAAAATAGTGACACGGGCTCTTGGTCTACAATCTTCCTAGTTTTAATTTTGTTTATAATGAAAAAAATGTATTCATAAACCGTGGTTTTGTTTGAGTGGTATCAGTGTTCCATAAAATAATCTATTCTTTTGTTGCTGACGTTTCGAAGTTTATAAAATTCTTTATCAGGTTTCGGTAAAAAGGGGTCAACTGCACAAGTTAATATTTCCACAAAGTAATATGATTCGTTCAGAGAATAGTGAAAACTTCAAAGAAAATGAAGAAAAGTCTTACTATAAAATTAGATGTTCAATTTAACACTGCGAGTTCATTCAAAAACATTCTTTGAAACGATAGATATAGAGTAGTAATAGATAAACTTTCACAGACAAAAAAATTTCATCAAAGACACAAGTCAAACAACCACTTTCACGGAAATTCAGAAAGTGATATTAATAACATACGAAACAGTTGTTTTCAAACTAACCCAAAAGTGGATGAATAAATTCGGAATGCAACTCATCAGGTTGAAAAAATGGCTATTGAAACTTTCGATATCTCGTCCGGTATTCACGCATTTTCTTTGACAGTGTGGATCATGTCCATCGAAAGTATTCTTTTAAAGAAAGGTTAGTATATCCAGGGTTTGCAAAGTAGAAACTATAAACTTTCCCTCTAGAATTTTCAACGAGGGCGGTCTGATTGATATTGTTTATTTTTCATTCATATCTCTTCCTTGTTCGCATAACCTCTTTTTCGAATATCGACCGGTTTGACCCATATAACATCGGGGATAATTTGAGAAATTAGTTTTATATATTAAATTTGATTGCATTTCGGATGGAGTTCGACAGGAGTTTCATCTAAGAGTTTTTGAGAGGGGGTAGCTCACAGTGTTGAAATTGAAGTTGGGTGATTTCTCGTTTTTTTATGTGAAAGTTTGTGGTATAGCATTTTTCTCAAATGTCGTTCCATATCTGATATAACTCAAGAAGTTACAAATGACATCAATTTATATTTTCAATGACGTTGATGCGTGATATTCTAGAGACACAAAAAGGCATATTTCATAATTCCAACAATAATTCTCCTAATAAAATGTGGAAAATAAATGAACACATTAAGTAATACCAGATAACAAAATATATAAATGTACTCACTAAGTAATCTAAAACTCCGTGAATGTGTTTTGAAGTTTGCACTTCCGGCTCTTGATGTATCCAGACAGGGAATTAACTGATAGGGGCTCACCAAGAAGCCTATACATTCTGACTCTTCTACCAGGGGCTAGGTTTAAAATTTGTATTGTTATGATCATAGCTTTCGACATTACCACCGACGTTTGGATCAAGATTTGCTCCCTGTAGGATCAATCTTCAAATTAGGATTATTTTTTTTTTTTGTTAAAGAGTCTTAGGCGTGTGAAGATATATTTTTCAAGAGTGATAGTGGAGATAACGAACCACCTGTCTGTAACAATACCACGTAGCTGGGAGCGCCAATAAGGCAGATAGCTCCTAATCGTAGTGTTGCTTTTTCGTAAAAACTAATGATCCAATTTTTTTTTCTTCCTCTGGTTCAATAATTTCCTTAAGAATGCGAGAATCTACCTATTTTTTTGTCAAATCATACAATTTTTTTTTCTTCAGAATCATCAAAACCAAAAATCAGTTGAATTCTCGCATTCTTACAAACAAATTGAACTATTTGTACCAACAAAATTTTCGCAAACAACTTAAACTGAACACTCAAAACCGATAATCGTTTCATCAGAGGTGATACTATGAGCCCGATTCAGTTATAGTAAATGAACTATATAAAAAGGTTGAGAGTTTTTTCGAGTTTGAGAAGAATCAAATTTTATTCACTTACACATTCTAGCAGACTTTGGATGCTTTTGCTTATGTGAAGACTTATTACATAAATCAGAGGGCTGGTAAATTATTTCATTTTTATTCATAGCCTAAGATATATAAAAAAGTTTCATGACATTCCTAATCTAGTATAAATACTACTGAGATTTTATTCAGTTAATTTTCTCTTTTCAAAATTCCTTTCGAAAAGCTTTTATTTAACTTGCAATTTTGTGGTGTGTGTGTGTTGTTTGGGTCAAATATTGGAAGCTAAATTAGAACCACTTCAGTAAAAATACTAAAAAATATCTGACCGTCGACTTGCACCTGGACTCGTCTTCCTCCTTTTCGAAAAAAGTCGCCAAATCAAAATCAAACATTTGACTATCCTGCCTTCCTGACTGCTAAATTGAAAAAAATCCTGATTGTTTCGGACGAGGAAAATTACGACCAAAGAAAATATCGGTAGGGGGGCTCATAATCATATATACTTTCAGAAAGAAGTTGCAAAGTACAAAATAATATAAATTAAAAAAAAACTTTTCTGGGAGAAAAGCTTTCGTTTAAATACGCTACATTATAAAATTTCATATAATATGAAAGCTTGTCGCGGTAAAATCTTCATACAGGTAATTTCAAATTCAATTTATATTAAATACATAATAACAAAATGATGGGTTTGATTTACTTCAACGTTTATTTCCTTCTTTTGAGGGCAATTAAATAAAAGTTTTTCCCTGGAAAGTTTTTTTTTATTTTAGTTAAATAAGTTTCACTATTGATGATATTTTCAAGCATCAATACATTTTTGTGCAGATGAATATTTTTACTCATAAATATAATATTATATTCATTATTTAGGATTCTAATCTAATTTGTGTATTGTAATATACACATTACAATTACAAACACACCTATTCATAAGAATTGAACTCCTCGACACGCTTCTTGTTGTTCCACCGAATAAGTACTAAAATTGTTATTGGATAACTATAGTCGTCGCATACCAATATTTTCACCCTTTTTACTCCCGTATACACCTACAGCGTAGGCTGATTGTGGAAAATACCTGTCAGAAACAACTACTCTCCTGGTTGATACTACGACGGGTATTGAATTATATCCAACATATACTTGTTCAATGTACCTCATTGCAGAGGAAACAATCGCAAAAGCTCCCTGTAACCAAATAGCAGAATTCTGTTTTGGTTCGGGCAGGGAACCACCTGCAGACTAGTTTCAGTACAGGGTAAGTCACTACAGACGGCTTTGACGTCATCTGTTCCCAGTCCGAATCATCCCATCGTTCCGTCTATTTGGTCAATCTGGTCTCGCGCTGATTAAACGGGTGTTAGCCGCTCCACCTGGTGGCGAGAAAAAGAAGCACCCCGTTTCTCCGGGTTTTGAAGATTCAGTCAGATATGGGAGTGAAAAGGGTAAAAACATCAGTTGGCAACAACTACCGTTATTAAACGACCTCCCAAAAAAACTCTGAGCTTTGCGTTCACGTTCAGATATCGGACTGTTATTGGATATGTCGACATTGACAGGACATCATAAAAATAACATCTCTCCGATGAATAGTCGACGTCATAATCAAACTCACACATTATCAAATAGAATATACTCAAAAAGAAATAACCAATAATATTTCTCTTGAAAGTTGTTCATGAATTATACAATTCATTTAATTCTATAGAAGAAAAAGTATACAATTCCAAACATTTCAGGATTGCTTCATGAACTTCAGCTTCAGAACATATTTTGAGGTAACCCTTGCCATTAACCAGAATCAGATGTTCTCCTATGAATCTCTCTTCTTTGTGTTTACCGACCCGAACGAAATTCTCTACTCCCACAGATTGATTAAAAGCTGTCGAAAACAAAGGAAATTCTGAGAAATGCGGTAAGCTCGAACATTCAACGACCTGATGTCAAAACTTTCCGATCCCATAAAAGAAACGTAAATCTAGAAAACGATTGCGCGGTTTTTTTCAAAACTGTTTTTTTTTTGTGCTTGGCAACAAATGCCGAAGTAATTCATCGATGAACGATTAATTTAAACTAGGAATAGGTACAAGTCGGATAAATGAATGAAAAAAATAGCGATTCCAAAACGATAGTATAGATTTTGGAATCGCTTTCTCTCTCATACAGTGAGGACCAAACGTCAGTCGCCCCCCCCCCTTTCCGTAACTTCTTTATTTGACATATTACAAAAAAATGTTAAATACATAAGTTGTGGGGTTTGATTCGATCTACTTAATGGTTTGAGTTCCATTTATATAGATTGTATCAAAAAAGCGCATAGTCTCAGAAGTTTATTTTTTTAAATAGAACACCCCGTCTTTCATCATTGCATGGTCGGTTAAGGATGGTCATAAGGAATCCAACAAAACCAAGTTTGATGCTGTTATTTCCGGAGATATCGCCTATTATTTTATTCATATGCTCAATGAGTGTGAGAGAGAATTCATTGACCCGCCAGAAATAGTTTCTCTCTTCCACTCAATCGGCTTATAGAGGTAATTCTAGATGGAGTCATTTCGGACGCCTTATCTGTAACCAAAGGTTTACCGCAGGGGTCCATTCTCGGACCCTTATTGTTCAGTCTATATATATCTGACTTTCATCATTTTGTTAAAACTTGCACCATACATCACTATGCCGACGACACACAAATCTATTCTTCATTTCCCATTTGCGATCTTGACATGGCACAAACTCAAATAAATACTGATCTCCAAACCATCTTCGATATTTCTTCTGCTCATAAACTCAAACTCAATCCAAATAAGTCTGCAGTAATGCTATTCGGCTCCAAGAAGAACAAAGATCTCTCAAGTAACACTATACAAATTCGCCTTGATAACGACTTACTTCCAATTGTGAAGGTATTTAAGAATTTGGGACTATGACTTAATCCTGAGCTCAGATTCACTATCAGTCACCTCAGTCAATCCTCCTACAATGTTTTGAAGCAACTTTATCCAAACAGGGATCTGCTTTCGACTGAATTAAAGCTAAAACTCTGTGAGTCGCTTATATTTTCTAAAATCTCCTACTGCAACAGTATATATGGATCAGCCTTACGTCAAAATGACCGTCACCGCTTGCAACGTATACAAAATAATTGTTTAAGGTTTTCTTTCGGCGTTCGTAAATACGACCATATATTTGTGACGATGAAGAAATCAGGTTGGGTGAATCTGGAGAAACTCAGGAAAATGCACCTCCTTAACAAATACCCACAAAGTTCTAACTACCCAAATGCCAGATTATCTCAAAAGGGGAAATACGTTTTCAGACCAAAACTGATTTTCCACTCGTAACAAAACAACGCTCATCATTCCAAAACACAAAACTGCATTTTTTACTCGTAGCTTCTCGTACAACGCACCGAAATGTTATAACTCACTTCCCAGTGAATTTAGATCCTATTCATTGAATGACTTCAAAGAAAGACTGAAAGTTCTCCTTGGCAAATAGACTGATGTTTATGTTCGAACTCGGCTATTTACTAAACTGGTAATGCACTGCTAATTTTACTCTTATTTTACTGTTACATTATTTTTTTATGATTTCTTTCCCTTCAGGAACATAGGGTTGAGTTTAAAAACAGCTCACGCTGACACTCCGCCTTTCACCTAAACCTATTTTGTATTTTATGGTGAATAAAGACGAATTATTATTAATTTTTTTTCCTAAAAGGATATTCCAGTCAGGCCCTGTCTCCGGAGCTCCGACACATCCGGAGGGCGCGCTGGATCGTTTACCCAGATAACCACTCCCCACGTCCGTGGGGTAAGCGATTACTGGGTCCGAGAATCATGTGCCCTGAGCAGACGCAGTGAACCAAGGATGACGGCCTTCTGCATTCGTCCGGCTAAGATTTCTGCCATATTACGGCAAGCCGGTATGATTTTTAAGTTTGAGAGCAGTGTGTCCATCATTCCACCAAGGACCCCTATAATCAGAACCACCATTTTAACGGAATGGTTTAGGTAGAGCCTGCGGAGTTCAAAGAGTAAGTCTCGATATTTAGTCCGTTTCTCCTCCTCTTTTCGGACGATGTTCGTTTCACTAGGAGCCGAAAACTCCATGACGAAAATCGTCTTACTCTGATGGTCGAGGAGGACTACATCAGGCTTATTGGCTTGTATTTGCCTGAGGGTTGGGAATGAGTAGTTCCAATATATTCGGCACTTCTCATTCTCCACAACGGACTCAATATCCCCCGGAGCATAAGGTAACACCGGTGTCTCGTCTATATCGTACGAGTGTCGTAGATGGTAGTACAACACTCGTAGAGCCGCGTTATGCCTGTGGATATAGGCTGAGACCGCATATGCTGGACATGCTGACAGCAAATGCATAAGGGTCTCAGGCGCCCCACGACACGCTCTGCATCTAGTGTCGGGGATCTCTATACCCATCACGCGGCTACGGTAGACCAGGGTGTTGAAGACACCATCCTGGCAAGCCATTATGAATCCCTCGGTCTCCGACTTCAGCTCACTTGACCTGAGGAAAGCAAAGGTCAAGTTTTTGGATAAACCAAGGTCTTCAATGTTCTTGAAGAAGACCCCATGCATTGGCTTATCCTTGTGCAGCTGCAGGAGGACCTCAGTCTCCGCAGCTTTGATGTGAGCTTTCTGCTGAACGGTTTCCAACTCAGTGACAGAGTTTGGGTTTGCCCGTTCAGTGTCGATTACGAGACCAAGTTCATCAGCTGCCCGGATTGCTGCCTTGAAAAGAAATGCTCCAATCCCTGCTTTTTCATGGTCGTGGACCATGCAGAGAAGGGGATCTGAACTCCTCATGACTTTACAGGCTCCATCCAGCACCATTCTGTTATGTAGACACTCCAAACTCAAAAGTCCCCGGCCTCCCTGTTGTCTGGGGAAGTATAACCGTGGAACGGACGATTTAGGATGCAAGCTCCTATTAAGATGCATCATCTTACGAGTTTTCACATCGAGTTGTCGCAGCTCCTCTTGAGTCCATTTCACCACTCCAAAGGAGTAGAGTAAGATCGGAACGGCAAGAATATTAGTTGCAGTAACTTTGTTCTTCCCCGACAGTCTTCTTGCCGCGGAGAGAGTTTTTAACTGTGTTAACCTCTTGGGAGCGGCGTTGCTCCACTCCCAAGTAGGTATACGTCTCTCCGGCATCAAGATGATGTAGGATGCTTCCGTCTACGAGCTGGACATCCTCTCCGTATCCCTCACATCGTCCTCTTTTGAGATGAACCGTGGCACATTTGTTAATCCCGAACTCCATTCCGACAGCACGCGTGTACTCTTGCACCACCCTTAAGGACTGAAGGTCTCTTTCTCTAGAGGCATACAGTTTGAGGTCATCCATATAAAATAAATGGGTAACCTTATGCCTCCGGTTGTTGGGGGTGCCGCAGTTATATCCACGGGTTATCCTGAGTGCAACGGACAATGGCAATAGTGAGATGCAGAAGAGAAGAGGGCTGAGGGAGTCTCCCTGGAATACGCCCCTTCTGAAGATTACCTGCTCTGTTTGGACTCTGACTTGACCAGAATTATTATTATTATTATTATTATTATTATTATTATTATTATTATTATTATTATTATTATTATTATTATTATTATTATTATTTTTATTATTATTATTATTATTATTATTATTATTATTATTATTATTATTATTATTATTATTATTATTATTATTATTATTATTATTTTTATTATTATTATTATTATTATTGTTGAAATAATAGGCGATATCTCCGTACTCTTTGTAGATAATAGCATCAAACTTGGTGTTGTTGGATTCCTTAGCAATTTTTTCATAAAAAAGTAGGTTTTTATCTCCCATTTAAGCCTTCCAAATTTCGTTGCGATATAACAAGTGGTTCAAAAATTAGCAGGGGGGGGGGCACTGTATAAGAACAAAATATATTATCTCCATTCGACTCATTTCATTCCCAAATGCGCATTTCAATAACTAAGATATCAGGGATTACTCAACTGTGGGTGCAGACACATGACAATGGGCTTATTGATAAAATAACAGGCGATATCTCCGTAGTATTTGGAGATGACATCAAACTTGGTATTGTGGGATTTCTTATGATCATTTCTAACTGATCATACAAATAAACACAGGGTGTCCTATTTTAAAAAAAATCCAAGTCGCTGCCTTTTTTGAGACACTCTGTATAAATGAACTTGAACCATTAAAGAAATCGAATGAAACTCTACAACTTATCTATTTAACTTTTTTTTTTTGTAATATGTACATAAAATAAATAAGTTACGGGAAGGTGGCGACTGACTTTTGGCTCTCACCGTATATTATATACAATGTAGGGTAGTTGGTATTTGTGAATCAATATGTAGAAATTTGTTAGTGGCAATGCAGACATGAAAAAGAATGTTGAAAAACTGAAATAATGAATGATCAATCAAGAGTGGTTTTATTCATTTCACGAGCCTAAACATATTTTACACACCGCCTACGCCTTCTTTACCCCGTCAGGAGTGGGGCGAACGCAATAGTAGATAATTTTCAGCCCTCTTATCATAAGAGCAGAAGGGCCCCTTACCAAGAGGTAGCCAGGTCACTCGTAAGAGGGCGCTGGTATTCGACCACATTGATGGTAACGTTAGGTCAAATATTTCAAGGCTTTTCTTCGTAATATATGAGTATTTCGATAAATTACATCATGTAAAATATTAAATACTTTTTTATGGAAATGGACGTACAAGTAGGTACAGGACGAAAAGCAACAGAAAATGATTCAACAGCCACATGCGACTGCCAAACCACTCTTGTCCAACACGTGGCAAGGTTATTCTACAACAATATAATTTGCAATGCTTCTTGTAACAACTAACAGATGTCAATCGAAAACAGGTGACCCTCTGCATTCTAGTTTGCCTGTTCTGCCGATCAGCAGTGCAGACCCAGTCAGGACGAAGAGCCACCTCTCTTATCCGACAACCTGCACACTTGAATACCTTTTACGATAACTCAAGAACCCACTTATGAAGTAAGTGACTGAGCCATGTATAGGAACCGCAGAAAGCACTCTGACTAGAGCCCAGACTTCGAATGGAGCCAACGAATATTACATCATGTAATATAATAAATATTCCACCTAATGTTGGGAAATACCCTCCGAAAAACTGCATCGACCAATATATAGAAAACTGAAGGTGACACGAATTTGAAAATTTGGGAGTTTCCTATTGTTAATAAGACAAGGGCTATCCGGCTAAAATATTTTGAAGATTGTGGCACTTCCGGTTGCACCGGAAGTGGACCCCAACTTCGTTATTTTAAATGGGACATGCTGTATATTATCAAAGTTTTAGATTTTGCGCATGATTCTGAACTTGTTTCATGTATAATGTCCTATACCCAAGTCTAACCGTTTTCGAAATATTTAAAATTTTAAGTTGAAAATTGCGTTTGCAGACCGAAAAATATATTTTTTTACTTCTCGACATGACCATTTATTTTCGTGTGTATCGATTTATTCGTAGAAGAGGACCCAGTTCAGCAGAATTTTGATATCAATTCGATTAGAGTTATACAGGGCGTTCGTCAGAAAATGATATAGATCCGGTTGAAAAAATTATTATAAGTCCATTTTTTCAAATGGAAACCCCCAATTTCCAATATTCTCATTCGATTCGTCATTGAAAATGAAGCCAACTTTGAATAAAGTTTTGCTTATACACAACAGTTTTCGAAATATTGGCGAATTAACATGTCTCAGTTCCAGAAAATCTCGTATTCTTGAATTCTTGAGTTTACTTATTCTTATAGTTGGCCATGGCGCCCGCGGTTGTGTTGGAAACAATCAACTGCCACGGAAATATCACTGTAATCAATCCTGCCGGCTCGTTTGAATTATTCGAATGAAGATTACTTAAATCTATTTATTATTTATGGCGAATGTAATGGGGTTATCTCAAAAACATGACTGTGATATATTTGCTAATCGGTATTCGCAGAAGCAGAAGCCCTAACAAAACACTGTTACGAATTATAGAAGACTTCAAAAACTTCAAAACAAATTTCGGTCTGCAAACGCAATCTTCAACTTAAAATTTGAAATATTTCTAAACCGGTTAGACTTGGGTATAGGATATTATTTTTGAAATATGTTCAGAATCATGCGTAAAATCTAAAACTGTCATAATATACAGGGTGTCCCATTTAAAATAACGAAGTTGGGTTCACTTCCGGTACAACTGGAAGTGACACAATCTTCAAAATATTTTAGCCGGATTGCATTCATCAACAATAGCGAATTCCCAAATTTTCAAATTCGGCCCACCTATGGTTTTCTATATATTGATCGATGCAGTTCCTGGAGGGACCCCTTGTATATCTTTTTGTGATTTAATATGGCGACTTTTTGTTTACATTTTGAATGTCGAAATGACAGTCATATCTGCACAAGTGTGAATATGAGATTCCATATCGTTACCAGTGTGAATATGTAAATGGTTGGTTCAGATTTAGTTGGTAATATACATTCAAAATTACCTTTCTGAGGCAGCTTTAATATTATTAGGAAAATTTTCAGTACCTATAGCACAAGATCCACGAGTTTTAACTGGCACTGAATCCAATAGGAATGATTTTTGGCACCCAGGCAGTTCTTGAGGAGAATTTTAATGAAAAAAAAATTGTTCCGCTTGCGAATACCTATGGGGAAAATTACATAAAAAACTTGGGAAATCGGTTTTCCATCAACAACTTGGAAGGGGTTGGAAACTTTTATGTAATTTATAGGAACAAACTTGTAGAGCGTGAATATCTTTATAAAAATTGTTTTCACACATTTTTTTCGAAAATAGCGTCCTGTAAGAGATAATGAGTTTTAACTCATATTATCAGATTCCCGTGCGAACAACTCGGGATAACATAAGATTTACCCCGACGCTCGACTAAAATCTCTGTATTTCAACAATTATCATATATAGCTGGCGGATGTCGGCAGAAGTGGTTTTATTTGATATTCGAAGGTGAAATAATAATCTTCCATTAATAAACAATGTAATTTTTTCAGTTTTTTTAAGTTTTCCTATCGAATTTGGTCGACAAGCTGAGTTTTCTCAAAGATTCAGTAGGTCAGATTTGAACAAATCAGATATAACATTCATTCCCAAATCATCTTGGGCCTAGCTGAATCAAGTTTTTCTGTGAGAGTTTGTTTTTAATTTAGCTCATTTTTCATTTTGCAATCAACGTAAAAATATCAAAGTGGGGATTTCTGAAAAATTTTACTGGTCATCTTATTCCAACCATCATTCGAGACTCGTGTTATGCAATTCAATACAAATGTAGCTGTTGCTATGCTCGTATTCAGTGCTGTTTATCATATTGAATCAATGAAGATTCCTACGAAAATTACAAAAAGACTTGTATATAACACATTACAAAATGGTGGGTTTTTTGCACACGACATATGTTGGACCACTCGCTACGCTCGCGTGTTCCAATAACGCGTCTGGTGCAAAAAACACATTCATTTTGCATCTTGTTATATAAATAGCCATAATGTACTCTTCTGTAAAATGAAAATGCTATTTAACGTTTGTTAGCAGCACATGTTTTAAAACTAAACTACTTCCATATATTCCCAAACAACTAATCCCAGAGGATCAGATGCTTTTCATTACATTACATTTCATTACATTAACCCTCTCAAAAAGTTTTCCAAAATTTCGTATATTTAATAACCACTATTATTGATTATTAGGTATATCACTTTCTGCATTGCAGTCGACACGTTACACTGCTTCAACAATTGGAAAGGAATTGACTAAAATAGATGCCTTATTCGTTCATCTCCGTGAAGTTTCGACGCGAAAAAATTCAGACAGGAATCTAATCTAGAACTGAGCATATACTGCGTAAGCAATGCTTTTTTAAATTACTCTGCTAGAAATCTGCCTTTTGACGACGCTTTCCAGTAGGATTTATTTTTTTGTCGGTATCGGAAAGGGTTTCTGTTTCAATGTAACATTATATAGCGAATATTGGAACATCATATACCTGTTATATGATACAGTTTTATAGGACCGTCGTTCTGAGTCATTTTTTTCCTTGTATATTGTTTTCGCTTGGTGTTCTAAAACATATCAACTATTAACAATTTTGAGAAATCTCTAACGATTCCTGAGTAAAAAAATTACTGGATACATATGGGAACAAATTCAGAAACTATAACAGAATTCGAGAACGTTGGACAGCGGATTGATAGAGACTGCCCAGACTATTATCGCTTCGTGAAATAATGCTTGCCTTCAGACGCATTGAATGAGTTCGGTAGTTTAGGTTGTGATGAATATCTCGGAATTCGTTGCTAGAATGAGGGGGATGGTTTCCATTGATAAGTTATTTATGAACCTATCATTCCAAAGATAGTCTACGGAGTTTCGGCACCGCAACCTCTTGATGAAATATGAAGTTCATCCCACAGATTGTAGCCGATATATGGAATACTAGACATTGGTTTAATCATCAGGCAAATATAAACGTTCTGGAATCGAGCTATCGATGAAACAAGGCTAGGTAATTAATTTGTATGTGATTGTGTGTGTGCGATCAAAAACCACAAACCACAAACACAGTGAATAATGAGGAAAACAATCAAGTAGTAGTCCCCTTTAATTGAATCGTACCGTATTTAGGGAAATGAACCCCAGCCAATCATTCATTTCGAAAACATTGATGAAATACTCTGCGTTCTTCACTGACTCATTTTGTCTTCTGTGAAGCCGCTTTTTTGCGTTCAACTTGTGCAGATTCAACTTTTTTTTCAAGTTCGAAAAGAAAAATCCTGTGTAGGTAGGTATCTACTAGGTTGGAATTGGTCTTCTTGAATTTCTGCAGGCTGTATACCTGAGGAAACACCACCCGAGGCAGCAAGTTCCAAAGCCTTAACGTTCGTTGGATGAACGAGCCCGGGGAAAGAGATGGTCGGCATGTCTCCAAAGTAACGACATATGGATTTGAGGACTGAGCTCGACGGGACAGTCTCGATGGAAAGTCTAACGGTGGAACAATTGATAATATTTCGGAATTTTGTCCATGAACATTTTTATAGAACAGACAAATAGCCAACCTTCCTGCGGTGTTCCAGAGAAGTGAGCGAGCTTGTGTGAGAAGTATCATCGACGAGAAAAATGGTGATTTTTGTGACATCAGTGAAATACTTCGTGGCACGAAAACGAACACAGAGTTTTTGTGAGGAACATGTGGTAATGGACCTCATATGTAGTGGAGTAGAAATAGCGTTAGAGTTTTAAGTGATTGGATAGGAATTATTCTCGTTGTAAATGATATACAACCGGCACCTAATTAACATACTGAAAATATACCACCGTACTATTGCGCAAAATGCTTTTTTTGGCCACCATCTTGGAAAAACAAAAATTTGGTAATATCATGGAAAATCATGTGTTTTATCAAACATAATATAACATTGGAAAGGATATGATGATGGAATTATACATAAACCCTGGATTTCCACGTTAAATGCTGGAAGTGAAATACTCACCTTACGATAATCTATATATATCGCTGTGAGACTACTTTTGTTTTTTCGTTTGTTTTAGGTATATACAGTAACCGCCAAAAATTATGTACCTACCATATGGAAAAAAATTAACTGTTGGAGTATTGAAAAAAATATATAGGGAAAAGTTTACGCATGTCAGATAACATGAAAATCGATTTTGACACCTGTCACGTGATTGCTGGTATGGCAGCAAAAAGAAGAACAAAAATACTAAGAAAAGACAAAATGTGGGTTAAGATGAAAAGATATCGAAAAAAGTTATTCGAAAATGTTGCTATTTAGGACAAAAATAATTGATATTTTTATATAGATAAAATGAGAGCTTTTTCCAATTTCCCTGCATTATCACTTCAAACTTTGTTTTTCTACAATAAATTGAATTCGAGGCAACTTGTTCAAAAAATCTTTTGATATCTTGCCATTTTACCTCACCTTTTACATTTTCATGGTATTTTTTTCAGTTTAACGCCATAACAGCGATCACACTACATGTGTCAAAAATAAATTTTTAGATTATGGGACATGCACGAACTTTTCTCCGGAATTTTCGTTCCAATACTCTGATAATTTACTTTTTTTCAATATGGTACATACTTTTTGCCGGTCACTATATATACCTAAAACAAATTAAAAAAAACAAAATATATATATATATATACCCTTCTCTCCAAATATTTCCACTATGTGGAAAATATAAGTCGAACATCTGACAGAAAACAACTACTTCCTTGGCTTATATCACGACGAACATTGAATTACATCTGACCGATATTTGTGCAACGTTCTTCCAGGAAGACCCAGTTGCTCATTGTAATTATACAGCAGATTATCCTTCATTTGGCTGGCAAAAACAAACTGCAGAGGCGTTTCGCGGTTCTTGCCGCTCATCAGTGACAGGGTTGATCGGACAATATTAGAGTCGTCCTCCCCCAGCCCAATAAATTATAATCCACTGAAATATTAATTATACAGCCCAAAAAACTGTTTTGTAGGTTTTATAAATCTCTACAAAAGTTTCATTGACTATAAAACGATTACTTCAATACTTTTTGGGATATTTGCAAGATACCAAAAATTTGTAATTTTTTTCACTATTTCTTGTTTAAAAATTCCACCAAGCAATTTTGCTACGAACTATCTCATAAAAAGTAGTAGAGGCCATTTGCGTTTCTTATTTTGTGTGAAAAGAGCCCCTTATTTATATCTATATCTTGGTCTATAACGATTTCCTGACTTTGATTTTCATTTAATATGAACTAATAACACTACAGAGCATACCAGCTTATGAAGCTATAGTATTTTATTTCCTGCCAAGTCGGAGATGTGTTCGATAATTCAATATGAGTGTTTCCATTTCTTACGCAGAAGAAAGTTGAAGGTACAAGCAATTTTTGTTGATTATTTTACACCGTAGAGCAAAAATGCTATTACAAAATGATATTTCTTGAAAAATTCCTACTTCGCGTTGCTAAATTGAAGCCTCAAAATCTTCTTTGTTAAGCGGTTTTAGAAAAACATTATGATGAACCCTTTAATCCCACCGACATAACCAAATCCAGGGGTACAAGAACACGCGACACAACACTCTCGAAGTACGCTGCAACACCATAAAATACATTTAACACCTGATACAGGACGAGTATGGAGAAAGCCACTGATTGAAGTCTAACAATATACTAACAAAATGGCGACTAACTATTGCATTTCAGAGAAGTAAGAAATGAGATGCAACTTATGCAACTTATGGATTGGTTGATAGAGTCCGACAGTGTGGCCAGTTCAATCACTGGTTTTAACACCCCTTGACTTATGAGTATGTTGAAGATTTTCACATGAATTCCAATAAGAGAAGGCCATCTTTGCGTGTGTATAGGGGTGTAATTTATTTGTTCATTAATGTGAACCTACTGAATAAATCAGAGTTGAAATACGGAAGCCACAAATTCAGACAATCGTTGATTCCATAATTACCACATTCATTGAAAATAGATCACATCAAAAGTTTATACCCTTCCTGTTTGTTCACCTTGGTTCAAACTACTTTTTTCCAATCACACGATTTATTTCCTCGTCTAACTGCTTCTAGTATGTTCAGTTTGTACAATAAAAATAGTTCATTTTCAAATGGGCTCCATGTTTGTCTGTCACTAGCAAAGGTCAAGAAGCACCTCAATTAATATACAATCCGGGAAAGTCTTTGCAGAACGCCCAGTAGGCGATTTATCTTCATCAGAGATATCGAACGGAAACCCGATGGCCCCGGACTGAAGCCGAAAATCCGGCAAACCATTAATCACAAATTTATTTTTTCCTTTCGTCGAACATTGGCCCTCCTGGAGTTAACTTTCTTGATACGCCATTTGCAGGTATTCCCGAGCCCCCCAAACAAAGGGGTGAGGAGGACTCGGGTGAATCGATATTTGATAATCGGAGAATGTGCTTGGATATAAACATCCGTACATAGACAGATGATCACAAGCTTTGAGCCTCAACCGCAAGCGATGTTTCCACTTTACTGGATGTTTATAGAAACCCTTTGGCAATATGGATGAAAAACTAACCTTTCCAGATTCTGTATATGGAACAATATTTTCACTCAAACAAGCTGCTTGTGTTGACTGAATTATTCATGAGAAATGAGAGCGGTAGAAAATATTTTCACTTTTACACTTGTTATAGAATGGAAATTATTTGTAGAAGTTTCTTGGAGTACTCCAAACTGAAAGTTACATATTGGGTGACACGGCCGAAAAAAAAAGGATAACATTTTTCATCAGTGATACTACTTGAAAAACTGAAGTTAGACAAAAGTTTTCGTCCCATTAAGTTAATTTTTTCATATCAGTTTTTCTCGTAATAATTATTTATGTATCAAGGTCGTAAAGTATGCGTTTATGGCATGCGGCGTGGATGATGGCCCGATGACGTGTATGCAGATGGTTTCGATCGTGTATCTAACTTAAAGAGAAGTGTCTCAAGCAAGCGACGAAGAGCTGAAACGAAAGATATGAAGATATTCAGTCCGAAACTAGATTTTCAAAAACGATGAAAAACATTGTGCTCATAGAACGTTGTGTCTATGATATAGGCCAGTAGAGATAGACAATAAAAATCAAAAATTTAACAATAATTCCAAAAGTTTTCAAACTTTTGTCAAGAAAACGGTACTTCGAGAAAGCAATATATCTCAGTTTACAACCTCTTCCGAAGTACACAACATTGTCAAATAAAAATTTGAATTTCGCTGTATACTCGTTGAGAAAATTCCAAAAGTTCTGCAAACTTGTAGTAGTATTGAATGTTGTTTCTATTTTTATTACATTGTTTAAGTTTTGCAATATGAGTAGCTTATGAAAATAAAAAAAAATATTGACTGACAAGAAAATAAATAATTCAAGTTGACAGACTTTTATTCCTTCAAAAAAAAGAAAATTTACATTAAAAAGCCTTTCGAGCGGATACTAAAGATACCCTTTCAGGTAAGCAGTCACAACACTGGTCCTTTCGAGCGGATACTAAAGATACCCTTTCAGGTAAGCAGTCACAACACTGGTCCTTCTCTGCCTATAAAGAACTTGCACTATAGAAAAAACTGCAGTCTACGATGTCTAAATCAATGCCAAATGTAAGACGAAGCGAACGTCTGAAAAGAAAAGCTACGCCGGAAGGGAAAGTAATGTCATCTTTGGTAAATGCTGAAAGAACGGTTCTAATAGCTGAATCAAATCACACCAAGAGTGCCAATAGTCATGATATCGAACAAATTGAGGACACCATTCCCAAACCGAGATCAAGACACACCAAGACCACGAAGAGCCACAAATCCAGACAGGAGCAAGCGAAAATCGAAATTGAAATGAAGAAGAAAGAACTTTTATACAAACATCAACAAGATATGTTAGAGTTAGAGTTGCAAATGAAACTAGCGCAATTAAATAGTTGTTCCGAAGAGGATTCAGAGTCGGTGGATAGTGAGTCAATTAAGGAAAAGCCTAATATTGAGCAATGGGTGGATGGTAAGTGTCCATGGGATAGGCAAGACCGTCATTCGCTGTCATCATTAAAGGATTCTCAAAAGGTAGTACCTATTTTTAATAATGAACAAATAGCGTCGTCACAACTAGCGAAAATACTTACTAGACAGTCCATGCCAAAGGATTTGCCCCCATTCAGTGGCGATCCAGTAGAATGGCCAAACTTTATATTTCAGTATAACAACACAACGGCTATTTGTGGCTACTCTAAAGAAGAAAATCAAGTTAGGCTTCAAAAATGTCTAAAAGGACACGCTAGGAAAATAGTGGAAAGTTTACTTATTTTACCCCAAAATGTTGACACAGTAATTGGTATTTTACAAAATAGATTTGGACGTCCTGAGCATATTATTATGATGCTAATGGACAAAATAAAAAAGTTTCCTTGTGTAAAAGAGGATAGATTAGATTTACTAATTGAATTTTCGGATGAAATCAAAAACCTTGTCGGAATTATTGAAGCATTACATGAGGATGAACACTTACGAAATTCGATCTTACTCCAGGAACTTTTAAGTAAACTTCCCACTAACCTGAAAATGAATTGGATTGAGCACATCTCTAATAAAACACCAGAAAAGCATAAATTGGTTGAGTTTAGTTTATGGTTGGATCAAAAAGCTTCCGTGGCTTGTCAAATTATGTTGCCAAAAGTGACGAATGATTTCAAAACTGACAATCATAAATCTAAACAACGAACTCACGACAAAAAAGATGTTACGATGACGACTACCGATTCACATAGAGAAAATAAAAAGTGCATGTGTTGTGATAGTGAACTACACCATCTCAGCAAGTGCTCCACATTTAAAGGTTTGACAAAAGACGAAAGATGGAAGTTTGTTACTTCTAAAGGGATTTGTTTTTCTTGCTTGATACCATTCCATAATATAAGGAAATGTAAAAGAGTCAAGGTATGTGGAATAAATAATTGTACCAAACCCCATCATCAGCTATTACATAAAAGTGAGATTCTAGAAAATAACGAAATTCAACATACCAACACTAATGAATCTGAAATCAATTGCCACATTTCCGCAAATACAAATGTTTTGTTAAAAATTCTACCTGTGACAATAAATCGTGGTGAAAAATCAATCAACACTTATGCTCTTCTAGATGATGCCTCAACGGTGACGTTAATCGACCAGGATTTGGCTGACCAACTAGAACTTGATGGACCACAGCATGCTCTGTACATCCAATGGACAAATAATCAAGTGAAGCAGCAAGCTGACTCGAGGATTGTAAGTTGCAACATCAGATCACCTGAAAATGGTAAGAATTTTCAAATACGTCACGCTAGAACAATGAAAGGAATGTCTTTGCCGTCTCAAAGTGTTGATATGATAAAAATAACGAGTAATTATCCTTACATTGTCAATAAAATTCCCTCAATGTTTGATGCAAAACCAAAATTATTGATAGGTCAAGATAATTGGCCTCTTTTGGTCAACAGAAAAGTTATTACTGGTCCTTGGAATGGTCCAGCATTGAGCAAAACACTTTTGGGTTGGGTAATTCATGGAAATGTAAGCACAGGTTCGAATATTTATGATCACAGTACTGTATGTTTCATTAGTCATGGTGAAAAGGACGACTTAGACATAATTCATGACATGGTAAAACAGCAATGGCGAATCGACAATTTAGGTTTGGAGAAAATCACCAAGACGATGTCAAAAGAAGATTGGAGGGCACAAGCAATTTTGGACAAAACTATGAAGAGAAATGGTGACAGATACGAAACAGGACTTCTATGGAAAAACGAAAATGTGATTCTCCCAGAAAGTAAGAAGACTGCCATGAGTAGACTACTCTCGACGGAACGAAAAATGGACAAAAATTCAGATTTTGGAAAAACATATTGTGATAAAATGATGGATTTGGAAAAGAAGGGTTATATAAGGAAACTATCTGAAGAGGAAGTTGGAACAAAAAATGAGAAAATTTGGTACTTACCACATTTTGGTGTGTACAACCCCAACAAACCAAATAAACTGCGGATAGTGTTCGATGCTGCATCCAAATCGAATGGAGTCAGCCTAAACGATTGCCTTCTTACTGGTCCTGATTTATACAATTCTTTATATAATATCTTATTGAATTTTAGAATAAAAAAGTACGCATTTACAGCAGATATCAAGGAAATGTTCCTTCAAATTGGAGTCAGAAAAGAAGATCGTTTTGCTCAAAGATTTCTCTGGAGAGGTATGGATCGTGATCATTCGCCAAACATCTATGAAATAAAAGTCGTTTTCTTTGGTTCAACTTGTGGCCCATGTTTGGCCCAAGAAGCAAAAAATCGAAATGCTTGGGAATTCATTGACCAATATCCAGAGGCATCAAGAGCTATAAAGGAAGATCATTATATGGACGATTATCTGGGAAATGCTGATACTGAATTTGAAGCCAAAAAATTGATCCAGGAAATAATTTACGTACACAAACAGGGCGGATTCACTATTTGTAATTGGATATCAAATTCAGGGACAGTACTAGATGGAATCGATCAAGAATTATTAGCTCAAAATCCATTGGACAATGAAGAAAATACAGAACCAAGAATGGAAAGGATCTTAGGAGCTTGGTGGAATCCCCAAGAGGATATTTTTGGTTTCAAAACCAATTTTCATAAGGTCAATAAACAAATTTTGAGAAATCAACAGCGTCCAACAAAGAGAGAAGTTTTGAAGGTAGTAATGTCTATTTTCGATCCGCTAGGTTTTTTAGCAAATTTTATTATTCATGGAAAAGTATTACTTCAGGAAATTTGGAAAAATAAACTTGATTGGGATGACATAATTACTGATGATTTAAATGAAAAATGGGTTTTGTGGTTGAATGATTTGAACAATATTTACAATTTCAGGATTCCTCGTCAGTATTTCAATTTGGACAGAGATCAAGGTAATATACAGTTGCATGTTTTTTCTGATTCCTCAGAAAAATGCTATGCATCAGTTGCGTACCTTAGGATAGAACAAAAGAATGACATTCAGACAGCTTTTGTGAATGCAAAAACGAGAGTTGCACCTCTTAAGCCTGTTTCTATCCCAAGGTTAGAGTTACAAGCTGCCTTGATGGGAGCACGACTGGGACATTCTCTCACCACCACTTTGAGGTTGAATATATCTCAAGTTATATATTGGACAGATTCGAAAACTGTTTTACAGTGGGTTCGATCTGAAGCTCATAGGTTCAAAATTTTTGTAGCTCAGCGAGTAGCAGAGATACATGAACTGACAAACGTTACTCAGTGGAAGTACGTACCATCAAGACAAAATGTCGCTGATGAAGCCACAAAACGAACAAAACCTCTTGATTTCTCTGACAAAAGCACATGGCTATATGGTCCTGATTTTTTGAAAGAAAAAATTGAAAATTGGCCAAAAGAAAAGCCTGTGATTTCAATGAAAGAAAAACAAGATGTTTTGGAAATTCGACAAGAGTACACCTTTGTCAACTTCGTCAAAGAAGACATAATCGTACCTGATCCACACCGATTTTCGAAATGGAATCGTATTAGGAGAGCCACAGCTTGGATGTTCAGATTCCTAGGGAATTGCCTAGGAAGAAACAAAATTAATGGAGAACTCGTCGTATCTGAAATTCAAAAAGCAGAAAAACTCCTATTCCGAAAAATTCAGATGGATTCTTTCCACGAAGAATTCGTTTTACTCAAACAAAAAAAATGTTTGAACAAATCAAGTAGACTTTTCACTTTCTCGTGCGAATTGAACGAAGACGGTTTGATTCGACTGGGTGGAAGATTGAATAATTTGAGACAAAATGACGAAAATATGACAAAACCAATAATTTTAGACCCTAAACATGAATTGACAAAGTTATTGATACAACATTATCATGAAGAGACGTTCCATCAAGGCCAGGAAACGGTTATTAACAATTTACGACAAAAGTTCTGGATTCTGCATATGAGACAAGCAGTAAAAAACATATCCAAATCATCCAGAAGTGTAAAAACAAAAAAGCTTTTCCAAATTCACCGATTATGGGACAATTACCATTATGTCGTCTGGAACCAACTGTAAGATGTTTCATCAAAACCGGTGTAGACTATTTCGGACCGATCAATGTTGCTGTGAAAAGAAGTAGAGAAAAGAGGTATGGCGTAATTTTCACGTGTATGGTAACCAGAGCCATTCATTTGGAAATTGCCCAAGATTTAAGTACCAATAGTTTTATTCATGTACTTCGGCAGTTTGGTTGTAGGCGTGGATTTCCCGAAGAAATCCACAGCGATAATGGTGGAAATTTCAAGTCGGCTGAAAAAGAACTTTTCGATGCATTGAAGAACTTAAATCAAACAAAAATCACAGAATTCTGCACGATTAAAAATATTAAATGGGTTTTCAATCCTCCTTTAGCTCCACATTGGGGAGGAGCATGGGAAAGATTAATTCAATCAGTGAAGAAAATCATGAAGGAAATGTTGACATCAAGATCTCCACAGGAATATATTCTTCGAACAATATTTGCCGAAGTAGAGAACATAGTAAACTCAAGACCACTGACTCACGTATCTATCGATTCTGATGACTCTGAGGCTCTAACACCTAATCATTTTTTGATTGGGCCAAATTATAGTGCTCTACCCTGCGCAGTCACCGCAGAAAGGGATTTAAACCTTCTTTCAAAATGGAGAGCTTCGCAGAAACTGGCAGATTATTTCTGGAAGAGGTGGTCACGGGAATATGTACCATTTTTAGTTAAAAGGAGTAAATGGTTCGAAGACAGAAAACATAGACCAATCAAAGAGGACGATATTGTGGTTGTGGTGGATCCAAATGGTCCGAGAAATGTTTGGCCAAAAGGAAGAGTGGTGCAGACCTATCCAGGAAAAGATGGCAAGATACGAGTAGTCGACGTGAAACTTGCGAGTGGTACCATCCTCCGCCGACCCGTAACACGATTGTGTATTCTGGATGTTGCGAAAAAGGAAGAGTAATTGTTCTTGTTTTTCATTTTATCTTTGGAACAATTACTGGGGAGGAGAATGTTGTTTCTATTTTTATTACATTGTTTAAGTTTTGCAATATGAGTAGCTTATGAAAATAAAAAAAAATATTGACTGACAAGAAAATAAATAATTCAAGTTGACAGACTTTTATTCCTTCAAAAAAAAGAAAATTTACATTAAAAAGCCTTTCGAGCGGATACTAAAGATACCCTTTCAGGTAAGCAGTCACAACATTGAATATATTATTTCATATTACGTATCAAGTTTGCAACCAATTCAAGTGTACCAAAAATTTTTTTAACGAATTATATTTCAGTAAGGCATTCGATAAAATTGATCACAATATATTAATATCGAAATTAGCTGAAATCGGCGTCCATGGAAATCTGCTGCGATGGTTTGCCTCATACATCTACAATAGAACGCAAATCATTACAGTTAATGGACACCAATCAACACCTTACATAGTTACCTCTGGCGTACCACAAGGTTCACATCTTGGACCCCTGCTCTTTATCAGTTACCTGAATGATATAAAATCCTGTTTCAAATTTTGTGAATTCATTTTATATGCGGATGATTTGAAAATATTCTCAAAAGTAGATAGAATTACAGATTGCTCTATGATTCAAAGTGACTTGAATAGGTTCTATGAATATTGTAAAATCAATAAACTCTTCTTGAATTTAGATAAATGCTGTTTTATCACTTTCACTCGAAACCAAAATGGATTCTCTTATGATTACAATTTCAACAACAAAGTGCTAAATGAAGTAGATGATGTAAAGGACCTGGGAGTGGTAATTGATAAAAAATTATCATTCTCAAAACACATTGACTATGTTGCTTCAAAATCTAATAAAGTTCTGGGGTTCATTATAAGACAATGTAAACATTTCACTTCTATTGTGGCCATGAAAATATTATATTATTCATATGAATACAAAGTTGTTGGCACGTACAATAACACTACGAGTACATCCTTCTTAAGAAAAAAATACGACTTTCCTACACTAGGGGCTCGTCGAGAACAATCCGATATAGTTATTTTATATAAGATTGTGAATAATCTGATTGATTCTGCAGAAATCTTATCAATGATTACGTTCAATGTGCCATCCCGGAATTTGAGAAACAATTATCTTTTTTTCGAAAATTTTTGCAGAACTAATTTGGGAAAGAACTCGCCGTTAAACAGAATGGTAAACTTATATAACCGAACATTCAATCATATTGAAATATTCAATACCTCACTTAGCTCGTTTAAAACGAAAATTAAATATTTCATTAAATCTAACTGATAAGATCATGTTCATATTTACTTGTTTGCATATATAATGTACTTAATATTTTTAGGAGACATACACTCTGTACACATTACTGTTTTCGTGGATAACCCTTTGGGCAGCGCCTGTTGTTATCCTATATGATTTCAATAAATAAATAAATAAATAAATAAATAATGTTTTTCTTTAATATAACATAAGAGAAAATTCCAAAGGTGCTGCAAACTTGACAGATACATCGGAAAATTGTTGAGCAGATTTGCAACCTCTTTTGAAAACATGTATTCTGATGCATTCACAAATTTGCAACCTTTTACACGATCCGGAACTTCATGCAATTTTGAAAAATCTAAAAAATTTACAAATTACATTTTTGTAAATTGCATGAAGTTCCGGATCGTGTACAAGCTTGCAAATTTGAATGCATCAGAATAGTTGTGTTCAAAATTTGAAACAAAGTTTAAAATTTTTTTAAATTTTTTCGAGACCACCTTGATCAAAAAAAATCACCACAAATTGAGAAAATATATGTTCCGGTAAACGTAAGACGTTGCAAATCTGCACAACAGCTCTAAATATTTTTCCGATGTATCTGTCAAGTTTGCAGAACCTTTGGAATTGTATTTATGTTATATCAAAGAAAACCATTATAGGTCGTTGAAAAAAATGTTCCGTACATTAAACTGGTTGCAAACTTGATACGTGATATGGAATAATACCTATATTTAATAGTACTCAAAGTTTGCAGAACTTTTGGAATTTTCTCAACGAGTATACAGCAAAATTCAAGGTAATTGCCATTTTTAACAATGTTGCGTACTTCGGAAGAGGTTGCATACTGAGATATATCACTTTCTCGATACCATTCATTTGCCCCAAGTTTTTTTAAGTAATAATGGCTTAGGAAGTTTATTTGAGAAATTTAAAAAGTACACTCAAAATTGAAATCGAAGCTGCTTAAAGTGTATTTCAAAAACGGACGATGTATTATGATTGTTAACCTAATGAAGTGAATTAGAAAATGCATGTATACATATTTCATATACTTCTCAAAATGTGAACTAAACAATATCAGTACAACTGTTTGAAATGAATTGTCAATTATTTAATTGAATATACAAAAACAAATCACTGTGAGAATTTTAAACGAAACGCAGCTTCAATAATAATTTCAACGCAACCAAGCCGAATACAACTCTGTGAAAATATTTCGGTTCAGTTGATGTTCTAACGACCAATAGCGCTGCGAGAATTGGCGATCACATGGCGATTGTTTGCATCGTATATACGAAGATGAAATATGGAAATATTATCGAATTTTCTTTTAATAGAAATAGGAAGAAGCGAATATGGGTCAATCAAAGTGAGTTGGACAGCTTATACAAGAAAGGTATTTGGAATAGAAAACTGCAGTTTCGACCTGAACGATATATGGGTCCAATCAATCTCATAAGTAAGCGGTTCGGGTACTGATGTTCCTCATGACTGTAACAGAATCAGATACCACTTTTGCAGTTGCTTTCGTATCCAGATGTATTGAAAATCCAAATTATTCCGATTAGAAACGTATATTTCTTCATCTTCAGGGAACATCTCAGTATGAAATTTCATTCAAACGTGACTACCAAAACGATAGTATCAAATACTTCAATGATGCTGATCATAGACCCAAATCCTTCAACAACAGATGCGGTATATTTATATGAGGGGCCGTTTCTTGTCTTAGTCAAAAGCATTCATCAGTGGAATGGAGCAGATATTGTAGTTGCAAGAACAGCTGCAAGAAAATGATCTGGTTGAAGCGTGTGTGAAAATTAAAGCTGAATGTGTTGACTGAACTATTGGTTGATAACGATGCTAAAATTAGGTTGTACCAAAATCCTGATCACTGTAATAAACATATCAGTAAAGTTGAAAGAATGTTATCTGTATTTCAAACAGCATATATCATGACAGAACCATTGTTTAAACCAAGACTTCGAACTCCTTTTGAAGACACGGGCCTGAGAAAGCAGGTTCAATAAAGTATTGAATTTCAAAGAGCGTCTCAGTACACTTTCTCAATTTGTTTTACTATATAAAAATGAAAATGAACAGATGTTGCTGTCAAAGTTCTAATGAATGAAATAAAAATAGTTGATCCACGATCACATTTTAATAGGAATTTTGTCCACACTTATTAGGCATACAATAATAATAAAACCCTCTCATAAGGCAGAGACTGTGCGGGCACAAGAAAGCTGTTATTATTTGCTGTGGCGCTGGCAACTTACTGATTTTTGGTGGCATATTCATTTTCTAGCTGTAGGATAACCCAGAAAACCTTAAGAACCACCCTGGGTGGTTGGTGTGCACTCCAAGCTAGCACTAGACGGGATTGGCATCTAGGCAACTCAAAACACGCTTGCTTCCCAACAAGGCATGTAGTCGCCTATCGATTGCGATACATTTGAGAATGATTCTCTCGCAATCTGGAATCGAACCGGCCATCGCTTGATGAAGATTTGAAAGGCTCGCGCTTGAGACCGATAAGCTACCGGGCACATATAAAGTGACCTTTCGTCTATTAATAGTCGGAGACCAAAGGGACCAAAATTGCAACAGTTTTATAAAAGCTGATATTTTGATATTAGGTCATAAATAGGTTGAATATTGATAGCTTGCCGTCAGTCAGCCAGTTTTTGGGACAACTGGCGCTGGAGTGGTTTCGAACTCGTAAAAAAACACGTATGCCGCAACTGTTTTATAAAATCTGAAAATTAGTCTGTGGATAGCAAGACAACTAACAAACTATATGGACCTAGTCAGCCAGCAGAATATTGGAACTCTACGCGTCAGCATCCACAGACTAATTTTCAGATTTTATAAAACAGGTGCGACAAACGTCATGTTTTTTACAAGTTGGAACCACCTCCGCCCCAGTTGTCCCAAAAACTGGCTGACTGACGGCAGGCCATTAATATTCAACCTATATATGACCTCCTAGGCGTTTTTTTCAGAAGTGTTTAGCCCCGGGGCTTCTTATTCTAGACTTTCTATTGGTGGATTTTGACAGATGTCATTTTTCAGCCAATGATTAAACTAGAATAAGAAGCCCTGGTGCATCAAACCCTTAAATGGAAAGCAGCTAATATCAAGATATCAGCCTCCACAAAACTGTTTCATTTTTGGTCTCTTAGCTCTTGGACTATAATCAGTTTGGTGGATTTTGACAGATGTCATTTTTCAGCCAATGATTAAACTAGAATAAGAAGCCCTGGTGCATCAAACCCTTAAATGGAAAGCAGCTAATATCAAAATATCAGCCTTCACAAAACTGTTGCATTTTTGGTCTCTTAGCTCTTGGACTATAATCAGGCGCGGATAAAGGGGAGGGCGATAGGGGCAGTTGCTCTCCCTAAGGATTCACGTCTCCCTAGGGATTCACGACGAATGCAATTTATTTTGATGAATTTTCCAAAAGATGGATGAAATCACACAAAAATACCCCCCCTACAAAACTTGCCCCCCTCCTAATGAAATCCTGAATCCGCGCCTGACTATAATTGATTCTAGTAAATATAGTAAAATAATGAAAACCACATAAAGGAAGTTGCATTTTCTTCTTCAAATTTAAGAAATACCATATCATAACTCCAGTTGTTTTCATAACATGCCTTTCATCTATCTCTCCATTGATTCAATTCGACGAAAGCTTTTACATAATACTCTGTAGATTTCAATATGTATATTTTAAACTGAATGTCAATTGATGTGGAGCCTGTGAATAAAACGTATTGTATGCCCACCATACCCACTTAAGAAAATAAAACGACTAAACTAGTGTGATTAAGTTTAAACATTCTTGCGTGGATATATTGCTATCTAAAACAATTATAAAATGAAAAACAATTTTGAATGATACGTGTTTATCAAGATCGTTTTTGAGACTATGTCTGCTGCAAAGTTATAAAGGTTGAAAAATGCTCGAAATATGTATCGGTAAGTAATTCACTTAGAGAACGCCTTATGTTATTGGTAAAAACAGTTGTTAAAATTGTCATTTTCATCAACCGGCTGCCCCCTTACGAGCAACCCACAGAAGTCCTCGAGGAACTTGTGCGAGCTACGGAAGATGCAGCCGTTACCTTTTATATCGATTATAATTTTAATTTTGAGTGGAAGGCCTACTCTTCAATCACAGAATAGCCTGGAAATACGATTATCTTGCCGGTGGATTAACCCTTTTCCATTAAAAAAGTTCGGGAACATTTCTCTCACTTCCAGACTAGCGGCATTTGTGAAGCATCCTCTTCCTGTTGATGGGTTGATATTATTCGGCAACTCGGTACATTCTCATCATGACGCTAAAATTGTCGATCATGTTTTTTCAGAAATGCAACCATCAACATATTGTGTAAACAAGTTGCCACGATGAGAGTGTCGTATACTCCTGGATTCAAAGCTATTGGCGTGTAGTAGATGCTGAAACTATGGCATAATGAACCGAACGTGTTTTCTAAGACTCACCGAGCCCAACATAATCGATAGTGGAAAATAAATCGAGCAAATAAGTTGCCATATAGTTTCAATAAACCTTAACCTAATCTGAAGGATTTCTCGCCTATTTCAACTTGTCATAAGTGTCTTTTTGAACCAGGAAATAACTGTCCAGTATTTACATGTTGTCAATTTTTAGAAGAAAAGAAACTTGCCTCATCCATGTTAGGTGATTGTGAGTAAAATGGAGGAAACTTCACATGATAAAAACCCTTACATGATATAACAACAGAATCAGGCGAGTTTTGGAATGATAGTCAGTTTGCAAATGAATTTTTAAATAGAATAAGCCGAGTTGTGGAACATTATGACTTGTTCAGGATGTAGAAGTCTTCATGTTGAATGTACAGATAGGACTAACTCATTTTTGTTGAAAAATTAAGGTTGCCGTTTGATCACGCTTGACAAACTATTCCGATAGAGGAGCTATAGTCTATTTCAACAATAACGTAGAGTAAATTCTCAGAACACTAATCTCCGAAACCTCGAAATACATAGGCGTGCCTAATTCACAAATGCTTCGTTTTATCTGATGTGAATAAACGTTGAAACAATATTTTTCACAGAGTTTATGTTTATGATGAATGTTTCTTGTAATTTGTTAGTATTTGAAAATATAGAATTATAGGTTTGTACCGTTACTTAAATTTTGATATTTCTAAAAATACTTACCTCAAATTTAATATACAGTGTGGGCCATAACGTTTGAGAAATATTTTTATTATTAGAGCTACAAAAAATACGTTATAGGGGATCGTTTCTGCATAATCGATTTTGACATATCGATCAAAACGTATTTCCTCATCCATGAATCCCAAAAAACGATTTTCCTTAATCAGTTGAATGAAAAACTGTTCTCTCCTTTGGACAATACCTTCTTTTTCTTTATTACAATTTTGTTCTCCATTTTGAGAAAGAGAAACTCATCCGATTACAGACAATTGAGACGATAAACAACCAATTTGAATTTGGCTACTTTTACCTGACATCTGTCAATTTCAAACTCGTTTATCTCGTAATTTCAGTTCTCTTCAAGGCGATCGGTTGGGTCCAATCCTATATTTTATGGAATTGACTCGAGTGGTTCAATCCAATCCAAAAACTGTATATGACTACGTTTATCTCACAACTTTGGATCCAATCAAAATTGGTTTGACTTTACTGGATCCGATCCATCTAATCGATATATACAGTTTTCGGATTGGATTGAACCCCTCAAGCCAATTCTATAAAATATAGAATTGGACCCCACCGAGCGCCTTGAAGACAAGTGAAATTACGAGATAAACGAGTTTGAAATTGACAGATGTCAGGTAAAAGTAGCCAAATTCAAATTGGTTGTTTATCGTCTCAATTGTCCGTAATCGTACGAGTTTCTCTTTCCCAAAATGAAGAACAAAATAATAATATAGAAAAAGAACGTATTGTCCGAAGAAGAAAG
Organism: Chrysolina haemoptera; assembly: GCA_958298965.1. Classification (NCBI taxonomy): domain Eukaryota; kingdom Metazoa; phylum Arthropoda; class Insecta; order Coleoptera; family Chrysomelidae; genus Chrysolina; species Chrysolina haemoptera. The sequence goes on along the minus strand of OY282591.1, from coordinate 21,262,091 downwards.
CAGTTTTTTCATTCAACTGATTAAGAAAAAACGTTTTTTGGTATACATGGATGACGGAAGAATTAAGATCGCAAATTTACAACAAAGATTTGTAAATTAATTCGCAGAACACAAGAGATTTCACCTTATGAAATTTGACATATTGCTGTGAAGTAAGGTTTTTTCAATCGGATTGAAGCATAGGATTCCTCGTTCCACTTATATATTGCGTCATGAACAGAAGGGTGGTTTAAGTTTACTCAATGCTATCGAATTTGAAGCTGATAGAGATCGTCGAGATAAACGTACTCTATCGATTGGATGGATCGGATCCAGTCAAGTCGAACCCATTTTGAGCGGATCCAAAGTTGTGAGATAAACGTAGTCATGGAATATTTTTAAACTAGCATATGAAGTTCAGTAACGAAGGCAAAGCTACTTAAATTACTCTAAATGCTTTCGAAGGGCATACACAAGAGATGTGAAAATGTCGTTATGTGTAGGCTTGTAGCTTTCATCCTGATCTTATCCAATCTATGGCAACAGGGAACTACTCAATGGTCAACTAGATCATGCGATTTTAGTCCTTCGGATTATACCAAATGAAATCAAAAGTATACTTTTTTGATGAATGGAAGTTCTATTCAGCCAACTAGTCCACAATAACTGTTTCTCAGTTTAGACGGAAAATAAAAATAGACTGTCTGGAGAAATTTGCATTATATGAAATATCGATAAGTCAATAAATTAATTAAAAAAAATATACATTTTGTGAAGTGAAATCAAAAGTATACTTTTTTGAGGAATGGAAGTTGCTGCACGGACTATTTACTGAATCTCTACAGAATCTAGTAATTTCTCCGCAAAAAAGTATATTTTTCATGTAATATTGTACATTTCTGTTTTTTATTACGTTATTTTCCTTTCACCAAGTAAATGGGAATGAACATAATACTTTGAATTCACAATATGAATTTCAGTTTTCTCTCTGGAGCCGAGTTTAACATACAGTCGAGTACAAAAATGCCTTTTACGAAAGTTTATCATACAGAGTTTTTTCTTCGACTGTTATTATATTGCCAAATTGTAGCAATTGTATCAATAATTGAATGTTTCATGTTATATGAATTATCGTCGTATCATCAAATGATGACTTCAGAGTTATATTTGACGCAGAATACTTTATTTTTAAAAATTAACCAGGAAGGAATGAAAAATTTAATAATGAAAAAAATTGGGGTATTCAATTCGGAATTGGAAAGTTGATGTCAGTTCCGGTAAAACCGAAAGTCCTATTTCTGATTAGAATATGGACTATAAAATCGAAAAATATCTCTCAAACAACATATCCATAACTCAAATTACTTATATTTGAAAATAATCAGATAGAAAAACCAGAACCGGAAGTACTTTGTTTTTCGCACAAAATATATTCTTTTTATTTTACAGTTCGATAGTTTTCAAATCGAAGTTTGTTTTTTTCTCGTTTCTCGCGTTTATTTCATTAGAAAACGTTGGCGTATCTGTCTCCGATTTACTCATAACGAACACTCTATGTACCAAAATAGCAAATGTCACCCTAAACAATTCCTTGGCAAATATTATTCGACTTTGTAAAAGAAAGATCTTATTATCCCCCAATATGATACGAGTTTTCAGCAAGTTTTGATAACCGAGACAGTGCGGAAGGTCACAATCCTCGAAAGACCATGTCATACAACGAAATTCTTACAAACTTTCATAGATATTTCCGATTAGTTCTCACTGTTAGAAAATACTTTTGTTGCGTAACTTTTATTCCATGTTATCGATCTACTAACTTCTATTGTCTGAAAGTTGCCATTTGAAAATTATGTTAGGGAATAGGGAAATATCCTGCATATTCCAGATCGTTTGCGCAAAATCAGTTGAAAATGAGAAGAGACATAGTTATTATTAAAGTACTAAAACGAAGACGCGGATCTATTCCTCCCTTTGAACTCGACCTATATTGCGGTAAAATAGAGCATCTACCTTCAGGTAGTGAGTGCCATGTTCATCAACATGTTAGTGGTTCGTAATTGTATTTAATTCCACCAAGGAAATGATACTTGAATCTGTTCCTGTTGAATATAATAGTAGGGGAGCAAAGGTGAGGTACAAATACTTGGGCACCAGATATACCGTATGGGCCAACGAAAACTTCCTATCCTGGTTTTCTAAACAATTAGAACATTTTGCGAAAAATATCAAAAATAGGTTGAATTTTGTATCGATTGAAACATATTCAGTTATAAAACTTCAGTCGCCTGATGGGCGTTGTTTCAAATCTTTTCCAGATTTTAAAAAACTTGTCAAATAAATGAAAACATATATGTCATATATGTACTAGCCAACTAGTCCACAATAACTATTTTTCAGTTTAGACGGAAAATAAAAATTAATTAATAAAAAAATTATATATATTGTGGAGTGATTGAAATATTCCAGTTATTTTGATGAACACTACTACGTGTAATAGTACTTAAATCGCATTACGGGTTGGGAAAGTGACATTTTTCATACGAATGGAAAATATTGTAGATGGTGTTAGCCGAGTACGACAATGTTGTTCAAAGTATTGTACACTATTTCTCCTACTACCACGCGATAATCAATGTTATTAACATATGGACAGACTTCATTTATTTTTGATAATTATTTTCAAATATCAAAATCATAATCAGATGCACATTATTTTTAATTATTATCACAAATACGATAAACTCTGGTAGGTATAAAATATATGTCCAATAAATTTCAGGAAGCCTATTTGACTCGATTGGTAGAGTGTAGACTCGTAGTAGAAAGGTCACAGATTAGATTTTACGTTATGTTGAATCTCTTTCATTTTAAAAATTAGAAAAACTACGATTTTCAAATAGATTGTTTTTCTGCTCCAAATGAAGGTTAAATGGTTAAATCTGAATAGATTATTTATTTGTGATAGCTTGACAGCGGGAAATCCATTCAGAAATTATGCATTTGACGGATTTTCTGATGCACGCGTGTGGATATAATAATTTCCATGAGACTATAAAATGCGATATGTGGTCGTCGGAATTTTTTTAATTTTTACTGACTTTTTATGACAATTTGTTCATGGAAGTGAACACTTTTTCCTCGACAATTAAATTCATGTACTAAAAACGTCATATGTCGCGGTGTTTTGTCATTATTACAGCGAAAAACGTTTGCCCTAACTTTTCCAGCGACAAAACGGAACCTAACTTTTGAAAGCAGGACAACCAGCATTGTAAACATATTTTCCTACGAGCGTGCGAAAAAGTTACTTTTCCGCACGATTTTTCGTTCTGAAAGTTGTACTTTTCCGTACGATTTAAAATCGTTCCGAAAAGTTACTTTTCCGCACGATTTTTACTTTTCCGTACGATTTTTACTTTTTCGCATTTTTGTATTGTTGAAAATGAGGATATTTAGGACTAACCAAATGATCTATGTAACTATTCTGTCTTATTAGTCATTTTGTAGCATTATTATAAAAACTTGTTTATTAAAAACCTTGTTTTACATAAATAAGATGGACAAAAACACTCGTAGGAAAAATATTGTACGTAACTCTTACGGAAAATGTCTTTTCCGCCCTTAACGGCTTGCCCGAACTCCTCTCCGCGTCGTTCGTGCAACTGCCGTCACGTGCGGAAAAGTGCTACTTTCCGCACTTGTTAGGTAAATAACTATTTTGATGCCGTTATGTCACATATTCATTGAATTGTCTTACCGAATTACACTTTAGCTGTTTCTTGTCAAAGAAAACTTGACATTTATAATTCGAATTTTGTGGCCATTAGGACAATTCAACTCTTTGAACTGCCAGAAAAAATTACTCGTCTTGCAGACTGGTAATTTTTTCAGGAGCAGTTTTTTCGTTGAATTGTCAGGCAACAAAATTCTCATTACTACTACTATACTACTATGTCAAGTTTACTTCGATAAAAAAAAGCTCTCGTGTAATTAAAAGTGACAATTACACCTTCCAAGTCCTACTAACTACCCTGGTCTGAATAAATTTTCAGTTCAATAACGTTGGATAAATTCCAGTGAGCATTCTGCATCGCCAGCGTATTAGATATTTCATATCAAAAAGAAGGCAAATACAATTTGAAATGAGTTTCAAACGCTCATATCCCTCATCATCATCATCATCGGAGGTGGTGCTGTAGGTTTTCCGGGTCGCATATAAGCAAAACGTACCACGTTTCAGTCAGCGGCAGATATTCTGGCTCTGATTGGTTGTGACCAAACACAGGTGCACTTTGCCATCCAGAAATTTCTTCGAAAAAGTGCCCTGTGGTGAACAGGCAAGCTAGGTTGGCTTGCTCAGGTTAGGTTTGTGTGTCAATTGCGAGCAAAAAACTAATTAACGCATTTGCGACTCGCAAGCTAGGGTAGCTTGCTCAGGTTAGGTGTGTGTGTCAATTGCGAGCAAAAAACTAATTCACGCTAGTGCAAAATGCACCACGTTTCAGTATGGATAGGCAAAATGCACCTGTGTTTGGTCACAACCAATCAGAGATCTAGAATATCTGCCGCTGACTGAAACGTGGTACGTTCTGCTTATATGCTTCCAGGTTTTCCTGCAGATGAAAAGTGAATACGCCACCAAAAATCGTTAAGTCACGCCCGAGCGCCACGGCAAATAATAATAATAGCCGTCCTCTACCTGCACAGGCTTTGCCTTTGGGTACACTCTACGAGTGTTTAGGAGGGAGTATTATTATTATTTATAAATATTTCGTGAATGAACAAAAAATGCCGACGGCTGTTGGGTGTTGACACTGGTAGTGGATCTCCATGGGAGCAGTGAGGTTCTGATAATATCGAGTTTGAGTGAAATATATAAAAGTCGATTTTGTTGTCACGAATTGTAGCGGCTTTATGGAAAGGAGAGAGTTCCGACCCCCGAAGACAATTTTTTGCCGTAATCTGTCACGTCCAAAACCGTCGGAACTTTTTTCGTATTTCCGTTATTTTTTTGATGGCCTATAAATTCTTGTGGTTCTCTAACAAATATATATTATCATTGAACTTTTATAATGTCATAATATGTATTTTGCTCTGTATGTCTACTCAATGAAATCATTTATTATTAAAGAAAAATAAAATGAAGTAAATTGTACAATATGTTCAATAACTGATATTGAAGGGAAGCCGTCTCGGAAGGGTTAAGCATCTTCGGTCTATTCTCTCGAAACATTTACAGCAGGGTCGTCAATGTCTTCTGGGAGATCTCCCAATATATCCTTCAGCATCTCAATATTCTCACTTTCTGGGGAGTGCGAAGCTACCTCAAGTGCGATGTTTGGTACTGCAGACAAAATAGTACTTGAGCCCAATCTTTTTATAGCTGCACGCGTTTTCACAAACCTTTTTGCAGCCACATGAAATTGTTCGCAAGAGGTGTTGTGAAGGTTATCATACTGTGGCTGATGCCTTGTGCGGTGGATATCCACCCGTAAATAAGTGATAGCTATAGTTTTGCCAGCTACTCCCAATAACTATGAGTAGACTTGAAATTACAAAAAACATTGTTTGAACAAACAATTCAAAATTCAAAACGTTCACTAGAAGCAAAACAGTAATTGACTGCGAACAATAATTTGTATTCGATTATTGTTTGAACAATGTTTTAAGTAACTTCAAGCCCATTAACAAATAATTGAATGTAATTGACGGAGAGCCTGTACTTGTTCACCTTACCCCGTGAAAGTGAAATTAATGCAGCCAATTCAAATGAAATAGTCCATAGCATGTTCCCTAGTCTCCAGAACAGAAAAATGTGAATGTTGGATTTATTTTTAGATTTAGAAAACCTATATTGCGAACACAATGACGTCATTTCAAAGATGACGTCATAAACTCGCCAGCGGGGTTGTCAAATCATATTCATTATGATTTTTGTTCGAAAATATGAATATAATTTCATAAAATCTGTTGCCGAATCATCTGCGACTGAAAGAAAAACTGTAGTCTTTAGTTACCCTCTTCAACATATTCATCTGTTTCACTAGTATTGCCGAAACAGTTTTGAAAAATTATGGAGAGATAACCGATATGGAATTTTTTTGAATTTTGAGCAGGAAAACAATTCGACTTCCATTCTGAAGAATACTCCCAATGTGTATAATCTGTTTGATGTTGAAGATTTCTATACTTCTTGATTTATCAAAATAGGCATGTTTTTTACAAAATATCATTGTCATTATTTTTGGAATATCATCAGTCCTTGTCAAACATTATTTTTCAGAACTCTTCATACCAACGAAATCACTGCTTGGGTCAACATCATGTAATAATAATAATAATACATGTCGTTATTTGCCACAAGAATTTTTTGGAAAGTTACAGAAGAAAAATAAACAATAATTAATTGCGACAAAAGGGCGAAGTTCGAATAGGACTTAGTGCCTCGCTCTTCCACTTAACCTTCATGTGATGTGATATTATTTTCTGTGTGAACCTGAAGATGGCAATAAAAACATAATTTCAATAAATATTTTTCATCTATTTGGGAAAGGCCATTAATATATGAGACCGATCTTAATTGTCCCAAATTTGGGTCAATTATGGTATACTGGTTTTGTGTTATTGGGATGAGGAAACAGTTTCTTGTCAGATGAGACATAATTTATCCATAAAGTAGTGAAATATCAAACAACTACTGTAACAAAAAATTATTCTAGGTACATACATTTTCATATTCACTCATTTGAGAATTTACTGGAGTTAGTTCCACTATATATATTTCATGTAGACTTTATATAGTACACGAGTGTGAATGGTGAATTATTCATATTTCTGGTGTTCTGGCAAACTAATACATGCGAAATCTATGTGTTATACGTCAGGTATTCTGGAGATTTATGGACTCACCGGCATTAATAAAGCTATAACGTTACCATCTAAATACCCTGCATATCCTTTGGAAAGTTTGCATGGAATAACGTTCAACTGGATTCGGTATGATTGAAAAATACAAGGAAATGGCCGGTGCGGATTGGGATTCTCAAGACAGATCGCTGAACAATTAAGTAATCAGGAGGTACGAGATAGACCTATATAAATATTATTATTATTATCATTATCGCTATTAGGTAATGGCGAGTTTATACAGAAATAGACGAAAAGTTGAGTGACAGTGAGAAGGCTCAAGAGTCTTGGTCACGATTCTTAAGGATGGACAATTCTAAAATAGTTGATAACTTCGTTGGCCAATTGAAATCGACTTTGAAATGTACCTATTGTGGTCACTGTTTGGTCATCTTTGACCCATTCTGGGACATGTCTCTACCGATAAATCAAAGAACAGGCCAACTAAGATTATCACACTGTTTAGATTCGTTCACACGGGAAGAAACTCTTGATGGTGACGAGAAGCCGACCTGTGCAAAGTGCAAAAAGAGGAGGAAATGCACGAAATCCCTATCAATACATAAATTCCCCAAAATTATGGTTATACATTTGAAACGGTTTTCTCCAACGGAAAGATTCAGAGAAAAATTAAACGTTACCATCGATTTCCCTCTAGAGGGGTTAGACATGAGTAACTAGTCCGCAGACAATGTAGCACCTTTTCGGTACAGTCTGTATGCCTTATCTAACCATAGCGGGACTACATACAGCGGACACTACACGGCTTACTGTCAACACCCGTATGTAGGCACCTGGCATAAGTACAATGATTCCCGAGTGACCCCTTCTTCACCTAAATCCCTCGTAAGCGGAGAAGTCTATGTTCTCTTCTACGAGCAGGAAGGCACCAAATCGCATCTTTGAGATCATTTTCAGTTCTATTGTTATTTATGTTCTCTTCTACGAGCAGGAAGGCACCAAATCGCATCTTTGAGATCATTTTCAGTTCTATTGTTATTTACTTACACTTTTTGAATTATATAATGATACATTTGTTTTGAATTGACATTCTTATCAGTTCCATATATGTATTAATACCAATATTGACCATACGCCATAAGAGCCTATGTTAACAAAGTGAAGCCAATTTTACATGTCTGTCTTTGTCAAATAGGCAGCGGTGATCAAGAAATTCAAATTTTCAAATGTGTCAATTTGATGACTCATGAGTTTAAAGGTTATGTTTTTTTTTTAATAACAAGTATTATTGTCAGTTGGGTTGGGGAAATATCAAGATTAAAATATGGTAGGAATTTAAAATTATCCCAAACTTTCCAATATTTTGCTAGATTGAACTTTGTGTGTCTGATTTCTGTAATCATAAAGATAATAACTAAAAAAATCTTGGGAAAACTGAAACGACAAATAAACATTGAGCATGGAATCAACACCTACCCCTGTGATAAATATATTACTGATGTTATGAACTGGAGGATTTTGAGTCACAAAACAAAACAAATTTGTTTATTCGAGGAAATAGTTACGAGAGTCTTGAACTTAATTATGAATACTATACAACTAAAAACTACGAACTAGTCTCGAACTTGAATAATTACGAATACTACACCGAGTCACTGAACAACTATGAACTAACAATTAACTATAACGAAACACAAACACTCAATAGTACGGAACCGAAAAAACAATTATGAACAATAACGAGAAATAAGAGGAACAAGAAAAATCTTAATACATCGATAAAAACACACAAAGACAAGAAAACAGAGCTTCAAGAATCCAAAGTTTCTGCTTTTTTGAATAATGGCGCAGAAAGTGAGACACGACATACGATCTTTTCTACTTTGGTTGCAACTAGAGACGTAAGAGAGAAACAACATCAAAAGAGTCGTTCTTGACCGTCATCTTTCACTTTTTTTTTGGCGCATGTGCAGAAGTTCAGCGTTGCCAGCTGCGCTCATTTGTTTCGGCTTCAGCTGGCTATCCTTATTATCAATATTCGTAGTTAATAAATATATGATCAGCTCCAAACGATATGCTCTTTGTTTTCTTCTCTTCTCAGCACACTTATTTTTTTGCGTAATCAATTGATTATTTCCTTTGGAATTTATAACAAGTTTTAATACATATTTCAATTTATGATACTTGTTATTATGTTCTATACAATGAACTGGAACATATCATGCAGCAACAGTTTTGGGCAGGTTTTTGTTCCTCTGACACTGACCAATTCATTACAAGTTTCTCGTGTTTATAATAATCACCCATAATAAGTGAAAGCAGCTACACAAATTACCTGATAAATGTCGTTCTTTTCAGAAAAAACAAGGTCAGTAAATGAGAATTATTATCAGAGATGTAGAAAGCTATTGGTCACCTCAAACCTCTTTCTCATTTCTAGCTGAAAACATGCCTACAGGATTTAAATTCCCAGAGAAAAAAATACTGCCAAAAAAGATCTAACCATAATGAACTAGCATTGAACATGACCTAGTCGAAAAAATGTAATTTGGAATAAATATTGCAAGTATGAATTGTCGGCGAAGAATTATTGGCGAAGAAATGTTGACGAATAATATTCCGAATACCTTCGAAAAGTGCACGGGAAAGTTTCATGTAAATAAAACGAATAATTTCGACATTAAAATCAACTTCGCACACATTTCATTCATTCATATTCTTTTCATTAAGTAATTGAAACATTTTGTCATACTTTTCGAACTTTGTTTCACTCTACTAATGAGTGCTTTTTGCTTTGCACGTGGTTGGTGCTGCGACTGACTCATTGTATGGAAAAATAATATTCATTGCTCTATTACAATTAGCAAATTTCACAAATGGATGTCAGATGTAAAGAAAGTGGATGTTTTCCGTCAGATATTTGCCTCATATTTTCCACTTCGTGGAAATGTGTGTAGAGAAGGGTATTGGGTATTTCAGCTTTTTCGAAATTATTATATTTTACAGTACTGTGTGTGAGTATTGATGTGTCCGAAGGTCTCTCAGAGAAACAGCAGTCTGAAAGTAACACGAAAGTATTGTTCTCTTTAATGTGGATGTGCAGCAGATAAGATGAGAAGTTTCTTTACGTAAACATATAAAGTAAGCATCAATCTCCATTCAGATTACAAGAAAAATCATAGAAGAAAATCAACGAGGGTTACGTCAATGTCAATGCAATTTGGTACAAACATGTAAAAAGTTGAATCGTACTATGGTACAAAAGAAATAACAAAAGGAAACTGATAAGGAATCACCCATCGAGAAAGAAATAGTCTGCTTCTCTAAAATGATTCACAATCCATTACAAATTTGGAGACGTTGATTCGAAAAAATACCGAGGAAATGAAACAAGAAATCAAAGACATGAAAGATACGTGCACCGGAAAAGTTGAGACATTGGAGGAAAAATAACTTGATCTAGAGAAGAAATTCAAGAGAATGGAAAGAAAAGATCGCCAAAATAATATTGTTATATTCGGTCTACCGATTACTAACAGAGATCTGCACTAACCAAACTGAACCAACTCCTTGGAACGAATTACACTGAAAACGAAATGAACGACATTTATGAAATATTTCTAGAATTGCTACACATTTGATTAAATTGAAAATATTCAAAAATATAAGACAATTGAATAACACTGGCATTGTTATCGCAAACGATGTGAGCCCGGAGGATCAGGCTGAAAATAAAATACTCATTCAACATTTGAAATATGCAGGAAACAATAATCATAAAGCTTAAATACAAAATAATAAACTATACGAAGCAGACCAACTCAAAGATTCAAAAATCGTCAACATCGACCAAAAATGTTACAACTTAGAATCAATACCGAAGCCAAATAGCGCACCTTCACCAACTATTAGAGAAAATAACTCTTCTGATGAAGGAGATGAAAATCCGTTTGAAGCTTTCGAAAATATCGAAAGGCCCGAGAAGATTACAAATAAACTTATCGCCCAAATTTCCCAACAAGTAACAGGTGCCATGAAAAAATATATTGTGCAACAAATGGGGAAAGTTACACTTTTCTCACTAGTGTGGACACTACACTTTTCTACAACTGCACAAATTCAAAGAATATAAAATAATACATTGTAACTCAATATTTATTTTTATTGTTAGAAAAACTAAAATAGCAATAAAGTATTCTACATCTTAACAGTTGAATAGTTTATTTAAAATTGACTTAATAAAAATATCAAGATGTAAATTAAAATGAAAAAAAAAACCGTCCATTACGACATGGAGACTTCTGTACTTCTAATTTGTTCAATAATACATATACGTATCTAACAAAATTTGAATTAGAATTTTCAAACAGAATACAAAAAGCTATGTTATTTCGGGGAACAAAAGCGAAAGAAATTCTGAAAAAAGTTTACTACTTTATATAAACACGAATAAAAACTACCATAAGAATTTAAAAAACTTCTATAGGTAATCTGACAGTTCTTGACAGTTGTGACAACTATTCAAAGCTGAACAGCAACCAACTAGTTTTTGTCGATATTTGTTGATTCTTCATATGTATGTGGTGTGGGCAAAGTGCCGTGAGAAATAATATTTCTCACAGTATGAGCAAAACATGGTTTTGAAAGTAAGTAAGCCATGAGGAAGAAGCTACTTTTCATAGCAGTTGTAGAAAAAAAGCGCTTTTCGAATTTGAAACTTTCCCGCAGCGATTATAACAACGAAGTCAGATCAAATGAAAAACAAGACCAGGAAAACCAGAGCACAACGAAATCTTTTGAGATAATTCCAATGATAATTATTCATGTATATTCTCTGACACTTTTTAATTTTTGTATTTATATTTAAAATATTTCGTTTCACTCAACTGTGGCCTAGAAAACTGTCTAAACTATTAGTGTGCCTTTTGAAAACAAAATGGACCAATTCATATGTGAGTGTAACTATGAACTATTTGACAAAAAAGAATTTTCTGATGTACAATATTAGTTGAATTTCTGTTTATCAAATTTCTCCATTCCAAAAATTAACTTCAATTACCTTAAAGTAATATTGAACCGGATAAACTGTGAATTCGACTACAGTATATTAACTGAAACATTTAGAATAACTTATATGATCTTACATATGTTCAACTTAATAACTCTAACATGCTTTATAATGAGGGGGCTATTAATAGAAATGATGAATTCATTGTATATGTGAAAAAATCATTCAAAACTATTTCGGAAATTTGCACTATTATACAATGCAAAACAATACGAAAAAAAATACACATGAATAATTCCCAAACAATATTAATCACTACTGTTTATAGACCCCCAATGATCGATATAGAAGAATTCCTCCCAGCACTCACGATGTACCTAGAACAAACAGAAAGCATATCAGGATCCAATCACTTTTTCGTGGGTGACTTGAATATGAATATAAAAAGTGATGATGATAGTGTTAATGAGTATTTGAATATTCAGCGACCACGGAAATGTTTCGCTGAGAAACAAAATCACAAGAATGAGACACATTTCTGGTAGTTGTATAGACCAAAAATTTTTTTAAACCAAAATTAGCGATTTGCAGCATTTATTCCCGTACATTTCAATGTTGAAAATAACCACGCTAGATTTAAATGTTACACAAACTGCAATAAAATCAAAGAATATCTTCCGAACCGTCAATGGGAACACTACTACTTAAAGATCCAAATAAAATTCTTGAATATTTAACAAACTTACTAAAAACATCAACGATTTGATTATATGCAACCCAACATACATCTGTCATTATTTATTTGTCAATTTTCAACTAAAATTTCAGAAAATGTTTATTACACCAGTTGTCACTCATAACCATATATGGTCCCGTGGCGTAATGGTAAAATTCACCTGGCATACAACACTGAGGTCGCGAGTTCAAAACCCACCGAGAATAATTTTTTTTTTGTATTTCAATTTGAAAATAAATAATAAAAATTAAATAAAACTACCACTGAGAAAAATTAAACTATCTTTGAGTAGAGTTAATATAAATAGGAAATAGTGATTGTCTTTTATCGTAAGGTTAAATAAATAAACATTGAAAGTGAGATATCTCTATTTTCGAAAACTACTGTCGACGGAAAAGTTTTGTAACAAACTCGTGAATTAAAATGGCCATTAACAATCTCAAAATTATCTCGATTGTTAATCGCCCTTATTAATACACTTGTTCGTTAAATAACCATAAACTCATTCAACCTTTTTAAAAATTATTCAGACACTTCATTTAATAATATTGAACCCGATCCAGTAGAATAATTGATAGGGGCTCATTCCTTTCTCAAATTCATTTGTACACACTATAGCTTTGTGATTAACCCATGATTAAACCAAGACTGGTTTGAATGGGCGACTCATATGTTTATTACATATATTCATATTACATCGCCTAATAACCCCACAAATTATATTCTCTTCACCACCAAAGCATCTGGCTCTAATTTATAAGTTATATTATTTTATTTGGTATATTTCTATTTTATGAATATTATTATTAATAATTCATATCTGAATATTTATATTCGTATAGTTATATATATTTGTATATCTATATTTTGAATAAATACATTATTGTTATTATTATTATTATCATTATTATTCATTTCACATATCATTATAATGCAGTTGGCAAGAATAATTATTCAATGTCGAATTTAGTTTATGTTATCCATCAATTCTAAAAATGAGCCTTGCTACTGAAAATTGTTCTGAATGAATTTCAAGTGCATGCTGCTCGAGAAGCCTTTTCGAATTCACTTCTTTTAGAATCCAAAAGGAATACGAGATGGTACAAACAAATAATTGGATCCATGGAAAAATTTGCCACATCTGCATGTTCAGGTGAGGCAGTCTAGGGATTGCATATTTTAAAACAATTATATTTTTAATCTTCCAAGATTGATATTGATTTTATATTTGTAACAATAACGTTACAACATTTTGATTTTTGTTCGAAAATATGAATAGGATATTCATAAAATCTGTTGTAGAATCATCTGCGGCTGAAACAGTTTTATACAAACATAGAAATTTCCAGTTCCTATTTTTCATGAAGATTTTCTACTACGTAGTGAAGTCCTACATCCACCAATTTATTGTATTATTATAAAGTTACTAATTCTCACTAACACTATATCCAGTAGCTCATTCACAACCATTAGATAAAAATATCAGTTTAAATTGAGTATCTGATTTCATCCTAAGGGAAGAATGTTCAACCATAATTCAAACCTAATTTGAATTTATGCCGTAGTCAACAATCTCTACATATCTATCTACCCTTTCTGGGGACGATATTTTCTATACTCCGAAGCTTATCACAGTTCACCCGCTCATAAAAGGGGTGTTTTTATTGGCAATGCTTATAGGCAACTTCGTATTGCTTTATCTGTCTACCATTTCGATAACAGGAGATTTCATGGTCAGTCATTTCGTAAAATAGATAAAATATGCAAGGAGATAGACAAAATCTTTCCAACTGAACAGTTTAGGTAATTGTTTTGCTATAAAACACTTGACTTGGAAGTGAAGATCCCGCAATGAAAAAACAAGTTTATCGTATCATTGAATATTAAGCTTCCTTTAAGTTATTTACATTATAACATCATAACAACACATAATACATTAGTTACAATATAATACGTTAGTTACTTTATAATACCCTATATACCAAATTGCGCGCTAAAATGACAATAACGTGACATAACCAAAGATGTTGATTTTATTTTTTTTATCGTATCAATGGATATTAAGCTTCCTTGAAGTTAAATATTTATTTCAAATTATTAACATCATAATATCATAACAACACATAATATATTAGTTACAATATAATACTTTAGTTACTTTATAATAGATACCAAATCTCGGGGGTTGCACAGGCGAATCGGTGCAGAGCGCCTCGTCGCCTGGCAACATTCTCGATTATTGTATATCGTATAATAATCTCGTTACATTAACAGATAAAATAAAGCTTTGAATGTTATGCAATTTAAATAAATCTAGAAAGTTATAATAAATCGCATATAATAGCCATGAGACTTCTTGGCGTTTGTGAGTTCAATATGTTATCTCTCTGGTTTATTGTGATAAAATGTTGGATGAAAATACTGTAAATGTAAATTGTGAGTAGTGAGATAATGAAGGTATCAATCAGAAATAAAAAAAAACTATTTAATTAAGAAAGCAGATAATCCCAATATTGATTATCAATTCGACACAAAATTGCATGAACTGAACGCCTAACAATTGGTTATTTTGAATGCATGAAATGGAATGAAATCAGTTAGAATAGAACGAACTCCCAATAACTCCAGTGTCTTTCAAAAGTCTGGGAACGGTCTCATATTTCAGAATCGGCTGAAAAAAAAATTCATGAAAATTTCTACTGGATGGTTTTTGATGATGCCCGATTCATTGGTGATATTGGCAATGTTGCCAAATCAATAGTTTTTCAGATACTGAGGGTAACTCAATTTTTTTAAATGTAACATCCTATTTATTTTCATTGCAATCAATTCAGCGTTCACCCATTACTTTTGTCTCCAAATATCAAATTTGAAATTGATGTAGTTTTTGAAATATGACAACAAAGTATTTTCGTTCAAATGTCTGCGAACGGTCCAATATTTTCAAAAGAGCTCGAGAAAATATCATGAAATTTTGTATAAGATGATTTTTGATGAATAAACTTTTTAATAATTAAATTGCTTTTCAATACAGAATGAAATTTTTCTCGAGCCGTATTGAAAATGTATTGAACGAAAATGCCATGTTGTCATATTTCAAAAACCACATCAAATTTGAATCTGATAATTGGAGACATAAGTAATGAGAAGGCGCTGAATTCATTGCAATGAAAATAATTACCAATACCCTGAATAGTACTGTTCTGTAGATCCTTTTGATCTCATATATTTCTTGTCTTAAGAACAAAATGGAAAGTTCTCACCAATAAATCGATGAAACCCTTATTTTCGGCAATATGTGCAGGCAAATCTGAATGGGACAATCCAAAGATTCTGAGCCTCTCACCAACCCAGCTAAAAACTGTTTTTTTTGTATCTGAGTTTCTGATTTCGACCACGTCAGCCCTACTAGGAGAAGGTGACGATGAATAAATATCTTTTGGGAATAATTTCTATTGAAAAGCTTCTTTGTTAATTAATAATCATAAATTCCAACTAAGATTCATTAACAATGACAGTAATCTCTCGTCGCATTTTGACTGATAATGTGTTATTTTGATTCTACTTGAAAAATATTATCCATACTATAACCATGGGGCAGAAGACTGTAGTTTCGAGCCAAGAAGTAAAAAAAAGATTGGAACGAATTGCTATAGTATGACATTTAAAATTTTTGAAACTTAAAAAAAATACTTTGGAAAAATTATACCAGACTTGGAATAAGTAGTGCCATATTGGTACAAATCGTTCGAAATACGAAAAAAATCTTATAATTTAGAAGAAATATCTTACACATTTGCCACCTTCCGCAGGTATGAAGTTGGACGGATTCAGAATATGGGACGGATTGAGTTGGTCAATTGGATATCCAACTCCAGAAAAGTCAATAGTTTAATATCGTAAATATTGTCACAAACTCCCTCGAATTTTCACTCACGTCAAAAATAAGATTTATATACAGTCATCAATAAAAACAAGAATACATATCACATATGTTGAAAAGGGGAACATTCTTCATGAAATTCGAAAAATTAAAAATGTGATTTATTTTTCTTTAGTTTTCATTGAAAATTCATTAAATTAATCGAATGAAAATCTACGGGATAATGGCCAAAAATGTATCAACTTGGTCTACATAAAATATTTATGGTATAAATATTTTTAGTGATTGAGGAAATTTATGTTTTTTTTTCTAGTGTTTTCTTATATTTCTTATATTTGTTATGAAATAAACATGTCACATCTAACAAGGAACTGTTTTTTTTAATATAATAATAACACAAAATCAGTAATCCATAGTTGACCCATATAGCTACTACAGGTATCGAGTTTCGGACAATCAAGATTATCCTTATTGTTCGAGATCAAATTGTAAGGCCCTACCCTTCTACCAACCCATGCATAAATGTTTTTAGCCTGCAGCGAGAGTTATCCGATCATCCTAATATACGCATCGATTGTAAATAGGCATTACGATGTAGTTTCTCGAGTTTTACAGTGTTTCTGATTTCGTCCGCCTATCTAAAAATGTACCTACGGTTCACGAGCTCCGTCATAATATTATAACACATATATCACTCATCTTTCCTGAGTAGATGAAACCATAATGTTTTTGTTCTCCACGGAAAATTAAATCCCATGATATTGCTCCAAGCAATGAATACGTAGGTAGTAGATATGCTAATTTTTGTTGAAAGGCAAGTGGGTATTAGTGAAGTCTGACAATTTCCATTGAAAGATTTTTTCTACAACAAAAATATTTGGTAAAATTAATGATTTTTGATAACCTCAAATTTGACAGTTCAGATTTTGAAACTTGCGAGATAGGTATAAAAGTAGATTTGTACCACCTTCATTAATACAAAATTGTTGAAAAATAATCGAAGAATAACCACCAACCAAGTTTTGAACTGTTTTTCGTAACTAAAGTTGGTAGTTTTGTATTTTTATATAAATAATTTAGGCATCAATGTAATTTATAGATAATGTAAATTATTTACTAAATATACATTTCTACCTACATTTCTAACATCTTCAGTTTAATGAGTAAGTTCAGAAAATGAAAGTTTTTTAGTCAAAATAACAATTTTTCAATAACTTTCTATAACTAAAGTTTGTAATTTGTTTTATTTATCACCCTATTTATCGTAATATTCATAGTTATATGATGTAGAATCTAAAATTCAACACTCATAAAAAAACATATGACGTTTTTCTATTAAAGTTTCCATGTTAACTCAGCAAGTGATTTGGTTACAAGTAAAAAAACGCTCGCTCTTCAGAAAAGTGCAACTTTTCGCTTTATTTTTGAAGCAAGCGCAAACATAGCACTTTTCGCTCGGTAATAGAAAAATATTTTTATGACAAATAAATATTGATGCATCAATAATTTTCATTGCCGACATTTTGATTTTCAGTTGTTTTTCTCAACAACACTTCGTATAAACTTATTTTATATTACGTTTTGAACAATTTCAATAGTCCTTCCTAACGAAATAATACAAAAACGTGCAATTGATCGATTTCTTTTTTTCTTCAAAACGTGCTCAACTATGTTCTAAATACATTTGCCAAATTTGAGCTCTTAAAGTGTCACTGAGTTGTCGTACAAGTGGAAGTGAGAATGCATTACATTAAGTGGCCACTTTTTAAACTGTAATATTGAAAACATGGCCTTAATGTAACAGTTGATTATGACTGATCAAAAAAAAAACTTCGGAGTGTAAAATTGATACTATCATACGAGACACATTGAAGGAAGATGCTGAGAAAAACTATTTCTTATTGCGTTAGAGTTCTGGTTTTTTTTTTTGTTTTTTTTTTTTTAACTCAACTGTATCTATTACCGGTTCCAATATTCACAAAAAACTATAAAAAAACTGTACTCTATAGCAAATACTCATAGAAACAACAAATAAATCAATTTTGCATGAACAGGAGACTATTCAATCTGCACAAACTTTTATTTAACACCACGACATGTTTCGCTGAAATTGTAGCTTTCTGAAGTGACTAATTTTCATACTGTTGCCATTTTGATTACATTGTGCCCTGAAAGACAATGAAAAAATGGAATGGTTGGAAATTACGACGACTTCATTACTTTTTTAATATCTCTCATTGAAGTTATCGGTAATGAATGGACTTATGAATTTCATGTAACGATCAAAACGTAGATTTTTCGGATATTACAGAAATATATATTGGAGCCCCAAGCGTCACATCGTAGATAAAATTTCATATAATGCACGTTTGATATGGCTATAATAATGAAACTTCTGTAATAAAACCACTCGGCCTTCTGCCTGGTGGTTCAAAGTCGTAAAATTTTCAATGATGTCGAAAAGGAGGGTCTCATTGTCCTGAAGTTCATCGGAACAGAAAAGATATCGATGCAATAAGGGATGCATGTAACGATGCAATTACTTCCTGTAAACATTTTTGCATCATTGATTCTCAAGAGGTTTTGTAACTTTTGCCGGGTTTTCCATGCATTTGAAGTCCTATTACCAAATAATGTTAGTAGTTTTGTGTGCAAATGGTAGTTTGGTTCTCAAGTGCTTTTTCGAAAATTATGAGCGAGTTGGATTTTGATTCTTAATGGCATATAAGAAAAAGTATCAAAAAAGAAAGTTCTGCTTGCAAAATTTGTAAAACAATTTATTTAAAAAAAAATAGTTAGGTTTTCCGCGAATATCTTGAAAACTTTCGCAGATATCCAAAATCTGAAAAATTATGAGAGCGGGGAAAATTCCTGAAAAAAAGTCCCACCTCTCGGAACTGTACCACCAATATTCTTAACGTTCATCAAGCGGAGAAAATAGGCGTGAAACCAGGTGGTGTGGTTTCAAATCAAAATATCAGTTTTTGTTTTGTTTTCTTGAAGCTATTCTTCAAAGGCTCAAGAAACGATCCCGTTTATCAATTCTTCACGAACATCAGCGAATCCGCCAATTCTGTAATTAAATTAGATAAGATACATTCTCTTTTTCACACGCTTTATTATTTATTATTATTTTTTTTATTATCATTTATTTCATCATTAAGTATATTATTAGCTTCACTTGTATGTTTGTATGTTTGTTTGTATGTTTGTAACTGACTTCTTAGGATGTGATTTTCACCCATTTCCAGACGTCCGAATGATTTGAAATTTGGCAGGTGTTCTTAGTTCCGGTGACAATGCGATATGACATCTTTTTCTTATGAAAAAACAAAATGGCGGCTTCAAGATGGCCGACGAGATTTGTGATATTGGTCCGATTGTATTCAAAATTGATATATAAGGGTTTTCGGAGTCAGATAATGATTTTTTTATCAAAATTCGTGAATTCAAAATGGCGGCTCCAAGATGGCGGTATATGCGGTTTTTTTAGGTCGTATATTTCGAATTTTCTTTCAAAATTCATAAATTGAAGATGGCGGCTCCAAGATGTCATTATCGTCTGATTCGATTCAAAATTAATGTGTGATGGTTTTCGGAGTCAGACATTATGAATTTTTCGTAAAAATTTATGAATTCAAGATGGCGGCCCAAGATGATGGACGAGTATTGTGATTATGGTCAGATTCGATTCAAAATTGGTGTGGTTTTCGGGGTCGGAGATTTCGATTTAAAAAAAAAATAGTTTAAAAAACTTACTTCCCATGGACGAAAAAGTAAAAAATAATTGACAATTCAATTTCTCAAATGTAAAAGAAGCCTGGGGTGCTTGATAAAGTTCTCTCGAGCTGGGATGTGAAAATAAACCACTTAGAAACTAGCGATATTTCAATTTTCATCCCTCCCAATTGTTAACTAGTGTGACTCGTAGGGCAAAGTTCAATATACCACATGTCACATTCATGTGGGAGTTGCGTATCCATGTTAAGGACTGGTTTCGTTGCGACCGTGACGGCAAGCAAGTGTATATTAGATATCAATATTTTCTATGCATCTTTTTTTGTAATTTATAAATAGTATCCCATGGTTACTTGTTTCTCATGAACTATTGGATGCTTTTCATTGCATTTGATCAAAAGTTTTGATCGTGGAAAAAGTCTGTTACTCGGTTAGAATGAAAATTTGCTCATGGCTCGTCCCACTTGCATCTTATATCCATTTCAACCTTGTTGCAGAATATGCTATTCATAATCCGTTAGTAGAGGTCCCATATATCATGAAACCACAATAATCCGTTTTGGAGGGACATGGCTTTACCACTTAAAAACCACCCCTTCCGTCAAAAAAGCCAGTATTCGCCGGACACTTTCACACTAGCGAATGAATTATTAGGCAGTGTATATGAGTTGTATCATTGATTTATTGAATTATATTATGGATTGTTGAGCTGTTTATAAACAACTTATAACTGTCGAATATTTTCTGGAGCCATCAAACCCTACCCCTACTTTTTGAATCAGGCATATTCTCTCAGACAACAAACAGATATTTTTCCAGTGTTATTAAGCCTAATTGGTATTTCAACGGCCCAGTGCCATCGTTAATGAATTGGTGAAGGCTCATTTCAGTTACAATCGTATCTGTTTCCAGCATGAAATGCTCTATTAGCATGCCACAAATTGAGCTTTATTTGAACGAATACGAAAACTCTTTCTGGCAGAGATAATTACATTTTCTTTCAATTTCCTACGCAAATTGATACTCAAATTTATTCCCAACTTCTATTATGAAATCTACTTAGCAGTATAATTCGGTTATATTGTTGTTCATCAAGTTGTTCGGTCTTTATTGAAATGAGTCCTATACAAAGGGAAAATTTATTGCCTTCTACTGATGATGGTTTTTCCGGATAATTATGTTCCCTCGTCAAATTTAGTCATCACGACACAAAAGAACTTCAAAAACTGTGAACTTAGATAAAATGGGGGTTCGTCAAAAATTAAACTCTTCGTTTTAGGTGGGAATCCGATGATTGGCGAGTCATAATAATGATTTCGATTTTTTTTCAACACAACTGATGGTCCTTATAAAACACGTTGTGTGTTTGATTGTGTCCAGGTTAGACCAAAGTATTGAATACTCTTATTCATCGTCTGTAGTGTTTTTATAAGCACTACGTTTCAATCGGTACAGTATCTCCGATCGTTTTCAAGTGTTAACTAACAGCTAGAGTAATGAGAGAAACTTTATTTGTCTTGAGGTGATTGCCCCGGATTACCTGTGGTTAAAGGTGAGCTTGGTAATGGATGTGCATCCTTATCTTTTGTATTCTTCTAGTATTGACCTGTTATTAATTAATGTTTTCCACACATTCTCAGTTATTTCCATGCTGGCTTGACTGAAAGTGTCTCTTTGAATTCACGTTCAAACCAGTTTTCTTTCTTGTCTATGACGTTGGCATCTTTCCACAGGATGCGGTGATGTTCGGTCCATGCGTGTTCTGCGACTCCCGACTTCGAAGTCTCTCCCCGTTGAGTCCACAGTTTGTGTTCATCCACCCTAATACTGAGCGGTCTTTTGGTCTCACCGATATAGCGACCTCCGCATTCGCAGAGATGAAGTATTTTTTGTTAATTCGATCTCATTTTTTCAGATAGGCAAACTCAGTGTAGGGTACGTCACTGACAAAAATTAATTTCTTTCAAGACAGCAGTCTTGTGAACGCAGTAACTTATCGGGCAAATTAATTAATTTGCCCTTCTACACTTGTACAGATTCCTTTGGATTGAAATTTTTTCATTTTCAGATTGTGGAAGGTCATAAACCCAAAAAATCATGTCAAGAATTGGTATTTCTGTTCAACACACTTGTCTGAAATTTATTCCTGTTTGTCTGATGTATTTCTATTTTGTTCTAAAATATAGAATTTCACTGGTTGGATGAGCATATATGGATTACGCTTGGATGAAACAGTTACGGTAACAGTTGTGACGTTTTTGTTCGCTGCGAGTTAAGCTCAGACAGTCAAGAACGTCCAAGGTTCGGTTTCTCCTTGATGTTTGTCTTATTTCTGGTTTGTTTTTCCAGGTATCGCTAATATAAGTAAAACTAACAAAATTAAGATACTAGTTTATTTTCCTCTAGTATACTTCAAATAAATATATTTCATTTATTTCAAAATAGAAGCTTCTTCCTGGTTCCGTCGGGAAATACGGGAACTTGTAGTAGACTGTAGGAGCGATGTGGTTGCTTGTTTAGCGTCTCTATAAGAGTACCTAAACAGAGTAGTCTATCCTTCGGGTATGATAATTTACTTAGCGTCTCTATGAGAGTACCTAAACAAACTCGGTGGGAATAAAACGAAGTCTAACTTCCCTGGACCAATTTACCTTCAGGTACGGTGATTTGTTTAGCGTCTCTATGAGAGTACCTAAACAAATTCGGTGGGAATAAATCCTTTCTGGAATACGGAAAGACGAAGTCTAATTTTGCTTAGCGTCTCATAAGAGTTCCTAAACAAATATCGCGGTGTATTCTGTCTTGTCGGGTTATTCGTCTAGCGTCTCTATGAGAGTACCTGAACGAATAATAGCTGGCCTGGGTTTCTTCTGTGTATGCGGATAATTTTGCGTCTCGGTTCGAGTACCAAAATTATTGGAGATGTTGATCAGTTGAAACGGTCGACACGAAGTGACTTCTCAGCTCGGGAGCAGTGCTTTTGTAATTTTTCCCCACCTTCCACATTTCCTCCACTCTGGGGTCATGCGCAGTAGGTCTCGTGACGGAGTGATCTGGGGGATGGTTGCGCGCGCACCGGGCTCTCAGCTCTCGGTTGCAATGGTGTCACCTCTCGATATTAGCAATTTTAGTAACGAAATTTTAGATTCGTTACACAGTATCAACCTCACACTTATGACTTAGCCAGGAATCACACTGATCGACTAGGACCGACGGTCCGCGACCGTCCACCCACGGCCAAAATTTCCAACACGTATATTCTTATCGCACAACTCACACTGTATAATCGTCATTGACCGTCCTCGACCATTTTTCAAAGACCATGTTCGAAATTGTAGTCTGCTGGAAATTTTGGTCGCTGTCACACTATCCTGACGTAATGTCATTTTGACACACATTTATGATGAACTTTTGACTTCAACAAAACTCATGTAAATCGGTATATTTCCTACCGGAAAAATAAAATGTTCTTCTTCGGTATCACTACTGCTCATTATTTAAAGCAAAACTATTGATAATATGAATTTAACTTATTTTCAATAAATGAACAGACAATTCACATAACCTTTCGAATGTCAAATTAATGTCAGATTTACAAAAAATTATTCTAGTGGTCGGTCGTGGATGGTCGATCAGTGTGACTTTGAAAGTTTACATTGATCTACTTCTACTTTTGGTCGTAGGTGGACGGTCGCGGACGGTCGGTCCTGGTCGATCAGTGTGATTCCTCACTTATATCACACAATTCTAATGAAAAGAGGGTATACTTTTATAGGCCAACTGCTCCTGGTCATACGATTTTGCTCACGCTTAGGTCTATGAAAAAGAAACATTTTACCAAAATTTCAACTCCTGAACGATTCCGGAACATCTTCAAATAAGTTCTTTCAGAGCAGAGTTTGTGAAGGCAAAATATGATAAAATCGACATCTTCGCAACAAAGCGTATATGTTTATCCTGGGTTTCAATGAACAATAAATGGAAAATGTCGGTTATAACAATTAGATATTGAATTAATTCATGAGCAATGTTGCCACTTTGGATTTTTTGAAAATAATTGATAAGAACATATTAGAGAAGATAACTTATCCCAGATTGGAAAACAAATTGAAATAGGCTACTAAATTACTCATTTCTACACATTTTAAATAATTTAAATGTTTTTTTCATGAATAGCCCAAATTTCCATATCAAAGGCATACCCTCCTTTCCACACATTTCATCGTATATTTCAAATTATTGTTCTGATACATTTTCGTTTCATATCAATGTATCGTCAACTTAGTGCAAGAAGTCATTAACTACAAAAAAAAAATACAAAATGAATTGAATGTTACAATAGCAATTGCTTTTGTAATTTATTACGATAGCAATAGTGTTCTCCTTGAGAAACGTTGTACAAATATATGTCGGAATGTACGTCGTAGAAGGTAGTTGTTTTTTGTCCGATATTTTTCTCATAATTTCCACTTTGTGGAAGATTGTTCGTTTTCGATTATTTGATACTCTACGTTGACTGTTTCGGATATTTTAAATGCTGAAATGAAATGGATGAAGAGTATGATTTTTTTTCTTTTCTAATGAAAATACTTCTTTTTTTTCTTCAAATGTCAATTTGTCAACATTCAGTAATTTCTTTTTCTTATATCATCTTATCATCAGCTTTTGCAAAAAAACACACCTTATGGAAATTTTAGAGTAAGTTTTTTTTCCGCTGAGTGGTGTGTTATAGAAAAAGTTATTATAATGAACAGTTAGAAATCTCCACTTACTCCTGTACAAAAAAATTAGCACTCGATATATTTATGTTCATTCATTGTTTCAACTCGTCGTTAACTTGCGCAGAAGTGCAGTAAGAAATCAGTTGATACTCCTTCACAAATCAACACAGCAACCACCCGCCCTCTGGAAAAAATATTCGAGAGAAAATTTTGAAGTGATAATTAGGGCGTAATTAATTATACTCAAAGAAAGTACGAAACAACTTATTCACATAAAATAGGCCAGCAAACTTTAAAAAGTATTAAAAAGTTTAATTAGAAACATGGCTGATTGGACTCGATCATCTCAATCTTTTCTTAGATTGAAACTTTTAATAAAATGAACAATTCATACTTCCCTATTTTTGCATCAACTCAAATTGTTTGCTAGTAATATTTGCTTCTTTAAAAGGAAACTTCCTCAGCGTAGGGTATTTTGAAGTTTTCCTTCCAAAGTTATGAAATATGTTCAAGTTTGATTGTGTATGCAAATTTATTAATTGATAAACTTACTGGCTCAAATTTACTAAACAATTTTTGGAGAAATTGTTGTTTTTTTACTTCAAACATGTTATAAAAATAAATGGGTGGATTAACGAAATATATCTTCTTTTATGCTAACGAGCATTTTCCAGAATCTGAAATAGTTCATTCAGAATGGTGTAGTCATCTCCAGCTGGGGGTTAGGGATGACAAGATTGAATATATTAGAATGCAGGGTGTTCCATAATTGAATGCTGATCCTTGATAATTTGAAGAAAAATTCTTCATGTGAACATAGGTCCGCAAACTGCTTTATATCTGAGGTACATGATGCTAAAATTTATCAAAAAAAAAACCGTTCTTTCCCAATATCTCTGAAAATGTTGGTTCATGTGAAGTACACATGAAAATACATTTTTTCCATTATGAGGGTTTTCTTAATTTTCATCAGTCAACATGCGCTGCTATATTTTTTATCAAAATAATGATACGCCACTGTTTTTTCTTCTCATAAAAATTGTCTTTTTTTGTCCGGCGATTCGATTTAAAAAATGAATTGCCTTAATTTTCTTGTACCTATGCGATTGTTTCTAAGTCTTAATGAAATGCATTTAGTTTCTTAAACCGAAAACTGTACGCCGGCGCCGTACGAAAAAAAGTCAGGGGAACATTTTTATGAAAAGATAAAGTACAAAGACATTCATTAGAAAAAACACAGTGGCGTATCATTATTATTTTTGTTGATGATTTTCAACACCCTATGTCTATAAATAAAGAGGTTGCGGACCTATGTTCATATGAAGAACTTTTCTTAAAATCATCCAAGGATTATCGCCCTGTAGAATTCAATTATGAAGACACTCTGCATTATACACAAAAAATATCTCTTCCAAAATATAAATTAAAGTGTCGAGTCTTTTTACATATAAAATATATTTAGGTTCATCTCCTTTTCATTTGAATAATCTGTTTGGTCACGTTATAAAATTTGCCGACTAACAAATAATAATGTCTCTTAGCACTTGTGCAATAACCGGATTTCCAGAGACGGGAACTCGATTGCCATTGGGTAATCGATAACACCAACCTTAAACACACAAACACGACATGATCGGTAATCACCTAAATCAGTAACTCAAATAAGCTACAGACTATAAGCGACTGAGTGATCTATCTCAATGTTGTCTTTATGACCGATGTTTTTAGGCAATATCATCAATCGATTCAATCGTTTCACCTTCAGTAGTTTCGTCGATTATTCGACTCATGCTGAGATTTTTGATTGGTTGAAACGTTCGTGTTGATAATCGAAAACATCATGTTTTCAATATTGTAGTTCGGCTCTTTGTTGGCTATTGGATAGTTTACATGATGTGTTTTCGATTTCGTAGTCCGCTTTCTCATTGGTTATTTCGTATAACATGACTTATTACCATCAAACTGTCAAAATATTTCCTTGTTGCGAATGTGACACAACACCAAACTTTGAGCAAGACTTCAAAATGTACTGACTATTCATTTTTATTGATAAATCAATAAAACTAATCGGAGGCCTAATCTAAAATGTAAATCTAAAATCAAACACCACTGACTCAACTAGATACATGCATAGTTTTCACCTTACCCCGTCCCAGCCACAAAGGTTAGGTTAGGTTAGCTTAAGTAAAGATTAATAATATTGAAACAGTAGTGGAATTGGGAGGGTTCAGATCCAACATATCCACAAACATTTATGCATAATACATTCACAGAACGAGAGATCAGTGTTACATATTTGAGATATAACTGCAATAATCCGTTCAGGCAAATATTATGGTAAAGTGGTAGAGGTGTTAAGAGTGTTTGCTCTCACCCAGGTGGCTCGGCTTCGATCCCCACCGCTATTACAGAGCTAAAGTGATTCGGAATCCACTTTCTGAGCTCTAGGTCTCAGGTTGCCCTTGCTCGAACACGCTTTGCTTTTGAGGGGTTGTCTACGAAAACCTGGAAGATTCGTAATAAAAAAAAATCCTAATCCAGTACTATGAAAGGACTAAGCTTGTGATACAACTGTAATTTTTCAAATAACAATATTTCTATGATGCAGTTATTTTGTAGTTTGGTTAAATGGGAATGCCATCGATCATTTTGTTTTCGATTTGGGTACCTAAGCCCCCCTTTTGTTTTCCCTTCGCTTTACCGCTAATGATCATTTAATGAGCATAATAACCATAGATGGCCTATAAATACGCGAGTATCCAAGAAATTTCTCAGGAACATCGTAGAGAAATTATTTATCTCTTATTAAGACAATGGAAGTCCAACACGATTTCACTCCAACTCGAACATTGTCAAACTATCGGAGATATTTCAGTTGAGTGTATGTGTCCCTGTATTACATAAGACTTTTCTCAATAGTTTTTCATTTCTCGCAATGCACCATTTTCATTGGGGAATAAATTGGTGGCGCATTCATTTTCTCTATGTTGGCATCCATGAACATATGAGAGTATTATTATATATTCATGGATGCCATCACAGAGAACATGAATGTGCCACTAATTTATTCCTTAATGAATATGGTCCATGGACTGTAATTGATTTTTGTCAATTGGTGTGCTGTGCTGGCGTTCGCTACTTAACCCAATCATCAGTAGGTGTGTGGGTTCGAATCCCAGCACGGTCACTGGTCTCGTGCATGGCATCACACGTTAAAAGGTGAGGCCTACGCCTTCCTTAGCTCGCACAAGTATATCGGAGCCTTCTGTGGGTTGCTCGTAAGGGTGCAATTGATTGACGTGAAGAACAATGTTAACAATTTTTCAACTATAAATATACCAACAATGTCAGACACAACTCTTCAGACGGTTGATTTTATATTCAAATGGCGTAAACTACATGAAAATGCTACTTCAGTAGCAAAATGATCAAATGATATAGCTAATGCTCAATCTTCATTTTTTCATACGATAACTGTTGACTCCATTATACTTATAATGGCCCATTAAAATCTCTGTTTTAACATCCATCATAATTTCAACAAGAAATCATTTATAATTGCGAGTTGAAGAGTTTGTGATGAAAATAATTTTCAGTCGATTCATATAGAGAGAGTTTGAACGACCAATTATTATTATTGGAAATTATAATTGCTTCCAGAGATCATCAACATCATTAGTTATATTAATATTCACCCAACTTCAGTGCATGGAGTTGACGAACAGAAATTTTTTATAATTTTATTGCATTTACAATCGTATTCAAATGAAAATGGTATAAGATTACATAATAATAATGTAATGCCAGGTTTCAGGACAGACAGACCAAATCCAACTGAAAATATGGAAAATCAGAACAAGATATTTTAGAGACAGAAGCTATAAGTCTATTTGTTCTTGGAAAAAACTCTGGAATTTATTCAAAAATCAGTAACGAGAACTTTCAGATTGATTTCTCCTACACTATCCTTCTCCACCCGTTACTTCAGGGACACTGGGCCAACCCAGGAAAAAATGTCCAGAAGAATCGAAAGGAGAAAGACAGAAAAATAACAAAATTAGTATTCGGACAATTGACCAATCGCTGAGCATATAACCCTATCTTATCCTAATGATGAGGCACCTTCGCATAATGTTAATACTCGTTTACAATAATTGTGTCATGACCATTGAATAGCCAGCAATAATGGATTATTTTTGTGGCCAGCCCTCTCTCCAGAATTATAGTTTTCACTTGGGGTATAATTAAAAATCAAGTAACTGAACGAAACTCAAACTTATTAATCTGTTCTTGTTCACTTATATAACTTTTGGAAATGTCGTATGTTCTTTTTAGAACACCGCAAATGTCTAGTTTCTCCAATAGCTTGTGGCAGAACGTTTCAAATGCTTCATAAATATACGATTTAAAAGCTTGTATTGCATATTCTATTGATTTCCAATCTTTATAAATCCGTATTGTTGATCAGCTTTCATTTAATACTTTTTCGTGAAAGTACAAGTCCTCTTTTCAATATATTTTACATTAGTGTGAAAGGAGTTGGGAATTTTTCATTTTGAGTAAAATTTTTCTGAACTTCCATTGTCTGCATATTTCTTCCATTACTTTCGCGATATTTGAAATCAGTGACAATAATCTATAGTCAACAATATCTGTTTTTTGCCATCTTTATATATGAAGTGGAATACTATGATTTACCCAGAGCTTGTGTGAGATCAGAAACTACCGCTGCATCTATCTCGTCATAGTCGATTTTGAGATACGTATCCTCAAAGAAGGCAAAAATGGCGTTATCAATTTTTTTTTTTTTTCAGTAGGTATTAGTATTTGAGTTATTCTTGCCAAGAATGAATTTAATGAAATTAATTTCTTGACTAATTATTGGCTACTAATTTTCTACTAATTAAGAGTTGATAAGAGCTATATGGGTATCGTTTGATAAAACATCACAATCTCCTCAATTCAATTCAATTCGTTTATTTTCCTTTAAGACAACACATGATTGTATAGGAATGGTCTAGTAAAACAGTCGAATGGGCTGTAAACATAAATGTTATAGATCTTATACATAAATCAAATCAACAGATATAGACGATAAGAAATAAGACTTACAAAATAACACGACACAACTACATTCAGTATAAATTATGGTAGAAACATGTTCACATTATAAAAACAACTATCAGACTCCAATTTACATTTTTTTATTTCATCTGGTAGTGAATTGAAAAGTTTTGGTCCCATAATTTCAGGAGAATTAAAAGAAACATTGGTTTTACAGTGTGGTACAGAAATGTAATTTTTTTTGTCTGGTATTAACATTGTGGACGTCTGATCTCACTTTAGAATCTCCCATGTTTTTGAAGACATACATACATGTTTCCATATTGTATAGGGAGGAAATAGTTAAAATTTCATATTTTTTAAAGGCATTGACGTCGTCTCTTGGTATTTCATTCCTGTCATACTCCTCAGTACCCTCTTCTGGGCTATGCACCAAGAAATTATCAGTGATATTATCATACATTTTCGGAAGGAAGGATTCATATAGTCCCATTATGATTTGGAAGATGAAGTTAAACTTTGGCAGAAATGTTATTCCAATAATGGTACTTTGGAGATATCTCAATCAAATACCTGAGGACAATATTGTGATTTGATTTGCGAGGACAAATCCACCATCGAGCAATAGTTATCAATCTATGGAGTAGTTCTTGCTGATGGGCTACTATTTTTGCCATTAAAATTGTTTAGAATGTTCCATTCGAGAACGCAACAGTATTTCGCATTCGAGATGCAAACAATATTTATTCGAAAACGGCATCAAAACTAATATGAGAATTAAAAATTAATTTCTTCAAATGGTGCCCCTTTTTACCTATTTAAAGCACGCCACAGCGTGTGCAAAGTGAACTTTCAAAAACGCTCGTTTTTTAAAGTTGCCGTGAATACATCAACAACTCGAGAACATTGAAATCTGAATGACAATGTTATGATTATTGATCTGACAGGAGTACCTTGTAACGTCAAATGAAATATTACAAACAAATGCAAAACTTTTATTCAAATATTAACGAAAGGTATACTGATGTCACATCACTAATTCAAACATTTTACATTATAAGTTCTTATTTTCATTATTTGTAATAATGAAACCAGTATTTATGATTTCAAAGTGCACCAATTGAAAGAAATAACGTAAAGTTTTCGTGGATAACTGATCTTTTAAACACTTGCTCTATTTCGAGCACTCCGGCTGCGCGGTCGTGCTCGAAAATTCGCGCGTGTTTGGAAGACCTTTTTATCCACTTATACTTTAATATACTAAAATGAGTATCTGGTCATTGTTAATTGACATTTCGTGTTTGAACCAAAATGAAATAACGAAGTGATACTAATCGAGTTCAGTATTATGATCGCAGATTAGAGCAGATTTTGGTCAGGTGGCCACAACTTAATCGAATCAGTTGGTAATAAACGAACGAAATGGAGGAAATCAGCATGGACTTGACTTTGGCAGAATGTTTATTAACCTATAACATTCAAATTTAAGTTGTGTTTTTTGTAAAACAAGCTTCAAGTTTGAAATTTGAACTGTGGCTATTTCAAGGTAATTCTTTCATTTCAATTTGAACTTTCAACATCAAACTATCATATAACAAACCACAGATGTAACATAACCATAACGACACATTCAAATCAAACGCGATCGTCCATCCATTCGAGAAAAAAATCAATCGGATTTGAAAAACCGAACGATTAAGATTTACCTCCCCCACAATCGGTTTCAATAAACGAACGATACAGATTAATCCGATTAGTCCGACGTAAATACTGAACGCGGTTACTGTTTGCATGACTTTCGTATGGTAGCAACGTAATATAGTTATTTACCTAACGAGTGCGGAAAGTAGTACTTTTCCGCACGCGACGGCAGTTGCACGAACGACGCGGAGCGGAGTTCGGGCAAGCCGTTAAGGGCGGAAAAGACATTTGCCGTAAGAGTTAGGTACAATATTTTTCCTACGAGTGTTTTTGTCCATCTTATTTATGAAAAAACAAGGTTTTTAATAAACAAGTTTTTATAATAATGCTACAAAATGACTAATAAGACAGAATAGTTACATAGATCATTTAGTTAGTCCTAAATATCCTCATTTTCAACAATACAAAAATCGTGCGGAAAATTAAAAATCGTACGGAAAAATAAAAATCGTGTGGGAAAGTAATAAATCGTACGGAAAAGTACAACTTTCAAAACGAAAAATCGTGCGGAAAAGTAACTCGTAGGAAATAGTTATTCACCTAACAAGTGCGAAAAGACATTTTCCGTAAGAGTTAGGTACAATATTTTTCCTACGAGTGTTTTTATCCATCTTATTTATGAAAAAACAAGGTTTTTAATAAACAAGTTTTTATAATAATGCTACAAAATGACTCATAAGACAGAATAGTTACATACATAATTCAGTTAGTCCTAAATATATTCATTTTCAACAATACAAAAATCGTGCGGAAAAGTAACTTTTCCGCATGATTTTAAATCGTACGGAAAAGTTACTTTTCCGCACGCTCGTAGGAAAAATAATAAACAGGGCGCAAAAGTCTTTTTTCGGCAACCGTACCTACCATACCTACTCCCCAACGCTTTTTCTATGAGCCTAGTCTAGACCGCGGGAAGTGCTCTAATTTTAAAATGAATATTAATATGAATAAGAATTAGATTGTTTCTGTTAGTACTTATCTTCTGTTCGAATTTCGAAATTTAATGCAAATAAAAACTAAAATGTTCGAAATTTTGTTCTACAAAGAAATACAATGAATAAATTAGTCTAAAAGATGAAGTTTCATAAATAGACGAATACACCTATAATGGCTTGCCAATTAAAATGTGGTTCAGAATATATACAGCAAGTTTAAAAAATTTGCACCATTTGGAAAACTTTTTTTATGATCAAAAAACTTCAGAATACTTGCATATGAGTTGTCAAAATTTCAAATTTCCAAACAGTGTACAGGGGAAAACAAAAAATAGGAATTTTGATAAGATGTAAACTACCCCTTATTGTTGATATTATCAAAACATCATCCAAAGAGGTTGTTTCAGAATTGAAAACGATATTCGAATTTGGAATCACAGCCCTGGTAGTTTATTCTTGATCAAAATTCTATTTTTTGTTCCCCTCTGTACACTGTTTGGAAATTTAGAATTTTGATAATTCGAATACAGGTATTTCGCAATGCACCTATTTTTATAAGGAATAACAATTTCTGACAAATCGATAATAAAAATATTTTCCATGTGGTGGCAAATTTTTGAAACTCACTATATGTATATAGTCTGGACAACATTTTGATAGGCAAGCCATTATAGGTGTATTTGTCTATTCATGGAACTCCATAAAAAGTATGTTTCATCCGGTCAACAGATGGGTGAAGGTCGACCTCTCTTCGTCTTTTAGACTAAATGTGTCTTATTGATTAGTTATTCTACACGGTTGCCGAAAAAAATAGTGTACGCAGCACGTCTGAAAACATATTTTTTGACTCGCAGACTTCCAGGACTCGCCTACGGCTCGCCCTAGAATCTTGCCCACTCGTCCAAAAAAACAGTATTTTTCGGACGTAAATTACTATTACGTTCTAGAACATAAATATCTTTTAGGTTCTAGAACGAAAATGTCAACATTTGAGTTCAGTTTTCGAAAAAGATATGTTTAGCTGCTTTCACCATCTTCATATTATAATATGTGCTCCTATATTTTTTGAAGGACACTTAATGAAAATATTGTTTATTCTGATGCCTACGTATTTCCTCATGTAATGTAGCGAAATTTCAATTCCTTATGTTAGCCATTGCATTCAAGTTTCAATTTTTAATAATATTGAAAGGAACGCCAAATTAAAAATGTTTTTAACTATAGTTTTCATCACTGGTCAATTATACTGCATTTATTAGAGTTTCTTTCCAGCATGTGAATTTACATAACTAACAAATGTTTCGAAATTTTCACATTTTATCAAAAATACAATAATCTAGACGTGCCATGAAGCCATATTCAATAGCAACAATTCTATGAGATGTGAAGACTTTTTCAACCCGTGTTTTCACCACTCAGAGTAATAAAATTTAGACATGCCCTGTATACCTACACAAATACCTCTTTTATTCATTTATTTATTTATATTTATATCCAAACAGACCTGGTCTAATTACTGGGGATATAATGTGTCTTTTGAAGTGAACATGAACTATCCTTTTCTATACAATTTGTGGGCGAGGGGGGTGACGGGTGTTAAAATGTTATGGACAGTTTGTTTACATTTATAGTAAGAAGGACCATAATACAAAAGAAGAATAACAACTTGATCCGAATTAAATGAGCGAGCGTACACGAAACTACCCGAATGAATACGGACTTGACATGTACAAGGCCCCCGCTTGTAAATAAACGAAGTTATGTTGACTTCAAGACAAGGATGGCTAAGGCATTTCTATGGTCTTTCATTATTCTGAGTTTCACCCTCAGTGAGATATATGACCTACCATGTTAGTAACTTGCAAATTCAGATTGTGTCCTTCTTGGTGCTCCCCCCCCCCATTTTTGAGGTCCCTCCTACCCACATCACTGATAAAAAAGTTCCTTTTACACAATTATTCGCATTTTCGCTGAGGAATTATTCAGCCCTCCAGCATGGCATAGTAAAAGAAAAAATCCA
This sequence comes from Chrysolina haemoptera, assembly GCA_958298965.1. Taxonomy (NCBI): domain Eukaryota; kingdom Metazoa; phylum Arthropoda; class Insecta; order Coleoptera; family Chrysomelidae; genus Chrysolina; species Chrysolina haemoptera. The sequence continues at coordinate 21,227,436 of OY282591.1, read as the reverse complement.
AAAAGAGAAATCCAACAATTCGATAATGTAACACATAGTAGTATCGGAACAATAACTGATAATAAATTACTTGACGAGAGTTCGCTTCAAGCAAACATGGTAGCAGAAGCGGCGTGGGTTATGTAAGTATGTCGCCTACGGTCTCGCGACTCGAATGTTTATGCAGCTTTCTTCAACTCTGTCACTCATGAGAAATATTAAATCAGAATTATATGTGTCACCCTTTTCTCGGAAACACCTCCGTAAATTCCATCATGAGTGAACAAAATGACCTAGACGGGGTTATTTCAAGTAATCTGTACGGCTTGTCAGTACCGATGGGACCACCGTTCAAAATTATAGAAAATATATTATAGAAACAGGCAAAATATTGGCGCACAACTCTGTCGTATGAAGAGTAATTTTCCCTTCTATTCTACGAGATGCTATTACAAATCGAGTTGTTCAATGCCAGACACTTCGTTAGGTGAAAAACCCACAACACACCTTTATAAAATATTTTTTTTATTTTGACAAGATTCACAAGGATGCAGTACTTAAAATATAATAAATAAATATAGAATTCCCACAGAAGGATAAACCTCTGCGTGGGATATTTCATTTACAACATATTATAAATTATTAAAACAAAAAACAATAATACAAAATAATTTTAAATAATAAATCGTAATTTCAATTGGTATATAATATTTATTGAATGATCATTAGGTCAAATCGATTTAAAATCAGGATCAGTCTCTGTTCATTCCACATTGTAGTAATATGTGTTTTTTACATCGACAAATTGGTGTACCTGCATTCGTGGCAAACTCCATATTCAGGATTTAAGCTCTGTTTTGAATACGTTGTTTCTTACAATATTTTTTATTTCAACTGGAATAAGATTATACAGCCGAGGAGCTAAATAGTTATAACATTTTTGTAAAATATTTTTTTGTGATTTCAAGACGTAAGTAGAATTATTTTTGTGGCGAGTTGCATAACGGTGTTCAATTTTTTTGAGTTCATGTTGATTCATGTGTTGTTTTATCTCAGTTTTGTAAAAGTAGAGTTGCCTTATGTCTAGAAACGATGTTTCCTCGTATAGTGCGTTTGTAGGGGAAGTTCGTTTTTTATATGTGATTATTTTCAATGTTAATTTTTTTATTTCTTCTACGTTCTTGATACAACAAGAGTTTGCTGCTTTCCAGGAATCTATTCCATAAGAGCGGTGAGTTTCGAATAAAGCATAGTAAAGCATGTGCATCTGAGCTTTATGTAGGTATGGTCTCGTGTATTTTAGGCGATATGCAACTCCACGTAATTTTTTTTACCAAATAGTTGATATGTGAGCGTCTATATATATATATATATATATAGGAAGGGTAGTCGTTGCTGACTAGTTAGGTATGGAACTAGTAAATAGTGGGGCTTTGCAGCAAAATCAGTACTACTTTAAAGTTTGTCCAAGCTTTCGGAAATTTAATAAATCATTTCCATCATCAGGGATACTACAAATTGCATGTGTAAGTAATATAAAAAAATATATATGTATTGTTAACTTACATCTTTGTTGAGATTGTGAGACGCGATGTTATTCAACTTATTGCTGAGTATCTGCAAAGCTAATAATGTCTCCATCCACATCTAGCGCGAAAATATCATTCAAATAAAGGTTAAAGAGGATTGGGCCTAATACTGTCCCTTGAGGTACGCCGTATTGAACTGTGCGAAATCCATTCAGGCATCACTGTTTTTATTCGTCAATTCATTTATTGTTTTCTACGATTCAGAAGAATCTCCTTTACTAATTTCTATTTTGTTTCAATAAAATTGTATTTTTGATTCTTCTATAACATTTTTCAATGTATTGTATTTTATATTTAGTTTGATTTATTTCTGTTGGATTATATTTCATTTCCTTATATAGATTTGTTTTTTCACATTCGACAGATGTACTCATGAGTGAAATATATATCTTTTTTGAAAACATAATGACTTCATCATTTTGGTTAACAGTACCATAGTTTTAGATGATATTGTACCCTTTGATATTGTATAGATCAATTAGGGACTTGCCAAGTCTCTGATAGTATTATTATATCGAAAATATGTTCGACTTCATCGAGCAATATTTTTAATTGATCAACATTTTTATTCACAATTCACAATTCTCTGAGATACTGATTCGTTTTGAATATTGATAAATTATCACCAATTAAAAACAAGGAAAAGTTGACCTAATTACCAGAACAAATTTGTTCACAATGTAAAAGAACAAAAACAAAGTGGTATTTTTGGTCACAGATAAAATTATCAAGACAAAGGACAACAATTATAATGGAAGAAAACGGATAATTCCAACACATAACCTTTCCCTACCCTGTTCGATTTTTGTGACATAGAAAATAAGTAAAGAGAAAAGATTATTATGGTGAATTACAGAGATGTAGCGATTGGTCTAAGAAAAGGAGACTGGTCAGTTTGTTTTGGTTATAGACCTAGTCCTTGGCTTAGCATCGGAGTTGCTGGCATCAGGTTTGATAGGGTTCTTAACAGTTTTCACAGTTTTTGAAGTCGTTTCTATCCTAGAGCCAGAATTCTTGTTGGCGTGTTCATTTTTAATTTTTTTGCGGTGGTTTTTCTGGTTCACTTCTTTTGGAGGGGGTGTCAAATATTTCTAGTGATAACTTACGGTGTTCGATGTTTGGGGTTGGCGGATTGTAGGCTACTCCATTCACCAACAATGTGTTTCCTCTCATATAGCACTCGTTCTGTTTGTCTTGCTTTACCAGAAAGAGGTGTTTTCTCAGGGTTTTCTGGTCTTCTCGCTGTTTTTGAGTGAGGTCCTGAGCTCTGCATATTTGTTTCCCATTCAGTTTCCCTTTACAATGTGATAAATTGTAATTGTACTTGAATTATAGCATACAATCTGTGTTTCATTAAGTATACAATTTGGGCAACTATTTGAAGATGTTTCCCAAGCAGCCCGACACTTTCGATACTTCTAACAGCTTGCCAGATATGATTAAATGGCAGCAGTAGTAGGTGTAAGATCGAAGCAATATATGTATAGGCTAGTACGAGTGAGACATTCATTTTTTTCACCTACAATGCATGTAGGCTAAACAAATTAAGATCTTCTTTCGATGGTAGTAGTACCTAATCACGTTATATTTTTTCCTTTCTTGAATGAATTTAGTCAGCATGATCACTATACTTCTCTAATTCGATGGATATTGAGTTTTAGAAAAACGCACTGTGAGGTAAATTGCCATCCCTAACTAACGCTCCAACTTTCTCCTCTATTTTCTAATATCAAACGAGTGAGGACACAATCTACTTGAAATTTCACCAAAATACCCGATTTTCAACGCAAAGAACTTTTTACAATATACATTTATCACCAATTAGTCTCCAAATCACTTACCTACGCACGCACTTATTCAACTCCAAATACAGTGCCTTCATTTCAAAACTTCCCACCCCTATTATTTCTTTTAGCAGGGAAAATTTCCTGTGGGGAAAAAACACGTCAATTTAGATATCGAGGGGGAAGTTTAAAACCAGTGCCAGTGGTATATTAGGTGTCACCCCCTCACCCCTAGCTACCCCCACTTAATAATTTTAAATGGCACTCCCACACTTGTAATACATCATTTTAAAGATCTTAAAAATCCTCACTCAACCCCGTTTAGAAAACTGAAATTGGTTGATCCGTTCTCGTAAAATAGGGCAAAAAGAAAATAAATTATAACAAAATGCAAAACAAATTAATGAATTTATGGAACCGCTACCACTGACTCAATAACGGTATGTTTGTTCATTTTTTACACAGAGTTTTTTGGTTTAGCTAAAAGTGAGATAAGGTCTCACAGTTTCTTCTTGGGGTCAGTTAAAATTAAATGGTGAAAACATTTATCAGAATTAGTGATTCCTGATTTTAAACTGTTTGTCAAGTGGTGTCAGTTGCACTGACAGTAATACAAATCGTAATGGTGTACACTTTACAAGAAAGAACTGAAATTATTTTTATTTATGGTGCTGAAAATAGGTGTGCTCGTAGGACAGCCCGGGTTTTTAATGAAAGGCATGCAGGCCAAAATGTGAGTCACCGATATGTTCTAGACCTTGTTCAAAAATTTGAAGAGACCGGTTCTGTGTGCAACAAAGCAGTAAAGCAGCCGAGAGTTCTTACTGAAGCCGCACAGATTGAGATTTTAGGCCAATTTGCCATTGAGCCTACTACTTCAATTTCGAAAGTCGCTAAGGTAGTAAATATTTCAGTTGGTTCTATACACAAAGTTTTAAAACTAAACAAGTTCTTTCCTTACAAAATGAGTATTCTTCAGCAACTCAGTGAGGATGACTATGATAGGAGAATTGAATTTTGTGAAATAATGACTGCGAGAATTCAAAATGACCCGAATTTACTACAAAATATTTGCTTCAGTGATGAATCAACTTTTTTTCTTAATGGCTTTGTAAATAAGCATAACTGTAGATACTGGGATAATAAAAATCCACACTTGTTTCGAGAGGATCATACGCAATATCCACAAAAACTTAACGTCTGGGCTGGAATTCTGGGAAACGAAATAATTGGCCCTATTTTTATTGAAGAAAATTTAACTGGTCAATTGTATTTAAACTTATTGGAAAATGTAATCGATCCACTGATAACACAGTCCTTAGAAAGCCAAATTGACGAAGACGACAACCCGCTCTTGGATGAACAACATTTACATTTTCAACAGGACGGCGCACCGCCACACTACGCATTGCATGTCCGACAGTGGCTCGATCAACGGTATCCTGACAAATGGATTGGCAGAAGAGGCGCTCTGGAATGGCCGGCAAGATCTCCGGATTTAACTCCATTGGATTTCTTTCTCTGGGGTTATTTGAAGACAATGGTATACAAAACTCCCCCGCAGGACATTCAGGATCTAAGACACAGGATTACTGACACATGCAGACAAATTAATAAGGAAACATTTACAAAAGTCCGACAGGAATTCGAGAATCGATTGTACTTTTGCTTAGCTAACAATGGTGAACATTTTGAACACCTAATAAAGTAAAGTACATTTATTTAATTGCAATAGCTATTATTTTATTTGTTATAATAATTAATTTTCTTTTTGCCCTTTTTACGAGAACGGATCAACCAATTTCAGTTTTCTAAACGGGGTTGAGTGAGGATTTTTAAGATCTTTAAAATGATGTATTACAAGTGTGGGGGTGCCATTTAAAATTATTAAGTGGGGGTAGCTAGGGGTGAGGGGGTGAAACCTAATATACCACTGGCACTGGTTTTAAACTTCCCCCTCGATATCTACATTGACGTGTTTTTTGTCTACGACAAATTCTCCCTGCAACAAGACGTAATAGGGGTGGGAAGTTTTGAAATGAAGGCACTGTATATTGAAAACATTTACGATAACGAAAACATTTTTTTTTAGAATAGAAAGTATTGCTTAATGAAAAAAATACAAAATCTATATTAATCCAGTTATATGAGAGTTGGGGGTATCAATTTGCCGTAGCTCCTGTTTGAAATCACAAACTTGCACTGAAATTTCAAACTCCAACGACATACCAAATTTTATTGAGAATGAATTAGCTGTTAGGGAGTTGGATGTTTTTTTGTATTTTCAACTACCTGTACACACTCAACACTAATATATTATATGGAAACTTTTTGCCATAGAATTGTTATACAGGGATTCTCTCGGTATATATTTTTTTTCAAATGTCGTTCGTTGCAGAGGTCCAGGATCTTGAAAATGAAAAATTAAAAGTAGTTTTCATTCATAACTTCCACAGCAATGAAATTTTTTTATTTGAATTAAGAAGCATGCTTTGTTGAATACGTGCTTCGTTAAAAAAAAACACATACTTACGCTACTGGTTAAATCAGAAAAATTGTTACCTTTTCGAATTCCTCGTCCAATTTTGAGTAAAAATTGTTTATTTTGAATCCGTAGAAACTAACTGTTTTCAAGATACTGTACTTTTATGAATAAAAACATACTATTAATTAAAAAATCATTAAGCTAAAGTGAATTTTAAAATCCTAATGACTGGTTAAAAGTACAAATAAATATTCTATCAATAAATTGAATGACATATTCACATGTATTCTTGTGTATTTATTGAACAATTCCTTCTGAATCCTTTCATCTCATAAACTGTTCGAAGTGTCCACCATTGCTCTGGATACAAGCTGTAACTTTCCTGAGAAAATAAATTAAAGTCTTCTGAGAACATTTTCATTTACATATTTTACTAGATTCTCTCTCGCAAACTCCAATATTGTGTGTATGGGTTTTGAATACACTTTCTGTTTCAGTTCTCCACAAACATAAAAATCTAGTGGATTTAGGTCTGGACTTCGGGGCGGCCAACTCAGAGGTGCATCTGTGCCGCGACCAATCCACATGTTATTGAATTGAAGATGTAGCCATTTTCTCACTGACAGCGTGTAATGGGGATCTTGCATATACATAATTGTTGACGATCTTATAATTTTTATCCTCCAAGGATCTGGAGTATTGTTCAGAAATTCTATATAGTTATGTCCATTTAGTGCTCTTTCGATTTCAAAGAATCCCGGTAATCCCAATGGATTCTTGACTACTACTCCATATATTTGTTTTATAGTTGCATGTGGATTCTCTTCTGCATATATATATATATATATATATATATATATATATGAAAATTCCTTTCTTGATAAATGTTATTTCGCCGTGAACAATATTTTCTTAACGAATCTTGCATCACTTTCATGTTTCTCGTCAACCCAATTACAGAACTCTAATCTTTTCCGGTGATCACCAGCACGAAGTTCTTGCACTTTGACTAAATTAAATGGATAAAGTTGCTGTTCCTTATAATTTGAACATATGATTTGGATGAATTTTCTGCCAAACTAATTTTTGGAACGCTCATTGAGGGATCTCAATATGCATTTTCAAGAACGCTTTCTCCTGCCAGTACATTTAATAATAATAATATCATCTTTATTATTGTCTTATTTATAAAATGATACTGATAATTATTAATCAATTGGAAGTAAAGGGCGAAATTCGTTTTCTGCAAATCAAAAATTTGTAGGGAATGTTCTTCCACTTAACCACTCTATAGTAGAGTAGTTCTCACATTGGTAGTGAAAAATCCATTTTCACTAAACCTTCGGTATACGGAACTGCATATTTTTTTACTAGGTTGTCGCTTATGAGGATTCAATTCTTGATATTTCCTCAAGGAGGCCTTTGAATTTCCCAAACACAAGCCACAATCAAAATGCAAATCTGCAAGGTCACTAGAAGAAAGATTTTGTATTTTGTAACAAGTTCTTCTATCATCTTCAATTCAAATATTTTTATAAAATATCAATTCAATGACAGATGCCAACCTGATTAATAAACATAATCATCTGAATCACCTCATTGCGGGTTGCAAAATTGAATTGAAATTAATAATGATGTAAAGTATTTCAATTTTCTACTTCATTTGGATATAATTTTGGTATATTTTTTTGGTTTTGTTGTGCTTTTATCTTTTTAATCGAATACTTTTAATAAGCACTTGAACAGAATCTTCTTATTATATATTCCCATAGAAGAAATGGTCATATTATTCCAATTTTATTGTGAATGAGTTAGAAAAAAATGCACCTCAAGAGTGCATTTCTGTCTGAAATTATCGGGAGAAAATTAAATTCAAAATCTGTTTTAAATTAATATTACAATGCAATGAAAAAATTGTGAACAGGTTAAAATTTCATATAATCAAAAACGATTTGAAAGTGTTATACAGGTTTAAAAATGTATCAGTCTCGAGTGATGTGAGTTGGGTAAAAGAAACTCTGCAGATCATTGTGACTTTTTTTTTTCTTTTTAAGTATTCCATCAATTAAAGGAAAGCATATCTTTAAATTGAAACTATTCTATTTTTTTTTTTTCAAAGATATGAAAGACAAATACGTGTTTTTCCAGTTTCAACACCCTGTAGCTCTGCAAAAAAGAAGCTTTGTAAAAAGATGCATATGAAAGTAGCATTCGTTGTTTTGGTTAAATATCCAGTTGTGATTTGAACCAGTAATAAGGATTGTAAAATTTACTTCAGCCCATCAATTTTTTCATTATTAGTATGTTTGTATTCAAAAAAGCGCAGTCATCTTGAAAACGGTGGATTTTTCAGATGCAAACAAGTACCTATACATTTTTTACTAAAAATTGAAAGTGTATTTTAAAATGATTTTTCTAATTTTACCAGTGGAATAAAAAATAAGGGAGATAATGGAATATGATACCTTTTTTCTACGTCAGTGGTGGTAATAAAAATAAAGCACTTATTGAACAAAAACATTCGTTTAATATGATTGAAAAATTTCTGGAATTGTCGAAGTAATGAATAAAAAGAACTTTCAATTTTTCAAATTCAACACCCTGTATATCTGGAACGAATAGTTTTGGAAAAAAAATAGAAGAGTCCTATTTATTTTTTGAGTGAAATCTTTTGTTTCAATTCACACCATAGTTTCGGGACACCCGGTATATGTTTTTTTATATAATTCTCATTCTTCATGAATAGGTTTCACTATTTTTTTTTATTTTTTCCAAACACCTGCAAACTATTCTCTAGAGAATTCTTGATTTCAGAATTCTTGAAGAAATGTAAGAAGTAGATAAATCAATCATAAGTTTTTCTATTGCTAGTTTTTCTCTCAAGCCCAACTCAAAAAAATTTATAGTTTGATTTCAAGGATCATACAAGTGGAGAAAGAAATTTAAAAAATAACTCACACTCAAAACAGTCCATAACGTTAATCAAACTTTTTCTCGTCGAAAAATAACTTCCAAACTATCCTTAACACACTTTACTGAGTCGTCCAAACCACTTCTGAAGCGACGTTTCACATTTAGAAGTACAACTTCAGTTTCCAACCGAACACAGAAGTTCAAAAAAGTTTTTCACACGAAGCGAAAAATAATCCTATTTCATTTGAAATCAAAGAAGCGCATTAGAATTTTCATTCGCGCACATTCCAGAATATTTTCGGTACATCGCAAAAGTGTCATAACGAAATTTCTATTTGAATTTGTGAAAATTGATTTCCACTCGCGAGCCTCGCCAAGGGGAAAGCGGCTCTTGGAGACGATTTTCCAGTGGAAGGGGATGAAGTATACTGATAGTTAGATCGGGTTAGCCGCCAAAAGTTTTGTGGAGGCGTCGCGACGCTTGCGTCGCTGTGAGTTCGAGGATTTATCAATTCTTTTTTATCAGAAAGATTTTTGAGTGACTGAAAATATTGATTCTGGTTCATAGCTAGCACACTGCTTGTTTTATGTCAAATACTACCCTGAAAATTTAATGGTTTTGCTATGATAAAGGAAAAGTGTTATTCGGGTAAATTATCATCCATCATCTATTGAAAAGGCAAGGTGTTCTTTAAATGGGGTTACTTTTTATGTTTTGTTTCCCACGTAAACGAAAATCATGTGATGTTCAAAGAGCATTGTGAGAACCGAGAAACACTAGATAGAAAGGACACCGCAGTACTCTTATAGAAAATGACCAGTTAAATTTTTTGAACTTCCAGTATGTTGTATTATTCCTTCAACTTTTCAAAAGTGTTCATGTGCCCAACACGTTCACATGTCTAGTTTTCGAGATATGGGGCGTTAAAAGTTGAAAGTGGCCATTTTCATTTCATTATTTTTTACGGAATAGAGAGCACTGTCAGTGACGTAACATGACAGTCGCGGAACAATGTTATAACTGAACAAAAATAAACCAATTGAACCCATTTTTCATAAGGCTACGTGAATCTTTCTGGTAAATTTTCTGCGGAGAGTGATTTATAAAAATCGCAATTATCCACTAACACCCACAAAAAACGAATTTTCATTTCATCAAATGTCAAATACTTTGTTTGTCTCCCCATGACTGCCACGTTGTGACGGCAGCTGACACTGCTCTATTAAAAGACTCAATAATTTTGTCTTCCACATCATTCATAATTAAATTCTGATGCTTGAATGACACCTACTTTTCAATTATCTGCAGGGTAATCTTCAAACAAAAATAAGCTTGATCGATAAGCATGATTTATTATGCCTTTGATAATATTTTTCAGTTAAAACATGTATGTATTAGGATCGTCGTAGAAAACAAATTTTTGGAAGTCTGCTGGCGGGCATTGAAGTTAATTTGAACAACCAAGATAACGCCGCCTTAAAAATTAGTACCTACAATTTTACTGTGTTAGTTTCAAGGCGAACCAAATAATCAGGTATATTTAGAGGCAAAAAAGAAGTTTCTTGAAAAATCCCACTTGTATCGTTTCGATGAGGTCGTCATATCTCAAACCCCAAATTCCTATGCTGTATGTTAATGAGGGTTAAATAACGATATCATATAATTTCCTTCTGGAAGGCCAATAGTTCATTTTTGTTTGCGCCATTAGACTTGTGACTGCAGCGAAAGCTTGTTTGCATTTTGTCACCGCTTTTTTAGATATTTCGCGAAAAACAGCAGATGCTGAAAATTCGACCCCTAGGTAAGTATAATTATTCACTATTTCTAATTGCTGGTTGTTATAAAAAAAATTTGTCTGTTTGTGTTATGAAAATAGGCGCCTTTGCTAAATATCATGATTTTTGTTTTTTGATCGTTTACTGTTAAATGATTCAAGTCCACGTATTCTTGAAGAAACTTGAGTTTTCTATTCAAATATTGCTGAGAATCACTGAGCTAAATTAAGTCATCTGGGAATGCAAGCATCATAAGACTCACTCTGTTATCAATGTTCAACCCATCTAATCCCTTAGAATAAAAGAACTCTTCAAATATCATTAAGAAATATAGCAAAAAGTAAAGGGCTGAGGGATTCACCCTGTAAGACTCCTTCAGCAATATAATATGGTTTGGTAGTGGAGTCAACCGTTTTTATACACATTGTTACGTTATCATACATATATGTTATTATTCGAATTAATTTTGCGCTAATGCCAGTTTTATAAAGTTTTTCAGGCCATGGCTTCCCTGTATTAGAATAAGTTAAAGTTTCAGGGAAATAGTTATTTTAAAAACATATTTTTCTTCAAAATATAAAAAATAAGTTGGTAAAATTTATGGGATATTCATGAATTAAGATATAACGTTCTTGCAGATTTTTTATGGGATACGTTATAGTGTACAATCGGATTGCCCATCTTCAAAGTGGGCTGCCAAAATTTCTAACAGAGGTTTGGCAATAATTTCAATTGTGTAAAATTAATCTATTCAGGACAATGAGATTGCTGCATTAGTTTTTATTTCATGAGTAAAAAACTAAAAAAAACTCATTGTTTGGATTCAATTATTTATAAAAAGTAAATAAATGATGGTGCTAGTGAAAACCTAAAAAAAAATCATTGTTTGGATTCAATTATTTATAAAAAGTAAATAAATGATGGTTGCTAGTCCAAAATATGACAGATTATAATCACGTACTGTTTTTTATGTAGTGGCATAGTCGGTTTTCTAGTATTTTTGTCACAGAATCACTCATTTTAGCCATATTTTGATTGTTCTAATTTTACTCTTTTTCCGAGCACTTGCTGCAAAAAAGTGAGTACTTTCAACATGAAAATTATTGGTAGGGGTCAGCTATTCAGAAGTGAGATCAGAAGAAAAACTTATACAGTGTGTTCATAAAGTAACCCCCCTGTTAACTTTTGAACGGAATAGAATATTTATTTGAAATTTTGTTTCGTAAAATGGTTGGTAGCTACTTTTTGACACCAATAAGAAGTAGAAGTAGGTTCTCGTAAAGAGGAAAATTTGAAAAATTCACCAGGAAAATTATTATTGCAGAGTTAGAAATTTTGCTCGCGACTTCGCCAAAAAAAAATATTTTTAAAAGGCTTTATGCTCATGACTTCGTCAAAAAATATATTGGAAGTCGGCGTATAAAAAATATGCACATTATGAGCAGACGATGCTAATACGACAAAAAGGCGCACTTTTGGGACGTCATATCGACGTCATAAAATAGTCGCAAATATACACTTTAATAAGCCAGTAGCAGAAGGGTTCGATTGGATATTATTATTACGTCGTTGAGTGGTAATAATGTTGTCATAGTATCATAAATAAAGGTCATGAAATGAAAATTCAATGTATTACAATACGTTTACCATATTAAAACATATAATAAAATACTATTATAATATATATTACAATCTCCCTTACATATTCATAGCCACAACATGACTGCAATATCTAATGGTAATCATAATAAAAAATGTGATTATTGATAAGGTATTTATTATAGTGACGTAATTACATAGAGGCAGCACCATTTTTATGAACAAAATTCAATTCTATACTTACTCAAAATTTATGCGCCTCGAAGATAAAGAGAAATAAATCTTTTTTAAAGTTATTTTTTATGTCTGGAAAAATAAGAGTCGGTTATTCTTGGGCATGCTAGAGAAGTTCGATATATATCCAACTACCACGCCCAATCAAATCCGGTTGAGAGATCTTACCGAGTTATAAAAACGATTCTCTCTACCTATGTTTCGGAAAACCACCGTGAATGGGAGAAATATATTTTTCAGCCGGCAGCTGCAATAAGATCCTCCTGCCATGGAGCCACCAAGTTGACCAACAACTTTATCTTCTTCGGTCGTGAAATTCCTTATACCGGCAAGGACAAATCCCCTTGTCTAGAGGATCTCCACAATGCAAAATATGACCAAGAGGACTAAAAAGCGGAAAAGTGACTCCTGTTTACAAAAAAAATTATTGGCAAATATTGGAAAATTATAGACCAGTAATGATACCATTCAGTTTTCAAAAAATATTTGAATATTCTTTTCTAGATCGTCTTACGAACTTTATCAAAAAATTTGAAATTATAAATGAAAATCAACATGGTTTCCGAGAATCAAGATCTACGATATCGACTTTAGTTTCCTTTTATAATACGGTAGTGGAATATATTGAAGGTGGTGAATGTCCTGCCACGGTTTTTTGTGAGCTAAGCAGGGCGGGCATTCGATTGCGAGAATCACGAAAGATTATTGTCGAAATTGGAAACATTTGGTATTAGAGGAGTAGCAAATATGTGGATATCATCCTTCATACAAAATCGTAAACAGTATGTTAGCATTACCCAAAACATCAAGAACATATCTCAGATTTTTTATTCACAGTTGAGAACTATTGAGAGGGGTGTCCCCCAGGGTTCTATATTGGGCCCTACACTATTCACACTGTATGTGACTGACATTGATCAGAGTATTCTCTCAGGCGAATATACTGCCTATGCAGATTATTTCTCCTTGACAATATCGGCTCCTACAACATCAGAAATTGAAAAGGCAGGCACCGACGTTATGAAAAATATTACTAGCTATTTCAATGAAAATGACCTTTACTTAAATATAGATAAAACAACTTATATAGATTTCAAAATAGGCAAAATACATGTAACATAATAGCGATCAATGTGAATGGTAGGCCTTTATCTAGCTCTAATGGGACAATGAAATTTCTTGGTCTTTATATTGAGGAGCACCTTGACTGGAAAGCACAATGTGGTCATGATGATGTGCATAATCATCATACGAGACACAAGAAAGATATACAATTTCAATTAGTCCGGTTAAAGTTGAGCAATCAATCTCCGAATTACATGGGTCCTAGGTTGTTCAATAATCTACCACCCAATAAAAGAATGAATGACAGTTTATATGCATTCAAAAAAACATTAAAACAGAAAAATGTTACTACTCAGTTAGTGAATATCTTAATGATGATAACCAGTCGATTTTGAGTTTTGATTGAAGTGTTTTTAACAATTTATATTTTAGTACTGTAACAACGGTTGAACCAATTCTATATTGTTTCTTAGAATTTTTCATAGATAAATGTGATTACTTAGTACCTGCATATCTTAGTGAATGTGAATGTGTAACTGTTAAATTTTCACTTTCAATTGTAGTCTTTGTAACCGTTGTAATTTTAGTTATGTGACAACTTTCAATGCAATTTTATAATTGTCAAATTAGAAAGAATACAGAAATGAAATGAAATGACTCCCACCGTCGTCACGAAGCTCTCGAGAAAGTATTTGAAGACGTTTCGAAGACACTGAGAAACGCCTATAAAAAGAGCAGTACCCGTTATAACTTTAGGCGGCGAGATGAGCGCTTCAAATTGAATAATCTGGTATGGAAAAAGAATTCTAGCCTATCGGACGCGTCGAAACTATCTGCGAAATTCGACGGTCCATACAGAATTATCGAGATTGTGTCTCTATGGTGCTATGAACTAGCCGACGAAAATGGTCGAAATAAAGGCATATGGCATGCCCAAGATATAAAGGCTCACCCACCAGATGATAGTAATCCTTGAAAACTTCAAGTCCAGATACGACTAACCAATAATAAGCACGATACAACGTTTTATCAAACTTTTCTTCAGCAAAGGGGGGAGTTGTTACGGGTTCAAACTGATATAAACACTGTCAAAGTATATTTCATTCCATATATCCCTTCTGCTCCAAGTTGGCCAGGTTGCCTTTAGAACTGAGGCCACATTCTGTCATCTTTTGAAGGTCAAGGATCCACTACCTTGGCCACATTGCCTCTGGGGAAGGAGTAGCAGTAGACGACCAGAAAATCAATGCTATTAGAGACTGGCCGATCCCAAAATACATCCACCAGCTAGGGTTTGCTAACATCACCCAACCGCTAGACAGACTAACAGAAGGGCAAACGCAGTTCCAGTGGTCGCCGGAATGCCAAGAGTCATTTAAGAATCTGAAAGAAGTCTTGGTCAATGCACCAATCCTAACCTATACCCTACCCAATGGAAAATTCACTTTGGACACGGACGCCAGTCATGTAGGACAGATCCAGGAGAGAGAAGAGAATATCATTGGGTACTTCAGTAAGACCCTCAGTAAATTGAAACGAAATTACTGCAACACCTGGCGGGAGCTGCTTGCTATTGTCGAAGGAGTTGAGCACTTCTACAAGTACGTGTATGGCAGAATATTTCTGTTGAGAAATGACCATGTCACACTTAAATGGCTTTTACAGTTAAAAAATTCCGAAGGCCAAGTGGTTTGTTGGATCAAGATACTTCAGAAATTCGACTTCGAGATGGAACATCGAGCCTGGACTAGCCATAAGAATAAGAATGCAGATGCCTTATCGCGGAGGCCATGTCCAAATGACTGCTCATATTGGCGACGAGCAGAGGAGAGAGAGTCGACCATTTGTAGTACAACAGCGGTAGATGATAACTGAAATGACAACAAAATCCAGTAAGACCAAGAGAAAGATCCAGACGTTGGCGTTGTCATCGGCTGGAAAAAGAATAACCGAAGACAATGGAGTTCTGAAGAGTGTGTTGGAGTACGAGGTAGGGAAGAAAGACGTCAGACAGTTATACCCAGGAACAGGAGACCGGAAGTACTCCGAGAAATCCATGAAGGGATCGCCGGAGTATCTGGGAGTGACGAAGATTTTTCAGAAAGTGAGACAACTGTTTTACTGGGCCAACTGGTGCAGAATGAGCTACGCGATCTACGTGACCTAAGGCCCAATGCGTCATTACAACATTTGAAAGAATCGTCATTGATATCGCTGGACTGTTTTCAGAATCTGACCATGGGAACAAATACATTCTCGTGGCAATGGCCAAAGCCTATGCCCTACCCAACCAGGAAGCCATTACCGTCGCTAATGTCTTGTTAGAGGAGTTGATTTGTCGATTTGCTGTCCCAATAGAACTGCATTCAGACCAAGGCAGAAATTTCGTGTCCAATGTGCCAAATGTGGAAATCTGCCAAATGCTAAACATCCGAAAAACGCGAACCACTGCTGTACATCCGCAGTTCGACGGAATGATGGAGCAGATGAACAGGACGACTCTGACCACCAAAGAGCCTGGGACCAGTACGGCCACTTGTTCCTGATGGCTTATCGTTCTGCAGAACACGAGTCAACTAGCCAAAGCCCCTCTAGTATTATATTGGACCGAGAGCTGCGACTACCCTTCTTAAAAATGACCTAACAAATCATCCTCTGTAGTTTCGTACCGTAGTTGGGAAAACGAAAAAAAAATTACTGAATTCTCGGTATGTTATCCCCAGGAGCCACTCGTAAAAATATCTTCATTTTACTCCAAATCGATATACTTTTTCAACCCTATTCGAAGCTTGTATGCGAAAGTGGGGCACCTAAATCTGTCACTATCTGACGGCCTAAGAGTCACCTGCGATTCGAGTTGCGAAAACTTCCTCTTGCTAAGAAGGAAAGAAGATGACAAAATAGCGATATGGCGAAAAAAGAATTCACCGAATCATCCGACATTACCTGATGGTCCTCTCCAGTTGTGCTGGTAAAGAAAGACGGATCGTCACGTTTTTTCTTAGACTATCGACAACTGATGAACAACATGACGGAAGGGCAGCTACGGACGACACCCTAGACACGTTGGCCGGCTCTACGATATTCGATATTCTCGACCTTGGACATGAAGAACGAATATTTGCAGATAAACCTGACTCCAGAAAATAGAGAGAAGACAGCTTTCACCATCGGCTCAGGGTTGTAGTAGTTCACAGTTATTGTGGTGTAGTTCACAGTTATGCTATAGTATGAATGGATCATTCATCGAAGACCATTTGAAAAACCTGAAGGAGGTATTCCTGCGATTGAGAAACTATAAGGACTGAAACTGAGCCCCAAGAAATACCATCTGTTCCAAGTTGTTTTTGGGAAAAGAGTTGCTGTAGATGAGCGGTAAAAAAGTGTCCCATTCTCTCTACTGCCGATGTGTACGCTTGGTTTTGCCTTTGTGGCGCGTGCGTGATGTGCTCGCTTTCTAATCCAAAGTACGCGGGTTCGATTCACCGCGCTGTCACCGGTCTCGTGCAAGGCAGCATACGTTAAAAGATAAGGGCTGCGTCTTCCGTAGCTCGCAACGAGTGTCTCGAGGATTTCTGAGGGATGCTCGTAAGGGTTCAGCCGGATGACGGAAATAACGATTTCAGCAAAAAAATAGCATCGCTAAACCTCTGACCAGACTCTCAGAAGGATAAACTCAGTTTTTCAGTAGTGAAAAAGAATTCTAATCAACGCACCTTTTCTGAGCTATCCTCTACCGAGCGGAACATTTATTTGGACACGGACGCCAACAACGTGTGGGACTTGGAGCTGTCCTATCTGAGGTCCAAGAGGGACAAGAGAAAGTCATCGGTCACTTCAGCTCACCAGATGGGAACTGCGTTCGTAGTTGTTAAAGCAGGAGATCACTTCTACAAAGACGTTTATAGAAGGTATTTCTTGTTGAAGACTGATCGTGCAGATCATAAACGGCTTTTACAGTCCAAAAATCCCGAAGGTAGCATCCCTGCGCCTAGTTGGCCGCGTATCTCTGCGCCTAGTTGGCCGCGCATCCCTACGCCTAGTTATCCGCGCCGAGTCGACTCGCGCCCAGTTGGCCGCGCTCAAATTTTCTAATACCTGGCAAAAGATCTTCGAATATCCAGGTGCATCGCTGATGTGATGTTCTCGAAGAATTTGGGTCAACTCCGGGAACAGAACCCAGAAGTTTGAAGGTTGTTACAATTGAAGAAGGGCCCAAGAAACATATCTACTTGGTTAGCAAGAAGTAATCTCGAGATGAACATCTCTGGAAGAGGCTCACCAGATTAAAAGGATAGGTACGATGCGGGGCCAAAATCTTCTGGACCTGGCAATCCCAAAATTGACCTGCGGGATTGATGGGCTGTGTATAAAATTGTTGAACTAGATGGATACTCGTGGTAATAGACTTGATAGTGGAAATATACTCGTATAATTGATGAAAGAAGCTGGCTGTAAGTGACATGTATGTTTATTTACGTGACATTACATTTCTTGTCAAAATTCAAATTGTTCACTAGCAACAAAAATGCTATCGTGAGTTTCAGTATACAATATACAATGTGATACTTTTGCGAGTAGAGTATAAAAATAATTCATCATGCTGGATTGGAGTAATAAGCATGTTGGAAACTATGTTCAGATCCAACGGCGTCAACATTTTGATGTGCTGTAACCATCTTCCAAGACCAAACAGAAAGACTGTGGAGTGTTACTTCCATCGAACTTCACGGTGCAGGAATGGAGACTCGTGCAGGTCTCAGGTCCCAGGGTAATGTGATAATCCTACAACCAAACCTGACCGTACCTTGACAGCTCGTAAACAATGCACGAGTCATCTTTTACCGCCCACCTGTTAGGAATACGCGACAATGTCATCGACTAGAATGGCCTTGCAGAACACCTAGCAGTTCTATATAAATATTGTTTTACATAAATTAATTATTTTACTGTTGAAATAAAGGACCCCGCACATTTATTGCGTATAATGAATGGCTTTCGGCTAATTTTGCTCAAATTCTGATATATTGTAGATCTTGGCATCCTTATTACGTAGTCCAATTTACAGATCGATCCTATGACCAGTTTTCGAGGTATAGGGTGTCAAAAATTCGATTTTCGCTATTTTGGGTATTATGCATCGATTTGATTTTTGTGCTCTAATTCGAAATTGAACTGTCTTAGAAATGAACTTATTATATCTAAGTTGTAGCTCATTAATCAAAAGTATGGGTCTTGATCAACTACACGAGGATTCATATGATTGCTTGTCCAACAGTTTATAGTTTTCCAGGTACAGGGTGACAATTTGAATGCTTTCAAATGCTACATCTCATGAATAAAATGATATAATCATTACGAATTGTCCATAACTGTATTCGTACTGAAAACGTTCCGCGGCAATCTTTTGAATCTGTAACCCACAGAATAACCTACACATCTAAAGGAATAATTTTTTACTTTTTCAGCGCATTTGGCTGAAAGCTTGTCTTGCCCACAATTTTTTTTTTTCATTTTTGAAACTAAGGATGCTAGTAATTGTATATAGAATATAAAAACCACTGTTTTGCAGGTTTTGTAAGTTAATTTTTCTAATATATTTTTTATAACCAACTACTTAGAGTATGAAAATACCTATTCAGGTATATAAAATATTGATGATGTGTTTTTCCATTTCATTTCCATTGGCAGAGATGTCCACAAAAATAATAGTTAATTGTTTGATGGGGAGGGAGAATATATCAATTTATACCAGCTATTCAGTGAGGTATCACAAGTAGAGATTTCTATTGAAAGTATTGGAATGCAGGTGTAAATCAAGGGGGTTGATAGGAAGGATTATTACATGAGTCAGTTTAACTTTCATATCCTAATACAGTTATGGACAATTCGTAATGATTATATAATTTTATTCATGAGATGTAGCATTTGAAAGTATTCAAATTGTCACCCTGTACCTGGAAAACTATATACTGTTGTACAAGCAATCATATGAATCCTTATGTAGTTGATCAAGACCAGTATTTAAAAAACAGATTGTCAAATTCTAGCCGTTTGTTTTCTAATTTTAACGGATTGAGTGAAAATCAAAACAATTATTGTATTGATTTTTATCTATTTCTATGAACATTGTCTTGTCATTCTGTAATGCAACACCCTATGTGAGATATTATTTTTTTTCGTATAGGAGAGACTCATGAGCTACAACTAAGTTCATTTCTTCGAATTATAGCACAAAAATCAACTCGATTCATAATACCCAAAATAGCGAAAATCGAATTTTTGACACCCTGTACCTCGAAAACCGGTCATAGAATCGATCTGTAAATTGGACTATGTAATAAGGATGCCAAGATCTACAAAATATCAAAATTTCATATAGTCAAGTGCATTTTCATTACGATAAATTAGTTGTAGATAAACAACCTATACAACTCGAAATAATGAATTTTATTCCCTCGAGTAATAACAAAACTCGCTCGCTGGTTATTGTAATAACCCTCGGGAATAATAGTATTTATTATAACATCCTTGAATAATATACTATTTACTAAAGACAATTATAATTGAGCTCATCAAACAAGTGCGTTCAATCCACCATTTCAAATTACATGAGTAACCGTTCGATTTCAAGGTAGGTAAGTTATTACATACACAGTATTTTTTAAATAATTCAGAGTTTGATAAAATGTTACTTCTTTATTCAATTATAAGCAATATGTCATTACAATCGTATTTTCACCTGTAGAATTTTTTCGGTGGAAATTGTAAATATATCAAGTTTCACTAATATAGTTAGCAGCAGTTAAATACTAAAAGTTGATAATCTAAGATGCAAGATTTGCAAATTCACTTCTTAACGTTCTGATCCAGAATTTTTAAACAACAATTTATAAACAAAAAGAAATGATTCAACATTGAATTGTTTATCGACACAAATAATAATGAATAAGTTTGAAAATATTAGAGACTTTCAAATCTAACACAAAGTATTTTCTGCTACTAACTGATAATTTTAAATGTCAACTCACCTAACCTCTATTTCAAAATTACACGTTAGAAGATTAGGTGATTATTCATCAGAAGTCATAAAACTATACATATCTTCTCTAAATGAATTTTGGAAATATATCCAAATATTTCAGTTTTTATATATAAATAATGTCTTTTTGTCTTTTTACAATACAAAAATTATAAATAGTAGTGATTAACAAAATGAGGAATAAAATATTAGCTTATGTAGCATATGGAAAATATCACTTATCACATTTTTAATACTTTCAAATTTCACAACTAAAAAGTATTGTTACAGGATGAACTTAAAGCCTGGAATGTTCAAAACAGCAATAAAGCAACAGGTTTGAGCTCATCAGTATCACTTAATTCGCGATTTGGGTTATGGTTTTAAGAAATAAAAAAAAATTAAATTAATGTATTACGATATTGTATAGGGTGAGCCTTTAAAGCTAATGAGTTTAGGAGCCCGAACGTTGCAAGTGCTATAAAGACACTGGTACACGTATACCATTCCTTATTTTTTACTATGCCGGCATAATAACCCACAAACAATTCTGGAATTGAATTTTAGATCAGAATCATGTCCTTCATATTTTATCACATCTAATCAAGTAGATTATGGACATCTGATGTCACGTATCGTAGATATGGAGAATTATTTGACAGTTCATAAGATGAAACTGAATACATGGCTTGCTACCTAGCAACTACCTTCAAAAGATGCCATATGTTTCAGTCTTGAAATGTCGAATAATATTGATATTGTTATGGTGAAAAAAAACATAGAAATCATGAAAATGGAAGGGAATGACTGTCGCCCTGAGGCTAGTTGTCCCATGTAATGATTAATGCATTTTGTAGTTGGAGTTGGGACAAGTACTCTTAGGATGGCAGATAAAGAAACGTGAAGAGATGGACACCATTGTACATCTAAAATTAGTCAACAATAATAAAGATAGACCTTTTGAATATGCCGCTTTGTTCATTGTTCCTAGAATTATAAGGGCCCACTCCTTCTGAAACGTGATGTAGCACAACTTTGATTCCAGAAATAAATGGAAATCAAATACTTCTAATGATTTAGAAGCAATTGTTTTGTTGTGTTGTAAACATTGTTTTTTCCGTTAACCAGCTGTCGTTCCCCTACGAACGGCAGCCCTCAAAAGTCGAAACTTGTGCGAGCTAAGGATTAACGAGGTCTTATTTTTAACGTACGATTTCTAGCATTATCCTAGGAGAATAGATCTCGAAAGGAGGTCATCCGAAAGTCACCACAACCTCGCCGTGCGTTGCTTGGCTTTAGATATCGATGACCCACGCGCTCTACCGTTCGAGCTATCCCCTCGGTGTTCATCGATTAATACTGACAGCCAATGAGATTTCTTCAATTTCTCAGTATCAACCAATTAACTACTATCAATATTATCAATAAAAATCCACATAGATTTTTCAATAAATGATGCACCTGATCATGTGATCAGTCATGCCAAAAATTTTATCCTTGAAATTTCCACCTTGAAGATTGGGTCAAGGAAAATAATGAAGAAACTGTAGCTGTGTATTCATCTAAAATACAATCAAGATCATATTTCAGTAAATAAATAGTATAAACCGCTTTCTGGCAAGAAACCTCTACCTAATCAAGGGTAGCAGAAAAAATCTTTTTAGTGAATTTTTCATTTTTCTCTATTTTCTATTTTTGTTCTCATCAATAAAAAAATATTAGTGAACTTCTAAACGTCTCAAGAAAATTCAACGAAAAATTGGTGTCTTGATCTGTACTTTCAATGTACCGTCACTTTCTTGCCGCATTTGGGAAAAACTTCACTAAAAATAAATTTTGTTCAATGTACCAGATTAGAGCGGGCCCTACTGATTACATAGTAATCACAAAATATTAACAATGAACGAAAATATACCTGTACTTATTGAAAAACAAAATTCCTGAAATGCTCACCACATACATATTATCACACAGTTTTTATTTACATATATTCATAATTCTTAAAAACAAACATGTTACTAATATCAATTGGTAAATATTATAAAAGTTTCATTAACTTACAAATGTTACACATTGAAACATGAGTTAGATTATGTGTAGAGATTCTAGATTACCTTTATAGGATTTCTCATGGAACTGCAAAAAATTGATGAGAATAAATTCTGAATGGATAAACTGATAAATTCCCTCACATTACTGTGTTACAATGATATTCACAGTATTACTATGAGATTCCTTAAAGTTATAAAAATCACCATAGATTTAAACAGTTAAGTCAATTATTGTCGATTGTGCTCAAGAACTTATATCATACAAAAATTAGTGAAGAGCTGTAATAAATTACACTAGTGAGTAGTAACGTGTCACATCAGTTGGATATGTTTATGTCATTTTCATAAACAATTCAGTTAATAGTATATTAAAGTATGAGTGGATAAAATGGTCTCTCAACCACGCACGATTTTTCGAGCAGGACGGCGCAGCCGGAGTGATGTGACATCAGTATACCTTTTGTTAATGTTCGAATAAAAGTTTTTCACAATTCTGTAAAGATTCTACTAAACTTTTTTTTTTTCAATTAGAATGAAGACTCTTTAGTCAATCCGGATACAGATCCTAAAGGAAGATAATCCTTGAATGATTTTAAGAAAAATTATTCATGTGATCATAGGTTCGCAACCGCTTCATTTCTGAGATACAGGATATCTCCAATACTGCTTTACGTTTTTTTTTTTTTTATTTTGGTACATGCAAAGTCGTGTCGTCAAGAATGGTCAACTTGAACAATATTTCATTTGGTATTTCATCTAATGTTTCAGTATCCACTTCAGAAAAAAGTTAAGGTTTTCTAGCAACTAAACCTAATTGAATTACATTTTATAAAACCGTTTAGCGTCTCAGTATGGAACCTTTACTATCTTCATAAGGTAACTTCGATAACAGCGCTAGCAATACAAAAATCAAAAAATGCCATATAGTTAAACATTACATATTAAAAAAAAATCATCTATTTTGAGACAAGAATAAACTTGGTTCTGAAGTCTTGGTGTACCTCTCGAAAATAAACACAATCTTGAGTTTTGAAACGACCTTATTCTAATATTTTTTGCTGGAAAATATATATTTCGTTGCATGAATGATAACAGAAAATAACCAATGCCATCAACAAAACAATTTCAATGTCACACTTGAAGATGATGAAACTAATAATTGGTCCAATTTCATGCTGCTATAACCAATTTGTAGGTGCAGCAGAGATAAATTATATAACAAATAAAAATATATCACAAAATTTCAGTATACTTGTGAAATAACTGTCCTTTTTAGAAAAAAATATACATTTTTGATATATTAGGAGATTACAGTATCACTTAGAGGCATTTTTTCAAATTCCAAGTAGCTCTAATTCCAAGATAATCTGAAAAATTTCAATTGTAAATGCTTCTTTCAAATCACAATTGAAGAAAATACATTTCACAAAAGATTTACCATACATGGTATGTTGAGAAACCACACAATGGGTCTAATGAATAAACCATAAGCAATTGCTTTTACTTAGATTTCTTGAAACAGATCTATCTATTTTGTTAATTAATGAGAGAGACAAACCTATAGTAAAAGCTTTTGCTAGGTTTTATTCTTACCACCCAATATTTTGTCAAGTTCACTCTTACTTGGAGCAAAAATGAAGAATATCTTAGCTAACAAACCAATGACAAAATACAACAAACCAATGACAAAATACAAGTTTATACAAATTCAATCTGATGCAAAGGAGGCTCCCACGCGATTCGATACAAAATACTGTACTACACCGCAGTAGGAGTTCTTGACTGTCAATGCCATTTCGCCTTTTGAGCAAAAATATCTGCCCTGAGATTCTGTGCGAAGCAGATGCCCAAAATCTAAAACAAAAAGGTTTAAAATTGAAGATCATCTTTTTAACTGTTAAATTGTTCTAGAAACAACCAAATTTTGTAAATTAGATAAAGTCTAGAACATAGAAGTGGTTCGCATGCATGATGGAATTGACAGCTTTTTCCAAAAATTATAAAACTGAGTTAGATATCTGAACACAAAGCTCGGAGTTCTCTTTGAAGATCATTTATGAAACGATAATCGTTGCTGACCGACCGATGTTTCAACTTTTTTACCCCCCTCTACCCAAAATGCTATAAGATATTATGGCAAATGACTCTCTGAAAACGAATATTCCCTAGCTAGTACGGCGACGAGTATTGAATTATATCAACCAGATACAAAAGCAGAATTTTGTTTTGATTCGGACAGGGGGACCACCTGTCCGCACTACATCGGTCGGCAGCGGCTACCATTTCTATAAAATTGAGTATTTGACGTATTGAATAATCTTCGTATTTTACGTTAGCTCCATAATTCATATTCTGGAGAAGCATATCAGTATCGAGCTCTTTTTTAGAGATAAATACGAATATGCTCCAGTTTTCTACATAATAATAATATTAATGATAATAATACTCTCTCTTGATTTGTCAAAATACATAATTCAAAATGATTTTCAAAGGAAATCTTGGAAGTTATTCAATTGAAGAAATTCACTATCTGAAACACTTATATTTGGAAAAGTCCATCAATTACAACCAGAAATTGATAAGGAACACTTACGTGGCAAAACAACACAACAAAAATGCAAGAAGCTATAGAAATCATATTTTTTTCTGTCCATTCCTCTATTGCCTCAAGACAGCCCTGCTCGTTTATTATTCTCGTTACCTCAAACTTCTGTAATAAAGCCATAAAAACAAAAAGCTATCAACAAGACAACATAACAGTATAAGCTATTCAGATGTTCAGTTTTTCAAATTCATATAAGTATACTTGGGGAAAAAATCAACTAGAATATTTATATTTTCAAAATTTTTATGAGATTCAATATTAATAGTTCATTTCAATAGCCTTACTGAAGAAACAAGGAAGAAATTAATATTTTGTGCAACATGGACATTCAATTATATTTATTTCATTAGAATGTACCTGTAGCACCATAATTCCAACATTAACAGCTGCTACAGGAACTAAGTTACTTTCAATCCATTCTTCACCTGCTCTCAGACAGCCTCTTTCAAAAATATGCCTTTCTCCTGGCTGCGTTCAACATTAAATGAGTGAAATTTCAAACATTTCTGATTTGCTCTATCCCACGTGACCAAATTTTAATTTTCCACAAAAATGTGTAGTTATCAACTTGTTATCAAAAGTGTAAAGGGTCGTGAATACTTCTGTAATTCTTATTTGTATTTATCACCATCGAAATTATTAGAATAGTTAGAAGGCGTGAAATACAAAGGATACATTTTATGTTAAAATGATATACCACCAAGTACGAGAAGTCGAAATAAAGATAAAGAATCCCAGTGACTTGTGTCCATCTCTTAGTTACTAAAGCGAAGTATGTAAATTGTAATGCACTTGTATGTACCCTTTCAATTTCTCCCTGTATTCTGGTTGTGAGTTTTAACAGGTGTTCTTATAATACTGCAAACGTTAAAGTTAAAGTATTTTCTAAGCAGTTAATCATGGAAAATAACTGTGGAAAGTTGTTGAGTAAGTAAGAGCAACCCACAATCACTCAAAGTTCTAGGGTTTCACATGAATCAGATTCAGACTACGATAAGAGTTCTGTGAATCTGATTATGAAAATATTGAGTAAAATGTTTCTCATTGTATCAATAAACCATTACAGAATAATAGTGTTTTTTTCTGAAATGTATTGGGATACAAGGGTACAAGTACATTATTTGTGTTGAAAAGAAGAACATTCTCCATTAAAACTGAAATATGAGATATTTTTGTATTATCTAACAAAAAATAACTAATTCCCCGGCTAAAGCCACGCTGGACTCTAACTGAAAGCAAAAATCAAAACACATTATTTGTGTACTTTTGTAATATTTTTGAAAGTTTTCAAAATCCACTGTTCTCGCGATTTTCTCGTAGATATTATTGTTGCCACTTAAGTCTGAACTCGATTTACTCAAAATAATTAAATTAGTACTTATACCATTTGCATTCCAACCCATTCAGTTCTTTTTAGAACTCTGGAATAATTTGATATTGATGCAAGCTTCACTATTATCACAGGTGCATGTTTGATTGCCTGATTGTTATGGTCACATGGGATAAAGGATTAAATTAAAACTATTTGACAGATGCAAACAATGCCATAATTTATCAATTAATTTTTATTATGTTTCACACTGCATAATCATTTTTACAGTTTTTTCCTAGATTGAGAGTTTTATTTTGGATGAATTTAAAATTTTCACGAAATAAAAGAGACACATAATAGTTATTTATGGTACTTGTGCGTTATGTTTGAAATAAGTCACGCGAGAAAGATGTGCCCTAATCCTTATATGACACATTGCAAGTGCTTTGATAATGTGACAGACTCCAGAAGGGTTTCAAGGATAATGCCTCTCTCTGGTCGAATTTTATTATTGCAAGTAGCAGCTTCAGCTTAAGACAAAGGTATCAAATACACAGTTCATGATTGGTCGGGATACAGACTGGCACTGATGAAAGGCAAAAGCTTCGAAAAACAAGTCTGCAGGCGGTCCTCGTCAAGCAGAAGCTCTGTTCTGTAATACAAGTAGCACTTGTAGCACTTAATTAAGTGTCCTTGAGGAACATGGACGGCCATTGCAGAACATTCGCCTCTTTGCTCGCGCAAGCTCTTAGGACCTTCTAAGGTTTCCTGAAAACTTTGGAGATTCGTTAAAAAAAAAATTATTTATACCGAGTGATTCCGAGAGATAGCACTCCCCTATTTTTGATAGTAATAATCCGATTAAAGGCACGAAAATTAAAGGGACTTTTGACGAACTAAAATAAGGTTTTTTGAAATAAAAACGAATTCTGTAGCACTTCTGGTTTCCGGTTTTTGAATGGAACACCTTGTATATTGTCGCATTATTCTAAACATAATATGCCAGTTTTTTATTGTATTATAAAAAAACAAAACTACACGAGTTTCGCCTACAAATTTGGCAACTTCAGGAATTCAAGGCTTACTGACTACTTATGACATTCTAACCCTATCTATATCTGAGTGGCTAACTGCACTATTTATCACGGCATATTGGCCTACCTAAACTGTCTACTTTAATTATTTATCGGATTGTGTAATTTACCTCCTCCTTCATTTACATTTAAATCAAATTTATCTATTTATATGCTTTGTATAAATCCTACATAATTTGTTGTGGATTTAAGGGCATAGACTCTTGGAAATTACAATGACTATTCACTTCTTTGTAAAGTGAGAAAATTTTATTGTACAATAAACTTGAAACAAGGGGGTGTATATAACTTGGCCTTTATCCGCAATCATACTATTTTTATATTATACAATTTCCAGACTCTCGAACGCATCGAGAAGCAGATGGTCATGAACATGTCTAATTATTTTAAGAGCTATAATATTATTAATGGTTGTTATACATATTTCAAGTATTAATTATGGAGTTTTCCATTTTTTTTTTATTGAAATATTAACAAATTTTGTGAAATTCATTAAAATGTTTCGGTAAGTTACAATGACTCCATTTCATATTTTTTAAAGAAAGAATATTGTTAATGGGTGAAAATTTAACACAACAATTAGATTTTGAAATATACTGAAATAAAAAATTAAAGAAGTACTCACAAATCCAGGCTTCCTAACATCGTATCCACATTGTTTGTTCTTGATTATTTCCTGCAATGAAAATCATGTATATTATTCACATGGAAAAATGTCATTACACTTGCAATAGTGCAATGAGGAAGATTGCACAAGTATGTGTTTGATATAATTCAATACTCGTCGGGGTATCAGACAGGAGAGTAATTGTTTTCTCATAGGTATTTGCCATAATGGCCTACAGTGTAGGTGTATGTGAGTTAAAATGGTAAAACCTTTGTCGGCAACAACTATCGTTACTTAATGATCTCCCAAAAGAACACTGAGCTTTTAGACCGTCAGATAAAAACATATTTTGCTGACTCATTTTCTCTTTTCTGAATTTTAACCACTGTGTTGTGCTTCAAAAATGAAAATTTAACGATCGAACGTGTGCTAGGCATATGAACAAATATTTCACAAAATTTTTCGGCTGGAAAATTTACCTCAACAGCTGACCGGCTTATGGGATTTTTTTTGGGGTTCCTAACGATATCAAATTCAATTCTGTCGATTGCCATAAGCGAGAAAATGCCTCAGCAACGGAGATTCTTTTATTATTACAACCCTTAAGGAACGTGCAAACCTTATGGCTTTGGTTTTTCACTATTTGATTGTTGCTACCTGTTGATGCGTTAAAATGCCATGAATGAGAGGTTGAAAAAAAAAGTAAAAAAAGCCTGGGTGCTTGCAATCTATATTCTCATATTTTTTAATTTAATTTAACAATACTGAGCGTTCAAGAGCTCAAGAAAACTTTGTCAAGCACCCCACGATTTTTTTACATTTGAGTAATTAAATTGTCAATTATTTTTTACTTTTCAATCCAAGTTGGAAGCAAAGCGTGTTCTTTAATCTTTTTAAACTATTATTTTTTTTATGCCTCAAAAATCGAAATCTCCGACCCCCAAAACCCCCACATACCAATTTTCTCTGAACATAATCACAAAACTTGTCCACCATCTTGGGCCGCCATCTTGAATTCATAAATTTTGACAAAAAATTCATAATCTCTGACCCCGAAAAACCCTTACAAACCAATTTTGAATCGAATCGGACCATTATCAGAAATTTCTATAAAAAAAAATTCTTATTGCATTGTCACCAAAATTATGAACACATGCCAAATTTCAAATCATTCGGACGTCTGGAAGTGGCTGAAAATGACGTTCAAAGTTTCCGTTACATAGATAGATAAATACATACATACATACATACATACATAGGTACATAAAAGTGAAGATAATATGAGCGTGTTAAAAACTATTTTTTTTTTACACAAGAAAAATTAATTTTCCATATGCCTAGCTTACGACTGATTTTTCATTTTTGGAGCTCAACACTGATATCATTTTCAGTGGTTAAAATTCCAGAAAAGAGAAAACGAGTTAGCAAAATCTGTCATTATCTGTCTATTTGTACTCATATGCCTGGAAGGAATGACAGTTGTTTAGTGAACGGGCTGTTACTCACTGCATCTAAAATTTCAGGGGGATATTTTTGATCACGTATTTTGTGATCTTCACAGTTCCTTATTTTAGGAAAACATTCTTCTTCAACATTGACATACTGGTCAATAAATTTTCAAAAAAATTCTATTGTATCTCATTGTCGACTGTCACAATTTGGCCTCTGAAAATTACTAGGTTAGGTTAGGTTTGAACGTGACCACTGCGGCCTGTGGCCTATTGCGGCTGAACATTACTAATACAAGCATTTGATTTTGTTTCAGTTGACGTCATTGAGCTATCAATTGGACTCCACTTTCAGTAAGTAAAAACAAAAATATGTGATTTTCATAAATGATCTTTTGACTTATTTTTATTCGGCTCACCTTAGGTTTTCTCTTACAGCAGGAAAACGGAACACCACATGCCTCTCTACTTCCGACATCCTTTGAAGAGCAATTGAAATAATTATTCCTATCCCAATCCTTTGGGCCTTCGATACCACAGCATTGTAACTGAAGGAAAAGAAGCATAAAAAATTCATCAACCGAAGAATATTCCAATACCAACCCAATCTTCCTGTATCCAATCTATCATATTCTGTTGATCAGGATCCTCCCTATAATGAATGATGAACGTTTGGAAACCAATCGTGGCTTGGGATTTTATCTAGAAAGAAAATGAATGATTAGAAATACCAATATATTTATCCTACACTGTGAGAAAGTTGAATTTTACCGACTATATGGGGAGGAGAAAGTTACCTTTTCTACGGCTAGCCGAGAAAATAAATTTTACATTTTCACGCTAGATGGTGACGCCAATAAACGTCGGTATAAAAATAAATTGTTATTAGTTGTCAATGTCTGCAAATTCATCAAATTCATAAGTTGTCATATTTGATGTTTGTTTGGAGTTAATTTGTCGATTTTTCAATAAGTAAATAAAATATGTTTTCTCATAAGTGAATATGAAGTGAATAGCTCCTAGTACGGTTTTTAATCAATACCAACCTCATCTCATGAGATACACAGTTGAATGCAATGTCACATAGCTTGAAATATACAATAGTTATACTAGTTAAGAAAAATATTGAAACATAATATTTGTAGACAACATTTTAGAAATAACAGTATGCAGAAATTACCGTTTGCATTTGACTGTGTATCACATAAAACTGAAATTCCCTTGAATAAAACAGAAAAATAAAAATTTTCAGACAAAAATATGAAAATTTTGTTAATTCATATTTGGAAAATCGATTTGAAGCTGGAAAATCGATTTGAAGCTGGAAAATCGATTTTAAGCTGTAACTGTTCTTGCATTATTTCCATAAAGAAAATAAAAAGCTGATAGGTACTTCTTTCAGACAATGGTGCTTTCTAAGCAGTTTCAGCCCTGTTTCAATTAATCTGTACTCAATCTCCTGAGAGCTACATCTTTAGTGATAAACAAGTGAAGATTGTTTACTGCCAAAATGCAATGAAGCTAAGAAAGTGTTCAATATTCACAGTGGACATGAATACAAAACAAATATTAAAACTTTTTTTATAACACAGAAAATTTAAATTCATAAGTTTACTCCCAACTACCCAAAAAAAAATCCTGAGTGAGCCCTTGCTCTATTATAATTGGGCCATTCAACATATAGAATGTAGGTATAGGGCAACATTCCACAAACACTTTTTATTTGACATGCAACTTCCAAGAAACAGAATTGGGACAGCAATCAATAATTACACCATGAATCAGGTCTTGGAAATTCCGATGAACAGTTCACCACAATTTCCCAGAAATACTCACCCAATCTTTGAAAATGAATCCTAATATACCAGCAGTCATTTCACATAAGAGTAGTACTGACAAAAATATGGCATACTGGAAAATAAAATCCATATAAGTGAATATTACATTTTCTCTTAATTATCTTACTGTTGCTAGTAGACAAGTATTTTCTCTCAAAGCTCCAACACATCCAGTAAATCCAATGACAAAAGTTACAGTACCTGAAAAAATTGTAGGTGTTTATAACAATTATCGTATAATCAGCAGTACTGACACAAGTTTTTTTTTGGGTTTTGTATTTTGGCTTGAAGTACTCAGTATTTTTCAGTTTTGTTAGGTTTCACTTATAGACCGGGGAATAGTGACAGATTTTGAAATACGATTTTATCCAGTATGCCTTATAGAGGACAATATTGCCTATATATATCCTATGATAATGATGCAAGGATCAAGGAATCGTTCTATATTCGATACGTTCGATATAAAAAAATCGATTTTCGATATGTTATCCCCAGGAGCCACTCGTAAAAATATCTTCATTTTACTCCAAATCGATAAACTTTTCAACCCTATTCGAGGCTTGTATGCGAAAATGTGGCACCTAACTCTCTCACTATCTGAAGGTCTGATTGACAACAAACAACCCAAATCAACCGCAGGAGCCAGCTCCTCATTTGTAGTTTCACTTAGCAGATCCTGCATTCCAGGACATCAACTTACGTCACCAGGGAGGAAGGAACCTCTGTGACATACGAGTCCAGGATTATAAACATGAAAGGATGGAATATCAAGGGGAACTTTGAAAACAAAAAACGATCAATTACTGGACACAGCCCTCAAGAATTTTTTTTTTTTATTCAAACAGCCACCTGCAGATCAGTTTTGAATTTTAGGTGTATAATCACTGGTGCTTTGTGATATTTTATTATTTTGATCAATAAAAAACCCATTATTGATCTGAGAGTTTGATGTAATAAAGATCATTATTACTATATATTATCACATTTTTGGATTCTACCCAAAATTCTGAACATATTTCATGTATAATGTCCCATTCGCAAGTCTAACCAGTTTCGAAATATTTCGAATTTTAAGTTATATGTAGACCAAAAAATATATTTTTTTTTTATCTCTGCACAGTATCATTTAGTTTTGATTTTGTATCGATTTCTCCGCGGATTAGGAACCAATTCAGCAGAATTCTGATTCTATTATACAAGGCATATAAGGTAATGATATAAATGTCACTGAAAAAACTGTTAAAAGTTTGTTTTTTCAAATTAGAAACCCATTACATATTTTAAAATTATCATTCGTGTTTTGATTAAAATGAAAATAACTAAACTCAAGAATATGTCATTTTCTGGAACAAAGAGATGATAATTAGCCAATATCTCGAAAACTGTTGAATGTTGGTATAGATAACTATATCCAGGGTCAGGCTCATTTTTGATTCTGAATCGACTAATACTATGAATTTGAAAAAATGGACTTTGATTAGTTTTTTCAACCGTAGCTATATCATTGCCTGGCAAACACCCTGTATACCTCTAAACGAATTAATATCAGAATTTTTCTTAGCATCTGAAAAAAATTTACAGTTGGTTCATTTAAAATAAGGAAGTTGGGGTCCACTTTCAGTGCAACTGGTGATAATATACAGGTGGTTTCATTTGAAATAAGGGAGTTGGGGTCAACTTTCAGTACAACCGGAAGTGCCACGTTCTTGAAAACATTTCAGCCGATAGCCCCCAACAGCAATAGTGAACATCAAATTTATATATTCATTCTGATTATAGTTTTCCATATATTGACTGGTGCATTCGAAGTATCAATTTCTCAACAGGTTCATAAGGATTATATTCAAGTCAAACTGTAGAGTCCTGTAGTAAATATTCACTGAAAAAAGCAAACTTACATTCACTTCCATTTATCAGTACAAATTTCTTTTATATAGCACAATAATATTGTAAAATTGAATAAAAATAGAGAATATCATAAAGAAGACAAGATGGTTTTTGTCTAGATCAAGTCTGATCAAGTTGATAAAATCTTAAATCATTGCAGTGCACCAAAATTTTCGAAAACTATCTTAAAAAATAACTTGTACATCATGCCCTCTATTGTCTTGACAAATATGTCCGATGAAACAACTAATATTGCCTGTATATATATTTTTGTATTTTTATATTTACATACGAATGTAAAATTACTACAGAAATGTTACCTCTTAATGTACTCTTTATTTTTACTGTACTGGTCAATCACTGGAGATGAATCACCCCTAAATCTTTTTTATTTTGAAGATAAAACCGCATTTTTTGACAAATGACTCGGCTTCATGAGACACCCAATATATTTTTACTTTTTTTGTCTCAATATAATATTTTGAATAAAACGTGTATCACCTGTCATTTTTGTAACCACCTTTTTTATTATTTTTATATTTATTTTTATATGGAGAGCTACAGATAAGTTCAAATCATTAATTTTGGTCTTCTTATTCTTTCATTTGTATTACAATTTTTTTTTTAATGGAAACAGGTTTGCTCGTCAGGTTAGGAAAAAATACAGTTTTATCACGATTAGTTTCAAACAATATTACTGAGGTGTCTTGAAAAAAAATTACAATATATGATTCTACCTCACTTCTGCAAAAGAATATAGAGTAATCATTGTATATGTTATTGTTTTAAAACTTATCTATGAATATTTTTGACCAGACAAGATCTCATCCTAAACAACTGCTAAATATTTGTGATAAAATGAATGTCATACCCTTCAAAACTGAGAAAGTAAATAAACCTTTCTCGCTCCTTTCCACTGTTCGAAATGCAAAATGAAATATTGCCCGTTTCTCATATTTTTAGAAGTTATTCAACTTACCTATGCAGATGAGCACGAATGCAGGATCTAAGGCAATATTTGCTACTCTTCCTAGATTGTTAAAAATATCTTTTTCACTCCAGGCCCATACTCCTATGGTGAGAATACCAAGACCAAGAAGCTAAAAAGCAGGATTACTACCAATGAACAATGAAACATATTTCCAGAACTCACCCAAAATAGAACATTGAAACCAAAAATCATGTACTTCAAACAGCCACTGATTTCTGTTGTTTCTTTCCTGTATTTCCTAACAACAGGCATTTTTGGTAGGCTGACAGTCATACCGAATGAGTGAACTGAACAATATCAATTGTAATTAATTCGAAACAAAACTGAGCAATGTCTTTTCCATTATAATTGAAAGATCGTTTCAGTGACAGTTAAGAGAAGCAAAAAATCTATATTAACCAATCGTAAATCACATCATAGCACAAATTTCGAGACAGTATGGGAAGTATAAGCAAAGTCTGTCGACATTGAACACCCAGGAAGTTTGAGTTTTTTATGTAGTTATTAAAAACCCATACCATATCGATTTATTTTATCACAGTCAACATTTACAATTTCAATTACAATACAACTGTCAGTGTCAGTGGTTCTGTCACTGTCACTGTCAACTGTCTCTGTGTCTCCACATATCATAGAATTCTGTGATCTATGACTGTCTGTGCCCCTCAGGGTCAGTTTATCAATGTCGTGTTAGCGTACTTTGACTCCCTGTTAAATTTGACTGGTGGTTACAATGAATATGACATTTGCTAAATGAAGGAATCAACTCACATTCTAACCATGAGTTAAATTTAGCTCAAAGTTAAAGTACATTGAAAAACCGGCCCTCAGAGTAATAAAGACCTCAGAGTAATAAAAGACCATAGAGACGCCTTCTCCATCCTTGTCTTGAAGTCAACATATAACTTTGTTTACAAGCGAGGGCCTTTACATGTTAAGTACGTATTCATTCGGGTAGTTTGGGGAAAGCCCGCTCATTTTATTCGGATCAAGTT
The DNA here is from genome assembly GCA_958298965.1 of Chrysolina haemoptera. NCBI lineage: Eukaryota > Metazoa > Arthropoda > Insecta > Coleoptera > Chrysomelidae > Chrysolina > Chrysolina haemoptera. The sequence continues at coordinate 21,192,163 of OY282591.1, read as the reverse complement.
GCCATTCTTCGTTTGTATTATGGTCCTTCTTACTCTAAATGTAAAAAAAACTGCCTATAATTTCACCACCCCTCACCCCCTTCGCCAACAAATTGTATAGAAAAGGATAGTTCATGTTCACTTCAAAACAGGTATTTGTGTTAGAATAGGCAGGGCATCTGTTATTACTCTCAGTAAAAGGCCATAGAGATGCCTTCTCCATCATTTTCTTGAAGTCAACATAACTTTACATAAATTTACAAGCGAGGGCCTTATACATGTTAAGTCCGTATTCATTCGGGTAGTTTCGTGTATGCTCGCTCATTTCATTCGGATCAAGTTGTCGTTCTTCGTTTGTATTATGGCCCTTCTTACTCCTAAATGTAAACAAACCATAGAAATTAAATTATAATATACTGACTAGAACGCGCTTCAGGGGTGGGATTCTGTGTACCACAGAATTCTATTGTCGACAGTTTTGTCTCTTTCTCTCCCATGAATTCAACCATAATGTCATCTCTCTTTTTCTACCGACAATAGAATTCTATAGCACACAGAATCCCACCCCAGGCTGCGCGAAATGTCCCATGCATGGTGACCGCCATTATTGTTTATGTCCCCTTCGCAGTAGTGGAGCAATTCCAGTGGCATTGCTTGCAACGGGAAATAGGGTATATTATAATTAAAAAATTTCAGTAAATGGTACTCGAAAGGTAGAGAACTGGAAATATGAATTTTATGCACATATGTGAAAATATTCACTCTCCCAATGATATATGAGAAAGAAAGATTTTTTCAACACTAGTACATTGTTATTTAAAAAAAAGGTCACTGTGATGTGGGTGCCAGATTGAAAGGTGGCCAGATGCCTTGCCAAAGAAAGAGCAAAAATACAATTTCCTGGCCTGAAACCCTTGCTTTGCGAATGCCCAGCGCTTTTCTGCCATAGGCAATAGCATCTTTGGAGTTCGAGGCCGCGAAAAACGCATCAAGAAATACGAGGCCCAAGTTACGAGAAGTTAAATTCAACGAAGATTCTTCTACAAGCGAGGCGCTATTGAAGAAAATATTGGACTCCATAACAGCATTAACCAACCAAGTGCCTTCCCCAGAAGACATAAAGAGGTGCTGCTATAACTGTGGGAAAAGCGGCCATCTACAGAGGAGTTGCTGCGAGAGATCAAGTTCCAGAAGTCCAAGGAGAAAAAGGTCGTCATCAGTGAGCAACGAAGATAGATCGAGATCTCCGAGCCCAGGAACAGAGCAGCGTGGGTGTTTTAATAGAGGAGCCTTCAGGAGATCGACTACACCAGAAAGGAGACCTCAAACGTCTGAAAGAGGACTTGCTCCCAACCAGGAAAACGAGAATTAGTCGGCACTAGGGGGCGCGTGGCGACTTTCAGTGTTCAAAGTCCCAAGATCCATATATCGTCATTGAAGAAAAATGGCCAAAGTCTACTAATACAAGGTCACTTAGAAGATCGGAAATGCACCTTCACTATCAATACAGGAGCTTCGAGATCAGAGGAAACACAGCTTTCTCTACCGGACAAGGGCTGTTATCATTCGAATTCGAATAGTTGTCAGTTGTCACTTGTCAGTTGCCACTTGTCAATGTCATCAATCATTTGTAATGTTCTATACTTCATTGTTTATATATATTTTAGTTCCCGTTTGTTATGTTTGATATTTGTCAATGAAAATGTTTTTTCTATTTACCAAATAATGCATTTCATTATATTTTGGCATTTTGGTTTTCATATTAATCACATAATTGGAATTTGGCAGATCCCGCCGAGTTCATACAACAGATTATTTGGACAAATGACAATTGATACAGTACACAGTACTGACAGCTGATAGTCACGTAGCAAAGTGTAATAGGTTATTTTTTATTTTCATAATAGTTCGTAATATAATCCTCATGTTCCGATATTGCTGACCAGTACTGGCCACAGTAGGTAATTTCTGAACGCCTCGCAGTAACAGTCACCTGAATCTGAAACTGCTAGCCAATTTCGGAACGATGGATCAGTATTATCAGTAATCACAGTAAAAAAATATCGCCTAGCATAATTTGGATCTGAAATATTTATTTTCAACTCAATTATCTACTGCAACAAAAGACTCATGAGAGAAAAAAGAACAAACCTCGTAGATTAGCTGCGGTTTCTGCATCTACTTCTACTCGCAAATCGTCCAATACCACCTGATACATTTTTAATAATGATTTGATACTAATATATTGATTTTATAATTTTGTACACTGCAGAAAACACCAACCAAAACAAATCAACAATAAAAATAAAACCAGTATAACCTAAAACCTAAGTTATTTGTTATTTCAGTTAGGGGAGGGGATACTGAAACTACATGACCACCTTGAGCCACAATAGGCCATTGGCCGCAGTGGAGAGCCTGATGTATGGGCTCACTCACATTTAAACCTAACCTAACCTAACCTACATGACCACCTTCTGTACAGTAACGTGTAAATTGTTTAGCCTCTAACAGGGTATCTTGAAAAGTGGCGTGAAATCATTGCCAGTGAATTTCAGTAAAATCGGAACGCCAACTTTTACTGGGCAGTACTGTTCAGCAATATCCGAACATGAGAAATAATATATCCAGTGATGAGGTGCTCGACATGATCGAACGCGCAGATAGTTGGAAAAACCTCTTAACTTTTGCTTATGATCTATTCACGATTCCGCCGTCTAAAGGGACTCGAAAAGAATCTCTATCACAACGCTTATAAAGAAGAATATTAAAAATTTAAGTTCCAAGTCTATACTATCGTTTCACTCCACAGCAGTAACAGTTTTGAGCAAAATAGCTGATGGGGACATTAGATCTGCTGTAAGAATTCTGAGCTCTAGTGGCACTCTAGCTGAATATGATGACGCCATACTATCCGTTCTCCGTTCAAAACATCCAAAATCTGATTCTCTGATGAATTTTCCAGATAATCAATTGCCAACCAATTTTTCAGATTTTACAGTGTTCCAATTTTCTGAACATGAAGTATTGGAAGCAATTAAATCTTTCACTACTGGTTCAGCTGGTGGTTCAGATTCATTTCGTCCTAGACACATGCAAAATCTCATCAGTTTATAGCGCAGGAAATTCAGGACTGAAACTTCTTTCGAGTGTTTCTAAATTATGTAACTTCATTATCACTGGTAAGGTTCCTCAAGACATTTGTCCAATACTTTTTGGTGCATCACTATGAGCTCTTCGGAAGAAAGATGGAGTTCGTCCGATAGCTGTTGGTACTTTTTATCGTAGATTGGTAGCTAAACTATGTTGTATGAGAATAAAAGATGAACTAGGGTCGTTGTTACGCCCAATACAGCTCGGTTTCGGTACGCCAGGTGGATGTGAAGCTGTTGCTCACGCTGCTTGCAGATATATCAATCTACATCCAAATCCCGAAAAGAAAGTTTTCCTCAAATTGGATTTCAAAAATGCCTTCAATATGAATAATAGAAAGATCATGCTCGATAAAGTTGAAAATTCTTTTCCTGGATTATATCCTTTTTTATCAGTTTTATAATTCGTTTTCATATTTGAGTTTTGGTGAACATTTGATTTTGTCTGATCCTATTTTACCATTGAGCAGATTGTCACAATTTGTCGGACCTCTTCAGAAGTTTTCTACCAATGAATTCCAACTCTTCAGATGATGTGGTGTTGCAGATTTTTCCGGGTTTCCCTGCAGCTCTGAAAGTGAATGCGCCACCAATATCATTCAAGCCACCCCGGAGCGCCGAACAATCATTTTTATGTTTTTACTTTGTTCTTGTTAGTTACTTTACGATGGATCAGTATTATCAGTAATCACAGTAAAAAAATATCGCCTAGCATAATTTGGATCTGAAATATTTATTTTCAACTCAATTATCTACTGCAACAAAAGACTCATGAGAGAAAAAAGAACAAACCTCGTAGATTAGCTGCGGTTTCTGCATCTACTTCTACTCGCAAATCGTCCAATACCACCTGATACATTTTTAATAATGATTTGATACTAATATATTGATTTTATAATTTTGTACACTGCAGAAAACACCAACCAAAACAAATCAACAATAAAAATAAAACCAGTATAACCTAAAACCTAAGTTATTTGTTATTTCAGTTAGGGGAGGGGATACTGAAACTACATGACCACCTTGAGCCACAATAGGCCATTGGCCGCAGTGGAGAGCCTGATGTATGGGCTCACTCACATTTAAACCTAACCTAACCTAACCTACATGACCACCTTCTGTACAGTAACGTGTAAATTGTTTAGCCTCTAACAGGGTATCTTGAAAAGTGGCGTGAAATCATTGCCAGTGAATTTCAGTAAAATCGGAACGCCAACTTTTACTGGGCAGTACTGTTCAGCAATATCCGAACATGAGAAATAATATATCCAGTGATGAGGTGCTCGACATGATCGAACGCGCAGATAGTTGGAAAAACCTCTTAACTTTTGCTTATGATCTATTCACGATTCCGCCGTCTAAAGGGACTCGAAAAGAATCTCTATCACAACGCTTATAAAGAAGAATATTAAAAATTTAAGTTCCAAGTCTATACTATCGTTTCACTCCACAGCAGTAACAGTTTTGAGCAAAATAGCTGATGGGGACATTAGATCTGCTGTAAGAATTCTGAGCTCTAGTGGCACTCTAGCTGAATATGATGACGCCATACTATCCGTTCTCCGTTCAAAACATCCAAAATCTGATTCTCTGATGAATTTTCCAGATAATCAATTGCCAACCAATTTTTCAGATTTTACAGTGTTCCAATTTTCTGAACATGAAGTATTGGAAGCAATTAAATCTTTCACTACTGGTTCAGCTGGTGGTTCAGATTCATTTCGTCCTAGACACATGCAAAATCTCATCAGTTTATAGCGCAGGAAATTCAGGACTGAAACTTCTTTCGAGTGTTTCTAAATTATGTAACTTCATTATCACTGGTAAGGTTCCTCAAGACATTTGTCCAATACTTTTTGGTGCATCACTATGAGCTCTTCGGAAGAAAGATGGAGTTCGTCCGATAGCTGTTGGTACTTTTTATCGTAGATTGGTAGCTAAACTATGTTGTATGAGAATAAAAGATGAACTAGGGTCGTTGTTACGCCCAATACAGCTCGGTTTCGGTACGCCAGGTGGATGTGAAGCTGTTGCTCACGCTGCTTGCAGATATATCAATCTACATCCAAATCCCGAAAAGAAAGTTTTCCTCAAATTGGATTTCAAAAATGCCTTCAATATGAATAATAGAAAGATCATGCTCGATAAAGTTGAAAATTCTTTTCCTGGATTATATCCTTTTTTATCAGTTTTATAATTCGTTTTCATATTTGAGTTTTGGTGAACATTTGATTTTGTCTGATCCTATTTTACCATTGAGCAGATTGTCACAATTTGTCGGACCTCTTCAGAAGTTTTCTACCAATGAATTCCAACTCTTCAGATGATGTGGTGTTGCAGATTTTTCCGGGTTTCCCTGCAGCTCTGAAAGTGAATGCGCCACCAATATCATTCAAGCCACCCCGGAGCGCCGAACAATCATTTTTATGTTTTTACTTTGTTCTTGTTAGTTACTTTCTACTTTGTTCTTGTTAGTTTCAATATGTTAATTCAAACTAATAATAAATTTCTTTTTACCTCAAAAATTCTCTCAAAATAGTAATTGGATTACACCGATTATTTCAATAATCGGATTATCGATTATTTTTAATTCGAACTATAACATCCCAGATTATCTGAGTTTGCTACCAGGGGTCTTAATGCGTTTTAGGCGATCAAGATGGCGTTTCTGTGGAGATATCGCAGAAATGTTTCATAGGGTGAAAATTCGTCCGGAAGATCGGTGTGCTCAGCGTTTTCTTTGGCGAGATGGTGATCCACAGAAGGAACTGGATGTTTACGAGCTACAAGTGATGATGTTTGGTGCTTCTTGTTCTCCATGTTCTGCACAATATGTTGAAAATTTGAACGCAAAACAGTCTATTTTTCCCGATTTTATCAGAGATGTAGAACGGAACTTTTATGTTGATGACTATCTAGACTCCTGCCTTACAGAGAACATGAAGCACTCATGAAAATTGGTGAAATGGTGATACTTCATGAACAAGGAGGTTTGAATATAGTTAATTGGTCATCCAACTCACCTTTGATAATGGAAAAATATGGGAATGAATATGCTGAGAAAGATTTTAACAAGTCGATTGATCGAATTTTAGGAACATGGTGTGCATGGTATGTTAAAAATGATTTATTCACGTTCAAAGTAATTTTCCACAAAATCCCCAAGAGAACAGTAGATGGTATAGATATACCAACAAGTCTTTCAACTTGTTATGTCTGTGTTTGATTCTTGGGATTCTGGACTTGTTTGACCATCAAGGGTAGAATTATTCTCCAAAAATATGGCGGAGTGGTGTCGGAATACTGGTTCGATGCATATTCTTTTTCCATTTCGAATTGAAAAAACTCTTCTTATACTAAATTCAGGTTAATAAAATATTTCAGTTTCTAAATATAAAATTATATTACATAACAGAATACATGTTTACTCTTAATAACTAAAAAAATAACACACTCATTTTACAGTCGTAATACTTTTAAGAGATTTGGTATATGAAATGAAGTGCAGAATCAGTTAAGAATAGAAGGTTAATACTGACTGCTGATTACCCCTTACCAAGAAGTAAGGTGGCATATCTTTAGTGAGTACTTCTAACCATGCCATGTACAAGGGTGCAGATACAGTTCCTTTTCTAGGCATCGGAAGTGACCTGCAACACAAACAGTTCTTGGTTACCACATAATTCAGAATCCGATTGAGAAAGAATTATAAGAATCTTGGCAGTTCAATATGGGGGCCACAAAAAAGCCTTAAGGCCGATTCATAAACTCGACGATCCGCTCGCCATTCGCCGTTGGGCTTGACGTTGGCACCGACGCAATGCAGAATGGTCAACGTTTATGAATGATCTTATGCATTTGAGTGTTAAACTGGAACTGGAAGAGTGAACGCAAACGGCCAACGGCAACGGCGAACGGAACGTCAAGTTTATGAATTTATCTTCAACGTTCGAAGGAGTTAGCGAATTCAGAAAGCTTTGAATATGAAATATATGCGAGTTGGTTGCCAGTCGAATTAGACTACACGGTTACGTAAAATATAGACTGATTATGAGAATTTATAACGATCTATGTGGAAAGTCTGTAACCTACAAGTACGTAATCCTGGCACAAACACTTTTTTGGAAGGTTCTATGGGGATTTATAAGTAGATGTAATTCATAAGCATAACCGAATACATGTCATAGGAGTTTGGATCAGGCAGTGGTGTAATAAGATTCGATGAGGTATTCCACTTTCGATCACAACGATATTAAATGCTTATTCAGAAGCTTGTCAACGTATGAGAAATATGTGGAAATTCACAATTTATAATCTTATTGGGTATCGTATGAAAAAACTGGATTCAGGATTCGGATGGTCTGTATTAGTAATTCCGTATTCAATTTTTTTGGGTATATTGTGGAAACAGTGGGATCGAGATGTGATGATTTGGATCAGGAATTCCTTATCTAAAGTTATGCTCATACATTTCAAAATCACTGAGAATCCACAATAAGTGTCGATAAGGAAAGAAGGATACAAAGTATAAGAGTTTGTTTTAGGTAGTGATGGTGCAAAAAATACACGATTCGATCACAATAATGTTTTGAATGAGGATAAAACACACAATTTATAATCTTATTCGGTATCGTATAAAAAAATGGGTTCAGGGTTTGATGATCCAATCTATATTTGAAATTCCGTATCCAATCTTATGCGAATCCTGTGAGATTTTATGAGATCCAACAGTAAGAACATTACGAAACCAAATAGAATATTCTAAACTAAATATTCCTAAGAATATTACCAAAATATTTGAGAAGATTTTTTTTCTTCGGTGTTTTGGCATCACCCGCTATGGTCATTAGCCATCGAATAGATTATTATTATCATATCGAGCCAGAATATTTCAAAAATATTTCACTATCACACCAAGAAAACCTATATGTATATTTCAAAATGACATCAACTGCGAATGATACATTTTTTTATCACAACGGATTACTAAGAATGAATTTATTTACGTATTACTTCCCTCGTATGTAAAATGTATTCGCTGATAAACCGTTTTCGTTTCCTTTAGAATGAACTGCATGATTCTTTTACAGTCGTGAGCACAAAGCCCTGAATGTCCGAATGTATGCAATGAATGTATCGAAAGATGGAGCTGCCTAGACCAAATTTTATAGCGCGGAATCAGAATGGGCAAATAGCCAGCCATAGTAGGATGCAAGTTGTGGAAATACGAACGAGGAACAGATGACATTAAAACTGTCTACACAGATCTACTCTAACTCCTTTTCGTTTCTGTTAGAAATGAATGTGTAATTCACATATATTTCTATCAGCACTGCTGATAAAAATATAAAATATGTGAATTTACACAGTACTTGAAAAATACTTAATTATTTCTGTTTGTGCATTTGTGCATATAAATATAGTTCATTGAAAATCCTCTAGTTTCCGACTTCACTCCAGATAATCGAAGAAAAACCAAGACCAAATTCTGTGCTTAGTGGAGATCTTTTATGGTTGCGGACCATGCAGCAAAGAGAGTCCGAATTGCTAACGACTTAATGGGCTTTATTCAGTAATATTCTCATCATTACCCTTAACTCACAAGTTCTGATGAAGGATACAAGTTTGAATGCATATTATGAACTCTCACTTCAGGATGGGTATGAACTAGTTGTAGGATATTCTTGTATAATCCTGAATCCATCTACCGGGTGTCCACGGAACTTTTTTGTTTTTGAAGATATTGGAATGAAATTTGGAAGATCTATATAATACATAAAACTGAATATTTTGACAAGTGACTTACCTAGCTTCAAGTAACTTTTTATTTTTAAATGAGACACCCGGTATATTTTCACTTTTTGTCTCCATTTGGCATTCTAACTACAACCATGTACCATTTGGTACTTTTAGTAATCAAATTTTTTTAAATTTATCTTTGAATCTACTATGAATACGTTCAAATTATTAATTTTATTCCTAAAGAAAAATACAACTTTACGGTTTTCGGTTGAAATGGGTGAAATTTCACTTTTAAATTATCATTAATATTTTTTTCAAATGGTAACATATTGGCTTTTCAGGTCAGAAAAAAGGGCATTTCATTACGATCAATTTAATACAGCACAGTATGAGGTCTCGAATAAACTTTCGTCAACAAACTTAAAAATATAACGGTAGATCTTTCTTTTTGAGATTAAAACATTAAAATTCGAGTAACCTGTGACCAATACAAATGATATAACAAAACCATCAATCCAAAAACTAATATCCCCTTGTATAAATGATATTATTAACGTGTTTTTCAATCAATATATAGCGTACACAATAGTTTTCTAATTTGGAGGAGTGAGGTAAGATAACATATCGACAAGTTGTGTTTTCTTTCAATACACCTTAATTACCTTGTTCTATTAGTTATGTAGGTCACACGTTACCCAATGTATTTGAATCTCATTTTAAACTGAAATGTTGTTTCATTTTAAGAAAGATCTTAAGTAATATTTCTTTTTTTTTAACAGTAATACAAATTCTAAAATTGAATTGCAGTACATAGCAGAAATATTTCGACTGAAAAAAATATTCCACAAAAATGTTAAAACTTGCTGAAGCTCAGTTACTTCAAACTTCAAAAAAATAATTCGTATACAAATCCTCCAATTTGTTTTTCTGACCCCACCAGCCACTATATTGTCATTTGAAAATAAAATAGTAGGAATAAATTAAAAATTGAATTTCACACAGCAGATGCATTTTACCCGAAACCCGTGATGTTGTATTTCTCCCAATACCTACTTTGGAAGTAAAATTAGTAATTTGAACGTATCCATAGCCCACTAGATTAAAAATTAAATATCGAAATAAAAAAAATATGGTCACAAAAAGTAACAAGTGATACATGATTGTATTCAGAATGTCACATGGAGACAAAAAAAAGGTGAAAATATACCGGGTGTCTCATAAAATAAAAAGTTTTTATCACTTCCGTTGAGACCGAAATTTGCACGAATCTGAGTCACTTGTCAAAAAATGCAATTTTATGTCTCATACAGATCCTCCAAATTTCATTTCAATATCTGCAAAACCAAAAAAGTTATAGGTGCGAGCCACTTCCGTGGACACCCGGTATATAATTGGTAGTTTAAATGCCGTGAAAGTATCAACAGTAAAAGCACAAGAGCTGTTTTTTATCGGATAAATTTATTTCTTCAACGAAATAATTTTGCCAATCAGTAATTTCACGAGAAAAAATTACATGATAAAATGTCAGTTTTTCGAGTGAAATTACTGATGGAAAAATTTTGAGTTGAAGAAAGAAATTTATTCAATAAAACAAAAGTTCGAGTGCTTTTTGGCAAGATTTATTAACGACAAAATATAAATACACCACAATAATAATCACCTTGATTGAAACATGATGTTATTTGAAAGAGCAGTTATTAACATGTTTACACAATTATAGTAATGCTTTTTGTAATCTGTTCAGATGAAACTTTCCTAAAACGATTCATATTGTGTCAACTAAGATGTCTAGAAACCCTGGTGAATTCAACGATTCGATTTTGTTTTGATTTTTATGGACGGCACCTCCTGTTGGATTAGGTCCTAGTTCACATTCTTTAGTACGTGGCGCTTATAGCGCTGACAAGAAACTGTTAGGCTGCTTACACATAACGACGTTTTGCGTTCACGACTTTTATTTTTATTCTGTTCTCTTATTGGTTCCGTTAAAAACGCTCATTTGACGTTACTTCGATAAATTTGAATTTTGAATTAGTTTATCAGGAATTTGATTTCATTTTGATTCTGGTTTAGTAGTGATTGGAGTTTTTGTCCTATTTTTCATTGTGTATTGTGTTGTTTCTAGTCTATAATAATAATAATACCGGAAATATCTCATTATGGCGTTTTCACAGTTTTCCGAAGTTAATCGATTGGAATTTTTATTAACATAACATTACTTTACATTTTATCAAAACAGACACAAACTCTCAACACAAACGTCACAAACTGTCAAAATTCAGACAGTCAGAAAGAGAAATCTATGGTCATGGAAGAAAAATGTTCACGAAAATTTGAGCACCTTGTGTATAAACATAACTGAGTCGCCCTCTGAACATCGGAATTCGGAACCCGAACCTAATTATCAAAAAATCAAGCATTTTCAAGTAGGCAGGTGTCTTCAGTTTGATCCCAAAGTTTTACAGGTATAAGTGCACGCACCAGGGTTTCTAGACATCTTAGTGTCAACATTACTGAACAATCATTGCTGTCATAACAGAAATTGAAGGGACTTCCGCTTACTAGATGAAGTTTGTTTTTCAGAAACAGGCATTTTTATCGCGATGAAAAAGGTGGCTTTTTTATCGCTGTCAAACTGACTCAGACGTCATATTCAAATGGGTTTATTTCTACCGGGGTTGATTTATCCAGAAAAACTTATTGAGCATATCGAGCGTTTAACTACATGATCGCCCTGTTTTGAAAATGGGAATAAGTAGGTACTTACATTACAATTAAGTTTGCATCACTAGAGTTCTCTAGAAGCAATTCCCGCAGCCTGAGCTGTCTAAATGTTTTATCTTGTGATGCTAAGATTTCAGCTTCGTTCACCATACAGTCTAAAAGAAAAATCGATAATTATTCACTACATTGTAAAGGAATTCACAAATTACCATTTTCTCCTACTTTTTCATTTGTCCGGAAACGAGTCAGTAGTTCTTCGAAGAACTGTACTGTTGAATTCTGAGGTTTGTCACTTATTGAAACCATTTTTAGACTGTGGTAGTCCATGCGAAATTTCGACAACATATGTGCCATACTAAAAAAAAAGATAGTTAATTGCTACTTTGTAAATTGAAATGATATACATAAATGTGGAACATCTATCTGCACATGCATTTGGACGTATTCCCGTGATTGGCTTTTTCCAGGAATGAAATTAGAATTGAATTTTTGTAAAAAAATCCATTGAAAAACTCACAATTTTAAGGAATACTCTTCAAGCACTAATTCATGAAGATTTCAGTAGATCCACCCTCAACTTATTGTACCATAAATATTTTGATTGATAAAAAGTCGTTCGTTTATCTTTAAAAATAAATGTTTTTTAACAATATGTGGTTTTCAGGTAGATATAATGAAAAATATCGTTCATTACACGTCCATAAATGCTTTTTTCGTGCTTGCACGACTACCCGTATTCGGCTGCGCCTCCCACTTGTCGGGCGCGCACTGAAATATCCTATTTTTTCGACTCCCAATGAAATACCTCCGTCATGTTAGCTCCCGGCCGGCCAACTCCAAGCTCGATTATTCCACCACGGTAACAAGGGAGCCTGTTATTTTTTTATATCTGCTTAAAGTTGATTGTGTTTATTCGGTAAAATTACGATTACGGAACGGAGTATTTTTACAAGTTCGAATCTCGCAATATTTTAACCATAACACTCGATTATTTTTAACATGAAAAAGTGGCCAGACTTCCTTCTTGAACGACTTCAATCAAAGAAAAGGTGCCAGCTCCATGCATATGAGGTAGCAGTTCAGACATATCTCGCTATATTTTCACCACAACATTCTATAAAACTCAAGCTGAAGAACGGCAATTTTTTTGGGAAGTGAATAACATAATTATTATTGCAAAAATGACTTTTCGAGCGACTTCAATAAAAGAAAAAGTGCCAGCTCCAACCATATGAAGTAGTAGTTCATGTCAAATCTAGCAATATTTTTACCATAACACGTGATTATTTTCAACCTTAAGAAGTGGCCGGACTCGACCGGCAATGTATCAGGGACGTGAATCAGATAACTATTAACACAAACATTATTTTTTCCACGACTCCAGTCAACGAAAAAGTACCAGCTCCAAGCATGGGAAGTGTCAAACTCTGCGATTGAATTTATAAGATTCTTGATTATTTTCACATATTGCCTCGACCGGCAATGTATCAGAGATGTGAATCAGATAACTATTAATATAAAAATTATTTTTTGCAGGACTCCAGTCAACGAAAAAGTACCAGCTCCAAGTATGGGAAATGTCAAACCCAGCGATTTTCTCTCTAAGATTTTCGATTATTTGCAAGCAGAAGAAGTGGCCGGTGGAGCTGGATGTGAATCAGATAACTATTAATACAAAAATTATTTTTTCCACGACTCCAGTCAACAAAAAATCACCAGCTCCAAGCATGGGGAATGTCAAACTCGGCGATTTTCTCTCTAAGATTTTCGATTATATGCAAGCAGAAGAAGTGGCCGGTCTCAACCGGCAATGGATCAGGGATGTGAATCAGATAACTATTAATACAAAAATTATTTTTTCCACGACTCCAGTCAACGAAAGTACCAGCTCCAAGCATGGGACTGAATTTATACGAATCTTGATTATTTTCAGGCAGAAGAGTGGCCGGCCTTGACCGGCAATGTATCAGGGATGTAAATCAGATAACTATTAATACAAAAAATATTTTTTCCAGCTCCAAGCTGGTACTTTTTCGTTGACTGGAGTCGTGCAGAAAATCATTTTTGTATTAATTGTTATCTGATTTACATCCCTAAACCATTGCCGGTCGAGGCCGGCTACTTCTTCTGCTTGCAAATAATCGAAAATCTTAAAGAGAAAATCGCCGGGTTTGACATTTCCCATGCTTGGAGCTGGTACTTTTTCGTTGACTGGAGTCGTGCAAAAAATAATTTTTGTATTAATAGTTATCTGATTTACATCCCTGATCCATTGCCGGTCGAGGCCGGCCACTTCTTCTGCTTGCAAATAATCGAAAATCTTAGAGAGAAAATCGCCGGGTTTGAAATTTCCCATGCTTGGAGCTGGTACTTTTTCGTTGACTGGAGTCGTGCAAAAATAATTTTTATATCAATGGTTATCTGATTTACATCCCTGATCCATTGCCGGTCGAGGCCGGCCACTTCTTCTGCGTGGAAATAATCAAGAATCTTATAAATTCAATCGCAGGGTTCGACACTTCCCATGCTTGGAGCTGGCCCTTTTTCGTTTACTTGAGCCGTGCAAAAAGTTGTTTTTTCATTAATTGTTATCTGATTGACATCCCTTAACCATTGCCGTTCAATGCCAGCCACTTCTTAAGGTTGAAAATAATCAAATGTTATGGTAAAAATATTGCGAGATTTGTCATGAACTGCTACCTCATATGCATGGACCTGGAACTTTTTTTTTGACATATGCATGGACCTGGAACTTTTTTTTTGATTGAAGTCGTTCAAGAAGTAATTTTTGCATTAAAAATCATGTCATTTTATCCAGAGTAATTGCCGTTCGAGTCCGGCCAATTTTTCATGTTGAAAATAATCGAGTTAAAATATTCCGATGTTCGAACTTGTTAAAATACTCCATTCCGCAATGGTAATTCTCATTTGGTGGCTACCAAATAAACACAATCAACAAAACAAAAACAGGCTCCCTTGTGACCGTGGTGGAATAATCGAGCTTGGAGCTGGCCGGCCGGGAGCTAACATGACCGAGGTCAATGAAATATAAGTACTATTCGATTACTTACTTCCTTTCTTCAAGTTCTAGTTCATTTTTGTTAGTCGCCAAAGCAAAGACTCTGAGTTTGCAACAGGACCAGTCATTTCTTGTCGAAATTATGTACGGCAATAGCATTGTCAAACCACCATCATCATATAACCACCATACATCTATAAAACCTTTTACTTGTTTTCTCTTGAAGAAGTTCATTCGTTCAATGGAAAGTTGCTGATCGGGGGACATACCGAGAACATCTTTTAGACCTGGATACTTCTTCTTATTCGGTACTTTCTTACTGTCTTTTGGTCCAGCACCTGTGAATTATTTAATAAAGTTTTCATTACTAGTTATAGATCTATGAATGATGAACAATAAATAGTAATTATAAACAGAGCGGGGGATTAGCGCGGTGAAAGAGCGCTCGCCTGGTAACCGAAGGGTCCCAGGTTCGATTCCCAGCCCGTGCGATGTTTTTTCTCCTCAGATGGGAAGTCTGAATGATTGAATTTCCTAGGCCGCTGAAAATAATTCTCCACGATTCACTGTCACGTTAAAAATTACCAAAGCTGCTTCTAAAGTGGCGTAAGGAGTTAGTAACACAACCTACCCAGAACATATAGCAATCCATGACACTATAAATACTAAATCAAAAAAAAAAAATAATAATAAACGACTTAAAAATCTATTTTTGCTGGTTATAGAGAGAATAACTAAAATAAATTTCTAGTACCTACGAAATCCCCAACGTTCATTGGTGCCTCCGAAGAATTGTGTACCACAGAACCTGAGCATTTGTCGAACATCATTTAGTTATTGATTGCACGAGTGTTTTATATGCAAATACATGAAATGCAATACAATATTTTATTTACTGTTGGTATGTTATGAACACGAAGACATCCTCAATTGTGAGCATATTTTATGTTTATGACAGTTGATGAGGAAGTTATAATATAGAAAAAGAGTGACTTGATGAAACAAACAGACGTCGATGATATATTGTCACATCAATATCTGCGATTTTCAAATAACTTTCGAGACGATAGATAAAAGTTTGTATTCTGTGGCTAATGACTATAGCAGTTGATGCCAACACACCAAAAAAAAAAATTTGTATTCATTGTGGATGGGAAAAATTGTTCTTGGGATAATAAATGCGGTAAGTAGTGTTTTAATGATTATATAACTCATCATTGAAATGGCCAATAGCAACTGCTAATTTAAACTAGTTACCACGTATTGATAATTGAATATACCCTTGACGACGTGGTATAATCGATTTGGCGTTTCGCACTGTCAACAATGTGAATGTTGCCATTAGCAACGTAATTTTGGCGTTTATTGATAAACTTCAGCTTCTTGCAAATATGACAGCTTTATCATTGTGAAAATTATTTGTCAATTAACGTCAAAAATATTATCATCCAATTTATTCGATGTATACCTAATCGTAACGAATACCACTGGTGCAAACGAAAATAATCCATTATAATTACCTCGTGACTTGACTATTATTCCTTTAAATACAACTCGAGCTAACGCTCTCCTGGTCTCTCAGAGAATACGTCTCGTGACTCGGAAGTATAATCGATTATTTTCGATGATCTCGTGGTATTAATACTAATTATGCGACACTAATGTTTCATTATCAGGTAAAACTCCGTTTATCGAGCGCTACAAGTTATCAAAAAAATGTTGATACACGTATTTTGGTCTCCTGAACAAAAAATCGAAATGAAATTTTCGGCGGTCTCAGGTAATTTCAGAGATACGGCCTATTTTCGGTGTTTGAATGGCATTTTCTAGAGACATTCCTACCCCGAAAAAAACCCTCAATAAGTATCCTTCTTTTCACCAGCCCGATATACGCATCCTGCTTCCTCCGTCCCACTTTTTTTCTTCATTGGAAACAGCACTTTAAAAAAAAATCGTGTTTTTTTCTAATCATGTCAGAGACAATAAACTAGCGAATAAGTATGACAGATAGGTATAGTGAATTTTATGTATGGTTGGTAACACTGAAATCAATTATTGCCAACTTTTCTGATTTAAATGTGAGCGAATAATGGCTGCGTTTTTTTGGTCTCCTACGATAGGAACAGAAATACATGTGACAGTTCTAGATCCAATCACATTAACAAGAAAAAATTGTGCGGTTAGGTCAGGATGGAAGGACGGATTTCCATGCACACGATATCCGACGATCCGATGGTACGAAAATGATCTTATTAATTAATTTAGGTTAGGTTGTTTTAAGTAGGTTAGGTTAGGTAGGTTAGGTAGGGTTAGGGTAGATTAGGTTAGGATAGGTAAGGTGGGTGGGGTAGGTTGTTTTCCCTCCTTTTGCCTTAAAAGTTTGGATCTGTGTGCAGTTAGGTCAAGACGTAATAAGATTGAGCAAAGCAAAGCATCTACGGTTTATGTTAGGTTAGGCTCGCTTCGCTCGCCCTTATAACGTACCGACCTAACTGAACACAGATCCAATCTTTCCTGGTTAATACGATTGGATCTGGAGCTGTCATATCATCATAAAAAAAAACAGCTATTAATGAATCTGAGAAGTTGGCAATAATTGATTTCAGTGTCACCAACCATACATAAAATTCACTATACCTATCTGTCATATTCGCTAGTTTATTGTCTCTGACATGATTAGAAAAAAACACGATTTTTTTTAAAAGTGCCGTTTTCCAATAAAAAGTGTAGAACGTAGGAAGCCGAAAATTTCATTTGGATTTTTTGTTCAGGAGACCAAAATAAGTATAAAAAAAAATTTAATAGCTTGTGGCGCCCGATAAACGGAATTTTACCCCTTATCGGAAATATAATGAGTTCATAACGTGCTAGCAATACCAAAATCATTGGCAAAAATATCTTTTCCTGAAAATGTTGGATTGCTTCCCCAGAATGGTATTCTGACAGATTAAGTGAATTTTTCACAAGAAGTTTAAATGAGACGGATAGAACAGTCGAAACAAATTATCATTATATTATGTAAACAGATTCTTCTGTATTTTTGGAATAATTGTATAATTGAAATTCACATGGTATGTAGGGACAAAATTTGAATTACTGAAAAATCACTTTTTTCAAGTATACCTGGTAAAAAAGAAATCATTGGCCAGAGCGCCTTTCAGTTGTTGTTTAAGTTAGACGTTTGACATTTGGAAGGACGATATAGTTGTTTAGAACCCATATTTACCATGAAAACTATTGAATATCACTTCCGGTTTTACCGAAAATAGACCTGGTTCGAAAATTTTAAATGAAACCCTGTAGATATTTTTAGCAAAGATTTCCATTTTCAATGACATCACAAGTGAGCATTTGTTTTCAAAATATTGAAAAAATATATTGAAAATAGGGAACATTTATTCGGTATTTTTTTCCACATCATCTGTCATCAATCTATTTTACACCCAGAGAAAAATATTGAATAAATATTTCCAATTTTGGTGTTTTTTTTCAACATTTTAGTGAAAAATACACAATCAGCGAAAATTTTGCAAAATTCAAGATGCTGGTAATTTTTTAAAACGGAATATTTTAATTTTTTAACTTCCGTGCATCAAACTAATAGCATTCAGCGACTTATTCTGTTTTATTATATTCTTATTCATGCCTGACCAACAAAAATGGCAATTAGTTTTTGTCACTAGGCCGCGCGGGGAGAAATTTAAATGAACAAATTCGCAAACAAATTCATATTGCTAATCTTGACAAAATTTTCAATTTTCTCGTAAACTATACCTTATGAAGGATATTTACGTTAGGAAGAGATTGACGTTATGTTTGATAATTTTGTATATCCGACATAACAACGTTAAAATTCCCGAAAGGAGATAGCGGATATAAATGTAAATGAAGAAAAATTAGCGGCATAAGGACAACTTTTAAAATTCCAGAAAAAAGACGATCTTCCTTCTTGATTTTCATATTTGGTTAACATTGTTCAGTGATCAGAGATCCACACCCGATCCCTGCTCAATATCGCTGTCGACGACGCTAGGGTGAAACGTAAATAGATCTTGATGATCACTGAAAACGAATGAGTTTTCATACAACCCGTAATAGTAGGGGAGGTAGCGTCAAATTTCACCGAACCATTTTACCAAAGCTGAATTTCCTAGTGAACGCTCTCCTTATGTTTTTGAGAGAAAATTTCTATGTGAGCTGGTCCAGATTTTTCAAGAAAATCACCCTCGTCGCTGCGCGACTCGGGTAATTTTCAAAAAATTCATGTACTCGAAAAATTTCCGCACTAGGGAGATTATAAGTGAAAATTTTAACACTCTTATGTAGGATATTGTGATACATATGCGACCTCTATCAACAGTTTATGAAAAAAAAATTCCATGCCGATTTATTAGGTAGATATGTATATTTTACTTTAGCGACTGTATTATTTCTGTGATTCATACAATTTACTTTGTTAAAATGTTCATTATAACAAAACTTACTTATTGAATTTCTCTCTGGCTGTCCTACGTTTTGGAGACTCAAATTGGAATCTGCATGCATCATATTACCAGCAGCCGAGGTTCTAAATTCGTTGATAGTGCGGATCGTCAAGGTAGCATCGGGATTTGGGATAGCTTGGTCATCATCTTCAGTTAGAGTACTGTAATCCAGGCCATCACTAATTTTCAAAATGGCAACAGATACCCTGTGATCAAAAGCCGCACTGAAAAATATGAAAATTAGAGTAAAGGAACACTTTTATAAATACTAATCTTACTGTAACACATTGAAATAGGCAAGCAGCTCTTCTTTATTACAAGTTAACCAATTGTTTTTATATCCCATCATCAACACGTTTGGACTCAGTTTTCCTATACCAGTTGTCTGTATCAAAGCTTTTGCTCCAATTTCGAAAGACATGTTATCGATAATCGTGTAGAATGCTTTGATCTTGCTGTTTCTGAGATAGTTATAGGCTTTGATTATTTTGTTTTTCCTCACCCTATGACATAAGCGTTCCTGAAATTGAATAACTGAACAGTATTCGTCTAAGTACTTCCTCATCAGCTTACAACTAAGGTCTTACATTTACTACGTCACCAATCACCAAGAGGGAATTGTTCTTCGTGATCATATTGGCAAAATCTATCAACTGTGGTCTGGTTTGTGGACTACCGCAGAGAACCAAAATCTGTGGTTTGTAAGTTTTAACGTGTTCTCCAATATTATTGAGTCTTTGGGCTGTTGTGAGAGCAGTTTTGTACGTCTGAGCTTGCGTGGACGATCCCCAATTCACATCTGCAAGAAATACGGTTCATGCATCAAAATGTAATGGTAAAAGTAAAATGTAGTACCTACAAGTAACGCAACCTATTGAAAATTGAAAAATCTAAAACTTTTATATCGACAACAACATATTTTACATGTCCCATTCATTAAAAATTCGACTCCTCAACTTTGATCATAGAATCTATTGGCATTGGTATGATTACCCATATAGAAGGAAATCAGAGTAGACACCGAATTTCTTGAAGTTCTTTGGATTTTGGTTCAATTACAATGATTATTCCATGAAAACTCCAGAAAATTTTTGGATCAATGCTTACAATTATCAAATTCATAAATAACACTCCAGTTGAACGAAATTTAAAGCTTCGGTTGTCATTCTGGTTCCATGACAGTTATTGAAAACTTGTTTGAGATAAACTAATAATGTAGAAATATTTCTTACCTGGCTTCCTGTATACGACTAATAAATAAAGTCCCCAAATTATACCAAAAGTTATCAAGGATGACCACCAGTTGATGAGGAACATGATAACAACACACATGATGAATCCACAAAGACTTAGCCATGTATTGTAATACTAGAAAATAAGAAATAAATTTTAATGCGATTATTACTCAGGGGTACGATAGGTACTATTATTTTTTATTAATACTTCCTGAACAGATATGAGAATCGGATAAAAAAAAACTTTAAATACATAACATGCTGACACTTTCTCAGTCAGATTTTGAGAGTTATTGGATCACGATATGAAAAGTAACATAATGTACCCTGAATGTTGGTCTCCATCCCAAAGGTTTCACCAGTGCAGCATGGAAAGTGCAGAAATTTATTAGAGCGTATGATGCCAGATAAAAGTTCGAAATCAGGGGAGCTATGGCATTGAGTTGGGCTGAAAATTAAAAATAATTGAAAATGTAATAAGCGACACTAATTATATAGTTTACTAACCGATCAAAACGAATGCCGTGGATACTGCAAAAGTTAAGACATATCCTCGATAAGGTTCACCGTTTTTTCCATATCCTTTAGAAAAATAAATCAGTCCTGGATAAATTTTATCCACCCCCAAGGCTTGAATCAGTCTTGGAACAGAAAGAAGGTTAGTCAAGGCCGTACTAAGAGTTGCTGCAAAGCATCCAGCGTAGATGAAAGGCCACCAACCAGACATGATTTGCATCATCTGAAAATTACTTCAATTCAGATTATGTGCCATAGTCATGATGATTTGATTTGCATATTTGAAAAAAGGAAGATATGTTCAAGATATCCAAGGTATATTGAATTCATTCAATTAACTGCTGCTTGTTGCAAGAAGTTCTCTGATTGTTCAATGCCTTACCTGATAGCTATTAAAGAGTCCATATTTACATGTATTATTGACAGCACAGGCAGCCACTGTCCCATTTGTCAAGTCATAGATGGAACCACTAGCGTCTCTTAGGGCAGCACCTCCGGCAAAAAGCACGAAAACTGCGTACGAGATCATTGAAATCACGAGGGCTAAAAACGTGCCCTTGGGAATTGCAGAAGCTGGATCCTAAAAATCAATTAGCACTTTTGAATTCATATAACTCAAATTGGTTTTTGGTAATATAATATAAGGCGTATTTAATTCGTGTTGAATGCTAAGAAGACTATAACGGACTTGATGGAATTTGCTTTCAATTTACGGGGTGTGCAGTGTGCAGCTACCACATATTATTATAATATGCCGATATGTTTCTTTAGGACCCCACATCTTGAATTTTATGTAATATAGTGCAAAGAGGTGGTGATAGAACAATAAAGATGCCTGCACCACCCATATCGATCTTTGTTGACTTTGGGAAAAATACAAAAATTGTCGAACTTGATCAGCAAGGACCATAGCGAAACAAGAATATATTTATCCATACAGATACCATCATCAGGATACAATTCTCACACAACGTCTTTCAACTGGAGTTGACTTTTGTTAGTGGCTTATAAATAAATATGATAATAATCACGATGAAAAAGTGAATAACCTGAAGAAACTGAGACAAAAAATAAAAATTATGTGTTCACAAAAAAAAAATTATTTTTGCCGCCGTGTTCGTGCTACTTTGGAACAGACCATAATGAAACCACCTTCGTCCTTGAGTTTAGCAAAATTATTATAGGTGAGTTTTGATGAAATATTCTATTTGACGAGTTCTACACCCTGTTGAAAAAGATATACCCCATCTGAAAACATTCCATATACTGTCCAACTGTATTTACCTTCAAGTCTCCAGATATATTCGCGCCAGCCTGAATTCCAGTTACAGATGGAAAAAATATAGCAAAAACTTGAAAGAAATCATAATCTATGCCTTCCTGTGGTTTATACATAGGTCCCCAATTTTCCGCGAATACAGTTGCTGAAAAAAAAAATTAAAAACATAAGAATATATAGCTACAGTGCTCGCTTGGTGTGAGGAAACATGTAGATATCTTCGCAATGGACTTACATCAAAACAAATGTATATTATGCCTCAACTTTTGTATTAGCAATATTGCCAAGATTAAATTTTCCGAGATGTCACAGACATATTTTTATTTCAAATCTTGTATATTTTCGACTCATTTAGTGACTTTTTTTGTCTATTCAATAGTACCATGTTTTAATGTGAACGTAAATATTGTGTTGTTGAATAAAAAACTATTGAAATGCCGTGGAAAAACACAACAAATATTGAATAAAAACAGCAGGAGTTATTGTAAGTCGATTTAAATAGTTCTTTGAAATAGAGTTAGTGAAGAAAGTGATGAAATGAATCATAATCATAGCACATTTAACGAAAAGTCACATAATAGACGTTTCGATAATCAAGTTGGCAGGTAAAATTGTTTGTTCATTTGTTCAAGTTTTGTTTTGTTTTGTTTTGTTCAATTTTTAACCAAGGGTATTGTTGATTCAATTTGACATGTTTTAAAAATAAGAATTTTCAACAGACGAATCTGGGCTCACTAGCGTAATAATCTCACGACTCTGGAAAGGGAGAGAAAGAAAATTGTTTAGTTTCTACGGTTTGAGTGTATAAATCCATTAAAATAAACTCTCTAATACCACCTCAGGATCCGGTCTTGAGTAAATGTTCAAATGTGCGTGGGGAAAACGCCATCTTCTGACTCTGCACTCTCGAGTAGGGATACCTATACGAAATGAAGAATTGATCAAGAAGAGTGATTTGGGTGGTGGAAGTCAGGAATAATCATTTGAATTCGTTCGTTTATAGTCTTGGAAATAATAATCAAAACTATATATATTATACAGTGTGTCCCGCTTTTCATGAATACACCCTAATATCTCAGTTATTAATAATGCGATTCTCTTGAAATTCTGGTGGTGATTATATGATAGGTGAATAAAGCATTTGGCATAGTGAACATTTTCATCGACCATTAGCGTGCGGTGTTGGGGGAGGGGTGAAAAAAACCTGTTTTTAAAAGGGTATTAGGGCTTACTTCAAATGACTTTTTTTTACCTGATTTGGAATCAGCATCCCCAAAAACCTCTCAAGTCATATTTTCGAAATCTCAATAGCTGATTTGAGCAGAAAAAAATTCAAATCACCTTTTTTGAATACACCCAAATATCTCTGTTATTATAAATGCGATTTTCTTGAGATTTGGTTGGCGATTGTATGCTAGAAAAATGATGTACCTATTTGGGATTGTGAACATGTTCATTTACCATTAGCGTGCGGTATTGGGGAGAGAAAAAAAGCTGTTTTTCAGAAAAAAGATATTATGGCTCATTTTAGATAACTTTTTTTATCAGATTTAGAATCACCATCCCCAAAAACCAATCAATTCATATTTTCGAAATCTCAAGAGCAGATTTGAGCAGAAAAAATTCAAATAAACTTTTTTTTATAGATTATTTATTCCTAACTTTTTAGTTCATATGCCCTTATTCTATTGAATTTCGTTACATTCAGTATCTTTGCATCTAACCTTATACTACAATTTAGGTATTCTCGAAGATACGCGCATTGTTTCCGTTGGCTTGCCGATTTGTGTTTTCAAGCAAATTAATGAAAGAGTGCTTTGAAACAAAAGTTTTTGTTCGATCAGTACGAATTGTCAATAAGTCAAACAATGCTACTTCACTGGTAACGTCAACCGAGCGTGGAAATTAAAAAGTACGGAGACCGCTATTGGACCGTTTTGGAGGGAGAATTAACGCGAAAGCACGCGCGCCACAAGACCGCGTGTAATTACGACGTAATTACCGTAATTACCGGCAGACATATAAAACATCGTGTAGATTCTAAATTTGTCAGTATTCACCTGAATATGATTGCAGATTCAAGCTATTGAAACGTAGTGAAAGAATTGAAAGAAGTATAAATCTTTCAACCATTAACACGATGGAAGTCCAAAGTAATCAAGGTAATGAGATGGCACACAACCGAAGAGTAATTCTTACAATTGGAGAAAAAGTAGAGATTATCCGCTTATTTGGTAATAATGAAAGATCTACGCGTCAGGTTGCTAGAATATTCAATGGAACACAGAAAAAAATTGGTACCTGAATACAATGAAAAAGTTCAGTGACTCAATGAATATTTTTATCAATATTAGTCCATTGAACGCAATCGTTATGTCAATGTACCTCTGGTTATCCATACTATGAATACGGATCTTAATAATATCAATGAATGCTTTCATTGATATCATGATCAAGTACATTAAATAGGTTCGTTATGGTAATGAATTCCATTCATCAAACGAATGAAGAATGTTCACCCAAGCAATAAATTGTATTCGTTCAACTGATGAAACTGTATTCATCAAATTAGTTATCATTGTTCATTCTTCGAATGAATGCTGTATGATTGATATAATGATTCATATTAGTTTATTTATTCAATCATTACATATCATTCGTAAATGCAATGAAGGCCTCCCACTAATATTGAGCATACGGTGAGTTTCCGAAAGATATGCAAAATAATTAACATGCATTCATCAGAACATCGCAATCCTGATTGGAAGGCGTATCTCCAAGTTATCTTTTATTTCGGCTGGCTCCTTTCGGAGCTCTTCGGATGTCTCTGTAGTCTGTGCTACCAGAGAAGATGCTTCAACGATCGCTTCTGTCTGCTTAAGTTAACCGGCTCTGTGCAAATAACGAAGTCGTGCGGAGTGGTCCCTCTAGTGGAGGCGCTGTGTACTACCAGCTAAAGCTAACTTGCCAGCAACGGAGATTTCTATGCGAGGATTCGGCTGAACAGATGCCGGCAAAATTTATGAGTATATTCAAACACGAGATGGCTTGGTTCGACATAAGGCTTTTTATTATATTCATGAACATATTAATTACGGAGTTATAGAATGGGAGGAAAATGTTGCTTCTATCTGCCTAACAAAACTGGGACTTAGTAACTTCGTTTCACCTTCTATGATCTTTCCATAGCCCCAATGAAACCTGTGTGTAGATCTGAAAATAGATTATCATTGATTTCGATAAACTTGGATTGACTGTAACAATAAAATCATCTCTGGGACCATCAATTACGTTCATTGATATGATGAACAATTTCAAATGGATTCAGTGTACCCCTTTCATTACCTCAATGAACTTTTCCATAGGAGCAACGAAACCTGTTCATAAATGTAAAATGAACTTGAATCATTGTCACGATGAAAAATGTATTGATCTAGATAAACTTGAATTCATTGTAACAATAAAAACATACATATTTCAGTGAATGGTCATTCATTGACTCGACGAAAAATGTATTGTGCCAATAAACGAAGAGGTATTCATCAATAAAATGTACCATATTTTTTTAAAATATATACATCAGTGCTCTGGGACTATGAATTATGTTCATTGATGTGATGAACAATTTCAAATTGTTTCAGTGTACCACATTCCTCACCTCAATGAACCTTTCCATAGCAGCAACGAAACATGTTCATAAATATAAAAAACCATCAACTTTGATCTCAATGAACTCGAATTCATTGTATCAATAAATACCTTCGTACATCAGTGAATATTTAATCATTATCACGATGAAAAGTTAATTGTGCCAATGAACGGAAAGGTAATAATATACATTGTTCCAATGTACCTTTTTCTTCATTTCAATAATCTTTTTCAAATCCGTAACGAAATATGTTCATAGGTCTGAAATTAGATCATCATTGATCTCAGTGTACCCCTTTCCTCACCTCAATAAACTTTTCCGCAGGAGCAACGAAAATTGTATATAA
Organism: Chrysolina haemoptera; assembly: GCA_958298965.1. Classification (NCBI taxonomy): domain Eukaryota; kingdom Metazoa; phylum Arthropoda; class Insecta; order Coleoptera; family Chrysomelidae; genus Chrysolina; species Chrysolina haemoptera. Next base: position 21,166,038 of record OY282591.1, on the reverse strand, counting down.
ATGTAAGAAACGATCATCTTTGATCTCAATAAACTTGAATTCGTTGTATCAATAAATACCTACAAAAGTCAGTGAATATTTATTCATTGCCACGATGAAAAATGTATTTTGGCAATGAACGGAGAGGTAAAAAACGGCATTTATTGATATAACGTACCACACTTTTTTCAGTGAAGGCATCATGATCGAGAACCAATTTCTCACGACACCGTTGTCAAAATCCACAGATTGTTCGCACGGAGCGGTTTTCAAGACAAGACCAGGGAAGTACAATTTGAATCAAAGACATTATCCAGACGACGAACGTATCTAGCAGAATTTCGAAACAACCCAAATGGTACTGTAAGGGCAGTTGCGAGAACACTGAATTTAACTAAAAACTAAAAACAAAGTAGATGCTTGAAACGCAATAGGATTAGCGTACTTAAACCAAAATTTCTACATACTCTGTTGAATGCCAATTTTGAACGACGCCGACGGTTTGAATTTTGCTTATGGTTGCAGGGTAACTTTCTTAACGACAGACTTTTTCTAAGAATATGATGTTTACTGACGAGGCAACTTTCGCAACAAACGGTGTGGTATCTAGTCAAAATTGTAGGTTTTGGGCAGCTGAAAATCCGAATTGGGTAATTCATTGTGAAAACCAATACAGTAAAAATGTTAACGTGTGTTATGTCATATTTAACGAACGAATTGTTGGCTCTTTTTTCCTGGATAACCTGACCGGACATAATTTTCTAAATTTTTTACAAAATGATCTCTATGATTTCTCATGGAATTGCCATTAGCACAAAGACGAAACTTAATCTTTCAATTAGATGGCCCCCTAGACAGCCAGATATTACCCCTTGTGACTTTTTTCTGTGTGGCATTTGAAAAATAAAGTGTATGCTACTCGACTACGTAATAAAGAGGAACTTTGCTTTACAATTAGGCAAGCGTGTCAGGAAATAACTCCCCAAACTTTAAGAAAAGTGAATGTACGTTTGAGAATAATTGTTGAAAAGTGTATTGTTTCAGAAGGTATTTATGTTGGAAACACAAGAATCTGAAATTATGTAATAGAGCACTGTCAGCTGACGTCACAACATAGCGCTCATGGAGGGACATACAAAGCATTTGATATTTGATGAAATGAAAATTCGTTTTTTTTTATGAATCACTTTTCGCAGAAAATTGACCAGAAACATTTACGTAGCCTTATGGAAAATGGGTTCAGTAGGTTTGTATTTGTTCAGTTTGGTTTGTTTGTCCCCCTATGACATTGTTCCGCAATCATCATAGTAAGTCACTGACAGTGCTCTATTCGTTATTTTGTTACCACAGTTACAAATAAAGTACTTATTGAAAAATTGAAAATGAAAGGGTTTTCGCGGATGCTGATTCTGAATCTGATAAGGAAAATTTTCTAAAATAAGCCATTATACACTTTTCTAAAAAAAAAACGCTTTTTTTCCCCCAAAAACGCACGCCAATGCGAAATGAATATGTTCACTATGCCAAATACTTCATTTTCATACAATCGCTACCAAAACGTAAAAATTTGCATTTATAATAACAGAGATATTCGGGTGTATTCATGAAGAGGGTTAATTAATTTTTTTTTCTGCTCAGATCAGCTCTTGAGATTTCGAAAATATGAATTGAGGAGATTTTGGGGATGTAGATTCTTAATCTGATAAGAAAGTTATCTAAAATGTGCCCTAATATCCTTTTCCCAAAAAAATTGTTTTTTTTCACCCCCCAACATCGCACGCCAATGGTCGATGAAAATGTTCACTTTGCCAAATACTTTATTTACCTAACATATAATCAGCAATTTTCAAGAAAATCGCATTATTATTATTAACTGAGATATTAGGGTGTATTCATGAAAAGCGGGATACACTGTATATATATATACAGTCTAGGAAACTTTTCATCTGGGGTATAGAAATCTACGCGAGCAACAAGGAACGCAATGATATGATAATACCACATAAATAAGAGAGACGTACTAATGTGCGCCTATCCTGTTACCCCACCCGACGAATTAACAGCTCGCGTCGATATCCCTTCCTCGAGCGAGTATAGAGGAGAAATTGTGATGCTCTCTCAACATATAGCAAGCCATTCTTCACCCTCTCATGAAACCACCATACCCAAGATGACAACTTTACGATACTGTATATGTTTCGGTTTTAATTATCTCAACTTCCTTTACTATACATTCTGGTATTATGAAAAAGAGTGATCATTATTATTGTTTCAACAAATATACAATTATTACAGACATTATTGAATTTTTTGAAGAGTACTTTCATGATAAATTCAATAAATTGAGATAGAATTTTATCGATTATTTAATACACAGAGTGGGTCATCGAAAATGAAACAAGTAACATTAATTTTCAATGTCCCATTCTGCCGAGAGACTCCATAGGTATACATATTTATAATTTTTGTCCTGAGAGTCCCTTCGATAATCGCCCCTAGACTACTTACAGTTAAATCCAGTAAATCCTTGAGCTTGTTGTGTTTGATCAGTAGGACCTATAATTGCCCCAACCATGAAGTCTAACATTGCGCCTACTATGGTGGCTATTAGAAAATTTTGTGCTTTCGATTCCCATTCCATTCCGATAGCACATATGAGAATCATAACTAAAACTGCAACAGTACCTGAAAATTGCGGTCAGAGGTGAGTTCGAATTGCCACTTGTTCAAAGTATTTTTTTTTATTTAACTGTAAAAGAATATGCATTTTCATTGTGTAGTTGTGTGCTTGAAGTGTGCAATAATTCAATATTAAAATACTATTTCATCGTTTTACGGAAAAATGAAAAAAATAAAATAAAAGTAAGAGTGAAAAAGAGTTACTTTTTCTCACCTGGGCAACAATAGCTATTTATGTTCGTAAATTAGCACTTTTTTGTATGAGCCTGATGTTTCTTAAATTATGCACAGAAAAGTTATTTTTCTAGAAAATTATATTTTTATACGACAATGATAAACAATGTAAACTAAGTGTTTACGCACTGTTGATAGTGATACTATTGCGCACAAGTAAAAAAATCACCTGTGCTTAAAATCATCAACAGTGCGCGAAGTAAATATTTACACACTGTTCATACATTTACGCATTTTTGAAAAGTACAGAATTTTGGGTCAAATATAACTCGGAAGTCATCATGTGATAATACGACGACAATTCATAATATTAAACAAACAAATTAATGATACAATTGCTACAATTTGGTAATATAATCCCTGTCGAAGAAAAAACTTATTACGATACATTTCTGTAAAGAGCTTTTTGTAATCGCTGCGCCTTATTCAACAAACTTCACGCTCATTCAAAAAAGTCCTACTTTACGAACTTTATCATAAATAGCTATATTCGACAAACTGCTCCGAATGACGATTAAATCCTATCAAAGTGACAGTATTTATAATTGAAAATGTAATGGGCTACTAGTCTATCATGTAGGAGTACACCTGTTTAATTTCAGAAGGATCCGAGATCATTTATCTGGTGTCTTGCCATCTTACTCGTATTTTTGCCTCTTCACAGTCATTTTTTTCAATTTGCCACCATACCAGTGGCCACTTGACGTGTCAAAATCGATTTTCAAATTGATCTCACAGGCATAATCGATTAAGTACCGATTTTTTTTCCAATAGTCTGAAAATAAACTTTTTTTTTAAAGTGTGACCCATTTGAAATGGAAGCACCCATATAAAACATACATTTCTCAACAGATTGAAATAATTTTTTTTCCACCAGGTATAGACATTCAAAAAGTCTACTATGACACCAAATTTTATAGATGAATCTCCATTTTCAAGGCCCAACTATTTTTATATTTCAAGGACAAAACTAAAAAAAGTACTAGCGATTGTTTTAGAAAAAAAATATATATATGCAGTGACCGCCAAAAAGTATGTACCATATTGGAAAAAAGTTTATTATTGGAGTATTGGAAAAAAGATTCTTGGGAAAAGTTTGTGCAAGTCCAATAACCTAAAAATCGATTTTGACACATGTCACGTGATCGCTGTTATGGCGGCAAATAAAAAAAATTACCATGAAAAGGCAAAAAGGGGGGTAAAATGGCAACATTGTTGTCGTCAAATCGACATCTTTGGAGCATCGGACTGCTGAAGATCCTTATTAATTTTGTCGGACAATGGTGACATTGAAAATCTCATTTAATTATTGTATGCTCCTAGGAAACTCAGATTGCTGCCTGTCTCCAACTTACAAGTCGTGAAATCGACACGTTTAGAGTGGTAGACAAACTGGAAGTACCGAAACTTTTTGTCGGACATTTTTTTTTAGATTACTTCTAGTGACCATTTCACTAACTTGCGAAATGAACCAATCAGAAGCTCTAGTCAAGTTCGGATTACCGATAATACCAAACTTGACTCTTGACTCTGATTGGCCTATCATTTCTCGATAAAATAAATTTTGAACAAAAGTCAAATTTTCATCGATTTTTGTGATCATTTCCAGGGAAACAATGAATTGATAACACTAGTATTTCTGTATTCTGTTATTTTTTCAATTTTTTGTTGTGTCATAATCAGTCTTCAATATAGTTTCTTGCAATTTTTTATTATTGCATTTACGTTAGAAATAATTGAGACTCACCCACTAATCTTGTATCTTGCACATCACCGTCGATGATTTTTAAGTCATACAGCTTCAGGAGATCGCTAACCGAATTACAAAATCCTATAGTGTTCATAGAAGCAGATACTGCGTTGGCAAACGCAAAAACAATTCCAAGAGATGCCCCAAACTCCGGACCGAGAGATCTTGAAATGATGTAATATATACCACCTGAAATTGAAATAAATTGGACATTGAAATAAATTGGGCATACTTTCATTTTATTCAGTTTATAACTACTTGAACTACTTGAACCTGAGATGCAACATTCATATTTGCCAAAAATTATATCTGTGATCGACATAAAAAAATTTGAGATGAATTTTATGATTTCTGTGAAAATTTCTCTCATATTATATAAACCAATCAAATGCCATCTTTTTCTCATATCAAACCAATGAGAACAGGGCTTTTTGAAAATACTGCCTCCAGCCCGTGCTATTTTTAAATCGGTGTTTCGCTTCGTCCTATTGTATACTTTTCCAAGCCTAGTTACTTTGGCAATAGAGTTCAGCAATAATTTTCTCAGAAACGAAGTATAACACAGAATTGAACAAAACTAGTATTTTTTTTTGGGATTCTAGCACTGATATTAATTTTCACGTTTGCAGGGCCGGTATAGCCCAGACAATAAATCTCAACTTCCTCTGCCAGTTTCATATTTCAGCATAACAAAGAGAATCGTTTAAGAAGAGAATTTAAATATTCAGAATAATTTTTCCGGGCGTCCAGGGCTGGCTTCAGTACAGCAATAAATCTCAACTTCCTTATTAGAAACTCTGCCAGTTTCATATTTCAGTGTAACCATGAGGGTAGGTTGAGAAAAGAATCCACATATTCAGAATAATTTTTCCAGGCGTCTAGGGCCGGCTTCACTCCAGCAATAAATCTAAACTTCCTTATTAGGAATTCTGCCAGTTTCATATTTCAGCATAACAAAGAGAATCATTTTAGAAGATAATTTGAATATTCAGAATAATTGTAATTGTAATAATTCAGAATAAATGTTAATTATTTTCTTAAACGATTCTGTTTGTTATGCTGAAATATAAAACTGGCAGAGTTCCTAATGAGGAAGTTGAGATTTATTGCTGGAGTAAAACCGGCCCTGGACGCCCAGAAAAAATATTCTGAACATGTGAATTCTCTTCTCAAATGATTCTCTTTGTTATGCTGAAATATAAAACTGGCAGAGTTCCTAATAAGGAAGTTGAGATTTATTGCTGGGGTAAAGCGGGCCCTGGACGTCCGGAAAAATTATTCCGAATATGTAGTTTTTTTCTCAAATTGATTGTGATTGTTATACTGAAATATGAAACTGTCAGAATTCATAATGAGGAAGTTATGAATTATTGTCTGGGCGATACCGGTCCTGGAAACGTAAAAAATTATTAGCAGTGCTAGAATCCCAAAAAAAACACTCATTTTGCTCAATTCTTTCATCTACTTCGTTAAAAAAAAAATTATGATTGCTGAACTTTATTGCCAAAGTGACTAGGCTACATTTCCAGAGTTACGATAATCACGGTAAATATAGTAATGCCAGGTGACGGTTCAACTCTTCAACTGACATTAATGAAACAAGATAAACCGTTCCTGCAAAACATTCAGTCCGTAATTATATAATGTATTCGTGAAATTATCTGATCGAATATCCCTTCAAAATGCAGAATTTTCCAAATACTTTCACCTTGCCAGGTACTCAAACTGTGTTGCTGTAGCACTAAGCAACACAGTTTTCGTGCCAGCAAGGTGAAAGTATTTTTTGAAAATTCTGCATTTTGTCTGGATATTATTACTGAAAAGTTATTGGGACGTATCTGGATTGAGTCATAAAAACCAAAATAGATTAGAGCAGTAGGACAAAAGTGCGACAAGTGCGAATGGGACGGGAAAAACCGGACCGAGAGTAAGTTGTAAGTTTGCAAATCATACGAGCGGGAAATTAGCATTCCGTGCAAGTTATAACACTGAACTTTTTTCACGGCTGTCGGCTATAACATATTAATAGCGGAATAAAAAATTATATAACAAATAAAAAAATAGGATAGCGTGATATTGAAACATCAACGCAAAGCAAAAATAGCTGTATTGGAATAAATTGTCAATAGTTATTTACATGTCAACTATATTCTTCCTCAACCTCAATTAGGACGAGGGAAAGGATGCGCGGCGGAAATGGTAGGATTTGCCACTAACTGAAAATCAGGAGGACGGATTAATCTAGTATGGTGGCATGTTCTTACCAAGGCCGCGCTCCCGTTGGCTTTAGCGTTTGACCCTTGTTTTAGTATGGCTGAATTCTAGAGTTCATGAATTTCCTGCATCCTATATAGAGCTGATAAGAGGATTTTTTGTTATTTTCAATTAGGCTATGACTTTCTCAGCTAGCATGCACGCAATTATCAATTTTTCCAATTGTCTTCTAGGGAAAAACTAGAAAAACTTCAGTCTCAGAATGAAGCTGAGGCCAGAGGCGTTCGGTCACTCAAAGGTCTTCATGACGATCGTGAAAAGTACCGAAAAATATCAGTTCGAGTGAACGATATTGTGCGAAGTTAAAGCTGGCGGAACTCTCAAAAGTCAAAACATAGTTTCTGGAAATGAACCGTCTATTAGTCCACGTAGACTTGACGAGGACCGAGGGGGAAACCGCTGGGAAATTTTGGTGTACTTGTCTTGGGTATTAGTGGTATTACTCGGAAATTAGAGACATGACTTGAAAATTATTGGGTATTACAGGTATAACTGGTGTATTACTCGCCAGGTATTAGGGGAATTAGTTAGGAATTACTGGGCATTACACGGGAAAGAGGACAATTACTGGAAAATTTCAATCTACTGGCGAAAATCAGACTTGTGCAATGAAAAAAAAACAAAAAAGGTCTTGGGAATTGTACTTGACAACAAACCTAACATTAAGACACGATTTGATATTTTTTTTTACTTTTCTGACTTGGGCATTACTGGCATTACTTGGAGGTATTACTCGCGAATTACTTGGGTTTTAGAGGCATTACTTACAACGAGGACTGTCGATTATGATCCGTTGAAAAGTCATGACATTTTATTCGAAGTATTTCTCGGCGACTAACAGAAATTACCGAAGGTTATTATCATCACATTTTATGTTCAGTTCCGGCAGTAATCGCGTTTGAGTTTCTGACGGAAAACTTTTCCAATTTTGATCAGCATGTAATATTCAATCGATCGAAAATTGTGAATTTCCGTTTATGTCCAACAATTCAAAACCTCGTATCTCTTATAATATTTGAGATGCCCATGATGGAGCTCGAAAAATGGGCAGACCAGTTCCGTCTCGACTCAATCGTCTAAATGATTCGTTTATAACGTAATTGAAAATAATGCGGCCGTTGCTATTGTTCATATTGGTCTAGAAATTACGTTCACACTTCACAGAATTTCCCCAACGATCGCCTGTTCTGTTATAATTCCATAGGCGTCGCGGCATAATGAGGGTCTTGCTAGTGGGTATTTATGGAATATTTCCCGTCTGAAAGAAGACAATAACGCAATGAAATGGTTACTCATAAAAGAAGAGAAGAATGCAAGAACCTCAGCGAAGAAATTGAAAAATGACGCCCTCCATTAATAGTGTAATTCTTACGTTAACTAACTGAAAAACAAACTCGTCCTTGGTAGTCCTTACAATACCTACTTCACCCATTTCGAAAAGAGTTCAATAAGTAGCAACGACACTGGTCGATAATATGCCACATGCGCTGGTGTGACGATAACAATAATTGGTGTTTGCCTTTCAAACGAATAAATTTAGTTTGGTAAATATTAGTTCTGTCATTATTTTTCATTGTAATTTTTGGATGTCTAAATTAGCACACCTATTTAAAGAACAAATCAAAACATTGATTGAAAAGAATACCTACTTGATACAGCGAGCATGGTGACTCCAAAATGCTGAATGTACCTGGTTAGTATATAACAGAAAACCAACAATGCATTAAAAAGAAAAAAGTTATTAATAGGAAGGTGAAAAAACTTTCACTTATAATCTCCCTAGTGCTTGATTTATTGCCGGAAATTTTTCGAGTACATGCATTTTTTGAAAGATTTTTTAAAAAAATTCATGTACGAGATAAATTTCCGGCAATTAATTCAAGCACGCGGGGGATTCGGTAAGAAAATTTCACACCAAAATATATTAAATTAATGGTTAATTCAACTGACTTGTAGATTATTCTGAGAGAAAACAAGTTGTAACATCAGTGGGCCATGAATGGTTTTTGTTGATATAATGACAGTTACGCGTTGGTATTATTGGCGGTGTTTGTATGTGAGAAAGGAAAATTCATTTTGCGACATTTTCAACCTAAAATTGCATTGCACATCACGCAGAACCAAAATAGTTTTGACTGGTCCATGCGGATTGTCTATTGGAAAGTGATGTGGAAAGGAATTGTTGCAAATTTCAGCCGAGTATTCACGAAAAGATAAGTTGAATAAAATTGTTTCAAATATTAAGTTCATCAAGTCAAGCATAGATAGATTTGATTGATATACATTTTTTACTGATGGACCTATTCATCGTTGAAATGCAAGTTCTCAAAATATTTTCAGACACATTCGAAATATTTAGTGAATATATAATTATGAAATATTATCTCCTTTCATATGAAAAATAACATTCCATTTGTACATAAAAGCAAAATGTTAACTATCACATGTCAAATATTTGACAGAAAAATTTCCACTTATTAATTTCGCCTAGGGTACCCAGGAGGATGAAAATTTCCGGAAATTTTTTGGGTTGCCATGGCAACTAAATAAAAACCAATTTTTTGATTGGCTGAAAGAGTGAGGTGTGAAATTTTCAGTCGAACTCCACCGAAAATAATCTTTATTGTAGATATCATGTAGTCAGAGGACTGACATCACGTAGATACAATGTAGTCGTAAGACTAAGATTGAGAGAGAGAATATGTTTTGAAGGATTATTCCTTCATCTTCAAAACAGAGCCAGTTTGACAGTTTAAAACTTTTTAACTCTTTATTATTTTGATACACTTTTCCCTCCCACATTTCGTAATATTCAATGATTCACTTCCTTTGGTAAAAGTTTTTAATGAATTGCAATAATTTTTACAAAACAAAACATAAATTCTTCTTCTATAGTTCTGTCATTAGACGATACTATGTTTAATGTGGTCTTGTTCCATGGAAGCATGGGACATCTCATTCTGTTCTCTGTCACTTTGAACCGGGACTATCCACATGACAGATGTCATTTATGTCAAATTATAACTATTCTAACTTCTTTTTCCTAGTTTTCTCTCGTTAGCACATGTTGCATGGTCTTGCGATTTAAAAATTTCAATTTATTATGATTTTTGGTTGGACCAACCATAGTCCCTAACATAGGTGGACCCCGCTCTAGCAGACCCCACATGGTCGTCATTAGGACCATGTAACTTAAATTTCAATAATTTTTTTATTTTTTTGTGAGTTTTCCACCGTAAAATGGAGGTCATACATTTCATTGTTATTCATAACTCTCTGTTAACAATTTTATTTTTCTTAGATCGACTTGTAACTAACCCAAATTTTGCTGAAGATGAAGGATTAATCTTTCGAAACATAATAATAATAATAATAGGTCTTTATTTCCCAGTAATAATACATGAATAACAGTAAATAACATTGGGAAAAAGCCGAAGATCAGCTGGATGTGCCTCATGACACAGCCTCTGTTTTTCATCTTCTCTCTCAATGTTAGTCTTCCGACTACATTGTATCTACGTGATATTAGTCCTCTGACTACATGATATCTACAATAATAGTTATTTACCTAACAAGTGCGGAAAGTAGTTCTTTTCCGCACGCGACGGCAGTTGCACGAACGATGCGGAGCGGAGTTCGGGCAAGCCGTTAAGGGCGGAAAAGGCATTTTCCGTAAGAGTTAGGTACAATATTTTTCCTACGAGTGTTTTTGTCCATCTTAAAAATCGTACGGAAAAGTAAAAATAGTGCGGAAAAGTAACTTTTCCGCACGATTTTAAATCGTACGGAAAAGTACAACTTTCAAAACGAAAAATCATGCGGAAAAGTTACTTTTCCGGACGCTCGTAGGAAAAGATTATTTTTGGTGGAGTTAGACTGAAAGTTTTTCCACCTTCCTATTGAATCTCACCTCCACTGTATGTGATGGATCGTCTCCAATGGATAGTCTCCAATGGATAAAAAAGTTATTGTTTGGGATCTATGACGTATATTACTCTGTAAGTAACAGATTCAAATTGATAAATTTCCGTGGCAAGATTTTGAATCTGTCACTCACTGAAAATGTCATACATCTATAGCAAACTTTTTTTTTAGTCATAAGTAATGGGATGATTTCTCAGTCTGTTATCATATCATTATTGCACTATCATCGGGTTCATATATACTGCTGTATGTACCTATATAAGTCTATTGTATGACATTTTTTTTGTTAATTTGCGATCTACGACACCAAAAGAGCTGCCATCATGTATTCAAGAATTTTTTGAAAAAAAAAACATAACCTATGACTTTACAAAGCTGCACATAACACCATGCATGTTAATGTGAAATTGAGAGGTATAGACAAGAACACGAAATTTTAAAAATATTTTTAATGGATTCTGCAGCTTGCGAAAACTCTGTTGGCAATTTTCTTTCTTTTAATAATTTTTTGAATCTTGACATGATTAAAATGGTTTCTTTCTCGTGCCATTGCAAATTGTTGTGACGTACTCTCCCGACAATTCCAAGCAACCAATAGCATTGCCGTTTAACGTCACAATCAACCCGATTAGAATGCGCCCTTTGGCTGATTGGGCTCGGGAGAGTACGTCACAAAGGGCGCCAATATTAATACCTACCTTTGAAATTTGCTGATTTTCAGAATCGAATGGGAACGGCTGTAATTGGAATTTGACTCCAAAAATTTTTTTTGGGTTCATTTATATACAGTGAGATCCTAAGCTAAAGGATAAATTCATTTTCTTTGTTATTAGCCATTTTCAAGAGAAACCCTGAAACACGTCGATATATGTTTTCAAAAAGACACTCTGAGATATAAAAAAGTCGGCCCATTTCCACCCCCGAAGTGACAGCCATTCCACCAACAATTTTTTGAAATGAAATAGGTGGTTAAGTGATACCTCATTTCGAAGGGTATCTAATAATTGTTTATAAAGCTATGTCTATTTTTTGAATTTCGTTCATGCGTCATAAAAAAAATCAAAATGTTAAAAAGTATCACGTATTCTAACTGTATATTCAATGCACCTCAATTTTTTTACATGCAATTTTTAACTCTGTCACGTATAACAAACAATAGTTGGTCAATGAACCGGAAAAAAAAAATTTGGTTTGGGATGAAGCAGAGGTTTTCATCAGGAATGATTTTTTTGAGAAATCAACAATACAAAAAGTTTTCCATATGCTGCGAATTTTATGCCGGACACTGTATTGATCCTTATGGGTCTGGTTCGTCTCGGTGTTCTCGACAAATATGTTTACCAATTTCGTTATTGTATACAGAAGAAAGTATTTGTAAAACTTGTACAATACTGTTTTGCAAATATGAGGACAGAGTCCACGCTTTTGAGCTCTCGCAATGCATCATCCATTACCAGTCGCTTCTGGTGACAATTCGGATCACCTTGTTCTGCACTGTCGAACCTCTGTAATGACCTCAGCAGAATATGTCTGTAGCTTTGCCAGTCTAACCAGAGGCTTTTACATCAGCACCCTGATGTACGGCCTCAGCGATGGTCTCGCTTTCGACTTTCAACTTTGAGACAACCTCCTTGTTTTTGAAGATATTCGTAAATTTGGGTACTTCGGTTTTCAGACCCTCGATCAAGCTGTATCGAAGTTCTTGTTCATGACCAATAGGACCACGACTGTGTTCTGTTGTCTGTGAAAGGTCTCCTCAATCCCGTGAACAAATTTGACTACCTGATAGACCGTACCACACTTCCAGGACCAGTTCTTCGTTAAGCTTCAGAATTCCTTTCGATAATTTTATTTACTACTAGCTTCTGCCCGCGACTTCATCTGCGTGGATTTCAGAATTGGGTCCAGAGATATATGAAAAATATGTAGGTATATAAAAAATGTCACCCGCAGGTATTTGATGTGGTGGAAATATTTGGAAAGAAGGGTACTTCGAAATTTAATATTTGATACTCTCCGGCAAAAATTCTCGAACATATATTCTCGCATATATTTCAAGTTAAAATACTTCTATAGACGCCATGCATGAGTTGTTAGTTGTGGCGCTTGATACTAGGACCACCATCGCCTCATTCGGACAATATGGGTATTGCTACTAACTGTAATGCTGAAGTAAAACTGCGTCTAACCCATCTCGTCCAGGCGCCTTACTCGTCATAGGCCTTTTTATAACTTCTAACAGCTCTTCGAGGTCTTAACTGTACGTTCGTTGCCTTTCTCTACGGCAGGCACAGGTTCCAAGATCTCGGAATATGAAGCCCCAAAGTCGGTACATCTTACACTGCGCCACGCATTGGCTCAAGTTGCGAATACACTACAGCAGCGCGACCGTGTAACAGCTTCAAATGATTGTTTGGTAATGTCCAAGCTCGACTACTTTAATGACGTTCTTGACCGTTTCGCAACCTTCAACAAACCTTGGACCAATTATAACACAGCAATAAGGGAACATTCGAAACAGTGAACTGATTTTGGCGCATTGAGTACAAATAGGGCCAAAAGATCATGGGCACATAGATTAATTCGAAAAGGGCAAACTATTATCGACGTATATTGGTTGTGTTCCGTTAATCTACTTTGGTCACTCAGGTTGGTTATTAACCAAAATGGACAGTCTGGTTACTTTCGGCGATTTAAAGCGAAAGTGAAGGAATTGGCAAAAAAAGAGTTTTTCTGAAATCACTCAAGAATGCCTACTTTCTCTGAGCAACTTCAGACCCCAAAATAGGCTAATCTAGTATTTTAGTCCGTTGTTAAGCAACGAACTTTCCACTGTCGAAAACGGTCTGGGAAAATGTTTGCCGGCGTGTCAACAACAAACAAACAGTCATTGTCAAGGAAACGATTTCATAGTCAATAAGATGACATCAAGGTTGATTGCGATATCAGAAGAAATAATGTGTCTACCTCGAAGTAAATGCACATTCCCGAACTTCAATGCTTGTTTATATTGTCGTCCGGAAATGTAATGCTTTCATTACTAGATACATAATATACTATTATGGAATAATTCGGAAAAATTGAAAATAACAATGTATTTGGAATATTTCTTCACAAATATATACAGGGTGTTTCCGAAATTACAGCGATACGTGAAATGGGAAGTAGAAGATGGCACAACAAAACGAAATGGAAGAATACATTTTTGTCTGAAAGAAAAATTATTTTGGGAGATATTGGTTTTTAAAAATTTCAAAGATTTGTGGTAACCACTGATCAGAGGTCTACAGCCTGCGCAAACCGCGCTGAAACACTGTCAGAGGCAGACAAGCTGTCCTAGAAAATCAAACCAGTGCCTCCCAAACAAAGGTAACTAAAAGCGATTTCCTAAAATTTCATAAAAATTATTACAAAATTTTCAATTGAAATTCCTGCCATTTATTGTTTCATTATGTTCCATATAAAAACCCATTTTCTTAATAGCTCCAATTTCGGAAACACCCTGTATATCTTTTCTTACGAATATCTCAACTAGGTATATTGAAACATTCGCATTTTGATGATAAGACAGAACTTTCTCATTTTCCCCATACCAGATGGCACTAAATTGAAAAATTGTTTTTGCTAGAACTCTCGCTGTAGATTCATATCTAACAGTGATATCAGAATTCCACGACTACTGTAATACGAAGATTTGAAAATATTGTATAGTCCGGTTATGATAAAAAAAGTTCACTTATAGTGTCCCTAGTGCTTGAATTATTGCCGAAAAATTTTCAAATACATGAATTTTCTTAAAAGATTGATTTAGGAGATAAATTTCCGGCAATTAATTCAAGCACGCGGGGGAGTCGGTTAGAAAATTTCGCACCAAAATGTATTGAATTATGTTCTAGTTCCTAAATTGTAGATAGTGACTCATGGTACATTTTCAGGTTTTTACGGGATTTGAAAGTGCGGGGGATGTGTACCTAACTGATTCCTGTTTCATTTCTTGCCCTGCTTCATATGACTTATGAACCGTACAACCTATGAGTCACTATCTTCAATTCAGGACTAGACTTATAGTGTTAATTTAATTAATAACTTGGAGATTATTCTAAGACAAAACCAGTTATAACATCAGTTGTCCATGGAACCCAAACAAACCTCTAGTTTCATTGACAGCCTAACCATAGTCTCAATATTCCTAATTTTTATTGTTGCAAAGTGTTCAGAAGGTTTCAGAAGGATAATATTGCGAAGAATACTTTCAACAGAGTATTCACGAAAAGATAATACATTCATCTAATTGATAAAAAATTTTGAGGCGCCCATGAAAGAGTCCTTTCTAGTACCTACTCTAATAATAAACTTTTTCTCCATATATTGCATACTTCATGGCGAACACTTACCTCCTTTTACTTCTCCATTGGTACATAATGCTGATAAAGAGAGCGTCGTGATTATGCATACTACTGCAGATATTCCAATGATTGCAAGAGATAGTCCTGCAAAATGAAATGAAAAAAATTAATTAGAAAGCATCCTACACAATTCAACACAATCTCATTATAGTAAACATTTTGAAGAAAAATCACCCTTTGTAGCTCTAAAAGCTATTAAAATCGAGTGTTTTCGGGATGAAGTGATTAAAAATAAACCGGGAATATAACGAATTCTTCAAAATTACATATCGATTCTCCTCAAATCCTTGATCATATTTGATCATGACATGTGTGAATATACGTGATATTTTTGACTAGTTGAGTTAAGTGTACCTTTACCAAAGAGTAATTGGTGGTGATTGACGATATTGATGATAATAATGCCAAGAAGCTTGACCACCTCAGGAGAAACAAGTCCACCTGTTAATATGTATGAGCATAGCATGAAGGCTTTCACGGAAGGAAGTATGATAAAGAAGTAGAAAGCTTTGAACTGCTAAATGGTTGGAGTATCTGATACTCATAGACGTCCAGTAGAAAGCTTATCCACAACCTTAAACAAGAGGCTCTTGAAATAAGCGAGAAAGTTTATCCGCGGAACTTCATTTTTTCGCAATGCTTCTCGCCCGCCTCACTAGTGGCACCGTTGCAGCCTCCAACATTCATGTCCTAGAAGGAAGATTTGCTAATTGAAAAGTTGTCTTTGGCGTTAATCGTTTAAAACACTCAAAACAATGTTCATTGTAAGTTCCTTCTTTCCTATTATTATACAATAAAGAAATAATTTTGCACATATTATGAGTCACTTCTTCAGAAAGAGCAGTTTCTTCATAAAATATATACAATAATAAAAGGTGGTCTGGATTCGAATGAAAAATTTTCAGTAATTTGTTCTTCTCCTGTTAGTAGATCGAAGATACTGTATCACAGCATGATACAGCGTGGAGAAAAGCTACATATTTCGATAGATGTGGATATTTAAACCTGCTGTTAGAATACCAGCGATCTACTATCTGCTTTTCCTTCTTTCAAAAAAAATAAAATAAAATATGTTCTGTGTACTGGGAACCAATTGCGTGAGTACAATCAAATCAACATCTTCTCCAACTATAATTATGTTGTTTTCTCTAGTCAGATTAGGTAAATCGGCATCTTCCTCTGCAATTATTATTATTGCGCCTTCCAGATTTTTTAAAATAAAAAAAAAAAAATTATCTCGGCTCCTAGTGATCGTAAGGATTCAATTTTTTCTCTAAATGCGTGAAATTATGATAGAAATCTGTTTTCATAAAAGTCATTTCTATAAAAAAAAATTGAGAATTTTATTTAGAAAAAACATGTAAAAAAATTGTCTTAAAATTAAAAAAATCAATATAGTTATTCGATAATATGAAATTACAACTCTTACAGAAAAAAATAAGCCCTGAATCGTTACTGTAGCATCATTCCCCGAGTAAGAGTAGCCAAATTGAAAACCATCTTTTTTTGAGAAAACTTCATATTATTTTGAAAAATAATCAATATTTATGAATTTTCCAAAAAAAGACATTATTGGCTTGCCATAGGCTACACATAGCAATTAGTAACAAGTTTTAATATCTTACAGTTAACGAGTTATAGAAAATCCGATTTTTCACGGTTTTTCCGATATAACTCGAAAAGTATCAATGATATCGAAAAATTATATACAACTTAATTGATAGATCTTTTTAATACCTACAATTTCATAATTTAACTTTTTTCGATAGGAACTGTAGTTTTTTAGTTATCAGCAAAAAACCGCTTTTCGCAACTTTGTCAATTTTTTAGGTTATGTTCGGTAATCACGATCGAGTAGCATGAAATAGAAATTCATCCTGAATTTTAATTTGCTATACGCTCATATTTTTTGTTTTCGGATATTCATTTCTGCACATTTAACATTGGGCCGCTTCCTCGTTTCTTGGACTAATATGATTCGAATATAATATGCAGAACATAATATTATTGTCGGAAAAAAGTGCACATCGTTTTTTTTCTGTGTGCGCATTTATATACGAGAGATTTTTCCTTGTGCGATTTAATCCATGTGTGCAACTTTCCACGTGCGGATATTTCTTGTGTAACAATGCGCTTTTTTCTGTGCGTTTATTTCCTTTGCGTTTTTTTCAATTGCGCTTTTTTCCTGGATTCGCAGTAGGTGTACAGATCAAAATATTTGCGTACATGCAACAAGGAGGGATCTAGCCGTTAAAGTTGCCTAGGTGTATTGTATATTCATTCCTTATCAATTGCAAAATAAAAAAAAAATAAAAAAATATAAACTAGTTCCGACAATTTTGATTGATTTGTGGACACTTCTTTTAAAAGATGGTTTATAGCTCTCCAGCCTCGATATACCCCTCGACCAATACACTGCGTTCAACCTAACGATTTGCGTTTTGATTGAACAACGATTTTGCATTTTGACGCACATCAATCAAGTCCACCTGGACAGGCGCTTCCTTTGACTTTATACTGGTTGTTGCAATTGATAATGGATACGCTAGAGCAGTGTCGATTCTTGCTTAACACCGACACCCAGTCTACCGGAGATAAATGTCTTGATACCCGCTCTAGTCGGCACCGCTGGAACACTCATGACGAGCGCGGTTGAAATACACTATAATTGTGGACAATAATGACTGTCGTAATGGCTATTGACTTGGGGCGGAGCTGGTAGTTCGTAAAATGCCTGACACTACTCTCCGTGTTTCACTCTAGCGCGTATAAGACGCAAGTATTTGCTAGAGAAGTCCAAAAACTCGAGTGTCTGCAACTGCTCTAGCCTGACCCATAGTCAATTCCCTAAACCACCAACTTGCTTGAACATGCAAACACTGAACAAATTAAAATTAACTGCTAGACTTGTCTAGATAGAGGTGTCGACAGTTTGGTGTATCGTTTATCCACTGCCTTAATAGTACAGTAACCACAGTACAAGTGGAGAATGAATCGTAGCACTTTGAAACACGGCACATGACTTCTTGACATCAAATTTCAGGCTCGCTTTAACCCGCCACTGCCATTTCCGGCAGGGCCGAAAATTTGATTTGTCATAACTTTGCTAAATGTTAAGTATAGTAAAAGGAAAAGAAAAAGTGTATATCGTTCCTGAAGACTTCTACTTCTTCATACAAATATAATATTTGAGTATCTGAGTACCCAAAATGTGTTTCATCCCACTTCACATAACCCTTCTACGATCCGAGGATCCGAAAGACATGGATATTTTAGTTGATATGAAATAATTATACTGAACTAAACTAAACTTGTTGCATATAGTCCAAAAAGGGTATGGTTGCTGCTTTAGTATACTAATTCCATATTCACTCATGATTTTCGGATCATCCGCAAACATCTCCGTGAAGTGCGACAAAACACATTCAAGGTATTCAAATACTCGCATATTATATTTACATGAGAAGGTAGTAGTTTTCAGAAATGATTTGAACTTTTCCTTTTCCTTCTCCGATCATTTTTAGCAGAGTTATGACCAATCGAATATACGGCTCCGCCAGAACTTCCAGCGGCGGTAAGCGTGAACCTGAAATTTGATGTCGGCGTTCAATCACGTTTACGGAGAAAACGAGCGCATTTCATAAAAAATTACTAGGATCATTTTTGTGAAGAATTGAATTGTCCTTCACCTTGTTGAGTTGTTTTTTCGATGAATCATATACTTTCCAAGATTACAGCATAAATTTATTTATTTATTGTTAAACAAAAAAAAAAGTTTTATCCCTGGAATTTCGGTATACAATTTTTTTTCGTGTTCATCATGGTTCCAATTACTAGCATGCCAAGTTTGGTGGTGCTACAATCGATCCTCGTCTCAAAACCCAATCGTACTGGATTATAAAATACAAAAATAGAGGCAAGCGAGGCGACTATCGCCGAGACAAGAAACTAAGTCACATGGTCATTGCATCGCTTACTTTCTTATTATGATATATGTAACCCAATGTAAAATACAAAAAGAGTGAACTGAATAGATGTAGTGTATTCTTCTCGTGCAAAACCCCCTCAAATTATCTATTGACTTCGCTTATCACTTCGCTTGCTTCGTCGTTCCAAGTGCATCAGCTGGAGGGGATGAATTTGTTCTATCCTGGTGGTTTTTGATGACCAGACCAGATCTGCATGAGTTTGTGCTGAGTTTTGCTTCATTCCCAGGCAAATAATAATAGCCGTCCTCTACCCGCACAGGCTATGCTTTATGAGGGAGTATTATTATTATATTATATTATAGTTATATGTCTCTTCGTTAACTAGATCATGTAGGATGCTTCCATCTACGAGCTGAACGTTACCTTCGTAATCCGCGAAATGTTTTCTTCTGCGATGAACAGCTGCACATGTGTCGGTACCAAACCACATGCTGACATGTGGACCACCCTAAAAGATGATGATACAAAAAGTTAAAGGTCATCCATATAAATTAGATGGGTGTCCTTGTTTCTCCGGTTTTTAGGGATGCCACATCTTCTGTATACATGAGTTTTTTTGAGCGCAACAGACAATGAAAATAGTGAGATACAAAAAAAGAGGAGGCAGAGAGAATCTCCGTGAATGCACTCCTTTGAATTCTTTGCGATAATCTATCCAGACCATTCAAATGTTACGGTTTAACTGCTTGGAGTCCTGCGTAATATATCTATCAATCTTATAATTATTATCAATATTATTATCATTATACAATTCAAGACAATTTATTCGATTTCTATCGAGGAAATAAGTTGAGGGGATACAGAACTAAGTGACACTATACTACGAAGTCCAACCCTGAACTCTTCATTCTCACCTTTACTTATATATATTATACAACAAATTAGACCGTTAATTTAGTTCATGGAATTCCGACGGGTTCTTCACATCAGATACGAAAAGTTAATCACGATAGGTAGGTAAAATCCAGATTGTACCAGATCGAACCAGAACTTACCAATACCAGCTTCAGCGACGACCCATGATAGTCGAAGAAATAACATGACTCCCCAAATGTTGAGCAAACATGGTATTAACACGCCTTGAATCCATCCTAATTTTATGCCCACGTGGGGAGAACTATCGTCAATATCGTTTTCCGAACCAGGTCCTAGTTCCTGAAATGTAAAAATAAGTTATCTGCGACTTTTTTATATAAATTTTCACATACAGTATGAGGACGTAAAATGTCATTCCCCCCTTAACTTTCGAACGGAACAAGTTATCGAGGTCGGGTAAAATTCAGGTGAAGGGGTACAACTTTTACTACTTTTTGACATAAAAATGATTGTGGTCACGTGGCCTAGTGTCAAGAGGACACCAACTTTTTTTTTCAAATGTGAAAGGGAGTTACAACTCGAAATTAGCTTAATTTCGAGTTCAAACTCGAAATTAGTGTTAATTTTCAGTTACAACTCGTCAACTGAAACAATCGTATTCAAATTTTCAATGCGTTTTTCTTCAAAAAAAAGGTTGGGTTCGTCTCTAGTCAAAACTGAGTTAGAGTTATTCCCAACAAACAACACACTTTTCAATGGAGGGTAAGTTTTGCCAAGCTGGTTCTGTGGTTTGAAAAACGGAGCAAAAATTATCGAATTCGAAACGAGGCACAGAAATTGTGGTGTTGGCCCACATCAAACTGATTGGGAGTGTGGGAGCGTTAGATAATCTTATCTTGAATAATTTAGGAATTAGTCAAAAACTATATATCTACATACAAAAATTTTTCAAAAATAATCTGACTTCGAAAACGATTCAATTCACACAACCAATAACAGCTAGTCAGTATGAATCTTAAAAAAACATTATATTGTGAGCCTATTTCGAAAGGCTTTGCTGACAATGAAAATAAAATGAAACTTCAAACAAAAAAATTTTCTTCTATGAAATATCGTTGAATATTTTTTATTATTCACCTCGTCAAATGTGAAGTTAATCACCAACTAATGCCTAATTTTCAATTCGGTAATAGGCAAACCTATAATAGATTACTTCCTAATCGTTTTAAAATTGGTACCAACCATTTTTTTTACGGTAGTTTCTCTGGAAAAGTATTTATTTAGTCATTATTTGGAGAACGTAGCGGGTACATTTTTTATTATAAAAATGAATTTCAGCGAAAACGTATGATTACTACTTATATTATTCCAATCCAGACTTTTTGGTAGCTACTTTCTTTCTGCTAAAACTTTTTTCAGTTTTGCCATGTTTTCTCAACTCAGACACTTTCTGTTATTTCAAAAATAATATAATATATTCAAATTTTTGTAACTTGATTATCCAAATAAAGAAATCTGCATTGCATTGTTCACAATAAGCTTGTCAAGAGAGAAACAAGATGTCCTGCACTACCAAGACGACGCTTATTGCCATAATCCTATACAATAGGAATAATTGGATCGAAAATTCATCAGAAAACAACTACTCTCCTGGTTGACACCACGACGAACATTGAATTACATCTAATGAATTTCCGTGCAATTTCCATGTTCATTGAAACATTTGGACCACCTATAGATCGAATTTGCTGAATCATTTGTTGCAGACATTAGTTATTGTCTGCAGAGACCTACCCTACACTGATGAGGGCAAGAACCCACAAATCGATCTATAGGTGGTCCAAATGTTTCAATGAACATTTCCATGTAACTAGCAATTGCAGAGGCATCCTTGTAGGACTCCAGGAAAGTAGTTGTTTTCTGATGGATTTTCCATCCAATTATTCCTATTGTATAGGATTATGGCAATAAGCGTCGTCCTGGTAGTGCAGGACATCTTGTTTCTCTCTTGATTATCCAAGTTGTCTTCTTCCGATTCTGCGGTGGAAGGTTGAGAAGGAAAAAAATTATTGATAGTTATTATCCTAACAAGTACGAAAATAGTACATTTCCCGCATGGGACTGTTGTTACCCGAATGACACAAAGCGAACTTCGGGTAAGCAGTCAGGTGCGGGAAAGTACCTTTCCGTATAAATTAGGATGATTTTTTTTTTCTACAAGCGCATTGAAAAATCTAAAGAAGCATTCTTGAAAAAAATTCGCATACAGGATATTTTTTCCCGCCCTATAGTGAGGTTTTAAACACATGAAATAGCCAATATTTTGTTGACTTTCTTCGATGAGCATAGCCACAATGAACCTGATATTTACTTAGGCGTGACGTCACCAGCGGACGCCATGACACCTACGAGCGTTATCTAAATTAAATTCAATATCTCTGTAATAGTAACAAACAGAACGTCAAGCACACTTTCACCGTCGACACTGACCACGAAAAAATCGACAAAAAACGGATAGACCCGAGCACCGCATGCGCATTCTGTTCGTGCTCAAATCAGCGTCCGAGGATTCGCTCGTTCGGTGCTCATGTGGAACGAATGCTCTAGTGAATACGCACCTTAAGCAAACCGCGAGCAACAGCTAACAACATACAGGGTGTATCTAACCTCTTGCACCCCTGTGAAGGACGGGTGTATATGCAATTTTATAACGAATTGCAGGTGTGAAAAATTGTGGAAATTTTAAATTAGTTTGGAAAATTCGGAAAATCTTGGAAACCGCTGTCCGAAATTACACATATTCTTCCATCTGGCAGTTCCAATATTATTGCCGCTCTGCTCCGGTCAACTGACATTCGGCGGACAGCGGATCTCAAAATTTCACCGAATTTTCCAACAAAATTTAAACTTTCCATAAATATTTTTCGAAATTTTCACACCTGCCATTCGTTATCAAAATGGCATTATACGCCCGTGCTTCACGAGAGTGCAGGAGGTTAGATTACACCCTGTATATTCAAGAAATAGAATCTTATAGCTCTTGAGAATGCTAACTTTGTAAGTTGTAGTTTTGGTGTTTTGGGTAGCTTCTATTTCTTGAATTTTATTCACACTGAAGGTTCCAAATACTCAGTTTTAAACAATATGTAATTTATTTTTTGAATTAGCTAATCAAGTCCATTCGTTTTTTTTTTCAAAAAAATATTCTAAGAAATGTCTCACACATTTATCTTTCTTGTCACAAAAATTTGCAAGAATTCATCCAAAATCGCACCGACAAAGTGATTTTTGCTGAACCCTTGCATGCTCAATATTGGATCTCTTTTCTTAACTGATTCGAGCATAAATATGTACTTTGACATGGATAGCAGGGATGTTTGAATGGATTGTGGTATCATTCATTAAATTTGGAAATAAGACTGAAGCTATTCACGAAATTTTAGCACAGGAGATGAAACCAATAGAAGTGGTAAATGGGATTATTGAAGTTTAGAACATGTCGAATGAATAACTACTTAAATTGATGAGTATTGGTTGTATTTACACACGACAATTTATTCGCCAATTCTGTTGTTAGTTTATGAGATATACCAACATAGTGACATGTAATGGTTCAATCCAAGAACTTTTATCCAACGAACAGGTATCATAACAGACCGACTAGAAATTGCCTTAAAATTCATTGGTGAATGAATATTGACGACAATTTTCCATTTTCACCTGGCAATAAAATTCAAGTTCACAAAATTGATGAATTTATTTGATCGTATCCGTTGGCACTAACGACGTATCAATGGTTTTCCAAGTATTTTATTTTCGTTATTTCATTACGAAACATGCAAATGGCGGCCTAATCAAAATTGTACCCGAAACAAACAAATTTCGAACAAAAATGACGATTCATTTTTGAATATGAAGAACCCAGGACTAAATAAAATATAACACTCGAGAAAAAACTAAAATTATCCCTGGCGGAATTCTGACAAGCTGATAAATAAATAGGTAGGAAATGAGAGCGGTTTGCATATATATATATACATATATTTTCATAAGATATATCAATACCAATCAATATACGAAATATCGATCCCAATGTAGAAAACAAGAATTTTCATTTTTATTACCCGTGTTTGAGTTCTTCCTTTTAGAGAATAATAATAATAAAATCAAGTCGGCCAGAGTAGTAAAAAGCGGCGAGCGTTTGAGTACCTATTTACACAGCTTCGCAGCGTTCAAGGTTAAACTTACTATGACTTTGAGTAAATATTATTTTACACCGGAATGAGTTGAAGTGAGACACTATTAGATTTCTTTTATTTTGAGACTCCGCCCCTATCACTTGGAATTCTTACTTCCCCCTATTATCCTTTTACCAGCAAATTTACTTTGACATCTTTCAGAAGGTAAACCCCGTCTTGAATCGTATTGACAAAGAAGAGTGGATATCAAAATATTGAGGACCTTCACTCTGAAGAATGAGGAGGAAGTAAATTATTCGTACAGTGAATGGTTTTCGGAGAAGGGCATACTTTTATTTAAAAATAATGAACCGTTGCAGAAACACCTAAGAGGGTTTTATACTATTCAGTGAAACTGTTTTATTTATGAACAGCTGTTCCAAAATTATGGCTGTCACGTACCGGCAGCACTAGCTGATTATTTGCACCTAACTAGACTCGACAAATTGCAATAGAGATAAAGAGTTGGTTATTCAAAACTGTATTCAATTATAATATGTAAACATATAACGGCGTAGTAATATTTTTTTGCAGTCATGAATATATGTGGTTGTGGTTACATATTTTTTCATCAGATTGGTTGAATTAACCTTTAATTCAGAGGTGGTTCTGATTCAGCAGGACGATTGTATGAGTTGATATCAGCTCATAAAATCATAGTTCAATGTGAACGCTATCAATACGAACTTACCAAAAATTCTTGATTGAAAATTCATTTATTTAATGAAAATGAATGCAAACAGAATTGAAATATATTAGTTATTTTGTGGAAAAGTCAATATAAATATTCAATGCACTTTCCATGAAGCTATGACGATTTGGAGAACCCAATAAGAATTCATGGATGCAGAGCCTACGGAGTCGCAGTAATTGGCAAACCACGAGAAAAAAAGTGGGAAGGGCGCTAGTAGAAGACATGAAGGCGACAACGGTAATGGATGAGTTGAATAATTTCGATAGCTAATGAATGCCATTACCAGGTGGCAGGTCTACCCAGACTGTTCACAGAAAGCTGTGGTCGTCCCGATCCTGGAACCTGGTTAGGATAGCCATAAACTTTGTTGAAGTTCTACCTCACAGCTGAGCGTCGTAGCAAAGTAAGTGGACAAGATTTTCTTGAGACGGCCGTTGAGCTTCGAGAACAGGCTCGAAATGATCCCTGGTGAGCAGTTCGGCTTCCGGGCAGGATACAACACGACTTTCAACCAGATAGTTAAATTTTTTAACGGGATAAAATAGGTCTCTCACTACGGCGATTCTGTTGGACATGATGAAAGCCTTCAATGGCGTCTGGGTCGACAATCTCAGCACCAAATTGCTCAGAGCAGTCATGCCATAAGGCTTATCAGTAACTGATCTACTGTCCTACCTTGTTGGACAAACTTTTGAGGTGGGAGTAAACAGCAATCACTAATCATATCAAACTGAATCAGGTGTTCCACATGACTCTAGTCTCTCACCACACTTGTATTCTCTACATCCGTATGATTTTACTCGGTACGAAAGAATGAATGTGGCTATGTATGCGGGTGACATCGCCATATCGTTCGTTTCTTTTCAATCTTTGCAGCTGCTGCGTAGATCTAGATAGATTTAGATAGGAAAATTTTTCTGTATTAAGCGGAGAAGAAATTGTGATGTACCCAACTAAGACCGATCAACTTCGCAAAAAAATACCAGAATCTTTCGGAAGTTGAGGATCTTGGACGAACTTGTAACGTAGTCGAGCCCTGCGAGCTGTGAGCCCTGTGACTATAGCTAGGGAGTATTCATGGTGAGGAGTACAAATAAACGAATACTGTACTCTAGAGTACATTTCTGGAACTCTGTACCCGGTACCCGGAACATTTTCAGTGAAATACTCGATACACATCAGGTAAAAGAAACCTATACCCGCGCTTCTTATGCGAGTACATTTTTATGAGTACTTCAATATTCAACGCGTCTGCGCCTGTCTGTCCTGGAATTTCAAGCGATGCCACCTCAGATGACTTTTTAAATTTCATTGATCCATTGTGCTAGTGCTGGCTTGGAGTGCACGCCGACCGCCCGAGGTGGTGCTGTAGATTTTCCGTTTTTAATCCTACAGCTGAAAAGTGAATACGCTACCAAAAATCATCAAGTCGCCCCGGAGCGCCCCGGCAAATAATTATAATAGCTGTACTCAACCCGCAAAGGCTATGCCCTTGGGTACACTCTACGAGTGTTTATGAGGGAGTATTATTATTATTATATTATTATTAGAAGCAGAACATCCATCCAAATAACCCACAAAGGCGCAGTTTCAATCTGCTACCGAAAAAGAAGTGGCTGAAAATTTCTAGAACAGAACTGAACTGTATGAATTTCTTGATGAGAAAAGGAACAGTTTGAGTTCCTTGAATGATTATCCCCTTATTAAAAAAGTGTATTTGAGGTACAATACCTGCTTACCTTCCTCTGCGCCAGTGGAGCGGTTCTCATTCGCAAGAATTGTTAACAGGCCACGGCACACCGATGACAACTTTGAAAAATTTGTTATCATGAAAGCAAACAATCAACCAGTACCCTTTTCAACGGGCCTATTTTGTTTTGTTGATCAAAAGTAAGAATTTTTATGAATTTATTCTCGATACAATTCCACTATCAATATAATTATCGTTGTTCAGTATTTACGTAATTTCTGTATTTCACAGATTATAATAAGCTCATTCGTTTTTATTTAGGTTATTCTGTCTCGTGTCTGTGACTGATTTTTTGCCAAAATTGCGGGTGGGTACGGTTGTAAAAATGTTCTTGGTGACGGTTGTAACATTTGTTCTACAATACTTTAGCATTACATATACCTAGAAGAAAAAGACTTTGAAGTGGATTCAATGTCAAGATGGCTGTAAACAATGGTCTCACGTAGCGTGTACAGAGATTGTTTTGATTATTTTCGTTTATTTATTACCTATTTAGAAATTGTTTTTTTAGTCTCATTAAGTAAAGAAGAAACATTATTTTTGATGATTGATTTCAGTTTAGCTCTAAAAGCTATTTGAAAATATTATTTTCAATTAAACTGAAAAACTTGAATTGAGTATTAATTTGGATCGTTATTACTATCTCCCTTTGTTGTTACAACTGTCTCTCATCAGAATTACAACAGCCCCTGGGTATGGGATCGATTGAAACAATCGCATACACTCATTAAAACAACACCCCAAGTAGCATTTTGGCGACGACAACCACATAATACACCAATATTAACGTTGTAGTTGGTGTAGAAATCAGTAATTCATGAAACGACGCTCTCTAAACCACCGGTGAACGTTGTTTTAACGTTGAGCATGACATCAGTCAAGCTACGACGTTGTCATAACGTTTACTTAACCGACTTCATTATTCTGGGAATGGGAATAACGTTCTTAAAACGTTTAAGTGACAACTTTAGTTATTTTAAAAGTTTTACGGACGGTAAAGCGACCTTGTGAGATTCAACTTAGCAGTGGGTAATTTTTCAGTCAAGTTGAAAACGTTTTCGCGGAGTCATCTTTGCAACTAACCTTCCTTCAAACATTTACTACAGAGGACGTGTAGGCAAATTTAGGTAATAATAATTTACCCAATTTATAAAATATTTTTCACTTCACTGACAAGGACCATTGTTTGCTGAATTGTTTGACAGAAAATGGATTTATAGTAAAGGAAAAAGGGCTGGAATGAAAAGTTCTTACAAATACACTGCCTTCTCTTACAGACAAAAAAAAATAGGTCATGAAGAAACTTCACGGGCACAAGCACATGAAGACAGACTGTTTGGAAATCTCAAGTTTAATTTCTTTAGGAACAAGTGCCAACCTGAATAGAGAGATATTAAGGAAAGCAACTACTTTTTCAGAGGAACAAGTGTTTACAGCCAGGAGAAACAACTTGATTATGACCATGTACAAGAGTTTAATAATTTGGAAGAACTGAGGGATAAACGCGGGAGAGGCGGGTGACAAAATGTGGAGCGGAATGTATTCGTTAGTTGGAATTGGTTCAGTTTTTGGTCCGATAAGCAACTCCAGTCGCGCTTCGGGTATAAAGTTAGTTGTCTTACAGACTAATGTTGAAAACTAGTACATTATTAGTTATCTGACAACCAAGGTCGAGTTGACGACTTGTATACTCCTACGCTATATTGGAAGTGTAATTCTATTTGGAAACATGGTCGGCCATTAAAACTTGGGATGTAAAACAAACATTTTCCGTCGACCGTTCATTTATGATGTATTTTAACGCACTCAAAATCGTTGATTAATGACCCCTGTTAATGAATGATTTTCTATTAATCAACGATTTGATTATATGCAACCCAACATACATTGCTCTTATACATTTTATATTGGATAGTACTATCTGTCATTATTTATTTGTCAATTTTCAAATAAAATTTCAGAAAATGCTCATCACACCAGTTGTCATTCAAAACCATATATGGTCCCGTGGCGTAATGGTAAAGTTCACCTGGCGTGCAACACTGAGGTCGAGAGTTCAAAACCCACCGAGGGTAGTTTTTTTTTAATTTCAATTTAAAAATAAATTATAAAAAATAAAATAAAACTACCACTGAGAAAAATTAAACTATCTTTGAGTAGAGTTAATATAAATAGGAAATAGTGATTGTTTTTTATCGTAACGTTAAATAAATAGACATTGAAAATGAGATATCTCTATTTTCAAAAACTGCTGTCGGCGGAAAAGTTTTGTAACGAACTCGTGAATTAAAATGGCGATTAACAATCTCGAACAATTATCTCAATTGTTAATCGCCCTTATTAATACACTTATTCGTTAAATAACCATTACAAATGACTTTAAAGCCTTATTTTAGTTTTCTAGAAATAATTCATAGGTATCCCGTTTAGTTTACGCTTGAATCGATATGAACATTAAAAATTGTTTATAAAAATATATATTTTTTATTCTTGACATTTGAAATCTTCGCAACAGATTGAAAGCCCGCGTGTTTATTAGACAGTAAAATTTAATGCGTTGGCAATTTCTGTTTCGTTATCGTTATTTTTCGGTAATATTGAGCATGAAATATTTCGATATTAACTTGCCGTAGTAGTTGCCAGAAAGTTTTTTCTTAGTGTCCATTTTGGCCATCAGTAATTATTTGGTTGATAAATCAACTATTTTCTAAACACCATGGCAAATTATCATTGCCGCTTGAGAGGGCTCTGGTGAGCAGTTGTTCTTAAGTTAATTCAGCAACGTTTAGGAAACGACCAACTGCTTCCTACAGTTGCAGTAGAAACGTTGTAAAAACCCAAAAATGATTGACCAAAATGGTGTAAAACAGGGTTGTGACAACATTGTGTTGACGTCGGCAACGCAACGTATGTTTAGTTGCACAACTTTTTCTAACACGTTGCCGCAACGTTGAATTGCTACTTGGGACATTTCTGACTGTTTAACCTGGACATCTGACTTTGATTTAAAGACAAATGACCATGCTTTCACCTCGAACGCATTAGTCGGTGTTTATAGCCATAGTAGCTGTGCTTTGAGCAATCAAAAGAAAATTGTTGCAACTCTACCCAGTCTACCGTACCCGCCCAGCTCTGCCTGTGAGAGTACAGCTGTTTAGCAATTAACTCACACGGAATTTTGGGGATCGAGCGGGCTGCAGTGACAGTGAAGCGGATTTATCCGCTGATCTCCAGAATTTTACATTTAACAATGGACAATACGCAGCTTATGGGTACGGCCAGCTTTGTTGAACGGCTGCCCGGCACAAGACTCAATTCCAGGCGGGAATAAGCGCAGTGAAATATTGATTCTCGTAGCCGAGCTGGCTTGGAATAATCCTCCACGATTCACTGTTGCGTAAAAATAAACAGTCCTGTTCCTGAGGTGGCGTATGGAGTTAGTAACAAGGCTTAGCCAGAACACATTATTATCCATATAATTATACTCTAGAGGTCCGTGTGGACATGAATAAATAAATAAAAATTGACAGGATGCAGAACAGACTACTTCGTATCGTCACTACTAGTGAACGATAGATTCGTTTGGATGCATTGCGACTATTGCGAGCTTAGGAAACAAAAAAAAAATGGTTCAACATTTACTAACTTAAACCAATAATGGAAATTTCAAAAAGAAAAGAAGAAAAAAAGGAAAAAGGATATAGGTATTGATATAGAATGAAAATGAAATAAAAATAAATATTCCCAAGTTGAATGATGTTTTTATATAATATATTCTGTGGGTTTTATACTCAAAAGGGTTGTCCTCACTGACTGACGGAGAATAATTATTGGGGTTGCAATTGATAATGAAATAATGAATAGTAAGAGAGAAAGTAAGTATCGCTCTTTTCTGTTGTTCAAGTATCCGAAAATATTTTTTTTGTCAAAAAAAGTCCACTTTTTTTGTGTTGTTTGTGTGCGTAAAGTATTCCAATATTTCACTATCAACATACGATTTAATTATTGAACGGAAAATGTAAAAAAATGCACTTTTTTTAACGGCTGTTGCTAGGCAACCGACAGTTTCATGCAACAACAGTGACAGATCCGATTAATAACGAAATCCTGTCAAAAAGCCAGTTCTCATTTTCTTTGGCAACTAATAACCTATAAATATCTGATATACAAATGTTTCACCAATACCAATAACGTTCTTGACATTTTCACTATTAAATAAGTATCATCAAAATTCCAATATATTTATATGTATATTTATTTGCAATTTACCTAATTTTATCATAATTACTTAATTTTTTTTTTTAAATAACATAATATAATGTAAGTAAATAACAATAGAACTAAAAATGATCTCAAAGGTGCGATTTGGTGCCTTCCTGCTCGTAGAAGAGAACATAGACTTCTCCGCTTACGAGGGATTTGGGTGAAGAAGGGGTCACTCGAGAATCATTGTACTCATGCCAGGTGCCTCCATACGGGTGTCGACAGTAAGCCCTGTAGTGTCCGCTGTATGTAGTCCCGCTATGGTTAGATAAGGCATACAGACTATACCGAAAAGGTGCTACATTGTCTGCGGCATAGTTACTAATGTCTAACCCCTCTAGAGGGAAATCAATGGTAACGTTTAATAATAGCATATACCTCTAAGGAACTATTCGACCTAACTAGGTAATCCAAGGTATCTATGGCTGTTTGGCCGTCAGAAGCTAGTTGACAACAATAATTAATGAAATTTGTGAAATTAGGCATCTATCCAGATTACGAATTCTTGATAACTATAAATATAATTTAAGTAGAAATGAAAGGTGATGAAGATTGAACGGAGAAAATCGCGGAAAGTGCAAATATGAGATTTCCTTGACATAGTTCAAAGAAAGAAAAAAGTATTCGTTGCTTCACGAGAATTGTTTATTTATTTTGAATACAAATCTAAGAAAATGAAAAGTTACTTCGATTGACTAGTTATTCGAAAGTCAAGTCAACGTTAATAATAATAATAATATTGACTTCGATGAATATGTTATTTTAATATTCGCTTCAAATTTTCCATTTTGCGGGATAGTGCGTGTGAAGAGAAGGGAATTTCGACTCTGTCGAAATTATTCGTTTCATTTGTTTGAAACTCAACTCTCCGGCATACTCTTCGAACGTTGTACTCGTAGGAATGTCAACATTTCGTACTCGTAAAAAAAAGTATCACTTTACTCTCTTGATACATAAATTACTATTATTCTTTTTCAGAAATGCATCAAAATAAGGAAACCAACATGAATACTTTCTTGTAATTACTATGAATCATTTAACTTACGTCAACAGTGGTTACTTGAAAATTATATAAAAGCTGAAACCGGTCGGAACAAATAAAATGAAAATTAGACTAAAGTTATTTTCTTTATCCTATTTATAAAACCGAAGTGTTATCTGCAATCATCTAATTTATCTGAACATTTAATTACATGACAACCCGTAACTCAAATTCAACAGACGAAGCGGCGTTTCAATTATAGACTATCATAGAGAATTAATCCACACACACATCCCATGTCATGAAAAAACAAGAGGTTATAGTTACAGCCATAAAAAAATGGAAAAATATGCCCTCCTGGATATAAAAAAAAGAGCACAGCGTTGTTAAAAATATTGACAAAAAATTTTCTACGACTTTGAGAAAAATTGTGCATTTCAAGTGCGTCTCCGATTAAGAAACCCAGAACGTTTATACATAAGTATCTTTATTTCCTTTGGGACATTCATAAACCACCGGACTGTATCGAATTAAGTCGTAGTTCCATTAAATTCATATTAAATATAAAAAACAATAACAAATAGATGGTAACACTGATATTGAAAATTTTACAGAACCTTATAGTTACATTGACATAGCAGTCAATTTCAGTCTATTTATAAGTACCTCGGAGCGTTGGCGTTTGTTATAATGCGGGTTTTTCACACAAAAGTGTTCAATGAACAATATATTATTACCCCAAAATATAACAGGAACTTGTCCATCTATATTGAATAAAGAATTATGAAATAACTTTTCAATGGTAAAATAAGTACATTTCGTGTCTCAAATCAAAAATAAACCATTTACGTACGTATTTAAATATCCCGGCTGTCCCAAATTGTATGCTACCAAGCAATATATGGTTTGTTGGAAAAGTATACGAACATGTTTCGAACAAAAGTTTCAGGATTTTATGGGAGAAACAATTTGTTATACAGGGTGTTCAGATTTTATGTTGAATTCTGATATAGTTTCATGTATAGTTTTTAAAATTCGCTGACGGCATTGTTGGGTTATTGCACTTTTGATTAAAATGTAAGGTTTTGAAAAAAAAACATTTTCAATCGTTTTTTTGTTCTTAAAATTATTGTTTTTGTCAACAGGCTACACCCTAACGATCAACCCTCAGAAGTCTTCGAGATATTAAGGCGACCTAAGAAAGACGAAGCCCTTAGCTTTTAACGTATTATGCCATGATACATGCCATGACACCTTATACATGATTTATCTCTGTATCTTTGTGAAATTATAGCAGAAAGCCTCAAAAATGCATCAGATCACTAGAAAATTTGTCAAAATATAAGTACTGGATGTTCACAATAACGGTTGCAGTTTTGAGTTCTGTTATGGAATTCTGTGACTGAATATGAAACATTTTATTATAAAAACAATGTAAGTAATATAACATGGTGTATTAATTCATAAGAATAGTACCTAGGTATAAGTCATGAAAATTGTGACGCCAATCACACATTATACAGGCTTTACTTTCGCCGAATAAGTTGATCTGATAATATTTTAGGCGTAATATTATTGCATGCTTATCGAATATTCATTATCATACCATCCAAATCAAGAGGATGAGTAGTACAAACAGTGTAATTTTAAATAACCCCATTGAAAAAACCAAGTGATTATAAATCTGGAGAACGAGCCGAATTGGACTCTTGTTACTAATCCATCCAATAGTCCAATAGTCCAATAATCCAATAGTCAGTGGCAACCTTTGAATTATGAGTTATTGGAATATCTTCCATCAGTTGGATAAAATCATTTCGCAGAAAATGTTAGATCGCAACCAATTGAGATTTTTATGGAAGTCCATATATGATACGACTTTTGAACATTGTACACAATACACAAATTATTATTATCATGCACCATTATCTAACTACGAATAATGAACTCAGGTCATCGATAAACATCGTGGGTTTCAAAGATTATACCAAATGAATTTTGAATGGACGGTATTAATTTTCTGTCAGAAATGTCTGTACAGTACAGTGAAACCAATCTAGCGCTAGATTTTGAATTGCGCGTTCTATCATGTTGAGTGACTTATCACTGAATATATTACGGACTATAATCCGTTGTCCGACAAGTGCGCAGCATGTTTTCACGTCTAACGTTAGGCCTGTTTCACTGTACTTTGAATTCACTCACACCACCTTCTTTTGCGAGGGTGCGAAAAGAAACATGTGGATGGATACTGATATAAGCCAACACATTGATCTCTAGATCTTCAATTCTAACAGACCTCGTATGATAACAATGCTAAAAAAATGACCCATTCGTAACAAATTAATAATATATTGGCGAAATTACTTGGAGAAAATGCGAAAGGCATGCTGGAGTTCTCGTACAAAAAGACAGATATAATGTTTTTGCAAGAATTCATAGAGTTGCAAAATTTGTTAGTATTGCATTGACAGGAATCTTCATGAAAGAGTGAAATGTAATGCAATTTACGCACAACTTTAAGAAACAACTTCAATATCATATGCAACAGATATCAACCGAGAAAATCCAATATTTTAGAGATGAGAAAAAGTGGTTTTTATAAGCTTTTATATAGTTTCACCTGTTCCAGTGATCTATCTGTAATCAAATCTTGCAAGTTAAATTTGAGCCGTTTCCCGGTTTACGATTGAGCTGAAATTTTGCATGCATAAAATATGTCAATCGGATGACATTGCAATAAAATTATGACATGGAGCTGATCTGATGATGGAGCATAAGCTTTTTTAATTTTTAGTTTCACCTGTCTCGGTGTCTGACTGTTATCAAATCTTGTAAGTGAGTTTTGACCTTCCCACTCCATAAATTAGGTGGCAATGCATTTTTAAAGCAAAAAAAACATGGCGGCTCCAAGATGGCAAGATTTGTTTTCATTCAAAATTGGTATTTGGAGGTTTTTGAGGTCGGATATTTTGAAATTTTTTGACAAAATTTATAAATTCAAGTTGGCGGACAAGTTTTGTGATTATGGTTCGATTCGATTCAAAATTGTTATTTAAATTTGGTATGTGGTTGTTTTCGAAGTCGAAAATTAGGAATTTTCTGTCAAAATTCATAAATCCAAGATGTCGTACGAGTTTTGTGATTATGGTCTGATTCTCTTCAAAATTTGTATATGGGCAGGGTATGTTGGGTTGAAGTTCAAAAATGTTTTTTTATTTATAAATTTTAGACGGTGGCTCCAGGATGGAGGACGAGTTAATATTTAGATGTCCTCCACATTGGAGAGTAAGAACAAAACTCACTGGAAACAGGTCTTGTTATATAACCGTGCTTTATAAAAATCCATGGATTGATGCTTTTTAACTCAAAAGCACAAAATCAAACGTTAAAAAAATTAATGACATGCTTTCATTGAAATATACTAAAAAGTAAAAAATAATTTATTTTGATATGTAATGTAAGTTATTCTCCGAGTTACTGATCCAAAAGCCACTCTCGTATTCAAACTGAAAACTTTCTGCTGCAAGTTGTTGAATCTGCAACTCACACAAAACCTACATTAAACCTATTTTTTTTACTTTTCAGTGTATTGAGTAAAAAATTGACCTCGAAATTGTTTTTCATTATTATTTAATCACCAATATTCTCCTTCAATTTAATGAAAGATCTACAGACAGGATTCGTCTATGAACAATCAAATTTTTAAAAAGCTCATATTTTAAGTGAAAGGGCCGTTACCGAATTTCAAGAACGATTCATGAAATGATATGATAGTGCAACGTAGATTTTGAAAATGTCCTAATATACATGGCGTTCCATTTAAAAAAATACTATTCCGACCTGTATCACCTACACCATATATTTGAAAATCGTACCGAAACGTAACTCTCTTGAACTACTGAAACCTTTGAACGAAAAAAAACCGATGTCTATCTCCCCTAGCAAAGATATTGCTAAAGTGGTTCGGAATCCACTTGTACGTAAGCTGTAGGGATCTCTCTTCTTCGCATAAGCTTTGCTTTTCAGGGATTTTCTCCACAAACCTGGTATATTCGTGAAAACAAATTTTACGACAACAAATTTCACAAAATTTTCACATACAATTTGGGACAACCGGTATTTATGAGTTGTACTTAACGTAACGATATTTGGAAAACTTTTCAAAATAACAACAAAATTATTCATGATTTGCACGATTAATTTACGATGGTGACGCTTTTCAGAACAACCCAACTGAAAGTTATTTTTTTGGCAACCGTCCGGGAAGTACCTTTGAGAAAGTATCATTTCCCGGACTAGTCAGGGAAGTACGTACTTTCCGGACTAGTCCGGGAAATGCTCGAATTTCAATATAAATATTTATGTAAATAAGAATTGGAACGTTTCTGTTAGTACCTATCTTCTGTTCGCATTTCGATATTTAATACAAATAAGAATTAAAATTTTCGAAATTTTCTTCTACAAAGAAATATAAAAAATAAATATGTCTCAATTTGTTATTCTAAACGGTTTCCGAAAAAATTGTGTACGAAACACGTCCGAAAACAGTTTTTTTTGGACTCGCAGACTTCCAGGATTTCCAAAACAACAGTGTTTTCCGGACTTGTTACGTAAATTACTATTGTTGTCATCATACGATGAGATATCATGTGCCAGTGTTCCCGTGTTCCAGTGGCCAGTTTGTATGAAACAATATGCTTTTCCAGTAGTTTTTCACTTACTTGCAGAAAAACAGACTAGCAGACCAAATATTCGAACTCACCTTAACAAATTCGGCTCCTTCATGTAACTCCCCCAGACTCGGTCTCTTCACAGCCTTCCTGGAGTTCCTATAATTCTCGAGCCTAGGCAAAGCCTCTCTAGTCAACTGCACCAAGGATTTCTTTCTTTTCGGTCCATGCAAATTCAAACTCGTATTTTGAACGGTAGAACCGTTTGTAACACATTGTCCGTTGTTTGGTTCACCACTTTCTTGCAACTGAAATCCAACATTGTCCACACCGGCACCGTTCTCACTTTTTGTAAATCGGCCTTCCATCGCAGAGCGTGTTTTTAATGAAACCACATTTCTTCCGCAGGAACTGTAAGAAAACGTATATTTCGTGATTCAGTTTCGAACACCAGTGCCGATGTGATGGTACTGTCGGCGCCTTGTTTGTTGTTTAACTGAAATGTGTGGAGTGCACTTAATAACTTTTATGGTGGACAACTAGCAGCGCGCATTTCACTTAAATAAATTAATCCCGTCTTAACGAGATATCATCAAATCTAATCTGTCCCAGAATTTTGCAGAAAAACACCAACTCAACGGTCCCGAGCTTCTGAGGCCCTTCTGATGATCTGGTGGGAGTGCGGGTGTGCTGATTCACTCATCTCAGCCTGTGTGAACTGGTTATTACTCCATTTATATTACTCCTAAAATAGACGAATAGAAAAAATATGTATTATAAAATTTTGCCATTCGGGGGTTATAAACAACAAAGAAAGAGCTTTCAAAGTCAAAATAGTTCTTGAGTTAGTAGGGTGAATTTCACCCCCCAAAAACCACCCTTAATGCGCAATGCGGTGGTTTATCTCGTTTTTCTCAGAAACCATATGTCGCACAGAAAATTTCATTCATACTAAAAATATTCTTCATAAATTTTTCTACGAAAAAGATTTTTATAATTATTCCACCTCATCCAATGTATTTCGAGCAATAACCGAGTGAAAAGAGGGGTGGAAACGAACACAGGTCGCCTTCCGAATTATGGCCCCCCAAAATTTTTTAGTGTTTTAAATATACACACGAGTTGAAACTGCAGAATATAGACAAAAATGTGTTTTTTGTGTAATATTTTGTTTCTGTTTCTATAATTTAACCTAGTTTAATTTTGCTGCTAGTTTTCACACTACCCCCATGCGAAAGTATTTCGCAGGCCTGTTCCACTAAGCTTACTTTAGTCTTTCATCGTCTTTAGTTTTTACTTCCAAGATGAGGATGGGATAGTATTAGGATCTCGGAAACGGTTGGAATGACAATATTGGTTGAATCAGAGAAAAGTTGCACAATCCAAAGTCCTTTTATACGGAATTTACCGTCGGATTTCGAGATATTTTGAATAAAGTAAAATATTCCATATTAGTTTTTATTTATTTCTGCGTTATTCCAGAAGCTATCAAAAAATAAATGAGACATTTTTTTCCACTTTTTATGCTTAACAAGATGACTATTATAGATTTTCACTACGATGTTTCGTTTCCGAGGAACCTTCAAGTTTTCTTTTAAACTCGGCCCTGTTATTTTCATTACACAATTCAAAGGTATTTTGTATTCTAAAAAACGTCTTTATCATTTATATGTTTTTATCTTATTTTAGACATTACTTAAAATCATTCACGAAAAACTTTGCTGAAAGCAACCCCAAACTCCGAACATTTGTTGCTCGAAATTAATTATATGAGATAAACTGATTATGGGAACCTTTTTTGTAGAAAATTTTATAAGGAACATTTTTAGTAGGTGATATAAAATTTTCTAAGCGACCAATGGTTTTTAATGAAAACGCGAAAAACCTTATTAAGGCCGATTCAGATACATGGGTGCCCACCAAGGGGTTTTGACCCCGCCAGTAATAATAAAATTAATACTTCTGAATCAAAGAAAATATGTCTTTCAGATAGATAACACGTAGGGTTTCAGGAGTTTTCTTGACGGATTTGGACGACAACAATTACAGTGAAAAACAAATAAATAAATAGGTAAGGGAAGCTCGCCTTCCTTTTTTCTCGATAAAAGTTAGAAAACTCACTAAATTAAAATCGAAAAATCCATAAAAATAGTGAAAAATATCTGACCGTCGAATAAAATAGTTTAAAAAATGTCAGCCCGCCCCCCCTGTCACCGCTCAAAAGCTAGATAGAGAACACAAAGGGATTCGGAAAGTGTTCGGACATGGAAAATAATGTTGAAAAAAAATCGATCAGGGGGCTTACCCCCTTTCCTGTCACGAAAAAAATTAGGAAAACTCGCGAAATAGAAATCAGAAAAATCTGTAAAAACAGTGAAAAATTATCTGACCATTGAATAATACCGTTTCATAAATGGGAAATTACGAAAAAAATATGTCTGTCGGCTCACTCCCTCCCCTCTTCTCAAAAAAAGTTGCGAAAATTTGCAAAATCAAAATCTGAAAAATCCGTAAAAATATTGAAAAATATCTAACCATCGAATAATATAGTTTTGAAAAATTTTACCACCCTGTTTAGATTGAGAAGGCGTAGAAAATTCCCGATTTTTTTGGACGATGAAAATTATGACAAAGTAAAATTTTGTTCACGGTGCTCAGAACTCCCTAAAGTAGCGAAAACTCGTGAAACTCAAATACGTTATAATTGTGATAAACATCAAATCGTTGAATGATTTTCGTAACTTGACCTGTATATATCCAGTGAGGTGGGGTACAGTTGTGTGCATAAAAAAGTCGTACAGAGGCTATTGTGAGCCAGACTTGTCAATCTCAATTATATTATTGACTTTGACAAGTAGACTCGAAATTCGAACTTATTTTGTCAGTAACCCACTTTCAACATTTTTTTAGCTTGATTAGTTAGTGCAATACAATACAATTAGTGCAATGCCTTGTACGACTTTTTTATGCACACAACTGTACATGTTGAGTCGAGAAACTTATTACTTGGCGCATCTATTAAAACAGATAACAAATTCTGATGCAAAAATGAACAAAATGAAAATAAAAAACCTTTTAAAAAAAGGTTGTATTTAAATGCACTAAAAAGAAGAAAATAAACTGAAGGAGGTAAATTGTTACATTATACAATTTCATATGATATGAAGCGAGAATAAATGATATATATAGTTTTTTCATTGAAAGCACCCTAAATTCTTGAATTTCCTGTCATTTTATTGAATGGTGATATTTCAATAAATTTCCAAAATTGTATATGCCTTCTATGGCTACTTCTTGGAATATCACGTGCCAAAGTGACTTTCTACACAAAAACGGAATACATTGAAACATAAATTATGGACAGTAATCATTCTCTCATGCAAACAAAATTTTTCTTATATTTGGTTACTGAAGCAACTCATTGAAGTTTTCTTGATTTTTTTATTTATTTTTGTTAACTGATTCAGTTTTTTTCAAAGTTCTTTTTTATTTTGTTAGCTTCTTTTCATTTTGGACCCTGTATAGATAGATAGATAGATAGATTTATTTTATCACATTGGATACAAAATGTTCTATCTATAATGAAATGGTTTGTTTTGACTCTGACAGAAAAATAACAATGATATAATTTGTCAATAAAAGTCAAGTTGTTCAACAATTCTTTTCGATTGAATCAGTTTTAAAGTATTCTGGAGGACATCCAGACGACATTGCCGACAGCAACAATTTTTCTTGAGAAAGGCTCTGTGAGAAGGCTCCAAAGTTACTTTAGGAATCATTAACCGAATTTGATTCCATCCTTGCTTTTATTGCAAAGTCAACCTCCCAACACTGATATTAATGTTAAGAATACTTGACTGTTTGCAGCAAAGCATGATAAAATACTAAAGTGTACAGCGAAGTACTATTATCACCAAAAACATTTTTGGAGCGCGCTCACCAAAGTATTTGTGAATAACAAAGAGTTTCAAGAAAACTTCAGGGAGTTGCTTCTGTAGGTAACTAACTAGGCAAATACTGAGCCATTTCTGGTTATCATTTTTGATTCACCCAGTATGAGTTTGGAAGTCATAAATTATTTTCACTGAGATTTGTTCATATTCTGATGTACATTTTACTGAAAAATGTCGTTAAATTCCTAACAAACAATGTTTATTGGTTGAGCTTCATTTTGTTCAAAGCTAGAATATGAAAGATACCATCATAAAAAATATTTCAAATTTCCTAACTGCATAAAAAATATTGAAATATACATGGCCACTGTCAACTTCAAAACCCCCTATCATTTCCATAAGGAATATCCCAGTCAGGCCCTGTCTCTGCCCGATACTTCCGGAGGACGCGCTGGATGATATATCCACATAACCACACTCCGCGTCGGTTATCGAGTGATTACTGGGTCCGAGAATCATGTTCCCTGAGCAGACAAAGTAAATCAACGACGACAGTCTTCTGTATTCCTTCAGCTGAGAGTTTTGCCGCAAAAGATTATAATTATAATCATATAAATTCAAAATATTATCATTATATTATTATTGAAATATTATGCAATATTGTTGCATTAATATCCAGTTGTGAGTTATGTTTTGAATTTCTAGTCTCTAGCTCATCAAGAAGTTAATTTAAAATCTATATTATTATTAACATATCATGAAATAGTATTGCATTATCGTCCAGTTATACATAAATTATGTTCAAAGTTTCGAGTGTCTAGCTCATTGGGAAGCTCCTTTGAAAACTGCACAGAACAGACAAACAAATAAACAGGCAGTCAAGTTGCTGAAAAGATTATCTTCAGAGGCTCTATACGTTCCATTTTCTAATACATAATACAGTTTGATAATATAAAGTCAATATAAAAAAAGTAATATTAAAA
The DNA here is from genome assembly GCA_958298965.1 of Chrysolina haemoptera. Lineage (NCBI taxonomy): Eukaryota > Metazoa > Arthropoda > Insecta > Coleoptera > Chrysomelidae > Chrysolina > Chrysolina haemoptera. Next base: position 21,124,511 of record OY282591.1, on the reverse strand, counting down.
AAAATACGCTTCTACCGGATCGGAACATAAGAAAAGTAGCGAGTGGTATTATTACTGAAATAACAATTTTTTCTCGGCAGTTTCCTTTTTGAATGACACCTGCTCGTGGGATTTTTCAGTGCTGACCTTGTGAATACCATAGCAAGTTCAACCTTTACATGCTCATTATATGATCATTATTTTGTCATAGCGACCATCAACTTACGCAATGAGTATGTTTTTGGTTAATGACGAAGAAAATAAAAGTAATAGAGAAAAATATTTGACAAAGAATTCGAAAAATGAAACACCATGAATACACTTGACGTATGAAATATTTCTTTGAAGTTTCGTTGTAACAGTCTGTAGATGATAATTGAGTGGTTTAGGTAAAATTCGACTATTTTCATATTCGACGAGGTGTAATTAATTATTGATAATTGCACTAATACAATTATTATCAAGGAACTTATTTTGTGTATTTATCAATCTACTAAGGAGGTACTAACAATTTTTTCTACGACCACATGGAAATATGCCCATTTTATGCGAACCGATCAAGGAAGTAGGCCGATTGTAAAACACTTTTTTATTTCTACATTGCAAACTGTACTGCAATGATCATTTCAGTACAGGACATTTCATTTTCCACAACTACTAGACTGTCATTTTCATGATCATAAATAATATAAGATCGAATCAAGTTTGTTAACGTTCTAATAATTTGACAAAAAAAATTCCTTAAACAATAAGTTATCGAAAATGAGTAGTAATAGTGAGGATGATTTGACATTAACACCGCTAATTTCAATATAAAGATTGATGACAATCGAATTCTATATTTTTTAATAGTTGGCAGAAAGTTTCTATAGTATTTAATTCATTTTATTATCACGTGGGCTCGTAGCAGCGATTGCTGAGTGAAGGAACAGTCAGGATTTGGATAGTGGGGGTGAGGGTTCAATTCCCATATAAACCACAGTTTTTTACTTTTATGAAATGGATTAGTGTTCAATTTTTATTATAATTTTCAATTTTTGTATTTTCAATTACTTTTTTAGGTCGTACGTATTATGGGAATCATGACGGCAGGAAAGTCTATGATAAAACGTGTTAAAAATATCACAGATTTGTTTATGATTCAGATGGTCGTAGAAAAAGTATAGTGTACAATTTGCATGAAATGACCCATTTCATGCTCATTGTACAATATACTATTCTGACATGCAAATCATTACGAAACTCATATCAGTATCATAATGATTGGCATTATGTATTGGTAGTAGGTAAAATATTTGATTTTGCGATATGATCATCCAAATTGGTAATATTGGCATATATCATATCATCTGAAGCACACACACTCCAATAAGTAGATATTAGACACTGATAAATATTTTTAATCGTGAAGGATCAAGTATCAAGATTGGAATCTTGAGGTACTCCGCTAGTTCTGAAATTGGAATTTGAGCAAGAACCACTGGAATGAATATATAGCTTTATGAAGGTATGATATGGAAAAGAATGAGATTACATAACACTAGGCGAAATTCTCAACGAGTTCTAGTATGTTGTCATTAACTGCAAATATCTGACTAATATTTCATTGCAATACATGATACCTAGTTGCGAATATTTGCGGTGAAACTTAAGCTTACGTTAATGCCAACGAGTATCCATTTCAGAAGATAAGTTCAGTGTTTGTTTTATTTTTAATCAAGGACAAATGGAATACGGTCCAAACAACTCCTAAAACAAAGTAACTGACAACTGACATCTAAACTGTACATTTAATGAGAATGTAGCAGTCCATTCTCGGTGATCTTCACTTTGATTGGCTCACCGCTGAAACACGCCGTAGCTTTATCCAGATTTGAAGCAGAGAATGTTGCCCCTATGATTAAGACCTAACCTTGTACCAGCAGATCGTCCACATCAACATTAACGTCTTCAGGATCGACATGACACAGCAGCACGAACCGCGGTTATTGAACTAAATCAGTCCACCTGCTATGTCAAGCTCGAAAGAGATTCAAATCACCAAATTCGACTCCCAAAAAGGGATCTCGTCCGAAACCAAGAACTAATCAGACAAAGCACAGACTGACAAAACGATACCATTGAACACTAACACCCCAAGACAAGGGACAGTTCAACCTTGAGATTATATAGTCGAAGGAAAAACTGCAACTACTTAGGACACAACAGTGGAAATAACGACTGGATGTGTTAAACACGGAACTCTTTCTGTAAGTGCAGAAACTCACGACCGAAGGAAGACTCACACTCTGTCATCACCCCCACAAAAAATCAACAACCAAACTATTTTTCTGTGCGTCGATAATAAATGGTTGTCTCTTTGTAACGGAAATCTAATAATTGCCGAGAGTATATCTATCAGCCGAATTCCCATAGGCCCCGCCCACTGCGTTGGTACGGAATCATTTGCGGGGCGGACACCAGAACCTTTTGACTCTGAATTGAGCAAGGGTCGCTTTAAACTTTATTTCGCTACGAGTGTGTTCTTCGAGAGTTTAATTGAAATTATCTCATGCCAAAATAATTTCACCTTATAGTCATAGACTATCGGACTATCCCGCAAAGACTAAATATATTTCAGGTATTTGCTGTTGTTCTTTATGTGCATAAAAAACCGTTCCAGAGAGAGAGAGAGAGAGAATTTAGTTGTTAAATAAAGCTTTGATCGAGAAAGTAATATTGAGCCTGCAAATTGGTTTTTGGTTGTTTCCATCATAGTCACTACAACGGCAAGTAAACGAAGTCGGAGGAAAATTAGTATCAGTGCAAAGAAAATGGAAGCAATTCTACTCACAAGACGACGCATGCCACCAGAGGATCACTTCTTCATGAACGGCCAACAAATTCCCTGGGTAGACGAATCCGTGTACTTAGGGATATCACTGGGCAGGAAACCTACTTTCCAAAGGTGCGTCACAAACAGACTGGGCATGACAAATATACGCCTCATCAGGACCGTTTTGACCCCTATCATACTATACGCGTAAACCACATGAGGACCTTCTTCAACGTTTACCAGAGAATGGCAATAGACACAGAGAACGGGGCTTAGTGTTGTGGCTGTGGGCTTGTTGAACAGATTAATAATAAACAGACCGGAATACCTATGGTGGTAGGACTCCTGACTACTGATTTCTGACGCCTGATTCCTGGTTCCTGACTCCTGTCTTTTGACTCTTGATTCATAACAATTTACTCTTGACTCTTGAATCCTGACTCCTGACTCTTGATCACGGACTCCAGACTCCTGACACTTGATTCCTGACTTCTGACTTGACCCCCGACTACTGACTCCTGATTCCTGACTCCTGACTGCTGATCCCTGACTCCAGACTCCTAACTTCCCATTAAAGCATAAACTATTTCTTTTGATTACATAAAACATTTTGAATATTGTCTTACTTAAGGAATGTTGCACGAATATTTGTCAGATGTAGTTCAATGTTTATTAGATATTAACAAGAACAATAAGGTGTCACATATTTCTGTAATTTTCCACTGTTTGGCAAAATATTTAGAAACAGATATTTCTACACTATCTTAATTTTTTGTTTCATTCATGTAATTGTCAACGACGATCAGTCAACAACTCAATCGGGTATTTTTCATCATCATAAAATTGGATTTTCAAGATTACTCACGGAATTGCTCGTGTAATGAACCTTTCTTTGCTTTCACTAGTGGTTTTATTTCAATGGGAAAACCCGAATGCATTAAAGTATGGAACTCCATAGTAGTATGTTGGCGGAATCTGCAATAACATGCTTGTTATTACCGCCGAAGAAACAATAATTTAAAGCAATCAACTAAATAAAAACCCATTCAGTTAACAATATTGCGGCTATTTAGAACTATTATTTTATTCATCATTTTTGTTAAATATCACAGTGTCGTCCGCGAAACTGATTATTTTATCGATTGTTCAAATCTAGTTCAAAAAGATACTTAAACAATCTATTTGAACGAGAAACAATCGGTAAAATAATCAGTTTCGCGGACGACACTGTGATATTTTACAAAAATGATGACTGGTACAACCTCAAATTAAACATTGAAAATGATCTTGTGAAACTTAAAGACACTGGTTCGACGGCAGATTACTTTCAATAAACTTCGATAAAACCGTATACCTACCCTTTAGTAGTCATGAAACATCTTTGCCAAAATACAGCCTAAATATCCAACAAGATTTTTCAATTAAACCAGCAAAAAAAAATAAAACGCTTGGGAATTTACATTGATAATCACTTACGGTGGAACCATCATATGGAATATTTAACAAAATACTCCGCAGTATCCTATTTCGATTCAAACAAGTTAGCCGATTTTTGAACAAATATAAAACAATATTATACCACAGTTTGGTTGAGTCACACCTTAATTATGGCATTATTGGCTGGGGAGGAGTATCAAAAAACCACTTACATGATCTAGAAATCTCTCAAAAACGATTCCTTCGAATGATACTCAACAAACCTATAAGATACCCAAGCTGCCTACTTTACACTGAAACGAAAATATTAGATATTAGGCAATTGTACATTATTCAGATAGGATGCCAGCAATATAAGAATAAAAACGAACTCACAACTCCAAACCATAAATACGCAACAAGATTACAGAATCAATATTGTATGCCGATAACTTCAAAAACAATTGGTCAAAAAAGCTACTCTTACTTGGCACCTAAATTATTCAGACAAATACCACAAAAATCATCGATGAAACTTCTTTAAAGCGCTTCAGAACCCAACTCATATCATTTGTTACAGAAACTGAGAAAACAAAATCACCCAAAATTGTCGACAGCTAAATGAATGATAAATGATGGTAGAATAATCAAAAAATCTTAGGTAATATATATGTTTTGTATTTTTTTTAATAAATAAACTAATGTGTATATGTTAAGCACAATAATTTTATGTAATATGCTGATCTTTATTCTTTTAATAATGAACCTAAGGTATGTTTCAAACACAATTGTATGCAGTTTTTTTTAAATTTATATATTTATTTTAATATTGAACCTTTTAGACATATATATGTTATTTTATTAGTTATGATAAAAACACCTATTTCACCACATACAAGTATGTATAATACTTCTGTGGATATCGTAAATGTTTATTCAAATTTTTTGTATTTCCTTTGTATTGTATTTATTGAATAAACGTTATTATTATTATTATATCATTATTATTCAAAGGACTAGGCAAGGGTTTCCAGGCATCTAGAAATTGCTGAAATTTTAGTTGATATACTTGAAGTGTAAAAAAGTAATAATAATTGCATACTATATACGCGACTTCTGTGGGAGATGCATCAGTAAGTATACAGGATGTAATGGAAACTATAAGAAGGTTTCTAGAACTCGAAAGAATTCGCTGAAATTTTTGTAGGTATGTTACACCTATAAGAGTCAAACTTTTTTCTTCTCATGTGATAAGCGATCATTTGTAACGAGTTCAAGACCACGACTCGGAGCACTTTAAACGTGTAGAATTTGCAATTTTTCTTTATACTTGCATCATGATGGAAATGAATTTCAGATTAGAATAATATTTCTTATATTTTAATACATCTAATCAGGTAAGTAACGGATATCTGATGTCACTTATTGTTGACAAGGAGATTGTTTACTAGCTTATTTGACTATTCATATGATAATGTCGAGAACTTGGCGTTATTACCTAGCAACAACCACTGAATCACGGCGTGTTTTGATCTTGAGATTTCGCACACGTTTCAATTAATTTGACAAAGATTATGAGGCGGGCGTAATAAAAGAAAAATTATGATATAGTCTAGGCGCTACCCTATGTCACGTGTGCCATTATATGTCCCCTCAGTTTTGTTGCAGGGCTTTGTAGAACACCTATAGAAGTATAGAAAAATGAAAATGGACTGCAAATTTCGATTTTTTATTTTAATATATCTTCGTAACCATCAGTCCGATTTCAATTTTTTAATAGTTGCATACAACATTTTTTCTACGTTCATGCAAAAAGCAAAATATGATTTACGGCACTAGGTGTTGAAAAATTAAAAGCTCATCTTGAATAATTGATTATTACTATCGATTTGCATTGAAACAGATCACTATCATCTATTTTCCATTAATAATACCCATTTTAAAACTTCAATTCTGTTATTGTCAGAAATAATTTTTGACTGGCGTTTCTATAACCATAGTTGCATTATAAAAATCAAAATCATAGTAGCCGTGAGCGCGTATGTTATCACGAGATGTGGTCATAGTACAGACAGTTTGCTCTATGCAGGTAGACGGTTTAGAACAAAGCGGATCAGTTTTGATTATGGAGATTTTCTCGGGAAGACATTGTTTGTTTAACTGTGGCTGCTAACATTAATACAAAATAATATAAAATATGTAACTGCTTAAAACGTATTGCCAATCTTACAGAATATCTGCTAAATATGTAGTGGGTTTGAACATTTATGTTTGTCATGATGACAGACGTTGAAGTTGAATGACAGATGAGTGCAATAAAAACTTTATTGCACTAGTGCAATAAAGAACTTCTTTTTCCACTAAATATAGTTCAATGAAGTTGTGTTTTTTGCATGAATGTAGAAAAACATCATTTCACTCCTTCTCTAAAGGCAAACAAATCTTATGATTTAACTTTTTTTGAAAAATACAATAGTTGTGGAGATACAGTGAGGTTTTCAATATTGACAGTTCGCGATGGAATTGAGACAAAACTCATTTCTTTTTTTATTATAAATACAATTTAGGATAAAATTAAGTTGATTTCAACAGGTAGTGAAATAAACTCTAAGTTGAACAAGATGAGTGACCCAGAGAAGCACGTCATTCTTCAGAAGAAACGTAGAGACGACGTAAAAGATGTAAACTTGTGTGCATTTTTCTTTGCAATTATGTTCAAGTAAAAACGATAAAGAAAACATTAAAAGTGCTGTACTTATTGGGCCAGATGTTTTGCAAGGCATTGAAGATGAAAACGAGCTGAGTTCGGAAGAAGAGTGTAAAACCGGCACCTATGTCAAAGATAGAAAAGTAGATCTGGACCTAGTGAACGATCAGAGAAATGTATAAGTCTGTATTCAATCGGAAGTAAAAGAAAACTTGACACTATGAACACAGCAACTACTGCAAGATCAGCAAGTAGCTACTTTGGTAGATGTAGTGTTTTACATGCGAACGTCCACTGTTACCAGAACTGTATAAGAATAGTATATTCTGTAACAAACCGGGCGACGTACCAAAGTACTATATCCTTACCATGGCATGGAGGGGCTCCACCACGGCGGAATTCATTTCCCCAGATACTCGTGGGATTTCATGAGTAATCAAAATAATGGAAATCGATATTCCATTATTCCATGACATCACACGTTAAAAGGTAAGGACTGCATCTTCCCTAGCTCGCACAAGTCTCTCGGGGACTTCTGAGTTTTGCTCGTAAGGGGGCAGCCGGTTAATGAAAAATTTTTTTTTTAACAGGCTGTGTTTTGCCTCTCAGCAAGAGGAGAGCGTGAACTTTCTGACTCCAGAACTGACTTTATATGAGAAAAAAAACGTTTGAAGTTCTCGAAACCAATTCGGGATGAGGTAACCAAATCATTGAAGTAATTATTAAAGTAGAACTCTGGTAATTTCAGGATCGGTAGATATAGTGGCAATGAGTCTAAATCTTGCCAGGAGTTGATCTGAGTGATACACCCATAGGCGATGGAATGAACCAATTTTGCCAAAAATTATATTAGGGGAAAATATGGGCTCAAAATTCCAATGAATTCGGAATCAGGACACCAATTTTACCATCAATACATATTTTCGCTGAAAAATTTTCATTTCTGAAAAATTCAATCTACCGATCCTGTTTACAGAGTTCTACTTCAATAATAACGAAAGATACGAGGGTGTTTTCATGAGACGTGAGACAAATTGGGTTTTTCAGAACCGAAAAATTTTCAGTAAAAATCTGTACTGGTAGTAAAATTGGTAAATATTGCTTCCTATTATTATTTTTGGCAAAACTGGCTGATTCCATCGCCCCTGGCGAGCAGTGTATGTATGTCATTTAGATCAACCTCAGGCAAGATTTAGACTCATCGCCGGTATATCTACTGATCCTGTACATAGTTCTACTCCAATAATTACGAGGTTGTTTCTATGAGAAGTGGGACACACTGTATATTTCAAAAACAACGGGATTTCACAAAAATGTGTATTTACAAAATTTGTTTGTTTTTAGAAATGGAGTAGAATGAGCTTTGAAAAATGTAAATTGGACCACTGGGTATGGAGATATAAAATGTAACAATTTGGCAGCCATTCTTATATATGGCGACCAAACTACCATGATTCGGACTAGGTGACCATTCTCTTTCTATACTCCTACAGGTGTTCCAGAAAGCCCCGCAACAAAACTGAGGGGACATATAACTGCACACGTGACGTGGGGTAGCACCCGCACTAATAAGAACTTTGGGTGTTCACATTGATAGTGCCTTATTACAAAATTCCACTTATCCCAAGTGGTAAGAAAACTTAACAGCAGCTTCTATGCATCATGTAACTGCCTGATGTGTATTATTCTATGGTTCAATCTACACTCTCCTACAATGCCATCTTTTGGGCAGATTGTTGTTGTAGACTGGTTAAATCTTCTGGGGTGGATTCGTTTAGATCAAAAAGCACTATGAATTAAATAAAATCTAGAAAAAATTCTAAAGGAAAATTCATCAATCGAAAATTCTTTTGGAATGAACGGTTAGTGGGTTTATTTCATGACTTTGGATTGGAATTTATTTCCGCCTCAGCCCCTGAAAAAACAGATGAGAGTATGATAAAATATTGTTCATTATACTCACATCACAATCCTTGTCGAATTCACTAAAAGTGTTCAAAATCTTCAAGATTATAAGACACCGTGCTATAAAGTTTGTAGATGTTACAACAAGTTCTTTCAATTTTTCACAAAACTTTCAAGCGATTATTTTGAGAAAGAATAAAATTAATCGCTTAAAATTTGGTGTTGATAGGTCAACTTTGCATGAAACAAAACAGAAATTCAAAACGGTTTTCTCATTTTCTTGAAGATGGTGCTAGGAATCGCACGTTAAAAGGTGAGACCTCGTTAATCCTTGGCTCGCACAAGTTTCGGCTTCTGAGGGCGACCGTTCGTAAGGGGACGACAACTGGTTAACGAAAAAAACAATTTTAACAATAAACATGGTTTCATCAATGTTCAGTAATCAAAACTCGATAGCATGATGGAGCTAGTGGTATGAAACAGTTCTGCAGAAGTTACAATTTTTGTAATATATCAGAAATTTCGTAATTATTAAATAAATGGCAAAATCTAAAAGTAGCAACATTGCAAATTTGGTACACATGTATAAAATCGAAATAGAAACAAGATTTCTTTTTAAAATTTCTCGAAATGCGAACAAATATGAAAATGCGTAGAAGGGCCATATAATTCTTTTTAAATTTTTTCCACTAATTTTCGACTTCGAAGTCAGAATTCAATAAAATTCCGATTTCAAAGTCGGAAATTAATAAAATTCTGACTTCGAAGTCGAAAAATAATAAAATTCTGAAGTCGGAAAATAATAAAATTCTGACTTCGAAGTAAACCACATCTGATAAATATTGTGAAAAGACCCTAACTGAAGAAAAATCTGAAGGTGAAAATTCACATTTTCATTCAGATAGTTGATTGATAGTTGATGGTATCACTCACAGAAATCGAAAGCAGACTCTTCATAAGTAATTTCACACAGCAAGGATGGAAGCGATGGAAATATTTCTTCTGTGATAACGTCGGTAACAAAGATTTGGTCCAATGTCCAACATGGCTTTAGCCAGGGAAGTAGATGTTTTCTGTTAGATATTACAGATAAATCACTTTTTTCAAATTTTTCAACATGAATGCCTCCCAAGAGGTTAGTTTGAACGAAGGAAAATAGCGACTAAAGTTTGTCTCTCAGCCGCAGATGATTTCAAAACTGATTTTATGAACATTCTTTTCAAATCAAATTTCCAAACAAAAATCAAAATACAATACCCATGACAGGTTGGTGTCAAAAAACAATTTTCAACGTGTTACTGCAGAAAAAATATTTCCATAATTTCCATCTTTTCCATCTTTTCTATTCTTGCTGTGTGAAATTGCTTCTGAAGAGCTGAGCTGAAATGAATGATTTCTGAGAGTGATACTTTTGAATAACATTCTCCCTTTCTCATAAATTTATATGAATTTGCAATGATAACTATAGATACTTACGAAAATCAACTTTCTCAATGACAATGCAAATTTCCATTTTCATTTTGATTTTTGTTTGAAAATATGAACAGTATGCTCATAACATCAGTTTTGGAATCATCTGCGACTGAAAGACTAACTTTATAGTCGCTATTTTCCATCGTTCCAAGTAACTTCCTGGGAGGTATTCATGCTGAAAAGGGGAACATCCTTCATTCAAATATTTTTCCGACATCGAAGTCGAAATTTCATTATTTTCCGACTCGAAGTCGGAATTTTATTATTTTCCAACTTCGAAGTCGAAAATTTATTATTTTCCGACTTCGACGTCAAAATTTCATCAAATTCTAACTTCAAAGTCGGAAATTAGCGAAAAATATTTTTTTTTAATTATATGGCCCTTCTACGCCTTCGTAAATAAGCTTATTTTCAGCGATTATTTTGACAATATATGTATGTCCTTGCTTAACAACCAATCGGTGGATTTCAAATTTTGAAATTCAGCCAATAGAATCGGAACTACAGTGAAAATATAGCTTGTCGCTGTATTTTCACAGTGATAAACCTGCTTAGTTTTTGTTTTACTAACTTTCAAGTGAAAATAATGATTTAAATTATAAACGTCAAATTTATGTGTTTTGACATTTATCTTTATTTTTCAATAAGAGCGATCGTTAGGGACAAATGTCCATTGGCATTATAAATGAGTCAGTTGAAAAGAGTATTCCGTTGAATACGACAAGAAATAAAGTATCAATTGCCAGGCAATTCAACAATTTTTGCACGAACAAGGGTTATGTTATCAATGCAAATACCACAATTGCGGAGCTGGCTGATATTTTGAAAGATTATGCCTGTAATATGCGGAAATTGGATGGTACAGACTATAAAGAATCTGTTATCAAAACACACTGGAATACTGTTGCCAAGGAACTACATGAAAGTTGTTTGAAAAGCTATGGAAAAAAATTCAACCCATTTGGTGACCTAGAATTTAAAGGTGCAAGGGACGCACGAGATTACAAAAGAAAGCAGTTACAAATGAGACCGGAGAAACGTAAACAAAGCGCTGCTGCTTTTACTAAGGAGGAACTGTCATCTCTGCAAAAATGTTGGGACCAAGATTCACCTGCAGGGTTGCAGAAGAAGTTTTTCAACATCGTTGCTACCGAACTTGCTTGGAGAGGCAACGAAGCAGCGAATGCTTTAGTATCGTATTTTTAGAAAGAGCTTGACAATTACGGCAATGAAACAGGAAGAATAGTGTACAATCCAGTATTTACAAAGACTAACCAAGGAGGTGCAAGAAGTTGTGCTAATAATAAATGGCTGACTCCCAATGAAATTGACCCAGACATATGTCCAGTTCGTTTATTCAGAAAGCTGATGGAGAAACGTCCGCCGCATATTACAACAGACAGACTGTTCATTACACCAAATCCTAATTGGAAATTAGCCGATTCTAAAGGTTGGTACAAAAATACTCCCGTGGGGATTTGTGAGTTGTCCAAATGGACTAAAAATACTGCAGAACAAGCTGGGCTTGATACAAAGCGAAGGAAAATCACTAATCATAGTCACCGATCTACCGCAGTTACACAGCTTGCAAACGCAGGTGTTTCAGATCAGCAACTTATCAAAATTACTGGTCATGGTAATTCTAATTCCATTGCTCCATACTTTACAATACAGCCTAAGCTTCACGAGGAAGTTGTAAACAAAATGAGAGGAAATATGGAAGAAACTAGTCTCGACTGTAATAGAATAAACAAGGTTAACTCCATAAACAATGTGATAGCTACAACTACCAATACCGAAGTTTCAACAGTGACAGGTCCACGCGTTCTTTTCGAAAATTGTACCTTCAATATTCAAACCTTCAACTGTAACGAATTAAAATAAAATCACCCTAATTTTTCTCTTTAGTGTTCACGTTGTTAGTTTTTGATTTTGATTTCTGTAAGTTACTTCAAATTAAAATGGTGACACGATTTTTCTTTATTTCAAATCGATATATTGTCGTCCTAAATATAATTCGTGGTATGATTAATAACCTATAATTTTTTGGAATATCAATTCATTGGCAATCCCAATGCAAGAAAATACAACTCGTCCTGCGGACTCGTTGTATTTTCAGCTTTGGGGTTGCAATTCATTAATATTCCAAAAAATTATCGGTAATAATCATACCACTTATTATATTACCCCTGACAATTCAATTCATGTATAAAAAATCGCATATACCACAGCGCAATTGTCACTTTGACAGCGGCAAAAGTTAGGTTTAACTTTTACAGCGACAAATACACTAGTGGTTTTTTCACTTATTCATTTGTCTATATATTATCGCGGTGTTGGTTGCCAAAATGAATAGTTTGACATTGATATGTTTCTGAATTTCTTATTCATTAAATTGTCCCGCCGAATTACACTCGAGGTTTGTATTGATATCGGGTAAATTTGTGATGTTCAAATTCTAACTGTTTCCTTTAGCAATTTGACTCGAACCTAACCTAACCTAACCCAACCTAACCTAACCTAACCTAAAAACACTCCACCTTCGGTGTTGTGTTTTTAATAGTTGACAGTTACTCTCGTCGAATTGCTAGAGAACAGTTTCTCATTGAACAACCCAAATTTACCTGATAAAATACAAACCACCGACAGATAGCGAAAATTACGTGACCTCGTCTCATAGGCCATTTGTCATATTTTTCAAAGCACGAATTAACGCCCAAGTCAAGTTTCATAATAAATAACTATCAAAATATTTTCCCATATGATGCCAACTTTTTGTAGGACAGTATATATACATTTTTTATTATTGATTAAATATACTTATGATTCGTACAATTCAGTAATAGAAAAAATATAAACCACGTGATGTCATAAAAAATACTTTTTTTCTTTATGGTAATTTGTAAAGTGGATTGCAACGAATTTTATTGAGGAAATGATGAGTCACCAGACGTCTATTGAAGAGTTCAAGAGAATGATGAGTTATATTATGAAAAGTTCGAATACGCACAAAACATTATTTCCTTCATGAATAATTTGTCTTTCGTCATCAGCATATAACATACCAAGATAATGAAGAATGAAAAATCGATTTATGGAATTCCCATTATGTTAATATATTGACATAAAATGTACGCTTATCATTTGATGACGTCAAGTAAGGAATGTAGTACTCATTTTTCGTGAGTAAGTATACAGACTGCTTCAAAACACCACAGAAATCTCAGAAACAGTTACAGATACAGCCTCCGCTAAATTGTGTAGAAGTGGGTGACATCTGCAGTTTTAACACACAAAAATTGGCGAAAAAAAATTCTGATAACGTCTCTGTTATCAAAAACTTAGCGCCAACTTCAGTGTCAACACACTGAAATGAAATTACGTGCCAAGATGAAGGCAGCACTGCCACCCATACAACTGTTTTTAGAGTATTCGAATATCGTAGCCACCTCCGTAAATATTTTTTGTGGGATTCACAAGAAGAAAGTTTTGTATCCATAACTATTTATATAATAACTATTTGTATTAAAGGGTGGTAAGTATCACTTTTCCTCCCGCAGGATGTAGTTTACTACCCGACGCGAAGCGGAGGGCAGTAAACATCCAAGGGAGGAAAAGGCACTTTACTTCGATGTAATATATATGATATTTCCTCCTACCCACTCAATAAACTGTTTTCCAAATTTGAAACGCATCTCAACTGCTTTTGTTTGAAATGGACCTATACTTGCATGATGGAAAGTATACAAAATGGTAGGTGGCACAGGTTGCAAGACGAAAGATTACTGTGAGGTTAGTAACAGTGGCTTGTCACTCCCTTGTCCTGAAATCTGTCATTCATGTCAATGATTATGGAAATAGATGTTCATGAGAAAGGTCGTCTTTCATTCAATTACAAGTACATCACAAAGTTGAAAACTATACCGAGTGTTCGTTTTAAAAGAAAGCGATAGTTAAATTCGAAAAGTTCCGTATTGAAAAATATTTTTCGACAATCCTGTATAATTTGAAGGCATGAGAAAGAACAAGAAATATTAAAAATATGTCAATATTTAGAAAAAATTCTTTTGAATCTATCATTGTAACGTCAGGGATTTTTACATTTGCGAATGGACTTATTTCGACCAAAAATTCGTAACATCCAACTGATTCAGAGACAAATAGTAGTAGTAGAGAGGTGAATGAAGGTAACGCAGATGTTATAACTAATATTTCATTTTAATTTAATACGTTCCACCATCCTACCCTATTTTTTCGTATTGCCCTGTATATGAGGAAATAAATTCCTGTTCTGGATCCTGCTGTCTGGTTAACTTTCGTTTTTATTTCGATATCACAACAGTATTCGGGAAATTGAACTTTGACGCATTATGATAATATTATAGTTTAGATTCGTGTTGAAAACTGTTCAATCATTTTCAAGAATGGGGTACTGGATAATATAAAAACATTGCATCCCTTCACTACAGAAAAAAAAAACAAAAATGTTTCCATTGAGCAATGTCTTGATTGTTTTTGACTTCATGTCAATGTAAAGTTGAATGTGGCGTATAATTTTGCAGTGATATTCAAATGTTATGAGTGTGAATACAATGGAGGACGAAGAAACCGATGAAATTAATAAACCTCAATCTCATGAACAAGATAAATGGCAGGATTTGAGGAACATTTTATTAGAATTTGACGAACGTATTGATATTCCAGGTCTATGGAGGATGAGAGTGAAATTTTGCCATCGAAATACTATTAAATAACAACTGATGTGAATCAACTACAATGTCAGTTTCTTTGATCGTATCGATATGTTCCAAAATGAAACACCCTGTAAATTATTATTAGGGTTCATTCGACGGTGCTCCATTAGGGTCAACGATACTAGATTCGAAAGGTACGTTAAATGTAACATGTACTTAATATATTGAGTTATAGCCCATCACTGTCTCCATATTATACTTATGCTAAATGTGTGAATCGGGGCTTGGTTGACCCGCCAGGAGGAGTTTTTCCATCATACTCCTTGAGCATCAATAAAATAATCGAATATAAATTAATTAGACCTATTTTTATAACATCCTCCTTGAGTTTCAACTCGAACTATTAGTTTGTTCATACCATATGGAACACACTGTATAATTGGCCATCTGTAATGACACCAACTAGAAATACTTCTAATACTATCTTATATTGATGGATGTTTAGATCTTGATTACTCAGAATAGTGAAAATTATTCAGGGTAACTTTTTTTTGTTTTTTAACAATAGAGAAAAAATTTGAATTTTCAACGCCCTCTAGCGTCAAAACTAGCCTATAGAAAAAGTTATGCCCATTGGACTTTTTGTTTGAAATGACTTGGACTACAGCATATCAAAAATTCAGCCGATTCGACAAAGGGCCACTTTCCATATAAAAGTGTGCGGTGTCCTTTGCCAAAAATTTAAGAATTCTTCGATAAACGATAACGTTTTACGGGCAGTTGAGAATATGGGAGAACTAGATATGTACCTAGGTATGATCATAGATTTTCACTTCACAGACATGCTTACTGTGTTTTCTTATCCGATGGGAATTTATTAAAAGCCATTTTGCGAGTAAATCAATCCCGAACCCTGAACCATGTTTTGAAACGAGATGAAAACTTCACAACAATTTGCATTCGAATACTTATAAATACTTATTATTGTTTTGGTTGGTTTTCGGGTTTTGCCGTGGTCTTCTTCGGTTAAAATCTCCAAAAGTTTCAATTGCAACTGCGGCTGTCTTCAGTGCCGTGGTCGAAAGTACCCTACTTGACTTTGGGCGTCAGTCAAGTTGAAATGTTTGGAGATTCTAACCATAGAAGAGCACGGCAGCCGGGAAAGCTTACATTCCTATAGTATTATAATTATTATCCGATGGTTTTGTTATTCACAGTGAAATGGAGAAGTTGAAGGAACATAGACAAGAAAAAATACAATTCTTTCTATAATGAACAATTTCTGCGAAAAGCTGTCTCATTTTCGTGTAAGAGTGAATAGAGTCGGTTCATACGTACTTAATTCAATCTGAAAATCTTTATTCCCAGTGCTTCAAAATGATCACTTATCGTTATCATCATAATATTGAGAACATCAATATGAGTACACCTACTTACAACTTGACACTGATTGCATCTTTTATCGTAATAATAAATCGTAATAATAAATTGAATGAATTATTATCTCTGATTGATACATTATGAAATAACAAAGGAATAGCAACCTTTTGTATTCAGTTAGTGCCAATACTGATAGTATCGATATCGAGTTAAACAAAGGATCTCTTACTATCTGGTATATGTTCTTTTTTCTATTGTGTCATTAGTAAAATCTGTTTAGTACTCAATATTGAGTAGAAGTTATGAATAAATATTTCTCCAAACTTCAACTATTCGTGGTCTAACCATCAATGTTATCATATAGGACAAATACCAAACACCTTCTCCTTCAAAAATCATTATACCAAATAAGATAATTTTATTGGTGGTTCCCTATCTAGAGGACTAGGCTTTGTTACAGATAGCCTTATGTGGGGTATATTCCTGCGCAGGGGCGTATTTTAAGATTCAGCGCCCAGGGCCTGTAAAGTTTGCCGCCCCATAAATTAACGGAAAAAAAGCAAAACATTTAAATCATAAATAAAAATCCATCAGTTTGATGATGTGGACTTTTTAACAATTTTAAACAAAAACAACAATTCTTTTAAGTACAGAAAATGAATGTGCCGCACTGCAATTTGTCACAGAATTATGCGTAATGCTACTTCAATGTATGGAAATACTTCTTTTAAATCTTTTGCCTAATGAATAAGCGAAGTTGCCTCAAACTCATTTCATTTCTATATAACTTCTGCTTCAGTCATTGTCTTCAATTCTTCGAATGATTGGTCGCATATTGGGAAAAAGAAATTCACCATGAAATGGCCACGTCCTTGTAACACCACTTCTCCCTCATCGTCTTGTTTCTTTCTCTTAATAATTCTCTTGTGAATGTTTCGGTATTCTTCTGAGCATTTTCTTTTACCAGGTTCTTCGGAAGTATCAAAAGATTCCCGTTGTTTTTCTACAAAAGTAATTCATGAAGCGTGGAAACCACCTCTACATCCGTGTCGACATCTGGTAGAATTTTGGAAACTATTTTAAATTGTTTTATCACAGATCACCAAGATTCCGATAATATAGCCATTTCTAGTGAATTTAGTTGAGCCAATAGCCCTGCAGATTCATTTTTATCGAAAGCTTTTTGGTGAGCAGTTTTTTTATAGCTTCAAGAGTCGCTATTATTTGGCTCTCCAATTCTTATTAAGGCTAGTACAAGCATCGTATTTGACAAACTTTTCACAGTTACATTTTCAGGCTTAGTTGAAAATGATTGCAGTAGTTTTGTACGCAACGTTTTGATGCTGTAAAAAATACGTACAGATTTTGCAGTAATCCAAAATACTTTGTAGCTTCTATATAGGCAACATTCATAATGAGCCGATCAAGTTTAACGAATGTGCGGCGCAAGGTACGTGTGTATCGATATTCAGTGATTCAAAGGCTAGCAACATGTCATCTGCTTTGTGACCAGTGTTTGGCGGAAAACGAAAGAATCGTTCAACTGGTTTTGCATTATCTTGAACAAGTCTCAAAATCAAAGAAAGCTGATCTAGATGTGTTATATCAGGGGTTGAGTCTACACTGAAAGAAAAGTATTTCTTTTTTTTTGTTTTCTAAAGCGTTTCTTAAATACTCCACTGTTCCTGCGGACAATTCTGTTGTTATTGTATTAACGAAATTTATCACCTTTGCAGCCACACCATTGCTTTGTGTCAATGTGGAGCATAAAAGTTATATCTTTCGTATACTTCGTTCACCCGTGGATTCACATATTTTTCAATTGATTTCATCAAATGATTAAAATCTCCTATCTGACTTTGGGAAACAGAAAGAGGTTAGTATTATATGCCAGGTTCAGTTCTAAAATTTTAGAGGACAGATATTTTCACCAAGTCAGCAGATTCATGTTACCCAGTAGTAACAAGATAATTTTCGAATACTGATTTCTAGAAAATCTATTCATTTGTAGCATTCCTGCCAGAGCTGTCCCAAAGCACAGTGCTTAGTGCTCGGGAAAGTGCTCGAAGCACTTTTGTGCTCCTAAGCACTGTGCTCCCGAGCACTTTCCTGATTCAGTGCTTAGTGCTTAGTGCTCGCGAGCACTCCAGTGCTCCGGAGCACTTTTCGGGATTACAAAGCACTAAGCCTTTCCATAAAAATGAATTTTGACGAAACATGAAGTCGCAGTAGAAAAAGAATAAGTTCAAAATAACTGAATATTACTTTTTCTTTTCAAACTACCTTGACGTATAGGAGACCAAATCTGTCTCTGTTATAAAAACCTTTAAAACTTTTTTTATTATCAAGTCAAATTGTTATTTCTTTGGTCAAAAAAAGTCTACCAAAAATTTGTTATGGATGACATTTGCTATCTTGATACAGGGGATGTGCGGCATGTCAATTACCATTCTATTATTTCAAACTTCTTTTCTGTGTAACCATATGCGGCTCATTTCGATTTGATTTTGATTCACATGTTTTCAGACTGTGCGAGGTTAAACACTCAAAAAACGATGTCAAGAAAACCACACAACCAAACATTCTTTAAATATTCCAATTTTATTGAAATCAAATTGTTGATTTCAGCAATTTTATTTCCAAATACTATATTATGTTAGCAGAGTTATAAACGTCCTTTCAGTAACGAGTATTTTATTCACGAGTGCAGCGTTGCGGAACGACTGTTTAAAAAACAATTGTCTCGAGGAGCTCATAAATGCTTTACATATACCGTACTTTTTTTACGAATTCATATTATAACCGTATATGTTTTTAAGTTGATATATTTTTTACCATAACAGTTTCAATTGACAGGTAAAAAACGACCTACTCTGTAAGGGTTTTTAACCACTGAAATCAAACAGTAACCCTCGCGATGTACTTAAAAAAATGTTATGGTAATATGTTAAAACAAATTTTTCAAATACAGATTACGGAATATGTAATTAATTGATCATTCATCGTGGTACGCTGAATGCCATTTCAGATATTATGTGGGTAGAAAAAGTAACTTAAGTTTTTAATTGACTCGGTTGTTACTTGATGGAAATCCATAGCACTCCTTGAACTGAAACGTGAGTTACTTGATCTTGATTTAACACGATAAGATTTCAACAAATGATATTATTCACATCGAGATATGTTTCGCTAAACTGTAGTTTTCCAAGCGGTTAATATAATAACTGCTTGAAAAAGCGACAGTGTAGCGAAACATGTTATCTGTGAAAATCCTACGTGTTTGATTAAGTTTCAGTAACTTAAGTATCTAACAGTCTGAAAAGTGCTTAGTGCTTAGTGCTCCCTGACTGGAATTACTTTTTGAAAGTGCTTAGTAATCGCGAGCATTTCATAAATAAAAGTGCTTAGTGCTCGAGATTTCGGAGCACTTTTTAAGAGTGCTCAGAGCTTAGTGCTCGAAGCACTTTTTGTCAGTGCTCGGCAAAGTCGTATTTTTCCCATGTTACTTGATCTAGAATGAGGCGATTCACACGATCCATGGCATTCTAGATCGAAAAATAAAAATTAAAATAAAAATTACTTTATTCGTCAAATATTGACAAGTGAGGTGTTGTTGGATTTAGAATGTCATTCTCGATCGAAATAAGTAAAAATTTATAGGACGTCCCATTTAAAAATCGAAAGTTTTTGTCATTTCCGGTCGAACCGGAAGTACGATAAAGCAAGTTAATATGTCAAAAAATGTAAATTGAACTATAATACACAACCCTCAAATTTCGTTTTTCTATCTTCAATAATACAAAAGTTATAGGGGTGAGCCACCTTGGAGAATCAACCGGTATATGAAAAATTCTCATTTAGTGATTTTTTGTTTTTGTCCTGAAGTGGAGAGTTCTATGAACGTGTAATAATATATCTGTTTATTTTGTCTTCTTATGTTTGTACTTGTGGACTGTGACAGGTTGGATACAGACAATCACTATTTACGTTTTTATTTGGAATAACCAAAAAATGCAATAACATCCAAAAAGATTGTCATTATCTCTATATAAAATACAGCAACGCACGAACAACAACTGTTCAAATTCAACTACAGAGTGCATCTCAAAATTACATTTTGGGGTGTTTATCCACTTTCTTCTGGACCATATTCAGCATTTATTTTGTTTAGGGGCTACGAAAAAAACTTGTTATTATTAATTAAAAGTAAAATTATGTTCAGGCTTCACAAACAAAATATCGAAATTTTATCTTGTTGACTTTCAAACTTGGTATTCCTTGTACTGCATTGTTTGGAAACTTTGGTGTTGTAATGAATATACTGGAGTTTTATCCCGACACCAAATCCGCCACTGCTGATTGTGGTCGCCTACTCGCCTATCTACGAAGGCGTAGAAGGGCGAGAGTAATTATTTTTATAATTCCGACTTACTAAGTCAAATCAAATTTCTACACTCTTTAGCATTTATATGCGACTTATGCTAATTCACTTCAACTTACCCGCATATGTCCGTCATTTTAGCCTACATACGGGTAAGATGAAGAATTTGTCAAGAAGTTGATTTTTTATTCTTGTAAACGAAGCCGTTCAGTTTTTTTGAATATACATTTTTCGCGATTTCTCCTTATTATGAATTTTATTTTTTTTCTTTTTTATTTCGAGCCACGCAAGAAAAATTATTGATAGCTACAGAATAATAATTGTTTTCTCTTCTGAATAATGAACCGAACATTTAATTAAAATCTTTCCTATGGTGGAATCAACACTTATTTCTCGTTATTCTCCATAGATTGTTACATTTTCCTATTTTATATTCGTAATTAATCATAATCCAACACTGAAAACACCGGTGTCAACTTTCTGTTATTTAATATTATAAATAATATCTATTTTAATAACCTGTCACGGTCATGCATTGCATAATTTCTCTCAATTTTAGTACCTGGTTCGCGTTAGTATGTCGGTATAACATAATTCAAATTACGGGCAATAATAATTATTTTGAATGTAAAAATAAAAAATTATATTTCGATTTTTGTTCGAAAATATGAATAGGATATTCATAAAATCTCTTGTAGAATCATATGCGGCTGAAAGACAAACTTCAGTTGCTATTTTTCATCGTTCAAGATAACCTCTTGGGAGGTATTCATCTTGAAAGAAGGGGAACATTCTCCATGAAAATTGAAAAATGAAAAATGTGATTTATTTGTAATATCTAACAGAAAACAACTACTTCCCCGGCACAAGCCACGCTGAACATTGAACAACATTTGATAGATATTGTGAAAAGATTCTAAGTGAAAAGAAAAAAAAATCTAAAAGTGAAAATTCACATTTTCATTCAGATAGTTGATTTTTTTTTTTAATTTTATCTAGTTTTCATTGAAAAAATCATTAAATAAATTAGATAGGGAGAATGTTATTAAAAAATATCACTCACAGAAATCGTTCATTTCATTGTAGCAATGTTTGCTTTTCTCGCATTCAATCCCCAAAACATTTTGGTCGAATCTATTTCGCTTTGCCAAACTCTTCAGGGGAATTGATAGGATTGGAAAAAACAGGCTCTTCACAAGCAATTATACACATCAGGGATGGATATGCGGGAAATATTTCTTCTGCTTCATAACACTAAATAGCGACTAAAGTTTGTCTTGACACCCTGTATAGGATGATAAGTACCTATATATAATGCCTACTTTTTCATAATAGAAGAAGACTTGGAGAACAAATTCACTGAAAAATGCATGAATATTATCAAAATGAGAATTAAAAATTATTCTCCGAGAGTATATCGGGATATCAAATACTCTCAAACTCCAAGTAGATTTTTGTGAATCAAATGTAATTGATCCAAATTGATTTTATAGTCTCTACTTAATTAATAGACGCCAGATGCCATCAATGACCTCAATGGCGGTTCAATATTACAAAGTGGGAAAGTTTCGTCTTTAGACTTTATCATACTCTCTCTAACTATCCACAAGTGACATTGTATCGACTATACAAGTAATATTTACTACGTTCTCGTGAATTCTCAAAATATTTGTTGAATTTCTGAAAATAAAAGAACTATTCGATGTTAACGATTCTCACTACTTCATTTTACAAAATCACAATATATCTGCACTCATGGATTCCTCACAGTGAAAGTAGAGTAATATTGAAATACAGTAGGTGTTCAAATTCCAGACTTACGAGTATCTGGGAATAGTAGAAATAGTTATTTACCTAACAAGTGCGGAAAGTAGTACTTTTCTGCACGCGCCGGCAGTTGCACGAACGACGCGGAACGGAGTTCGGGCAAGCCGTTAAGGGCGAAAAAGACATTTTCCGTAAGAGTTAGGTAGAATATTTTTCCTACGAGTGTTTTTGTCCATCTTATTTATGAAAAAACAAGGTTTTTAATAAACAAATTTTTATAATAATGCTACAAAATGACTTATAAGACAGAATAGTTACATAGATCATTTAGTTAGTCCTAAATATCCTCATTTTCAACAATACAAAAATCGAAAAAGTAAAAATCGTTCGGAAAAGTACAACTTTCCAAACGAAAAATCGTGCGGAAAAGTCATAACAGTTGTGCGTTCGGTGATACAAGATGTGAAAGTTTTTTCGATCAACTAGAGCAGCCTTCATTGATTTCAAAGTGCACCAATTGAAAAAAAAAACGTAAAGTATTCGTGGATAAGTGATCTTTCAAACACTTGCTCTATATAAAAATCGCGCTGTTTGAAAGATCTCTTTAGCCACTCATACTTTAATATACTATTACCGTCGACCGTTCATTCATGATGTATTTTAACGCACCAAAAATCGTTGATTAATGACCCCTGTTAATGAATGATTTTCTATTAATCAATGATTCGCTTATATGCAACCCAACATACATTGCTCTAATACATTTTATATTGGTTAGTACTATCTGTCATTATTTATTTGTCAATTATGAAATAAAATTTCAGAGACTCTTCAATACACCAGTAGTTGTCACATAAAATCAAAGAAGTCTGGTGGCGTAATGGTAAATTCAGTCAGACAGCCGATACTAAGGTCAATAGTTCAAACCCATAACAGGGCAATTTTTTTTTGTTTCAATTTAAAAAAATAAAATAAAAACTACCCCGAAGGAAAATTAAACTATCTTTGAGTTGATATACAAAGGAAATAGTGATAGTTTTTTATCGTATCGTTGAATAAACAAACATTGAAAGTAAGATATATCTATTTTTGAAAACTACGGTCGACGAAAAAGTTTTGTAACAAACTCGTGAATTAAAATGGCGATTAAAAATCTCAAACATTAACGCGCTCGCTCCGCTCACGCGTTAAAATATCTCGATTGTTAATCGCCCTTATTAATACACTTGTTCGTTAAATAACTATTTTCGTCGACCGTTCATTTATGCTGTATTTTAACGCCTTCAAAATCGTTCATTAATGACCCCTGTTAATGAATGATTTTCTATTAATCAACGATTTGATTATATGCAACCCAACATACATTGCTCTTATACATTTTACATTGGTTAGTACTATCTGTCATTATTTATTTGTCGATTTTCAAATAAAATATCAGATAATCTTCATGACACCAGTTGTCACTTATTGTCATATATAGTCACATGGCGTAATGGTAGGGTTCGCCCAGCAACTATCACTGAGGTTGCGAGTTCAAAATTCACCGAGAGCAATTTTTTTTCCAATTTCAATTTGAAAATAAATAATAAAAATTAAAATAAAACTACCACCAAGGAAAATTAAACTACCTTTGAGTAGAGTTAATATAAATAGGAAATAGTGATTGTTTTTTATCGTATCGTTAAATAAATAAACATTGAAAGTAAGATATCTCTATTTTTGAAAACTACTTCGACGGAAAAGTATTATAACAAACTCGTGAATTAAAATGGCGATTAAGAATCTCGAACATTAACGCACTCGCTCTGCTCACACGTTAAATTATCTCGATTGTTAATCGCCCTTATTAATACACTTGTTGGTCAAATAACCATTAAAGTATAGATGTTGAAGAAACCTGTTTTAGACTTTTTCCAATTATTTTAAAAGTAGTTTGCGATTCTCTGTTCCAGAGTATTAACCCAAATTCTAGTGATAGGAAATAGAAAAATACCGCAGGTGAAATATTTTTGTTCAAGATCAAATGTCTTTGAATTGATAGTTAGATTTGTCAGTGGGGTATGATAAAGGTGGGAAAAAAGGTAATTCGTGACGCGGGGGTGACAGAAAATAGAAAAGAGTCGTTGGCGAATTTTTTTTTGTTCAAGGTCAAATGCCTTTAAATTTATAGTCAGTGGGGTATCATAAAGGTGGATAAAAATGGTAATTCGTGGCGCGGGGCTGACAGAAAATAGCAAAGCGGCGCAGGTGAAATTTTCTTGAGATCAAGGTCAAATGCCTTTAAATTGATGGATAGTTTTGTTAGTGGGATATAATAAAGGTGGGAAAAAAGGTTATTTGTAGCGCATGGGTGATATAAAATAGAAAAGCGCCGCATCCGATTTTTTTTTGGTTCAAGTTCAAATGCCTTTAAATTGATAGTTAAGTTTGTCAGAGGGGTATCATAAGGTGGGAAAAAAAGATGTTAAAATACAATTTGTTTTATTCAATATGAAAAACGAAAAGCATAGTAGAATAAACAAACAATGAATGAGAGGGAAAAGGAAACCCAAATTGAATACATACATTTTGTGAGGAGGAATTATTTAGGCTGATTTAACTAGAAAGAACTAACCTCACGTTGAAATTTGGGTGCGTGGAAATTGAGTAGGTACATATATTTTGCAAGGAATAATTATTTAGTCGATCTATCCAAAGTGAATTAACCTTACATACACATATCAGTGTGTTAAAATTGAACACATAAATTTTAATTGGGTGTAGGATATTTCAGGGCGTAAGTAATTTCCCAAATATATTTGGTGAGATTACCCATAGGATTATCGTACACCCTTGCTTTTACAGGTAGGAAAGTGTTTTTGGTGAGGATAATACGCCCGCTCTAGGGTATTATGAAATGAAATCCAGAAAAATAATTCTGAAACTGAACATTTAACTTTTACATATCTAGGTAACTTGAAGCGAAGACAAATCAGGAAGGTATAGAAATGAAATCAATCAGGTACTCATGTGTGACAGAATTTGAAACTTATTACATTTAAAAATTACCCTCATTACCCCCCCACCCTTGTATACGCGCCTGGTTGTAGACTTTGTAGTAGTCTCGAAATGTTTAGCGAACGATAGTTCACTATGGTACGTCATGCTGAGATCTTTCATTTCTGTGCATCTCCTCAGATAATCATCAGCCATTTTATAATCAAGAATTATTTGTTCTATATATCATGTGATACCGTCATTACTGAGCATTTTTTTATATTGAACTATAGTTCATTGCTACGTACATCAAATTAACATCATTTTGAAGCAAAACAGTCTCTGTTTGAATTTTTTTTTTTGAACATTTTCCACGGAGGGTAAATCATTAATAAAAATAATGGAAAGTAAAGGCCCCAAATTTGATCCTTGTGGTACTCCTGAGTTGGCGTGAAATTTTCTGGAAGTATGACCAGCATACCTAACCATAAAATTTCTGTTTTCTAAATAATTTTTCCAAAGTTCTAAAAGTCTTGCTGATAATAAAATTTTCTTATTAAAATATCATGATCTACTTTATCGAAGGCTTTACTAACGTCTGTAAATATGGAATCCAATTGCATTTTTCCTTCCATGGCATTATTTGCAGCATTTGTGAATAAAAGTAAATTCTTATTTTTTGTTCATAAAACCGTGTTGTTCGTTTACAATTTTCATTTCAACGTGTTTGAAAAGTCTACTAATAATTTGCTCAAATAGTTTTGCGAGCGCTTACATAATAGATATGGCTCTGCAGTTTTCAATTTTCATTTTATTACCCGATTTAAACATTGGCGTACTAATTGCATTTTTCCATATATGTGGAAAAATAGAAGTACGAATGATTAAATTATGAATATGAAGCAGAGGTCGCTTTATTCATTCATAACATCCTTTTAGGTCATAATGTGGAATTCCATCAACACCGGATGTTTTTTCATCGCTTGATTTACATCAGTTTCACTGATTTCATTTATAACTAAGGCATGCATCATTATTAACACTTACATCATCCATAAAATCTAGACTATATGTGGAGTTACAATTCATACAATTTTTCCTCTTTTATTTTTTTATTCATATAGACTTTTTGCTGCTCCAATTAGGGATTTCAACTTTTTCCTCGATTCTCTGAATCCATCATTGTAGAATGTAGAAACAAATCTTACTTTTCTCAATGATTCTTTCTCAACAATTAAGTCTTTTATTTCCTTACCGAACCAAATGGGACATTTTTTGCATCCAACATACTTTTTATACTTTGGGACCCAGGTATCTACGATACCTTTAAAATTTTTATAGAATTCATCTAAGGCTGTATTTACATTTAAATTTTCAATAACATATTTCCAGTTAATATTCTGCAAGCTTAAACTAATCTCTAAAAATTGTCTTTATTTTGATTCTATCAGTTTGTATGTATTTTATTATCAAAATTGATTTTATCAATCTAAATTTCTAAAAGTTGAATGAAATATGTCATCCCTGATAGGTGGAATTCCTTCTTTTGTACAATTTTATATTAGCTTCACTTGTATGTATGTATGTATGTATCTATACCGAGTGTCCCCGGAAAGTGGCTCGTCCCTATACATTTTTTGGTAATAAAATAAAATTTGGAGGATCTGTATGAGATATGAAACTGCATTTTTTGACAAGTGACTCAAATTCGTGCGACTTACGGTCTCACCGAAAATTATATAAACTTTCGATTTTTAAATGAGAAACCTGGTATATTTTCACCTTTTCTTCTCCATATTACATTCTGAATACAACCATGTATCTCGTGTTCCTTTCTGTGACCACATTTTTTTCAATTTGTTATTTAATTTTTAATCTAGAGGGCTATGATTGATACGTACAAATTAGTAATTTTAGTCCTAAAGTAGGTGTTGGGAAAAATACAACTTTATGGTTTTCGGTTGGAATGCATCTGCTGTATAAAATTTTATTTTAAATTCATTCCTACTATTTTATTTTAAAATGTGGTGGATTTGTATACGACTTAAAACTGCATTTTTTGACAAGTAAGTCAGCTTCAGCAATTTCTAACATTTTTGTGGAAAACCTTGTACAACACTTTTTTGAACTCTGAAGTTTGGACAGCATACAATCGCTGTACAACATTTCATTGAACACAGCTGTACAACTCTCAGAGTAATGAAAGACCATAGAGATGCCTTCTCCATCCTTGTCTTGAAGTCAACATAACTTTGTTTGTTTACAAGCGAGGGCCTTATACATGTTAACCCAGATATTGCTGAAATATTTGATATCACCAATTTGAACAAAAAGATGATTTTTGATAGTGACTGATGTGTATAGAATTGGAAAAAAATATTGAAAAATTTATTTTTTTCATATATATCAAATTATAGTTAGTTCTTTTATAAGGACGGTAGTAAAATGGACTAAGTACTCATTTCAAGAAACTAGTTTATTAGCATTAGTTCACAAATTATGGAAATTTTCAAAACAATATTTTGGATGCAAAGGAATCTTACACTTCTTACACAGAAATTTAACTTTTTTGTGACAACTTCCAAATCGGGATTGTTTTTCTTGATAGATGACTATATGATATATTCCGTCATAAAGCGAATTCGCTAATGTATGTGAATTACGCTTTGTCGGTCCACGTTTTGTGTCTTTCTTGAACGTTTCCAGAATGTTACATGCAATCGATCTTCTGAACTCAAGTTGATCCAGTTTACCTTCCTGTGATTTGTGAATTTGCCATGCATTTTGCATGGCCATATCTATGCAATGGGCCTCTTATAGAAACACGGTATAAGCTCATATTTTGGTCGCTGCGGTCTATACCGCCCATGAAATTATTGTAACTCTTTATTATATTCGGTTGTGTAATTTGGATATGCTTTTTTTTCTTTTTGTGAATATCTATTTACAGAGTGTAGGGGCATTACTGGTACAAAATTGGAAGCTACGTTGACGACACTATTGTTGATCCATCGGCATATGACTACTCCTGTATCGTTGTCAAGGCGGTAGTAGTATTTACCTCTTTCACATTTATTCAATGAGTTAGACAGTGGGCAATTCAATATGCGATTTTGCCGGATCGTTCCTGTGCCAAATAGGCCTCTAAATTTGAGCTCATTTAGTAAACTGATCGAATTGAAAAAATTGTCAAAGAACAGGTGAAAACGTTTCCGTGGCCATATTTCATCCAATTTGTCGGCATACGATAGAACCACCGATACACCAAGACCAAGATCTTTATATTTTTCAGGTAGTGAGGTAGAACTACCTTGATAAGGTGTAAACCATACTATGTATCCTAGACGAAGTGCCCCTACGCACAATTTATATCCCCACCGTATTGGCTTACCTCGGATAAACTGTTTAGAGGGGTGCTTGTCAAAATAGGGTACCATTGCTTCGTCTATACTATGTTCCTGTTCCACGGAAGCAAATTCCGTAAATTTTTTATTCAGAATATCAAACGGTGGACGCATTTTCGCAAATTTGTCAGATTTTTCCAATGACTCATTATTACAAACATGTAAAACTTTCATTATATGGGAAAATCTATCCCTAGATAAAGCAGCTGTTACTATCGGATTATGAGAGTCGTTACGATTGTCCCAATAAATGTATCTCCTTGGCATAACAATATACCCGCTCAAGATAAGAATGCCTATAAAACATCTTATTTCATTAGGTTATATCATTTAAAAGATTTCTTTGACCAGCATTTATATTAGAATATTCCACAATCATGCCGATGACTTCATCGTCAAAAAACAAGTTGAAAATATGCATTGATGATTGGTTTAGTTTTGGTCCAAATTGATTTTTCCAATAAGTAGAAATCGAGTGCTGATGGAGATCACCTTCGATCCACTGAGAGTTGAGAGATAATTCAATTCTCAACAAGAATGATAATCAGTACTACCTTATGAAATATGCTCGTTTTCTCAGAAAACGTGGTCACATTTTATGCTCGCTCTAACCCGCCACTGCAAGTTCAGGCAGGTCCGAAAATTAGATTTGTCATAACTTTGCTAAAAATTATAGTGGAAGGAAAAGAAGAAGTGCATATCGTTCCTGAAGACTTCTACTTCCTCATGCAAATATAACATGTGAGTATCTGAGTACCTAAAATGTGTTTTGTCCCACTTCACATAACCCTTCTACGATATTTACGCATGATCCGAAAGTCATGAATATTTTAGTTGATATGAAATAATTATACTGGAGCAGGAATCAGTACCCTCTTTGAACGATATGCAACGATTTGAGGCTAGTGAGACAAATCTCACTTATACATGCCGAAGAGAAAACAGGGTTTTACTCCTGCCTCAGTTTTCAACTCACCCATGATCCGGGCAGTATCTTCAGTAAATCTTGAAAATAATCGCTCATACACATCCTACATAAAAAAATTAGTATGTGATTTCAAGCTTGAGGTTTGCATTTCACAATAGTGTTATTAAATATATATATATATGCAAGATATGAATAAGCGATTATTTTCAACATTTAGTGAAGAGAATGCCGATTTTATGGGTAAGCTGAAAATGAGGCAGAAGTTTTTTTTGGCATGTATAAGTGGGACCTGTCACATTACTTTAAAATTGTTGCATATAATCCAAAATGGGTTGCTGCTTTAGTACAATAATTCCATATTTACTAGATTATTCATGATTTTTGGATCACCCGCAAACATCTCCGTGAAGTGCGACAAAACACATTTTAGGTAAGTACTCAAATACTCGCATATTATATTTGCATGAGAAGGTAGGAGTCTTCAGAAACGATATGAACTTTTCCTTCTCCTTCTCTGTTCATTTTTCGCAGAGTTATGACCAATCAAATATTCGGCTCCGGTAGAACTTTCAGCGGCGGGAAAGGGTGAACCTGAAATTTGATGTCGGCGTTCAATGGCGTTTTCTAAGAAAACGAGAGTATTTCATAAAAAATTACTGAGAAATATTTTTGTGGAGAATTGAATTGTATTTCACCCTGTTGAGTTGTTTTTTCGATAAATCATATACTTTCCAAGATTACAGCAAAAATTTATTTATTTATTTTTAAACGAATAAAAAAATATGTTCCACCCCTGGAATTTTGGTAAACAATTTTTTTTCATGTTTATCATGGTTCCCACTACTAGCATACCAAGTTTGGTGGTGCTACAATCGATTCTTGTCTCAAAACCCAATCGTACTGGATTAACGGACCATAATCATAGTGTGTATTGTTTGCGATTAGGCTCGTCTGGCAGGGACTTATACACGTTCGAAACATGTGGAATTGAAACATATTTGAATGCTATCTTGGTGGAAGAACAGTATTTTTCGTAATTATTTTACATTTTTACTCACGCAAATCCAGCCATATTATTGTTTTTTCACTTAACTGATTTCCAATTACGACACACGAAGTTTTAGCCTTGAATATGTTAGTTCAAAGTTCTTAGACTAGTATCGTCAGCTTATGAGATGATATTTTCATCAATCTCCATTTCCATCATTTCATCAAGATAAAGAAAGAATAATTTGGGACGAATGTTTCTGATGAATATCTGATTTCACGAAAAATATTTTTTAACAACTGATTTTCTCTGATAAAAAACTTCTGAATAACTATAATAGTAAGCCCCTAATCTCGCGCATTTTTCAAGTTTTTTGAAAAGTTTGTCATGTAAAATGCTGTCGTAAGCTTTGGATTAGTACAAAAAGTTACCTAATGAGGCTGATATGACTCAATAACATTTCTGTTGCATAGATATATAATCATAGATATTTAATTAAAGATATGTAGTGTAATGGTTAAGTTCACGTAGACAGTATATACAACAAAAATGTTAATCGCACAATATAAAGTAAATCAAACTGAACAACGCCGAAAATAGTGATTATTAAACAGGAATAAACTTTTAATACCGCAGACATCAATAATTGCAAAAGCTATGAACAATATTACTGATGGTTGTACAACAGCAGATGTAAGGAAGAAAATATTACGGGTTAAGCTATCATTATTCAACCGAAAAAAATCAGTAAAAAGTATGACTATTAGGCGGTCATTCACACCTTAAGATTAATAATTTGAACAACTTGAAGCCGATCAATCATTTTGTTCTTGTTAGTTTCAATATGTTAATTTAAAATAATAATAAATTATTTATTATTTAGATGATTCATATAATTGTTATAGTTTTGGCCTAGTTCGAGATTATGTTTACTTTTGTTTACTAGCTTTTTTAATTTGTCTTTGTGGCTACTTGAAGTTTCAATACCATTTGTTATCCATGGTTTGATTTTCTTGGTCATCGAATAACAAACTTTATTCTCTTGTTGCTTTCATAATATTTGTGATCTTAACTCCCAAGCTCTTTCAATAATTGTTTATGAATGAACGTGTACGTTTTGCAATCCAAGGCCTGGCCCAAAAGTGTTTTTCTTTTTACTTAGTTTCTTCATAATAATATACAAATTGAGATTTTCAAGTTATACAAGCCCCAAATTGCTCTGCTTCCATTTCGCTTAAATATATTATGTAGTGTGATTATTTGTTAATATTATTTCATATACCTCATATAAACTTGAATATCAGCGGAAAAAAGATCAAGAAGTACAGGATAAGTCACAAAAATAAATCGAAACCATATCAAATTGGTGTTCGGAAAATATGATAAGCCTAATGGCCTGGTTACACAGTGCGAGCTAGCATCCGAGCTGGCCTAGTCAGTTACTGCAGTGCAGTTACTACTCCCACCGTGTGACCACATCATCCGAGTTACTGTCATATCTCGATTTTTCCAAGGCGTTCGACAAGGTTCCACGAATTAAGCTACTTCACAAACTTGAACACTTCGGGATAAGGGGTGAGCTGCTCAACTGGATCGAAGCATTTCTTTCTGACAGGGTTTTCAAAGTAAGGGTTGCTTCCAGTCATTCTGATCTACATAAAGTCATCTCAGGAGTTCCACAAGGTTCTGTTTTGGGACCTACTCTTTTCTTGGCATATGTCTCAGATCTGCCACTGTACTCCACTCAGATCATTCTTTTTCCGCAGATGACAGCAAGTTCTTTGGAAATTCCCAAACTAGTCATGTTGATCTTCAGTCTAATCTCATATCCTTGCGAAGGTGGTGTGAAACTTGGAACATAGCTCTGAATGTCGACAAGTGTTGTGTTTTACACATCGGTTATAACAACCCAACATATCTTTTGGGAAACAAATCGATTCCCGAAGTAGACAGCTATAGCGACCTGGGAGTTATCTTTAACAAAAAACTTACTGCTGCTAACCAAGTGACTGCCGTTGTCAAAAAAGCTTACAGTCGTACATATCTACTCAACAAATGTTTCGTCCATCCTCACAAAACACTATTCGGTAAACTTTATAAAACATACATTCTCCCCCACCTGGAATATGCTGCCCAAATCTGGTCCCCTTACTTGGTGAAAGACATATCCAACTTCTTGAGAGGGTCCAAGGCAACGCCACCAGGATGGTAAGAGGATTCAACCAACGCTCCTACGACCAACGACTATCCCAGCTCAACCTACCATATCTGAGAGTGACAGACGCGCCAGAGATGCCATTTCAATCCACCAAATATTACACGATGACTTCTCTGTAAATCTCGCGAGCCTATTTCTAGATGACAGTAGGTTGCGTGGACATCCATTGAAATTGAGGCAGGAATCGTTTCGAACAACTGTACATCAAAAATACTTCACAAACAGAATCTTCACGAAGTGGAATACTCTACCTCCAGATGTCGTGACAGCTCCAAGTACAAACAGTTTTAAGAACAGTTATGACGGATTCGACTTTCGGCCGTGGACAAGGAATCACCACCTAAAATTATTGACATCATTTAAGTAACACCCTGTGTATATGTATATGTTAATAGATTCATTCCCAGATAGCACTGAACGTCCATTTTATGTCCCATTTAGGTCCGAACGTCTCAGAACCTAATATGGACATTCTGGGGACGTTCGACTCGGAACGTTTTTGGGACATCCGATGCGAATATCCCCAGGACGTCCAAACTCAGGCCAAATTCATATTACCGACTCTATTTTCGTGTCTTGTGCCTTTTTCAAAAATTTAAAACGTGTTTTGGTTTAATTTTCCGTCATAAATTTCATACATTTTCCACTGAGCTTATTTAGTTCAGTGAGTTTTTCCAGTTGTCACCAGTATTAGATGAATAGAGGTTATATCGTTATTAATTTGGCATGGTTATTCTGTTCGCGCTAGGTTAGTCAGGTCAGGTTAGGTTTGCTAGTAATTCACGCATTTTCAACCCAATTTTCCTCGTTCTTATCTTAATAATAATAATAATAATAATAATAATAAATTTTTCAAGTTGGCATCCTAAGGAAATCTAAAATTTTTGATATTTTTTCAAAAGCTTGAGGCATGAAGTGTCATTATACTAGAAATGAAGCTTCAAGCTTTTAAGAAAATGAAAACGAAAAAAAAATTTAAGTGTTTTCACGCACTAAATATTGTTTACTTTTTAGTTCAATAGTTTATAAATAAAAGCTTGTTTTTACATTTATTGTGGAAATCTTTTTTTGGTAATGCATTTTATGAAATAAATAAACGGGAAGTTGGTCATTTGGGTACATTAAAATCAATAATTGAAGAAAGAAGGAAATGTACAGAGTCTCTATCGTTTCGTGAAATGGTTTTCTCAAACACAAAGATTCAGCAAAAAATTGAATGTCACTATTGATTTTCCTCTAAAAGGATCAAATATGAGCAAACATAGCGCACAATGTAGCCCCCTTGCGCTATAACTTATACGCATTGTCGAATCATAGCGAAACTACAAATAGCGGACACTGCACTGCTTACTGTAAGCATCCATATACAGGCATGTGGCACGAGTACAACGATTCTCATGCTTCTCGATTTCAGAAGAATCCATTGTGAGCAAGAAGGCATATGTACTCTTCTATGAGTATGCAGGAAGGCACTAAATCACACCTTTGAGTTTATATTTATAGTTAGTTTTATTTCCTGCACTACCAGGACGACGCTTATTGCCATAATCCTATACAATAGGAATAATTGGGTCGAAAATCCATCAGAAAACAACTACTTTCCTGGCTAATACCACGACGAACGTTGAATTACATCTAATGAATTTCCGTGCAGAGTCCTACAAGGATATCTCCGCAATTGCTAGTTGCATGGAAATGTTCATTGAAACATTTGGACCACCTATAGATCGATTTCTGGGTTCTTGCCCTAGGGTAGGTCTCTGCAGACAATAACTAATGTCTGCAACAAACGATTCAACAAAATCTCCATGTAAAGGCAGAAGCTGAGACACCACCCGCAGCCTAGCGTTCACTAAACTACAGGCGCCATCTGAACTCCAGCCCCTCAACAAAGCAATACCCAGAACTTGCGTGATTAATTCAACCACAAATACAAATTAAAGAAATCTGCATGCATTGTTCACAATAAGCTTGTCAAGAGAGAAACAAGATGTCCTGCACTACCAGGACGACGCTTATTGCCGTAATCCTATACAATAGAAATAATTGGCGTTTAGTGAACGCTAGACTGCGGGCGGTGTCTCAGCTTCTGCCTTTACATGGAGATTTTGTTGAATCGTTTGTTTTGCAGACATTAGTTATTGTCTGCAGAGACCTACCCTATACTGATGAGGGCAAGAACCCAGAAATCGATCTATAGGTGGTCCAAATGTTTCAATGAACATTTCCATCCAACTAGCAATTGCGGAGATATGGTTGTAGGACTCTGCACGGAAATTCATTAGATGTAATTCAACGTTCGTCATGGTATTAGCCAGGAAAGTAATTGTTTTCTGATGGATTTTTGACCCAATTATTCCTATTGTATAGGATTATGGCAATAAGCGTCGTCCTGGTAGTGCAGGACATCTTGTTTCTCTCTTGACAAGCTTATTGTGAACAATGCATGAAGATTTCTTTAATTAGTTTTATTTCATGATTATTGTTATTTATATTTATTTCATAAACACATAATTCGATATTTATAATCATCACATTGATATGTATAACTATCTATCTTGTTAACTATGAAATTCTCGATCCATCCATAGCCGTCACTGACTAAATCGAGGTGCGTGCCAGTGGTTTATAGATTCAGCTGTGAACATAAATGCTCATTTTAATTCACGGTTTTGGTATTATCTGCTTTCTACAAGATATCTTAATTGAAATGATTATACATTTCTAAACTCGAATGTGTTTTGTTCATTTGTATCATAACAATAGTTAGTAAGCTCTTCAAATCATTGAGCAATTTCTGCCTCAATCTAGAATCGATTGAATTCTCAATTAATAGCTAGTTTAAGTCATTCCATAACGAAAATTGTATTTACAGACAATATCTGGAATAATGATGTCATTATGTTCCGAGGTCTAATATTTTTTAAGTTTCAAACTTATTCCTTAGAATGAAAGAATTTGGAAAATAGTTTTCAATTTGATGACGAACACCACTGGATCATGAAATTATTACTGGAAATAATGGAAAAATGAAGAAAAAAATATTGAAAGAAGTGAAGCACTCATCTAATGCTTTGAAATTATACAGAGTTAACAAAAAATTTTTTTCAAATAGTAACGTTTCGAATAGGGTTCAGTGGGACCCCATTATTTACTGAGTGTAGATTCCTAAGGCAACTTGTAAACATGCGAATTATTTGAGGTTACATATTTTAGGTATGACTCGAACACATTGTATAATTGATCAAATATGACTACACCAAAGAATAATACATTTGTATCTCATATTAAGGACTATAATAGGTGAGATACCTATAAAATCATATAAGGCGAGATGCCTACTATTGTTGAGGCGAGATGTTTCATGTTTGTTTGGACGAGATTTCTTTTAATTTTACATCATAAGTCATAATTCAGTGAATCATATTTCAGGTGAGTCTTCTTTATCCAAGGAAAATGACCCCCTTGAGATAGAGTTTCTGGATGTGTCTTTGAACGACAATATTGTAAATGCCCTTGGGGTCCAAATTGGAGATAATTCAATCAAGCCTGGCCCAGGAATTTACCCTGATTCAGCCAAGAGACAGGATGCCATCTTGAAGAAAGGTTTGGATACCTCATCTAAGGAGGTTTTGATGAAAAGACACTCTTCTCCAGGTAACTGCCTCTATTTCAACCACCCAAAGTTGAATTCAGAGATCCAGGTTGCAGCCCGAGGACACAGCTGTAACCAGAGATTTGTCTCTTAAGCTGTTACAAGACCAAAGCGGGATAGTCTTATCAGCAATTTGAAAGTCCTAGTTAAGACAAAATGGTCTCAAAGACAGTAGAGTTCTTCACATGCAAGTTTCAAATCACATGAGTGAAGTGATTTGGTACCTACATTACAATATAATCAACTCTTATTTGGGGCCCTCTTGACCGGACAAAGGCATCACAATGTGATGCCAAATGCTACTCACAATAATAATAGTCTGAATACCAGTTAAGAGCTCCACAAATTCACATATTTTTTTGTCCTCTGAGGAAGAAGATAGAGCAGGGGGGAGGAGCAACATACAGTTAAAAGTGATTCTGCTCGTTCAGTTACAGACCTACGTTACAATAGTCAGTTGCTAGACAACATCTAGATCAAAGCCATAAGAATATTATTGCCAACACATCACAAGATGGCCTTTCATTTGGTGGCAATTTGACAGAACGCCTGACGGCAAATAAGGCTATTGAAAAAGCTGGAGTAGAGCTAAGAAGAATGAGTATACAATAAGAGTGTCTGAAAGTTATAGGTTTGGTTGATAGATGGCCCTAGTGCATATACTCCGTAGACAGAATTTACACACAAACTTCTACAAAAGTTATAGGTTTGGTTGGTAGATATGACTCTAGTGGTCGTGCTACAACACTCGTCATCGAATTCAAGCAATAATGTAAGTTATAGAGCTGGGCAGCTCAGTTACCAGAGATCCTGTTGTTTTATCCTTGGTAAGAGAATTCTCTTCAACATTCAAAATATACTACGCCAAAACGGAAATTCATTAATTCAAAAATGACCCAGTTCGGAAAAATAGATAATAATAAGCCATGTGAACGACAGTTTGACTGGAAAATATTATTAATATCGAAACATAATGGTAAGAAGAGAATAATTCTCAATATGAAAAACTTCAACCTTGACTTAGAGTCAAATCATTTTGAATGAAAAACAAAGACACTGCTACCAAACTAATAGTACCAAAATGTTTTTGGCATCGATAGATCTTAAGGAAGCCTATTTTTTAGTTAATGACAGGGATAGTGATAGGAAGTTTTTTGAGACTTGAATTCAACAACTCCCTATACGAATTCACTTGCTTATCATTTGGTCCTTGCTGTGTACCATATGTTTTCATAAAGTTATTGAAACTTGTCACATTCTATTTACGTGCTCAAGGCTTATTATCCATAGCTACCTAGATAACTTTCTTTTGGTGCCCAGTACATATAAAGAATGTGAATACAACATTTGGTTAACTTGTAACTTACTAAAGGACCTAGGATTCGTTAATAACCTTAAAAAAGTCAGTTATTGCCTTCTAGATGTTGTAGAATTTTAGGACTTCTTTTGACTCTGAATCTATGAAGCCGAAGTTGCCTGTTGATAAACAAACAACAATATATTATCACTCTTCACAAGAGTTTTTTTGTGGGAAATCAGGAGATTTGCTCAAATCGTAGGTAAATTGGTAGAAGCTTGCCCAGCATACAGCTGGCTTTATACGAAAAGGTTCGAAAGGGCAAACTTTATTGCACTTCGTAATTCCAATGAAAATAACAATGTTTCTATGGTTATTTTTGAGTACATTTATGCAGATATTTTGTGGTAGATCTAACATATTATATCAAAATCCGGAAACCCTATGAATAGTCATTCATAGGCTCGGACGCAAGCCTTTCGTGATGGGACGGAATGTCAAATGAGAAAACAGCTAGTGGCAGCTTAACAGACGAGGAATTTTTTCCATATTAATTATATTGGGACCTTCCATTTAATAACACCACTACCATAGCTTATGTTGATCGAATGGGTGAAATTTGGTTTACTAATCTAAACCAACTATCAAGGAGAATATGGCAGTGGTGTGAATCACGAAACATATCAAAATTTACAGCCTATATTTCTTCGAAAAACAATATGGAAGCGTATTCAGAATCAAAGGAATTATCAGCTGAAAAAAATGAGTATGTACTTTCTACATCCGCCTTTGCCAGATTATGGATAAATTTGGGATGGGACTTTTTTGCCTGAGTCAACGAATTCATATCGCGGACGAATGATCCAGACTCTATACACAGTTGTGTGGACTTTTCCACCTTTTTGCACTGATCCTGAAAGCAATTGTGGTTATGCCTAATTCTTAAACCAGATAAAAATTTATTATTATCCACAAATAGGTCTCCCCACCCATTATGGAAGAAGACTCCAGTACT
This sequence comes from Chrysolina haemoptera, assembly GCA_958298965.1. NCBI lineage: Eukaryota > Metazoa > Arthropoda > Insecta > Coleoptera > Chrysomelidae > Chrysolina > Chrysolina haemoptera. The sequence continues at coordinate 21,085,513 of OY282591.1, read as the reverse complement.
GGGGGGGATCTTGTCAGGAAGGCAATCGAGTTGAAACGAATTCCGAAAGTATTGAAATATTACTTTCTTTTTCCACAATGAAACAATACAGCAGTGCCTCAATATTGTGGTGGTCATTTTGTTAGACAAATAATCTGGATATTTTGATTAAAATATTCCTTCAATAATAAGATTTCCAACGTAGCATTCAATAATGTTGCAGCTTACGGTACTCCTAATATCAGGTCAGCACTGGTTTTTGATTTTCCCAGATATTGACTCTGAATTTTGCATAGAAAGAGTGCGCTCTGAATGAAACGCCTAGTGCGCCTAGATATAATCATACTTGGGATCCAAGTGTTTTCCTCAAATATATCAACAATATATGAAAATCTGTCATTAGACCCAATTACTCAGAAACTGGTAGTTTTGCTAGCTTTAACTACTGCTCCGCTCGTTTAAACTTTGTCTCTGTTTGACGTTCATAATATAATCCAAAAAGCAGATGGTATTCAAATTAAGACATCGGAAAAAATCCTTCTGGGAAGAACAAATACCAGAGCTTCCGCTGTTTCGAGAAAAACCAAATATATGTGATGCGAGCACATTAGATTATTATACAAAGAAAAACTCCTCATTTAGAGCTTATATTCCTAAGCTAATTTTAAATTATAAAAGAGACCCAATGTAGCAGGTTCTTGACAAAGCATTAATAGACGGATGAAGGTTGTACTACACAACAGTGATATTGATACAAATTTTTTTCATGCCCACAGCACTAGGCACGCCTCTTCATCCGCTGCTAAGTCGAAGGGGATCAGTTTTGACATAATAATTGAATCTTGGTCTATAATAGGTTGATTTGTAATAGGAGGTGCTTAATTATGTATAATGTATTTCTATCACCTATCGAAGCCTATTGTTCGTTTCGTCTCAAATCTTTTAACATCTACATTTGATCATCGAGAAGAAGGCGTGAAATATAATAATAGGACCAAACGAACTTACTTTAAGTGAAGTTCAATTTTAATTACATGAAACGCCTTGGATCTTTCGATCTTATAATTATTCAGGAGAAAATTTTAAGTTGCTTAACTCTGCAGAAAAAGGGATAAGGTTTTGCGTTTTCATCTATGGAGAAAAATGAGTTTTCAGCAGCCTCTAGCGTTAAAACTAGCCCATAAAAAAGTTGTAGCCATTAAAATATTGTTTGGGATTACTTGGATTATATATGAACTATAAAAAATTTAGCAAATTCGACAGGGGACGAATTTTCCTATTAAACTGAGCGGTATCCTTGTTTTTTCTTTTACAGAATGATGAAATAATGAATAACAATTTGAGTTATATCAATAGTCGCTCTAAGTATATTCTAGAAATCAATTTTGCTTACGTCTCAAGTTGTGGTTTGCAATACAAGCCCAGATATATAATAATTTAGAAATTCAGTGGAGATGACATCACCAAGAATTTCATTAATGCCTATGAAAAAATTATCATCAGTAATTTTATCTCTTCAAAAATATACATGAGGCAGGGGTAACTCATATCTTGTATGACCTTACTGAATATAATAGTCTTATTCGTCTTTAAGTATCATTACACAATCTTGAAGATTGATTATTTGAGACCATTTATTTCTAAGATTTCATAGTTTATTTCCTTTAATTCAAAATGTATGATATAGAACGTTTATTTTCATATTCTGCATAATAATTCAAATATCTTTGAAATGAAGGTCACAGCCTCTCAAGTTTTCTTCAATCCATTCATCTACTTCCTTTGCCAAACTTCCTACAAAATAATCTCTCCATCCGCCTAGTTTTCCTTCCCTTATGAAAGAAGACTTTTTGGTTGCAAGTCCCATTTCTACAAAATGTTCCAAGTTAACAGATTTATTCGCCTTGAACTTCTCGATTCTCAAATGGTCTTCTAATGCATCTACATCTTGCTGTGTGAGATCAATGTCTAAAAAATCAGCGATTTTTCTCAATGCCTCTGGTTTATCCTGCAAAATTTAATTTTGTTTAAAAATTAGTTTTCTGTTAACCAGCAGTGGGACTGCGATAGGGATAACGAAACAATCGGCATATCTTTCCGGTACACCACAAAGTGATAGCGTGTGCTTCGTTTATCTTCGTTTCGCTTCGCTTCGCTATGTAAAACAAGTTACAGAGTACCACCCCAGCTGTCGAATGACAGCTCTAAAAAGTGGAAACTTGTGCGAACTAAGGATTAACGAGGTCTTATGTTTTAACGATTTACCTGAATATAGAAACAAAAAAATGAATTAATATCATCTTAATGCTTTTATATATGCCGTTTTCCGCGGTAAGAATCTGAGCACTACACGGGTTGAACAGCATAGGAAGTTTGACACTCGACGTATGGACTTTTGTTATGGAACTATTCTCAGAAGCTTTTTATGCGACGTGTAAGTAAGTCACGCCCTTAATTATAGCAATGAAAAGGGGCTATTTCCGAAGTATTGCAGTTTCATGTTTAGGTAAGTCCAAGTTATAATGCCGTGTTTGGTGCTTGTCATTTTTTAGAAACATTAATGACTTCAAAATCGATACTACCGAAAAAGATAGAATCTACTTGTAGAATTATTATCTTCTTGGGGTCGAACTTAGCCCCATAATTAACCCTGCATATTATAAGAGAAAACTAAAGAGATAACCATAAGTGGTAGATGATATCCACCATCGCCCGATGAAATATCGACTGTACGTACTGTGAAATGGATTATTCTATGTTTCTATGGTCGATAACTTCCGGTCACCTACTCTTTTACCACTGTAACTTCTTATTTCATCAGTAATGATACTACGGAACCAAAATACCTGTCTATTCGGATTTTCCAGCGAGAGGTACTCGAGGTTACGCACCATCGAAAAATTTCAATATTTACTTTTGTAACATCAACTCAACAAGAACATTAATGACATCCACCATCATCTAGAGGCGGAAAAACCTGATATTCTTTCTCCTACGAAAACAATAGTGAACCAACAAGGTCCACATACTATGTTCTGGTTACGATACACAATATCTATCAGATGCAGTTCAATGTCCAGCGTGGCTTTACCCGGGAAAGTAGTTTTCTGTTAGATATTTTTCAATGGAGAATACTTCCCTTTTCAGCATAAATACCTTACAAGAGGTTATCTTGAACGACGGAAAATAACGACTTAAGTTTGTCTTTCAACAAACTGATTTCATATATAAATATCTTGTTCATATTTTCGAAATAATTATTTGCCTAACAATGGGCAAAGTGTTACTTTTCCGCACGCAAATACAGTTAGACGAACGACTGTGTTTAGCGTATGTCAAGCATGCTAAACAATTTTTCATCGAATAAAAATCTGACGGAAACCGATCGGCATTACGTGTCACGTGGGTCCTAAAAGTCACCATATGCCCTCAAATGTGTATGACCCACGGGCACTCACTAATTTTGCTTGTTCATTGATCATTATATTCATAACCGCCAAAGAGCATATGTTATAATTCAATAGTCGTGTTTGTCTTAAATCTGAGACTGACCTATCATGCCAACGTGAAGACAGGTTGGAGCCGAAAGATTTTGACGTGTTGTGATTCAAGCTTCATACCAAACAGACCAAAATCCTCTACTGCCTTCACTCATCTCTAAATGAACCATTCTATAGTGACCTCTTTTATTAGACTTCATTTAGCAAGATCATACACCAGCTGAAGTCATTAACGGGAGGTTTTAATGTACACAACTCTACCTTGGCTCAAATTTTCCAACAAAACAGGTCATCAAGCTGAGGTCTTCGTTATCACGTATAGTCTAGATTAACTTATCGAGCTGCCCACACGCATTTGTGTATATCAATACACTTCATCTTTTTCTCACCAGTAATCCTGATCCATACAGTATAGAAATTCTACTTTGGAACTCAAACCACAAATCCACTTTTTGCCCTTTTTCCACACCATTGAGTAGCACAAGGCTGCCCTGTCTCAAAAGACATTGATGCCTAGAGGCCTAGACTGATGGCAAGTGCCAGTCTTTGTTGCTTGGACAGTAAGGCAGTTATGTATTCCTCGTTTGTGTAGAATACCTTCGAGTTCAGTTAGGATCACATGTGTTTGAAACTGTTGAGGTCCAATTCCTTTACATGGGATTTACTGGATTTTTGCAATCTGAATTCAGCAGGTCTTATTACTTGACAACCCCTGTTGTTGTAATGATGAAAGTCAGCGTTTTTTTCGTGTTTATTTTTGTTCTTATGTATTTCGAGTATTGACTGAAATATATGACTCCCAGGAGTCCGCATATCCTACTCCAGATATTATTCTTATGGTTTTTTTTGTAATATAAAGACATCCTTAGCGTGAACACTGTTTCCCTATAGTATGGTACAGTAAGAAAATCGAAAATGAAAGAAAGCATAATAAGTATGCTGATAGTAGAGCATGCGGACTGATAATAATTCATAGTTTCCGTAGTGGAAATAGCTGCTCCGTGTGAGTTGACCAATTTGAGTTTGTCATCAATAGTGATGCCAAGCATTTTTATACTAGTGCCATATACTTCAGAGGCATTAGAGGAGAATAGGCTGTGTTGTGTTTTATTAGTGTTCAATTTGAGGTTATTTTATCTGAACCAAGCTTCGGCTCTTTTTTGTGCCAGTTTTATATCGGACATAAAGTCTGTCTTATTATTACATGAGCTTGTGGAAGTTGTATCATCCACGAAGGCACGTTGGGATGCATACCTATATAGAAAAAGGTCGTTTATATATATGATAAATAATAATGGACCTAATACGGAGCCCTATGGAACTCCAAATTTCATTACCTCAAAGTCGGATACACTATTTGAGTCTAGTGAAACTCATACTTGTCTGTTCGATAGATAGGAAGAGAAAAGGGAGAGAGTTACTTCTCTGATACCATATTCCTCTAGTTTTTTTTATGAGAATGGAGTACGACACACAGTCAAACGTTTTTGTCAAGTCACATAAAGCAGGCTGCAGTATGTCTACCCTTTTCAAATCCCTGAATAATATCATCTACAACTCTCTTCAATGCATGAATCGTGGTGCGTATATTATTTTAACTTTGCTTAGGTATCGATGACAATGGTGAGTACTGATGTTTATTGATTATATAATTTGTCGGTAACTGATCTGATGAAATAACTCGAATAGTTGAGGAATTATAATAAAACGCTTACGCCAATAGTCCCAGGTGTCAGGTCACCATCGAATGCAACTTTTTTCGAAACTTTCAATTGCTATTTTTACGAAACCATTGAATTCAACTTTTCTGGATATCATCCGAATACAACTTTTCCGTATATAATGGTTGCAACTGTTCTGAATATCAAATGCATTTCTTTTCGGAACATCCGAATGATAGATCGATGACTAAGAGGACAAATATTGTATATCCAAAAATGAGGTTTTGAGTAAAATCAATTCATATATTTATCCAACACATGACAGTTATTACTGTCATTATTAATGTCATTTTAGACAAACTATTAAATCACTATTAGACAAACTATTAAATCACTAGTGAATTATGGATTATAACTCACTAGTGTGTTATTTGATAGTTCACCGAAATAACATTAATGACAGTCATAACTGTCATGTGTTGGAAAAAACATTACATGCCACTCGTGTGTTATGTTGCTTAAGTCACTTGAGAATTTATACAATTTATAAGTCTTTCTCGCATGACTTATTGTCGGGGGTAATACCACAAGAGCTCAGATTTAGCCGGATATTTTTTGTGGTTGTTTTCGAATACTTACTTTCATTGGCAATTTAACGAGAGCTGTTCTGACAAAATCACAAGAGCGTAGCTCGAGTGATTTGCCAGAACAGATCGAGCTAAATTACCTATATGAAAGTAAGTATGAGAAAACCACCAGGAAAAATATCCCGCTAGATCTGAGCTCGCGTGGTATTTGTTGAATGGAACATTCAATTTAATTAAACTTCATTTAACAAACTCAAAGAACAATAAGTAGGAGAATAATGTTCAGAAGAACCAAACTGGACTGGACTGGACCAAACAAACTGGAATACTATTTGCTGTTTAATTCTGTTTTTGACAATTACAATTGTCACGCGCAATGCTTGATGAACGAACAGTAAATGCTAGCGTTGCTATGGTAACGTAATTTATCCCCGATATTTTTATCCACTTGCATTTCTGTTCCTTCCTATTAAGCCGATAGCATACTACGATTTTTGTACTCGCAAATGGGAATAATTATACATGAGTGGGATTGTCAACATAACACACTACAGTACCATAAATAACTATTATCAATTATTTTTTTTACTTAAAAAATCTTATTGCAATGTCAGAAACTTCAGTTTCAAGTACAATACAAGTACATGAAGTACATTATGAGAGCATCATAAATATTGAATTAATAGTCATATCACATTTTCGGCAATGGACATTCAATATTTGTCCTCACAGCCATCGACATTATCTTATGATTGCTTAGTGTATTGAATAAAAATGCATATTACCTTTATTGTATCTTCGTAAAAGAGAAACAAAAAGTTCTTGTCGTTTCTTCTTGCCCAAGCTTCTTTTACATGTTCAAAGTAGGGTTGGTATAAAACTAAAATGAATAATAATAAATAAACTATTCTTTATATGTTCGGTGGTATATTGAGAATAGTTTCTCTTCTGCATGTATCACTAGTTGACATTTCAGAAGTGAAAACGTCAATTATGTACCAAGGGCGTTATGAAAATTATAATGCCCGGGGGGCGACGAGGATCAAGCCTGAAGGGCCTTTAGCCCGAGGTATGGATGTCGCCTGACAGGCATTATCATTCAGTAACGTTCGTGGTTCATACATGTAAATTGTAGATACTGACTCATAGGCTGTACGGCTCGCATAATTCATATAAAGCAGGTCAAGAAATAGAAAAGAAATCAGCTAGGTCCTTAGACTTCAAATCAAGTTTTACTTTGCCACTTTCTTACATCCTCTCTGCACTTTCGAATCCCGTAAAAACCTGAAAAGTACGATGAGGCACATCTACAATTTGCGAACCAGAGTATAGAATGTAATTTATAAATAATAATTAATTACATTAATGCGGATGAGCAAGCTTGGCGCTTCTAACGACGTTGTTTTCTTCATAATTTTTTCATTGCATTAATGTTCTGGGGGGGGGAACAGAGCACGCGAGCTTCCATGCAGGTGCTATGGAAAAATTTATGAGGTTGCTAAGGGTTGTTTATTTTACAAAACGACACATTGTGTGACACATGTGAATTGACGTGATTTTTGATGATGTAAATTTAAAACGGTTGCTTTTACAATAATTATTGAGATTTCAGAAAATGTGGCGCTACAGACTGGAAACGGTTGAAATATACCATACTCTTTGCCGGTATTTTCGACGTTATTCTATACCTAGTTTCTATAGTTTGTAGTATCTAGTAAGCTTTGGGTATACTCACTCATATTCGACTTGAAAACATGAAAGAATTCTTCAAATCTAGCATTAGAAAGATCTTCAAAGAGGAAAGATGATAGGTTATACAGGGAAACAATCACATCTTTTGGATTCCTAGCCAGATAAATAACCTGAAAAAAATGGTAATTATTGTATATAGGGCTTGTCCATAGGGCTTGTCGCAAATGATCAGATATCTACATAAGGAGATTGAAAGTATATTCGAAAATCATCATATTGTACCAAAATTCTTTATCGAAATATGCCATGTAGTTTTATTCAAAAGTTTATCCACGAAACGACCCTTTTTTGTACCGCTGCCAATTTTAATTCCTGCGGCATCAAGTTAAACCACAGCATTAAAAGTGATCTGAGGATTTGAAAGCAACAAACATTGACACTTGCGAACTCATTTAATATTCATTATGATAAAGAGGAAATTATTTGACCCGATAAGATTTAATTGTTGTTTATTATAAGTGTATATATATAAACTGTATATATACAGTGACCGCCAAAAAGTATGTACCATATGGGAAAAAAGTTTATTATTAGAGTATTGAAAAAAAGATTCTTGGGAAAAGTTTGTGCATGTCCGATAACCTAAAAATCGATTTTGACACATGTCACGTGATCGCTGGTATGGCGGCAAATTGAAAAAAATTACCATGAATAGTCAAAAAGTCGGATAAAATGGCAAGATGTCGAAAAAAGTTATTTGAAAAAGTTGCTTAAAATTCAATTTTATACACATAGAAAATTATGTGGGAATATTGAAAACAGCAATTTTTTTTAAATAGTTTTCTAGCTGTAGAAAAATATCAAATTATTTTCTTATGAATTGCTTGACCATACTGAAATATTTGTATTCCGATGATAATAACAAAACTTTCTTATTTTCTCCACACCAGAGAGTACTAAATTGAAAAAATGTAATTTTGTCAGAACCCTTGCTGTTACATTGGTTCGTATTTAATAGATATATCACAATTCCACTATTATTGCGATGATAGGGAGATCCAAAAATATCGTGTTTTTCAGGTTATAATCAATTTTTGATGATAATCGTGCACGAACGTTTCACTTCGCACATAATCTTAAAAATAGTGCGTCAAATTAAAGAGGCTTGAGTTTTCAACATTGCATGCGAAGTGAAACGCTCTGGCACGATTATCATCGAAACTTGATTATAATCTGGAAAACATCATGTTTCTGGAGTGTTATGTAATCACAATGGTCGTGGAATTCTGATATAACTGTTAGATACGAAGCAATGTAACAGCCAGGGTTTTAACAAAATCCAATTTTTTTAATTTAGTGCTTACTGGTGTAGAGAAAATGAGAAAGTGTTGTCATTATCATTGAAATACAAATGTTTCAGTAAGGTCAAGCTATTCATATGATAATAATTTGATATTTTTATACAGCTAGAAAAATATAAAAAAAAATCTATTTGCAATTTTCTCTCATTATCTTTTCAAACTTCGTATATGTGTATAAAATTTAATTCTAAGCAATTTTTTCAAATCACTTTTTTTGATATCTTGCCATTTTACCTCACTTTTTGCGTTCTCATAGTAATTTTTTTCAAATTTGCCGCCATACCAGCGATCACGTGACATTTGTCAAAATCGATTTTTAGGTTATCGGACATGCACAAACTTTTCCCAAGAACCTTTTTTCTATTACTCTAATAATAAACTTTTTTCCCATATGGTACATACTTTTTGGCGGTCACTGTATATATATATATATATATACAGGGCGGCTTTCAATACCCACCCCCTGTTAACTTTTGAATGATTGCTCAATAGGGGGCGCGGAGGGCCCATCAAACCAAAATTTTCAAATGGCATGGGGGTCAAGTGACATATCGTTGAAAAGAGAATGCCATTTTCTTCACAAATACCTCAATAATTTTTGTTTATAATTTTTTTCCCGATTTCGATTTTTAGGCATTTTGAAATTTTTAAGTTAATGAGTCCCCAGCGCTATCTGTCGAGTAATTGTAATGTTTTTTCTCTCAAAAATTAATAAATTAGTATACGCTTCAAAAAATTGTTGGTTCCATTGTTCCATATCAAACCGTCCAAATTTATCGAGGTATGAGTAGTTTTCAGATCAGTTTTTATATTTGATAATTTAGAATTCGAATTGCAAAAAAAATAATGACGAAATTAAAAAAAAAAAATAGATGGTTGTAAAGAGAATAGAATTTTCTTTTCGACGAAGTGCCTCTTGACCCACCATGTCATTTAAAAATTTTGAGTTAATGTGTCCTCCCGCCTCCCTTGTCGGGCAATCACCATTTTTTTTATTTAAAAGAGTAGTATTGGTGAAACTCTCGGAAGAGTTTTTTTTGTTTCTACGTTGAACCGTTCAAAAGTTAACAGGGGGTGGGACTATCAAAAGCCGCAATGTATATATCATTTTCAATTTTCTTTTAAAAAATTTGTACATTTCTTCAGAAGGGACATACCTTGCAACCAACATCAAAAATATGAGGTGGATTCAAACTGATTGGTAAATGCGATTTAATAAACCGTCGTCTCTCTTTTTGGCCTTCTTGCATGCCGGTTTTGTATTTATTTGCCAAGTCTTGCAGCTCAGCGGAAAATGCTGCTTGGTCTATCTTTTCGTGAAACCGTAGCATTGCATCGTTGATTTTTCCACTGAAATATTTCATGAAAATAAAATGATTAATAGTTATTTATGCAACAAGTGCAAAAAGTAGGTCTTTATTGCACTCTACGTGAAATTGTCCAACGAGGCCATCAGGCCGAGTTGGACAACACGTCGAGTGCAATAAACTCTTTTTGCACGAGTTTCTTACAATATTTTTTCTACGTTCATGCAAAAACCAGAAAATGTTCCATTTAGGTGGCACTAAACTGTAAGGAATACATCGTTTGTTTAAATCTATCTGCTAAAAGTAATTCAAAAACATTTTGTGTAATTAGACGATATTCGAAGAAAATAATTTTATTTTTAACAAATCGCATTTTCTAGTAATTTCATAGTCCATTCTATAATGAATATGATGAAACATGCAACTATTTAAAACGTAATACAATCTCACAGAAAATGGGCTAAATTTGGCGTCGATTTGAAAGTTTATGTCTGTCATGATAACAGAACGCTATAGTAGAATGACAGATGAGTGCAATAAAGTCTTTATTGCACTCAGTGCAATAAAGAGACAGTTTTTCCACCAAATATAGTTCAGTAAAGTTTTGTTTTTTGCATGAACGTAGAAAAAATAATGAAAACTCAGTTTTAGAATTGTCATAGTTTAATGAATGCGTTAAATTTTTATAGCAAGTCGTACAAAAAATTCAATAATAATTGAATAACTGAGTCACCATCAATATATAAACATGATTTGATAGTTAAACATCAAATTGGTGAAGTATTTTTCGCAAGTACTAAACCGCGACACTAAAATTGAGAATCTATTCAAGCGAATATTGTATAGATAGGATTTGCCTTAACACCATTTTCTAAGGCACGCCACATAAAGCAATTTTATCCTTATACTTTCCCTATATTTTCTTTCTATTTAATGAATTATAATCCAGTACGATTGGGTTTTGAGACAAGAATCGATTGTAGCACCACCAAACTTGGTATGCTAGTAGTTGGAACCATGATAAACACGAAAAAAAATTGTTTACCAAAATTCCAGGAGTGGAACATATTTTTTTTTTTTTGTTTAAAAACCAAAACAGGGTGAAAAACAATTCAATTTTCCACAAAAATTATTCTCAGTAATTTCTTATGAAATGCGCTCGTTTTCCCAGAAAACGCGATTGAACGCCGACATCAAATTTCAGGTTCACCCTTATCCCCCGCCGAAAGTTATGGCTGGTCATAACTTGCTAAAAATGATCGGAGAAGGAAAAGGAAAAGTTCATATCGTTTCTGACTCCTACCTTCTCATACAAGTATAATATGCGAGTATTTGAGTACCTAAAATATGTTTTGTCGCACTTCACGGAGATGTTTGCGAATAATTTAGTAAATATGGAATTAATCTACTGAAGCAGCAACCCATACCCTTTTTGGACTATATACAACAATTTTAAAGTGTGACTGGTTCCACTTATACATGCCAAAGTTTTACTCCTGCCTCATTTTCAACTTACCCATAAAATTGGCATTCTCTTCACTAAATGTTGAAAATAATCGCTCATTCATATTTTGCATATATGTATAATTAATAACAGTATTGTGAAGCGCAAACCTTAAGCTTGAAATCACATACTTCTTTTTTATGTAGGATGTGTATGAGCGATTATTTTCTACAGTTACTAAAGAAATTGAATTATCTCTCAACCTATCGAAATTGTTTTTTGATAAATCTTATATTTTCTGAAATAACAAAAAAATATATGTTTTGTTTATTGAAAAATTTTTCAGGTTCTACCCCTGATTTATTGGTAAACAATTTTTTTTCTAATAAGACATGATGTCGAGATGTCATGTGCCGAATTTCAGAGTGCTACAATTCATTCTTTACTTTTTGTTCGAGTTTGTCTGTCGTTACTGGATTATTACTTGCCGATGAATTAGGAACTGGACGTGTCTGTATAGGCGTACTAGATGCAAAAGGATTCTGACTATATGAGATAAATTGAATTGAGTTACAAAGAAGGATTCAGTGAAGTACAAAAAAAAATTATTGTTGATTTCCAAGCTCTTGGTGAGCGATTTATAACTGTCCGGTATTTCTCTGGATACGATCACCAATATCGTAACAATATGATTCCTAATTTGAGCGAGCCTATTGATCTATTTGGTTTAAATAATAGTTTGCATCTGCATTGCATTGTTCACAATAAGCTTGTCAAGAGAGAAACAAGATGTCCTGCACTACCAGGACGGCGCTTATTGCCATAATCCTACACAATAGGAATAATTGAAATAGCACTCATTCTTATTTGTGTTCTGTCCTGCGATGTTGAGGAACATTAAAATAATTTATTCCAACTTTTGAAGTACAACGAATACATGTTCAGTGTGATTTCTGATGGATGTGCCTATTAATCATAATGGGTCCTCCATATAGGAAAACAATTCAAAAAGACGAATTAATTTTAAAAAGTGAATTTTAGACATATTGAAATATTTGCTCGTGGCAAACCAGAATTGCCGTAACATTTGACCCGAGAAAGTGCTAGGAATAGCACGTTAAAAGGTTAAGACCTCGTTAATCCTTGGCTCGCACAAGTTTCGACTTTTGAAGGCTGCCGTTCGTAAGGGGATGACAACTGGTTACCGGAAAAAAAAAATTTTAACATTTTTTTCCACAATTCATAATTTGCTCTAGATTTCAAAAATATGAAAATATACAAGGTGTTCTATTTGGAAAACTTCAACTTGAACCATTTCCGGCGAAACCGGAAGTGAATTATATCACATCTCTCGAAACTAAGTACACAATAAATAAGACTCATCTGGTATATATCATTTAGTAGTTGATGATATCTTTCTGTATCTTTTGGTCACTGAATATTTTTTTTTTAATACTGTATTAAATACTTACTCTATATGTTGAAATCTAAAGTCAATCACTTCTTCAGCAGCTTTCTTGAAATCTAACTTGTTAGCTATTAGCCAGATAATTTCTGCATGGAGAGTAGTTCCTAAAAAATAGTATGAACAAGAAGTCTATAATAATTTTCTGAAAAATGTCGTCAATCAAGCTGTTTATAATCTACTATAATATTATTTTATTGAACTCAGCATAGAGAAAAAAAGAACAAAGGATCCAATAACTACAAATATCTTTTAGAGGTCACCAAATAGCCTAATCAACCCTCAACAGAAGAGGAAATATACCGAGGGCATTGAAAAATACAGTTTTGTTGTATAAATACTAAAACTACATAAATAACTTAAGAAGACGGGGAAGACAATGAACGTGCGACTTATTACTTTCAATACAAGGTGTGGTATGTCCTAAGCAGATATTAGCTGGTTTGACCCACCCTCTGGAAAACCTCAACACGTGCACCCTCTTCCTACCCAAACAATAGTTTTAAAAGTTTATTCATCGTTTTTGAGTTTCAAACACTTTTATGCTTTGCAGTCTACCGGGCGTGGTCCATTCCAAAGCATTCATCGCATGCACAAGGAAACGACAATTTCTGAGCTATAGGTTTGCTCATTGGCTACTGCAAACCTGAACATAACATGCATTAAATCGGCCTAGCACAGGATGCAGAGTGCCGACCTTGCATGCAGGACGATACATATGCTCTGCAGTAGATTTTCACAAAGAACCGTTATTAACAGAAAATTTACGAATGAACTGAACGATTCTTGCAAGTAACAAAGAAAATGCTTTTTGTCCACAAGTTTCAAGCTCATTATACCGCGAGTTGATTAGATACAATCGTTAATTTGAGTCCATGGTCCGATTGAAAACTCGGGGGAACGACTTCAAAGTCACGCCCCCGAGATTGAAGTCGGACCCCTAAGATCATATTCAGGGGTCCGAGGTGGGGATCCGACTTCGAAGTCGGTATCCCGAGATTGAACACGAACCCCCGAGATTGAAGCCGGGGTCCAAGATTAAAGTGGGGGTAGGACCGAGTTTAAAGTCGGGATATTGAATTTCACTACACTATTTGGAATCTATTTGGTGTAGTAATGAATATACTGGAGTTTTATCCCAACAACAAACCGCTATTATTAGGGAAGAGGGTGGGAATGGCGCTCAGTAGGGAATGGCGCTCACCACGGTTTTACGTATCTTTAAGTGTCTAGTAGACGCCACCGGCCTTCACTGCATTTATTTTCTGCTGTGCGCCAGTCTCATTTAAGTTAGTCACAAATCCAGATCTCGTGGCGTGGTGTGTTTGATACACGATTACGTCTTTTGCTGTCATTCCATGTAATTTCAGTGTCTCACATATTTGAAGGTATGTTTTTATTATGTTATTTCAATGGCATGTTACATCTTAGGAGCATTTTAATGAAAATCGTATTTATCCTTACCTAAAAAAAATGGTGACCGTTTGTATTGACTGTTACAGGTAGGGGCAATTCCACTCGACAGTGCTGTGGGCTATAAGTGCGACAACTGCGACTAATAATGTTTTCATCTTCTTAGGTTATTATGTTAATGTCGTTTCAGTTTACCTACTTGGTTTTTTCGTTCTTTGATTTGTTTTCAATTTGGATTTGTTTTATTTCTCTAAATCTTTGAAACAGTTTGCAGTTTTCCTATTCTCCATGCTTTCTTTACTGCACAAATGTGTTAAGTAGGTACATAGACAAACAACTTATACTTCACTTACCATATTTGTGCAGTATCGTCTTATCGATTTTTTTCAATCGGAATTACCCCTCTCTATTGGGGTAATTGAGCTGAAAGTCAATATATCAATTTTTGGCATTAACCATAAAATTATTAAAATTTTCTGTTCGTATATGTGAATATTGAAAGAGTGGGTGTTCTCTGAGCAATAGTTATTTACCTAACAAGTGCGGAAACGGCTTGCCCGAACTCCGCTCCGCGTCGTTCTTGCAACTGCCGTAGAGTGTGGAAAAGACATTTTCCGTAAGAGTTAGGTACAATATTTTTCCTACGAGTGTTTTTGTCCATCTTATTTATGAAAAAACAAGGTTTTTAATAAACAAGTTTTTACAATAATGCTACAAAATGACTAATAATACAGAATAGTTACATACATCATTTAGTTAGTCCTAAATATCCTCATTTTCAACAATACAAAAATCGTGCGGAAAAGTAAAAATCGTACGGAAAAGTAAAAATCGTGCGGGAAAGTAACTTTTCCGAACTATTTTGAATCGTACGGAAAAGTACAACTTTCAAAACGAAAAATCGTGCGGAAAAGTTACTTTTCCGCACTTTTCCGCTCGTAGGAAAATAATTTTGCAGATACCTGTGAGTGAAGTAAGCAACAAATATATATATATATATATATATATATATAGTTCCTCCCCGCTCCCCTAAAACCCCTATACGAATTTTTAATCTTCCGAAGGGAATAATAATCTTTTGAAGGGAAGACAAAAGATGGAAACATGTTGAAAACAGCGGTTTGGTGAATATTCGGAATACCGAATTAAAAGGACCACGCACACTCCTTATGCAAAAAGTCTTTCGGTCAATTTTAGTATGTTGTTGAACTCTGCTTCCTGAATAAAAGTTACCATAGGCACACAAAAATTCTATGTATAGTTTACGAGATACAGAGTGTTGAAGTTGTAAGATGGAACTTTCAGGCCATTATTGACTGAACTTTATTGCTGGGAATATCCTAAAATTATTGGTGGATTTTCGATCTACACCATACTACTATACTTGGCCGGTGCAATGGTATGCTTTTTAAGCATTTTCAACCTGTACCTCACATGACAAATTTGAAACCTCACTGAAGAGTGGCCAAATTGTTCAATATTCCGACAGCAGATATTATTCTTATATTTGTTAGTATTCACCAATTCCATTAGCGTGATTTTCATTGATTTCACGGTAAAGGAACTTTCCGTTTTCATTTCAAAGTATGAAGGAAGAAAGAATCAATATTGAATTTGTCCATAGTGTGAATTTATATAGTTACATTAGTATTTTAAGTAAATACCTATATACTGACCGACCCCGTATTTCTTACTTTCGACTAGCCCTATTTAAATAGTTATTCTGTATACTCTCAGTGAGAAAAAAGTTGGGAGCTACTTTGTGAGGAGTTTGAATTATACTTCAAATGAATAATCATACGATCGGATTTTCAGCATCTCCATCCAAAAAACTAGACATAGAAAATTCCTGTATTTTTCACAGAAGGTCCCTATACAATGTGAAGAAATAAGGAAAATTGACCGGTTAGTTTTTTTTTTATACAGGGTATTTCGCTAATTTTAGGTAATATTAGTCTCGTGTATTCTTAAGTCACACTGTATAATATTCAAAATTTACGTCCTGTCAAGTGGCTACATGGCACATATAACTGGTGCACTGAAATGATCCAATCATGTAATCCAAAGAATATATAACAGATACACTTTCAATCTCCCCTGTATATTTAAGGAAAAATCATATTTTTTTTGGAATCAGTGAATCTTATCGGATATACTGAACACAGAAAATTCAATTTTCATACGATACGACTCATGACGTTGATGCTCCATTCTGAAATTATTTTCATTTTGTGTAACTCAGAAAAAGTCATGATTTACCCTGTATTCAGTTTTAAAAAATGCTTGAAAAACATAACATTGAACTAGGCAAGTATAGTAGTATGGTGTAGATCGAAAATCCACCAATAATTTTGTGATATTCCCAGCAATAAAGTTCAGCCAATAATGGCCTGAAAGTTCCATCTTACAACTTCAACACTCTGTATCTCGTAAACTATACATAATAATTTTTGTGTGCCTATGGTAACTTTTGTTCAGGAAGCAGAGTTCAACAACATACTAAAAATTTGAAATTTTGACCGAAAGACTTTTTGCATTAGGAGTGTGCGTGGTCTTTTCTCGTGACCCTTCTACTTCTTCGAAGTAACGTCAGAAAATTCAGCAAATGTTCTCTTACTGTATTCATCAATTCTTTCAAAAGAACGGAAACAGTGAAACACATATAAACATGGGGTGGACCACAATAGAGACTTGGTAGCAAAAAAGGGCCTGGAGTAGGCCAACTTACAATTCAAACCTAATATAACCTAACTCTGATTACGCAAAGTATTCTTTATGAAAATAATTTTCTTTCGATTTACCTGATCTATGATATCCCATCAACCATATATCATCAGGCTTGGCCTCAAAATTGTATATATCTAAACCAAAATCTCTGTAGCTGGGATGTAAAAAATAGTTCTTCGGTCCAACCAAAATGCCACCTACGATTATGAAGTTAATTTAATCTCCTCTGAAGGTATGCAAAAACTTACGGAACTGTGGAAGATCAGGTATTCCTGTCTGGACATACAATTCATGGTCAATATCTTTAATCTCAAAAGGAAGTTCGTCAAAAATCGTTCTGTTGCTGCTTTTTGCCATTGCTGTCGAAGAATGTCCGGAATTTCATGAAATCCAGTTTAGATGTCATCTCAACTGAGAAAATATTTGAATTGTTTATCAATAATCTACTATTCATACAAGTTTTAATATTCCTTATCTGGTGCATGCATTATTTTCGAAAACTTAAATTATACAACTATCGCGAGAATAACATTTTTCATGTCGGGTATACGAGGGTATATAGGTAGTACCAAACACATTTTCAATGAGCAATTGAACAGAATTTTTTAAGAAAATGTATGACAACGAATACTTGAGTACGTTACTCTTCCAATTTTTGTTGAAGTGTTCAATTTCATTGGAGGGGTTTTTTAAAAGTATTTCTAAATCAAATAATCTTACTTTTGCTAGAAATAGTGGGCTTGCCTTCGTTGAGAGCTACCTACCACTACTAGCCACTTAAAACGCATTTAATTCTGGTAGCAGTGACAATAGTTGCTTCTGGAGATAGACTTTTAGTTGAATCCGAAGATATTCAGGAAGTTGGTTACTAAAATGGATTGACTGCAAATTATTTTAACGTATATTCAAAATGAAAACTATCTATATTCAACAGGGGGTATCCAGTTATAAGAAATGCTATGACAGAATACGAATTACTAACTCAAGTTTCATAGTAAGTAATCAGAGTGAATATTACAACAAGAGATTATAGGAATATTCATACACAAAAAATTTGAAATGAATTTTAAACACTGCACACATTGACGATAAAAAATCTTGCAAAGTAGCAGTAATGACATAAAGATTATATACATATTTTATCCTAAGTGTATAACGGTGCATGATATAACGAAGGGTCAAATCAAATATTATACATTGAAGCTGCTGAACGTGAAATTCACAGGTGACGTAATATTAACGTTTCTTCGTGATTCTTTGCAATGCAACTTTGAACTTGGTAGACTTCCGATCCCAAATACTATACGTACTACTATTTAGTTAATTCGAAGATGAAAATTATCACCCTAGAGATGGAAATTGTTAAATATCACTTAGGGTGAGTTGTATAAGAGGAGTTCAACAGCGGTTCAAGTCAACCGAGTTCAGTTGGTAAGGAACTAGATTTTTTATTGGCTAATTCCTACCAACTGAACTCGGTTCACTTGAACCGTTGTTGAACTTGTGTTGTACAACTCGCCCTTAGAGTGATATGTGTATCTATACAGGGTGTATCTTCAATGATGACTTTTATTTCAGGTGGTGATTGCTTGTCATATTTCATGACAAAAAGTTCATATAAACGTGTGTCCTAACTTGCTCCGTTTCCGAGTAACGGGGTGTCCAAAGTTTAATGAAATATCGGTTTTTCATGAATGACTCAAAATACTGTTCGCCGATTTTGATTAAATTTCGTGTGTTTTTTATTTGTAATACGAAGCTTCTTTTCATGAAAGTAGATTATGAATTTTGGTTCCAGTGGTTTGGCAGAGGGTAACCTGATTGATATTTATAGACCGTCAGCTAGTGACAGATTTAGGTGCCCCATTTTCGCATACAAGCCTCGAATAGGGTTGAAAAGTATATCGATTTGGAGTAAAATGAAGATATTTTTACGAGTGGCTCTTGGGGATAACATACCGAGAATTCGATTTTTCAGAACAGTGCTTATTTGTTTCCCTCGTGTTTCTTTTACGGTACAATGTACTCCACCTGAAATTAAAGATGCCGCAAAATTAACGTCACTAAATTTACTGCCTGAAAAGTCCCAAAGAAGGTACGACTACGCTTACGATCAATTTCTTTCATGGCGAAGAAATAATGAAATAAGAAGCTCCTGTTCTGAAAATGTTTTGCTTGCATACATGGGTGAACTTCCCAATAGAATCCAATGCTCAACATTATGGACTCATTATTCTATGTTGCGTACCACTTTATCCACTCACTACAATGTAGATATAATCTGAAAAAAGATAAAATTTTGACGCAACAAGAAATTTGTGAATTTATAAATGAAGCTCCTAATGAGATTCATTTATTTACAAAGGTAAGTATTTACACAAAGTCTATACATTTATTTAATTATAGTTTTTTTTAATAGTAGTAGTAGTAATCTTGTTCAATTATTACTTTTCTTTGTAAAATTTTCAAATTCTCAAAATAAAGTAAAAATATACTAATTTTTTTGCTATTATGTATTAATCTGTGGTCATCGAAAAAATAGTGTATGTTACTTGGGTAGAAAATGCCATTTCACACTCGCGAGATTGTCGCACTCGGCTGGCGCCCACATTCTCCCAATCATGTGAAATGGGTCACTTTCCACACTAGTAACGTAATATACTATTTCAATTTTTTTCATTATTGAATCTAGCTCTAGTAGAATTTTCTAATCTTATAAAATCAATTTGTGATCAAATAGTTTTCCTTGTATCATTTTCGTAACTGGAGAATTTAAAGAACTTTTGAATATGCCCACGTGTTACATCTACACAAAAATAAACAAGATGAATTATTGGTAGATATTTACAGACTGATCAAAACAAAGGGTAGCAAGTGTATCAGGTCTCAATAGGTGCCAAGAAAAGTCAAAAGCAATACAGTGTGATGTGAGTTACCAAGTTACTAATCTAGCACGAGTGCTTACTTGGATTACACTGACTGCACAGAATCTCGCGTGTCTAGGTTTCCCTACACCTAAAAAAGCAGATGAACTATTGAAAATCCTGATCGCTCCGGATTGCAACTGCCAATAGTTTTAATGGCCATCCTGTACCCGTAAAGGCCTTTGGATACACTCTTAGTGTTCACCCACATAGCACGCATTTTTTCCAAAAAATATCCAGTTTGGCCATGTATCTCTACCACAAGATATCCAGATGACTAACCCCAAAATATCTATTTATAGTGTTCATTCAGCTCCGTGGGATTTCCCGCATCGCATGTCCCACCCATTACTCAAGTATGTCGTCTAGATCACTAATCAGGAATAATCAGAGTAGTATATCCCAAATAACACATTTCCAACAAATCCTGAACATATTCCATAAGCTGTTGGAAAATGGCGTGTGCTTGGGCATCTGCAATGCAATATTAATCAAGCACATCCAGGTTTTCAACTGATTGAAAACTTTTCTGGAATACACATAATCTTTATAATCAAAATACGGTCAGGAAAAATTTATTGTAGGATATCCTTAGAACATTGTGATAATTCCTAGATTGGTATTCTTGCACTAGTCAAAGCAATTGACATGTCTGGTGTTTGTAAAATATAATAATGAAGAAAATGAACCCCAAACATTTCAGGATACCTGGAAGATGTTAGCTTATGGATGTTATAGTTACAAATTTATTGAACCATAATATGATTTTGAGTGGCATCCCTGTTTTCTAAGGAAGACTACATTGGCATTCTTGCTCTAGTCAACGCAATTCACATGTCCGGTGTTTGTATGCAGCACGTCATATGGTTGACATAATAAAATATAATAATGAAGAAAATTACCCCCTAAACATTTCAGAGAATATCTGGAAGATGTTAGCTTATGGATGTTATAGTTACAAATAAATTGAACCATAATATGATTTTTAGTGGCATTTCTGTTTCATCCCAATAATAATAATGCATTGGACATCCAGAAGACATTATTAGATGCGAAGTTTGGTGAAATTTCCATATACCACAGCGATCTTGAGGATACTTACGAACTACGAATATCCCATCTGGGTAACTATAATTTTGGGAACTCTTTGGATAACCTATGTTGAAAAAGTAATCGAATATTTTTATATTCATAAATATCAGAAACTGGGAATATTTTGAACAAAACAAAAACAGTACGATGATAATGGGACAAAAACATACATTGAATAACTATAGTCATTGCTGACTGCTGTTTCACCCTTTTTTACCCTTTATACTTTCATATACCCCTACAACGCAAATACCAGTCATAAAACAACTAATATCCTGGCTAATAATGGTATTGAATTATATCTAACAGAAACTTGTGCAATGTAGGTACCGCATTGAAGGGGACACAATTGCAAGTGTTCCCTGTAACCAAATAGCAGAAGTTTGTTTTGTTAGTTTCGAAGTAATCCTTCCATCAGTAAAGGGTAGGTCACTACAGACAGCTTTGAAGAAATCTGTTTTCCGTCCGAATCATCTGAATAATTTGTTAACTCTGGTCTCACGCTGAAGAAAAGGATGTAAGCGGCTCCACCTCGTAGATTTAGAAGCACAATATTTTTATATTCATAAATATGAGAAACTGGGAATATTTTGAACAAAACAAAAACAGTACGATGATAATGGGACAAAAACATACATTGAATAACTATAGTCATTGCTGACTGCTGTTTCACCCTTTTTTACCCTTTATACTTTCATATACCCCTACAACGCAAATACCAGTCATAAAACAACTAATATCCTGGCTAATAATGGTATTGAATTATATCTAACAGAAACTTGTGCAATGTAGGTACCGCATTGAAGAGGACACAATTGCAAGTGTTCCCTGTAACCAAATAGCAGAAGTTTGTTTTGTTAGTTTCGAAGTAATCCTTCCATCAGTAAAGGGTAGGTCACTACAGACAGCTTTGAAGAAATCTGTTTTCCGTCCGAATCATCTGAATAATTTGTTAACTCTGGTCTCACGCTGAAGAAAAGGATGTAAGCGGCTCCACCTCGTAGATTTAGAAGCACAATATTTTTATATTCATAAATATCAGAAACTGGGAATATTTTGAACAAAACAAAAACAGTACGATGATAATGGGACAAAAACATACATTGAATAACTATAGTCATTGCTGACTGCTGTTTCACCCTTTTTTACCCTTTATACTTTCATATACCCCTACAACGCAAATACCAGTCATAAAACAACTAATATCCTGGCTAATAATGGTATTGAATTATATCTAACAGAAACTTGTGCAATGTAGGTACCGCATTGAAGAGGACACAATTGCAAGTGTTCCCTGTAACCAAATAGCAGAAGTTTGTTTTGTTAGTTTCGAAGTAATCCTTCCATCAGTAAAGGGTTGGTCACTACAGACAGTTTTGAAGAAATCTGTTTTCCGTCCGAATCATCTGAATAATTTGTTAACTCTGGTATCACGCTGAAGAAAAGGATGTAAGCGGCTCCACCTCGTAGATTTAGAAGCACTCTAATAATACGGGTTGAGAGATTCAGTCAGATATCTGAACACAAAGCTCAAAGAGTTCTTTTGGAACATCGTTTAATAACGAGAGTCTTGAGACCGATCTTTTATGATTCCGGAGTGCAAGAGTACGTTTTTAAATTGTATCAGTAGGCAACCTCAAGCCTTTTTAAAAAACAAGTGTCTTCTGCTAGCTTGGAATGCGCATACCAACCACTCGGGTTGGTGCTGCATTTTTCTCCGGGTTTTTGTACATTTGAGAAGTGAATAAATTACAAATCGGTGAGTCGCCCCCGAGCTCCTTGGCAAATAATAATAGCTATCTAGGCATCTAATACATTTATGACACCAAGATCAAGGGTTGTCTATTTCCATGACCAGTCAGAACTATTTTAGTTTGTACCCTTACGAATCGATCGACATTATCATACAAAATTTTAAATATATTATATTCATTACTTTCATCCTTAAGCTGGGATTCCTGCCGAAGATAGACGGCAACATCCTGGCAAGGTAAACCTTGGTTTGACCACTCTGCAATTTAGCGAACTGTGATGAAGAAATTCTCGTAGTAGTTAATATACTCAAGTCCAGCGAGTGAGTTGATTGAAATTAATAATTTCACACATTTAAATAAGTAACTTTATAAACTCTTAATCAATCGATGTGACAAACCCAATCCCCATACATTTATTGTTTCCTTTCACCAAACTTCTTGACGCGACATTATATAAAAAGTAGTAACATAAAATACATCATATATCATAAAATAAACATAACATACAGATAATAAAATACATGATATCTCCTTCATTTAAGAGATGAAATAGATCTGGAATGGATGCTTCACTAAACGACCTTAAGAAAATTTTCTTTCCTTTGGAACATCTCTCAATTTTCCCGAGTCTTGACATCTGACATTATTCTTGTTTTTATTTATTTCCATATGTTCATTCGAAAGTTTATTTGACTCATTAAAGTATATGAGTTACTTATGTGTGGGGATTAAAATGTAATTAAAATCTGTCTGCTTTGTTCGGCAATTCTCGCCTGTTAAGGGACCCATAGACTTCTGGTTCCCACGAAAAGGAAAATCC
The DNA here is from genome assembly GCA_958298965.1 of Chrysolina haemoptera. Lineage (NCBI taxonomy): Eukaryota > Metazoa > Arthropoda > Insecta > Coleoptera > Chrysomelidae > Chrysolina > Chrysolina haemoptera. Next base: position 21,061,787 of record OY282591.1, on the reverse strand, counting down.
TGTATTGTTCAGAAAACACCATGAGAGCCGAAGGAAAGTCGGTAGGAATGGTGTTCTTCTTGAGTATCTGAAGACTGTATGCGTTGTTTCATGGAAGTGAGCAAGCTTGTGAGCGAAGTATCACCGACGAGATGAATTCCTTTTTTTGAACAGAATCTAAAAGTTTCAATGTGTGGTTGGGAGCTGTTGTCTGAATATGGCTACAGTATTTCAGAACAGCTCGGATTTGTGCCTAGTGAATGATAAGTTGACGGGAAGTGAAATACTTCCCTGGTAGTGAAATACTTCCCGTCAACTGATACGAGACAGAAAACCAAGTTTTTGAAAGGCACTTTAGGCAATGGACCTCACATGGTTTTTCCATGAAAAGTTACTGCTGATGGTATTACCGAGCATTGAAATGGAGGATTTCATTGGTATGGATACTTTACTGCTGATGGTAATACCGAGCATTGAAATGGAGGATTTCATTGGTATGGATACTACTGACACAGTTACGCTGGTCACTGTGAGATCGGCCTTTCTACAGAAAAGACATGCGTCTGTTTCATTCGTATACCAAGTTGTTGGATCCCCAAATTAGAATTTTTGCTAAATCCGTATTTATTTAATTCACGATTCTTCCCCGTGCATTGTGCATTGGACATGAGGAGGCTCTCAATAAATCATTGATGTGAAGAAGGAACAGTGTTGGTTCTAGAAATGAATCCCTCGGAACACCAGCATTCATTGGTAGAGTATCAGATGATACTCCATCGATCACCAAGTGGAGAAATCGGTCTTAGAGAAAGCTTTATAGCAAGGAACACAACTGGGGAGGCTAGCCATAAGATGGAAGTTTGGCAGGAGTCCCTGGTGCCGAACGCAATTAAACTCCTTGGAGGTATCTGATGCAACTTCGAGCTTTTACCACAGTACGTTTAGTTGAAGTCAACGCGCACACAGTGTTACCTCGAAATAGTCTCCTGGCAGCGGCGTGAGTATTAGCAGTAAAAGATAAACGAGAAAAATGCCCAAAATGGTGTAAAAATTGAAAAATTGGCTTTTGAGAAGAAATACCTTTTCTCCACAACCATTACAGAATTTGCCAATTCAATATGAATCATATTTGATAACAAAATGGTAACATTCTTGCTCTTAATATTGAAGAAATATTTATTTATTTAATATTTCGCTGGCTTTCCATTTGATTATATGTGAAATTTGTGGTTGTGGAGAATGCACATTATGTTACTTACTAGGTTTTAATGAAAATGCATTATGCTCGTGGTTCCTCGAGCTCGCTTTCATCTCGCGCTCGGAACTTCCCAATCGCATCGAATTTTTCATTCTAACCTTGTAACTGAATATACTATTCTCATATCAATTTAATAGACGAATTGATCATCTTTATTTGATTCACTATTTCTATTGATACATTTTCATCCACTTTTTTCAGTTTATTCACTAATTCTTAATATTTTATATATTTTTCTTATGCCCGTAGAGGTGAACTTTTGATTAAATTTTCCACAAACATGGATAATTTTTGTACAAATTAAGTCAGATTGGAGTTCTTTAAAATTCATAGCTATGGTTGTGCGCTCATGTGCTACGAAGTGAACCAATGTTGTGAAGTGAGTCATTCTGGGGGTGTTTTTGGATGTTCTTCTGATCATTAGTCGCTGTTCGTTGAAATTTTCGGTTAATTGTGGTAATGTACAAATTTATTTAAAATCATTCAATAGAGAACAACTCCCAGGCTCAGAGTAACAAAAGACCATAGAGATGCCTTCTCCATCTTTGTCTTGAAGTAAACATAACTTTGTTTGTTTACGAGCGAGGGCCTAGTACATGTTGAGTCCGTATTCATTCGGGTAGTTTCGTGTATGCCGTCATTCTTCGTTTGTATTATGGACTTTCATACTCTGTAAACAAAACAAACTGTTCATAACATTTCACCACCCATCACCCCCCTCGCCCACAAATTGTATAGAAAAGAATAGTTCATGTTCACTTCAAAACAGATATTTGTAAAGATATAGGCAGGGTATCTCTATGTATTTTATTACTCTGAGCTCCCAGGGGTGGTTGGTCTCATAATACTCACTTAATATCAACACCCCTATTTGGAATATGATCAAACCCGTCATTGATTCGTCATAAGTAAAGTAGGTACATTCAACTAGAGATAATGCATACAAAACTAAATCACATTTAATACAAATTCATTTAGAGAGCAGCAGAATCAACTTCTGAAATGTATACAGAATTCATTTTGAAACAATTCCTTTTAGAAATATTACATCGTTCGAATCAAAATGAAACCAACATAATATTTACAAATATAGCTATTGACATGTCGAAGTCACTATAAATTTGATCTTTGATTATCACCATAATATATGCTACAAAAATATACATTATAAAATTCACTAGGTATGTATCACAAACATTTCAAACACTACACCTTAAAATATAAATCTGAAAGGAATTCAGAAGGATTCGAATCCTCCGCCTGAAAGTTTTGTTGCATAAAGGCTGATAACCTGAAAATAAAAAAGGTTATTAGTCACTAATAAGGAAACTGATCAGAAAATAACGAGCATTAAAAATAACGAATTCCAATGTAATTCGTCTTGATAAAAAGTCCGTTTTATATTTATATTTGAATTAATTTTTTTATTTGAGAAATATAACTTATGAATATTTTTTTATAATAATTTTATTAACAATAATAGTTTGTGAGGGGGTTTTGACGATACCACTGAGAGATCATTATTGATAAAATGAAAATAATTTTTTAATGCGGTTTCACGTCAACTCAACTGGAATTCCAGCCGTGTTCAGAGCCTAGCGACTGCAGATTTTTTTTCTGGTTGCCCAAAAAGTGCTAGGAATCGCACGTAAAAAGATAAGCTCTCGTTAATCCTTGGCTCGCACAAGTTTCGACTTCTGAGGACTGCCGTTGGTATATAGGGGGACGACACCTAGTTAACGGAAAAACAATGTCAACAACAATCTCCAATCCTACCATATAATTCAATTAAATGTAATGATTCTTCAATAAAATGCTACCAATAGGGAAAACAATATAATCCATTAATGACAGACAAACTCGAGCAAAAAGTGTAGAATGGGTTGTAGCACTCTGAAACTCGGCACATGACATCTCGACATCATGTATTATTAGAAAAAAAAATGTTTACCAAAAAATCAGGGGTGAAACCTAAAAAAATTTTCATTTAAAAAAAATATAATATTTTTTTGTTGTTATTTCAGAAAATTTAAGATTTATCATAAAACGATTTTGATAGGTTAAGAGATAATTCAATTCTCCACAAAAATGATTTTCAGTAATACCTTATGAAATACGCTCGTTTTCTCAGAAAACGTGGTTTAACGCCGACGTCACATTTCATACTCGCGCTAGTAGAAGGAAAAGAAAAAGTGCATATCGTTCTTGAAGACTTCTACTTCTTCATGCGAATATAACATGTGAGTATCTGAGTACCTAATATATATATTTACGGAGAATCCGAAAGTCATAGATATTTTAATTGGTATGAAATAATCATCCTGAAGCAGGAAACAGTACCCTCTTCGGACCATATGCAACGACTTAAGACTAGTGAGACAAGTCTTACTTATACATGCCAAAGAAAAAACTCGGTTTTACTCAGTTTTCAACTTACCCATAATCCCGGCAATTTCTTCAGTAAATGTTGAAAATAATCGCTCATACACATCCTACATAAAAAATGAAGTATGTGATTTCATGCTTAATGTTTGCACTTCACAATAGTGTTATATATATATATATATATATATATATATATATATATATATATATATATATATATATGCAGGATATGAATAAGCGATTACTTTCAACATTTAGTAACGAGAATGCCGATTTTTTGGGTAATTTGAAAATGAGGTAGGAGTAAAACAAAGGTATTTTTTGGCATGTATAAGTGGGACCTCTCACTAATTTGAAATCGTGGCATAGAGTCCAAAGAGGGAATGGGTTGCTGCTTCACTATAATAATTCCATATTTACTAAATTATTCATGATTTTCGCGTGATCATCCGCGTGAAGTGTAACAAAACACATTTTAGGTACTCAAATACTCGCATATTATATTTGCATGAGAAGGTAGGAGTCTTCATACACGATATGAAATTTTCGTTTTCCTTCTCCGATCATTTTTAGCAGAGTTATGACCACTCATATATTCGGCTCCGCCAGAACTTTCAGCGGTGGGTAAGGATGAACCTGAAATTTGTTGTCGGCGTTTAATCACGTTTTCTGAGAAAATGAGCGCATTTCATAAGAAATTACCACCCCTGGAATTTTGGTAAAAAATTTTTTTTGTGTTTATCATGGTTCCAACTACTAGCATACCACGTTTGGTTGTACTACAATCGATTCTTGCCTCAAAACCCAATCGTATTGGATTATACATTTCTTGGAGATTCTGTTGCTGGTGAATTCCTTCGTGCAACTTATTAGTTTCATTCGGTTAAGTTCAGACTACTCTTATTCCTTTCCAGATACAGTGAAATAGTACAGGATCCAGAGATTACTTCTGCTCAAAAAATTGGATGGTAATGAAATTTGGTATGAGCTTAGTTGAATAAAAGAAAAATGTTTCCAATGAGTTCCGGCCCTACTTTGAAAATCGAAAGAAAATCTGGTTCAACGGGTTTTCCGACGCTTTTTCAGCTGTAACTTGAGAAAAACGTAGACATTGAAAAAATATCAGAGTATCAAAAATAAAGCGTTATAATAACGCCCGTGTCAGAAACGCTCACGTTTTCAAATAAAAATGTTTTCAAAGTTGAAACTGGTATTACTCAGGCTTTGCTGAACGGATTTTGATAAATCAAACTGGGGATTGAAGGGTAAGACTTAAACTTTCAGAATCCTGGGTATAAAAATCGAATACATTTTTCCATCACCTGGAAACATCAATGAATTCCCGCTACTATTGGGGTTTATAGTACAATTTTTTGAAGGAACTCTATAGAAATTCCACATAGTATCTCACGCAGTCCCTTACCAATTTTGAGGCTCATACTAAATAATCCGACTTCAGCTAAGGAAACTTTGTTCTACTGAACTCATTTTTGAAAAATTGGTTTCTGACATTTACTGAGTTATGACACTTTTGTGAGGTTACAATTTTAATATTTCGAGTGTGTTTCAGAAGTGGAATATGTTTGCAAAAATTTTGAGAAAATTCCAGGATGATCCGAAATCTGTCAAGTGCCATTTGTAACTTGAAAAAAGTGTATGAGAGCGTCGGAAAACCCGTTGAACAAGAATATCTGGAGATTTTCACAAAGTAGGGTATGAGAACTTTGTTTTTAATTTTCTTAGCTTCATTTTTGGTGTCCTGACATTTGTTCAATTTCAAAGTATTTTTCCGAGTTACGGCTGGAAAAGCGTCAAAAAACCAGTTGAACAAGATTTTCTGTAGATTTTCACAAAGTAGGGCCCGGATATCATTGGATACATGTTTCTCTTTTATTGAACTAATCCCATACCAAATTGCATGGACTTCCAATTTAATATGCAGTGTTAGTGATTTTTTTCTACTCTGGGAGCTGTACTATAGATCGATCTGAGTATGCATCCTCACTTTATCAGCAAAAAAGTATATAAAGAGGCAAGGGTTCTGTCTCGGTAATGGCAAAGATCGTATATATTTTTTCGTCCGGCCTCAAATATGGTACGATGTGTTAGTGATGTCCGCCATCTAGTCAGTACGTGCATAGATCAAATAATTTAGTGTTTGTGTCCGCCGTTTTACGTGCAAAAATGAAAAGTACAATAGATTTAAATTTTTAATAGGATGGAGGGATTGCATTGAGCAAGATTCCCCCTTCATTTCCCTGACGAATCTCCCGCTACTTACGCCTGTAACCAGGCAGGGGCATAGCGAACCTCTACGTAGTGGGGGTACGCTGGACGAGTGCGCCATTAGGAAGCAAGGGCCCAAAAAACAGATAGAGAGAGGTAAGGAGATAGGATTGAACTCTGTGGAATACCTCCCCCGATTGTATACTACCTCGACATTTGGTTGTTGATTCTTACCTGCTAAATATATAAATATCTAACAATTTTAGGAATTGTGAAAGCGAGTATACAGCCATATTTTCGTCAAATCCGTTTTTCCTGACGATCGCAGAACGGAAGGCCTACTTTATACAACAGAGGGTCCCTACCACCAGTGAGATTGTGAAATGTCCCCTACAGAAAGGCGAGTTTTTCCTTTCTGCAGTGGTAGTTATAGTTCCTTTACTCCCAAGATTTCGTAAATCTTTTGAATCATTACAGAGAGAAATTGGCTAACTCTGTCACTCAAGAGATAACGAGGAGCTCCATACCGCGTATTTTTGTTTTCTACTTCAGCATTTTTGGGGATTTTGGATAACACCGCCATTTTGGAGAATGCTAAGATAATATTAACAACTGGACCGGACGCTTTCTTCGGCAGATTAATGAGCGGAAATACATCAGTTCTCTCAATACTAGAACCTTTGTTTTCATGCAGCTGCTTGATTTTTTCCAGAACCTTCTCCTAGTAGGTCATAGGTAATTTTGCTCAGCCGCTGATGATACTGACCGCTCTGGTGGTCTCCTTCTGGATATCTGTCGCATCCAGAAACAGAGTTCTACAAATCGGACTGCCAAATAATTGAACTGATTCGATTACTAAGGAATACGAAAAAACGAGAATTGGCATATATAAATAATTATCAACTAGTTGTAGCAAAAAAAATAAAAATAAATAACTAACTAACCTTATATATAAACATATATTGTTCTTTAGTTTGCACAGCACTGGCTCTATCTCTGCGTATCCTATATACAATTTTTGGAATATCCACGAGGCGTGTTTGTTCGAACTCTCGGATAGCAATATCACATGCTATCACTACTCCTGTCCTTCCTGTTCCAGGGCTGCAATGAACCACAACTGGATTCACTTCATTAACGGTGGAACCATTCATGTTACCATTAATGACAACATTCTAAAAATAATAAAACATTCAACAACTGTAAAATATCTTGATTATATCTGAAATGTTGCTCCGATTGTTTTCGAATTGGCTCAGCCCGTATTCTATTTCGAAACGATGGAATAAATTCATTACAGTATACCTACTTCATTTCCTGGGACTTTTACAAGCATGGAAATCATCAAATACAAACAAAATTGCAGTTTAGTACCAAACGATTTTCAAACAATTTTCCAAGTTATTGAGATTATATTATTTTGAAGGAATCTGTGTTGCGGCAATTCAGACATGAAAATGAAAAATTTTAAAAACAAATAAAAATGTGGAATGCTACCGGTCCTTGATTCGAAAACCGGCGGCTCACGTTCCTAGTTCAATTTTTCATTTTCATGTCTGAATTGCAACAACACATTTTCCTTCATATTATTTACAGACACCAAAACTATTCAACTTTATACTGAGCGAGAGTCTGTTCAGACTAAGTAGTTCAAATACGCCCCCACCCATCACAACTGGGGGGCGTAGCAATTCATCAAAATGGTGTTTCAGAAAATACGAATAATAACCACCAGGGAAAAAATAATTATTGAGGCTTCTAATTGTTTAAAAAGTAACGAAATAAAAATGGCGGCCACTTTCAACTTTAACATCCCATATCTCGAAAACTAGTCATGGGATCGTGTTGGGCCAACGGACACTTTTGATAAGGAGATCGAATACTAGCATACTGAATTTACAAGAAATTTAACCGAAGGTCATTTCCCACAAGAGAACTGCGGGGTCCTTTGTTTGATCATCCCTTTTTCGACCTACATTTCGTCGAAAGTTCGAGAAGTTTCCAATAGTTATCTATATTCTAATGACAATAATTCATGATTGGCCGTCTTGTTTCGTACACCCAATTGAAATTTATGTTTTCAATTTCCACGCACTCAAATGTCTACGTAAGGTTAGTTCGTTCTAATTCAATTATACAAAATTATTACTTTTCGCAAAATGTATATATCCAATTTCCACACACTACATTAGTTTGCCTTTTTTTTATATTTAAAAATATGTCGAACAAATGTATGTTCGAACAAATGCGAGTCGATTAACTTTCCGTTCGAAAAAAATTCAGCTAGAACAAATTTCCGTTCGAACAAATGCTGTCGAACAAATTTCCATCAAACAAATGTTGTAGAAGATATTACACCGAACCCAACCAAACATCATTTCCTACTCGAGATAAAATACGTTTTTTTTCGTTCGTGAGACTGCCACGCTCGCTCCGCTCCGCCTCGCTCGTGGACAAACTCTCCCCTCACGAAAAAAACGGTATTTTCATCTTGTTGAAAAATATACTAATTCTCCACGGGTCTAAAGTATCTATTGTTATATGGACTATTCTAACATTTTTATTGAAATTTTTAGCAAGAACGATACATACGAGAAAAACACTTTTTCTTCAGTTTTACGTTCACATAATTGAAAAACGGTGTTCCAATCAAACCTAATAATAATGATCTGATCTGATCTTTACCAAATCTTGAACTATTGTGTTTGGAACAATAATCTTTTCTGAAATATAATCATTAAAGTTACCTTATCCATCGTTGATGACTTCATAAAACTTCTGGCCTCAATCAAAAATGCAATGAGAGAATTTCCTTCAGACGGTACTCCTTTTTCCGGCCAGCCCAAGTACCAGAAATGAGTAACTTCTCTCCAACTATTTGAAACCATATTCTGTAAAATGGAAAGAATTGCTGAAAAGTTTCAGAACGTAGCATTAACTTTGAAAATGAAAGTTTCAAAGTCCTCTGGGATATGGATTGATATTTGATAGTTACATAGTCAGTTCGCGTTTCCAATGAAATATGACTTAGCTCATAAAAAATGGCATCTTGAGAACAGTACACTCATTACAGTCTAGTTTCTGAATTGTAGATAGTGACTCATCGTACATTATCACTTTTTAACGTGATTTGAAAGTGCGGAGAGGATGTATGAAAGTGGCAAAGAAAAATTTGCCACTTTTTGAAGCCAAGTACCTAGCTGATTTCTGTTATATTTCTTAACCTGCTTTATATGGATTTTGAACCATACAATCTATGAGTCACTATGTACAGTTTGGGAACTAGACTATAAACAGGGTCTGCGCCTTCAAATACTTCAAATAGAGCATGTGGAAAATTACAGATATTCAATTTATATTAAAATTCAATACTGAATGCTGTCATTTGACATAGCAAATTTTATTAAGAAAAGTTGAGCTGTTATACAGTTATTCTGGAAAACAAGTTTTTTCAACACCCTGTAACCTAGTTAATATTTGATATATTTATGGGAACTTTCAGCATCAAAATTAAGTTTCTATCACTGAAGTTTTCTCCTTTATTCGAGGTTTTCATTTTATCAGATAAACTTTCATTTTGGTAATTGAGGAGAGTAAATAAAATGATAAAATCACGACACCGAAGGTGGACTAATTTATCTAATGTTATTTGCTCGAGTCATATTACAAGCTACCAAGTTCGAGTGGAACAAAATTAAAGTTTATACAATGGAAACAAAACTTCGAGTGGTATTTAGTGAGATAATTTAACGAATCAACTGAATCTATTATTAAAGAAAAATACACAGGACATGCTTCATTACCAAATCTACCGTTATCGCTCTTTTCAAGTCAAAAACAACACTCTGTAACAAAAAGTAGAAACATTTGACGACGTTTGGCTTTGTTTATAGCCTCGCGCGTCTTAGGGTACAGCGTGAGTCATACGACAATTAAAAATTGTTGCCGTGGTGAAGGTAAATAATAGTTTATCCACTTGCAAACAGTTCCGTTCCTATTTATCCGATATCAAACTGCCAAAACTGACATTTCTTATGGAAGATTTTATACACGAGTTGAATTATCTGGGACAATCTGTTTCAGTATTTCATTTCGTTTTCAAAATTATATTTTTTGGAATTTTTTAGAGTAAATAATTTTTCTCAAAAATCTTATAACTATTTTTTCGTACATGTATAATAACAAATGAAGAATCATTTGGCTTCAATGAAAGAGTTATCAAGAAACCAAGATCTTCAATTTCATTTGAAAAATCTGAGTTCAAAAGCCCAATGTTGTTGATTGAACTAGTTGGTTATTGTTACTTATTTGTTATTTCATGTTTACAGCCAGCAGTTGTCTATGGAAATAGTAGCATGGTAATATGCTAACATAAAGTTTACCATAGAATGAAGGCTTGATAAAGTATATCCGTAGAATGAAAAAAAAAATATATATATATATATAAGACAAGATTTTTTTTTTGAAAATTTGTAGGATTTTCTCATAATTTTGCGTTTTTACCCTATTTTCCGCACTCATGTCACTTTCCTGCATTAGTACTGGAATACTTTATTATTGATTTTTTGTCTTCCGAAATAACTCTGAATTTAGGTGCTTACAATCATTTCATCCAATCCTATTTTGTAGCATGTGTAAGATATAGGACAAAAACATAGCCTGGCACGAAATATGCCCAACCAATGCATGTAGTCAGATTTTTCGTTCATGATGAATATTCATTTTGTTGGTCAAAATATTGAAACATCTTCCTCAAAGCAGTACCTTTCACGCTAACAGTTTAACAATGAATCAACTGGAGAAAACATGAAATGTTAGGTATTTCAATTGTCTCTCGTCAATAATAATTCTTTGAACAAAATTGATAACGATAACTATCAAGATTTACGTTGATATTCTCATACTCAGAATATTTTTTTTTTTCGGCTACCGTCCAGGAAGTACTCACTTCCCGGACGCTTTTTCTTTAAGAAAGTAGCATTTCCCGGCCTAGTCCGGGAAGTACGTACTTTCCGGACTAGGCCGGGAAATTGCTCGAATTTTAATATGAATACTAATATAAGAATCAGAATGTTTTTGTTAGAACCTATCTTCTGTTGATATTTCAATCTTTATATACAGTGTGGCCCATTTAAGATGGAAGAAGCACCCTTATAAAACTTACATTTTTCAGCCGATTTTTTTTTGTTAGGTAGACATTCAAAAAGTCTATTGGGATACCAAATTTCATGAATAAATTTCCATTTTCAGATCCAACTATCCTTAGTTTTCAAGGTCAAAAATCTAAAAGAATAACTAGCAATTTTTTTAGAAAAAATCTGACTACACCACTGAATTCGTAACATTTTCAAATGGTTCATGTGTGAATTACGTTGAAATGCGTCAATCAATAAGGAACTTATAGGTGAATAAAGTTTGAGAAATATGCCGTTCAATCACCACACCACTGCTATTTCAAAACACTTATCAGAACTATGACTACACTACTGGATTTAGGAGATCCAAAAACATCACTGACCATAATTTCATCGAAAGTTGATAAATAGAAAAAACAAAAAATAATGTTAAAATGACATTTTCCTGAAAATCCTTTTACATATTTTTCGAATTTTATTATCTTATGATTTCCTTATTTAAAAACAGATTTCGATGAAATTCTAACCAGTGATATTTCGAGACTTCCTGAATACTGTGGTGTATTCCAAATTTCGATAAACGTTCTGAAATTGTATAGGTGGGTTGATTAAACGGCATATTTTACAAATTGCATTCTCCAATAACTTTTTTATTGATTGGCGCATTTCAACGTAATTCACAAATACACTATTTGAAAATGTCGCGAATCCGGTGATGTAGTCAGATTTTTTCTAAAAAAATCGCTAGTATTTTTTTTAGATTTTTGACCTTGAAAAATAAGAAAAGGTGGCCCTAAAAAAGGAAATTTAGTCATCAAATTTGGTGTTCCAGTAGACTTTTTGAATGTCTACCTAAAGAAAAAAAATCCTTCCAATAGGTTGAAAAATGTAAATTTTATAAGGGTGCTTCCATCTTAAATGGGTCACACTGTATAAAAATATTCTGTACATCCATACGAACGTGAACTACTCCTAAACGGCTGGACCGATTTCGGTGAGATCAAGTGGATTCGGGAATGGTTTGAACCCACAATTTGGTCCACTACAAAATATTTATTTGGTTAATTTTTATTCACCTTACAAACTGATATTTAATCAACATAAAACGTGAGAAATTAAACTTGAAACATGAAACATGAAACATGAAACATGAAACATGAAACATGAAACATGAAACATGAAACATGAAACATGAAACATGTAACATGAAACATGTAACATGTAACATGAAACATGAAACATGAAACATGAAACATGAAACATGAAACATGAAACATGAAACATGAAACATGAAACATGAAACATGAAACATGAAACATGAAACATGAAACATGAAACATGAAACATGAAACATGAAACATGAAACATGAAACATGAAACATGAAACGGAAAACGGGAAACATGACACATGAAACATGAAATGAGAAACATGAAACATTAAACGGGAAACATGAAACATAAAACGGGAAACACTGAACGGGAAACACAGGAAACATGAAACGGAAAACATAAAACGGGAAACATGAAACTGGAAACGAGAAACATGAAACAAAAATTTTCTGTGTATCCATATCGAAATACAGGACAATGTCTGTCGAGACCGCTAGTATATAATAGAAAATAATTAAAATGTTCGAAATTTTGTTCTACAAAGAAATATAATAAAGAAATGTATCTTATTGATTTGTTATTCTAACGGTTGCCGAAAATATACCGTAAGTAACACGACCAAAAACATTTTTTATGGTCTCGCAGACTTCCAGGACTTGCCTACGGCTCGCCCTAGAATTTTGTCTACTCGTCCAAAAAAACAGTATTTTTCGGACTTGTTACGTAAATTACTATTGTTCGACACTAGCAACTGACAATATCAAACTGATTATGTTCGTTTTCAATAATAATCACCTTGAGCTGAAGACTTGATATAATATATTTGTCCTTGACATCTCTCTTTTTCAAAGTAACTTGGAAATCACCAAACAGCCTGTTGCAGTCCAGTACTTCCGAAGGTGGAAGATAATCAAAACATTTTTCCTAAAAAAAAACCAAATCTGTGAAGCAGGTCGTTTGGATAATGTGCGATCTACATACCATTCCATTTTCAAAAAAGTGTGTGACCATCAGAATTACTTTCGATTGTTGCTCCCACATCATTCTCCAAAAATCGTCAACAGTATCCTGCAAGGGAGCCTGGCATGCAATATAATATCCTTTTGTATTTTTTGGACCCTGAAAAAATTCTCAGAAAAACTTGAATTTAGAAAATTATCATAAAATATAATACTAGATTTGAGCTATTTCAGTCTCCTTATGTTATTTTCAAGTTGGAAGGTAATGGAAATTGATTCGTAGAAGATGCAATGAGAAAAACAAATTCATGAATGATAATTTGTTTTTAAAACTATTGCATTTAAATTTTAAAAAATATGAATTATTTATACGTAAAACTAAAAACACCTTGAATCAGTACAGACAATAGAAAATCGTAACAAAAACAATGAGATATCTCTTAAAAACTAATCAACTAACTGTAGACGATTAGTTTGTATTCCTCCAGTGGATAATATAATTACTGGTCTGAACAAAAGATATTCTTGAGGTCGACTCAAGGAGCTTTTTTCTATGCCTGATAATATAAAAACATAAAGCTCATTTGGAAGCTGATTTTGAGAATACCGCATTCATTTTAATGCAGAGGGTACAAAAACTATGCATAGTTGTTGATAATAGTATATTCTGAAGCAAGGTGAGGATGAAAATTTTATGCGAGTGGGAAGTTCCGAGAGCATGCCGAGCAAGGTGAGCGGTAAGAACCACTAGAGCTTCAAATATTACTGGAATTTTTTTCGGGAAAATTAATATTATGAACATTCTCCCGATTAGAAGACGAGGAAGGATTTTTTAAAAAATATTCGTATTCGAGAATAAAAGTTCTGTGTTTAATAAAAGCTGGAGAGGTATACGGTATAGTTATTTACCTAATAAGTGCGGAAAGTAGTACTTTTCTGCACGCGACGGCAGTTGCACGAACGACGCGGACAAAATACTAGGATAATAACGGTTTGAGATGGTTTTGGAATTTAAATACTTTTTTTGTTAATTCAAAAACAATATAAGGTAGAATAACAATTATACGTGAATAACTAAATACTTGAGGGGAAAAAAATTTAAAAAAGTTCCAGCACTGGGATTTTAACTATAAACGTCAAAAAATTTCCAGTGTAATTTCATGCTCCTTACTCCAAGGAGGCAAACATTTCCCGAAATTTTTTTAGTTGCTATGGTAACGATAAAAAATTCAGGCCTCAATTGGTCTAAAATGTAAGGAATTCTCCTTTCAATCGACTAACAGACTCTTTGACACTTTAGGTAGTTCGAATGTTGTCACTATAATGGCAATGAAGGATAACGTTATTATTGCTACAATAGTATGATAATATTTTTCTCATCACTGGAGAGAGAATGGATCACATTTAGTTTGCATAGCAGAATTGTCTGACCCAATGCAATTCAAATGTATTTCATTCTCTCTCTAGAGATAGAATAAATATTCTGGCACTATAGTAGCAATACTAACGTTAGCCTTGACTATCACCGAATATCGGCGATATACAGTTACCGGCAGAAAGTACCATATGGGAATTTTTCCCAATCATTCAGCTTATGGAGAAAGTAATAGGTGTTATCTCCATAGCCTTTGGAGATAATAGCATCAAACTTGGTATTGTTGGATTCCTTATGATCGTTCCTAATCGATCATGCAATGATATACCGGGTGTTCTATTTAAAAAATGATTGAAGATGGCGCTCAGCTGCCATTTTGAAACTTTTAGATGGAATTTTCTCATGAAAAAGTATGTTTTTATCTCCTATTTGAGCCTTCCAAATTTCGTTGCGATATACCAGGTGGTTCAAAAATTAGTAGGGGGGAACGGACTTTAGACTAGCACTGTATAATCTATTGGAGTGAAGTATATACACTGTATATTTCCATTTGGATAGGGACGTCATACCGTATTGAGCGGAGAACAAGATTATGGTGAATAATATAAATTTTTCAAGTTTATCGGAAATTGAGAATCAACGTCGAGACCGTTGAGATCGCGAACACTGTAAGATATCTGGGAGTCCAGCTGGACAAGCGTATTACATTTCACCGACACCCAAGCGGGCTAGAACTGTTGGAAAACGCACACAAAATCATTGAGCCTACAATGTTATACGCTCACCCAGTGTTTTACAGCCTGAAACCAACTCCAATGTTGAGACTGGACAGGATGCAGAACAAGATGTTTCGTATCATTACGCATAGTAATAGATACATTGGTTCAGATGTTTTGCCTAAACTTGCAGGCGTCGAATCCATTCCGACATATGTAAAAAACTGTCCTACAACTTTTCAAATACTCCACGAGAGTCCTCTCTAGGCTTGGGAGTACGATAACGAGCACCGCAAACACAGGCTCATATATCAAGCGTTGGATAATTTCCAGGAGCGAAGGTGAGAACTGGTTTAATAGGGAACCAAAACGAATGTTCTAAAACACACAGTACTTCGAACCGTATCGCGGATATCAGCGCCCTCTCACGGGGGCCCTAGGCACCCCTTGACAAGGTTCTCGTTTGCTTTCCTAACGAGAGGGCAGAAGAGTAGCTACTATTGCGTCCGTCTTCCCGTCCTACCATGGTCCTCCTAGGTTGAGAGGTGAGGATTATAAGATGCATGAGATACGTTAAGACATGTACTGTGAATTAAATTATGCTTATTTATTTACCTATTTGAGTCTCAAGGTCGCAAGTACATGAGATCATCATTTAGTATGCCTTATTTTGTACTATTCAATCGATGGTTGGTTATTTCTTATGAATTATTGGATGCTTTTCATTTCATTCAATTGAAATGGTTCATCATGGAGAAAGTATAGTCTATTACTCGGTTAGAATGAAAATTCGTTATGCTTGTGGTTTCTCGTTCTCACGACAGGAACTTCCCCCTCACATCGAATGTTCATTCTAACCTTTTACAGAATTATTACTCTTCAGTCTCAACAGAGGGAATATCACCATTCTGTTATCAATATAATAATGAATACAGATTCGAACAGTGAAGTACTCATTATACAACCATATATTTATTTATGAAAGAAGCCGAACTTCAACTGCGAAATAGTATTATAAACTCACCGTGACGTAATTGGCGTTGATATAATCGCTATTCGGATATCCATCAATGGTTTTCAGGAACACTCTAGTTTCTGGTAGAGGAATCACATTAGCATATCGATTCTTCGGTTCACAGCCCTCCGGAAGTTCGCTGGTCTTAGCTGTTATTTGAGGAATTTCTTCGAATTCTGCTTTAATATCTTCGGTATTATCAGCGAATTTGGCGAGTGCGGGGAAGTTCAATGGGTGCGTTACGGCTACCTTGAAAAAATAAGAACCATGACACTTTCAGTACTTCTTTTTGACTTTTTATTGATTGAAAATTCACTATAAAACGTCAATGGGATGTTTGGTACGAGTTTCTGTGATTCTTTTGATCGAGAAATTCGTAGATGTATCTATTGATTCACTTATTAATCCAGTATATAGAGGGGGCTTACCTTACAAACGTTCCGGTAGTTCTAAATTTTTGATATGTTGTCTAGGATGGTTATTAAGTGTTTAAAATGCAAAATGCACAAACATTAGGGAAACAAATATCTGAATAAAATTTGTTGGAATTGTTTATTGAAATAGATAAAAAAATGATAAAGATGAAAAGTCCTAGAGAGAAACAAGATGTCCTGCAATACCAGGACCATGCTTATGGCCATAATCCTGTGCAATAGGAATAATTGGGTCGAAAATCCATCAGAAACGAACGTTGAATTACATCTAATGAATTTCCGTGCAGAGTCCTACAAGGATGTCTCTGCACGGAAATTCATTAGATGTAATTCAACGTTCGTCTTGGTATTAGCCAGGAAAGCAGTTGTTTTCTGATGGATTTTCGACCCAATTATTCCTATTGTATAGGATTATGGCAATAAGCATGGTCCTGGTATTGCAGGACATCTTGTTTCTCTCTTGACAAGCTTATTGTGAACAATGCAATGCAGATTTCTTTAATTTACAAGTCCTAATTAAACATTACTTAATACATTGTACAAGTAAATTGCCCAATGTAACTTATCCCTCTATAAACAGGTAAGGAATTTGACTACATTGTATCCACAAGCGGGTCGTATTCTGTCACATCAGTTTCCGACTTTCAGAGAGAAAAAAGCGTCGTCATTACCACTGATGTGATGATGATTTTTGATGGCTACCCTACAGATCCTTCTCAGCAAGGGACCAAGACTGCGGAACAAGCAAGAAGGTACAAGGCAAATTCACAAAACAACTGTCAACTCCACACCTCACGAGAAGTTCCTGGCTAATGAGGGGACCAAGGACCGATTCGTGAAGCTGCTCTCCAGTGAATTGCAAGCGTCATACATAGCCACGACCAAGCGTCCAAGATGCTGACAGGTTGGTAGTTGCCACAGCTAAATGTCTCTCCCCCACGTAAGATGCCGTCATCATTGTCGGGGAAGACATTGACCTACTCGTCCTTCTGACTGGCACAACACCTGCGGTAAACAAAGACTACCTAAAAAAAAACAGCGAGAGGGAAACATACAGACGCAATCTACTCCGCCACCTCCTACAAATACAGCTCTAAAGACTGTTTCTTGGTCCTGAACGCAATATTGGGCTGCGGCTTGCTGGAGCAGGTGGAAAGGTTCAAGGACTCTGCTGCCAGTCCACAAGAAGAACGGTTGTTGAACTCACTTCGCTATACCAAATTGAAGACAAGTAACACCAAGCTCAACCTGGAAAAACTACCTCCGACCACTGACGCAGCACATTTCCACTTTCTGAGGACATACCAAGAGGTCATGGAGTGTGTGGGGCTGGTGTAGAAAAGCTGGAAAACTGGAACCCGTCAGGATGAGTAGGGACGGTGCTTCCCAAAATCTGCTCAATACCATCTCAAAAATTGGCTCTATGGGGCTGTAGAAAGGCGGGCCTAACTTTTTCGGCGCTTTGCAAATTCTATGCTGGCCAAGAACGCAACCACAGAAATAAAGTCATCGTCAGCGACGAAGACGACGCCGATCTAATAACTTCAGTTTTTGAAGAAAATGAAGACCACGACTTCATTAACACACCCCCTACGAAACGAGCGAAGCGCATGTGAATGTGTTTTCTTTCCAATTTTTAGTTCAATTACTACCGATTTTTGTATGATTATTACTACCTTTTGTTCTTTAAAATTGTATCTGTGTTGATGGTTTATTTGAAATTGAACATTTTTTTTTACCAGTAAGTATTCAAGTGGAATAGTACCTGTCCAATGAGCATTGCTCTGTAACATGTGAGTAGGATTGGTATAAACAGTGGCGGATCCAAGGGGGGTGAAGGGGGTAATTACACTTCCCCCCAAGCCTATTTCAAAATACTCATATTGCCGTCCTAAGGTCTGAGGATGAACGCAGTATGTTTCAAAATATCCTAATTCGAGTGTTTCAAACACTTTTATTCGCAATTCAATAAAATAGTTCATAATCTACTTATTGACAACAAAAAATTGTCCATTTTTTCAAAATGGCGTCGGCCCGCCAGCTGTAACATTATGTACTGCCATTTTATTTTGGACGAATATTTTTGTTTGAAATTTTGTTGTTGTGTAGAGAATTGAAATGCAATTGAAACAATGTACACTCGACCCCCAAAGCCTTTAAAAAAAAAATCAAAATGTGGGACCGACGTCATTTTGAAAAAAAATTATTTTTTTTGTTGTCAAAGAGAAGCTTATGAACAAAAAAAAATCAAAACAGAATTCCAATCCGTTCAAAAGTGAACATGGGAGGGGCTACTCTAAGAGAGTTCCTACATTATGTGCCGCCATTTTGTTTTGGATGTATATTTGTGTTTGAAATTTTGGGGACGTATAGAGAATTGTAAGACGTTTCGAATGAGGTATCACTCGACCCCCATGCCATTTACAAAATAGATAAGATAAGATAGATAGAAAAGATGGACATTTTTTTTGTCGTCAGAAAGTAGCTTATGAACTGCCATTCCTCCAAAAAAAATTTCATCCAAAAATTCCAATCCGTTCCAAAGTTAACAGGGAGGGGTTACTTTATGGTCACACTGTATGTGATACGTGCTATATTTTGATCTGAGGAATTTTTGTATTGAGGTACTGAATATTGGTGCATGTCGTAAAATTATGATAGCAGCAAATTATTTCAATTATCAAGAGTAATCTTCAAATTATGATAACAATATCATATGAAGATGTTTAGCTCATAATTTAATTTGTATCGTCCACTGAAGGTTAACAATCAAAGGCTTTATCACCTAGACGCTGAGCAAGAAGCACTCCTTAGTAGCAGATTTCAGGAAGAGCAAATGCATTGAAGCTTGTTGGATTTCTACTTTTTCAAAAGTAAGTATTTATAATGAAAAATTAATGTAATAATCTTTTTATTTACAAACTTTTTAACTGGAAAGTGAAAAATAATATTTAGTGTATGAGAACAAAAGCTTTTGACCTGTGGTAGAAGTCCATAGTGTCTCGAAGTGGAGTGGTATAGATTTAAGATGCAGTAAAACTCAAAGTCATCTCCACAATTTAATATATCAACCAGATGTGTGGTATTGGTAGAACTATCAAAAAATATTGATCAGTTCAATTTTATCGTAGTAGTACATGTTTCGAACCTATATAGGTTCATCATCAGCTAAGTTTAAATTATGGAGTGAAAATTGTTGAATTGAAACTTTAATGAATTAAATTGGAAAAGTGTCACCACATGTTCCCACTAGGGGTTATGTGAGCACAGAAAACATGTGTTTTATTGAAGAAAAATTAAAAATTAAATTATTAAACATTTCAAAAAAGGAGGAGGCTTGAAACCTCTACCCCATTTTTGGAACGGGAAACATTAATAAGGGAGGCTATGAGCCTTATTAAAGTTTCAGGGATAAAGCCTTATTAAAGTTTCAGGGATAAAGGCTCATAGCCTCCCTTATTAATGTTTCCCGTTCCAAAAATGGGGTAGAGGTTTCAAGCCTCCTCCTTTTTTGAAATGTTTAATAATTTAATTTTTAATTTTTCTTCAATAAAACACATGTTTTCTGTGCTCACATAACCCCTAGTGGGAACATGTGGTGACACTTTTCCAATTTAATTCATTAAAGTTTCAATTCAACAATTTTCTCTCCATAATTTATACTTAGCTGATGATGAACCTATGAACATGTACTACTACGATACAATTGAACTGATCAACATTTTTTGATAGTTCTACCAGTACAACATCTGGTTGTTATATTAAATTGTGGAGATGACTTTGAGTTTTACTGCATCTTAAAAGCTTTTGAATATTTGAATATTTTCTCAGAAGCTTTGAGGCCTAAATTCAAGCGTACGGATATCTCAAGCCTCAAGCTTTCAAGAAAAAAATAATTTATATATATATATATATATATATATATATATATATATATATATATATATATATATATATATATATATATATATATATATTTTATTTGGTACTTTGTACAATTTGTTTGATTATTTGGATAGGTGCGACAGGTGTCATGCGTATGTTTGATAACAACCCCCCCAACCCTAACCAGCTTCTCGGTGCATACCCTGCCTTAATGGACTACAGATCAAGCTATGGAAATTATTCGACTTCCTGATGTTTTTTCACAATTCACCCGAATTTTTCAATTTAACTCTCCTGAGTTCTTGCAACTTTTTTTCGAGAAGAGTGACGTTCTCCATTTAACCATGCAATAGGAAACATTTTTGGAACGAATGTTTTCAACATTTATTCGAATTAATTTTATAGAGGTTATTGACCGACTGGGCAAAGGGCCCAAAATTGTTTTAATTAAATCATGTGATGATTTTTCACTCAAAATTTTTTGAAACTTTTTTCGAAAAGAGGAGTTTAAGCACTCCGACCGAAATTTTTTTCGTCGTAATGATAGTCTACGTCCGAAAAATTGTTGAAATTACTTTGACAGTGATATTGGTCTCAAAAAGAAATTAAATTCGTTCATATGACTGTTATCCAAAATTGTTCCGTTTTGTTTTGTTGCTTATTGGGTTCAAAGAATACTTACTGGGTCCTCGAATGCTGGGTTTCCATAGGATCTTTTGGACTGCCGGCCAGCTTTTCTCCTAACACTGTTATAAACGGAAAGATTGTCCACACTGTAGTCATCCAAATTTACAGGTCTACATCGTTGTTTGTAGTTGAAACGCCTCTGTCTTTTCCTCATTAGGTACTGAAATCAAAACATTTTTCAGCTTTTCAATATTCAATATCAATAATAAACAAGAATAAAAATCATCGACAAATGGTGACAATACGAATAATAGTCCTTTGGGGAGAGGACGAGTTCATATCAACAAAAATTATGCAAAGTAATACAGTTTTGGGAGGTGTACAGTAACTCTATAATAGAAAGATAATAGTCAAACACTTGAAAAACTCTAGACAGACCGACCAGCGACAAGAAAGGACCACGGAAATATATTTTGTTGACATGGACTTTCACGTCATACTAAGGAGCGCGTTTTGCTTGGTATTCTGAATATTCAAAACAGTTACAGGTTAACGAAACACATTATAATGATTTGACATTCGCTCAACTGAAGGAATAAATCATCTGTCAGTTAAACTACGCTAGCAGGACCACCACCACCATTACACGAAAAATTTTGAAAATATTTTCAAGGAACTAGGTATGAGGGTGGTATTTAGAACAAATTAAACACTACATAAGCCTTTAGGGTAACCCAAAGGACAAAGTCGAGAATTCGGCAAAGTCTGGAAACTACAAAATTATATGTAAGGACTGCGATGCAAAATATTATGGACATACCAAAAGATCTATTAAAGTACGCTATGAAGAACAATAAGCACATCTGTAATACGGAAGAACAGAAAAATCAGCAGTCGCCCATCAGCATTTGCAACAAAAACATTCCATAGACTTTAGTTCATCAAAATTAGTTAACAACAGGCATCTAGATACCTATGAAAGCTTAGAAATAAGTAAATATAATAAAATTATGGATAACGATGGTGGACCAATACCTAATAGTATATTTTTTTACGCTAACAGGATATTGAAAAACCGACCATAAGTAACCAAGTAGATGGCGCAAAATTCCAGTATTCCAGAATACTTCCATGTGACCAATTGTCGTGGTTTAATAAAAAGCCATAATCTGTGAAAAAGTTAACTTTCCTCCAACAACTTCTTTTTGTACAACTCGAAATTAGTTTTATTTTGAATTATAACTCGAAATTGAACTTATCTCGTCTTGTAACTCGAAAATAACTTCGAGGAATAACTCGAAATTAAGGGAGGAAATATCGCAAGTCCGTTCTACCGTTTTAGACCTTCTTAATAATCACCCAAATTGATAAAAAAAAATCTGCGATACGATTTTGCAAAATTTCTCAAATTGTAGGATTAAATGAATAATGCAAATAATACATAACCCTGAATAAACTAATTCCGTCCTAGGTACCATAAACCATAAACTCACCAATAAAGCAGCTAGTAGAACCAGACATACTGCGCCAACCGTCGAGATAACAATAGCAGCGATCTTTCCTTTATTATCTCCAGAATCATCAATTGCAGCATGTTCCGTAGCTGCTGATGTTTCTGTAACTTCATCCACTGCAGTAGTATCAAGAGGAGTTTGTTTGGTATTATCTGTAACGTTCGCAGATCTGGAGTGGGGTGTTGGATAATTCAAGTTAGGACTCAAAGTTTCTGGTACGAGAGTTGTATGATTGTCTCTGGTTTCAACATGCACAAATTCCACGGTTGTTATTGTGGTGACTGCAGGGGTAGACTCCACAGTTGTGTCACTCTCCTTCGTGATGCTGGGTACTTCGGTTGATGGTGTCTCTGTCGTAGTTTCAGTCATCTCCGAAGAAATGGAAGTAACATGAGTAACATCTGTTGAAGTGATCATGTCAGTTGTTGTCTCAATAACTTCAGTTGAGTATTCTGTGAAAAATATTCCTTTGGATACTCTTACACCACTTTCAGTAGTTTCTAGATGATCAGTTTCTGTAGTTACTTCTTTACCAGGCCTTGTTTGATCTTCCGTGACGTTATTGGTTGCAGATATCGTGCTTTGTTCTTCAAGTGAAGTGATCGTAATATCACTGGTAACATCTGCAGCCTCGACAGTTGTAGATACCGTTTGAGTTACTGGTTCGGTGGTTTGATTCCCCACACCTGCACTTGTCATTTCTTCTGTTGTTTCCAGTTCATCCGTAGTTGTCTTGTCGTTACCTGTAGTTGATACTCCTCTAGTTGTAGTCGAATTTTCATAAGCTTCATATGATTCTTTTTTATTCGTGGATGATTCAGGAACAGAAAATAATGTTTGAAATGCTGATTCTGTTGTTTGAGTCTCAAAGTCTGCACTAGTCATTATTTCTGTTGTTACCAGTTCATCGGTAGTTCTTTTGTCGTTATCTGTAGTTGATTCTCTTGTACTTGTACTCGAGTTCTCATAAGCTTTATTCGATTCTGTTGTGCTAGTGGGCGATTCAGCGATAGAAAACGCAGATTCTTCAGCTCTAGTTGTAATTTCTTCAATGGTGGTGGTAGATTCCCAACTTGTATTACTAGTCTTCATTTCGGTTGTGGTTGTTTCACCCTCGTGAGTAGTAAACTCATCATAACGAGTAGTAGACTCGAAATCTGACCTGTTTTCCGGAACATTATATTTTACAACATCTTCTTTGCTGGTTGTACTGACTATTGGTGTTCTGGGAATATACTCCGTTGTTGTTCCCATAGGAGCAGATATGTTGAATAATTTTATATTATTTTCTTCTCCATTTTGTTCTTTTGGAACGACCTCGTTGTCATCTCCAAATCCCTTTGTGGAACTCTCTGGAATCGGACGGATGGCTTTTAGAGTTTCTGTTTCAATTTTGTTGCTTAAAATATGGCTGTTATTATTCGTGGGTGGTTTAGTTAGAGTTGTACTCTTTCCGGTTGATTGAATATATGTTTTCGCAGAGGAAGTTTCTGGTTGTTGCATTTCTTCTTTGAAATTGTACTTGTATGTACTAGTTCCTCCGTAACTAGAGACGACGTTTACCTTCTTCATTTGTTCAATAGTGAGATCATCATGTTTGGAGTTTTTATCAATGGTGTTATTTTTTGATATATTGGTTTGCTCTTTGTAGTCCACAGAAGTTTGAGGTTTATCGAATAAGTTATGCATTTGCAAATCGTCACCAGTTTCACCATCCATATTATCAATTTCAAAATCTTCATGATCACTGTGGCTTTCGTGGTGATTGTTATCGTGCTGAAAATCGTCGAAACCATTGAATTCGTATTCTTGATCCAACTTTTGTTTAGCTTCTTTGAACTTTTTATCGAAGAATTCTGTTTTTGGGGTTGATAGCTCTTGATTTGCATAATCCGGATATTTACGCGTGGTGGACTTATGGTACGATTCATCCGCATGTTTCTCAATGTCAGAAGCAACAGGATGGGTATACACATTGTTTTGAAACTCTGGAGATATATATTTTTTGATGTTTATTGACCTTGACTCATTCTCCCGATTTTTTTCATTCGAGTCTTGCTTGATGCTATTATCTTTGTTTTCTTTTTCCACGACATTGTTCGATATACTTTGATTTTCTGTATCATTTTGATCTTGTTCTAATTTTAAATGTGCCTGGTTATCACCCAAGTCCAAATTATGGTTGATATTTTTATGAGTATCTTCATTTACAATGTTTAGTTCGGCATCAGTCTTTGGTAATTTTTCTATTAAGTTTATATTAGTATCTACTTCACTTATAATGGAGATATTTTGATGAATTGTGTTGTTGCCAGTGGAGCTACATATTTCTAGAATCAGGAACACCCCTGGAAAAAAATGTTTTATTATTATTCCATTTAAAAAATTATCTCGAACTTTCAACAATAAATTATGTGAATGAGTTATGAAAGAAGACAACTGAGAGAGGGAGCAGGGTAATTAGTACAAAATTATTTGAAAAATGATGTTCTTTTGTAAAACTGACATTCAAATATGTTTCAATTCATGAACTTTCATGTATAAAAAATGCCAGACGATTCGGAGAGATATAAATCCCTGCCAGATGAACATAATAGCAGACCTGGAAAGTACTCAGTACATATACCCGAATACTGTACTCTTGAGTACATTTCTTGTACTCTGTACCCGTTACCCAGTACATTTTATAAAAAGTACTCGGTACTCGTACCCGTACACATCGGGTAAAAGTATCCGATACCTGCGCTTCTAATGAGAGTACATTTTTACGAGTACTTTATTATGCAACGCGTCTGCGCCTGGCCTGTCTGTCCAGTCCAGCATGCCTCGCCCAGCAACCTCAAAACTCCAAAGGCTTTGTAAATCATCAAAATTATTAATTATGAAGCCAAACCTGGCAAACAGAATTAACCAGTTATGCCATTACTGAATAATTATTTTGTTTTTATGTTAATTAATGAATACATTTCTGATTAACTGTTTTGTTAGTTTTACCCTTTATGGACTGAAAACTACAATAGTATATTGTACAATAAGCATGAAAGAGCATACATTTCCCACGAGTAGGTATATGAAATTTTGTACAATAGTTCATATACCTACGAGTGGGAAATGGGTCATTTCAAGCAAATTGTACACTATACTTTTTCTACGACCATCTGAATCATTAACTAATCTGTAATATTTTCAATAACTCTTTTTATCAAAAACTTTCCTGTCGTCATGATTCCCATAATACATGCAACGTAAAAAAGAAGTGAATATACAAATATTGAAAATTATAATAAAAATCGAACCCCCCACTCTCTAAATCCTGACTGTTCCTTCACTCATCAATCGCTGCTACGAGCCCACATAATAATATGATGAAATTAACTGCTATAGAAACTTCCTGCCTAACTATTCGAAAATATAGAATTCGATT
This sequence comes from Chrysolina haemoptera, assembly GCA_958298965.1. NCBI lineage: Eukaryota > Metazoa > Arthropoda > Insecta > Coleoptera > Chrysomelidae > Chrysolina > Chrysolina haemoptera. The sequence continues at coordinate 21,035,745 of OY282591.1, read as the reverse complement.
GTCATCAATCTTTATTTTGAAATTAGCGGTGTCAATGTCAAATCATTCTCACTATTACTACTCATTTTCGATTACTTATTTTTTAAACGAATTTTGTAAATACTGATGTGAAATGTCAAATTATTAGAACGATAACAAACTTGATGGGATCTTCTATTATTTATGATCATAAAAATTACAGTTTAGTAGTTCATGAAAGTCGTGGGAAATGAAATATCCTGTACTGAAATGATCATTACAGTACATTTTGCGATGTAGAAATGAAAAAGTGTTTTACAATCGGCCTACTATTAATGTAACGAGATTATTATGCGATTTATAATAATCGAGGATGTTGCCAGGCAACGAGGCGCTAGGCGCCGAGTAGCATGTGCAACTTCCAAGATTTATTTAAATTGCATAATAATCAAGTTACATTCAAAGCTTTATCGTATCATTGATAACGATGGTGTGAAAGTAAAATCAACAACTGGTTATGTAACGTTATTTTCATTTTTGCGTGCCATTTGGGTACGAAGCGAGCACAGTGAACGAGTTTAGTGAAACTACTTTTTTACGAAGTTTGTTTATACTATTTTTTCGCATTTGTGTTAGTAATTATGAACACATAATCATAGATATAAAATCATAACAAAGTAATGAATTTAGGAAAAATAATAGAGGTACCTGTGTAGAATTTCCGTAATCTAGTAACCTGACGCGGTTTGTTTATTTCCATATATTTGCGAATTGACATAGAGAAGTCGTCGAGGTGTTAAGAGCTTTTGTTCTCACCCAGGCGGCCCGGATTCGATCCCCACCGCCATAACGGAGCTGAAGTGGTTCGGAATCCACTTTTTAAGCTGTATGTCCCGGGTCTCCCTTGCTCAGACAAGCTCTGCTTTTCAGGGGTTTTCTACGAAAACCTGGGAGATTCGTAATAACAAGTTTTAACAAAAATTTTGTTACATTATTCTCTAAAATGCACGTGGAGAAAACATTGACATCCAAACGATTTTGATAGTTGCAACTATGCCCCAGATCAGTATACAGGGTAGAGCACCCGTATACGGCACTCAGGACGCTAAACGAATTATTTTTTTAGAAATGTGTCCACTTCAATATATACAATATATGTATGTATATCGATTAGAGCTATTAGAAATTATTTGAGAATATATCAGATGAAATAAAAAATGAGTCATATCAAAGTTGTGTTTTTCTAAATACAAAAAATAGAATGATTTCATCTGAAGTATTGCGCACTCAATTCTAACAGTTTTCGAGTTATTGATTTTTTTGTGAAAATACTAGGTTGAATTTGAAACCAAACAACATCGAAATCGCTATGAATTATTTCTTCTGAATTTTACCATGAATCAAATGGGTTTTGGGCTATTAACTTTAAAACAAGTTTCTCAAGAATATACAGTATGTTCAAATAATAATGTGATTTTTTTTGTAATTTCGAAAAGAGAAAAGTATTCCAAATTGAACCCTACTGTTTCTAAATCGTAACCTTTAGAAAAAACTGCATCAGGCAATAAGTTTCAAAGCTTTGTCGTCATGGAAATAAAATATGAAAGATATATCAAGGCTAACAACCAATAAATTATATTTGAAGAAATTGATGGAACGACCTAGTTATTATATTGACAAGGACTGAAAACAAAAAAATCAATTATAGTTAAAAAAACTGAAGAAGCAAGCTATTATAGTAATATTAACTGAAAAGTAAAGGTAATCTTGAAAAATGAACATGTAATGTTATAAAAGCACTAACATTTTCATGATCACAGCATTTACGAATGAATATAGCAATAATAAATTAAGAAAACTGATATCAAGCACCCAACGCTTCTCAAACATAAAAGTGAATTTTTCACATTTTAGTTTCGTTTCTCCAGTTGTATTTTTTAACTATACTTTCAATGATTATCATACACACAAAGGGGCATATTAATGGCATTTTTTATTATTACATTCCATATGACAAATAGCAATGCCATATATCCATAGTTGTTTGGTAGGTTATTTTTCAATTAGAGTAATTCCAATACACTTATTTTTTATTTTTTTATTTTAGAAAACCCACCCTGAAAGATACGTCAGAAATTCTACATCCCAAGCTAATCAAATACTGGTTTCGCATTGATTTCATCTAAACAATATGTCGTTCAATATGATATTGCATATTCAAATTCAGAAAAGCTGTATAAAATATATATTAGAATTTTACATTCGAATGGACTTTGATACATACCTAATATTGACTGAAGCGTGACGCCCATAATGGGAACATTGTTGCTGAATTACTGGATCATCTGTAATAAAAAAACAACGATATCATATCCATACTGAATGAGATAAAAACAAATGAGAATACAGTTAAAAATAAAAATATTAGTACATTGCAATATTTATGCACCACAGGTTGAAAGTTCAGCACTAAGAATTACACATACATACAAGGTGGCCACGGTGAACGATCACTGTACGGGGTGTCTCAACAAAAAATGACAACGACCTGATTGAGTATACGAACATGTCAGGTCTTGGAATTTTGTCTGTGGCCTTCGACATTTGGCGGGTTTTTTCGATATCTTTGTAATGATAATTTTTCTAAATCTGAGAACAACCAGAAAAAGAAAAGGTTTTTGGTGTTATAACGTTGACTTTACTTAAACTTATTGAAAACATGAATATAACTGTGTGACAGATATTACGAAAATATCGCAATAATCCAATCACTAATAATAAGAATCAATAATAGTTTATTATGATATGATCATCTGAAGATGGCTATCAAACCATTGAGGTTTCGTTTTCTTATTCGTTTAACTATACCCTCAAGTAACTTACAAATTGTGAAAGGCTTGCGCGGTTGTCGTTGCTTGAATGATGCTTTTCCAAGTTTTTATTGCGAGATGTTCTCGAAATTTCGTCAACACGGGTGATTGCCATTTTCAAGAGAGGTGATCACAGTTGTTTCGATCACTGTTCACTCTAAGTTATGACATCAGTCGATTTTGGCGTTACAGAAGCATTATTATCAGCTATTGATGATCGAAGTTTATTTTTGAGGTAATGAAACAACATGAACAAAAAGACAAAACAGTAGAGTAAAGCCGGTTTCTGTAATATTCAGAAGAACATGTAACCAAGAGATTAAGCGAAGAACAAAATGCACAAGACTAGCTTCTAAAAATTTTACAACAGTATGACAACCGATGGCAATATGAAGAAATCCGAGAAGAACGGAATGGAATACAGAAATGCGAGACAAACGACAAGCTCAAACGAACATGACCCACTTTCGAAATCATAATACTCCTCGTTGATGCGAGATGAGATCTGAAATAATATTTGCGAAAAACTGAAGTGCCCTCAAGGGCGCTCAAGGCGCTCAAGGTCGAAAACTTGGATCATTTATTGGATCAACATCATAAACAACTCATCTAACATGAAAACCACCGGATCTGAAGTAAGGTCTGATATGTATGGTTACTGTACTAAATATTATAGAAAAAGATTTGATGATCCAAAAATTAATAAGGTTATTATACAGCCCAATTTCCGTCATTAAAATTCAATACAAAATTTTAACAAAGATTGAAAAATGAATTGGTTAATTTACTTCATTTGCATCATGTGATTACCTACTGAAAAAAAGTTTGGATACAGACAGCACTGTTGAAGAGAAACTAATACCATGCTTGATTATACAAGAAATATACTGCGAACTCAGACGAATCATGTAAATGCCAAGCTGTTTTTCTTGGAGTTATTTTGTGAATATTTGGTGTATCTATTGATTCTACAAAACAACAACAACAGCGCTGTTTGGACTTTTCGCAGCTTGCATAATTTTTTATCACAAACTTTAATTATGTAGTCAAAGAAGTGCATACTTTCTTTTCGCTTTTATATCGCGTAAATTGTTTAAATTTCAAAATAATAAATCTTTTATTTTTTTGTATTAATGCAGAAGGACTACCAAGTACTTAGTATACTTACTCAATTTTCAGAGACAATATACAAAGGGGTGAAATTTTATAAGAAAACGTTTGAAGTGATTTTCCAAGGATGGTTAACGTATAGTATATTCGGGTCAATTCTGTTTCAGCAAGATTGTTACCATAGCAAGACAATTTTCACAGCTAAATATATCTAAATTTTGTGGAAGGCTTGATATCTACATTGCTTTATTGGGAGGAGATGATGTGGCAGCAACATCTCCCACCGATATTTTTTCAAGCCGTCTACAATATTGAGATATATTTTGCTGTGACAATTGTCCTGCTATGGTTATAATCTTGCTAATGAGAAACAGAATTGACCCGATTAATATATGATAATAATATGAGTGGATTAAAAAGTTTTTCAAACACGCGCGATTTTTCGAGCAAGTGTTTGCAATATCAGTTATCCACAAATACTTTACGTTATTTTTTTCAATTGGTGCACTTTCAAATCATGAATACTGGTTTTATTGTTACATATAATGGAAATAGGAACTTATAATGTAAAAGGGTTGAATTCGTTATATCAGTTATCAGTCATGTTTGAATAAAAGTTTTGCTTGCATTTGTTTGTGATATTTCATTCGATGTTACGGTTCTCGATGTTGATGTAGCCACAGTAACATAAAAACGCGCGTTTTAAAGTTTAATTTGCACACACTGACCGTGCTTTAAGTAGGTGAAAGGAGGAGAGGCGCCAATAAAAAAAAAAAATTTTTTGAACGTCATGAGTAGGGTATTGTAATACCAGCTAGATTTTGACGGTATTCAATAACTTGGACACAATGTATACCAATGAAAACCGATCGACCGACCGAATACACGATTCAGTATCTGTTAGGATTTTTATCTCCCTATGAAAATCAGTCGAAACCAAGTCTAATCATAGGATTTTCAATGAGCAATTTGAAAAAGCATCTTCAAAAAGGTGAATTTCAATGATTATCAGCATATTCGTTATAGTTTCAGACTGTTATATGTACAAATAAATAAACTACTGTACCTATCAAGTTACTCAACCAGTATTTTATTTGAAGTTGATGCGGTTGATCCCACAGTAGTTTATATAGTTTCAACTTTTCATGCATAATCCGTGATCGAATTATTGAAAAACTCGGATGAACAAAAAAAAAAACTATGATCATATTCACGTTTCGCACGCCTATGATTAGAATAGGTTTTCCATATTTTTGCATGTAGAATCAGTTCCCAAAGTTTGTTACCCTATTTTGGAAACATCCTGTATATGCTTTTAACCCCTAAATAGTTTTCACCGTGGGAAATTTATGACATTTACTGTAAGGAATTTTAACATCTTCCACAAATGAGTGAAATTTACTTAATTGGAAACTTGATCAAAATAACGTGCATGGTATACTTACATGGTATGAACCATATAGTAAATGTTATCTAACTGCTGCATCCAATATAATATAGGAATTCCCATGTTCTACCATTGTTGCAACAAAATGTCGTTTCGAAGAGAATTAATTATAAACGTTTCTGCTTCAACAAGAAGTTGAGGTGGGGCTTCATTGTTATTCCATGTAATACAACATGAAAGGTTATTTTCGAACACTGGCAATTATCTCTTGAATCGTGTTATCCAACTCTGGTTTTATTCGAAATAGAGAATATTGAATTGCGGTTTCGAAGGTATCATTATTGGAATTGGTTTCATTTTATGGAATTTTCCAGTGGAATATACTTCAGCCTAACCAATGTGTGAAGATGATTGAGTGCATTATAATCATCTCGGAGACGATCATCGTACAGTTTTATTCGAATTTGAAGATTACAATGAAAAATGCTCTGCTCTACTAAGTACAAATTAAAGTGAACTTAGATCAATCAATCAAAATGAACTCCATTGTTGAAACATGAATATGTCAGTCTAAAATTAGCAAAGGTGCTATCGATAAACAAAATTACTAACAGCCGTATACATCGTCATTCGTCAGCGACTCTCCAGAGGTGCGCAAACCGCTACACAAATTGTAATGCATAGGCCAGCGAACAGCGCTCCTCTGGAGAGTCGCTGACAGTCGCTGGGGAATGACTATGCATACGGCTATAAGGAGTTATTATTTAAGGGTCAGTTTCCACGTTCCCTAAGGTTTACAGTGTTAATGACATTCATTAAATGATGTAGACGGATCACATTCTAAACCATTAAATGTAAGTCCCTTAGATTTATTAATGGTTTAGATTGGGAATGACATTCATTTAAAGAAATGTATAAAACCATAGGTATAGGTAGGTACTAAAAAAGAGGAAGAAGTATAAAATAAATTAAATAGTACCAGAATTATTAACTATACAAGGTTTGAGAAAATCTTTTTTATCGAAAATATATATACCGGGTAACCACGAGGTGAGGTTCTCTCCCCAATTTTTCTATAGTTTTGAAGATACAGATTTCAAACTTGGTATTTCGCTATAGTACTCAAATACGCATATTTTGAAGCCTCTTCTAAAAACTCATCACTTCCGGTTCAACCGGAAGTGACCCAAAACTTTTTTTCAAGTGACACCCTGTACATATTTTTTCATTATCCGAAAGAGCCCGCAATTTGTGATAACACTGTTCTTCAAAATTGAAAATCGGTTGAAAAATGGCGGAGAAACAGTTGATTGTTCAGTCAAACAAAGTTACTGACAAACGACATCGGAAGTTACCAGAACAATAATATTCAAAAAAGTCCCATAAACTAACAATTGATGTAAATGAGCTGAAGGTATTACTTGTCAGAGTCAAAGTCATTATTACCCTAGGCATGTAAATGACACTATTTACATTCCGTTGTCAAGATGAATTAGTAAACGAATGATGTAGGCCATTTACCTGTTTTGTTGCTAAGGATGTATGGGATATTTACAGTGTCGGCAGCGGGAAAAATAATTTTATATGTCTTCTTATGTCAATAACTTAGGTAGATTTGTTTTTCAAGGATACCAACACAAACATTACATGGACTGCAGGATGTTACAATATATAATATTAAGCTGTCCTGTATCTGTTTTATAGTTAACGGTATGAGGTTTTTTATTTATATGAAACATTCCAAAGAACAATTTGGACTTTTGATTACTTTTACTTTATCTGAGATTTTGGAATTGATGGCCGGTTTTTTTAGAAAATATTAAATATCATTGGATTCTCGATTATGAACGTTTTAAGGATATATTTGAATTTGTGAAAATTTTTGATTTTATTCACAGATATTGGAAGTCGATTGTATAGCTTCGGTCCAACGAAGAAAACGAATCTCTGGGTTGCAAATTTTCGGTAGATCTGGTTGTTTTTAAGTAAACTGTCTATATTTATGGGTGTTCGAGAACATACACAACAATGAGAGCAGTATAACAATCTAACATTCAATATCTTGGTTTCCCTGTATGGTTGATCCGTGGAGAACCGTCTGTTTCATTTCAGTATAATTTTAAAAATCGAATTTTGCGTTGTTTGTAAAAAAGTGATAGCGTTATTGAATGCACTCACCTACACAATAGTACAATGCCAAAGTATTGATTTTGCAAGAGCATTTTACATGATACCGGGCGGTAAAGTGCCCTTTATCGCCCGGTTCAGCGAGCGTAAAGTGGCACTTTACCGTCCGCGGGCGCATTATGGCCCGTGGAACGTAAAGTAGACACAATTTCAAATTGTCTTCATTTACACATAATTTCATGCAAGACCTAACACGAATCAGAATTATTTCTGTTCAATAGAGAATACTCTTCCTAACACTTCTTCAAAATCGACATTTTTTCAACATGTAATCAAGTCATAAGCCTGAATATTGGAAATGCAGTTACTAGTCTGCTTTTGGTGCAAGTTGGCTTGTGTATACCAAACGAATTGTCACTAGGTTGATCACATGATATTAAAGAAAATGTCATTTATTTTGTCTTTTTCACATTCAGACTCAGTAGGTTATTAACCAAATCTGCAGTTTCGTTACTCTGTTTCTGCACTACGGTAAATTTCAAGCCAACTTTCATCTTCAAATATCAGGGCTGTGTCATCAGCGTGACAAACCATGTGACCATTGAAGTTTTTTTATTTAAGACATAGAGTTAATGTACACCAGAAATAGAATTGGGCCCAGGACTGTTCCCCCATAGATATATTCAGTGGTTTACTAAGATATTCCGTAATTTTAACTACTATTCTACGTTGAGACAAATTATTATTCATCAGTTCTAATGCATGAACACGGATTCCATATCCGAAAAGTTTATCCAACAAAACATCATGCGAACCTGTCAAAAGCTTTTGTTAGATCAATAAAGACCGCTAGTCATTCTAGGTCATTTACTGTTTGTTCTATTACATTTTCTGTTTTGGAGTTCATTCCAAACGCTTGGAAAATGTACTAAATGTACTTCATTTATAATGAGCTTTCCCAACTGTCAAAATATGTCATATTGGGTGAAAATAGAACCTCACATTGTGGGCAGAATTATTGGGAAACCATATAGTAGAGCCCATATTTCTAGAAGAGAACTCAGTGGTGTGGTTGGAAAAATACACGAAATACACATACACACCTCTAATAAAGAAGTTTTGAACACTTTCTATTCTATATAGGAAATAAATAAATTGACCATTCAATACTGAATTGGTACAAACGGCCATGAGTTTTGTAACCATTATTACTTTATAGTGTTATGAAAGCTTGTTGTGGATACTATACTATAGGCAGTCACGTTTATTTCACAGGATATGCTGTATATTGATATTCATTGGGCACCACATTCTTTTATTGGTCTGTTGTAGTAGGTATGTATATAGCTGCAAAATGAAAGTAACAACTCGTGTTTAACATTGAAATATCATGACCCAGGATGAATGTACGATACAAAGCTGGAGGAAGGAAAGCAAAAGTGTAGAGAATTATAAACATGTCATGGAACAAATTATTTCCTCCGTTCTGAATTGCTGTGGAATTAGTTTCAGTCATTACCAAGTATTTTCATTATTTTTTAATGATAGTGTATTTTTTTTCAGGTGAAATACATAATTGTATATGGCCTTATATTTTAAATTTTCACAAAGTGAGATATACAAAGGAATGAAAAAAATAACTCAACTTATATGTAAACAAATTGAGGTGCATTGAATATACAGGGAATATAATAGTACACTTGAGACTTTTTAACATTTTGAAAATTATTTTTTTCAGGACGCATGAACGAAATGTAAAAAAATAGCTATATAGGCAATTGTATACTGTTTGAAATTAGGTATCACTTCCCAAGTAACAATTTTAAGACAGTTTTTATTTATTTACGTTTTAAAAATGCTTTAATATGTTCAATAAATCGACATCGGATTTAAAGTAACCTTAAGATAAACTAAAAGTTCTTAAAGACCACTTATTCTTAAACGAAGAATTTAATGCACTCTTCAAAATAAAAATGCTATTTGCTCTTAATGTCCTATTGATCTTATACTGGTTTCATGTTACTATTAACATTAGCTATTTTAAAACTAATTTGCTATTATTAAGAAATAAATAGCAAGTTAGTTTTAAAACAATCCGTTCGGGGAAAAATAGTTTTAATGCAGTTTTATGGAGTACCCTTGATGTATTCTTTAAAACCCATTAGGACAACTATTTTATCCTAAGACTATACATTCAATATAATTAAATTAAAACACAATTTTTACCTTTTAATAAGTACATTAAGAGTATTATAAAGTTTAAAGGGTTTTAGTCAATTTGGTTTTAAAAATTACCTTTTGGTTTTTGGACGATTATATCCCCTCCACATACGGATTAAACGCCGTCTTGTCAAGAAGCTATTTTAGTGAACCAGTGCTGTCCGCATGTTTACATGTGAAATAAAACACAATGTAACGGAATAATAGTAATATGCAAAACTTACCTTGTTTTTTTTAAGAAATTCGTGAAAGATGAAAATGCACCACACGCTTCAATCACAAAACCGGCAAAATTTGTGAGGTTAGGATTCCATTCGAGAGCAAGACCACTTTGAATCAATAAGGTCATGAGTTTGAGCACATCAAAGCATATTGGTTTTAAAAGGAAACGTAAGAGTCCTGCGAGAGTCATTGGATTTGAAGTGGTAAATATAACGCTGTTTTAAATCTTGTAAGATTTAAAACATTCAATAGATGAACAATTAGTTTTAATCTAGATCACGCCATGTTTTACTGCAATAAAGACTTCGCCATTTTGGACTTTTTCAATAGTAAACGAAAAGAGTATTATTATTCAAATAATTGCGTATTGGATCTTCTTAGAAAACTGAAGAACGGTGTGTCGAAATATGCCATTCAATTAAAAAAATGCATTTGGATGCTTAGATACAAAATAAAATTTGATGATATTTCTTTAATATTTATTAAGTAAGAGAAAATTAGTGGCGCTCGAGTTATGTTGAAGTATTTTATTACATTTTATCAGAAAAGTGCAATTCGCTGGTGAATTTTTCAGAATAGTTTGCCTTCGAATATTATTTTATGATATGCTTAGATAATAATAATAATAATAATAGTGTCTTTATTTTCCAATAGAACCAGTACAAATCATCTTGCATCATTACATAATAGGATTGGATTGGAAAAAAGGCGAGGTGTCAGGTGAGTGTGACGTGAATCACACTCTCTGTTTTTCAACCTAACCATAACAAAAAAAACGAAAAAACAAAAAGAATTTAAAAAAAATACAGTGCTATGAATTTTGAATAGAAACAAAAATATGACAATAATATAAATCTCAATTACCTTTTCACATTCAAATATTTTTAAAGAGAGAATATTAAATTTATAAGTACACATATACATGTGCAGATACGCACCCATATATATACGAACTTATTACTCATATTACGTTTGCCGAGATAACAGAAGTTTGCGTATTTGATACCTGAAAGACCAAAGAGACAACGATTTGAAAGAGTCGGGCAAAGAATTATAAAGACTCGCAATTTGATATGAAAATGAACTCTTGAACGCTTCCGTTCTGTGAATCGGCGGAGTTAATTTAAATTTATGTCTCACGTTCAAGTTATGCACGTCATATCGAAATGAGATTTTTTTAAACAGATACGGAGGCGTTTTATGAATAATAATTTTATGGAATAAGCACAAAGCATGAGATGTCCGACGATTGCTCATATTCAGCCAATCTAGTTCCTTCAGTTTGTGCGATATTCGGTGCCGTCTTCGTATTCCAAAAATCAGTCGAAGGCAGGAATTCTGTAAAACCTGAATCCGGCGTTGATTTGTGGTATCCAGACATGGACCATATACAGTATCGCAAAAGTTCATTTTAGATAGCACTAGTGATTCACATAATAGTGCTTTTGTCTTTCTGTCCATAAATTGACGATTATTATATATTGTTTTCAGATTGGCATATGCTGATCTTATACAACTGGAAATGTGTTTTCTGAATCTCAGGGAGCCGTCTAGCACGAGACCAAGATTCCTTGCAAATTCAGATGGAATTATTTCATGGCCATCTACATTTATTTTTATTTCATTTGAAATTTTTGATAAATTCTTCTTAGGACCAAAACATAATACTGTAGTTTTATCTGCATTTATTTTAAGTGAATGTTGATAAGATCCTTCAACAATACACGCGACATTTCGATTGATAAGGGCTATGGAGTCTTTCATGTTAGCTGTACTGAACGAATAATAGATTTGCGTATCGTCCGCATAGAAGTGTATTGAAATGTCTTTGATCAATTGAACGAAATTTGAAGTGTATACAGTATACAACAGCGGCCCTAAAATGGATCCTTGAGGCACTCCAGATGACAATTTGAACGGTTCTGAAATATTGTCTGCGATACGCACCCGTTGCGATCGATTTGAAAGGAAATTTTCAAAGAACTTGAGGGTATCATCACTCAGTCCGATATAATGTAGGATACTGAGGAGCATTTCGTGATGTAGGGTATCAAAGGCTTTGGAATAATCCAAAAGAATCAATACCGTAATTTCACCTGAGTCAGTTGCCCTTAGAATGTCATCTGTGATACTAAGCAATGCTGTCTCGCAACTATGTCTAGGCCTAAAACCAGATTGCTCCACTGGTATTATATCATTGTTCGATAGAAATTCTCGGAGTTGCTGTTCTACTACTCTTTCAAGTACCTTAGATAAGGTTGGGAGAATACTAACTGGCCTTAAATCCTTGAATTCCGAAGGATTTGCTTTTTTGGGAACTGGTTGAATGAGTGCCATTTTCCATACATCAGGAAAACTATTTGTTTCTAAGCAAGTATTGACAATGTGTGTAATGACTGGAATAATTTTTGGACAACATAATGTTATTAATTTTAAGTTCAATCCATCCCACCCTATTGCATTGGTTTTAATTCGATTAATTATGCGAAATATCTGGGTGTCATCAACATTCCTGAAACGGAAACTATTATTAGTTTTGGTATGTTGTTTGTAGTAATTTATTTTATTTAAATCGGGTTGAATGTTTGGCAACGAATTGATATAATGAGCATTCAATTTGTTCACATCCTGTAGATTAACTGGAATGTTCTTATTTTTATTTTGAATAACATTAATTTTTTTCATCTCTGACCATATTTCTGCCGTATTAGCTAACCTGATTTTTTCCCGAAAGTATGCTGCCTTCTCATTTTTACATGCGAGGGTGGTATAATTTCTAAGCATTTTGTAGTACTCAAGTTTAGAAGGTTTTCTTGTTTTCTTCCAACATTTATAAGCCTCATCTCTCATAGACATCATCAACCTTAGATTATCAGTTACCCATGGATTGTACTTCTTTGTAATTTTTATTCTTTTTATGGGGGCATGATAATCGAAGAGTTGAATTAGAGTTCTATTGAGAAAATTCACCTTTTCATTAACATCCTGCACTAAATAGACGTCACTAAATGAAAGGTTATTGAGATCGTGGTTAAAAAGCTCATAATTGAAATTTCTAAATTGTCTTATGTCTTTGTATTTGGGGGTATCTTTGGCTATTTCCAACTTCAATTCACACATCACCAGCTCATGATCAGATATATGGTCAACGGATACAACATTCTTTTTTAGTACAATATCTTCGTCTGATAGTATTATGAAGTCCAAAAGAGAAGACGAGCGTGGAGTTATTCGCGTTGGTGTGTCAATTATTTGGTTGAGGCCATACATTTCAAGCATAGATTTCAGAGTGAGTTTACTTGAGGACGAGGTTTTCAGCCAATCAATATTGAAGTCACCGACTATTGCAATATTATCACAAGTTGGTATAAGAGAAGTTATAACTTCTTCAAGATTATCTAAGAAAAGTTTCACATTCGTGTTCGGCGGCCTATAAACAACACCAATAGCTGTTGTTTGCCCCTTATGATGCAATTTCAACCATATCTGCTCAATTGCATCAGAGCTCGATATCTCGGAAAAGGTAAGAGAATTTCTAACATACAATGCCACACCTCCCCCTCTCTGCCCCCTATCCTTCCTTAAAATACTATAATCCTGAATTGCAATCATATCATCCCTGACATCCGCAGTCAGCCATGTTTCACTCAACGCAAATAAGTCATACTTGTTCATATCAAATTGCAGTCTAATATCATTTATACTCGGCATCAGAGATCGAACATTCAAATGAGCTATGACTAAATTCTTTCCCGATATCATTTCACTTCGCTTCAACGTTTAACAATAAATTTTATTCAATTTATAATATAAGTAATATAAGTAATTTCAGTAATTCGGTGTATCTACAATTATATTGAACAAAGTTATTTTGCTGATTTTTTTTTTTTTTTTTTTTTTTTTCTTTTATTTTACTAATCAGTTACTTTTTGTTTGACTACGGGTAAATCTTATTCCACCAGTGGTTGTATTTTGGTTCTTCGGACTATACTGGATTTTCCTTCGTTTTCTCTTCTTATTAGATTTATCTCCTGTTATAGATAATGTTTCTTCTTCTTCATCAACTGAATCGTCCTCGTTTACACTTGGTTCTTGATTTTCTAATTCTAACAGATCTTTCACTGTATAAACACTACCATTTATAATTAACTCTTGGCCCTTTATCCTTGCATCCAATTTCTGCTCCTTTGCGGTTTTCAAGTGTGCTCTCAGGATTTTCTGATCCTTCCTGTCTGCTGGACATAAATCCTGGGCTATGGAAACGCCGCTATCCTTGAGATTTTTTGTTTGCTTCAAAATGGACTGTTTTCTCAGATAAGACAGAAATTCTACCAAAATCGGAGAATTTTGCGCTTTGCCTAAGGTATAGATATTTCCTATATCACTATCAAGAATATTGGTTTTCAGTAGGTTATTCAACGCCACAAGTGTATCGTTGAGGAGATCGGCCTGGTTCACTTTGAGTCCAAATATCAAAATATTATTCCTTCTGATTTTTCTTTCCAGTGCCAGGTTACTATTCTTCAAGTCCGTCACTTGATGCTTCAAGTCGTTCAAATCGCTTTTAATTTCACCAATACTAGTGTGAAATTCTTTTTTAATGTCCTCAGTTTGAGCCTGGTTTGCTTTCACTATTAGGTCGTATAGGTCGCTATCAGATCTTCCAGTCATAGTTCATATGCACTTTATCGCAATAATAGAACAATAAGTACTTAGTACCACTGGTGCTTTAGGTCTATGCCCTCACTTGTGACTCGCAAGCAATAATGATCCTTATATACGGAAGACAGTAAAATTTAAGGATGTTATGAATGGTTTTAATCATATATGCAGCTACTGCAATTCGCCTACCTTCAAGTACAGACGAAGACCAATAGGACGGCTGCTCACTGCGCGCGTTCAAACTATTTTTGCCGAACTTTTTACCACTTAAAATTGAGAAAATGCGGGACTGACGGAGACAATCAGATTTAATTTCTCTGAAAGTGTGATATTACCACTCTGCCGGCCATTTTACAGACTTAAAAGTTATCGATTGTTAGTAAACAAAATAAAAATCTTTTAGGATTAATTAATTATTTTTAAGCTAATTCAGTCCGCTGTAAATAGATTTCAAGAGCAAAACTTCAGATAATAAGTTTTAATGTATGTATTTAAAGTTGCCTTGAAGAACTCTTTAAGAATATAGAATTGAAACTTAATAGTTTTAATACAGTTTTAAAATTTATTTTTTTGGGATGGGCCCTTTTTGGCTAGAAGCTGCTTCATGATGGTCTCAGGGCTGTCTTGAAGATCACTTGGTTTTATTCGAAATTTTATTTTGTAGTTTTAAGGCGATCTTGAAGATCGGAATAAGAGCGTTAATGTTACTTGGGTTGACCCCCTATTCCATTTAAAAAAATTGGGGGGTGGCTGTCACTTTGACGGGGGTGGAAGAGAGGCGATTTTATGACACGGAGTGTCTTTTCAAATCTCGAGATTTGAATTTGATTACTTTCAATCCCAATCTTGAGTATTGAGTCTTTTAAATATTTTGAGTCTTGGACACATTTTGTTATTTCCCCCTCGATAGTACCTATTTGACGAAAGATCATTTCCTAATACATGAAAAATTTATGAAACAATCCAGATTCCCTTTATGAACGTATTCAACAAGTATTTTCGTCAAAGAGTATCCGACAGAAAACAACTATTGCCCCTACGATCGTTGAATTGTGTGTGTGGGATTCTTAGCAAAGTTTTCTACGCTATGAATCTCCTAATCAAACATTTGTTTCTATTCGAAACGGAGAAACATCTCTGTGTCGAGTACCTGTTGTATGTCGTAGACTTGCCGACAAAAATATATTTTTTATTAATTCATGTATTGTCTTAATTATTTAATGCATGTTTACAAGCTATCATCTGTTAAAATTATGGCAGTCATAACAAAAACATCCTATGTAATGTAAACTAATTAGCCTTTTTCAGGTGTAGAAGGCAATTGAGATCGATTCTACTACAGAAAAATATTATTTGTTTTTTCTCCGTCAGTTTTTTTTTTATTTGCTTTCAATTCAAAAACATTTTATATATTTATATAACACACACATATTATATATATATATATATACACACATATATATATATATATATATGTGTGTGTTTACCAACGTGATAGAAATTCACTAGTAATTGAACATTTTCCAGAGTATGGAATGAATTATTACGGAATATTACTATATCTCATAATTAGGAATATCGCAATGTTTATTTATATTTATTTCCCTATCCAAGTAGATACAGATAACGTTTCGGCAGTGATTAGAGAATATATTTCAAACATACTTCACACCTACTATAAGTAGTTGTTGGGACAGAATATTTATTACCTAGTCAAATCCGAATATTCAGTGAATTCGCTTTCGCTGGTAACATCAGTTTTCGAGGTAAAAATTAAACTTTTGCCAGTTTGATTATCTATATTCTTGTTGAAAATATGCGATGTCTCATTTTAGAGCCGAAATATATTCTAAAAATAGAATATCGGTCGATGGTAAATTATATAACATTTATTATGAATATTGATTGAACGTTTCATGTGGATAAAAAATCTTTAAAAAATCTTTTCATGGCATGGCATGGATTTTAGGTAATTTGTGTACGATTCCAAACATTCAATAGATCAATCCGTATTGTGCTTACCTAGATTCTTAAATTTTCTACAAGTAATCTCTATCATTTAAAATAGGTACGACCCCAAGAACCCTGTGAGTCATTATGTTACGGGGTATATAGCTAGCAGTTAATCGTTCGTCTGCATCTACTCGTTTCTGGTAAATAAGATATCAGTTAAATTATAAATTATGAATAAAGTGTTATTGTGTTTGTTACCTTCTGGTCCCTTTATTCAACGACAACCAACTCACCTGTCACCCTACTCGTTCTGAGAGCCATGTAAAAATATTAAAGAATAAAAACTTGTTATTACATCATCCAGGCCGAATGAAAGCAAAACGTAGCACGTTTCAGTCAGCGGAAGACATTCTAGCTCTCTGATTGGTTGTGACCAAATACGCAAGATAGACTATCTTGCGAGTCGCTAATGCGTGAATTAGTTTTTCGCTCGCGATTTACACACAAACTTAATCTGAGCAAGCTATTCTAGCTTGTCTATTTACCACTTACCACTTACCATTGATTCGAATAAAATTCGGGCCGACAATTACTACATTTTAGACTGGATGCCGAAGTGCACCCGAGTTCGATCACAACCAATCAGAGAGCTAGAATATCTTCCATTGACTGAAGCGTGGTGCGTTTTGCTTATATGCATCCAAATTTAGAATGAAACGAGAATCTACGCCAGCTATGATTATTTGAGATTCACCGATCAAAACATTAGAAAGGAAGCAACCATAATAATATGGGTATAAAATACACAATGCAGACTCAAGTTCAATTAAGAATTGTTGCAATGGAAAATCTTCCAAACTAAAAATGGAGAATTGTTTAACTGAAAATATATTTTTTACCCTAAAGGAGTTTTGTAACACAATGGGTTTAATGAATAAACCTTAAGCAAATGCTTTTACTTAGATTTCTTGAAACAGACCTATCTATTTTATTAACTAATGAGAGAGACAAATATATAGTAAAAGCTTTTGCTAGTTTTTATTCATAACACCCATTGTCTGTAATCATATCTTGCAGGTGAATTTTGAACCATTTCTAGTTTTCTGATTGAATTGAAATTTGGTAGGATTTCATGATTCTAGTGACAATGCATTATGACATTTTTGTTAGAAAAAGATTTTGGTCCTGTTTCATTCAAAATCGGAATCTATGGATTTTTGAGGTCGGAGATTTTAATTTGTAATGGTTTAAGTTTCATTTATACCCTGTATATCATTGCATGATCGGTTACGGATGATCATAATGAATTCAACAATACTGATTTTCATGCTGTTATCTCTAAAGACTACGGAGATATCGCCTATCATTTTATCTTTAAGCCGAATGGGTGGGAGAGAGAAACTTTTTCTGCCGGTCAATAAATTCTCATACTCATTGAGCTTATGAATAAAATAATAGGCGATATATCCGTAGTCTTTCGAAATAACAGCATCAAACTGTATTGTTGGATTTCTTATGATCATCCCTAACTGTTCATGCAATGATATATAGGGTGTCCTATTTAAAAAAATAAACTTCCAAATCGCTCCGCTTTTTTGAGACACTCTGTATAAATAAAACTTGAACCAGTGAAGAGATCGAATGAAACTCTAAAACTTATTATGTATTCACCATTTGTTTTGTAACTTATAAAATAAAGAAGTTACGGGAAAGAGGCGACGGACTTTTGGTCCTCACTGTATAATTTTCAAACGGAGACAGTAAATACACACCAATTTTTCATGCTCAATGACTTCCACCTTAAGAATGTATGAAACAGAGCATGAACGGTTGAATTTCACTTCCATCTATTGAACTGAACTTGTAGAAGGAATTCTTTAGGGAATAGATGCATGTATTAGAGGCTAAAATTCTCTACGAGTAAAGTCATTTGAAAATTACTGAGTGATGCTGGTGATTCGTACTGAATTCAACTGAAAGAGGATCGTCAAGTTTTTTTTCCTACGAGCGGAAAAGTTACTTTTCCGCACGATTTTTTGTTTCGAAAGTTGTACTTTTCCGCACGATTTTTACTTTTCCGTACGATTTTTACTTTTCCGCATGATTTTTGTATTTTTGAAAATAATGATATTTAGGACTAACTAAATGATCTATGTAACTATTCTGTCTTATTAGTCATTTTGTAGCATTATTATAAAAACTTGTTTATTTAAAGCCTTGTTTTTCCATAAATAAGATGGACAAAAACACTCGTAGGAAAAACATTGTACCTAACTCTTACGGAAAATGTCTTTTCCGCCCTTAACGGCTAGCCCGAACTCCGCTCCCCGTCGTTCGTGCAACTGCCGTCGCGTGCGGAAAAGTACTGCTTTCCGCACTTGTTAGGTAAATAACTATTACGAAGGCACGCTGAAAAGTGATGTCTTGGGCAAGGAAACAACTGTTTTCGGCCAAGCTCTGTGATAAAATGGCTGAGCCTTTCGCGGCCGAACTTTTAATTGTCACTATTTGTATTCGAGTTTAAAGGCTGTCATTCTTTGGAAATGTTCCCTAACGTTTCGTTAGCACGAATGTTTAACTTCTTCAGACGTAGTCTGCCTCATCAATGATAGTTTCTTGGTTCACATCTATACTTGTAAATGCATTGTTATTTGAAAACATGTGTGTACCTGCTGCAAGCTGAAAAGAGGTCCAATACAATCGAGGTTGCGGAGTACGAACCATCTCATAAGAACATAATCGTTACCGGAAACTGTTCAGAAGACCATTCTCAGAACAGAAGCCGTTCCACCAAGGCTCTACATGCTTCCAATGATACACAAAAGAGACTTGATAATGAGATCAATACTCAGTGCCCCACGATCGCATACGTATCACCTGGCAAAACATCTAGCCCCGCTCCTCCAGCATGTGGGAAAAATAAACTCTTACGTCAAAGACTGTAACGAAATAATTAGGAACATAACCCTGGAGCCAAATGATATTTTTGTCAGCTTGACGTTGTGTCTCTGTTCACCAACGTCCACTGGAGGATTCTCTGAGAGATATAGCCAAGATGTTTGCGAGTGATAGCCAACTTCTTCATGGAGCTATTTGAAAAGAAGGCAATCGACGCTTTCGATTTCAAAACGTGGATGACAACTTCGTCATTTGGAGACATGGAAGGGACAGACTGAACCTTTTCCTAGTCCTCCTAAATGCTCAACGCCCAACTATCAAGTTCACCATGGAGACTATATAAACAAGACCAGCGGATGGCCTTCTTAGATATACTCAACGAAAGACGCACACGGATAGGTATCTTCATAGCATGAAGATACCTTCATACTATCGAACCAACATCGAAACATGGTCGATCGGCTATATGTTATGACGTCATAAAATGCATTACCTCACATCTCAATTTTTCATTACAGTAGGTACGAATATATTATCAAATAACAAAGCAGATACAAGTATAAGTAGCAACCAATATACGATGATTAATGAGCCAGACTGCTTGAAGCAGCGTAAATACAACTTACGAAATGGAAAATCTTGGTGGAATATGAAGGATGAACAAACCTCTGAAGAAGTTGCGAACGAAACGTTATTCAACAATCCCAACGGACGATCGACATTATACTCGAATGAAAATAGTAATATTGCCCTGTGATTAGTGGGGACTATCACTAGTGCAGTTTATGATTCAATCAATTTTAATATACTATCATTTATCTGAAGAAACTTCGTCTTAAAGGACCCCACACGAATGGAAGATGAACATAACGCCAATTAATTCTAATTGTTCAAGAGAGGTTGGCAAGTTTGTGAGCGAAGTATTACCGATAAGACATTGATTTTCCAGTCAGTACTGGATTCCATACAGGAAATGCATAAATATCTTAGAAAAAAATCAATTATACCCACACACTCGAAAAAAACTACGATTTGAAACAGAAAGCTACGCTATTTTCTAAATTATTTATAATCATTATTGCCGATGAAATTTATAATCATGATTGTCATATATGTTATCCCAATTTCAGCATGGCTTTGTCAAGCACCGTAGTACGACCACCAACTTATGTATGTTGACAGAATTTATATCTAGTTCTGTCGTATTGGCGGTGTTGGGTGTTTGTAGAAATCCAAGGGGGTCTCACATTCACCTACCCGGCTAGCAGTGGGTCTCCTGCCGCCAAGACGCATTTGGTCCGAGTCCATGATTCGGTTGCCAATTATTTAGTTAATCCCACAAAGACGATAATTCCCGAGGTTATATAACAAGGAACTGTCGGATTTTTCAACAAGATTCGACAGTTCAAATATTGAATTTATAAACGAAATTAATTCGGAAAGTGACAGAGTACTTTTGGAATACAAAAGAATTATTTTTAGTTAAATGTTGTAAAGTTTAAAGTCTGTGCTGCCAGGGTACTATAGACGAATTCATTTTTAAATATTAGCCCAGAAGAGCTTTGTTCGAAGACTGCCTACCCTAGCAAACACCGACTGCTGAAAGAAGGTATGTCATCGGGATTTGCCCGGTACTTGAATATTCAAAGTCCAAAGAAAAATATAAAAATGTCTTTTCCACTTTCAGGAATGTCCAGGTCCAGAAGGGATCCTTGGTAAGTATACCAGTGTATACAATAATGAAGGTAAGTTAATTTAATTGACTCCCCACAGCATTATGTGGCGGCCAAGCTTTGAATATTCTTTTCACCTATATTCACCTAACGAGCCTGCACAGGTCTCGCTTCACTCTTATTTTCTTTCAGGACAGGAACATGAAGTAAAACGCCGATTCCAGGGTAGTACAACCAGCCAATTCCTCCGTTTCAACCAAGAGCGGGCCTAAGATTCCATTTATTCCAGTTTTCCGTTGAAAAACCAATTTCCAAATATTTCCTTCACGGAAATAAAGTCGGATTTCTTTTTATGCAAAGAAATATCGTATAATGTTCAAAGCCAAGCTTTTGAACAAAGTCGGTGACTAATCGCAGGTGAAATATATATTCATAGAACTATATTTCCAATAATCTTATAGACAAGTACTCAATTTCTCGCCCAAGATTATAAAACTCGTAGTTTCGTACAACGCGCCAGCTTAAATGCCAAGAGTCAACTGATTAAATCGCCGAACTGGCGTATATTTATAGTCTGGCCGCACATTCTTGTCGGCCAATCAGAAGCCAAACCGCTGGTGGGCGGGGTTTATTAGAATTTCTCCTTCGGAGTTACTCTCCGATTCGGATTTTTGAGACGGATTTTTATTTATTATTTTTGCAGTCAGAATCAACTCTGCTGCATTAATATTTGGAAATTTTGTTTTTAAGCGGGGAGTTATGACAGTTCTCTGGATAAGAGAAAGCAAGTTGATGTGGCATACACGGACTTTGCCAAAGCCTTCGATAAAATTCCCCATTACCGACTGGTAGACAAGTTAAAAAACCTCGGTGTCTCCTCTAAATTTCAACAATTAATGAACTCGTTCCTAACTGAAATGGAGTTGTTTGTGGAATATGAAGCGAGATATGAAGGGGTTACATCCTCCACATTTGAATCGACATCGGGAGTTCCGCAATGTTCACATCTGGGACAACTTTTGTTCCTGACATTTGTGAATCTTTGAACTCAAAAATTATTCTTTATGCTGATGATTTGAAACTATACCGTGAGATTAATGATATTCAAGATTGTGAACTTTTACAAAAAGATTCATCATCTTTGAATGTTTGGTGTATCGAAAACAATTTACTCCTGAATTACTCTGAGTGCAAGATAATGACTTTTTCTCGCATAAATGCTCTTACTTTCGATTACTGTATACCAACTCAACAACTATCACGTGTTTCTGAATGTAAGGATTTAGGCGTGAGTTTTGACGAAAAGCTCAATTTTGTGAATTATATCAACACCATTATTGGCCGGGCCACTCGTAATTTGGGTATCCATATGAGAAATGGTAAAGAATTCCATTCCTTCGATGCTTAACGCAATATCTATTATGCAATGGTTTTCCATTAGCTGCTGCTTCTGATTCGCGACACCACTATTACTGCCCTCTTTCGAATATGTGTAGATTGAAAAATTAAAAATTAAAAATTGTTTTTTCCGTTAACCAGCTGTCGTCCCCTTGCGAACGGCAGCCCTCAAAAGTTGAAACTTGTACGAGCCAAGGATTACGAGGTCTTACCTTTTAACGTGCGATCCCTAGCACTTTCTCGGGCCATCAGATAAAAATCTGAAGTGGCTGAGAATTCGAACCTAGCCGACCAGCAATCAATGGTTTTGAACGCTTTAGTCTCAACAACTGAGCTACTTGACTCTTAAAGATGGTACAATAATTTGCATAAGTCATTGATGATATATTTTTCTTGTCGTTGCATGCATTTAAAAAAAAAAATTCTAGGGTTATTTCAAATTAATTATCTAGTTCATATATGATAATAAGCGTTAAGGTCATTCTTGTAAAATACTCCTGTCATTGGGCTTTTAGCCTGTTGGATGTATTATGATTGAATAAATAAATAAATAAATAAACAAACATAGTTATTCCAAGTTAAGTTGAAATAAATTGAATATGATGAAATGATTCATTTCATTCTCAAATGCCATTGCAGTGGTAGGTACTGGTGCAGTTTATCGAACATTCTTCAATAGAATGTTTGTTGTATTAATATCAGAGCAATCTTCAGCACACCTAATAATCATATCTACAGGTCAGAATAATTCAAACGAGTTATTTGATTGCGAGGGGAAGAGAAGAAGAAAACTGCCGGGAAACGTGACTGGCTCAAGGTATGCCGCATTCAGCCAATCCTTCTTGCGGTTGGTATTTGTATTGTGATTCCAAGATTCTATCGACGAATGCTATAAACCAACTAATAAACAGTAACAAAGGACCGTACAATCTCCATTGTTTCTTTGTCGAACGCTTATTGAAACGGCGCGATAACCTATGTAAAAGTTCACTGCTTCAACCAACATAGTTCAGAAAGCACATTGAGAGAAGCCAAATTCCTCCACAACAATCATTGAAGTAAAATTGACTGATTTACAACGATAATCGACGCAAATAAGAACAATACACTATTAAAATACAGTTTATGCCTATAATAAGTGCTGGAGTAAACACAAAAATATGTTTTGATAATATATTCGGCTAGATTTGAGATTTTCCTTTACTAATTGATGATTTTTTTTTAAGTTATGAGCAGAAGGACAGAAATATCAATTTTTTACAGTACATTAACTAAAATATAAAGTACTTAGGTCCTTTGAATTTTATTTTTTTTCCATCGTTATGGATTTGGTTTAATCAAAATAAAGTTTGTTATCCCGAGTAATTTTTTGCCCCTCCTAAATTAATCGAAAGGGCAAGTGTAACTGTTGATCCTGGGGTAAATGTAACTTCCCCCAGATTTGAAATTGAAGTGAAATGGTGCGTGTATACAAAAAAAAGACTAATCGTGTCCAATCGTATACCACTGAACAAATAATAAGCGTGGTTAAAGAAATAAAAAGTCAGAGAATTACTGTGTATCGTACTTCAAAATAATAGTTGATAGGTACCTTATTCGAGTCGACTAATAAAATTTCTGTTTGTTGACAAGAAAATATTTTCTCCTATTAGGGATAAAAATATATATTTTTTTATGAAAGCTAAATTCTTGAAGATTGATACGCATGCCCTAGTAACATATGCCCCATTTTTATATGTCTACGACTACACTTGACCCAATTGGCGCGAAAAGTGTAACCACACGACATGGTAAATCAGTTCTTTGGATTGAGGAACTGTGATATAGAATAATTCAAATTTTGTATGCTTACTGTTTTCCTAAACCCCCAAGGTACTCACAAAAATATAATTACTGCAATGCTACATTTTCTCTAGCTAAGGCTATTTTTCAAACACAGCTAATCATTTTTAGCGTTACACTTACCCCATTCCTTCCTACCTAACTAACCCAAAAAACAGGTGATCTACTACAAATTATTCATCAAATAAGTAGTTAGTGAGTATCTACCTATATCAAAGTTTGACTAGTTGTTGGATATAGGTTTTGTTTTGTTGGCATTCATTGGTTTATTTTCGTTTCGTACACCCAAATAATTAATGAGTTTTCGGCTTCTCGTTTCGTACACTGCCCATTGCTATGACCCGAAGAGTTTAGGTGACAGATAGTGCGAAGTGTAATTCTTTAAGCTGGTCTAACCAGAACGAACTAACCCTACGTAGATATTTCAGTGCGAGGAAATAGAACACATACATTTTGCGAAGAATGAATTTTTTAAACTGATCTTAGTAGAACGAACTAGCCTTTCGTAGACATTTGAGTACGTGGAAATTGAACACATACATTTTCAGAAGAGTAATTATTTAGTCTAACCAGAACGAACATCACACTGGTCGGAGTACGAAACGAGAAGCCGAAAACTCATAAATTAATTGGGTAAACGAAAGGAGAATATTTCAGGTAATTTCTGTAAGGTGTACGAGACGAGAGTCCATTTGTACAAGGTACAGTGTAACAGTGTAAAAAAAATGTTTACATAATGTATACAATTGTCGAAAATTAGTACACCTGGTTGTAATATATTTTAACCAATGATTGTTTATTTCGGATTGTGGTAAAATTTTCCCCAGTTTTGTGACTTTTGTACACAATATGTGTAATACGTATTTGTGTATAAATTTTACACATTTTTATTCAAGAGGTACAACAAGAAATGTGTAATGAATCACAAACAAGACAACCCGCCGATACAGGGCGCAACCCGCGCTGTGTCTTTACACATTATTAGGGAGTATCTCAAATTTATTTATAGTCTCTAAGAGCTATTTTAAAAAACGCAAAGCCTTGTGTAAAATTCTTATACAGTATTGAGCATTCTCAATTTCAACTTTGTCCACAGAACTATAATAAAAACTATATAAAAACAGAATGATGTGTGAAAAAATAACACAATAGTGTGTATTTTTCAATTAGTCCACAGAATTGTACAAAAAAGAACTACAATTTCTTTAAAATTCATACACAACTGTGTTGTTAACCAATTTAAACAATATTGTGTAAAAACTAGTTTAAAAGAAATATACACAATTGTTATCTATTATTTTTGTATCTGAGTGTCTAATATAATCTTTTCCACTTGAAGTCATTTGTCATTCTGAAAAATGATTATTCGGTGAGTAATTTCAATATAATGTTGAAAAGGGGAACATTCTCCATGAAAATTGAAAAATGTGATTTATTAGTAATATCTAACAGAAAACAACTACTTCTCCGGCACAAGCCACGCTGGACATTGAACTACATCTGATAGATATTGTGAAAATACTCTAACTGAAAAGGAAAGAAAAAATCTGAAAGTGAAAATTCGCATTTTCATTCAAATAACTGTTTTTTTTTAATTCTCTCTAGTTTTCATTGACAAAATCATTAAATAAATTAGATAAGGAGAATGTTATTAAAAAAATATCACTCACAGAAATCATTCATTTCATTGAAGCAAGGTTCGCTTCTCTCGCAT
The DNA here is from genome assembly GCA_958298965.1 of Chrysolina haemoptera. Taxonomy (NCBI): domain Eukaryota; kingdom Metazoa; phylum Arthropoda; class Insecta; order Coleoptera; family Chrysomelidae; genus Chrysolina; species Chrysolina haemoptera. Next base: position 21,009,711 of record OY282591.1, on the reverse strand, counting down.
TTAATCCCCAATACATTTTGGTCGACAAAAATCTATTTCGCTTTGCCAAGTTCTCCAGGAGGATTGATAAAAGATTGAAATAAAACAGGCTCTTCAGAAGCATACAAGAATATAAAACCGAAAATTCACTGCTGCAAGCTTTCGCGTTTCATCTTCAAGTATTTGACTCTAGACTACCTGGAATTTCATATTCATTGGCTCCCATTTGAGAACTTGGGTTGGTTTTAATGTTACTGTTGGTGTTTTAACTAATTTCTTATACATGATTGAAATTAACAATTTGAAGACTTCTTAATAGTTTCTGTTTGTTGGCTCTTTTTGGGAGCATCCAGTTGATTTTCTTGGGAGTGGGAAGGTTCTCATAAGACTTATCCTATGACCTTGAGTTCGATTTTGAATTTCCCAATTAGTAGAACTAAAAATTAAAATAAAAATAAAAATTAAATAGAATAATAATATATCATGATTGTTTCTTTGGCATACTTGGATCACACCTGATGGTTACAAGTTCTCATTAGACTGTCAGATCTCTGTTTCTGCTACCTTCAGAAACAATTTTCATGATTCTAATTTACCATTTTATTTCAAATTCACTCACATTTTCTTGGAGTCCTTTTGGGTCATCTTGGCATATATCTGAATTTTGAAGTTCTCATTAGACTGATATTTCAGAGAGTGTACTTGATCGCCTGCCTCATAGACTAATAGCTTGAGTCTGTCATAATTAGCTTTCATTTATAATTCACTCATTCTGTGTTTTTCGCCTTCATGTCATAATTCATTTGTCAACTTCACCTTGTCATACAATGTCAAATTTCAATTTTCACTTCATTTCATAATAGACATTCAAATGGACATGTTCTATTAGAATTATTTTATCCAGGTTAATCCTGGCTCAGACTTTTTAATCTGTTAATGTTATAAAATGTCTTAATTTTAAATCACTTCCATCGTCCTCTGGACACATGATGTTTTTATGGTTTTGGCTCTGGTATACCTGACGAGTAAGTAACCTTCCTTTTGCATTATTTTAGATCACATTTTTCTAATTGTTTCCAAAAAATGTTATGATCACTTGATTATTTCAAAATTTCAATTGTCATAAATTTAATTCAAATTATTTTCAACCATAACTTACTTTCAGGTTAGAACTGATGATGACTTTTTAGTCGAAAGCGCTCTGCTATGATTTTATAAATATATTTCTGCACGATATACAAATTCAATTATATTGATACGTGCACACAGCTTAACAATCTCACTTTAAACAAAGTGTTGAATGAATAAATGTTCATATATCGGGTGACCACAAGATGAGGTACGCCCCCTAATTATTCTATTTATAGTTTTGAAGATACAGATTTCAAGTTTGGAATGTTGCTATAGTATCTGAATACGCATATTTTGACGCCACACTGATAATTTACCACATCCGGTTTTTCCGATCGGTTAGATTAGGTTGGGTTAGGTTAGGTATCACCATTTTTTATATCCATAAACTCATTGAGCTTATGGATAAAATAATTAGCGAAGTCTCTGGATATAACACCGTCAAACCATGTATCGGTGAATTCCTCATGATCATCTCTAATCGATCATGTAATAATATACTGGGTGTCCCTTTGACAATCTGAAGTTGATGTCATTTCTGGAAAAACCAAAAGTTGAATTTTTTTCCAAATATGTTGAAAAGTGCCGCCAAGAGATCATATCCAATGTTCCAAATTTCAGAAATATAGCTAGAGAAACAACGAAGAAAACCGGAGGGTTCCTCTCCTTGTGGTCACCCGGTATATTAACGAAAGACAAATCAATACTTGGAGTCTGTTAAAATGTAGAAAAAGAGAAGCTGACGACCTCGGAAAAAATAGATTCTTGAACCACTGGAACTGTATCAAGTACATCTGCCTAATGATTTAAGTGCCTTTCATTGACATCGATAAAATGTTCATAGATGTATAAACTTTGAAGCTTCCTACATTTGAGAAGTCCCAGTGATCATGTTGCATTAGATATCTCCAAGGCGTTTGATCGCGTTTGACACCAGGAATTCCTTGCCAAACTTCCATGTTATGACTTGCCTCCCCAGTTGTGTTGTTTGCTCTAGCTTTCTCTGAATAATCCAGTCTAGCACCAACACCGTTTCTTATTCACATCAATGATTTGTTGGGAGCTACTTCATGTCCAGTGCATAGCTTTGCGGATTTTAGTACCCTATCATCCGCGTTCTCTTCTTCCAGAGCTCCTATATCAGCCAGGGAAAGCACAAATGAAAAGGAAATAATCGTGAACGAAATAAATACGGACTCAGCACACAATCTTGATTGGGGATCCAAAAACTTGCTATGGAATTAAAGCACGTTTTTTCTCTATGAAGGCCGAGAACACAGTGGCCAACGTAACTATGTCAGAAGTATCCATCAGCAGTACCTACCCTTTCATTGAAAAACCAAGCGGGGTCCATATCAAAAGTGTCTCTCTAAAACTACATTTCAGAACATTACAGGATTTTTCCTGTCGCGGAAACCAAAACTAATGTGGTTCATGTGTAAATTTCGTTGAAATGCGTCAATAAATAAAAAAGTTATAAGGGAATGAAATTTGCCAAAATTTCATCGAAATCTGTTTATAAATAAGAAAATCATAAGACAATAAATTTTGAAAATGTCATTTTATCTCATAATTTTCAATTTCTTTTATTTGTCAACAAATTTTGATGAAATTATAGTCAGTGATATTTCCAATGGTATATAGTCAAAGTTCTGATAAAAGTTCTATAATTGAGGTGGTGGATTGATTAAACGGCATATTTCTCAAACTTTATTCTCCTATACTTTTTTTATTGATTGACGCATTTCAACGTGATTTACACATAAATCATTTGAAAATGTTGCGAATCCAGATTTTTTCTAAAAAAATCGCAATTATTTTTTTTTTAGATTTTTGACTTTGAAAAATAAGATTAGTTGGCCCTGGAATCGGAGATTTATTTTGACATGGGTAAGAGTTTATGAACCTTCTCAAATTGGTTCTTAAAAATACTCATATAATGAAATAAAAATTTTCAGACCATACAATGTTGAGGAATTATCTCATGGAGTCTGACTATGCAATATATTGTTAATATTAGTTTCATGTTTTGTAGATGAAACAATGAGAATGATATTCTAGAACATCTAACGAAACCAAGACTGGAACGGCCATTATCCGTCTCATTCATCTGATTACTCTATATTAAATAAAAATGTATAGAAAGTGTAGAAATCGTGATATGAATATAAGTAGTACCCACCATCATAAACCATGAAACTGTCCTTGTTCGACTAAAGTTTCCATCAAATATGATTCTGTTTCAAGAATAACAAACAAAATCCTTGTTTTTATGATTATATTATATTGTTATTGTTCCCAGACTTGACATGAATAGTTCCTTGATGATTTTCATTTGATGATTTAGAGTGAAAAACAAGATAACTAAGTTGACACGACTGAACAAATTCATAACCATTGGTTCAATTACATGGAAAAAAATTGGGTTGTTTGTGATGTAACCACGTGCTTCGTTAACAAAGATAGTAGTTCACGGAGTTTTTTGTCTCAAAATGTCCACATTATACAGTAAGTTTCAAAAAGTCTGCACCAAAAAAAAACTTTTTAATTATCTTGCGAAAAATTTGCGGCATACAGACAGACGTTAAAATTCTAGTAATTTACTGGCTTGGGGGGGGCTGCAGCTCCAAATCCCCCCGGCTGATCCAATGATACAGGGTGGGCCACGGTCGATGGTACCTTACAGCATTTTGGAACTTGTCATTACTTTCTGATTATTTTTACTCCAAACTGTCCTATACCTATCTCTAACGCTTTTTGAGATATTGATTATTTTCCATATTTCTTATCTAAAACATAGCTTGAATTGAATATTTATTTCAGACAGACAAAATTTTCCAGAAAAGGAATTTTTAATACAAGGAAGGTGCATTTCTGGGCTGATCAAAATCCAAATGTTGTCAAGGAAGTGAGATATCGGATGAAGTTGATTTTCAACGTATTTTGCCTTCTACAGGATAACCGAATATGTTTTCTTATTTACGATGAACCGTTGAATTCTAAGAGAGTGATCAACTGCATTGAAGAGCTAGATGCCAGTTAAATAAGGAGGGCTACAAATACCCGGATTTTGAAATGTTGCAAGCCAATGGTCGGCATTTTGAAAATTTATTGTGAACGTTTTCTAATGTTTGACAGATAATCAATAAAATTATTTTGTAATCGTACGAACTCTCTTTTGCTAATCGGTTGTAAATCCTCCTTCACAATTTCCATGAAGGATAAACATTCATCAGAACTTCCTTTGAATAGTTAGTTTCCCCCCATTTCAATTCTTTTTGAGTCACTTCCGTTGAGAAACATACAAATGTATTAATAATAATGCACTAATTGTCAAATTTTTATAATCCATCATGACCCTAGGTGAATGTGAGAAAAATATTTTGATTTTTTTAGAAAATTGCTGTTCATTGTATTAAGGTAGGGGGAGAAGGGGCAACACGGGGGCACATGAAGCTTTTTTATTTTCTGTTCTTTTCATGTAAACTCTGCAAAAACAATTTTATTTTACATCGTTATTTTCCAAAAACCTTGCAAATATTTCATCTTGTCTCATATACGGGGTAAGATGGGGCAAGATGTGGTATCTGTAATTATGTTGTTCAAAACCAAATAAGACATTTGAAATTTATTTGTAAAAAGAAAATAAAGTTTCAGGTATAAAACATGACGTCATATTGTTTAAAATATTCACAAATATGATGCGTTTAATCATATTCATCTTACCAGCGCATGAGCAATGTACCAATTTTTCACACATAGCACATGAAACCCACCCTTTCAATGATTGAGATTATAAATCCCATTTTTTAGGTCACATCTGAGTATCGTAGTGTTATAAATATTTGCATAGTTAACCAATACAATATTGTATGGAGAAAACGAGCTTTCTCACCGCACTGAATAATTTTGAAGTATCCTAAATTAACCTAGCAATTCCACTCTTCAAACTGGTGAAAATCACAACAACATGCTTGACAACTCATTCCTAAGCACTTACTGCAAATGCTTGGATCAAACTGACCAGGGATAAAATGGCAGCTTCGTTTGTTTCGCAAGAGACAACTGACGCGTTTGTCGCTTGAATTCGGCTCCACTCGGGATAGTGAATCCCTATGCGCCGTCTTGCCCCCAGCCCCGTCTTGCTACCAGCCCCGTCTTACCCCCAGCCCCTTCTTATCACAGCTTCTCCTATAGGAAAATAATCAATATCTCAAAAACCGTGGGTATAGGAGAGTATGCAGCAAAAATAATCAGAAAGTAATGACACCTTCCAAAATGCGGTAATATACAGGGTGTTTCATTTGAAATAACAAAGATTCTGCTACTTTGTGGTATAAGCGGCAACGCCGCATTGTTGAAAATATTTTAGATCGATAGATCAATCGACCGTGACCCACCCTGGATACAAATCCTCCAGATTCCTTTCAACAAATGCAAAACCGAAAAAGTTATGGGGCGAGTCGCTTTCCGTGGACACCCGGTTTATTAATAAATAAATTCGATTCAGATGAATCCCAACTTTTTGTTGTTGATATGAAGAAAAGTAACCCACAATCTATTATTCAGGGAAAAATACTATAAAATACTTAACTATCACTATATTCTATGTAGACTGTGCTGAAATACTTTAATGTACTCATAAAAATTGCCAAAGAACCCCGCAAGGAAACATATGGGAAACTGTGGAAAGTTCAAATTGTGTTTGAAAATTCGTCGAAATTTTGGGAACCGCTTTCCGCCGAACGTCAGCTGACCGGAGCAGAGCCAGAGTAATACTGGAACTGGTGGAAGAAAATGTGTAATTTCGAACAGCGGTTTACAAAATTTTCCGAATTTTCCAAGAAAATTTTAGATTTCCAAATTTTTTTTCGAATTTTTCACACCTGCCAATCTTCCACAAAATGGCATTATACATCCGTCCTTCACGGGAATGCAAGAGGTTAGATTAAACCCTGCATATCTCAGGAACATTTAGTTAACAAAATGGAATTTTAGCAAATTTGATCGAGAGCCAATTTGTCATAAGTTTTCTTGCGGGGTCCTTCATAGAACTTCCTTCAGAATAATGAATATTGTCAATGACAAAAAACACTTATCTTCGGAATATAGGCCAACCATTTTAGTAAAAATGGGGAAAATATTACAAAAGAAAGGAAACTTTCACAAAAGTTGTATTTCATCAGTGCTCAATAAAACTATACAAATTTGTCCCCTCGTAAAGGCCCGGCAACATTGTTAAAAAAAGTTAATATAAACAATTGAGGTAATTTTTTTCAGAGAAAAAATGCAAAAGAGTATAGTTTTATTGAGCACAAAAGCACTTTGTGGAAGTTTTCATCCTTTTGTAATTTTTTTCCCATTTTTTTATTTTTAATTCTAAAATGATTGGCCTAATACTTTTGAAATCTTTTGAATTTATCATTTATTGTATTCTTACAATTTTCTCTGGTATTCCTTCACTTTCAGAGAGACCTTATATGTTGACTGGATGTCATTATTTTTTCATATTATATCGTAGCTAGGATAGAACTTGTTTAATAGCCCAGCTCTTTCATTGAATATATTTATGAAAACAGTTCGAAAAACAAACACATTCGCACTATCAGTTAGCCAATTTTATCGATTACGTAAAGCCACCATTAATTACATTAGGTAACATCGGATCAATTAATATTATAACGACCTTCATTGCCGAGTTCCAGCTGTGTCGTCGCATTATTTTGGCAGCATCTTACATCCGTGATGTGAAGACAGTATTGCCAGGTGGAAATTTGAAAAATCATCATGACCGAGCATGGAAAATCTTTACTTTGGAACAAAAACCTTCACTCTTTTCAATATTTCCTTTTTACTATTTTATCACCAGTTTATTTTCTGCGTTACTGAATTTCTTATTGTTGATTTTGGCCAATAATTCAGTTGAAGAAGCATTATACAATTCGGCGGAAAATTTGAATTGTTATATAATTCAGATGGATATCAAAATTCATACTGGGTGATATCTCGATTCAGTAGTCAAAATGAATATAATGAGAAATTCCAGGATACATAACAATTACTTAAATTCGATTAGATTTCTTTGATCTTTTTGAGAAAAGATTTTGATCGCTTTTCATGAGAACTTCAGGATAAAATGCAATTCATGTTCTTGTTACGTACACTGGGATCTACTGGAACAGAATTTTCGAATTATGTGTCATCTTTTTTCGTTTTCCCGATATGAAATAATCTTTTTTAATCAATTTATTAGAGGAATCGCTCTAGAAAAAAAACGCAACGGAAATAAGCGCGTAGAAAAAAGCGCAATGTTACATAAGCTCACAAGAAATAACCACACGTGGAAAATGGCACACATGGATTAAATCGCATAAGGAAAAAACCTCTTATGTATAAATGCGCACATAGAATAGTTATTTTTGTATCTAGTGCGAAATGCAAACAAAATTTTTTGTACAAACGTCAAAAAAAAATAGGTAGTAAAATTTTGTCACAATTTGAAAAGTGTTAAAAAGCCTTATTTAATGATTGTTGAACATTCACATATAAATGATTTCTTGGATTTTCGCTTGATTGAGGACCATAAAGTTGAAAATGAATGGTGATTGGTTAGAATATGAAAATTCCATATAGTTTACAGGCAGTGTGCTAAATAGGTATTTCGCACATTTCTTCGAGCATGGTGTCATGGTAATGAAGGAAAATGAAAAAAAGTGTCATAGACTTCGAGAATGCTTAAGAAAAATGAATGCAGTAGGCTTAAAATCTGATTTTGAATCAAACGTTGACATAAAATTGAAGTTGAAGTCCGGCTAATGACTTGTCGTTTGTGCCATTATAAGATGTGCAGAATATTTCCTGGTAAATACTTTTCCCGATTATGCTAGATTTAACGATGTTCCGACCTATTTTTTTTTGACGTATATACGACGACGCAAAAATTCCCCACAAGTGAGTATTTATTCCCACACATGGCAACACTGTGTGAAGATCTCAACTGCCTCGGGCAACTAGTTCTTCGGTCATCGAGTTTCAGAAGAGAGAAGTCACCGACCTACATTTCGGAATTCGATTCCATGCCATACGTGGATTAACTGGGTGACAAGACGTATGTTTCGATAATGAGGATTCGTGTCGTAATGGACGTGATGGTATCAAATAATTTTTGACGAATCTTTCGAGGACTATTTCAATCACACAAAAATAATTGGAAACCAGCCAGTAACTGTTCCGATTTAAATAAGAAAATAATATGAAATAACTAATTTTTGACAGTGACGAAATACCATTTTCCCTAAAAATTCTGATGAAGTGGGAAATACGAGACAAATATCTGACGAAAAAAACTACTTTCCTGGCTTATATCACAACATACATTGAACTCCAACTCCAGGCGAACCCTATCGCAAATGCTTCATGCTCCAATTGGTCAGGATGAAGGTGGGATAACCGTCAAAATGGCTGCTCTACGCCATTTCTTTCTGAATTTTGGATGAATATTCGTTATTTCGTAACAATTGCATCTTGTTAATAGGTCTAGGTAAGGGTAGTCAGGTTAGGTATGGTTGGCAAGTAATTTACGCATTTTCAACTCGGCTTGCAAGCAAACTAATTCACGCATTTTTGACTGACTCGCAAGCTTGGTTAGCTTGCTCAGGTTAGGTTTGTGTGTCAATTGCGAGCGAAAAACTAATTCACGCAGTTTCAACTCAGTTTGCCTTCTTGTTTTGTTATCTAAACACACCGTCATTAAAAGTTGTGCGCATGCGGACCTGCGGGATCAAAAGTAGAATTGGTACGGATAGACGCTTGTAACTTAACGCATGGCCTTCTTGTCTTGATACCCATTCGAAAAAGTACCCTGTGGTGAACAAGCAAGGTAGCTTAGCGTCCTCAGGTTGGGTTTGTGTATTAATCACGAGGAAAAAACAAATTCACGCATTTTCAACTCAGTTTGCCTTTTTCTTGTCTTTCATTTTGAGGATTTTTAATTTGTCATTTAGGAGCTCGTATCGAGCTTACCGTAGGTCGAGTGTTGAATGCTACCGGGTGATTCTTTCTTCTTTCTTGATTGAAGAAAGAATCATAAATATCTCATACAGTTTTTAATGGTTCATTGAAAGCAATTGAATGACTGACTCCAGTTATCCACATTTTGTCAACTGTCAACAGACTTATATGTCATTTGTTTGTTTTGTTGATAGAGGTTGTCCTCCTGAATATTACCATATAGAACATTGTACATATTATTCATAATTATACCAAGAAAAATATATTATTCTGTTCTAATAAACCGTTACCGTACACACGGCAAAGTTTTTCTACAAGAACACACAGTGCAGACCGGGTCAGGATTTTTTTATCAGATGATCCTGCGATAACCCTAGTACCCACTAAGAAAGTACGCAACATTGAAGTAGGTAAAATGATCAAATATTATATATAAAACATGCATTGCAAAATGTGTTCTTGCCAGATGTTGGGCACAGGTGATTCAGCAGTATTATGGGGCTATTGGATTATTTTTTGTTCGATTCTTGCTTGCGAAATTCCTATAGTATGGAAAGAACTCGAAATGTACTAATTCGGAAATATTGAAAAGGAATTCTGAATTAATAACTGGAAATTATTATTTGTGACTGAGGAAGTGAGTACTAATTCTCTCATTATCAAGGAATTTGATAAATCTCAGATACTATGTCGAAGGTTTTATTAAATTATTTGGAATTAGCTAATTTTGAACTATTAAATCCTGACTTACTAAATCTGAATGGCTAACTCTGTGATGAGAAGTCGAAATTTTGATTCAGTAACTCAGAATAAGCAAATTTGCAGACCATGAAATGAAAATAATATTCATATCTATTTCAATGGACATTTGTTTGAAGTTGTACAAAAATATTTGATACGATTCATCGAAAATGATACTGCATTCTTTTCAAAACTTACATATGTAACTACTCCATAGTGTAAGGTTTGAAGGGAAATATATTGTGAAGCAAGCACAGTCATGCACATTGTTGAAGTTAAGGAAGAGAAATATACTGATATAAATAAATATATTGAACGCAACAACAAATCTTCTACATCAGAACAGATTAGTACTATCAACGGGAGCAGCGCCCTGAAAGTCTTGTACAATTTGCGTTTAAAAATTCTTGCATGGACAAAATGCTGATAACTAAAACACTTAAACAATAAGTAACTATTGTGGCACAAATTGCTAAAAACACCATCTGAATATTTTAATCAATTTTTTGCACTTGAGTTGTTATCGAAACAAAAAGTACAGTAAATTTTTTTCATCAGTTTTATAATAATGGTTGCGGTTCAAAGAATCGATTGATTTCAATAGTTTTTTCGTCTTACCCATTATCAACAACCTTAATGATCATGAAGTGTGTCCTTCTCTCGTTCGTTTTCTTGAACGCAAAATTACCGAGGTCGAACGAATTACATAACATATTGTCTCCAATGATTCCGAAGCGTAAAACAATAAAAAAATAAACAGCTGACACTTTTGCAAAAATTTATTTTTCAATATGTACCCATAGATATAATCAAACAAAATAGACTGAGCATGAAACTGGTGTAACATATAATTGCTATTACGTATTTATTACTTCACTTTCATTAGCTTTGTTAGTCGGGAGAATTCCAATGCGTTCATTGTTCATCATAATTTTTGTGGGAAATAAGACAAGACTCCTCGAATTATAGCTGCGATCACGGGTTAGTCATGGTTATTGAATTTGAAATCTTCAGGTAGTATTACTGGAACAACTTCGTTAAAAGTTTATGATGAAAAACATAATTGTTGAAGCAGTAAATTTTTTCATGAGAAAGCTCCAATAGGTAGCACTTCTACCTGAATTGTGAACACTTGAAAGCGGATGTGCATTCTTTCAAACACAGCTATAGACAATTATCGCAATGGTCAAGATGCAATAATTGTGTGTGCAAATTCTAGCCAAGATATTTGCTAGAAAAACCGTTGTAATTGAATGAAATTATGCCAAGAACAGGACAAAGGTCATAGAAATAAGAACTTGTGAAAAAACAAAAAGAATAACGCAGGTTGCTTTTGTTATTCGACCAATCGATAGAGGATAAAATGAGTGATTTTGTGACAAAATTACCAGTAGACCAGTAGAAATAGACATTCAATTCACATTAATTCCAAATTTCAAACTGTGGTCAAGTTAATGGTACATCGAGAAAGCAATAAATCTCAGTTTGCAACCTCATCCGAAGTACTCAACATTGTCAAAGTAGCAATTAATTTGAATTTTGCTGTATACTCGTTGAGAAAATTCCAAAAGTTCTGCAAACTTGGAGTAGTATTGAATATATTATTTCATATCACGAATCAAGTTTGCAACCAATTCAAGTGTATGGAATTTTTTTTATCTAAAACTAATGTTTTTCATTGATGTACCATAAGAGACAATTCCAAAAGTTCTGCAAACTTAGCGATACATCGGAGAATATTACGAACTGTTGTGCAGATTTGCAACCTTTTAGGTTGACCGGAACATATATTTTCTCAATTCGTGGTCATTTATTTGATCAAGGAGGTCTCGAAATAATTCCAAAAGTTTTGGAAGTTTATTAAAAACTTTGAAATTATCTATTCTGATGCATTCACAAATTTGCAACCTTGTGCACGATCTGTACCCACATGCAATTTGCAAAAATCTAATTTGTAATATAATTATAGATTTTTCGAAGTAGCATAAAGTTGAGGTTGCAAATTTGTGAATGCATCATAATAGACTTTTTCAAAATTTGCAACAAAGTTTCAAAACATTTGCAATTATGTCGAGACCACCATGATCAAAAAATGACCACGAATTAAGAAAAAAGGTTGCGAATCTACACAACTGTTCGAAATATTTTTCAGATGTATCTGTCAACTTTGCAGAACTTTTGGAAATTTATCTTCTGATATATCGAAGATTATGGGTCGATAATAAAAAATTGAATTGGTTGCAAACTTGATTCGTGATGTGAAATAATATATTCAATACTAGATTGCAGAAATTTTGGAATTTTCTCAACGAGTATACAGCAAAATTCAAGTTAATGGCCATTTTGACAATATTGCGTACTTCGGAAGAGATTGCAAACTGAGATTTATTGCCTTCCTGATGTAGCATTCACTTGACCAAAGTTTGAAAACTTATGTAAATATTGTTAAATTTTTGATTTTTCATGTGTATCTCTATACTGGCCTATAGAGAATGCCGATTATGCCTGTTAACTTCAGATGGGGAAATAATGCTTCCAGATGCTCTCCATCCCATAAGATCTCTCCTATGCACCGTGACAAATGGAACTCCCCATGATCAGATATCTAAACGTACAGGCAAATCTAGTTCTGAATGTCTAGAAACGAATGAGACATGCGCGAATTTATAATGAGAAAGTATTCAGATGACAAAGAGGGTGGTATAATTGTACATTTAGTAGTCCAAAAATCTGATTTGTGTGATTGATGACTTGTTTATTTAGTGGAAACTCATGATCACTTTAATGAAATGAATGAAAACACTTGTCTAATTTTCACTAGTTATTTTATTTTTACGACCGGTTTCGGGTTTTATCCCATCAATAAGTGTAATAACTAACTAATACATTTGAAACCTAAAATTAGGGGTTAAATTGTTATTTGTTATTTGTAAGAGATGCCAGGTATAAAAGGCGTGTATTGATATATAGTCAAGTATCAGTTTGAATTATAGTTTTGAAAATGTCCATATAGGACGAAACTGCAGTAACTAAAGGTTATAAATATAAAGTGGTACAAAAACATAGAAATTTACTTTTCCCATTTTTCATTAAAAAATGTACCTTCATCATTCGTAATGACGTGAATAAATAAAATATGGTTCAGTTTTCATTTCATAAATATACAGTGTTTATAGAGTTTCACCGATACTACTTTTCCAAATAAAAAATATGGTGATTGCTCGACAGACGACGTGGGAGGTCACATCAAAATTAATTTTTTAAATTGCATGTGGGGTCAAGTGTCATTTCATTCTCTTTACAACCATCCACATTTTTTGGAATTTTGTAATTCAAATTCGAAAAATCATATATAAATCTGAATACTACTCATACCTCGATAAATTTGAACGGTTTGATGTGGACGAATTTTTTTTGAAGGGTATTACCCATACTACTTTTTGAGAGAAGAAACATTGCATTCTGGCCACTTCAGATTCTGTTTGCGGTCCCTGTCACGCATGAGAAACTTATTTGAACATTGGATTGGTCAGAACAACAAAATTGTTGACTGCCTGCCAATGACTAGAAAACTTTCTAACTTTGGATTCCGTGGTTCGTTTCAAATTAAGTTTCAACTAGCGATTGTAGATGTCACAAGTTATTTTTTATTTTATATATTTATATATATTAGCATTTTTTATTTTATTTTTACTTGTGAAAGGTAGAGGGAATTATAGGATCTATAATGTCCCAAGGGAGTTATGACCTTCTTCATTGATAGCGTAACTATGACGATATAAGCCTATTATATCCAGGTCAAATAAAAATTTCATGTTTCCAGAGATCCAGATAAAATATATCCATTATTAACAACTTACCTCTTCATTCATTTTTACTGTTAATAGGGATTATACCTATTTCACAAATGGATTCGTGACGTTAATCTTAAAAAGAATGTGAAAGTATATGCGATAAAATAACTTCCTCTCGATAAAACTGAGGTATTATTGAAGGAATTCAGATAAAAATATGTTTGTATGTTGTCGGATTCAGTTACAAATCGTTAAACGCGATATTCTTTTGGTAAATAAAAACAGGAACTTCAAATCAGTGGAACAAACTAATTTAATTGAAACAAATACCGTACGGTGAATTGTACTTTGAATCATCTATAATTTTTCATAACTTTAATTTTAAATCGAATCGTACCATAATGACATATCTCGCCCGCCATCTTGGAGCCGCCATTTTGCTTTTTTCTGTAACAAAAATGCCACATTACACTGTCACCAGAATTATGGACATATGCCAAATTTCAAATCAATCGGACTTCTGGGAGTGGGTGAAAATCACTTTCAAATATTCTCTTGCAAACATACATACAAATGAAGCTGATATAATCGTGTTTAAAAGGTAATTTTATTAATACATGTTGCCACCTCTAGCCCTCATGCAAGCTTCTATTCGCCTTGGCATGTTTATTATTGGATTGCAAATTTTTTTTTTAGGGTATGTTTTCCCATTCTGCAAATGCTGCATCAATAAACTGTGCGAGTTTTCCTGGATTGTTTCGACGAGCTCTAACCCTTTTTCTGAGCTGGTCTCACAATTGTTCAATAGGATATAGGTCTGTTGAACATGCAGGCCAGTCTAAAACTGTGACACCTTACGTTTCAAGCCACTCTGATGGTATGGGAAGGTGCATTATCGCGCATGGAGATAAACTAATCCCAATTGAAACTCTCTCCTACTCTACAACCCTCGAGCGCGAAGTCTTTTTCTTATGGTTTCAACTGAAACGTTCATACCTGTAGCTTCCAGATGCCGTTGCAGATCTGGATGAGAAAAACTGGGATTTTTTCTAGCAATTCGGCACACAAAGCGGACCTGTTGTTCAGTTATGACTTTTGACGACTTTGCCTGATGGGCCTGTTCTTGAGAGTTCCTAGTTCCAAGTACCTTGCATATGTTTTCGATACAACACCCTGGGTAACGGGTAATGAGGGTAATGAGAGGAATAATTCGCCCCCTCTGCACATATCTGTTAGGCATTTTTTTGTTTTTTGGACCGAATTAAAATTACTGGGTTTTACTACTGCACACAAAACTCACAAGATAATAAGTTTATCGTAGCATACGTTTCTCCTTTATTATCATGTTTGTTCATAACAAAAAGACTTATCTTCAAGTTGGAAACCACATTTTTTCATACCAAGAAGTTTAGTCAGATATAAAGTGTGATTCCATATAAGTTTGGATGTATTTATATATTTTCCTACGTAACGAATACGCTTTGATTACAAGATTAACTTGCAGCAGTATCATTGAGGAACGTTTCACGAATTTCTCACATACAGCTCAATGTCCGTCGTGGTTTAGCTAGGGAAGTGGTTGTTTTCTGTCAGATATTTCTCACTTCGTGGAAAAGTTTATTGAGGAGGATGATATTCAGTCTATAACGAACCCTGATATATTGAAATAAAAACGTATGAGAACCCTATAATCTAAGGGTCATTTCAATGCTATCACAGATCAGAAGGATAATAGGAAGGTTATAGAAAGCTATGAACAGGGAAATGGATCCAGAATTGTGTTTTTCTGATTTATCATAGTTAACAAAAGTTCTAGCATTAGTGACTAGTATTTATCCTAATCACAACATTCCTAGTGATATACCAGCAATAATATCTCTGATTCTTGCTATTAATTCTCCAAATGTCTGATTTGCGGGTACATACAATTTTCTTTATATCACCATAGAAATGAAGTCGAGTGGAGTTAAATCTGGCGATCTTGATGGTCGCCTCATCGGTCTGTTGGTTACTAGTAACCAAATAACATTGTAAAGTACCGTAGTTCTAAGTATTAGGATAGTATTACGGTCATCGTAGTAGGTATTAGACAGGAAATTAATGTTTCTCTCAAATATTTGCTTTATATCCTATCCTGTAGGATCACCCGAAACAAGGATAATTTGACGCTATATAAAATATTTATTCAAATTATTTATTCGCATTTATTTAAATTAGGGGACTTCATCTAGAGAGAGGAATTATTGGAATTTTGAGTAGGAATAATTGGGTTCCAACCTTTTTCACTTTCACACCGGTGATACTCTGTCTCAATTGGAGAAAAGCAGATTAAAATGTAGACTCAAAAATTATTACTTTGGTTGGAGAGAGCAAAATATTTCATCTATCGGTATATTACTCCATATTATAACTGTTCACGTTTCAACAATAAGTTTTTCCTTACCGGAAAACGTCACAGGAAACGACTTTCTTCTAATGAAGTAAATGACAGTAAATTATTTGAAATAAGAGCAAGTCTAGTTTCCGTGGAATGATTAGCAGGAGGAAATTGGCATACTGATGAACTGACGAGTGCTCTCATCAAACTGATTACAGGTTTCATTGACTGATTTATTGTATCTCTTCTCATTATTTGTAGATGGACTATGAAAGATGGAAAAATAGGTATCTGTGGTGAATTGCATTGCAAATTAGTTTTTCACCATCTACAAGTTTATTGAATATCAAAAATTATTCCTTTATGCAAAGTTCGAAGAAAAGAATAATTGGTGTATTGTATAACTCTGGTAGTGAGTATTTTTCATCTTCTGTCAAAAAATAGAAAATATATATGGGCAGTTGATAACTGATAATTTATAAAATTATGTAGACCTTGTGAACTCGAAATACATACAATTATTATCAAGTAAGAAACTTGATGAAAATTAATTTTTACTGTATTTATTTCCGGATTTTTTTTTACTTATAGTCGAAAGAATTAATTTTCACAATCTAGCAAGGAAACGAAGCCCTTTGGATCGCAATTTTTTCGTTCTACCTACATGTTTTAATGGTTACCTTTTTTTCGTCAAATGCTAAATTTCAGAGATTCAGAGTCAATTAGCGATAAAACTGTGCATTTTGAGAGGAAAACTCATCAAAGTTTTTTTGTAGTACATAAAAAGAGCTAAGAGCCGGTAGTATTAAAATTGGGCGAGTTACGAAAATAAAGCTGGTCCCTACAAGCATTTTTCTACGAAAAAGTCAGTGAAAACAACAGCCCCTTTTAACCACCCTAATCAAAATTGATCGTCACAATTGAAAAACTCTACAAAATCGTTTTCGGGTGAACTTTCTGCCTTTAAAAATAAAGGAGCTATGTTTAAAAAACCACACACCACAATTGAATAAATTTCCCGAGGAATTTCCCCCAAAACCCACTTTTTTGGTTTTTGGTTATCTGCCGTTTTCAAGAGAAAAGCTGATCCTACAGGTACCGGTCTGGTCTTAACTGGAAGCCAATTGAATTTACTACAATTTCATTTCTGATAATATTTGACGTGAGATGCGTATTTTACAAGATATTTCACAAAATAAGTAACCATTTCGAAGAAAAAAATAACTTTGGAAAAAATTACAAAAATCGAAGAACTGTCTCGTGGGAACGAATAGCTGTATACAGCTCGCTTTGTTTCAAATTGTAGCAAATTTAGTCTTCTTTAAAAGTATGTAGAGTGACTATATCGGTCAGACCCTTCCTTCACTGGGATATCGAGCAAAAACTGAAAAAAGTCCAAAAATTTCATGGTTTTTTGGATACACCGTCCCTCGCACAGCACTACATATTCACTGGACTAAAACTGCGCTGCAAAAGTATTGTCTGCAACCCGCAAAAAATATTAGATATTCAGGGAAATATAATTTGAATAAGATTAGGTGAAATTTACATACAGAACATAAAAAAGCGGAAGTGGGACAGTGACCAATTTCAACTTTTATTAGTATACGATATGTATGTTCAAAATTTGACTGTCGAATGAATAACTTTTAAAGATTTCGAGGACGTGATTGGTAGGAAAAAAAATCTCATTATGGAAATCGGATCGTAATGGATGACATATACTTTATAGGACTGAGGACTATAATGATTCATTATAGAGTACTGAGGACTATAATGAAAAAAAATATAGACACAAAAACTCAAAAATTTATCTAAAACAAAATTGAACAAACAATTCTATTGTTACCTTGCGTTTCTACGCACATTACTGAAACTAAGCTACGTTCACATTACTTACTGTAATGCAATAAGAAATCTCTTTTTAAAGAAATCGTCGGAATATAAAATTTTGTATGAAATTCGGATCATAAACAATCATTATGGTACTTATATCATAATTATATATTAAAGGCCTTGGTGTAAAACAAATGTTTCTCTACTGCTACAATCCGAATACTAAGGCTGGCACACACAAAGAAATAAAAAATGTTTTAACGCAAAACGTTTTTGACTCATTTAGGTAGAAGTTGTTTTTCCTCCACGAATTATATGAAGTGACAGACACTATTAGGACAAAACAGGGAAACAACTTCAGGCTCTTTGAAACTGCTCGAAATAAAATATTTTTGAATGAATCTGTTTTGTGTGATTCGTGTATTTCAAAATGTTTTGTCTTGCTACAAAGTGTTTTGAATCAAAGCGTTAACATTGCTAAAAACCTCGTTGTAGACAACACGTTGAAGCGTTGACTTTGCACTGTTTTGCTGTACAGCAAAACGTTTTGCTATACAGCAAATAAAGTCGGCGCTTCAACGTGTTGTCTATACAACGAGGTTTCCCAAACACTTTCATTCAAAACCTTTTGTAGCAAGACAAAACATTTTGAAATACACGAATCACACGAAACAGATTCATTCAAAAACAGTTTGTTTCGAGCAGTTTTCAAAAGCCTGCAGGTGTTTTCCTGTTTTGCCGTACCAGTTTGTGTCACTTCATATAATTCGTGAAGGAAAAACAACTTCTACCTAAATTAGTCGTTTTGCGTTAAAACGTTTTTGGTTTCTTAGTGTATCGCCGGCCTTACTCCTCCTCAATAGCATGGTATAATTTTTTTTTTATGAATAGTTTTTGATGAAATTCTGGCCAAATATATTTCGAAATATTCCGAATCGAGTGGTGTAGTCAGAATTTTGATAAAAGTTCTGAAATTGAAGTTTTGGGTTGATTGACATAATTTTCAAAGTTTATTTCCAAATAACTTTTTATATTGATGGACGCATTTCTACGTAATTTTCACATAAACCATTTGAAAATGTCGTGAATACAGTGGTGTCGTCAAATTCTATTTGAAAAATCGCTAGTATGTTTTTCGGATATTTGACCTTGAAAAAAATTCGAAGTAGGCCTTGAAATTTTTATATTTATTTCGAATTTATTGCTCTCAACTAGAACTACTGAGGCTCTATCTATTGAAAAAAAAAACTTCTGAATCAGATAAATAAATAACAGTTTTAGAGAGGTGGCCGACTTTCAAATGGGTCACTCTGTATATAGTTAGATATATTTAAAATAATCATATAAAATATCCATGTTTTCAAATAATTAAAAATTGAAGATTCCTCAGTTGTTACACATTAAACTTCCTCTTCTTGCACGATCTTTCGTTAGTAAGCCTTGGAATATCAAGTAACCGGAATAGAAAAGTTCTTCGACTGATGGAATGAACTTTGTAAAAGAGTACTTGAATAATTGTACTTCACCAATATATAGACAGAGAGCCAGAGCCGAAAATTTTCTCTGAGTTTATTAAAGCTGGTTTTTCGTTAATTAGTTATAGACGATGTGTACCCAAACATACTCTGGTTAGTCAACCGTATCGTAGAACAGTTGACTCTGGAGCGACATAAAAAATGTAGCATTTATCGGGGTAACGCAATGAATTTTTTAAAGCTGATGAAAATTATTATATAACTTCTATAATGCATATCAATGAAACTTATGTAGGTCAGTCACTCATGTATTCAGTCCCAATATACAGGGTGTTTCATAATTTTCATAACTGAATGCTGATTTCAAAGGGTGATAATCCTTGAATGATTGAGAAAAATTGTTCATATTGACATTCAACAAAAAATTAGTTCTTCCCCAATATCTCTAAACCAGCTTTGCGTTTTTCTTTAAATTTTGGTACCTGCAAAGTAAGCTTTAAAATTTTTTAATTTCTCAATTTTCATCTGTGGCGTCCCTGTTAACATTCCCTGCCATGTTTGTCACCTAAATAATGATACGCCGCTGTTTTTTTTTTTTCTTTTCGAAATAAATATTATTTTTGTAATTGGCCTCTATTTTTCCCTAAAAATGGTCACCTGTTTTTTTCGTCCGGCGAACGGTTTTATACCTAAAAAATAAAATGCCTTCATTTGCTTGTCCCTATGCCAGTTTTTGTTTTTAAATCAAAAATTGTTCGCCGGACGAAAAAAAGATAAGAAATGATTTTTATGGAAAAATAGAGGGAAATTACAAGAATAATATTCTCTCCTGATTTATAAAAAAAAAAAAATGGCATATCATTATTTCGGTGAAAGACATGGCAGGGAATGTTAACAGGGACGCCAATGATGAAAATCAGGAAAACCTTTACTAAGGAAAAAATATATTTTGAAACGTATTTTTTATGTACCAAAATTGAAAGAAAAATCCAAAGCGGTTTTAGTGATATAGTGGAAGAACTGATTTTTTTTGATGAATTTCAACATCCTATATCTCTTAAATAAAGCGGTTGCGGACCTATGTTCATATGAAGAATTTTTCTTGAAATCATTCAAGCATTATTACCCTTCGAGATCAGCATTAAATTATGAAAATTATGAATCTCCCTGAATATTCGGGCTGACTGACCAGCTCTGTTCTAATACATAAACTTATTGCGTTGCCCCGTTGAATGCTACATATTTGATGTCGCTCCAGAGTAACCCGTTCTACAATACGCTTGGCTGACCAGAGTATGTTTGTGTGCAACATCGTCGATAACTAATTATCGAAAAACCAGCTTCAATAAACTCGAGACAAAACTTTCGGCTCTGCCTCTTGGACAAGTAAACTGACGGCCCGTGGTACAAATCTTTCTCGCGTGACTTATATTCAACATAACACACTAGTACCATAATAGTTATTTACGTGACAAGTGGGATATAGATATAGTGTAATCACATGAGTGCGTTAATAATGTAGTTTCCCACGCGTTGCGTACAAAATTTTATCTACAACTGTCAACGTTTTCATAACTATATTTAAATGTACCTCATTGATATTCCATTGAAAACACAAAAGTTGCCTGTGAGCATTTTTGTAACCGTAGCAACGGTAGTATAAACAAAGCCGTTGATAGATGTTAGATTAAATTGTTAGATCGATATACAGAACCATCATTAAGTTTCCTGAGTGAAAATATCTTCAAGTGAAGATGATCTATCATCCGATGTTGAAAATGCGGCGACAAGTTTCAAATCTCGTGCCCGAGAAATCCCGAGAAAAATACCGTCACTTGAGGATTTATAAATCTTTCTCTCTTGACCTATTTTAGTGTTACCATAAATGAATATTTTCTATTTTTTGAAAGAACTGCTGAATAGAAGATGAAGTTTGGTTTAAGCGATATATCTATCAGCCTCGCTTTTAGTATTCGAAGAAATTTGAAAACACTTTTGATCAAGTACTGATTCTTAAAATATTTCGAAAGAAGCATAAGAAAGCAGCCCATTTGGAAATAATGTCCGAGTCCATGTTGAAATGCCCATGACGTGACAAAATCTTGGATCTTAATATTACAAGTTGACCTCATACTGGCCAGTGGCCTCCGTTTAAAAGGTCTTAGCGGAAACATAAAACTTTCCCTTGGGCTTGCCTGATTCACTTGGTCGGCGCCTCATGGTTGAGACAATTAAAGGTAAACAATGCGGGTCTGTTTTCGCTTGACAAAAGATATGTATAATAAATAAATTGTTACTGCTTTCAGGTAAGAAAATCCGAGAATTTGATAGAATTTAAAGTTGATGAATAAGATACCCACCACCTGTCACGAGACAACTTTTTTTTGTGATTCATATAATCTCGTATAAAAAAATATGTCCTGGTAAATTGATACACCAAGAAATGTCCTGGGTAGCTTATTTGTTGTTTATTAAATTCATATTTTTGCTAAATACAAGAACACTATACAGTGAGGGCCAAAAGTCCGTCGCCCCCCCTGTAACTTATTTATTTTACATATTACAAAAATCATAATTTTGAAAAACTAAAGAACACGGTTTACTTTCCATGGGCTAAAAAGTAAAAAATAATTGACAATTTAATTTCTCAAATGTACAAAAAAGCGTGGGTGCTTTCGATCTATATTCTCATATTTTTTAGTTCAATTTAATAATACAGAGCGTTCAAGAGCTCAAGAGAACATTATCAAGCATCCCACGCTTTTTTTAAATTTAAGAAATTAAATTGTCAATTATTTTTGACTTTTTAGTCCATGGGAAGTGAAGCGTGTTCTTTCGTTTTTTTTAATTATTGTTTTTTACTAAAAAATCGAAATCTCTGACCCCGAAAACCATAGCAATTTTGAATCGAATCTGACCATAACCACAATACTCGTCCATCATCTTGGGCCGCCATCTTGAATTCATACATTTTTACGAAAAATTTATAATCTCTAACCCCGAACCTAATTTTGGATCGAATCAGACAATAGTGACATCTTGAAGCTGCCATCTTTAATTTATGAATTTTGACAGAAAATTCGAACTATACGACCTAAAAAAACCTCACATACCAATTTTGAATCGAATCTGACCATAATCACAAATCTCGTCCGCCATCTTGGAGCCGCCATTTTGTTTTTTTATAACAAAAAATGTCATATTACATTGTCACCGGAACTATAAACACCTGCTAATTTTCAAATCATTTAGACGTCTGGAAATGGGTGAAAATCACGCCCTACGGAGTCAGTTACAAACATACCTACAAACATACAAGTGAAGCTAAAGAATGTAAAAAGTGTTAAATACATACATTGTAGGGTTTCATTCGAACTCATTATTATTTCATTTATACAGAGTGTCTCAAAGAGCGTAACGACTTAGAAGTATTTTTTAAATAGAACACACTGTATCATTGCATGATTGGTTAGGAATGATCATAAGGAATCCAACCATGCCAAGTTTGATGCTATTATATCCAAAGACTACGGAGATATCGCCTTTTATTTTATTCATAATATTAATGAGCGCGAGCGAGAATTTATTGGCCCGCCAGAGAAAGTTTCTCTCTCCCACTCGTTGGGCTTATGGCGATGTCTCCGTAGTCTTAGGAGATAACAGCATCAAACATGGTATAGATGGATTCCTTATGATCATCCCTAAACGATCATACAATGATATGCAAGGTGTTCTATTCAAAAAAATAAACTTCCACGTCATTGCCTTTGTATGAATAAAACCATCAAAGAGATCGGAAAAAACCCTACAACTTATGTATTAACATTTTTTTGTAATATGTAAAATAAAGAAGTTACAGGGGGGCGACGGACTTACTGTAATTACCTTAATATACTCGTTCAGTAAAACCAATAACAGTTATTTATGGTACTAGTGTGTTATGTTGAAAATAAATTCTCAGGTGACAGGAAACATAACACACGAGTGGCATACAATGCTTTATCCAACAAGTGGAAGAAATACTACTTCAAATATGAACGTGAGTTATAATTCATCTCTCACTAGTGAGTTTCAGTGTTTCTTTGCCCCGTCATTATCTGCCCAGTTTTTGAAAAGAGACAGAGGTAGCAAGTATCGTTAAATATTTCACTCCTACCTCCTGCAATGTACTAATGTAGTTTTCCCAATATATCAATTTTCCTTATAGAACCCATTTAGCAAATATAATGACCATATTATTTCTCTTCCGTGAGAGTTAACCTCCACTACTTCTTTATGGCTGTCATCAAGCGTCGAGTGAAATTGAACTAAATTAGTTAGTTTCTATATCAAGACCTACCACCATACCTTCTTTGCCTTTTATTTTGATCGTGTATATCAAAATCCTTAATACAGTATCGGAAATTTTTATCTGAAGTATAGATATAAATCTACGCGAGCAAAAAGGAACGCAATGATATGATGATACCACATAAACAAGAGAGACGCACTACTGTGCGCCTCTCCTGTTACCCCACCCTACGCATTAACGGACCACGTGGCAATGCGACACACCGATAACAGAGCACGTTGATATCCCTTCCTCGAGCGAGTAGAGGAAAAATTGTAATGCTTTATCAACATATAGCAAGCTATTCTTTACGCTCTCATGAAACCACCATACCCAAGATGAAAACTTTCCGGTACTGTATGTTATATACATTCTAATATCCAAATCTAGCATTCATTATATATAATACATTTTAGATTGCGAACATGAGGTTGAATAATCCAAAACGCGACGCAGGATTGTGTATTTAATTTATTGTGGAGAAAAATTTTCCCAGAAATGCATCGTTTAAGAGTTATTAATAAAAATTTTGAAAAAGTCCTAAATTTTCTAGGATTTGGGTATACGCACAAGCAGAAAATTGGTGCAAACTCCAATAAACTGTTCACAACCAAATGAAGAGATTGAAATTTTATGTTTCCTGTAAGGGATGTTCGGTTCAAACAGTAAGAATTTCACTCTTATTGCCGCTATTGAAGCTATAATTTCATTTGTTTGTTTCTCTCCTAGTTAGTTTATTGCGGAAATTAACGAACGTTATGCTTCTCAAAATAATTTTAATGATTTTCCTGTTCCATGCACAGATACACGGAAGTTTTTGATTGCAAAATTAACGGCCCGTTACGGTTGTGCTAACTTCTCGGTTTAACTACTGAAGAAATGGATCAGTGGCGGAGGCATGGATTATATTTGTTTCATTCTTCGAAAAATGGCAAATAATAAAATAAGTAGGTATAAACTAGAGGGATTTAGATTAGAAGTGAAGATCTAACTGGCTAATTGAGTGGCAGATATTATTCAATAAGTCCATTATCGAGTGAGACAAACTCATACTCAAGAACTCATGTTTTCGGGAAAAAAACCCTTAGAAGCAAAGTTTGTACAAGCAACGGATATCCGGAAGCTACTGCTCACGTACAAGTGGATTCCGAACCACTTTAGCTCCGTGGCGACGGTGGGGATCAAACCGGAACCACCTGGATGAAAGCAAACTCTTTCAACACCACGGCCACCAGGTTTCTTAAATGAACCTTGTGGCAACACAAGGTCAGTGAAGATACCATCATCAAATATTATTATATCGATTTTATGTATATATTGCTCTCGCCAGGATACTTTCTTCAAAATGGGGACTTTGGAACATATGTCTGATGTATGTATAATTCAATACTCTTTGAGGTTCTAACCAGGGAAGTACTTATTTTCTATTGAATATATTAAAAAATTATTGAGTCTACCGAAAATGATATTGAGTTTATTGTTTAACCAAATAATAGTAATGCTCCGGGGGATATTGAATCCGTTATAAAGAATGAGAGGTGACGAATCTATTGGAACTACTCATTCTCCACCTCAGGCAAATACAAGCAAATAAGCCTGATGTAGTCCTCCTCGATCATCCAAGTAGGACGATATTCGTCATAGAGTTTTCTGCTCCTAGCGAAACGAACATCGTCCGAAAAGAGGAGGAAAAACGGACAACATATCGAGAGTTACTCTTTAAACTCCGCAGGCTGTACCCAAACCATTCGTTTAATTGGTGGTTCTGATTATAAGGGTCCTTGGTGGAACGATGGACACACTGCTCTCTAATCTAAAAATCATACCGGCTTGCCGTGATGTGGCAGAAATCTTAGCCGGACGAATGCAGAAGGTTGTGATCCTTGGTTCACTCCGTTTGCTCAGGGCAAATGATTCTCGGACCCAGTAGTTGCTCACCCCACGAACGTGGGGAGTGGCTATCTGGGTAAATGGCACCAGCGCGCCCTCCGGGTGTGTCGGAGCTCCGGAGACAGGGCCCGACTGGTATAATCCGAACGGATACAAATAATAGTAATAATAATAATACTAGATTTTATTGACATGAAATTACAAAGTTACATTCATAACCCCGTCAAATGGCAGGATTCAATTTCTGACAAGTGATATAGTCAGAATGATACCGTAACTGACATACAGTGTGGCCCATTTAAAATGGAAGCAGTCTAATGAAACATACATTTTTCAACAGATTGGATTGATTTTTTTTTATCTGGTAGACATTCAAAAAGTCCACCTGGTCACAAAATTTTATGATTTTATGAGTCTTCATTTCAAGAAATCCATTCTCATTTTTCAGGGCGAAAATCTAAAAAAATATATAAGATATACTTTTAGAAAAAACTGACTACACGCCCATCAATAAAAAAGTGACATGGGAATGAAAATTGATAATGATACCGTTAAAGCAACCCACCATATCAATTTCAGAAATTTCATCAAAATTCCTACTACACCGCTAGGATTCCTCGAAATATATCTGATAAGAACTTCCTCGAAATAACTGATTGGAATGATTTTTTTTGTCATCAGGTAGGAATTCAAAAAATCTACTAGGACCCCAAATTTCATGAATGAATCTCCATTTTCAGGGCTAATTTTCAAGGTCGAAAATCTAAAAAAATTACTAGCGATTATTTTAGAAAAATGATAACTACACCACTGGATTCGCGACATTTTCAAATGGTTTACATGTAAATTACGTTGAAATGCGTCAATCAATAAAGAATTAAATTAAAACTAAAAGAACCTAAAGAACTAGAGGTTCGTAGAATACCGTATGCGGAATGCAATAAGGAGTATATAGGACAGACAAAACGATATCCCAAAAGGAAGATAATCGAACATGAGCGAAGCATTACAACCCAAAACCTCTTAAATAAAACTAATGATGGGATTGAGAAAATCTTCACAAATTTGATTTTGAGAAAACTGACATTATCGATAGACAATGAATATACCCCAAAAAAATCAACAACACAAGAGAAGATCAATATGAAGAAATACATGAATAACACCATAACAAAAAACTTGATACTCAGTATGTACCGAATTTTGACTGGCACCTAATCAACAGATTCCAAGCACCACAATAGTTGGTACGTTCTTTAGTTCTCTTCATTGAATTATGGACGCCTATGGCCTATGACATTTCTTATCATAAAACTACTACGATTTCTAATTGACAAAAGAAGCATAGGAATTTCTTTCCACTTCCAGTTGATACTCAAAGTTCCAAAAGTAAAGGAACTAGCCAATTCTATGAAGTTTGGAAACACAGGAAACATTTTTATGTAGATTTCCTTATTTTAATTTTTTATCGACAAGGAAACCTTATGTTTATGTATATGTATATCCTGTTGTTTTTACACCTGTTATGTATTTATTCAGTCTCAATTATATAACGAAAAGAAATATCTCTATCAATTTTAAATATTTTATTCCATACCGTTTCATGTAATGATTGATATTATTTTATTTCAATTTATATTGTTTCATAACTATAAATTTTTCAATAGTTATGACGTATATGAAATATTGGAGTGTCCTGGAGATAATAGCTCAATGGAAGTAGAAACGTCGACATCGGATCAAAAGTGCTTTCAATTATCTGACCTATCTCCAAACAACGTTCTATTACTATAATGAGTAAGGTCATAATGATATAAGCTAAAAAGAAAGAGGAGCTAACTTTAATAAAAGAGATTGTTTCACAGTGTTACCTTACGGCCAGGTGTTGATCATCAGTAATACCTAGACATTTTACTGATTACTGATAATTTCATCATTTGAAATAATATTGAAATCTTACTTTGATGCGGAATCTGAACCTCATGACATTAATTTGTTAAAATATGAGATGGAAATAATCCAACTGAACAAATCACCTACCTGAAGATAACACATTAAGTTTGCAAAGAACTGTCATATTTACTTGATGTGTCGTCAGCATATGTAACAGAATGACCTTTTGGATATTTAATACATTCAATAAAACTGTCAATCCAGTTCAAAGGATTACCGAATACCTCTTTTTCCATATTCTGACAATCTTGATTTCAGAACATTACAACTGACACAATCGAATGCCTGACTGAGATGCCAGAAGATCCCTCGGACCCTTCTGATCAGAACCAACATTTCAACAGACTAGTTTGAATGAAGCCTGCGGAGTTGAAAGAGTAGATTTCGATAATTGTTTCAGTTTTCCTCCATTTTTCAAATATGCCTTCTTGCTTTGAATGGAAAACTCCATGAAGATAACAGTCCAACTTTGATGGACGAGGAGGACCACATCAGGACTATTGGCCAGAAGGGAAATGGGTAGCTCCAATAGATTCTACACTTGCCAGTCCCCAGAACGGATTCTATATCCCCCAAAGTATGAAGCAACACAGGTGTACAGATGGTAACTCAACACTCGTAGTGCCACGTTAAGCCTGCGGAGTTAAAAGACTGGATTTCGATAATTGTTTCAATTTTCCTCCATTTTTCAGATGTGCTTTCTTGCTTTGAATGGAAAACTCCATGAAGATAACAGTCCAACTTTGATGGACGCGGAGGACCACATCAGGACTATTGGCCAGATGGGAAATGAGTAGCTCCAATAGATTCAACACGGATTCAGAACGGATTCTATATCCCCCAAAGCATGAAGCAGCACAGGTGTACAGATGGTAACTCAACACTCGTAGTGCCACGTTAAGCCTGCGGAGTTAAAGAGTAGATTTCGATAATTGTTTCAGTTTTCCTCCATTTTTCAGATATGGCTTCTTGCTTTGAATGGAAAACTCCATGAAGATAACAGTCCAACTTTGATGGACGAGGAGGACCACATCGGGACTATTGGCCAGATGGGAAATGAGTAGCTCCAATAGATTCAACACGGATTCAGAACGGATTCTATATCCCCCAAAGCATGAAGTAACACAGGTGTACAGATGGTAACTCAATACTCGTAGTGCCACGTTATGCCTGTAGATATAGGCTGTAGCAGAGATCTCAGGTGCCTTACGACGCACTCTGCATCAAGTGTCCGAAACCCATATACCCACTGGGCGACTACGGTATAGACCAGTGTGTTGATGACACCATCCTGGCAGGACATTACAAATTTCTCGGTTCTAACTTCAGCCCGCTTGACCTGAAGCAAGCAGAGGTCAAATTTTGGATAAACAAAAGTCTTTGGAAGAAGACCCCATGTACTTGTCTTCGTAGCTTCTATATGAGCTTTTGGCGTAACGAGGTCCAATTCGGTGACAGAATTTCGGTTCAGTGTCAAACGCAGGACCATGTTCATCAGTTATACCTGCTTCTGCACCAAAAATACTTCGATCCCTGCTATTATGGTCGTGGACAATGCAGAGAAGGGAATCCGAAATCCTGATGACTTCACATTCTCCATCCAGTATCATTCTGTTATGTAGACACTCCAAACTCATAAAAGTCCACGGTCTCCATGTTGTCTGCGGAAGTATAACCGAGGAACCGCCAATCATTTACTATGCAAGCTCTTATGAAGGTGCATCATTTTGCGAACTTTTAGTCGAGTTGTCGCAGCTTTTCTTGAGTCCATTTCACTACCCCAAAGGATAAGAGTAGGATCGGAACAACAAGCATATTTGTTGAACAAATATAAATGGATTATCAATAATCGCAAACTGATGTTATGAGAGTATATACGATGCTTGCCGACAAAACTCCTATAGCATAGGAAATCTGTGAAAGGCTGGATTATTGATGATCCAATGTTATTTGATGAATCGGCCTTTCGACAAGTACGCTCAATTTAACATAATGAATGATTTATTTCACATACTGAAAACTGTTAGTTCCGGCAACTTGGTTCCTGCTATTTGGTAACAGGGGTCACTTGCAATTTTATTCTCTTCAATGAGGAACTTTGCACAAGTATTTTTTTTAAATAATTCAATACCCTTCGCGGTATTAGCCAGTAGAGTAGTTTTTTTCACACTGGTATTTGCAATAATAGCCTAAGTACTGCATTTTAGATGAATTGGAGTAAAAGGGCAAAACATCATTGGGCAAAGACAATCGTTACTTGAACGATATACCAATATATCTCTGGAGCTTTCTGGTAAGATATCCAAGATTATTATCAAGTGGTTTCAACATGTACTACAGATTTTGTATTTGTCATTTCCATGAGAAAAATAAAAATACACTTCGACTGAATACTTCAGTAATTCATCTACAATTATATTTTCACTTCCATAATGGCAAAGTTATTAAATAGTGTAATTGAGCGCAGCAGATTGTGGCAGTCATTCTCTTTTCTGCATTTGCTCATTCTGTGGGGAAACATTATAACTGTATATGTCATTTGGAAAATATAAATACAGTATTCTGAACCAAACGAAAGTTCCTTCAATTTTTTTAAATTTCTTCATAATTACTACCGAGTAGATAGGAATGGTTCAATATACATTCTTGATTGCATTGGTGATTAGTAATGGATCTTTAAGGAATCGAGTTCTGTTCTAAAATACGAGTTTAAGTTAATGTTCATTTTCGAGGTAAGCTCTGTTTATGTATCGCGTTAGACCATGATTTGAAAAATTACTTGGTCGAAAGTAGGGGTTTGAATTAATCGAACCTACAAGTAATGGTATTTGTTTCCCTTCAGTAGGCTCATATTTCTTGTAAATAAACCTCCAATATCACTAATTTGAGTTTTAAAACTGGGCCATGTAGCCGAGTGATTAGAATCACCGCTTTTCAAACATTCTGACTGCCGGTCATGTGGTTCAAAGCCTCACGACTGCAGAATAATTTTTTTCTGATCGTCTCCAAAACATTTGGATCGAAAGAAGAATACAAATACCGTTTAATTTGGTTCGAAGGAGATCAATTGCCTCGATTCTATGAAATTACCACTAATGATATTGAAATAACAGAATTGTTTGAAATTAGTTCGAAAATATGAATAGGAAATTCATAAAATCTTTTGTGGAATCATCTTCTTTATGCTATTGAATACAAATTGAAGATTTATAATAATGTTTTTTTCTAGATACACTGAAAGATTTCGGTGATGATTACCAATAGGAAGTAGAGGAAAATCCTGTCATCGAGGAACTGTCAGATAGCAGTTCTGAAGAGGATGACAGAAATGATTCCGATTACGATTGATGAAATACAATTATCTATCGTAATTCACTTTTATATATTTTATGATGTGTACATAATATATATATATATATTATGCAAGTCTTTTACATTAAAAAATACATTGCATTGGAATTGTTACATTCATTTTCAGTATAGCTATCCAAGATAGCAATCATACCATAGCAGCAAATCGACTATTTTTATCAATCTATAAATCTATTTTTTTATCGATCTGATGTAGAAATATAGTGTATTTATTTTCATTAAGAATAAAAAAAGGCTATTAAACATGAATTAATATTACAGTGAATCGGGACAGCGCGCTGCACAAAGGAAGCGCAGCTAACAGGTTTAATCACACCTGAGCACCAGCTAACATGTTTTTTAATGATTTTATTATTATTATTCAGTATATCATTTTCAGCCTCGTTAAAATGGACCGATTTTCAAAATTTTTCTTGCGTATTCATACGTGCATCTAACAAGTTAAAATACAGAAATGATGCGGCTAACATGTTTGTTTTTTCACGATTATTATTCAATCATTGCTACCTGCAAATTATTATCTTCAGTAAAATACTCTAATAAAAACCGTTGTTTCCTCTGGAGATCAGCAGCCTCTCACGGATCTGGACCAGCTAACATGGAAATTTTCTCTCAAAAACATAAGAAAAGCCATCACTAGAAAATTCAGTCTCGGTAAAATGATCCACTGAAATTTGGCGCTACCTCCCCATTGTTAAGGTACAAACAAAGAGGAGCGACGCGTCAAGCGGCAGGCGACGCGACTAGAATATTTCTGTGTGTTTGGTATTAGAGTGCAGATATGTAGTATTTATTCACGCGTGACAGTAAATTTGATTATTGCTTTCACATTTATACATTTATACAAGAACGATGAAAACCGAACAGATAATAAATTCTGTGTTCAAAAGACAAGCTATATGGAATCAATCCCACCCGGATCACCAAAATCGGTATTCACTGGATGGATTATGGGCAGAAGTAATTCAAATATTATAGGTCATGAGATAGATATATTTTAAGTTTCCCAAAGATGTTGAATGAAGCGGTGTTAGCTTAATTATTATTTTTGATAAAATCATTGTCTGATTTTTTCTTTTAATTAATAAAGGTTTTGTTTGTTACCTTACTTACTTACCTCAAAGTAACAACGAGTTTTTCTGCTGGTTCTACAGGCTGAAGTAGAAAATGTTTACATTTTTTTAACAAAAACGGTACAATACTTTCCAAAATATAGTTAAAAGTATTTATATCGGAGAATGATACTCAAAAAATGTATATTCATGGTTTTTTAATGTCAAAAATAGGGCCTGATATTGTCCAAACCGATTTTTTTTTTCGATTCATATGATGTACGGTACGGAATATTTCCTATTCCTTTGCAAGTAAAAAACGTAATGTTGGGTTATCTAATAAAAAAAAATCATCCTCTCTGTTCTAACTCATATTTCAAACTGACAAGAGTTACTATGTGCATGTTTTTTGTCTCGTCGCTAGTCGCGTCGCTTGCGGCTTGTCGCGTCGCTCCTCTATGTTCGTACCTTAGGGTTGCTCGTGAGGCGGTTTCAAATGACAAAAAATTACGACAAAAAGATCGCTTGAAAAAAGTTGTGAGAAGTTGCAAAAGCCCGCCAAATTAAAATCGAAAAAATCCCTAAGAATAGTAAAAAACATCGGACCTTTGAATACATTTTGATGGCTAAATGGAAAACGCGTAGAAACAAAAAAACATTTTTTACGGTTTGAGACGTAGAAAAACATCTGGCAATCGTGTCATTTTCGTAGCTTTAGTGGAATAGAAATAAGTAAAAAAACACCTTGACCTTGAACAAATTGCAACAGAAATGATTCTTGTTGTAAACGATAGGTAATATGGTCCTAATTAACATACTAAAAACATACATCCGTACTATTGCGCAAATTTCCTTTCTTTGCCGCCATCTTGAAAAAACAAAAAATTTTAAAATATCATGGAGAGTCATGTGTGGTATCAAATTACAGAAAATTTCATGGTGAAAAATAATATTACATTGGTTTTTATTCAATTTAATATAAAAAAAAACAAGTTTGAAGTGATAATGCACGGAAATTTAAAAAATCTATTTCCTTTTATATTTTCCTATCTATAAGAAAAATATCATTTTTTTTTTCATCTCAATAGCTTGACTATACTAAAACATCTGTATTTCAATGATAATGACAAAACATTTTCGTTTTCTCCACACCAGAGAGCTTAATTAAAGAATTGGATATTGTCAGAACCCTGGCTTTAACATTGGTTGTAACTGGACCTGTTCTCCCTCTTGGCTCATCCATAATCACTCACAAGGAACCAACATATTTCGAATTAAACTCATCAAAAGCAATGCATTTGTTGAATAACAAAAACCCATCAAATTCATAATTGATGCAGAATCAAGCATGTGATTTCTAAACGAAGTATTGTTCCACCAAGACTAACATGAAAACAAGAATGGGACAGACAAGAATAAGAACAGTACTAGTATTCTATGAAACCCTACGAATGAAATTCTAAAAATTCACTTCGTATACAGGGAGCGATTTAGAAAATGGGTTGCATGGAACATAATGTAACAATAAATGGCAAGAATATTTGTTCTTGGAGCAATACATTTTTTAAAATATATTGGCGCTTTTAGACACCTTTGTTTGAGAGGCACTGGTTTAATTCTGCAGGCAACATCGGTTCGCGTAAGCTGTAGACCTCTGATCAGTGATTACCAAAAAGGTCTCTTTCTGAGTGTATTCTTTCATCTTCTTCTTCATAATTCATTCATCGCTCCAATTTCGTAAACAACTTGTTTAGGCATTCAATTCATGATATAAATGACGGGTGAAAGCAGCGACGTTTTTTTTATTTTGTTTATTCATTTATTTTCGCTTAAATATAATTCTGCACCTGCTGCATACGCTCTATAGGGTGAAATAATTTGTGAACCAAAAACTACCCCTCAATAACCCTCTGAAGAAGAAAAATATTGAACTGTTGAAATACCCTTTTGCATGCGTCAAATTTTAACTGTTTCAAGATTTTTATTTTTTGGAGGGTTGTTGACGGGCAGTGTTTGGGTCACAAATTATTTCACCCTATAGAGCGTTTTCAGCAGCTGAAGAATAATGCATTTCTTGAAAAAAATTCGAGCAACGGATATTTCAACTGTTTCAAGAGTTTTCTTCTTCGGAGGGTTGTTGAGGGTAGGTTTTGGTTCACAAATTATTTCATCCTGTAGAGCGTTTTCAGCAGCTGTAGAATAATGAATCATAATAGTGAAAAAATAATAAATAAATAAATAAAATAAAAAACCGTCGCTGCTTTCACACCCGTATATAAATGTGGTGTCCTATGAGTCGTCTTTTGTTCTGAACCTCAGAGTTATAAAAGACCATAGAGATGCCTCCTCCATGCTTGTCTTGAAGTCAGCATAACTTTGTTTGTTTACAAGCGAGGGCCTTAAACATGTTAAGTCCGTATTCATTCGAGTAGTTTCGTGTATGCCCGCTCATTTCATTCGGATGAAATTGTCATTCTTCGTTTGTATTAAGGTCCTTCTTACGCTGAATGTAAACAAACTGTCGATAACATTTCACCATCCGTCACCCCCTCGCCATCAAATTGTATAGAAAAGGATAGTTTATGTTTACTTCAAAACAGGTATTTGTGTAGGTATAGGCAGGGTCTTTTATTACTCTGAATGCTGAACCCTTTCACATTTGTCTGTTCCAATCCAAATTCCTTTTCGCCGATAGCATACGTGTACTCTTTGACCTCCCTCTCCCTCAACGACTAATGTAAACGGTACGTCTTTTTTTTTTTAATCCGGAGGCATTAAGTTTGGAGTCATCCATGTTAAATGGGAAACCTTTCACCAATGATTGCTGGGGGATGTGGTAATTAAATTCACAGATCGAGTGCAACGAATAATGGCAATGGAAATATGTAGACAAAAGGGACCTGACACACATGCAATTAATAAATAATACCTAGTTATAGTACCATAAAACAAAAAGGATAATCTAACGGTAACACTTTGCTTTTTGTTTCTTGCAAATAAAATATAATTTAGATGTCAAATTATGTTAGCTTTTCCGTCCGCATTTCAACTTATTTAATTTCTTTTACTCCCACTAAGTATTTCGTTGTTGCTCTGTCCAAATAAATATGTATATTAAGGTGATACTTCCAGGGAACTCTGTATACGCTTGTATCTTGTAAATATTATTAGTGAAAATTATGTCTTAAATTGCTGTAACCTTTGTTACTTTGATCCCAATTACTATTTTTAGCGGGTGACAATGATACTTTATTGTGCAGTAAGTACCTAGTACAATAAACGCCATCCCAGTTTTATTATATTAGAATTGCGTCTTTAGAAACGCTGTTGGTAATCCAGTGGCGTACTGGCACTTAATCTATCAAGCGGGATTTTAACCGTTAAAATCAAATAGTATAACCTTCGTGTTTGAAAAATGAAAGTGACCATGCAATTTTTTTCTAAAATGTGAAATAATCCTATGCCTCAGGGGGCCATGGGTTGTTCTTGACTCCAATGGTAAAATCATGATGCGAATAATTTTAATTGTCAAATTCTATTCTCGGACTTCCCTGGACGTATTTGAACTGTTTGGATTTTTCAAATGATTTGTACGTCATTTGGATGAGAGCGAAATTAAAATAGAATGAGAGAAAATTTCGAAATGTTATAAGTATGTTAATAGGGAGGAACTGAATTTGGAATTTAAACATTTCAAGACATATCCAATCACTGATAACAGAAAACTAATGAAAAAGCAAAGAGGAGAAGAAGACATAAAAAAGGAAGATTAATAAAAATAGTATATTGTATACTCCATTGTATACCTAGGCGGTAAAGTGGCATTTTCAGATCGAAAGAAGATATAGACAGACGAGGCGCAGCTGTGCCTGGTCACTTATTGAGTCCTGAAAAAGCACGTCACTGTCGTGGTTTATACATAAATTTTTATCCTACACAATAATTGTTGGTAATATTTTTTAAATATTTTTTTCATTTCTTTACTGACTTCCAACGAACATCAAATATGACAACTTATGATTTAATGAATTTGCAGACATTAACAACTGCTATAACAATTTATTTTTATACTGATGTTCAATGCCGTCCCCACCTAGCGTTAAAATGTAAAATTTATTTCTCCACAACCTTCATAGAATTTGCCAATTCTGAAATCATATTTGATAACAGAATGGTAAACATTCACGCTCTTGATATTGAACAAATATTCTAAAACACTTGCATTTATGCATTCGATCACTTGTATAAGAATGAATATAGTGACAAGATGTGAAATGAAATGTTAAAATAATTTTTCGTTTGCTTTTCATTTGACTAAGTATATGTAAAATTTGTGGTTGTGGAGAAAGCAGTCTGTTTCTCGTTTAGAATAAAAATTCGTTATGCTCGTGATTCCTCGCGCTCGGAACTTCCCACTCGCATTGAATTTTTCATTCTAACCTTGTTACAGAATAGACTATTCCACATCTAGCCGTAGAAAAGGTAACTTTCCCCTCTCCGTAATGTCGGTAAAATTCAATTTTCTCACAGTGAACGATAAAAATATAATTTTACCAATGCGGATGACGATGAAGAACAGTTGTTGGGAGGAGATTGGGATTGCTATCAACACACCCACGCACATCTTAAAAAAAAATTATTTCCATCAACCGGCTGCCTCCTTACAAGAAAGCCTCGGAAGTCCTCGAGAGACTTGTTAGGGAAGATTATAATAAAAGAATATTCACTGTTCCCAAATATTGAAATAGTATTGAGAACTTTTTGTCTATGATAATTGCTATTGCGAGTGATGAGCGTTAATTTCCAAAACTCAATCCGGTCAAAAATTAATTGAGAAATTGTATGACTCAAGTTTAATGAGTATTAAAAATAAAATATTAATAAAAATTTCACACCTCACTTTTTCAGCCAATCAAAAAATTGGTTTTAATTTAGTTTCCATGGCAACCCAAAAAATTTCCGGAAATTTTTATCCTCCTGGGTACCCTGGGCGAAATTAATAAGTGGAAATTTTTCTGTCAAATATTTGACATGTGATAGTTAACATTTTGCTTTTATGTACAAATGGAATGTTCTTTTTCATATGAAAGGAGATAATATTTCATAATTATATATTCACTAAATATTTCGAATGTCTCTGAAAATGTTTTGAGAACTTGCATTTCAACGATGAATAGGTCCATCGGTAAAAAATGTATATCAATCAAATCTACCTATGCTTGACTACATGAACTTAATATTTGAAACAATTTTATTCAACTTATCTTTTCGTGAATACTCGGCTGAAATTTGCAAGAATTCCTTTCCACATCACTTCCCAATAGACAATCCGCATGGACCAGTCAAAACTATTTTAGTTCTGCGTGATGTGCAATGTAATTTTAGGTTGAAAATGTCCCAAAATGAATTTTCCTTTCTCACATACAAACACCGCCACTAATACCAACGCGTAACTGTCATTATATCAACAAAAACCATTCATGGCCCACTGATGTTACAACTTGTTTTCTCTCAGAATAATCTACAAGTCAGTTGAATTAACCATTAATTTAATATATTTTGGTGTGAAATTTTCTTACCGAATCCCCCGCGTGCTTGAATTATTTGCTGGAAATAATTCAAGCACTAGGGAGATTATAAATGACAATTGACTGTGAAGACATAATTAATGCTCGTGCCATTTTGAAAAGTGGAAAATGAATTTTCTGGTAAAACTTCATTTTATTAGGGATTGGTTTCATTGAACCTTACATTTAATGAAACAAAAGGGGTGCATAAAGGATTTTTACAAAAGAGGTTTGCAAAACCCCGATGATTGTTTCACTGTATACCGGTTCTTCAAGTGGAGAAGGTAAACTAAATTACATATTTTCTTTGTTACTTTGAATAGTCATCGAAAATTAATTAGGGTTCGGTTGTTACCTGACTCCTAATAAATACCGGATTAATTAATTTCATCTTACGTTTAAAGGAAAACGAATCAAGAAGTGGTGAATCATTCAGTTCGAGTTTGTCATTGAGAAAATTCTGAGAATTCCACCGGATTGAAACTGGCAAGACGAAATCGCCAGCAAGATGAACGGCGCTATGCTTAGATAAAGTGGTTGGTACTTGGTATCGCGGCAGCATATGGATTTTCATTTTATCACGTTCATTTTCGCCTGTGTTGGTGAAATATTTTCCTATGAATTTGCTAGGGAGATAAAAACTTATCTTATCTGCAGAGCACTATAATCAATAGCTAGGAAAGCGTGTATATCTTGAACTAATGAAAGTGAATCGTGAGATATAACGAATTTTTTTTTTCTTAATCTGTATGTGATCTTTTTGGAACTTTTTTCACGAAAAATATTGAGAAATGAAGTAATGAATACATTTTTGTCTCATTCATTTGATCCCTTTCCTCCAATCTAAAAATAATGAAAAATAAGTTTCTGGCTTCGATTGTCATCTTGCTGTTTTTTACAGAAAATGAAGAAAAATTATGAATTGAATACGTTGAATGTGAATGTTGATTTTGTCGCATTCATTTGATTCCCTCACCCCCCAGATATAGCTGAAAAGTTGAACGTTGAACTGAAATTGCCGTGAACAGTTAGTTGTCGAACCAATCGTAAAAATCACCCAGCTAATTCTCCTAAAGA
Organism: Chrysolina haemoptera; assembly: GCA_958298965.1. Lineage (NCBI taxonomy): Eukaryota > Metazoa > Arthropoda > Insecta > Coleoptera > Chrysomelidae > Chrysolina > Chrysolina haemoptera. The sequence continues at coordinate 20,971,127 of OY282591.1, read as the reverse complement.
ATTCTGCCGCAGATCTATCCACATTCAACTCTTACACCATGTCCTAGCACGCATTCAGTGGAAGTTAGGGACTTATTCTGTCTTAGAGTGATTTTGAACCGGAACACGAAAGCGCACTTAGGAAAATCATCAATTTATATCAGGAACTCATTGGACATGGTACTACATTTGCAAGTGTGAAACCAGTACTCAGTACAAATACCCGAATACTGTACTCTTTAGTAGGTACATTTCTTGTACTCTGTACCCGTTACCCAGTACATTTTATAAAAAGTACTCGGTACTCGTACCCGTACATATCGGGTAGAAGTATCCGATACGTGCGCTTCTAATGAGAGTACATTTTTACGAGTACTTTATTATGCAACGCGTCTGCGCCTGGCCTGTCTGTCCAGTCCAGCATGCCTCACCCAGCAACCTCAAAACTCCAAAGGCTTTATAATATGAAGCCAATCCTGGCAAACAGAATCAACCAGTTATGCCATTACTGAATAATTATTTTTTCTACAAACGTCAAAAAATGACAAGGTTCGCGCATTGACAAAAATATGCGAAGTGACACTTTTTTTCATTTTCCTTCGTCACCATGACAACGTGCGCGAAGTTTTGTGCAAAATAACTATTTCCTACGAGCGTTTTGAAAGTTGTACTTTTCCGTACGATTTTTACTTTTCCGTGCGATTTTTACTTTTCCGCACGATTTTTGTATTTTTACTACTTTCCGCACTTGTTAGGTAAATAACTATTTCGGACACTGCATGTAAACTATATGGGATCTATATTCTAACCTATACTCCTCTATCAAGCAAAAATTCAAGAAATCATTTATTTCTAACTTTATGGTCCTCAACCAAACGAAAATCCAAAAAATCATTTATTTCTGAACAATAATTAAATAGAGCTTTTTTAACACTTTTCGAAATGTGACAAAATTTTATATCACCTATTTTTTTTTACTTTTGCAGCCGAGTTAAAAAAAATAGTCGAGATAGTCGAGCATTTAGCGCACTAGATACAAAAATAACTATTGTTTTTATTATTATTATCGTTAATTTTATCCTTTATGGACTGGAAACTACAAAATAGTTTAGTCATTATTGATTCGATAGTTCATGGTTAAATAACCACCCTATAAATATAGGGTGGAAAAAGTGGTAGGTATAATGCAAGACTCAGAGAAAACCCAATATGTGAGTATATTGTTCAATTATTTTTGGACTTGCTACATACAACTTGATGAGAAAGTATTTGCAAAAAGTACTCTTAGAATTCGAGTACTTTTACTCGGAGTACTGTACTCGAGAGCATGTGTAATGAGTAACTTGGTACTCTGTACTCGTTCAATTTTTGGAAGTACCCGGTACCCAGTACTCGAGTACTATTTATCAGTACCCGGCCCAGGTCTGTGTGAAATATGAGTTCTTATTGTGGACTGCTGAATGGGACAGGGTAGTGGAGAACTGCCAGATATAATTTTGGAAGCACTGGAAAACTGTGATGTGGATATGTATCCTACTATCCATAAACTTTTAACTGTTCTTGCTACCTTACCAATAAGCGCAGCTACTGCGGAGTGCAGTTTTTCTCGATCGATGAATGATAAAGTGAGTGAGAATCAGGTCAAAGTAGGTCAAATTGAACAATTGAACAGGGGCGGGGGTAGGTAGGTTAAGTGGGGTAAAGTCAGGTCAAGGGTAATTCCATGACCCCCCTAGGATTTCAGTCTAGATCTGCCCCTGGAACAAATTCCAAATCATTCGGTCGTTTGAAAGTGGGTGAAAATTACATTCAAAGATTTCGTTACATACATACATTCAGCTAAGTAATACAAGCGTGCTAAAAATACTGAGAACGGTCTCAATGATCAAATCTTAAGGTGTCTGTTAAACTATGATTAATCGATCATTTAGCGTGGTACATATCCGTTCGCTTATTAATGTCATTTATTAAAAGAGTAGAAAATAGATATTTGTGTATCTAGAATGTGAAATGATACTTTTGCGTTCGAGAAGTTATTTTGCTGAGCCTCAGCAAACCAAAATATCCATTCGAGAACGCAAAGTATTTCGCATTGGAGATTCAAACAATATTTTTTCGAAAACTGCATTAAAACTAATATGAGAATAAAAAATTAATAAGTATCTGTCATTGTTAATTGACATTTCGTATTTGAACCAAAACGAACGAACGAGATGATACTGTTTGCATGACTTTCGTATGGTAGCAACGTAACAAATAATAAACAGGACGCAATAGTTATTTAAGTCACAAGGAATGTAAAGACGTGTTAACATTCGAGATGAGCGAGTACCACCCGAGGCAAAGCCGACGCTTGTCGCTTACCGATGATACATTCCGTGTTACTTATTACCTTTTTCCCGCTGCTTGTTGAAATTTCTCAAAATTTGCCTTGATTGAAGTTTGTTTTTATACCCTTCCTTCATGATTATTCGTTCCGCTATTTCATTCTAAGTTGCTTGTGCGCGTAACTAAGTTACCGAATAAACAGACAATAATAATAATCAAAAAAGTCTCATAACCTAAAAATTTATATAAATGAAGGTATTACTTGTCAAAGTGAAAGTAATTATTACCCTAGGCATGTAAATGACACTATTTACATTCCGTTGTCAAGATGAATTAGTAAACGAATGATATAAGCCGTTTATTTGTCTTATTGCTAAGCATGTATAGATTATTTACAGTGTTGGCAGCGGGAAAAAGTCTTTTACGTTCTAGAACATAAAAGTCTTTTAGTTTGTAGAACGAAAAAGAGTCACTTCGCTAACTGAGATTTTAACGAAAATGTCAACATTTGAGTTTAGTTTTCGAAAAAAATAATATTCGGTGTGATAAGGACCCACTAATAATTTCATAGACATGGATTTGAAGCGCAAGTTTCGATATCATCCATCATTCCTAGATTCCATAGTAGCTATCAATGTAACGAGATTATTTTGCGTCGAGTCGCCTGTGCAACCTCCGAGATTTATTTAAATTGCACAATAATCTAATTACATTCAATGTTTTATCGTATCATTGAGCTTGCCATTTGGTATCTGGTATTTGGTAGAAAATAGCGGAATATTTGAGATCAAAGACAGCAGATACACACTTAGATTAGCGGGAGTTTACAGGGTTCCATGTAAATGGTAAGGTTTACATCGGACAAACGTAAAGGAGCATTGATACCCGTCAAACGAAGTGGTCGATTGGGACAGACTGAAAAGACAGATAACACATTATCCTATTCAGGAACACCAAGACGTCCAATAATTATCCAACTAGAATGTATTAGGAAGTCATTGACATACATAGCACCAAGAAAAATTCAATTGAAAGGTTCAGAGAACATATCCTCCAAAGATCTGACATACAGCACTGAAAGGTCCAAAACGAAGCCATTTCACCCATATCGAGCAGAAAGTGCGCTCCAAAACAGCATTATAAATGACGTGCCAAGAACGAGAGATTATATTGTAACTAATGTATTATGTGTTGTTATGATATTACTATTTGATAATTTGTAATGAAGATTTAACTTAAACGAAACTTAATATCCAATGACACAACAATGGTTATTTAACGAACAAGTGTATTAATAAGAGCAATTAACAATTGAGATTGTTTATCGCCATTTTAATTCACGAGTTTGTTACAAAACTTTTCCGTCGACAGTAGTTTTCAAAAATAGAGATATCTTACTTTCAATGTTTATTTATTTAACGATACGATAACAAACAATCATTATTTCCTTATATTAACTCTACTCAAAGATGGTTTAATTTTTCTTAGTGACAGTTTTATTTAATTTTTTATTATTATTTTCAAATTGAAATAAAAAAAAAATTACTCTCGGTGAGTTTTCAACTCTCGACCTCAGTGTTAGCTGCTAGGCGAACTTTACCATTACGCCACGTGACTATATATGATTTTGAGTGACAACTGGTGTAGATGAAGATTTTCTAAAATTTTATATAATTGACAAATAAATAATGACAGATAGTACTAACCAATATAAAATGTATTAGAGCAATGTATGTCGGGTTGCGTATAAGCAATTGTTGATTAATAGAAAATCATTCATTAACATTGACAAATAAATAATGACAGATAGTACTAACCAATATAAAATGTATTAGAGCAATGTATGTCGGGTTGCGTATAGCAAATTGTTGATTAATAGAAAATCATTCATTAACAGGGGTCATTTATCAACGATTTTTAGTGCGTTAAAATACATCATAAATGAACGGTCGACGGAAATAGTTATTTATTATACGCTTCGCGTCGGGAGACAACACAACCTCAAGCTAAAATCTATTATTTTTCCCGTGTATAATACACTATTTTTTTATGTGACGGTGAAAAACGACGATATAATAGTGAAAAAAATCAAATGTCTACGGCTTAAGACCTAAGAAGAGAGATCGATCTTCACCGTTCTGTTTAACGGATGAAACATACTTCTTATTTTTAATGAAGTTTCAAAAATAGACGAATACGCCTAAAATGGGTTGCCTATCAAAATCCAGACTATGTACAGTGAGTTTCAAAAATTTGCACCATATGGTAAACTTTTTCATTATCGATTTGTCAGAAAACAAGAATACTTGTATATGAGTTGTCAAAATTTCAAATTTCCAAACGGTGTACAGGGGGGAACAAAAAATAGAATCTTGATCAAGAGTAGACTACGCTGGCTGTGACTCCAAATTTTAATATTGTTTGCAATTCTGAACAACCTCCTGAATGAACTTTTTGATAATGTCAATATTAAGGGGTATTTTACTCTTGATCAAAATTTCTCTTTTTTGTTACCGCTGTACACCATTTGGAAATTTGAAATTATGACAACTTTTATGCAAATGCAAAAAAAACTTTTATGCAAATCGCGCATTTTTATGAATAATAAAATTTTCTTGACAGATCGATAATAAAAAAGTTTTCCATATGTTGCAAATTTTTGAAACGCGCTGGTATATAGTCTGGATCACATTTTGAGAGGCAACTCATTTTATCTCTCTTCGACTATTAGGAATAAAGGCCGGTTAGGTTAGTAGTGCGCATGTTGGGTGATGAAGGTAGGAGGTTGGGTTAGAGCCCCGAGCTGAACATCGGATACGTGCGAGATAAGCTTTTGTAATAGCAGATATCTACCTTTACCTATGTATACAGTGACCGCCATAAAGTATGTACCATATGAGGAAAAAGTTTGTGCTTGTTCGATAACCTAAAAATCGATTTTGACACATGTCACGTGATCGCTGGTATGGCGGCAAATTGAAAAAAATTACTATGAATAGACAGAAAGTCGGGTAAAATGGTAAGATATCAAAAAAAGTTATTTGAAAAAGTTGCTTAGAATTCAATTTTATACACATATGCAGAATTTGAAAAATTAATGTGAGAAAACTGAAAATAGCATTTTTTTAAAATATTTTCCTAGCTGTATAAAAATATCAAATTATTTTCTTATGAATAGCTTGACCATACTGAAATATTTGTATTTTAATGATAATAACAAAACTTTCTCATTTTCTCTACACCAGAGAGCACTAAATTAAAAAAATTGAATTTTCTCCGAGCCCTTGCTGTTACATTGGTTCGTATCTAACAGTTACATCAGAATTCGACGATTCTTGCGATGATCTGAATATATCGTGTTTTTCCGATTGTAATCAATTTTTGATAATAATCGTGCACGAACATTTCACTTCGCATATAATCTTAATAATAGTGCGTCAAATCAAAGAGGCTAGAGTTTTTAACATTGCTTGCGAAATGTAACGCTCTTGGCACGATGATCATCGAAACTTGATTATAATCTGGAAAACACCATGTTTCTGGAGTGTCATGTCATCACAATGGTCGTGGAATTCTGGTATAACTGTTAGATACGAACCAATGTAAGAGCCAGGGTTTTGACAAAATCCAATTTTTTTAATTTAGTTCTCAGTGGTGTGGTGATGAGAAAGTTTTGCCATTATCATTGAAATACAAATGTTTCAGTATGTTCAAGCTATTCATAAGATAAAAATTTGATATTTTTATACAGCTAGGAAAATATTTTTAAAAAATGTCTATTTGCAGTTTTCTCACATTATTTTTTCAAACTTTGTATGTGTGTATAAAATTTAATTCTAAGCAGCTTTTTCAAATAACTTTTTTTGATAGCTTGCCGTTTTACCCCACTTTTTGCCTTTTCATAGTGATTTTTTTCAATTTGCCGCCATACCAGCGATCACGTGACATGTGTCAAAATCGATTTTTATGTTATCGGACATGCACAAACTTTCTCCAAGGATCTTTTGTCCAATACTCTAATAATAAACTTTTTTTCCCATATGGTACATACTTTTTGGCGGTCACTGTATATCCGGGAAAAAAGTAATCTGAAAAGTCATATTTTAGTACCTGTCAACACAGAGATAAAATGTTAAACCTTTTTCCCGTCACAGGAAAAAAGAATTAAATCCTATTTCAGAATATTCAGATAGATGTGAAATAATTGCCTGTAAGAATTAGGCTGTGGTATCCATAACTATGACAATTTTGCCATGGGTAATCAATTCAATTTATCGAGTCGAAAGTATACTCTGTGATTTTGTCATTTAACTAGACATGGTTGAGTTTAAGCTTTCACTCGCTAACAAAAGGCTACCACGAGGTTGAATTTATAGGAAATTCTCTAATGCAAGCGTAGGACGAATAACTCACGGCAGAATTACAATTATATTAACCTACTTTGCACATGGCGAACTAAGTTGTACGAGAATCTTATTTTATTGTTTCACTTGAGCTAATGGTGTAATAATAAGCATCGATTGCCTGATTATGTTGTTCCAAAGAAGTTATGCATGAATCATAGATATGGTCAAAGTTCACATAGATGAATAATTCATTACTAAGTGGTGAAAATTACAAAAAAAAGCAAGTACTGTATTCTTGAACTTATAGCATCAGTTCGTCATTTTCCCTTGGAACTGAAGATCTGACTGAAAGTTCACATAGATGAATAATTCATTACCAAGCGGTAAAAATTACAAAAAAAAAAATCAAGTACTGTATTCTTGAACTTATAGCATCGGTTGGTCATTTTCCCTTGGAACTGAAGATCTGACTAACGTAATAGCGAAGATCTGCCCGAGACTTTATTCATATTTACTTATGAGGATGAAGAATGTATGGTGATTATATATTTATTTCGTCTGTTAAATATCAGTCATCAACCAATCACATTTTGACAAGACCAATCAACACCCTCTATTATAGTCCGGGAGGTACTGTCACTTTGGAATACGTCATAGTGTGCACGATGAAATTTAGTTGTCAACTGAATTGTTTTCACGAAACAATTCAGTTTCGTTCAGAAATAAATCGACAGACTTATCGCGAAAATTCAATCACTCGTGGTATTACTCCTGAAAAGTGAGATACATTGTATGTTAGTTTGGAGAAAAATGCTTTATAATTTTCCAGTTTCATCCTGTATTTCTACAAGAAAGCAGCTTTGTGAAAAAATGCATGTGAAAGTAGCATTGATATTTTTGGTAGAATATCCAGTACAAATTTGAAGCAGTGATTTGGATTGTACGATTTACTTCAGCAAAACAATTTTTTCACTATAAGTATGTATTCACAAAAGCGCAATTATCTTGAAAACGATCGTTTTTTTCGGGTTCAAACAATTATACATTTTTCAAATCACAAATAATAATTTTCCTGATTTTACCAGTGGCGTGAAAAATAGGGGTTGAAAGGGACCAATATACCCTTTTTGTACGCCACTGGTGGCAACTTATACTACTATTTTTTCTTGTAGAATAAAGCTCTTATCGAACAAAAACATTTCTCCGAATTGAACTGTAAAATTTCCAAAACTGTGGAAGTTATGAATAAAAAATAGATTTAATTGTTCATATTCAACACCCTGTATCTGTGCAACCCACCGCTACTCAAGGGTCTGACGATTGATTTCGTGATGAGTATCACATTATCTACCAACGATACAAAATCCAGCCTGCATACTATGACGTATTCCAAAGTGACAGTATCTCCCGGGCTATTAGCGACTATTCAGCATGGTACTTATATTAAGCAGCCTGTGCATTTGACAGTACTTCAAATCTTAACCGTCAAATTGAATCAATCGTGTTGAGGTGTTTGAAAATGAATCGGTTTGACTAAACCAAAAATGAAGAAATAGATAATATAATCCAATCTACAAACCATCATAATACAGTGAGGAGTAAAAGTAGCGAATATGGAAAAAAATTACCAAATTTTGCGAAAACCGTCAATATAAATTAAACGAGCCCCATACAGATTTCTAACTTTTTCTAAATTATCCTAAAAATTCATACTTGGCAACTTTTGCCTGCAGCAGATAATTGATGCATAGCTCAACTAATAATTTTATTGCACCGCAATGTGCACCGATAATTAATTTTTTTTTTCACATTCATACACTAGTGCAATAAAGTTTTAATTGCACTCATCTGTCATTCCCGAGGTCATTCCACTTCAATTTTCTGTCATCATGACAAACATAAACATTCAAACCCATTACATATTGAACAGATATTCTGTGAGATTGGCAATACGTTTTAAACAGTTACATATTTTATATTATTTTGTATTAACGTTAGAATCCAAAATAACAAACAATGCCTTCCCGAGAATAACTCCATTCCATAATCAAAACTGATGAGCTTTTAGGCCAGTAAAAATAGACATGAAAAATCGAAAATTATACAATAATTACAAAAGTTTTCAACTTTGGTCAAGTGAATGGTACATCGAGAAAGCAAATAATCTCAGTTTGCAACCTCTTCCAAAATACGCAACATTGTCAAGAATCAAGATGACAATTAACTTGAATTTTTCTTTGAGAAAATTCCAAAAGTTCTGCAAACTTGAAGAAGTATTGAATATATTATTTAATCGAATCAAGTTTGCAACCAATTCAAGTTTACGGAACATTTTTTTTTATCGACCTATAATGTTTTTCTGCAAACTTGACAGATGCATATGAAACACTGTTCGGAATCAGTTGGGTAGATTTGCAACTTTTACGTTAACCGAAACATATATATTTTATTGATTCGTGGTCACCTTGTTCATCAAGGAGTCTCGAAATAATTGCAAAAGTTTTAAAACTTTGTTGCAACTTTTGAAAACATCTACTAAGTATGATGCATTCAGAAATTTGCAACCTTGTACACGATCCGGAACTTAATTCAATTTTGAAAAATCTAATTAATTCACAAACTAGATTTTTCACATGCATATACTCATCCACTTCTGAGCTGTGGTCCAAATTTAACGGGAAGTTAGTTTAAAATCAATCACACAATTCCACCCGGACAGACATACAAGAAAACGAGTTAATAAACACATGGTAATATGGTAAAATAATGTTAATATTGTAATTATACTAACATATTTGTTTCCTGCTATTTTGATACAATTCGTTGATAAATAGTATTTTAACGGTTCACGGAAATAATCTTATAGATTAGGATAGTTAACCAGAATTTTGATGTTTACTACAATGTGCAAATAGTCAGAAGTTCAATGTATTTATTTCGATAAAAGGTGGCATAAATTTTCATAAGTGAAGCATTCATTGTATCAGCAGAAAAGTATTTATCACGGATTTATTAGCTTGAGTGACCCTTTATCTGCAATACTATTTATTTATGTGTATATCAAGTGAGTGAAGTAATAATTTTTTCACAAGTGGGAATATTTCCGACGATCAATAAAAGCCTTACTCGCGTGTTTCATATTATATTTCTACATTCATTTATTAATTTCATAGTTATCACGAATTCGTTATCTCGTGAGATGTACAATTCGCCTTGTTTTATTAATTATCAATGTCAACTACTTTTTGGAGGCCAAACAGCCACAGCTACCTTGGATAACTAATGTGAATTAGATACAATAGTTCCTTAGAGGTGTATATGTTATTGCTGTGAATATTCCGCAGTTCGCCGCAAATGTTTCAATCTTCAATAACATTTACCATGTATTCAACACTATGACTATTATCGCCCAAACATTTGTATATCAGATATTTATAGGCTGCCACAAAAAATCGAGCAGAAAAGAAGAACAACTGCCACTTTGACATGATTTCGTTGTTATTCAGATCTGTCATTTTGGACACATGAAATGTTCTATCATCTGGCAACAGCCGCCAATAACAGTGTATTTTTTTCACGCTTTTCTTGTACACAAACTAAAGACATTTGACATTTATAAAAAAAATAAAGATATCATTTAAAGCGCATATTTTTGGACAGTTGTGGAAAGATTAAATAGATTTTCAATTTTCAACCTATCGATTCCTGCCAATGTGTCGTTATTGATCGTCTAGCTTGAAAGTTACTTCACACTTCGGTCAGGATTTCAAAATGAGCCAATAGTTTTTGTTTCTAAATAATAAGTTCTATTGAAAGCGAGATTGAAAGAAAAAGTTTTATAATCGATTATTTTCATTATTGGTTTGTTTCACAAGCTCACACTATTTTAGTAATTCACCTGATATTTTAAACATACCTAATTACCACAAACCATAATGATGTAATGACTGCAATTTGTACATATTTCCAATGAAATTTTATTAATCACGTAAAATTGCATGAGGTCTGAGATCTGAATTTATTTCATATATATTTATTCCCTCGTTTATTCCTGCTATTTGTAATGAGGACAAGCAGGAATGCATAAGTTTCATTCAAACTTGATATTTCTTTCATCAAACCACAATCTCTTTATTTCGAAATTCAATTCAAATCACCATGATTTTATTTTTTGGTAAGTACTATGTATGACAAAAATGACGTTTTGGAAAAATCAAAATATTTCACTGGGAATGTGAGTGAATCGTTTCTAACTGATTTTTGAGATTGTTCATCATCTTCCTCGTCATCATTCAAGTCGATGAAGACAAACAAGTTATAAACGATATACTTTGGAAATAATGAAGAGCAATGATGACAAATTTTCATATAAGAGATTAATCACCTTACGTCAACAAACTACCAGACGCATTTCGGTAGTTCTCAACACTAACAAAGCTAGTGGATCTGACAGAATTCCGCTGGTCGTTCTCAAGAAATGGGTTCTTGAACAGTTCTTTGCCAGTTATTCAACCTCTCTTGAGATTTTGGGATGGGTATTTCCGTCCAACTGGAAAATTGCAAAAGTACAACCAATTCCCCAAACAAGAAAGAGACACTACCTAGCACATATGCTATCGCACTGCTACCTGTTACGTAGCTCGAAATATCTAGAACGCCCAGCAATTTTGAATCGACAATACATGATTTCTGTCATCAGACATCAACTGTTCAACTGCATGCTTATGTCTTACATATATGGTGAAATTCTGGCCAAGGCCGCTGAGCTTCAATCTTATGACTTGCCTTCCCAGTTATGTTCCTTGCTATCCACCTTTCTCTCAGAAAGATATCTACACGTAGTAGTTGATGGACACAGTTCGACATTCTAGATAGAGTTCCAAGGGCATCAACTGTAACTCCAACAACATCAATGACGGGTTGAAAGAATGAGAGCTAACTTATACCCGAACCATTTTCTCTTTCAAGTATCAGCTCATGAAACCAAAGAAGAGCCATTCGACTGGTCGGTGATGCTTCGTTTACTCACTTCTCTCGACCACCGCAGGAAGGTTGGCGATTTTTATTGTTCTATAAATATTTGCATGGACGAAGCTCTTTTGATATATCATCAATCTTTCCAACGAAGCGGTCCCATTCAGCTTGATCCTCACATCCACTTTGGAGACCTCCCGAACATCTCTTTCCCAGTGTTTGTTCTTTCAACGAACGGCAAAGTTTTGGAACTCACTTTCTCTCGGTTCTCACAAAGTTCTCTGAAAGAAACAGGATTTTTCTTTTCGTGGGAACCAGAACATGAAAATAATTCTACACTTCTCCCAGAATATGATAAAAAGGCAAATAGTAGGTATTCCTGTTGTCAAAAACCTTGCAGTTCGTCCCAAATAGTGGTAGGTCAAAATACTAGTATGTCGGTCAAATTATTTGCGGAGGGTCGGCCAAGATACTTGCAAGTTGAGACAATTTGAGAATAACCTAGAATTCCAGACAAAAAAAAACTACCTCCACCCAGTTGCGTATCCAAAGGCATGCCCCCCTTGCCTGGAATCTTTGAAGATGTACACGATTTGGTGATTCAAATTGTAAAATGTTATTTTGTATGGTAGTTTTATAGTAGCCTCCCCCCAAAAGGAAAATTCTGGCTACGCCACTGGCTTCTCCTCCCAAACTTTCACAAAAGAAACCTGAGAAGGACCTTTTTCAAAAAATAATTGCAGTTCTATCTTGATTATCTGTACCAAATAAAATTATCTGGATACCAATGAAATTTATATGAGTACGCATACAAATGATTACAAAATAGAGGGAGTAGGTATTTAGTTTATCCATTAATAATATCCCGACAAAATGCAGAATTTTAAAAAAACACTTTCTCCTTGCTGGCATAAATTCTGCCTTGCTCAGAAACATTACATCTTGCTCGAGAGGTGTTTTGTACAAAAGTACAGTATTTTGAAAATTTTGAATTTTGAAGAGATATTCGATCAGATTCAGGAAAACATAAATGGACTAAATTCGTATTGCAGAAACGGTCCATTTTGTGTAATTAGTGTCAGTTGAGCCGTTCAATATTTACCATACCTATATGATTGTTGTAACTGTGGAAATGTATAACTATATGTAATCCGCGAAACATCGGTTTGATAATACCACAGGCTGGAGGCAGTGTTTTTAGTTTTGATTTGATTGATTTAGGTATACTTATAATGAGGAAAATTGTCCAGATGATTCGTCCGATTCTTGAAATATCACCATTCATACATACTAAACCCAAACCAAATATATATATACACTTGACAGCAACCCCAAAGTGTTTTAATAATCATCGGAACACAAGGTAAACAAATCCATTCTCTAGCGACACAACTCTCGATATGATTTCAAGGAAATCAAGTTCCGACTACAGTTATACCTGTCTTTTTTTTTCAAATGTAGGTATCTATTCAACTAAAATGCTTATTTTCTAAAACTCACAATCATCGATGATCATCCAAGCAGAAGAATGTTATACCAAAAATGTGATGGTAAACAAGGAGGATTTCAGAATCCAACAAAATATAACTACACTCAACTGTTACTAGCCACAGATTCACTTTCAAAATTAATGTCCTATCTCGAACTAACACTAACAACCGGTGCTGTTGAAATTCAAAAAACTAGGAAGTAAATAAATATCGTGGTATACCTCCGAAAACAAAGAAACAGCGGTCTACCTGCCTACCTCTCGGCTCGTGAACAACTGATTAAAAGCTATGAGTCAGGTTTTGTGATCGTCGAGCTCTGGATTGTTTTGTTTTTAGTGGTGGTTGCTTAGCTGCGTCATCGACAGTGACTACTTTGTTATCTAATCTTTCACAAATCTATATTTTATCTTGTTAGTCGGCTGGGATACAGCATGAATTTTTTGGGCGATCAGTTGAACGTGTGTTATCTATATTCTCAATGAATATTTTACGTTATGTTAACGATAGTGGCTTTCCAGTTGTAACTTTTTCGTGTTCTGAGAGGAATTGTCCATCAACTATAGTATTTGTGTTTACCATTATGTTTTATTGGAAGTTTTCTACTATAGCTATTAGTGTATTAAGAGCGCAAAGTAATACTTTGCCGCTTCAGAAAAGAGTTTGACGCGCGACGCGAAACGGAGCGCAGCAATGTTTTGAAAGAGGCAAAGTTTTTGCGCTCGAATTACACACAAGATTTTTTCTACAACCGTAGATTTTATGAAAATATTTGGTTAAAATTAATTATCATTGAAAACCTCAAATTTGACATTAAATTTGATTTTGAAACGTCGAGCATTACTTTCTACCACCTTTAGTAGTACACAATTGTTGAAAAATAAAAAATATAGTGTTTCCACTAACCCAAACTAAGTTGGTAGTTTTGTATTTTATTTTACGCGTAATTTGGGCCGTTAGACCGTACTAGATCGATTTTTTTTTGTTTCCCTCGCGTTTCTTAACTAAGGTAGGAAACTATAGAGGGTCATTCGTTGGGTCGCTTAAAAAAAAAACCTGTGAACATCTGTCCGCGGAGTTGCTCCTTTTCTGAGATACAGGGCGTTGAATTTTTTTTAACGTCCTGAATCTCAGATACGAAGCAGCTCCCGACCTAACGAATCACTCTCTGTAGTTTCATACCGTAGTTAAAAACACGAGCAAATAAACAGTGTACTGAAAAATATAATTCTCGGTATGTAATCCCCAGGAGGCACTCGTAAATTTATCTTCATTTTACTCAAAATCGATGTACTTTTCAACCCTATTGTGTGCGAAAATGGAGCACCTAAATCTGTCAAAATCTGACGGACTATATAATGAAAAGTTTAGAAAATGAGAGTATATAATCATAATGTTAATTAGGTTTGGTGTCTGTAAATAATATGAAACGGAAAGTTTAGCGGCAATTCAGACATGAAAATTAAAAGTTGAAAAACTGAAATAAAAATGTGGACCAGTCGAGGATCGAACCCCGGCTTCCCAATCTCCAGTCGGGTGCGTTAACATCTACACCACCGGTCCCTGATTCAAAAACCGTCGGCTTAGTTCAGTCTTTCATGTTAGTAAATGAAATTGGTGGTTATTATGATAATGGAAATCATTCTCGGTATGCATGCATACTTTCTATGACTAAAGTTTGTAATTTACTTTATCTACGGCCACTGCAGAAAATAGGCAAATCACACGACTCATAGCGTCAGTAAATAGCTCCTTACGCACGGTGAACAAATCGCACAGTTTGATATATCTCGGAAACGGCTCAATCGATTTGGGAGAAATTTTGTATGTATATAGGGTTTTGCTATATAGGCGTCTTTCTTTGTATTTTACTTTCATCTTTCCGTACACCTTCTGAATCAACAGTGATGTATGTTTCTTGTACTTAAGCTCGTTATCTATTGTTACCCACAAGTTTTTTACTTGATTTACGACAGGCACTTCTACGTCTCCAATTTTAATGCACAAATCACCGTTTCTCGACCTAATTCCATAACGACCCAATGTTATTACTGAGCACTTGGTAATGGTTTTATGGAGTGTCTGTTTTTTAGAGAAATAGACAAAATGGTTCAATTCTTGATTTATATCACTTACACTGTCTGATATTTCATTTAGTTTGAATGAGTAATACAATTGTGTCATCCACGTACATGAGGTATTTC
Organism: Chrysolina haemoptera; assembly: GCA_958298965.1. Taxonomy (NCBI): domain Eukaryota; kingdom Metazoa; phylum Arthropoda; class Insecta; order Coleoptera; family Chrysomelidae; genus Chrysolina; species Chrysolina haemoptera. The sequence goes on along the minus strand of OY282591.1, from coordinate 20,955,809 downwards.
AATTTATTCAAACCATCAGATAATTGTGTGATATAAATTGTGTAGAGCACATAAGCTCAAGAATTGAGCATTGCTGTAAGCCTGAGAATAAGGTTTCACATTCTGATATTTCCTTCTTCACTTTTACTAGTTGGGATCGATTCGAGAGGTATGCAATTGAGTTGTGTGACAAACCATTGTAGTGTAATATCGAGAGGAGAAGTTGGTGATTTATGATATCGAAAGCTTCACTGAAGTCAATCAAAATTAGAGTCGTGAGTTCGTCATTATCTGAAGCTCTGACTATATCATCAAGAATCTTCATTAAGGCTGTTGGACAACTATAATTGATCTAAACTCAGATTGCATCATCGGTAGGATGTCGTTATTATAAAGGTGATCGCGGAGCTGCTGAGCGATAGCTTTCTCCAGGATTTTGGAAAGAAAAGGAAGTATATGCTAATTGGACGTAAATCTTTACAGCTCTTTGATTATTTAACTTTCGGTATTGGAATCACGATCGATTGCTTTCATTCATAAGGAAAAACGTTATTTTCCCAACAGGAATTAATAATGTGTAGCATAACAGGTAGCACTAGGGAGCACTAGGGAGCAGCAGATTGTCCCACGATAACCCTAGTACCCATTAAAAATGGAAGGAACAGAACCATCTATAGGAACCACAGAAAGCTCTCCGGCTAAGGTCCTGTCTTCATCTAAAGCCAACGAATATTACATCATGTAAAATAATTAAATACATATTCTCCATATGGAATAAGGCGTACTTGACGAAAAATAATTGTCGGTTAGAGAGGTTGGACCTCCCGAAAAATAGTTGTGTAATCTTAAGGCGTAAAGATTGTGAAAAACATTGGGCAGACGAATTTTCGTACACTGTAAAACAGATTACGTAAAAATAAATTATTTAATTTGTGCTATGCGACGCCATGATCATTCAAGTAAATTTTTATTTCGAAATGGTAAACATTGTAACTTTACAGACTAGACCGATAAAATGCGTAAATTTCGAGCTTTTCGCAATACGTTTATCGAAAAATCCGTGCATGGGTGCCTTCTCCTGATATTCTTCGAGTTTGGACGCGATATATTTCCGAACTACCCGATTTTTCTACTCTTCATATTGAGCATAGAATTTTGCCCGATAATGTTAAACAATGTGAACTGCATGGGTTTGGGGACGCTTCTAAAAAAGGGTATGCTGCCGTTGTGTATTCTGCCGTTGTGTGATGACAGATGATAATAAGAATTTATTACATTTGCTATATGTGCCAAGTCCAAAATAGCTCCCCTCAAGTGAATTTCTATTTCGAAACTGGAACTGTGTGCGGCAGTATTACTTTCCAATCTTCTAGATTTTATTCGGAAATCATTCGATAGAGTTTTGGGGCTCATACACAATTACGCTTTGTCAGACTCCAAAATTGTTTTATCTTGGATAAAATCAAGTGCATATAAATTCAAGACCTACGGAGCTAATAGAATCACCGCTATTCAGGAGACCCATATTGCTGGTTGCACATCCAATGTTGCGGTTTGATGCTACTATCTCCAAAGACTATGGAGATATCACCTATTATTTTCTCCATAAGCCGAATGAGTGTGAGAGAGAATTTATTTACCCGCCAGAAAAAGTTTCTCTCTCCCACTCATTCGGCTTAAGGAGAAAGTAATAGGTGATATCTCCATAGTCTTTGGAAATAATAGCATCAAACTTGGTGTTGTTGGATTCCTTATGATCATCCCTAACCGATCATGCAATAAGATACCGGGTGTTCTATTTAAAAAAAGTATTGAAGATGGCGCTCAGCTGCCATTTTGAAACTTTAAGCTGGAATTTTCTCATGAAAAAGTAGGTTTTTATCTTCTATTTGAGCCTTCCAAATTTCGTTGCTATATACCGGGTGGTTCAAAAATTAGTAGGGGGGAACGAACTTTAGACTAGCACTGTATATTATGTAAAAGCGATCATAGGTTTATCATATAACAAATGAAATATTTCATGGGATTTTTCTGAACCAGTGGTTGTAAAATAATCTGATACAGTATTTATAGAAAAATATAACGTCAATATATTTGAGGAGAGGAGTCATCATGCAGGAATTGAACAGGAAATAGCTCTGCGTACTGAACATGTCATACCATAAAAGAAGCAAAACCAAAAAATATACTACTTTTGACAGTTTCCGATTACAACAAACGTTCTCCCAAAAGCTGTTAGGATTATTCCAACAGATTCGGGAGTTTTATTATTCTTGTTCAACTCTTCCATAGTGGACTGGTGTTCTTCAAAGTATTTTTAATATGTGAAAGTTCGAATTTTTTTATTCGAAAAAAAAAAAACGTATAAAATTGCGTTTTTTGAGAACATACGCAGATTTAGATACACATAAAAAGCAAAAACTTATCAAAATACGACATTTGATCTAAATCGTCACAGTCGTTTTCATATACAGTGTCCGCCATAAAGTTGGCTACATATGGGAAAAGAATTTGTCATTGAAATTTCTGAAAAACTGTAATGGCGTTTTGTCTCTGCATGTCTGACAACTACTTGCTACTTGTATCACTAGACCTCAGATTTGGCGGGAAATTTGAAAAAAGATGACTCTGGTGCCTAAAAATGGATCAAATTGACAAGACATTGAAAATTTTTAATGAGAAAACGTGTTTGGAATGCATCAAGGACTCCATGTAACAATTTTAAACAAGATGAAAAAAAAAATCAAAAATACCATTATATTCCTCTACGCTTACTATGAAACACTTTACATTTTTGTTTCATCTGGAAATAGCTTCAATAATCTGAATCACATAAGTTTTGGCCAAAACTATTCAACTATTTGTGAAATAGCCATTTTGCTGGAGATTTGTTATGGAAACACGATTTAGTCTTGTCACTAAGTCATGCCCTGTATATTCATGTAGGTACATGAGTTTATTCAATATTATCTAACTTTTATTTTTAATTAAAACTCAATAATACTTTATTTATCCTTTAAATTTAATATTTTGTTTTTTAGTAAGGATAGAATAATAAAATGATATTTTCAATTCTTTATTTCAATCATGTTCAAAATTGGTGCATGGGTTCCTCGTTAGATTCCAAGCAAATTTTCGTAATACATTTCTTTGATATCTTGTCACGTGATATAAGTCGCAACGGATTTTTCAGTTGTCAGACATGCATAAACAAAATGCAACTAGTTTTTTTATAAATTTCAATAACAAATTTTTGGGGACACTGTATATAAATATACAAAAATTGCTCATTTTAGAGCGATTTGTACAAGACAACTGAACGCGGTTCATTTGACTGTTGTTGAACTTGTCTTGTACAACTCACCCAAAATATACAGGGTGTTTCCAAAATTAGAGCGATAAATGGAATGGAAAATAGAAAATGACAAAACAAAACGAAATGAAAGAATACATTTTTTCGAAAAAAAAAATTATTTTGGGAGATATAGAATTTTAAAGTTTTCAAGACTCTTTTTGTTAATCACTGATCGGAGGTCTATAGCCTGTGCAAACAGCGCTGAAACACTGCCAGTGGACAGACACGCTGTGGTCTGGAGAATCAAACCAGGGCCTCCCAAACAAAGGTAACTGAGAGCGATTTCAAAAAATTTCATAAAAATTTTGAATTTTGATTGATTCAAAAACGAAAATTTTCATTTCTTCAATCGCTCAAATTTCGGAAACGTATAAGATTTTGTTCATCAATTAAGTTAGCTTGTTACTTGTTATATTAGCGCATAGATCCATTACTGCAAAAAATCCTTTAATCTTCTGGCATAAAATTTAACGATTATTGTTAATGTCCACATCTTGTATAACGTAAGAACAAAGAGAAATTATAATTCAAAAAAATTATATATTAACGTCACAGTTAGAACTCGAGGTTGAAAAGTATGTTGTAGCTCATAGTAAGTTAAAAATATACACGATTATCTGCTTAGATAAATTTTACAATGGGTGAGATTATGAAGCAATAAATAATATCTTAATAATATATCAATTATACAATGTTATTGCTATTGTACAGATATACCGTATGTTCAAACCGAAATATCGACCTTCAGGTTTGAGACTGACATAAATCCAGATTTTTTATTTTTCTATTTTTCATTCTGGTTTCACTACAAGGAAAATCCTGCTGTGATATTCAGAAAACGTCGTGAGAACTACAAGAAAATGGGTGGATATCAGAGATTTTTGAGTTTCCTGGCAATATAAGCCTGTAAGTATCCAAAGTGACAACAAAGAGATGTAACGAATGAACTCGGGTCGAATCAATCTTGAAAAAACTACTTATGGCAAAAACTACTCTGCGTTTGTCAAAAAATCTCGGAACCAAACATACGATCCGATTCAAAGCAAGGTTGCGTTGCTGCGTATCGGTTTTTTAGTTACTGACTAAGCTAAGGCTAGGCCAACCAATTAAATCGAAAAATTCGTTTAACTTTATACATGAACTCTTAAGATAAACACTGAAGTATTCATCCTGTCCCATGTCTAGGTTCCGAAGAGAACTACGAATTTTATTTCGACTTCAACATGAAGTAAAAAAATATTTCAAGAAAAACGGATACCGATGAAACATACATCATCAAGTAATAATAAAAAATGAATTGATTAATCCAGTCTTCTTCATACATCTATTCTATGTGTTTTTTTATGTCAGTTGAAAACATAGAAAGTTGTTCCTTATTTTTCTATTCAACCATAGAAGTAACAAAAAACAATAATTGTAGAATAGTCCTTAGAGATAAACGTGGGTACAGAAAACGAACTCTGTCCTTCCAGTTTAATTTTCAAGTTTATAACCACTTTACGCAATTTCCATCGTCAGTCCCCACTTTAATCTTTACAGATACCCACTATGTATTTTTCGTATATCGACGGGTTTTCACCAAGGTTGCTGCTGAAAGGATTCGGTGATTATGTTTTATTGATTATAGTTTTCATTTGGTTAACAATGATAGTTATTAAAATCTTGAGAAAATGTAATGAAATTATTATTATTCAGAATTGAATATATTTCACTTATTTACGTCACTTCATGTTGTGAGCATGCATTAATAACAACTTAATTAAAAGAGGACCTATTCATTTGGTATAAATTGATGAAGGAGACAGAATGGAAAGAACTAGGGCTTTGTAAAAAAAAGACACAATAACAAGATGAGCAGGTAAGTGAAACGGTTAGTCCTGCATAACATCTACAACATGGTGAATTAGTTCAAAAAATGAGTCAAAGTTAAAAGAACTTCGAGAATAAAGTCACCGATATACTCCATGAGGATAGATATCAAGTCCAAGAAATCAAAGAAGCCCAGGGAGTCCCAAATGAAAAATCTTCCCTATAATGATAGGGAAGAGCTTCCAATGGGACATCCCCAAATCAATGTCTGAAGGCTCCAACATTATTGTGGGCAATCGACGTCAATTTGAATCGGCTGGTAACATAAATGGCTGGTCCAGGAATCAATGATCACTTCATCAGTGAAAGAGGCTTATTATTTGTGATCATGCAGAATATCCGCTAATGTGAGCAAAGGAAATATTCCTGAATCGTTGAAACTTTGGAAATTGGATATTTTCAACCAACCATATTGTACCAGAACCAACTAAAGGGTCGACACCAAAATCCCAATGAAACTCTGCAGTAATCGATGTAGAGCGACTCATTAATTTGACCCACACACAAGCAACAACGTTTTTATTGAACAAATTGATGTGAAAACCGTCATCGACGGTTTAAGAAATATACTGACATGTAGTGCCTCACCCACTGACTGAGACATTTCCAGGAGGTTCGTTAACGTCATATTCTTGAACCCATGACAACGTAGCTGAGAATACATAGTTTATACGTTGTAAAGAGGTAATATTATGACGTTATACTTTGTGTCGGCACTGTCAGATCCTTAAAAATCATCCCAACTTTCATTCTTAACGACTTCTGAGACATCCTTAGAACGTATCGGCGATTCAAATAATTCTTACGTCCAATTGATATCCTTCAGTTATGGTGTCGAAAAAACTCACCAACAACGTTATTGGGCAAGTCGGATGTAACCTCAGAGAAACAAGATGTCCTGCCCTACCAGGTCGACGCTTATTCAGATAATCCTATACAATAGGAATAATTGGGTCGAAAATCCATCAGAAAATAACTACTTTCCTGGCTAATACCATGACGAACGTCGAATTACATTTTTTGAACCATTTGTTGCAGACATTAGTTATTGTCTGCGGAGACCTACCCTATACTGATGAGAGCAAAAACCCAGAAATCGGTCTATAGGTGGTCCAAATGTTTCAATGAACATTTCTATGCAACTAGCAATTGCGGAGACATCCTTCTAGGAACTCTGCACGGAAATTCATTAGATGTAATTCAACGTTCGTCGTGGTATTAGCCAGGAAAGTAGTTGTTTTCTGATGGATTTTCGACCCAATTAGTCCTATTGTATAGGATTAGGGCAGGACATCTTGTTTCTCTCTTGACAAGCTTATTGCGAACAATGCAGCTTTCTTCATTTGGATGTAACGTTGTTGATTCGTCAAATTCGTCAAATGGTTTTTATTGTTACGCTTTCTCTAAATAATAGAACTCCGGTCATACTAAACTATAAAACTATAAAAATAAAACTACAACACTGACTAATTATTCAAAAACACTTGGGTTCCTTAAACTGCTCAACTTACTAAATCTTACAACTTCTCAATAATATTTCTCTCCATAAAACTTCCTTCGAATAAAAAACTTCTCTTTTCAGTGGAATGTGTCTCCCCATATATTAAATTCGAAGCAACGAGATTCCTTGAGAATTCTCTAGATGGATTTAGAAATTTCTAGAAAAATGCGCTCGAAGACCAGGAATTGTTTACCGATATTTTGATCGGTAATCCATTGATATGCAAATGAGTTATGTATTTTACGATTCACATATATAGGCGGAGCAATGGGATTTTTTTCAATCTCGTAACATTACCCCTCTCTCAATTTTTATCGTACCGATCAAATAATGTCTCGTTGTCTCCATTGTAATGTGAAGATACGGGTTATTATGTAGGTTAGCCAAAGTCTTGAACTCCAAGGAACAGAATTTATTTGATAATATCTTGGTCTGAGATGAAGTCCTGTCAGATGAAATCAACAAGAAATCTGTTTTCAAAGAAGACTGGACTTAAAAAAATATTTCAAAATACAAAATAATCAAGTGATAGGAAACATAGCTGAAATTTAGAGAACAATAGTGTACTGGATGTTTTTGGGTGAAATCACCCAGCAATGATAACTGGAGAATAGAAAGTTTCAAGAAAGTTTCAGTACAGTAACGTTTAAGTCTCTCTAGGTGCAGGACCTTTATCGTTGAATCCCATTTTCCACGTCGTTTATTCTCTTCACTATCGTATAGGGTTCTTCCCAAGATGGTGTTCATTTGAGAGATACTCCTTTTTCACGACGAGGGTTATACAGCTTGATCTCCTTCTTTGAATCCGCCAGTATTGGCCTTAAGATCGTACCAAGCCTTCATCCTATCCTATCTTTTTCTCGCAAATTCGTGGATCCCAGGCAAGCTATGCCACAATTCGTATGCATAATCCTGTTCCTCTTTTTCTTCAACACATGGTGAACACCAAGTCGCAGGGCAAACGAAGGTCTCTCCGAAAGATAATGCTGGCAGGGGTGAGCGTTTTGGAATCGTGTACAGATGCTCTGTAAGCCATCAAGAATAGTGGAAGATGTCGATCCCAGTCCTTTTGCGCCTCTAATACTTTGGAAAGATGTTCTTCCATGGTCCTGTTCAAACTTTCAACCATGCCATCAGACTGTGAGTAGATAGCAGTTGTTCTGGTCTTGATAATTCCCTACAATTCACAAACTTTCTTGAATAAGTTCGATTCAAAATTCCTTCCTTGATCGGAATGTAGCTCCATTGGCACTCCAAACCTTGAAAACATGTTATCCACCAGAGCTCTATCAACTGTGGATGCTTCTTGATTAGGCAGGGCATAAGCTTCAACCCATTTGCTGAAATAATCCATGGCAACTAAGATGTATTTGGTGTCATCATTCGACATCAGAAACGGTCCAGCTACATCGATGGCGATTCGTTCGAAGGGAGCCCCTACATTTTATTGTTTCATTTCTCCTCTTGAACTTGTCCTGGGGCCTTTGCTCGCTTCACACTTTGGACATCTTCACGACATTGGACCCAGTAAAACCTCTGCCGTATTCTATACAAGGTCTTATTTATTCCGAAATGTCCCACCTGATTTGCCGCCATTAATCTCCTCCAAGACATCAGTTAATCTCGATCTAAGCACAACCAGTTGGGAAATCACTTTTGTGCCGTTTTCTGATTCCCAAGCTCTCTTCAGTAGACTTTGAATAATCAGGGAATCCAATTGTGCCCACAATGCTTTGAAAGTTGATGATCGAACGGAGATTTCCTTCCACCAGTGGGACTCTGTAACATTTTCGCATAGCGATAACGAAAGCGAAGCGAAGCGATACGAAATATACGCTATCACACTTTTGTACTTGCAAATGGCACTCATTATCTATGAAGCGATAGCATTCTTTTTCTCTCTCTTCTGGTACTCAGCTGTGAGCTACGGAAGGGATCGGCAAGACCACAGCCGACTCAATCTCCCGAGCCGTGGTGAGAAAATCGGCAACACCGCATCGAAAGCAATTTGACGTCCCACTCATTAATTCTTTAATGTGAATTTTTCGGCTTATTCGGAAAGTAAATGAATTTTCAGAGAAAAGAACGACGATTAATTATTTAATTATTTTATTTAATTTTTTCTTCACAAACTGGAATCTTGTTTGGTTATTACATGCCCTAAAATTCACATATCGGGAGATTTTTTGAAAATATTTTTCCTGATAAGTGTTTTTCATTTGAAATCTGACCAATGAAAATAATATGTCAAACTACCTTAGTTTGGTACATTCTGTATAATGTACTTTCCAATAACATATTATTTTCATCAGTCAGATTTCAAATGAAAAATCTGAAAAAAAATTAGAGATCATATATGTGGATTCTGCACTCATCAGAAAAAAAAGTTAAAAAAATCTCTCGAAATGTGAATTTTAGAGCATAGAAACATCAAACCGGACAGATCCCGCATCTAAGAAATTGAATATATTGCGATTCCAGTTTGTGATGAAAAAAATTGAATAACTAGATTAATCCTGGTTCTTTTCTCTGAAAATTCATTCTTCTATGTTTTTTTCTTAGTTTTGCGAATGAGCCGAGAAATTCACGTTAAAGAATTAATGAGTAGGGCATCAAATAGCTTTCTATGCGGTGTTGCCGATGTTCTCACCACAGCTCGGGAGGTTAAGTCTTCTCGGAAGATAGCGAAGCGAAGTAAATTTTGTGGCGTTATAGTTATAGATTTCTAACCTAATTCGTTATTTCTACTGTTTTCTGTTTTAGCGTGATTTTAGCATCTAAAGAATTTTAGATGAACTAATGTGATTTCAAAACATTCAAAATGAAAATGAGAGTCAAAACTCATACGAACAAGTGGATTTCGCTAAAATAATCCAATAAAATGAAAAGACCTTTCGGATAAGAAAAATATGAAAGGCTGTGGGATATGAACTGACAGCAGATATATTGAGAAGCATTCATTGCATTTTATATACAAATTTTATTAGATTTGAATGAAGTTTATTTTATTTTAAACTTTGTAGGTAGGCAATAGCTGATTGAAAAGGTATGACAGTTTTAGAAATGAACCCTACATATTTCTTATATCAAAAAGAATATTTATATTGGTACAAATAATAAATAATGGAATATTACTGTACTTTATATAAGACTAGTATAAGAAAACATAACATATGGTGGTGTACAAGAAAATTCATCTTCCGTATCACTTTCACCACATGTTCCACTCTATGTCATTGAATCACAGAGTAAACACCCTTTCAACAATTATTTTTTTCGAAACTGAATATTTGGAACCTTTGGCGTGAATACAATTCAAGAAATAGAAGCTACCCCGAACACCAAAACTACATCACTTTCACTCGACGCGCGTTTCACCAACAAAGTCAACATGAGAGAGAGAGGGCTATAAGCTTACTACTTACTAATAGTAAGCTTATTTCTATTGGTTTGTATCAAATTGTGTGAAACAAACAACTAAAATAATGTCCCTTCAAGATAATTTGATCAAACTATTTAACCGTGAGCCACGGGCTTAATGGTTTCTTAAAACTGCCTTGACGTGACGTCATTTCTATTACTGCCGTGGTAACTGATATTCGACTAATTGTGGAAAAATTGTTTGGAATTTTTATTCTGATATAGGTATTAGTACATATAGAGTTTGTTTCTTGCCTCGGGATGCTTTAATTTATCAACAATTAAAGCATCCCAAGTGAAGAAACAAATTCAACATGTACTAAAATATCAAAATAAAAATTTAACTTGTTGCTATCAAAACTTTACAATCCCTTAAAAGTTTTTGTTTCCGATAGCATAGTTTTTGAGGAGTATCTTACAAAAACAAACTAAAACAAAAATCAGCATTTGAAGGCACAGTATGCGGTAAAAATTCTTAGAGTTCTGTGGGTAAAATATGATCTAGGTAAGTCACAAATTTCCTAGAGATCAAAAATTCCAAAAAATCTCGTACACTATGGGATTTTTACTGAGGCAATTTCATGGCAGATATTTTATTAGTCATAAGTAGACAAACCTATCAACAACTATATATATGAATTATTGGAAGGTTAGGGAGAAAAAAAATACCTATCTGCGATTGATTCATACAAGAAGTTACTTCCTTGAACCAAATAGAAACTCCTTAAAAAAGATTGCAGAATAAAACATGAAGGCAGGTGTAAACTATTTTGATAAAAAAGGGAATTTTTGTTTTTTTATTGTAATCTCATACACTTTTTCATGGTGTTCCCTGTATGTTGGTAGTATGCTATTACTTTTTTATGATAAATATACCTACCTATATATATTTGATAGAACTTAAAAACTCATCAAGGTTGGAAGAAATATTGGTGGAATATTGTTAAAAATATATTTCCTAAATGTTTGCAAACGTTGTTACATCAAAATATGAACTTCGGTCTTTTTTACATATACTTACCTACATTCGAAATCGAACAAATAGGTTTTTTACTAATAACACATCAGCATGATTTCTGAGAATTGAAGACCATCCTAATATAAGCAGGATTTGGTTTTTCCATCTACAAAAACAACTCTCCTTTCTGTTCTCATTTTATGGACGCCAGCAAAAATTCCACTCGAGCCAGTTCGAAGAATAACATATGAGTGTAGGCAACAAACATTACAAGGTCATGAGGCGGGATAATATATTAATGTTTAGGTAGGTATCGAATATCTATAGCCATACGGATCTATAGCCATTAGCCATATTGTCTAAAATGAATAATAATGAAATAATATTGCTAGTGTTGATTACTATTGATATAGCAGACATTATTTTTATTCGCGTATTATTTTATTTGAAAGTATAGGTACCTACTATTATGTAGATTGATTGCAGATCCATAGCAATGCATTTATATGTGTGGGAGAAGGAAATATGTATTACATTGGGACTGTTATAAAGGATAGCCATCGGTGGTGAATGGTCTCCACAATCGCCAAGTGAAATATTACCTTATCATCTATATGTACGGCCAAATGGATTTATTTCATGTTCCGTTGTTTGGAGGATAATTTCTGGTCATCAACATTTCGCTTTCCACTGCTTACTTTCTATTTCTAGTGATCACTTCAACAAGAGTAATGATGATGAAAAGGGGAACATTCTCCATGAAAATTGAAAAATGTGACTTATTTGTAATATCTAACGATGGAAAATAGCGACTAAAGTTTTTCTTTCAGTCGCAGATGATTCCACAAAAGATTTTATGAATTTCCTATTCATATTTTCGAACTAAAATCAGTAATGATGATATTTTGCAACATCGACTATCACCCACTGGCTTCTAAACCAGATATTCTCACCATTACTTATTTATACAGGTGGGCCATTTGCTACATTCATGGGCTGTAATTTTTTTCCATTGAGGTTTTCAAGTTGTCAGTAAAATAAATTGAATGAATAGAAATTGAAAAATCAATAATGAAGTGAAAACCAAAGGCACATATTTATACATCGCGAGACAAGATACTCCAATATCCAGCATTACACATCTGAAAAAAATATTTTCTTCTTTTTAGAACCTTTGAATAAAAGCTTAATTTATTTAAAATTTAGTTTTTAATTATTTTATCTGCTGGCATGATATATTGACACCTTTATATCAATATATTTTAGTGACATAATGAAGTTCATTATGGACCAAGGACCATACTTAATGAAGTTCGAAAAGTCTTAGTACCATAATGAAATTCAAATGTAAATTTTCAGAATTTTTAGCATTAATGAATTTTATAAGAAAAAATGCATGTAGAGGTAACTTCAAACAATTTGATTCAAAATACCAAGCTGTATCCTCCAAATCATAAGGTGAACTATACTATCATCAGAATTTCACTGCACATCTACTTTAACTTGACAGTAGTGTGTGTTTGACAGTGAATACATGATTTGCTGTTGCATTGTCAACGAAATGGTAAGGCACAGCTTGCTCACTATTTTTCATAATGCATAACTCGAATGTATCTGTAGTTTAAAAAATTCCCAATGTGGAATTTGAAAAACATTTATATACATACCTATTCTTTGACGCTAGCAGATTTTGTAATATAATGTAATTCGGATCATAAACGATCATTATGATGCACGCCGTGTTATCGGGCTCGGCTATTGCCACGCCCGATAATATTCACGGCTACTACCATAATGAACAACGTTATTATGATCCTTATAACATAAATATCTATTATCAGACTAGTAGAACCATCGAAATTCCTTATAATCATGAATTACTGAACATGACTATTGAGTGCAGAGTTACAGGAACGTCAAAATGTGAAAATAATAATTTCTTAAAATTTCAATAATTTTTTTTCGACAAAAAAGTATTCTTTCATTTCGTTTTGTTTTGTCATCTTCTTCCCATTTCATTTATTGCCCTAATTTCGGAAACACCCTGTATATACGCCCTGTATAACATCTATCTCCATGCAATGAGCGGCAGAATGAATGCTCTGCCTGGTAATCTACACTTTTGGGTGTTTGATATGCAGGAGAATAATAATTTTTAACGGAATTTCACTGATATCTCATATATTACAGTTGTTCTAGCATAAGTAAATAAATCGCAGACAATACGTCAACAGACGTAGTTGTATTACACTAATAATTGTAATTAGATATTTATGATCGTTGACGCCCAAAGTATGTCGCAGTGTCGTATTACTACATTTTTGTAACATATATTCGAGCTGATTAGTTATCAAGTTTCCAGTAACATAAATGAAAACACTATTCAGTTTTACTCAGAACTTATCAATTATTTATTAAAATTCTTCAGACAACAGTAGAAATGGAAACCTCATAAATTTCATAATAAGAGGACAGTTTTAATTCTAACAAAATTCGAAAAAGGTACCGGAATAATTTTAACGCCTCTCTCACATTTTCAAATAGTTGAAAATATGAGGCAAATATCTAAGAGAAAACAGATACTTCCGCTTGGGTTTAGGTACTGATACAATGAATGATATGTTATTAATTTATGCAACGTTCTTCAAGAAGGACACTGTTGCTATTACCATATTTGTATTTGTTCCGTATTGGGTCAGAATAAGAATATGCTGAATCCTGCCTAAATCTCAAGATAAATCTGTTTGGGGTCCATGTTAAATTCTGCCTGTCGTATAAGGACAGGATAACCATATGTGGGCGTAGATGGTCTCCACTATCGCCCGGTGAAACACCACTATATCGACTCTATGTGCTGTGAAATGGATTATTCCATGATTCGTGTTTGGTCGATAACTTTCTGCCACCTTTTCCTTTCTGTTTTGATTCTCAGGTCTCATTAACTACGATGCGCGATTATGTCTCCTCGAAAAAAATTCTCCGGAGGCAAAATACCCATTCGTATTTCTGGCGATAGGGTACTCAAGGTGACATGCCATAGATAAATGTAAAGATTCACTTCTGTAACATCCGTAGAATCAACAAAAACATCAATGACGTTTACCATCACTTGAAGGACATTCTCGAATCAGATTCATAGGAGCACGCGTCTTTACTCTAAAACTCGGATTAAATTTTGGAGCCGAAAGCCTTTGACGTGATGTGGTTCAAGCTGGCTAATACTAAATAAACCAAATTCCTCTGTTGCCTTCACTTATCACCTGATGAATCAACCTACAGCGACCACTTCGAGTTTTTATAACTCAAGTTAAACTCTATCCATGATAATCTCATCCAACAGCTGGAGTCATCGTGATGGGACATTCCATTGTACACATCCCCAACACCAAGGGGATCTAAACTCCATCCATTTCAATTTTGTAACGGCATTAATATTAATATTTTCATAAAAAAAGAAACGAAGAAGGAACGCTGTAAATGAAATCCTGACTACCAAAACAGGAAGAATAATAAGTAATATAAAAATGAACAAACAAAGATCGTCACAGACCCAAAAGATTTTGCTGATATATTTAATAACTTCTTCAGAAATGAGGGGGATAATTTGGCAAAGAACATGAGACAAAATCCCAACTAGGTACAAAAGTAAAAAACTTTTATCCACAATCACCTTATAATTGAAGTTTTATCAACACTTATGAACCGTATAAAGTACCACTTTATCCACTAGTGGAATAATGAAATTACTTTATTCCACTAGTGGAATAATGAAAAATACAATCTTGACTATCAATCACATTTTACTTATTTATTATTAATATTAACATTAACATTTATATTAATAGACATTTCGTTCTTCGTTTTATCATAATTCAACACCTCCCGATATTTCTGTATGTTATTTCAATGATTTTTGAGGAGGTGACAGCCGCTGTTAGAGCAAAACGTCAAATCATTTTGTGATGAAAAATTTCCGCGATTCTGATTCTAAATGAATGTGATTGTGAATAAAACGTTGTATTGCATGCGTGTTTTAGATACATTTTATTTGCTTAAGAAATTTTAACGCTCGAGCTTCGCTCTCGCGTTTTAACATTCTTGCGCAAATAAAATGATATGTAAAACACTTATACAATAAATAACTAAAAAATAAAAATTCAGTTTTCTCCACACCAACGAATACTATAGTTAGTGAGGTTAAAAATACAATAATTGATTTAAAAAATAAAAAAGCTCCCGGGCTTGATGGAATCAAAGCAGAAACTCTAAAGATTATTGCAAAATTAACTATAATTATAACTCCAATTTTCAATTATTTAGTCCACAACCACAAACAATAATTGATGAAACTTCTTTAAAACGCTTCAAAATTCAACTCTTATCATTTGTTAAAGAAACTGACAAAACGAAATACACAAAATAATTGACGGCTGAATCAATGATAGAGAAGAGGCCCTACTTATTAGTTATTTATGGTACTAGTTAGTGTGTTATGTTGAAAATAAGTCACGCGATAAAGATTTATAAATTCATATATATTATAAATTCACAAGTGACTTAGGAAACATAACACACTAGTGGCATACAATGTTTTATCCAACATATGATAGTTATGACTGTCATTATTGATGTCATTTTAGACAAGTAAACTAAATAACACACTAGAATACTACTTTAAAATGAACGTGAGTTATAACACTAGTGTGTTAATTGAAAGTTTACTTGTCTGAAATTACATTAATAACGACAGACATAACTGTCATGTGTTGGATGAAATATCAAAACTCATCTGAGATGTATAATTATGTTTTAAACACAATTATGTAATATCGTGAAATATATTCTTTTCAATAATGAACTTTCTAGATATACAGTATCGGAAAGTTTTCATTTTAGGTACGGTGGTTTCATGAGAGCGTAAAGTATAGCTTGCTTAATGTTGAGAGAGCATTAAAATTTCTCCTCTACTAGGTGTTAATTCGTCGGGTGCGGTAACAGGAGAGGCGCGCAGTAGTGCGTCTCTCTTATTTATGTGGTATTATCATATCATTGCGTTCCTTGTTGCTCGCGTAGATTTCTGTCTATACCCCAAAGTAAAAGTGTTTTTCATTTAATTCCTTGCAACAAAATAATCAATATTCTGGTTGGCTTTTTTTTTGCCGTGGTGGTCTTCTTCTGTTAAAATCTCAAAAAGTGTTAACTACAACGCAGCAGTCATATTTAGTGAAGTGGTCGAAGTATTCTTCTTCTTGACATAGGTATCAACTGAAACTGAGTTTCCAGAACCAGACCATTGACGCCAGTCGTGAAAGCCTATATTCCAAATTAATTAATAATCAAAGCAATCAATCAGCTTCGTATTATGCTCGGTATTTTTCTGGTAAAATGCTGTTCATTGTCAGTTTCGTTCCTTCTTCTATATCGGATGAAAGAATATGCTTCTATTTCGTCGATGATGATTATTTTGATCATCAGAACTTTTTACATCCCGTTTCTATTATGAGATATGAGCTACCTCAGTAACGCCTAATCTAGGTATGACGAGTTTGATTTGGAATTCGAAAGGTGTATATTCAAGAATGTTGATATTTCGCCTGACTTTTTTCTGTGATTCTTCCATGTCGAAAAATATTGTATATACTTGTGAAAGTTGTGTTCAAATGGCTTGAATGACTTGAACCTTCACGCCCGTGTTTTAAACATCCATTTTTCACACTTATATCATAACCAGTGTTTTTAAACGATATTCAGAAGATTTCTAAATTAGAGCCTGATTGAACTTAATTTTCAGCGGGTTTGTCCATCCTTGATACTCCTATTCTTGATAACTTCGTCTGCATTTTAAACCACTGACGCCCTAGGGAGGTGTGATGATATAATGAGGGTTACGCCCCATTTATGTGACTGCCAACCCCCAGTACCGCCTTTGAGGTTTCTGCAGAGCTAGGATCGCAGATATATCCAAGAGGTTGAAGAATTTCGCAGTGCAGGTCATGAACATTTGTGCTTGAGATTGGCTGGTCTAGGAGGTGTCACAATGATTCGTGTTGATAAAGTTAGAACGGGAGACCTCCATTGGTAAATAAGGTGTGGTGTAATTTATTCGACAGCGTTTGTTCGACGGAAATTTGTTCGACAGCATTTGTTCGAACGGAAATTTGGCACCCTGGTAATTTGTTCGAGAGGAAAAATAATCGACTCGCATTTATTCGAACATAAATTTGTTCAACAAATTTTTAAATATGTGAAAAAAATAAACAGCTAGATACTAGAAAATACTTTTAATGTTTTTATGTAATAAATATAAAATGATTTCTGGGTTTTATATAATAATAATGACAGTCTACTAAATATTATTGAATACAATATTCACACACAGTACCTACATATAATATTACTAATTTTATTTCATTTATTAGTAGCTAATATTGTGCGCTACGCCACGTAAATAATCTGCTACGTCAACAGTAGGTTCAAAAGTACCTACTCACAACGCGTGCCAGTCTCTCGAAAATGCGAATTTTCACTTTCAGATTGTTTCTTTCCTTTTCAGATAGAGTCTTCTCACAATATCTATCAGATGTAGTTCAATGTCCAGCGTGGCTTGTGCCGCGAGAGTAGTTGTTTTCTTAGATATTACAAATAAATTACATATTTCATTTTTGAATTTTCATGGAGAATGTTCTCCTTTTCAACATGAATACCTCCAGAGAGGCTATCTTGAACGATGGAAACTAGCGTCTAAAGTTTGTCTTTCCACAACAGATTTTATGAATATCCTATTCATATTTTCGAACTGAAATCATTTCTACTAGCGTTGTGCTGCTAGTGAATACCAGTATTCATACATTAATTCATTTACGTGATTTCAGGGAACGATATATCGATGACTAAATATCTGGAAATTGATAGATAGAATAGAAAGAATGAACAAGTTTCCCTTGATTGAGCCTTTGAAGAATATCTCTGGCAGAACAACAAAAAATAATATTTTGAGTTAACCAGGGTCTTTATAAGTATGTTAATATTCAACTTTTTAAAAAATGTTAAATAATAAAAGTATAACTGATAGAAAAAATGCTGTATTTTTTTTTTACTACGGCTTATTGTTCACTTATATATTCCGAAAGTATGTAGCCGAATTTTTTCACTTCTCAATATTCATATTTCATTAGTTAAAATAACTGTTTTTGTTTTGAAGCGTCCGATTTTACCCATTTTGACTCGTATTTTCCCTCCTCAATTGAAATTATAAATGGCGGTACAGTTCCGGAAGGTCACTATTTTTTTCAGGAAATTTCTTACTCTCTTAGCGCCCACTCGCACTGTTAATGATTTTACCAAAGGTGATTTGTTTACGCACTTATGCGCAAAAGTGTCACTTTACGCACTGTCATTGAAAAATGGGTTTTTTTGCATGTATTATTGGATTTTATAACGCAGCGTTTTTTTATCGAGCAGTGTCCGATTTCGAACGCCGGGCGGTGTCGAACTTGTATCAAGAAAAATTATTTTTCTTCTGATTTTCACTGCAAATATGAAATGAGTTTAGCACATTTGTTGATTTCGATATAATTATTATTATTTATGTTGCCTTAAAATTTCGAATAACTAGTCCACTGGGAGGATATTTTCATTTTCCAATACCAATACTCTGTGAAGCTACGAATGCCTTTTTCTTCACCCTATGCCAAGGAAAAATCATATTCGCACTATCCTGGATTTTCAGCCTCCATCACTTTCCATTTCTACTTATATTAATTTTATAGTTATCGAGAATTCGTTATCTCGAGATATGCATAATTTCTCTAATTAGTCTAATTTCATCCATTATTAATGTAAACTAGTACCTCATTGTACTGAGTACTATAATGATTCATTAGAGTACTGAGGACTATAATGAAAAAAATATAGACACCTACTTTATAGGACTGAGTACTATAATGATTCATTAGAGTAATGGGTACTATAATTAAACAAATGTAGACAGAAAGACTCAAAAATTTATTTAAAACAAAATTGAACGAACAATTCCATTGTTACCTTACGTTTCTACGCATATTACTGAAACTAAGTTATCAGACTCGGCTAATGCCTCGTCTGATAATCTTTATAGCTAGTACCATAATGATCGTCATTATGATCCATATACAGTATCGGAAAGTTTTCATCGGGGGTATAGACAAATCTATGCGAGCACAAGGAACGCCATGATATGATAATACCACATAAATAAGAGAGACGCACTACTGTAGCCACGTCGATACCCCTTTCTCGAGCGAGTCGAGGAGAAATTGTAATGCTCCCTCAGCATAATATTCTTTACGCTCGTATGAAACGAGCATACCCCCGATGAAAACTTTCCGATACTGTATCATAAATATCTGTACCGTTACCTTGAATTACCTACCTATATAGTGTGAATTAGAACCAATAAGAAGTGTATATGTATATGTTATTGCCGTGAATATTCCTCTATTTACCTATGTTTCAAAGTCGAAACGCTATGAGTATCATCGGTGAAACAATTGTACTTAGATATTTATAGGCTATTAATTGCCACAGAAAATAAGAGCTGAATCTTTGACAGAATTTCATTGTTATTCGGATCTGTTTTTGTTGTCACATACAATTGTCTGTCGCTCAGCAACAACCGTTAAATAATGAAATCGTATTTTGATTTCGCAATATTTTAAAACGAGTTTTTACTGACGTTGAAATAAGAAATATTAAATTATTATATGGCATTAGGTTGTGGCGTTAATCTATGTCTATTAATACAAAAATTCATACATAGAAAAACGGTCTCCAGAAGGTACAACAAAAAGTAATAAAAGCTGAGAAAAATAAATTAATATTCAGTGAAACCAGTCTACCGATAGATTATGAATTGCGGGTTCGATCATGTTGGGTGCCTTATCACTGGATATATTACGGACTATAATCCGTTGTGCTACGACGTTTTCACGTCTATCATTAGGCTGGTATGACTGTACCTGCAGTTCGATCCACATAGCTAAACATGCGAAATTCTCATTTCTTGTGCGAACGTCTATATTGAGTGCTTTATTACTTGATATATTATGGGCTCTATTACCTTGTACACCGAATGCGCACCATGAGCATGCATATTTTCACAGTTTCAGCTATGTGAGTAGAACTGCACTTAAGGTCTTTCTGCATGATGAGCATAGAGAAGAAAATATTTAATAGGACTTTTAATGAATAGAGCATTGTCTCAAACTGACCTCTAAGATCAGATAAAAACTAAAGAATTTCTCACATTGATATCTTCATAACCATTGGTGGAAGAGATCTCCAACCGCAACGGATGCAGGGTTAAGCGCAACGCAACCACTTCTCGCGATTATCCTCTGCCGGAGTATGTTCGCCTGATACAAAATGCTGCAAAAGTCGCGGTGTTAGCGCATCCTTATTTTTTTAAGACGTGGTGTGGCAAGCGCGGTTTACCGAAAGTGGGCCGAGTGTCCAACACCGCGCAAAAGGAAATGGTTGTTGATATTGCGTTGGACGATGCGGTGAAAAATATGGTCATTACACTAACTTATAATGTTTTTCAAGCTGATTTGCGATTCGCAGAATAGAGTTCACATAAAGAAAATAATAGTTATTAATGTGTCACGTGAGTTAGTGATACTTATTTCATGAGTACGAAATTTCTACGAGTAAAATAAACACTTTACTCACGAGTGTCATACAGTATTTTTTCCGACAACTGTCAAAAAAGACAATCAGTTCAGAGTATTATTGTAAATATGAAATGAATTTGGCATACTTATTGATGTCGATGTCGATGTCGATGGATATTATTCTAATTAACGTTGATCAACTTTCACGAATAACTAACTAGTCCATTGGAAGCAAAACGGTTATGCAATGTTGTCAATGGTATATTCGCTTATCAATACGTGTTAACTATGTGAAATTCGTCTAGAAAAACTTATATATGCACTAGCCACGATTTTCTGTGTTCAGTCTGCATCACTTTCCATTTCTACTTATATTAACACATTCACTGTCCACTGTAATAAGAGCATTACGCCTGGTGCCACCTTAGTTTTTTTAACAAAAAATGTGAAATAAGCTGAATCAGGATCGATAATTAATCTCGGAATTTATACAAATGTGGGCACTGTCTATACATGTCAACAGTGCTATTTGCCAAAAAAGCAGTAACGCGTCATCAAGGTAATTAAAAAATTATAAAAAGGAAAATAAAATTCGTAAATGTTAATAAGAAATACGGTAACACCATATTAGGAATACAAGTAAAAACTGAGAGTTAGAATAAGCGAACCTGAACATTCAGGTGCATGCGCGTTGGGATAAAAACAAAAGTTAAAATTTGTATACATATACGAACGAATCTTTTGTTTGCGTGAAATATCCTGAAACACGGCGTGTGACAAAGTCCAGAACCACCAGGGCACTGAGGGCAATGATAAACAAAATATTTTTGAAGTTTGTAATTGTTCCAGAAAATCTGACATCGTCTCCTTTTCTCCTTCCCGTTTTCTGCTCTTAGGCAGTAGTCTGGACAATACTGCAGTTTTAATTTTTGTACTGGATCTGGTAGTGGTGGTTTTTCAATAGCATCCAGTCTGTAGTCATAGCAAATCTTGGGATTTAGTGACTTAATTAATTTTCCCGATAAGTTACTGCGTTCACAAGACTGCTATATTGAAAAAAATTAATTTTTATCAGTAACGTACCCTGGTGTCTCAGCTTCTGCCTTTACATGGAGATTTTGTTGAATCGTTTGTTGCAGACATTTGTTATCGTCTGCAGAGACCTGTCCTGTCCTGTCTTGACAAGCTTATTGTGAACAATGCATGCAGATTTCTTTAACTTGTATCTGTGGTTGAATTAATCACGCAAGTTCTGGGTATTGCTTTGTTTGAGGGGCTGGAGTTCAGATGGCGCCCGTAGTTTAGTGAACGCTAGGCTGCGGGCGGTGTCTCAGCTTCTGCCTTTACATGGAGATTTTGTTGAATCGTTTGTTGCAGACATTAGTTAACGTCTGCAGAGACCTGCCCTATACTGATGAGGGCAAGAACCCAGAAATTGATCTATAGGTGGTCCAAATATTTCAATGAACATTTCCATGCAACTAGCAATTGCGGAGACATCCTTGTAGGACTCTGCACGGAAATTCATTAAATGTAATTCAACGTTCGTCGTGGTATTAGCCAGGAAAGTAGTTGTTTTCTGATGGATTTTCGACCCAATTATTCCTATTGTATAGGAGTATGGTAATAAGCATCGTCCTGGTAGTGCAGGACATCTTGTTTCTCTCTTGACAAGCTTATTGTGAACAATGCATGCAGATTTCTTTAACTTGTATCTGTGGTTGAATTAATCACGCAAGTTCTGGGTATTGCTTTGTTTGAGGGGCTGGAGTTCAGATGGCGCCCGTAGTTTAGTGAACGCTAGGCTGCGGGCGGTGTCTCAGCTTCTGCCTTTACATGGAGATTTTGTTGAATCGTTTGTTGCAGACATTAGTTAACGTCTGCAGAGACCTGCCCTATACTGATGAGGGCAAGAACCCAGAAATTGATCTATAGGTGGCCCAAATATTTCAATGAACATTTCCATGCAACTAGCAATTGCGGAGACATCCTTGTAGGACTCTGCACGGAAATTCATTAAATGTAATTCAACGTTCGTCGTGGTATTAGCCAGGAAAGTAGTTGTTTTCTGATGGATTTTCGACCCAATTATTCCTATTGTATAGGAGTATGGTAATAAGCATCGTCCTGGGAGTGCAGGACATCTTGTTTCTCTCTTGACAAGCTTATTGTGAACAATGCATGCAGATTTCTTTAACTTGTATCTGTGGTTGAATTAATCACGCAAGTTCTGGGTATTGCTTTGTTTGAGGGGCTGGAGTTCAGATGGCGCCCGTAGTTTAGTGAACGCTAGGCTGCGGGCGGTGTCTCAGCTTCTGCCTTTACATGGAGATTTTGTTGAATCGTTTGTTGCAGACATTAGTTATTGTCTGCAGAGACCCACCCTATACTGGTGAGGGCAAGAACCCAGAAATCGATCTATAGGTGGTCCAAATGTTTCAATGAACATTTCCATGCAACTAGCAATTGCGGAGACATCCTTGTAGGACTCTGCACGGAAATTCATTAGATGTAATTCAACGTTCGTCGTGGTATTAGCCAGGAAAGTAGTTGTTTTCTGATGGATTTTCGACCCAATTATTCGTATTGTATAGGATTATGGCAATAAGCGTCGTCCTGGTAGTGCAGGACATCTTGTTTCTCTCTTGACAAGCTTATTGTGAACAATGCATGCAGATTTCTTTAACTTGTATCTGTGGTTGAATTAATCACGCAAGTTCTGGGTATTGCTTTGTTTGAGGGGCTGGAGTTCAGATGGCGCCCGTAGTTTAGTGAACGCTAGGCTGCGGGCGGAGTCTCATCTTCTGCCTTTACATGGAGATTTTGTTGAATCGTTTGTTGCAGACATTAGTTAACGTCTGCAGAGACCTGCCCTATACTGATGAGGGCAAGAACCCAGAAATTGATCTATAGGTGGTCCAAATTTTTCAATGAACATTTCCATGCAACTAGCAATTGCGGAGACATCCTTGTAGGACTCTGCACGGAAATTCATTAGATGTAATTCAACGTTCGTCGTGGTATTAGCCAGGAAAGTAGTTGTTTTCTGATGGATTTTCGACCCAATTATTCCTATTGTATAGGAGTATGGTAATAAGCATCGTCCTGGTAGTGCAGGACATCTTGTTTCTCTCTTGACAAGCTTATTGTGAACAATGCATGCAGATTTCTTTAACTTGTATCTGTGGTTGAATTAATCACGCAAGTTCTGGGTATAGCTTTGTTTGAGGGGCTGGAGTTCAGATGGCGCCCGTAGTTTAGTGAACGCTAGGCTGCGGGCGGTGTCTCAGCTTCTGCCTTTACATGGAGATTTTGTTGAATCGTTTGTTGCAGACATTAGTTAACGTCTGCAGAGACCTGCCCTATACTGATGAGGGCAAGAACCCAGAAATTGTTCTATAGGTGGTCCAAATATTTCAATGAACATTTCCATGCAACTAGCAATTGCGGAGACATCCTTGTAGGACTCTGCACGGAAATTCATTAGATGTAATTCAACGTTCGTCGTGGTATTAGCCAGGAAAGTAGTTGTTTTCTGATGGATTTTCGACCCAATTATTCGTATTGTATAGGATTATGGCAATAAGCGTCGTCCTGGTAGTGCAGGACATCTTGTTTCTCTCTTGACAAGTTTATTGTGAACAATGCAAGCAGATTTCTTTAACAGAATATTTGTTAATTTACATATAAACCCCAATAAGTTTTTCGGATTTTGCCTCGTAAATCTTCTTCAGTACTTATCTAGCTGGTCCTATTCGAAATTGTTAAAAAAAAAAAGTGTTTTCCGTTAACCTGCTGTCGCCCCCCTACGAACGGCAACCCACAAAAGTCGAAACTTGTGCGAGCTAAGAATTAACGAGTACTTACTTTTTAACGTGCGATTCCTAGCACGATCCGAGGAGGATACATTTTTGAGATTGAGAAATTGAAGATCCCTCATTGCTGAGTATCAGACCCACTTGAGTAACCCATTTTCCTTTCTAAGGAGTCCAACTATGACCACCTTCCTAGAATAAGGATCCCTTTTTGAAATATTTTTTCAAGAGAGCTATTTTAAATACTGGAAAAAGTAAATGAAAACATATTTGATAATTAGCATAAAATAACCCCCGTATATCAAGGCGCTATCGCAATATAAATGGTCAGTTTAAATCTAGGAACGTAAATCTAAAGGATATGCAACCGATAATGCAAGACTTTGATTATGTTGGTTGTATAAATACGTCGGGCAGAACTCAAAATGAATTGTCATCACGATGCAAGTGTTAAATATGACTAGGTATACAAAAATAAATAAGTTTCAAGCAAGATGTTGGAAAATCAGTAGCGGATCCAGGGTACTGGTATGGGGGGGGTAATGAATATAAATATTCTTATTTAAGAAAAGTAAAATATGAATACATTTCTAATAGACATATGAAATAATGAAAACAAGCAATAAAGTGGTTCGGTATGTAAGAATTGCGAATAAAAGTATTTGAAACACTCAAATAACGATATTTTGAAACATACTGCGTTCATCCTCAGACCTTAGGACGGCAGTATGAGTATTTTGGAATAGGCTTGGGGGGGGGTAATTACCCCCTTTACCCCCCTTGATCCGCCTCTGTAGAAAATACCAGATATTTTGTGGAAATACAATAAGAATCCAAACAGATATTCTGGGAAATTCAATAACGTTGCAAACAGATATTCTGAAGAAATACATAATGAGTATCCAAAACATTCAAAACGGATAAGTACAGTTTTGATAACAATACCTACCTTTTTAAAAAACTAACAAACGAAAAACAACAAAATGGTGTTGTTTGAGGTATTGATAGTAGTTATAAAAATTAAGGCGTATTTAGCGGATGCATAAGCATAATTTAGTCACTAATGCACAATTCATAAATATATGAACTCAATTAATGTAGGTATAAGAGATTAGAAAAATAAGGTTCAGAGGGGTTTAACCCTATTAGTGGCTATTGGTAAAACAAGGAGCAGGAGAAATCAAAATACTCGGAGCTCGCTCAATAAATTCTAGGCATCTCTTGGAGAACTTTTTCAATTTTTTTTTAATGACCTTGTAAAAATTGCTGATATTTGACCAGATTCACCATTTTTTATCTCACTGGATAATTTTTTTTTTTCGAAAAAGTACTCTGAGCGATGCCTTCTCATAAATTTATCTTTCTTGTCAAAAAATTGCAAGAATTCATCAAAAATCGCACCGTCAGAGTGATATTTGCTTATCCCCTGCATACTCAATATTCACTTTTCTTCACTATCTACCTTATTGGCGCTCCCAGCTACGTAGTTTTGTTACGAACAGGTGCTTCTTTACCTCCACTATCACTCTTGAAGAACATATTCCCATACACCCAACATGTGCGGCGCAATGATAAAATTTGACTTTCGTGATGACGCGCTGATGTTGCCTCTTAAATATTTTTCATAACATTCATAGCTACATTCATTGATACTTGTAACGTTCTACAATACAATATTTTAGGTGTTATATTCTGAGACATCCTCAAAATTCGATTGTACAAATCCTTCAAGTGCAATAGTTGAGCAGTATTCACCTCCAATTTGAGATACGCTCATAATAAAAAGTCCAAAGTGGTCAAGTCTGGCTAACGAGACGGTTATTTTATTGAAATATGTGTTCCGAGCCGTCTTTGACGAAAAAGAATGTTCAATTAGTCTGTCACGATTCCAGCATTATGAGACGGTGCTCCAATCTGTTGAAACAAAACATTTCTTTATGGTCTCCAAGAAGACCAATCCATGTGTTGCAAATAATTACACAAAAATCATGAAATTTTGGAATGTGTTATTCAGGTAATTGGATGCATTTCAATCATTCGTAGTGATATTATCGTGCCTGGTTATTCGTAAAGATATTAATTTTTTGTTGGGTTGTTCGTTAAGTAGTTAAGTGCACTTGAATATGTGATTTGTGATATTTTTTTTTTTAGTTGTTGATAATGGTATTCATATCACTCTTCTATATTTGTTGAAGGTGAGCAATCACTAATCAGACCACCAATTTCAATTATTTCTCTGAACACTCTTTTAACTCTGGAAGAGCTATTCTTCGAAATATATGTAATTGCTTTTTTTCCAGAATTAGATAGACTGGTATAACTTGGCAATGCCTTGTACCGGTATTTCAAAAATTAAAAACTATTTATTAGTGTAAATAAATGAAAATTCATGTGTTAACATCCTAGGTTGTTTCATTTTGAAAAACTGATTCGTATAAAAAGTAGTTGGTACTCGAAGATATCTTTTATAGTGCCGTATGATATGAAACCATAATATTTGAAAAATTCCTGTACATTTTATGTCTTTATCGGAATTATTAAAATTTTTTCCATTTCATCTTTTCTATATTAATTCCCAACAAGGTAAGTATATGCCTTGTTGTATGATCCATACAATAACAATGGGAGGACAGGGGAACATTCCATAAAAATTCAAAAAATGAAAAATCTGATTTATTTGTAATATCTAATAGAAAACAACTACTTTCCCGGCAAAAGCTACGCTGGATATTGAACTACATCTGATAGATATTGTGAAAACTCTAAATGAAAAAAATAGAAAAAATCTGAAAGTGAAAATTCGCATTTTCATACAGATAGTTGATTTTTTTTAAATTTCCTCTAGTTTTCATTGAAAAAATCATTAAATAAATTAGATAGGGAGAATGTTATTAAAAAATCTCAAGGTTCGCTTCTCTCGCATTTAATCCCCAATACATTTTGGTCGACGAAAATATATTTCGCTGTGCCAGGCTCTTCAGGGAAATTGATATGATTGGAAAAAACAGGCTCTTCAGAGCAATTATGCACATCAGGGATGGATATGAGAGAAATATTTCTTCTGCGGTAACACTTTGAAAGTTATTTTTTGACATAGACCTGTCATGGGCATTGTATTTTGATTTTTGTTCGAAAATATGAATAGGATATTCATTGAATCTGTTGTGCAATCATCTGCGGCTGAAAGACACACTTCAGTCGCTATTTTTCATCGTTCAAGATAACCTCTTGGGAGGTATTCTTGTTGAAAAGGGGAACATTCTCCATGAAAATTGAAATATGTGATTTATTTGTAATATCTAACAGAAAACAACTACTTCCCCGGCAAAAGCCACGCTGGACATTGAACTAAGATGGATATGAGGGAAATATTTCTTCTGCAGCAACACTTTGATGGGATTAAATGCGAGAGAAGCGAACCTTGCTTCAATGAAATGAACGATTTCTGTGAGTGATATTTTTTAATAACATTCTCCCTATCTAATTTATTTAATGATTTGTTCAATGAAAAGTAGAGGAAATTAAAGAAATCAACTATCTGAATGAAAATGCTAATTTTCACTTTCAGATTTTTTCTTTTCTTTTCAGTTAGAGTCTTTTCACAATATCTATCAGATGTAGTTCAGTGTTCACTGTTCAGCGTGGCTTTTGTCGGGGAAGTCGTTGTTTTCTGTTAGGTATTACAAATAAATCACATTTTTCATTTTTCAATTTTCATAGGGAATGTTCCCCTTTTCAACATGAATACCTCCCAAAAGGTTATTTTGAACGATGGAAAATAGCGACTAAAGTTTGTCTTTCAGCTGCAGATGATCCACAGTAGATTTTATGAATATCCTATTCATATTTTCGAACAAAAATCAAAAAACAATAGGACGTTCTACCGCAAAGTTTATCATGCTTCCATTCTAGGTATACATGTATTATATCTTATATCTCATTTCATTGATATAATAATATTATGTTTGCTTGAAGTGAAGGTTTGAGCACATTCATAACAAATATTTCTAGAGAATTTTATTTTGCTAAATAATTCAATCCATTTCAGGTATATTATTCATTTACTAAATGTCAGGTATTATCATTCATTTACTGGGGGCGATTTACCTAAAATAAATGGGTATACAAATTTGTAA
The DNA here is from genome assembly GCA_958298965.1 of Chrysolina haemoptera. Taxonomy (NCBI): domain Eukaryota; kingdom Metazoa; phylum Arthropoda; class Insecta; order Coleoptera; family Chrysomelidae; genus Chrysolina; species Chrysolina haemoptera. The sequence goes on along the minus strand of OY282591.1, from coordinate 20,927,126 downwards.
ATTAATCTGTTACCTGCTGGTACCGAATTTACCATCACCGGATCTAAAGTATGGCAGGTATGATAATGGCACATGTGGAATATAGGTTTGTTTCACCACATTGAATTTGTGCTTATTGCAAGGTTTTCGGATTTTAGTGAACATCACTTATTTGTAAGAAAGGAAAGAGAACGGGTTAAAATCATTTAGAAATAGAAATGAAATGTAGCTACTTTTTAAATCTTTATTTCATTTTCTCATACATATCCCATACATTAATTGCGTTTTGAATATATGTATCTCTTCAACATTTTAAGCTAAAAGATATCAGAATTTTCTTGACTAGAAGCTATTTAATTATATTTGAGTAATTCAAGTGAAATTGCACATAAATACGTATTAGATGGTATAATTTTTAACACAAATAGAAAGTGACATTTTTCACAATATACAACCAACACAATTTCAAATGTTCACTGGGCCAAAATGTGCAGTCAGTGTTCAACTCTGCTGTTAAAAACGATACTTGTATAACTTATTTCTAGAGTTTCAGTGAAATAATCCAAAACCGTGTTGGGCATACTCTTAACTGATCAAACATGAATCGTGTTCCAACTTGCCGTTCCAGATGGAGCACATTGACGAAATCAAAATCCTTACAAAGGCATTACTTTTATAGCACCAATCTTACATATATAGTTAACAATAATAGTTTTGTGTACTCAAAGTACAAAGCTCAATTTATGATTCATCATCTTGAAGTTATTTTTGAGTCCAGGTTATATTCGTCCGAAACTTTTGGCCCCTCTGGCAAATTTGGTTTTCTGGACTCTGTCTTTTTTGAATAACGGACATGTTTTGAGAATTCGTTTTCTTATAAACTGAACTCAAAAAATATAGGCTCTATAATTGCTTCTAGGGTAATTCAAGTTGCTAAAATTAATCACTCAAATATTTCCGCCACTTAAAAATTAGGCCCAATTAGAAAAAATATAAAGTATTTTCTAGTTATTAAATAAATAAGATTATAAATATCGATTTCATGCAATAAATACCGTATATGCAAAACAATATCTTTGGCGTATCGTAAAAAAAGCGTGTCTGGTACAAAATTGCAAATATATTATAGCTATGAAAAAAAAAGGCCTAAGTACCTTCCGCCATTACTTTTCTTCCTAACATGTTTTTGGCTAACAAAAACTATATTATATCACATATGATATAATTGTTTATTTTTAACACATATAAAGCACCAATGAAATAATTATATAGCATTGCAGCAATAACAGTTTGACGAAAAAATATAATCTTTTTCAATTTGAATTACTGAAAACGGCTCTAAAACGATTTCGAGAGTTCCCATACAGATGAATACAAATTGGTTTGAGATTGTCCACTTAGAATTCAGAAGTTAATGCTGAGCTAAATAATTATTTCTTTCAAAGCTAGCCGAGATCTTTAGAGCTATTTGAAAACTCAGTATCTATTCTATCATTTTCACATATAATTTGACGATTCTAACGTCTTAGTTGAGATTTCGATAAACTTTGAAATAATCAACATTATTCTTCTTCCAAGAAGAATAATTTTGAATAAATATTTTTAAAATCATTAACATTCATAGGGTTGCAAGTTATTATTTTTTTTTTCATCCTAAATGTAGTATGATTCTTGACTATGAATTCGTTAGAAGACAGAACTAGAGGTACTTTTTCAGGAAGATATAGATTGAACCTGCTCACTTCAAAATGAACGATTGAATACGAGTGATAAGACCATTTCATCAGTTCGAATGGGTGAAATTTTTTGTTTATTGCTAGGAAAATAAAAAACGTAGGCTGACAGGAGTTCTTTAGAATTCTAGCCTGTATGCACTACATGATGTTTCATGGTCCTGTAAATTGATGGTGCAACGAGATGCGGAAGGAGATAAGTCTATTTTATACTTTGATAACATTTCTTCGTTTTCGGCTACCCAAAATCCCAATATATCAGTATCGTAGGTTGGAATGATGGTGACTTCTGAAAAGAAAATTAAAATATTTTTAAAATCAATATTTATCATTAGAAGTATCTGGACAAAGGAATGACAAATCATTATTTAGTAAACTTTTGGGAGTGGATTATCAAATATACACTATCCGACTAAAATATTTTTCGACAACCGCATAAAAAAGCGGCCTTTGGCGCCTTCAAATAATATTTTCTGAGGAATGTCATTAATTGACAGCTTGAGGAAACGCTCGCTTCTTATTCGGATGTTTCCGATTTGACGGCGTGTGTGTATTATGAATAACTTAACATTGTAAAGATGTCTTCATAAGCTGGTGGTTAGAGTTTCTACCTAGTTTTTGCCGACAACTTTATCAGAGAATCTATTAATACCTGTATTAGCACTGGGGGAGACAGGAATCTAAACTTAAAAACAGGAAGCCAGAGTTGAAGAGTGCCGTTAACATCAGCCGGGTCGGTGCGATTCAATATGTCCGTCCAGGAAACTGCGGAGTCGTTACATCACTTATCCTTGGAAACGATCCACTTCGAATAATTCATGAGATCCCTTTAGGCCCACCCACAAGGTGTATTTTACATTGAAACTTTGAAATAAATCTATTTTTGGTTTTGGTTTGGTTACAGTTTCTTACCTTCACGCCGGCGATCGAGGTTCAAATCCAGGACTAATTATTATTTTTTGTCGTGCGGCAATCCATCTCTTTGCGCTCTAAATACACGAATAGCTATTTCAGCAATACATTGTTGCCAATTTTTTCAGAAAGTAGTAATATCCGTATATTACCTTTATCATTTTTACATCCTTATCTGTATAATTTCCTACACCCATCTGTGACAGATTTCGCGATAAAAATTATTCTGTCTTTTCTTTTTGCAAAACCTGACCATAAAAAAATAATGATTTTTTCACAAAGCACATTCACAAAATATTGCAATTTGGGTCGTAGCCTCATGAAACCATTGAGTATTCTGCCAAAGAATCGGATCTCGGTTCCAGCAAATAGAGAGGCTCATGAGTAAGTTCTTCACAGTAACTTATGAAAATGGCTCAAACTCAGTTTTCTTATAGAACCCCGTGTATATCAATTCATTTGGAAAGCTGTGACATGTTCCCATTCAATTTCGTATATTATACTTTTTTGGTACCCATCTCACACAGTTTGTGAGATGGCCGAGATGGGATCATTTATGTTGTTGCAGTTTCTCATAAACAAATATCGTTATTAAAGCAAGGAAGTCATGATGAAATTGCATAGGAAATTGATCAAATTTTCGAGCATGACAAGAAAACTGCAAAGGTCGTCGAAGACCTTCAATTCATATACGTGAGATATACTATCAAAATTATTTTTTGTTTTGATGAATATAATACACTTTGAGCCAACTAATGTCAAAAAATTTAATTTCGTTGCTGGTGGCGATTCACATGGAATCGTTGCTGGTAAATTCGTTGCTAACTCCGTTTGAACATCCAAAGTGCTAAATAGTTTTTGGAAATAAAAAGACAATATATGAATGCCGAACGCTGGAATGTACACGCTGCCTAACTTATTTCCTGTCAAAGAGACCTAAACAAACGCCACCTTGCAGATGATATGGAACTAAAGCCTAATGAAGCAGGTGGTAATTTCTGCAATAACACAATCTTTTTGATTTTGGGATGAATACCTGCTATGAAGAGACTGTTACTTCAACTAACCAATTTATCACAATAATTACCCAAGTCTTTGTCTTCCCATGTTTGTTTAGCTTCCAACAGAGCGTTGTAGACATCACGGCTAGGTTCTATTCCAGAAAATACATAGTACCTTGCCCTGACTCTCTTGAAGAAATCTACGTAGGAATAGTTCGTATTGCCGTGATGCGGGACATAGGTGAGATCAACATAAACTGGGGTGATTTTTTTATTCCTATTGTTGTATTTCGACGGCGATTCAGCCCTCTTCCTATCGTCATTTAGTTTGTTTTTCGCAGATACATTGGGCGGAAGTTTTCTTTCTTTTTTTGGCGTACCCTTATTGTCATTTGGTGGAGCTGGACTCGGTAGTCCGAGAGGTTTTCCTGTGAATGAAAAGAATATTTTGAAGCATATATATACAGTGCGGCTTTCAATAGAAACCTAGAAACATGAAAAAAAAGCGTCTCGAGGGTTTCATCGATACTTCTTTTTGAAATAAGAAATATAGTGATTGCCTGACAGGTGGCGCAGGTGGAGCACATCAACTCAAAAACTTTAAATTGCTTGGGGGTTTAAGTGTCACATCGTTGAATGGAGTATTCAATTCTCTTTACAACCATATGCATATTTCTTTAATTTGGTTGATAATTTTTTTCCAATTTCGATTTTTATGCCTTTCGAAATTTTGAAGTAGATATCTGTCGAGTAATTGCAATGTTTCTTCTGTCAAAAAGTAGTATCGGTAAAATTTTTGGTTTCATTGTTCCACATCAAACCGTTCAAATTTATCGAGGTATGAGTAGTATTCAGATCCGCATTTATTTATGATATTTCGAATTTGAATTGCAAAAAAAAAATATTAACGAAATCCAAAAAAATTCAGATGGTTGTGAAGAGAATGGAATAGAGCACTGTCAGTGACGTAATATGACAGTTGCGGAACAATGTCATAGGGGGACAAACAAACCAAACTGAACAAAAACAAACCCATTGAACCCATTTTCCATAAGGCTACGTGAATCACTTAATGTCTGTAAAGTTTATAAAAATTGCAATTATCCACTAACACCCACAAAAAACGAATTTTCATTGAATCAAATGTCAAATGCTTTGTTTGTCCCCCCATGACCGTCATGTTGTGACGTCAGCTGACAGTACTCTATTCCCTTTTTAACGATGTGACACTTGACCCCCCATGCGGTTTAAAATGTTTGACTTATTGTGACTCCTATAACTTTTTTGTTTTTGAAGGTATCGAAATAAAATTTGCATTTTAACCGAAATCCGTAAAGTTATATTTGTCACAATACCCAAGGACTAAAATTAATAATTTGAACGTATCCGCATAGCCGTCCAGATTAAAAATTTAATTTTAAGTAAAAAGTTTTTGGTACAAAAAGTAACAAGTGATACATTGTTGTATTCAGAATGTCATATGGAGACAAAAAAGTGAAAACATACCGGGTGTCTCATTTAAAAATCGAAAGTATATATTACTTCCGGTGAGACCAGAAGTTGCAAGAAGCTGAGTCACTTGTCCCTCCAAATTTCATTTCAATATCTGCAAAACCAAAAAAGTTATAGGAGCGAGCCACTTTTCGTGGGCACCCAGTATTTCCTAATCGTAGAATCGGATTTGCGGAATAGCTAATTATTTCATAAGTAATCATTTTCTCCTCCTGGAATTCCGTAAGAATTCTAAGTAATTTTGTCATTTGTCTAACCATATAAATATTTTTTTTTATCGATACAGTTGAATTTCCGAATTCTCACAAACTAATTGAATCATTTGTACCAAAAAATGTTCGCCAAAAAAATTTATTGAACGCTTATAACCAATTCCCGTTTCATCAAGTTTGCTTTCCCAACAGTACTGGAATATTAATTTTTGAACCTTGAGTCTACTAACATTTTGATAAAGATGCAATATCTTCACAGATAAACTACCCCCTGAAAACGATCCCCTATTACGAAATGTACAAACAAATAATTTTCAACATACTGAAATTTAGTATTGGTGCATTCATAATGAATTATGGGACTATTTATAATATTTTCTCTGAGCAATATTTCGTATCGTTATACAGTGTTAGTCAAAAGCGCATTCTCCCCTCGTATCTTTTGAACTATTGCAATTTTTCTTCGAAATTTTGAAAAAAAACTTATCTTTCTTTCAAAATCATGTAGGTATGCACTAGAGATTGTTCATGATATAAAAACGTGAATTTCTGGTAATATTCATTAGAAGGACATATATATTGAAATCAAGATTATTCTTAGTATTATATATATTTCAACTTTTGCCATTTTTATTTTCCCTAATCGGACATTGTTCAAATGGCTTCTTCTTTTAGAATACCGTTATATGGAAATCAAATGTTATAAGATTATTAAGTTTAATGCAATTTGTATAAAAAATATAAAAAAAAGTTGATTATTCGGCAGGCTTTTGAACCTGAAGAATTTACGTGCAACAATGTAGTTATTTGTAGGGCAAAAAGATCTGGAAGTAGATTAAATACTTTCTACCTATATAATAATAATAATAATAATGATAATAATAATAATAATAATAATAATAATAATGGTGCTGGATGGAGCCTGTAAAGTCATGAGGAGTTCAGATCCCCTTCTCTGCATGGTCCACGACCATGAAAAAGCAGGGATTGGAGCATTTCTTTTCAAGACAGCAATCCGGGCAGCTGATGAACTTGGTCTCGTATTCGACAATGAACGGGCGAACCCAAACTCTGTCACTGAGTTGGAACCCGTTCAGCAAAAAGCTCACATCAAAGCTGCGTAGACTGAGGTTCTCCTGCAGCTGCACAAGGATAAGCCAATGCATGGGGTCTTCTTCAAGAACATTGAAGACCTTGGCTTATCCAAAAACTTGACGTTTGCTTTCCTCAGGTCAAGTGAGCTGAAGTCGGAGACCGATGGATTCATAATGGCTTGCCAGGATGGTGTCTTCAACACTCTGGTCTACCGTAGCCGCGTGATGGGTATAGAGATCCCCGACACTAGATGCAGAGCGTGTCGTGGGGCACCTGAGACCCTTATGCATTTGCTTTCAGCATGTCCAGCATATGCGGTCTCAGCCTATATCCACAGGCATAACGCGACTCTACGAGTGTTGTACTACCATCTACGACACTCGTACGATATAGACAAGACACCGGTGTTGCCTTATGCTCCGGGGGATATTGAGTCCGTTGTGGAGAATGAGAAGTGCCGAATATATTGGAACTACTCATTCCCCACCTTCAGGCAAATACAAGCCAATAAGCCTGATGTAGTCCTCGATCATCAGAGTAAGACGATTTTCGGCTCCTAGTGAAACGAACATCGTCCGAAAAGAGGAGGAGAAACGGACTAAATATCGAGACTTACTCTTTGAACTCCGCAGGCTCTACCCAAACCATTCTGTTAAATTGGTGGTTCTGATTATAGGGGTCCTTGGTGGAATGATGGACACACTGCTCTCAAACTTAAAAATCATACCGGCTTGCCGTAATATGGCAGAAATCTTAGCCGGACGAATGCAGAAGGCCGTCATCCTGGGTTCACTGCATCTGCTCAGGGCACATGATTCTCGGACCCAGTAACCGGTCACCCCACGGACGTGGGGAGTGGTTATTTGGGTAAACGATCCAGCGCGCCCTCCGAATGTGTCGGAGCTCCGGAGAGAGGGCCTGACTGGAATATCCTTTTGGGAAAAAAAAATAATAATATAGGGGTCCTTAGTGGAATGATGGACACACTGCTCTCGAACTCGGACCCAGTAATCGCTTACCCCACAGACGTGGGGAGTGGTTATCTGGGTAAACGATCCAGCTCGCCCTCCGGATGTGTCCGAGCTCCGGAGACAGGGCCTGACTGGAATATCCATTTAGGAAAATAATAATAATAATAATTTATTTGCCATACAGAAAATTGTTACATAATAATAAAATTTAAAAGTTGTATATATTATAGAATGGTGGATAAATTGGTGAAACCACTAAAGGAAGATCCTTGAAATACTGTTAGACAAATTATTCTCACATTTTTTTAAATTTCTGTGCTCCTAGACTAGAGCACATATCTTATAATCAGTTCTTACTATGTCAATCCATCGAGCATTAATTTGTTTGTGATACATTTTTATTGACAGATATCTTATTTTCAGGTGAATAATTTAATTTTATGAGAAACTTGAATTTTTCATATTGTGATAAATATGCAATGCTATGAAATAATTATGAACTGGTTACTGAAGGGAAATAACGACTTACTTTCAAAAACAGAATTGTTTTCAATAACATTTCAGTAAAATTGTTATTTCACATCCCAGAAAGTTACTTTGATTTTTTTTTTAATATTCGTATAAAGTCAATTTATTTAAAGATGGTTTTGTTACTGTTATAGTTTTGATAAATTAAGTAAACAGTTCCGTTGTCAACAACAAAATGATGTCCATTTCACCTCAAATCATGAATTTGGAAGTGTTGATAAAATGCCTGTGAGATGAAATAGTGTCAGAACATTAAAATTTTAAAACAACTTTGTTTGTTGGATACTCTTGAGAGTTTGATATAATTTGTAATGATTTCTTCGATCATTCCGTTCATCTTATTTTTTTTATTTTTATTAATTTGATAATAATTTGAAAATGCACCAACGTTTTTTATTTAATGTAAAATATGATTTATTTATAAAATAAAGTAAACTCTGGATAACAGTGACAATGACTATGGCAGAGCGGTATAGGGAGAAGCATTCGAAATGATTATGATAGGGCTATGCGCCAACGACAAATTAATAGATTTTACTGAATTGAGTTTGTTACCATTTGATATGATTCATTTTGAGAATTCTAATTGGTTCAATAGATGATGTGTGGTTATATTTACCCCAAGATGAAAGCGGGTCCTTTTCGTCACTAGGTAAATCACCATAAAAGCTAGCAGACATCACATCCAATTGTTCATTCCTGAAATGTGGGGATTCTTCCTTCTCACTCTCACTATGCTGAACAAATGCTGACCCTTTCTCTTCGTGACTAATGGAATGGACACCTCTTGAAAATTTGGCTTGTGTTATTTCATACAAATAAGTTGGAGCTGGTAATCCTAAAGGTTTTCCCCAGGATTCGAGAGAGTCCTCGTTTTCTTGGCTCTTCGAGGAAGAAGACGTATCATCAATATGACTTGATCCAGACTTTGTGTCATCAATTCTTTCAGCTAACTTCAAATCAGTCTTGTCTTCGGAGAGTGCGAGGTGTTTAGTCTTTTCTGTCTCAACTAGGATACTTGGACCTGAGCCTTGCTCAGAACTTATTTCTCCGGGAAGTGACCCATACATCGACATGCTCATAGGATCAACTTTCCTGAAATCATCATCGAATTCGCAGTGAGAAGAATCTCGCGAGTGCGCAATTTGGGACATAATACTTAGTGGATCATCATCGTCACTTTCTTTGTCCAATTGAACTTTAGATACTTGTTCTGATATGTCAGTTTGAGTAGAACCTATGATTTCTGAATCGTCGCTTACGGGTGTTATACTCCTCAAATCAACTTCCTTCATCAAAGCTTGCGATCCAGCAGAGAATTTCATGGATTCATCCAGTATATTGGGACTTACTGGAACTGTTGGGGGGGTAACTGCTCCAGGGATATGTTTTTCATGGAGTAGAGTTTCCTGGATTTCAATCTGTTTCTGTACCTCTGCTTTTGATTTTTCTGCTATAGAAGGTCCTGCTAGTACTATAGGAGTCTCCTCCAATTCTTCAACGAGTGTCTTTTGTTGTGTAGTACCAGAATCGGGCTTACATTCTTTATCACACTTTTCCATAGTCTCATCTTCCCCTTTTTCTAACTCTACAGATTTATGTCCTATTCCCTCATCAATCGTCGATGAAAAAATATTCTCGGCATCTTGTTTCTTTGTATCCGAACATATTTGACTATGTTCAATACATTTTTCTGTGCATTCCTCAGCATCTGACCCTTTGCATTTGTCATCTTTTCTGGTACATACTGATGTATCTCCCACCTGTCCAAGGGTTTCACTGACCTTTTCCGTTGGTGCATCTTGCTTTTCAAGAATGGGATCATCTATAATTGATTTATTACTCTCTTTGTCAGCTTCTTTCAGTAAGATTTTCTTGTCTTCCATATGTTCTCGACTTTCACATGCAGTTCCAACATGTTTTTCTGGATCCGATTTCTCTTTATCAGTAAAATCGGATTCCTGTGTTTTTTTGCATGACTCAGAAACTACGGCCTGGGACATCACATGAGCTTCTTCAGAAGTATCTTCTAGAAGTTTTCCTGACTCCTCCCGAATTGATTTTTCTTGTTTCGTGTCTTTCGTGTGATTCACATTATCAGACTCTTCACACCTTTCTACTGATTTTTCAGGCACTAACGACGGGGACTCATCTTTTACTGCCCCAGAAGTATATTTTTCCATTACTTCATGTAATCTTGGATCTGCTTCAACTTTTCTCACAACTGCAGAATCTCCATGGTGGACAGCTTCCGATATTTCTTCCGATTTTTGGCATGCCCCCTCAGTAGTTTTACTTGTTAGAGACTGGGACATATCTTTGAGCTCATCATAAGTACCTTTAAGGGATTTTTCATGCTTTTCTGAAACTAATTTCTCTTGTTTGGATTCTATACCATTTTCAACTGATTTTTCACCATCAGATTTCTCATAGTAAACGCCCGTTGGAGTTTTCTCAGACTCTTCATATATTCTTTCAGAAACTACCGTCTCAGAGACATCTTGAACTTCCTCTGATGTATCTTTCGGAATGTCTGGCTTTTCCAAAATCTCGTTTTCTTGTTCTATACTTTCATCTGATTTCAGATCAATTACAACTTTTGTTTCAGAATCAGGTTTTATATCCACCATTTCAGTCTCTTCACACGTTTTTTTCAATGTTTCAGAAACTGCCGTCTGTGACATTCCCTGAATTTCCTCTTGCTTCTCAATAATTGATTCTTCTAAATCAACTGTTTTTTCGGCATCGAATTTTTCATGTTGTACATCCTTAGATACTTTTCCTTCACATGTTCCTTCGGATGTCTCAGTAACTATTGACTGGGACATATCTTGGGTTGTTTCTGTAGTATCGTTCGGATGTTCGTCTGACTTTGTGAGGATAACTTCCTCTAGCTTTGTTACTGCTTCGGAAACTTTTTTTCCGTCATCAAATCCTTCATGATGGGCATCCATCGTTATTTCTTCTGTTTTTCCTAATATATTCTCACATGATTCGAAAGAGTCTTTTCCTTGTTTATTCATCTTTTCCAGAATTGTCTCTTCTTGTTTCGATTCCTTACCAGCATTTATTTGTTCTTTGGCATCAGATTTCTCGAGATGAAGATCCGTCAAAGTTTTCTCAGACTCTTCACATGTTTTTTCATGCAACACAGGAACTGTCGACTGAAGTAAATCATGAACTGCTTCACTGGTATCTTTTAGAATTTTTTCCGACTTTTCCGAAGTCGCTCTTTCTTGTTCTAGTACTTTATTGGCAATCGAATCTATATCAACTTTCATCTTGACATTAGATTTATCATGGCGAATATCAGTCGATAACTTGTCAGCCTGTTCACATATTTCTACAGATGTTTTAGGAACTACTGAATCTTCCAGTAATGTCTTTTCATGTTTTGATTCTTTTCCAACATCAGCTTCACTCTTAGTATCAGAAAATTTATGATAAATATCCAGCAATATTTTGTCAGAATCTTCAGATTTTTCTTCAAATTGAGGCGCATCCTGAATTACGTCAAAAGTATCTGTCCGGGGTTTCCCTGGTTCTTCCTGAATCTCTTGGTGTTTTATTATATCATCTAGTAGTGAGTCAGATTTTTCGTGGTGAACTTCCTTTCGCATTTCCGTTGATGGTTCACTCCTTTCTTTCGTTTCACATGTTTCAATAACCAATTTGGAAATATTATCCTTATCAGCTTTCTTATCTTCATCAACAGATGTCTTGGCAACATACTCACTTTGTTCTTCTAAATATTTTTTCAATTCATCTGTTACCTTTTCAATATCTGATTTTTCACTATCATTAATATCACATGCTTCACCATCTTTGGTGGCCTGATCTGACTTTTTCTCTTCATCGACATGTTTTTCTGAATCAGATTTCTCGTAGTACTCCTCCTGCTTCTTTTCAGGCGCAACAACTGATTTTCTACCTTCTAATAATTTTATAGATTCTTCGGAAGGATCTTCTAATATCTTCTCTTGCTCTTTTGAAACATCTCCAAGATTCTGATCGTCATCATTTTTGTCTCTAGAATCACAAGTTTCAAAAATGACCGATCTGGACAAATCTTGTACGGTTTCGTAAATTTTTTCGATATCTGTGGCTGACTGCTCCAGTTTCACTTCTGACGATTCTGCGACATCTTTGCATCTCTCAATTTCATCAACATCTTTCTCTGCATCAGATTTTCCATTTTGTTCCTCTTTTGATGTCTTTATGGAATCATCGTCAATCAAAATTTCTTTCTTGATACAGGTCTCCGAAATTGCCAATTTTGGCATTGCTTCTACGCCATCTAATTTTCGTTTCATATCTTCAGACTCTTCTTTGACTATTTGCTCCTCATGAAGTTCCTCAATTTCAGTAATTCGTTTTTCTCCTGCGGATTTCTGGGACACATCTTTCAATTTTTCACCTAAGTCAGCAGATTCGATGTTTTGTTCAGGCTCACATATTTTCAAAACAGTTAACTCTTTTATTTGTTCGACTGTTTCGAATCTTGTTTCAAAATCTGTGGTGGACTTTTCTGATTCTGCTTTTTCTCTTTCTTGAAGTTTCCCAACTGCTTCTCCAGAACGCTCAATCATTTCAGCAGATGTTTTTATTTCTTCGGGTACCTCAGATGATTTTTTCGTCTTCTCGGTAGTATCAAATATTTCAATTTCATCTGTCACAAATTCACTTGTATCTGAAAGTTCTTTAGGAGATTCACTTTTACTGCTATCGACAGTTCCAAAATCTTTCGATTTTGACAAAACTTCGCCAACTTCTTTTTTGAATTCAACTTCATCAATTGGTTCTTTGCATTCTGTAGAATTTGAAAGATTTTCTTTTCGAGAATCTTTTGATAATTTGGTAGAATCATCTAACTCCTGTACTTTCGTGGAATTAATATGAGTTGGGGTCGAATCCACTTCATTGTTTTTCTTCATTTCGTGATAGTCTCTCGCTAAATCTCCTTTTGATGATTCTTCCACTTTGGTAACTGTCTTTTGAGATTTGTCAAAAATTATTGATTTACTCATATCCTCGACTTTTTCCGTTGTGTCTTTCAACTTATTGGAAGTTTCCTTCAATATTTCTATTTTGTCAGGAATGTTTTCTTCGTTATCTTTGAATTGCGATTCCAAACTTTTCTCCATTCCTGGCTGCTCGCATTTTGTAATGGGTTCAATTATTCCATCGACTCCACTCATAAGACCTTCTTCAACTGAAGGTTCCTCGTGAACAATCTCTCCGCCCTTGGACAACAACAAATGTGGACCTGAAATGTCCTTGATAGCTTTTTCGTGTTGCTGAATAATACTATCAATTTTTTTAAAATCTTCATATGGACCTTTCTCGTCTCTTCTACCAGACTCATCTATCTGATTGCTTGTAACTGACTCCTCGCTCTTCGATGGCACCGACAATGGAAGACTGGAAATTTCAATGAATGTTTCTTTTTGTGGATGAGGTGTAAATTTGATTTCTTTGGACTCTTCATCAATACCTTTTTCATGTTTTTCGTCGTCTGCCTTCCTGACTGGGCTTCTGAAATCATCCAATATTTTGATAACTTCTGATGGGTCAGTTCGACCATCTTCTATAGGTTTGTCAGCATCCAGTGTTGATTCAATCCCAACACTTTTCTCAATATCTTTCTCCATAACACCCGATTCATCTCGTGAGTTCTCTACGGAATGATCTACGACTTTCGGTAGTGTTGAAATTGAATAAGTTGTTTCGTCGAACAATTTTTTAGCTTCACATAACATGCCTTTTGAAATATCTTTCACCTCTTCATATAAACTGAAAGCCGATGTTTTGACATTCTCTTTTAATATGTTGATTTCATCCTCAGTACTTTCAACTTCTGATGTAATCACTCCAGTTACTTTATCGGCAATATCTTGTAGATCGTGTTTCACATCCTTCAGTACATCTTTCACTCCTGTCGTTGCGAGCTTGTCTTTATCTTCAAGAGGTTTAACTTGGGATAGTTCCTCATCGAATGTAATGCCGTTCTTCTCGCCTTTACTCTCTTCTTTTTTCTCAGATGTTTCAAAAATGTGTTTTTCATCTGTCGTTGGTTTGTCTGGCGATACAAGCTTGGAAATTTCTGACTCAGTTGCGTCCTCTGTTGTGGTTTCAATTTTATGATCCGTAACAGGTCCTTCTTTTTCTGGGGAACTGCCAATTTCCGTAGTTTGTTCTGTAGTCTGTTTTCCATCTTTCGTTTCTTTTTGCTTGGAAATCTCTGACTCAGCACCGTCAAGCTGTTCTGATATAATCATCGATGTACCTTCGATTGTACAATACGATTCATCGTGGATATCATCAGAACCAGTTTTTTTCTTATAGTGAATTTCTGGAGAATCGTCAATAGAAGATCCCTTTTTTTCTAGGGAACTGTTAATTTCTGCAGTGTGTTTGGTAGGCTGTTGTTCATCTTTTATTGATTTTTCGGAGATGTCAGTTCTATCCAGAGCTGTTCCCTTTTCCACTTCGCTTGTGGAGATTTCACTGCTCTCAACCACCTTGGATATTCCTGTCTCTGGAATATCCCTAACGTGTTTTTCCTCTGTTGATGGAAAATCTTTCACGATATCTTCTATTTTATCCGGTAAAGCGTCTACAGATTTACCCAGACTTTCCACAGCTTTAACTTCGTCTTCACGCATTTTTGTAATCTCAGTTGGATCCTTGCCTTTTTGGATTGCTTCTAGAACTGATTTAGAATCTTCGATTTCGGTTTTCAACTTTACAAGTTCAGAATATTTTTCTGGTGGCTCTCTATCACTGATTATGGTAGTTTCAATTATTTCAATAGCTCCAGGGGATTTTGATACAATTATTGAATCTTCTAATGATGCCATCTCAATAGATATATCTGGTTTAGTTAGATCTTCATCTAACAAAGGTTCCTGCAGGTTATTTTTTTCTTCATCGTCCAGAGCTTCAACAGTTTTATCTAGAGACACTTTCAATTCTTCCCCAATTTTTTTACCGGCATCTTTCTTCTTGTTGATAGCATAATCCAATTTTTCGTCTACATTTTGGGGCGACTGACTCACTTCATGGGATACGTGTGGCTCTTTGTGTTCCTCTTTAGGGGATGAGATCTTATTCTGCTCTTCTGTGAACTTTACCTCAGCTGATTTGAGACCTTTTCCTTGCTTCTCATCTTCCTTTGAGATAAAAATAACTTCCTCAGGTCCAATAGTTTTCTCATTTGTTTCAGTGACATCGATTTGGTGTTCGGCTGGATGAATAAATTCTGCAACAGCATCAAAGGCATCTCCGATCCTCTTTCCAATGCCCTCTACTATACTTTCTACTTGTGATACCTCTACATCAGCTTTTTTATCTTCCCCGACAGATATACTTTTTGGAACTTCAGGTTCTTTTATGACTTTTGACTCGTCGTCGTGACTCAGTTTATCATCAAGAGAATCATCTTTGGCAACTGGTGTAACACTTTGTGTCATTGCCTCACTGATTCTATCCGATTCTTGGGTCAGCATTTCTCCACCAATTTCATCCTTTACTGCCGCAGTAACATCGTTTGTGATTTCTTCATCTACAACATGATCTCTCACATTTTTATCATCTCCATCATCACTGCTAAATATGGACTTTGTGAATTCGGTGATAGCTGCTATGCCACTTTCCAAAGTGTCTTCAACTATATCGACCACACTTTTTTGTCTTTGATCATCCTCCTCCGACTTAGCAATTTCTTCAGGTGAAGGTTGTTCGAGTCCCAAGTTTGCCTGTTCAGTAATAGCAACTGTTTGTGTTTTCACGTCTTTTTCACCAACGACAGGTGTCTCGCTAACAGATTTATCTGAATGAGATTCCTTGATACTTCTGGCATCATCATCTTTTTTCAGGTCTTCAGATGATGATGTAACTTCCTTGAATTTTTCCAAATCAGACATATCAGGGGTTGACTTTCCAGAAGCGAGGCTCTTGATAGAAGCATCTTTATCAGGAGATGACTTTCCTGATGTCATTATTTGGGATGAAATTTCATCACTCTTCTCTAATACTGCACTTGGCCCGTCTGATAATCCGGCAGATCTCAATTCCGGTAGAGGGCTGATTGTCCCTTCAGATTTTCCAACGATTCCTTGAAAAAATAAAATTTAGTTCGCGTAAAGCTTTAGTATTTAACTCACCTAATTCCTTTTCAGATTGAAGTTCTGCAACCTTCTTTACTGTGCTCAATGTATCAGAAATAGCTTCAACCACTGACGATTTTTGAGATACTTTCTGGGATGGATCTGGAGAACTTCTTCCTGAACTCTCTGGGCTTTTGGGGAATATTATAGTTCCTGGTGGACAAATCTCTGTTTCCTCTCCCCCGTCTTCACTTGAAGCTGTAACCAACATTCTATGAATGATTCCACTTTCCTCTACCTCAATTTTTTCATCTGTTGCAGTTGTTGAATCTATAGCATCAACTTTTTCCGCCGACAATTCTTCTTTGGCAATTTCCTCGGATTTTGCTGACTTTATATCTGATATCATCTTAGAAGTAGTCATCATCAATTCCTGCGATTCTTTCAATAAGCTGCTCCTTTTATCTTCGGGTTTTTCTTCTCTTGGTCCATGGACTTTCGAAATCTTCTTTTCTTCTTCTATAAAAGATGCGGAAGCAAAATGAGGCTCTTCGGGTATTGTTGGAATATCAGTTTTGATCACCTTATATTCTATTACTGGTGAGTCAACAGTTGTAATATGAGTCTCACGGAGTTCTGTTGTATATGGGCTTGTATAAGAACTTATAGTGGTGGTTATGGGGAGTTTTCCTTCAAACTCTTCCAGCGGAGCATCTGACTTTAAAACTTCAGCTACGCTAGCAACTATTTTGATGACATCTTCTTCGCGTTCTTTAGGAGATTTACTGCCAAGCTCTCCCTTCTCAATCATTTCTACTGGAGATTTAGGTTGAATTTTGTCAACAGTATCTTTCATAATGAAATCTTCCATAAGTTCATCTGTTGCCTTCTCAATAGACTTTTCCGCTGATTTTTCGCTTTGAATAGTTGAAAAATGTCTTTTATCTTCTTCATCCTCCATTTGAGACTGTTTTAGCTGTTGAAGTTTTTCATCAAGTTTTTCGAGCTGGTCTTGGTCTTCCTTGGCTGCCTTCAATACTCCTTCATTGATTCGATTTAGTTCTGTTTTGACTTCGGTTACTGTCGGCAAAATAGGAACATTGTCTCGTTCTTCTGAAACTTTTTCTTCAACTAACTGACATGGAACATCTTTGGTATCTTGCTCACTTTTGGCATCTTGCTCACCTTTCTCCTTTGTTGCTTCAGTTTTCTCCTCTTCATTTTGTACATGTTCTGATGCTTTATCTATATTTTCTTTGTCTTCTGATGTTTTGATCTCTTTTTTCAATTCAAGAACTCCTTCATACTGTTGTTCAGCCGGATTATCAACAATATTTTTGGTGGATTGTAGTCCCTCTAATGATGTTTCAGCTCCAGTTACTTTCTCGACATGTTCATCAGTAATCAGTTCATATTCGGTTTTTGCTATGCCATGTTCCTTGCCATCTAGACCCTTCTTTTCATCTTTTTCCAAATGTTTCAATACATCATCTCTCACTTTTAAGTCGCACTCTGGAATAGAGCTTGATATATTCTCAATCTGCTCGATCATATCTTGAATAACTTCGTCTTTATCCTTCTCTTGTTCTACTCCTTTTTCTTGTTCTTTGCTGTACCTTGTAGTTTCGGGATGTTTATGATCTTCAAATATTTCATTTGACTTAGGAAGCTCAGCTTTGAGCTCATGAGTGTATTCGTAATCTACTTCTTCATGAACCGGTAAATCTGCAACTTCATCAGGAGTTTTAACAATATCTCGTATATGTTGTTGCTTATCAAGTCTTATTCCTACTGCACCAGGTAATTTGGAAACATTGTCGAACTGTTTTTGTGGCAGTTGAATGACAGGGATTTCTTTCTCTTTCGTTTCCTCCTTAACATATTTTTCCTCGATAGCATGTCCATTGTCCTCCTTTATTTCATCCAGTGGTATTCGTTCATCCTCAGGTAATGTTGGAGCTGTTGTGGTGTCCCCTGATTTGATATTAGCGGAAATTTTCTCGTCAGGTTGAGATTCCATTACATCTTTGACGTCATCCTCCGCCTCTTTTCCATTTGTTTTCTTATCTGTTGAAATGTCTAATTTGTCTTCAAGGCTCACTTTACCAGATTCTAAAGCATCGACTCTGGATTTGACAAGGTCTTCAGCTTGGCTTTCTTTTTTTATTTCTACAGATATATCCTCAATTTTATCTTCAGTGCTCAGCTTCCTCTGTTTTTCCGATTCTTCACTATCTCTCGCTAGTTTTCGTGTTTCATTTTCTTTTGTTTCACTCAGAGATTCGTGTTCGATTTCCTCTTTTTCCACTATGAGGTATTCCTCTTTATTTAATGTCTCATCTATTGAGTCATCCTTCACTCTCCTTAATGTCTCATCTTGTATAGGAAGAGATTCGCCCTTTTTAAAAACTGCTTCAATTTCTTTAATTGCTTCTTGTTCTTCTTTTAAATCTGCCAGTTCCTGAGCTTTGAGCTGTTGAATTTCATCGGGCGTGAGTTTGGATAGGTCTTTCTTTAGTACAGTCTCTTGGTCCGCTGATGGAGTACTGACCGTACTCGAATCAGTCGTTCCTTCTTTATCTAGCTTACCTTTTCTAGAGATGCTATCTGGTTTTTGGACACCACTAACTAGTTTCTTAGCTGGACTTAGAGGTGCTTTTTTGGCAGCTGGTCTTCGAGATATTGGCTTTCTCTCCACTTTCGGTTTAGGTTCGGGTGGCAGCTGAGGTTTCACAACACCCTCACGTTTGGCTTTACTTTCTATGACTTTTCTATTGTTTGCATCTTTCGCACTCTTAGCAGGTGTACTGATAGGTGAAGGTTTCGAAGGTTTTTTAGACTCTCCATTCTCAACTATTTTCTTAGGTGTCGTAGGTGATGCTTTTTTCTCAACCACTCTCTTTCTCTGTTGTGAGCCACTCCTTGATTTTGAAGTTCTCAGCTTTGGTTTGGATTTGTCACCATTTTCGATGATTTTGGTCTCTTCCGTTTTCTTGGTTTTAGTGCTACGCTCACTTTCTGTTGAGTCAGACTTCTTCACGGTTTTCTCTTTGATATCACCGTTCACTGCAGATATTACATTGTTTTCTATAATTTTATTATCTTTCTTTTCTACTGGAGTTTTTTCCTTTGGAGTCACTTTTTCTAAAATAGGGTCTTTGGCAGTCTTTTTGGTAATGGAAATAGGTGCTAATGACCTTTCAGTGCAAACAGAGTGTTTAATGAAATCCAAATTTTTCAACCTGTCCAGCCCTTCGAAAATTTTATTTTGTGGACTACTTCCTGGAAACAGTATTCTCGTTATAGTGTCGTTTGGATCGGCAGGCTGCCATACTAAGAGAGCTGCTATGGAAATTAAATTTTGAATTGGAAAACTAAACTCTCGAGTGGATTTGATATTGGCAAATAATTTTTGGTCGCACTGATTCCATTTTTGAAGGAATTCTCTGACTTCTTTTGAGTCTTTGGCCGGACTAAGTACGTACATATCTAGTGTACCATGTCCTACTTTATGGTACAAATTAATGGGCTCGGAATCTCTATAGCAAACCTGAGGATTTAAATTTAAATGGCGTAGATTCGATATGATTTCTTGACCTTCATCCAAGAGGTTGATCAGTAGGGGATCTTTATCTTTGTCACCATCTGGACTGAGAAGAGCTCTCCGTTCCTAAAACAAGAATTACAGAAGATGTGAAATTGCTGTTTCTCTTATATCAGCTGATTTAATTTTCAGTTTTTATATTATATCAGATGACCCGAAACTGATTTTCCCTCTGTATCTGCATTTTTATTTTGTATGGATATGGATAACTTTTTAAAGCAATTTGTTGTCATAAATGTACAAGTTAGCAAGTATCAGACCAAATATGACCGGAGTGCATTCAGTTCTTTTAGTTCGAACGAAAAGTATGTATATATTATATTGAATTATGATTCGGTACGAAGGTACCTTTCCAAGGATATATCGCAATCATATTTTCAATTCACAAATTACTGACATAATTGAGATTTCATAAAAAAATATTTTGTATTCCCCTCGTAACGGATCATTTTCATGAAAGTATGCTATGGAAGAAGTGAGTGATAATAATTCGAACTCGAAGTATTGACACTTAGATTTGCAGGCAGATTTACTATTTTTCCAATTTCAATTTTTTTTTTATTTTTCAACACCAATTTACTAATTTCTTCTTAATGCTTACACATGATTTTTTATGTAGGTTAGAAATTTCCATCTATATTGAAATACAAAATATAAAAAGATCTACTTATTTTGTTCCATATTAAATTTTTTAGTTTATTGATTTGAAATAAAGAAAAACTGAAAAAGTAAAATTAATTGGTCTGTATAAAAATTGGGTGAAAACTCCGAATATTGTTACCTACATGCGATTGTTCAATGTTCCATAGCATACTTTCCTGAAAATGTTACGTTCCGAGGGAAATATAAAAAGTCTTTTTTCATAAAAAAATCTCAATTGCGTATATCAGTAGATTGTGGATTGGAAGTATGTTTGTGATGTATGATTGGAAAGGTAATTCTCTGCCGAATCATAATTTCAAAAGGAAAATTATACTTTCTATTTGAATATAAAAAATTGATGCATTTCCAGTCAAACCGAAAGCGTCATATTTGTTCTAATATACTAGCGAAATTCTACATTCAAATCGACATACCAAATTTGAAACATCTATATAAAATGACAATGAATATACAGGGGGTAAAATGGTTCCGCGCCACATACGGTATAAAAAGAGCATGAAGTTTATCATCGAATAAAATCGTCCCATTCAATCATTCTCAGTCATCAAATAATTATGAAAAATACTATTGGTTTTTTATCCAAAAATGTATCGAAGAGATTGAACGTTAACCCATAATTGATTGAATAATCCAATGTACCCCTGCATCTAACCACCATGACGAAACGAATGACAAATTCGAACGTATGGCACATTACAAAAAAAGTAGCGAAGGCAACTGAAAGTATATCTACATATGTATCATCATTTATTCGACAATAATTGAATGAATATTCATTCATTGAGTAATTTTGATTACCTGTATATTACAAAAGAAATGTCCTAATTGGGGGTAAACTGCGTCTTGCTTCTTTCTTCTCAAAACAGAACCAATTCCGCCTACATTACTATTATTCAGTCTTGTCATAAGCACAGCGTCTAACCTATCTAAGTGTCTCACAAAGTCCCAAAAACAGGCCTTTCTCGAAAACCCGCCATCCAGGAGCATATTAAAGCCATTAATACCAAAAAGAGCCGCATCACCTGAAAAAAAAAATGTTATTCATAATTCGTTTAATGCTACTAAAATGCATAGACAGACGTGATTCAATCGTTATGGTGTCTAGTAGAGTTCCGTGACATATCGTAACGAGACAGTTTATAACCCCACAAATGGTAACGGAAAATTCGTAACGCTGATAATTCGTAACGCCAACATTTCTTTTACCAAGTTAAGCATTACTGGATTTAGACTGTCTATCCGTTTGTCTAAAGTGGTATAAAAATGAACAAGTGGACATTGAAATAAAACACTTGTTTGAGTATGTAGTAATCGTTTAGTCTGATCTAACAAGAAGAACGAACCTCACGTAGACATTTGAGTGCGTAGAAATTTAATACATACATTTTGCGAAAAGTAATTATTTAGTCTGATCCAACCAGAACGAACTAACCTTATGTAGACATTTGAGTACCTGAAAATTGAATTGGCGTTACGAATATAAGAAGCTACCAACTGTCGATGTTATGAAGTGTAACCGTTGACGAATTTCAAACAGGGGTATGCTGATACATTCATATTTCATTAATTATTTATGGCTTTCAATAAATAATAATAATAATAGATTTTATTGATAGGAATAGCAGTAACAGTTAAAATTAAAGAACAGCATACAAATGGCAGGATTCAATGTATGACCATGATAGAGTACCAAGATCGTACCTTGCTCTTCCATCCAACCATGAATATAATATTACCTAATTCCAACAGCGATCAAAAATATATCGACCTTTGTTTTTGTTTTGACCAATGCAGCACTGACAGGGTTGAGTGGAAGAACAATTTAGAGGTGATTCGATCTCCAAATAAATTGAACTCCGCCCTATTCTTTCTTTCATACTATCAACTATTCGTAAATGTATTGTGAATTAATGAAAGAATTAAAGACGTTTATTATTATTATTAATACTCCGATTCATGGATAAGGCTTTGCCATAATTCGATAATATCGGTTACTCATCTATGCATTTTTGAACAGACAATGGTTTACAATTTGCTCAAAACTAATCAGACTGAACAATTCGAATCTCAGAACAATTATTCAAAGGTGAAAGTACCACCAAAAATAAACAAAATATAAAAAAAATAAAAAATATTTTTTGTACAACTGTTATTAAAAATATCGTTTTTAATTCATTGACATATGAACTGAAAACTAACGTTTTCACAAAATCGCTTTCAAAAGTAAAATGACAGATGGGATGATGGATTTTCAGTACTATAGATCTCTATAATAGAAACACTTCAATCAGATATTATAATCAGAACACCTACTCAAGAGAAATCATTTATAAAAGTTCACACATGCATTTGGCCGTTTGAGCAATTGGTAATACTAATTCTTTTTGAAGTTACAAACGAAGTAATATTCATTCCAACTGTAGAAGATCCTTCATTACTGACAAATAATGACATTCATAAATAAGTGCGTTGGGGTTGGTTTATTATAGTTGGAGCATCTAATCCTTATGAATCTTATATTTTTTGTTTTTTCTTACTAGCAGTAAAAAAATTTGTATGGTACATTGCTGAAAGTGATTTTATTTTGGTCGTGGGATTACTTCACTCGCGAGCGCTCGTTTCGCAATATTCCCCACTTAGAAAATAAAATGCCACTTTTAACACTACTTGTATCATAAATGACTATTTAAAACAAGCTTTTATTTATAAACTATTGACCTGAAAACTAAAAAAAAATATTTGGTATATGAAAAAACTTCAAATTGCATCATTCAATGATCCGATTTTATTTTCAAAAATTTTCGCAATTTTTAACGAGGAGGTGGTGAGGGTGATAATAATTTTAAATTGAATCGTTTGATGGTCATGAATTTATCACTAATTTTACGGAATTTTTTTGATTTTATTGTCGCAAGCTGTCGCAATTTCTTTCGTGAAAGGGGGAGTACGGATGTATGATATTTTTACATTAATAAGTCGATAGACCCATATTTCCCACTATTTTTAGAGTAATTTTTCCGATTCCAGTTTTGCTAGTTATCGCAATTTTTTCGAACAGGGGGGTCCAAGTACTCCGATCAACATTCTTATTGCAATTGTGGACGTCCAAAACCATCCGATATTTTTCCAGATTTCGTAGGTGTTCTCTTTCTGGATTGAGGGGTTGAATTGTTTTAAATTACATTGTTCAACAATCCCATGTTTTTTATTTTTACGGATTTTTTGATTTTATATTCGCGAGTTTTCGAGAAGGAAGGGGGTCGGGAAATATAATTTTTTCAAATAGAATCTATTTTTTCGATTTTATTTTGGAAGGTTTACGGAAGTTCGACCCCCCGACTGACATTATTTTTACACTGTATTTTTCAGTTTCCGACACCGTCAGATTTATTTCCCAATTTATACGCGTTCTCTATCTAGCCTTCGTGGGGGCAGGGGGGTGTAAAATTTTGAAATTATTTTATTGCCATCGGTTCTTACTCCAGTAACGACAGACAAACTCGAGCAAAACGTGAAGAATGAATTGTCACATAGTATCTCGACATCATGTATTATTAGAAAAAAAAAAAGTGTTTACCAAAAAATCAGGGGTGGAACCTAAAAAAATTTTCAATAAAAAAAAATAATTTTTTTGTTGTTATTTCAGAAAATATAAGATTTATCAACAAAATATTTCAATATGTTGAGAGATACTTCAATTCTCCACAAGAATGATATTCAGTAATACCTTATGAAATACGCTCGTTTTCTCAGAAAACGTGGTTTAACGCCGACGTCACATTTCATGCTCGCCTTAACCCGCCACTGCAAGTTCAGGCAGGAACGAATATTAGATTTGTCATAACTTTGCTAAAAATTATAGTAGAAGGAAAAGAAAAAGTGCATATCGTTCCTGAAGACTTCTACTTCCTCGTGCAAATATAACATGTGAGTAAATGAGTACCTTAAATGTGTTTTGTCCCACTTCCCATAACCCTTTTACGATATTTACGGATGATCCAAAAGTCATGGATATTTTAGTTGATATGAAATAATTATACTGGAACAGGAATCAGTACCCTCTTTGGACCATATGCAACGATTTAAGGCTAGTGAGACAAGTCTCACTCATACATGCCAAAGAAAAAACAGGGTTGGTTTTATTTCTGCCTCAGTTTTCAACTCACCCATAATCCCGACAATTTCTTCAGTAAATGTTGAAAACAATCGCTCGTACACATCCTACCTAAAAAATGAAGTATGTGATTTCAAGCTTGAGGTTTGCACTTCACAATAGTGTTATTGAATATATATATATATGAAGGATATGAATAAGCGATTATTTTCAACATTTAGTGAAGAGAATGCCGATTTTATGGGTAAGTTGAAAATGAGGCAGGAGTAAAACAAAGTTTTTTTTGGCATGTATAAGTGCATATAGTCCAAAGAGGGTATGGGTTGCTGCTTTAGTATAATAATTCCATATTTACTAAATTATTCATGATTTTTGGATCAACCGCAAACATCTCCGTAAAGTGTGACAAAACACATTTTGAGTACTCAAATACTCGCATATTATATTTGCATGAGAAGGTAGAAGTCTTCAGGAAGGATATAAACTTTTTTGACCAATCATATATTCGGCTCCGCCAGAACTTCCAGCGGCGGGTAAGGGTAAACCTGAAATTTGATGTCGGCGTTCAATCACGTTTTCTGAGAAAACGAGCGCATTTCATAAAAAATTACTAGAAATCATTTTTGTGGAGAATTGAATTGTCTCTCACCCTGTTGAGTTTTTTTTCCGATGAATCATATACTTTCCAAGATTACAGCAAAAATTTATTTATTTATTTTTAAACGAATAAGAAAATATGTTTCACCCCTGGAATTTTGGTAAACAATTTTTTTTCGTGTTTATCATAGTTCCATCTACTAGCATACCAAGTTTTGTGGTGCTACAATCGATTCTTGTCTCAAAACCCAACCGTACTGGATTTTCAATAAGTGTGTGAAATTGCAGCACAACCGGATGCCAGCAAGTGCTTGAAAAATTAGTTGCAAATTTTTAATCCAAAAAACAAAACAGAATTACTGAACGACCGAACTACAGAAGGACATATGAGTAGACCAAGTTGAATAAAAACTGAAAAAAAAAAGATTTCATTTATAATTGAATATACCAAAATATCTTAACTTATTAATATGGTCAAAGGAAAATTTCAGGGTCATCGTGCTTATCCACTTTAGTTGTCGAGCAGCGTATTAGGAAAAGTAAGTATAGCGTACCTTGTCCC
This sequence comes from Chrysolina haemoptera, assembly GCA_958298965.1. Lineage (NCBI taxonomy): Eukaryota > Metazoa > Arthropoda > Insecta > Coleoptera > Chrysomelidae > Chrysolina > Chrysolina haemoptera. The sequence goes on along the minus strand of OY282591.1, from coordinate 20,901,535 downwards.
CCAGGAAAAACGTACAACGTCGGCCTCGAAAACCGAATGTTTCCCACCACGTCGGAACTTTCCAGCAGATTTTCCAACGATGTTGGCACAAGAAATGGAGCAAGATAATTGGTGAAGCTGGTGATAGCTGGTGATCCAGAGGTGAGAACGTCCGAGGGGTTAACTCGTGCTTTGCACGCCTTGGCGAACTGTTCTTTTGGAAGACGAGTCCATTCCCCCTCTGGAGAACAGTGGAGATCCACAGAAATTCCGTTCTCGTAAGCGTGGATCACTCGTTGGACGTCGATTTCTTGGAAAGCTTCGGAAAAGTCCGAATACGAAAATGTACCATCCTGAAGAAAAATAAATACAATAGTTTTTATGGTTGATTACAAAGAAGCGAGGTTATATTCAGTGATTCAATTTTGACGACTTGAAAAAAAAACTGTATAACCTTGCTGGTTTTGAAAAAATAGTATATTCAAATCATCATCAATTCATCATTTCAAATAATGAAAAATGGATCCTACGTAGCACATGATATTCTATTGGGCCAAGTATTGAAAAGGAAACATAACCATCAATTATTGGTGCAATATTGATTAAACATCTTAGGATGGCACATTGTGGGCTACAACATTGAGTGCGAATTTACACAATCCAACAAAACTCATCAATAATAATTCATGAATGGATGAACAGTGAAATTTATCAATATTGTTCAACGGAGGCGATTCATTACATACAGCGGAAGTGAGATAAAACTGGGTAGGTGAAAAACTTTCAGTCTAATTCCACCAAAATAATCTTTATTTTTGTCCAGAGACACATAGACATATGTTTCGAAGGATTAATCCTTCATCTTCAGTAAATGAGAGAGGTAGGTTACATAGAGATCTGAGGAAAAAGAGTTACAATAGAATTGAGAGTAACATGATAAATCGTACTACATACCATTTTGTGGTAGAAAAGTTGAAATAAATTGAAAAAATTACAAAATTATTGAAAGTAATGAAAAATTATAGTTATTTCTTCAGGTCATAATGATCTGGCCGTATTCAATGCCGGACTAAAATGGTCCTAATTACGACCAGGTCCGCATACTGTGCGGGATTCAAAATTTTAGGGATCTATAAATGTCACATTAAAAAAAAATGTTATACTTATGTCAGAAAGTGAATGCGACTATCAAAACGCAACAAAATGTATGAATGTCAACCGTCAAATGGAGGTTCTTGAATGAAAGTGGACAAGAGAATATGGGTGTCCCATGTTTACCTGAAACAAGAAATCAAAGGTGAAGAGTTGAAAAGTTTCAAACTGAGTCTGTTCATTTATACAATTACAATGAAAATCTGAACACGTAATCGCCTTGTTGATCAATATTGATTGTATTTACACTCAACATTTTTTGGTTGATTCTGGTTATAGTTTTTGTCAGAAATATCAACATAAAATTATTCAACCTATGAATGAATAATATTTCAAAATTATTCTTGGAACTGAAATATTTGTTCCAACTTCAATTCTTCGAAAGAGTGTCGTATTTTTCTCCTTATAATTAATTCCATGAAGTTTTTGAGCCCAAATAGTTTTTCGTCAGAACAACAAGACGGTTCCGAATGTTTAGGATACCTGCTGAGACTTCCTGAGCAAGAGCATAATTCAGTCAATATTTGTGAATGCCCTGATGGTGGAGAATCACAACCTATCAAATCTTCAGTACAAAAATTTTTATACGATGTAGCGAATGCAGAATGAATAGCAGAAACTTCATTGACTCTTTGGGATTAGAGCAGGTGGTTCCCAATATTTCGTAAATCCAGTCCGTGTAGAACCTTCTCATTCATTAACTGAGGCCCCAAGACCCAACAGACCGGAAAATTGTCGAAACCAGAAAAATAAAGTTTTGGTGCAAATTCGATATAATTCTCAGTGTGTATATGTCCATAATAACTGTCAGTATGATTTATTGAAGGAAATTATTGAATAAATCAATTAATTATTGGTAAAATATTAAATAATACAATTCTGCTTTTTTTTGAGATCAAATGTGTGAGAAAATTTTTCTCACACATTTCTTTTGGAAAATAAGGACTCTTTGTATGTGACAAGAGTTTCCCCAGAATATGACATGTGTTTGGACTTGCCTGCTCTCAACTTCTTGCACACGAATCCCCCTATCCAGTATGTATTAAATGCTTTCTTGTTATCAAGCAGGACCATTCCAATTTCCTTCAGTTCATGAACAATCCTGGCAACCTGAGATGATGTATGATGACCTTTTTGGAAGCCGAATTGTTCACTTGGAATAAGTTAGAGCTTCTCTTCAAGCTTGGTATACCTGTTAAGAAGGATTATATCTACCAGTTTTGCTATGACGCTAAGCAGTGATATGAATCTATAACTTTCTACGAGATTCTCAGTCTTTCCCGGCTTCAAAATCGTGATGATCACCGCCAACTTCAGACATTTAGGGTTATATTGCCGTCGGATGGTGCCGACGATGGTGTAGACGAGTTGTACAAGAGACCTCTTCGGGAGGTTCCTGGGTAAAATTGCAGCCACCATTTATTTATATGGCTTTATTTTTTTGGGGTCTTTTAATAGTTTCTCCAACTTCATCGTAACTTGTCATCAGTTTGAGGAAGGTTCTACTTTTCAGCCTCACCTTCTCATCCTTTCTGAACTCATCGACTACTAGCATAAGCTCTTCATGTTTTGAGGTGTCGTCTGCAGATGTTTGGAAAGTATCGTTAGTACTCCCCAAACAGCTTTTTCGTGTTCGTCCATTACCCGTATGCGGCCCATCTCTACTATAGGAATATCTTTGAATATTTTCTGAATCCTTTGTGACATTCTCCAGAGAGAGTTGTCTCCTACATTGAGATTCTCGAGTTTCCTCTTCCACACACCATCCTTGTGTTTCTTAATTAGCTAATTCACGTCTTTACCTAGATTGATGAGGTTTATAATTCTGTCACGTATTTTCGAAATTTATGTGTTCTTATGATTCAGAAGTTGTGGTGAATAATGGCGTGCATGAACTCATTACCGTCAAAACTTTCCAACTTTGTCAACAACTCGCTAACTCGTTTTAGTCGGTGAGCAAGAACAGTAAATAAAAAATATTGATTATGAACGGCAATTTGGTGTTATAATTTAGCGCTACTGCACGTCATCAATTCAAAGCTTCTTTTACTACCAAAACTTCCTGACCGCCCACGATAGGAAATAATAATGGAGAAATTTCTGAAAAATAGACTGCATTAAACCTCCTTTCTGAATATTGCATTATGTAAAATAACCTTTCTCATATTATGATATAGCGAATATAAACCAAAACAGGTGACTATCTACATACCAGTTCCACGGTTTTGCTGATAACTCCAGTACACACTTAGACAGTGGGCAACAGAGCCATCTATAGGAACCGCTGAAACCACTCTGACTAAGTAATTATTAACGATCAAAATCAGCTTGAATTCCATATCTACAGAAATGACACGGGTACACTGAAATAAATCTCTGGAGTTCTCACCATTGCATATAGCATAAAATGGTGGGAATGAATTTTTTCGTGAATCAAATCTTGTCGTTCCCACTCAAGAAGAAAACTGAGAAAATGATTATCGTTGAAGTGGAGGAAATATAGATTTGAGAAAACCCTTCGTAACTCTACGACTTTTCAAAGAGAGGAAAACCCTTCTGACTATATCGTTATCCCACACGAACCTCGAGATACTCAAGGTTCCGACGGCATCTTCAAAACCCCCAATATGAAGGTGGTCTACAAAACTATGCTCAAACTACAACAAATCTTGGGTACTCCCAAACATGAGAAAGAGGAAAAAAATAGCCAGGGAATTATGAAATTAGCTGTAAATGCTGCGAGAAGAAATATGTGGGTCAAACTATAAAGACGATGAAAGTACAGTTAAAAGAACACATTGCTCATAATCGGTTTTCGAGACCAGAAATATTGTGGCCATCGATTTGATGGAACAAGAAATTAATTAGTCAGGTTCATGGTCATAGATATCTCGAAGCATCCAAAAATCTGGAAATAACAAAGTACAAAAAAAATTAATGCAGATTTCCATATAGCCAATTGTCCAAGTTCATAATACAGTAGAGATTTCTCCACTTCAGAATTTATTATATTTATTCGTTGTGTGAACTATTGATTTGTAAATATTATTATTTTATTATAATCCATTGGTAATTCATCTCCAAGAACGTCTATCATCAAATCCAAAACAAGTGGATGGGGCAGATGAATTCTAATAATTGAAGCAAACATTAAGTAGATAATTTGAGATAGGCCAGGATAAATAGAATAGCAGGCAAATAAATCACAATGATTGCAATTATTATTATATTTACAACAGTTCAGCAAGCTTTTAGCTCTTTACTTTGTTGGCGGAATGCGCGTCAAGTGAAAATTGACGTAGTTTTGGTGTTTTGGGTATCCCCATTTCTTAAATTGTATTCACACCAAAGGTTCCAAATATTCATTTATGGATGATGAAATAAACAACTTGATGTGACTGTGGAAGCAGAAATGAGAAAAGGTTTAATTTGTGCAGAGTTTACTAAGAGAAGAATAAGACACGCGAAGAGAAAAAATTCCGTATCGATTGCCTTGGCAATGAGTGTGGCAACCCAAAATTCAAGAGAGTTCTTGCGTATTTGATGGCATGACACCACTGTTCAAATTTCGATATGCTGGTCTGAAAAAAAGGTTGATTTATTTCGTTTGCCACAAAAGAAAATATGGAACGAGATGCTGCAGATTAAGTTCTGAAGTGTGATGATGACCCAGGTTATGTCTCAATTAATTGATGAAAAAGCATAAGCTCTTGTAAAAAATTTGTCTAGGTTACTCATATTCAAAGGCACCAAATCATCAATTGAAAAAAATATATCTAATTATCTATATATAATGCAACTAAAGATTTCTCTGTTTTTCTGTTACTAATACTCCGTGTGAAAGATATTTAGCAAAGTCTGGTGAAAAGTTCTGTGAGGTTTTTAAGAAGCCAAAAAATATGTTGCTATAATACTACTTGTATTGAAACATAAACAACCGCTATTTAGAATTTGAAGATGTGATAAATGATTTCGCAGTAGTTAAAGAACGCCGTCAATCTTCAATTACCTATCAAAAGTACTCTGGAAATGTTTCCTGCTTTTTCTGTTATTTATGTTATTATTGTTTTAGTGTTTGTGTTGACATTTATTAATGTTTCATATTGATTTTTGACTGTTATTGTTATCTGATTTTTCAATGCGAAAGAGTTTTCTGTTATTTTGTTCTTCTTCTCTGTTAACTCTTACCAAAATAAATGACATTTCTACAAAAGAACAAAACACGTTTTTTTCCTAGATTCAAGGTCTTAAAAGAACCAAGCATAACCAGCAAAGTTATTTTAAACTTGTAGCCATACTATTAATTCGTAGGACTCAAGGAAGTTGCATATCGCCCGATAATGAAAGCAATCATTTTGTAGCACATGAACATGCCAATTATAGGAACCTAGTTGCATAAAACAGTAATAATAAACATAAGTGTTTTTCTTCGAAAACTCAAAGCCAATACCTCTTCCTCAGAATTTAAATTATACTGACCCTAAGGAATAACATTATTATATTCTACATTTATTGGTAGCACTGCCATTGAAATATACACGGCTTTATTAGATCAAAGGTATTGAAAGAACTAACCATAACCGACATGGTACTGATTGTTAGGAGTCAAGGAAGATGCATATCGTCTGACAATGAAATGTACCAAAAACTGTGAACAATTTTGTAGTATATTAAATAGTTATTTAACGAACAAGTGTATTAATGAGGGCGATTAACAATCGAGATATTTTAACGCGTGAGCGGAGCGAGCGCGTTAATGTTTGAGATTGTTAATCGCCATTTTAATTCACGAGTTTGTTACAAAACTTTTCCGTCGACAGAAGTTTTCAAAAATAGAGATATCTTATTTTCAATGTTTATTTATTTAACGTTACGATAAAAAACACTCACTATTTCCTATTTATATTAACTCTACTCAAAGATAGTTTAATTTTTCTCAGTGGTAGTTTTATTTTATTTTTTATTATTTATTTTCAAATTGAAATAAAGAAAAAAAAATTTACCCTCTGTGGGTTTTGAACTCTCGACCTCAGTGTTGCAAGCCAGGTGCACTTTACCATTACGCCACGGGACCATATATGGTTTTGAGTGACAACTGGTGTAATAAACATTTTCTAAAATTTTATTTGAAAATTGACAAATAAATAATGACAGATAGTAATAACCAATATAAAATGTATAAGAGCAATGTATGTTGGGTTGCATATAATCAAATCGTTGATTAATAGAAAATCATTCATTAACAGGGGTCATTAATCAACGATTTTGAGTGCGTTAAAATACATCATAAATGAACGGTCGACGGAAAATAGTAATTATCGGATCCACTTTCGAGTAGTTGGCAAATTTTAAAATTGAACTAATGAATATCACATCATGAAACGTAATATGAATCAACAAATAACAGTCAAAACTCAAATTACAATATTCTCCTTCGCAGATGACAGCATATACAGGGTGTAACCTAAGTACGTTAAAATATTCAAGTGTCGTATTCCTGAGACAATTTTAAGAAAAAAGTTTAAATAAACTTGTGTCCGGAAATGCTTCGTTTCGGACATACAGGGCGTTGAAATTGAATTTTTTTGTAGGCTTTTTAAAAATTACTTTTAAAAATTAGGTTATTTTGCACTAAATTTGGTACCCGGGTTTTTTTTGACGTGGGAAATCATAATTTCGTATTATTTTTCATGTAACATCTAGAGGGCGCTGCGTACGCTGTCATTATTTATTTCAAATTGCCCTAACATTTTTGACAGTAAACTTTTGGTATTTTTCATGAAAAAATCTTATTCCAAAACCTTTTCCAATTAAAAAAGGTATACTTCCTCAATAACGCTGGAGGTGATCTTTTTCGAGATATTTACAATTTTCTATATCAATGCATGTTATTTAGCTCCTAGGGCGCTAAGTGAAGTTGCTTAGAAAAATTTCAACAATCTCTATCTCGAAAACGAATCATTTTCCGATAAACATTTTATAGGAGAAAACTTGTTTATTTTGACGAGATCTACCACATACTTAGTTTTTGTAATGTTCTCAGCAACTTCACTTAGCGCCCAAGGAGCTAAGTAACATGCATCAATATAGAAAATAACAAATATCTCGAAAACGATCACCTCCAGCATTGTTGAGAAAGTGTACCTTTTTTAGTTGGAAAAGGTGTGGGAATGAGGTTTTTTCATGAAAAGTACCAAAAGTTTACTGTCAAAAATATTAGGGCAATTTGAAATGAATAATGACAGCGTACGCAGCGCCCTCTGGATGGTTCATGAACATTGATGCGAAATTATGATTTCCCACGCAAAAAAACCCCGGATACCAAATTTCGTGCAAATAATTTATTTCTTGCAAAAGTTATTTTCAAAAAGCGAAAAAAAAAAATTCAATTTCAACACCCTGTATGTCCGAAACGAAGCATTTCCGGACACAAGTTTATTAGACTTTTTTTCTTAAAATTGTCTCAGGAATACGTCACTTGAATATTTTAACGTACTTATGTTACACTCTGTACAGAACGTTACTCAACCTTAAAACATGCGTATTGAAAATTAGTCGTAACTTTTATCAAAAAGATGAATGTTGGCCAACTTTCCTTACGACTTGAAAGTTATGACTCGCGCATGAACGCTCCTATTGAAAGCCAATGATTGAATTTTTCACGACTTATTACTTAAATCTGCCGACTGAATACTAACGACCAAAAACTGCATCATAAATCCATTATTACTATAGCTGATGGGCTCACAGACTATAGCAAAAACAAATTGTGAAGTAATTAACTCATTATCAGTTACCTGTAAGGCCCAGGATCCGTTTGCAGCGAACGTGTATCCGGAGTGAATTATGTGGCGGTGTCTCGTGAAACTGCTCAGTAAATTCCTCATGCACTGTGCTAATGTGCTCACCACAGGATGTATGAGAATTTCAGTGACTAAATTTTCCGAAGCGAATTGGATGAGACGTTCACCTGAAAATAAAACCGATTTGAAAGTAATTATAGCTTTTTATTGATGATAATTTGAAACCGTGAGTAAGGTAATAAGAATCATATTCATAATCTCATACGATTTCTTGAAGTATATATTCAAGAAATTTCTTTTTCTTCGACCACATAGAAATGTGACCATTTTATGTGCTTTATCGATCAAGGAAGTGTACACTTTTTCACTTCTACATCGCGAGCTGTACTGTAATGATCATTTCAGTACAGCATATTTCATTTCCCACGAATTTCATGAACTTCTATCATTATAGGTATTAACGAATTTTATGATCATAAATAATATTAGATCGAATCAAGTTTGATGACGGTTGTCTAATAATTTGACATTTCACATCAGTATTTAAAATTTTCGTAAAAAAAAAATAAATAATGGAAAATAAGTAGTGGTAGTGAGGATGATTTGACAGTGACACCACTGATTTCAATATAAAGATTGATGATAATCGAATTCTCTATGTTCGAATAGATGGTAGGAACTTTCTATAGCAATTAATTTCATCATATTATTATGTGAGCTCGTAGCAACGAGTGTTGAGTGAGAGAACGGTCGGGTTTGGATCATGGGGGGTGAGGGTTCAAATCCCAAATAAACCAACCACTTTTTTTATTTCTTCTATGCAATCGAATAGTGTGAACATTCCTTTTTATGGTTGTATGTATTATGGGAATGATGAAGGCAGTAAAGTTTATGATCAAAAGTGTTATTAAAAATTTCAAGCCCTTTGACCAGAGGTCTAAGAGCTCATGAAAATGGATATCGCAAACACGGCAATGTTCTTTATCAGTCTTTCCGAAGGGTCAGTTCCTTGATCAGATTTTTTGCTACTAGTCTTTTCCGGGATCACCCCGAAATAGCGCCCTCTTTGGAGGACCCTCGGCACCATTTGGCGACGCTCGGGCGAGCAACTGTCGAGGCGTCGTCGCCCTCTACCCCGTACCTTCCACATCAACCGCCAGGAGGAGTGGAGTCGGCTGCGGGAGTCTGTATTTGAGATGATATGCCATTTTCAGAATTATCAACTTTGTGGGCATTGAAATTATATTTATTCATTTATTTAGTTCAAGTTCAAGTTATCGTAAGTCAAACCCAAGTCGAAAATATATTTTTCTTTATTTGATTTAAATTTTCAAAGAAAACTTTTTGTAATTTATTATTATTTTTCATACATATTTATTTACAGGAAATAAATAGTTTGGTTTAACCTAGGGTAATTTTTTTCTTATGAATATTTTGTTGCTTTTCATTTTTTCTATTACAAATTTTTGATCGTGTTGAAAGTATACTCTTTTAGTCGGTTAGAATGAACAAACAGTTTTAAATATTTACAAATTGAAACCGGTTTCTGCCATTTTAGAAAATAGCCTCTAAAACGCCATGTACTTTGATCCTGTTGGTAAGACGAATCAGAACTACGGACTTTATTGGCATTTCATGGAGATAATTCAAGAAATAGAAGTTGACATTGACATTGACAATATTTCCGAAGGCTCTACAACCCTTGGTTATGTTCACGTGCGTTGTGAACTCTAAAACTGCCCATGGCCATAATTTTTGTTTCTGCGCTATTGATCGAACATCTTGAAATTCAGTAAACATGTGGGAATGTTTAATCTCCTACCTAGAGGAAGGCACCATCGCGACGCCATGTTCCAGATAAAAGTCGAATCGTCTAGACTCCATACCGAACATTACGTGTCTGATTTTCTTTTTGTGAATTTATCGATTTTCAATTCAATCATATTTATGAGGCAATTCTCTGCCAGATTGCTCAACAATGATATCGCTTTTGCGAAACAACTTGATGAGTGTGAGTCCAATCAATTGAACGAGATGAGATAAGAGAAAATGTAATGTGGGGGCTGCCAGTCGACGGAAATAACAAAACCAAAATGTCCAGTTGTAAACAAAGATAGAAAACTTGTATCATTCCCATATTTTTTCAGGGTAAAAGCTACCTACAACAGGGGTTTCACCTCAGCACATATTGTCCGCGGAAGAAAGTGAGACGCTGCAGAATTGTAGTCTTTCTAATATCAATTGCAGAACATAACAACTCCTTCCGATCCCATAGCGACACATTTGTTTGACCTGCTATAGGCGGGGATACCTGAGGTATCCCTGAAAATGGTATCATGATAATGAGGTATAATGAGTCATGGCAGATCAAACAAATTTGCCGCTACGGGTTCGGAACTAGTTGTTATGTTCTGCAATTGATATTAGAAAGAATATAACAATATGCAGGTTTCATTGTTCATTGGATTGGTCATAGAAATTATAATATACTTACTCTAGAATGCCAATCTCCTCTTCGTGGGACACTGAAAAGAATTGTAAAATTCCAAATGTTTTCATCAATGCGCATGCCCATAACCAGTCTCCTAGCTCTGCAGCGTTGACAAATTTCAGAAAATTTTATTTTTGTAGTCGAGATTCTGCCGAAAATAATCTAACATTACTGTGAAGCCTACCCAAATCCCCGTTGAATTGTTGGGATCGTGCAACAGTGTTAACAGTTTTCAATTGCCGCAGAGGAAGGCAGGTAGTTTGCCAGAGCCGGTTTGGGTTAGTTTGGTGGTTTAGGCGATTTGTGTTCATTGTGAAATTAACCATTAACGTTATTGTGTTTATTTAGATGTGCTTTTCTTATTACTGCTGTTTAATTCAAATTGAAATTGTGTCAAAACCAATAATTTGATTGCCCTAGTTTTGTGCACTTGTAAAGTACATATTATAATTTCCTGCTTCTTTGAGGCAGGACAGCACTAAAACATAAAAACTTATGGAATACATTTATCGAAAAAACTGCAAATTTTTTTGGGTTTTTACCGTAATTATTGATCCGATGGTGTTTTTCATTCATTCAGGGCTTCAAGACTGATGTCATAGTGGTTTTATTCCTAGTATTTTGTCACATAAACACCAAAACTACGTCACTTTCACTCGACGCGGTGTTGGAGTGCTTTCTGTGATTCCTATAGATAGCTCTGTTCTTTACTTCCTAAGTGGGTACTGGAGTTAGTGACCAATAGCAAATGGTATTCAAATTCAGGTTGACAGTCTCCGTCCTGACCGGGTCTGCTGATGATCGGCAGAACCACTTTTTCATTAAATAAAAATCACAAAATCACTGACCATTTTTTTCAGTTTGTTCGCATAACTCATCATGTACCCTCGAAAGACAACATCGATGATTGTTAAGTTGTCGAAAGAATTAGCTGAAGAAAATTGGTTGAATATGTATTCTATGGAAGATATAGAACAAAAAAGTCTACAAATGATATAGGAGTAAACTCAATGACATTATCAAAGAAGCAAAAAATATTATTGTCACCAAAAAATAATGACAAATAAACAAAACGCATCGGAACTTTGGGTGTTAAGCGGATAACCAATAACCTGTGGTAGCAGTCCATTGTATCTCAAAGTGGAGTGGTATAGATACACGATGCAGAAAAACACTTTGACTTTGAGTTTTCCTTCATCGTAGATAACCAATGGTGACAGGCGCGTCAAGTGAAAGTGACGTAGTTTTGATGTTTTGGAAATGTTAAGAAATAACTTCATTCAGTCAAAATGTCTGCAAATTTCACACAGGTCCCATATAAATGAATTTGAATTACCCTGTATGCATACGGAATCCACTACCTATTCAGCATCCCAAGAGGAGGATAATCGAATCTTTCATCCTACTGTGGGATTCCAAATGGCATTCAAATTTAATTTAAATTCACCAGTGCGATATAACTCCACTGTATGTCAGAACAAGGAGTTTGTGCAACATTTCACAATTCCTGTATCCGGGGAAAACGACTATGATTTAAGAGTTTGATGAATATTTTATCGAACGTAGATGAGGTCAGACAGACCATACAAGCAGTTGTAACTCTGATCGATAATCATCCATGGGTAGTTTTTTGATTTTTGGAACGGAATACTTCAATGCCTAAAATTCGTAGCCGAAACAATGGTTGGTAGGTTCGAAGCTGACGACTCAGATGCAGGGTTTATCTGCGAGGGTGTCCCTTAACGCTGAGACCAGCTGGGGTCTATTGTATTATTCTGTCGTCAGTTGTTCCTAGTTAAATAGGCCTGTGTCTTTTACAAGATATCTAGGTTGGTCTGTGCGAATATTTCGTAACGCTTATTGTGCAGCGCGTCGCATTCGAAGATGATGTGAGAGATTGTTTCTTCCTCGTCACAACAAAGTCTGCACTCCACGGTTTCTCTGTGTATTCCCATAGTGTACAGGTGTTTCCTAAGGCCACAATGCCCAGTTAGTAAGCTGGTCATTGTTCGTATCTTAGATCTGTTTAGGTTGAGAGTGTCAGCCGTCCCAATATGTTTGGTGTTTTCTTCCACTCATTTATTAGGTTTCCGCATCGCACTAGTTCTGGACATGTCAATGGTAATTCAGATACTTGTCTTGCAAGTTGGTCTGCTTTTTCATTACCTTCTATTCGTCTTTGTCCAGGCACACACACAAGTGTTACCTTGTTTTGTTTTGTTGTTTGAGGCTCTGAAGGCATTCCCAATCCTGCTTTGACTTGATTTGTACTGAATTCAGAGCTTTTATTGCGCTCTGGCTGTCAGATAGAATGTAGATGTGTTTTCTTCTATACCCACTTTCTTTGTTTATCTATATGCATGGCCTTATTCCATGTGTTTCAGTTTGGAATACTGTGCTGTTATTGCCAAGCGAAAGTATTATTTTCCTTTTTGGCCTCACTCCATCTATTCCAGATCCAGTTTCTACCTTTGTTTTTGAACCGTTTGCATACCAGATTATGTTCCCAGATGATAGTAATTCTACTCTCGAGTCCCATTCGTCCCACTTGAGCTGTGTTCTGAATGGTTTTTCGTATGAGTATTGGGGTAGTATGAAATTTGATATCATTTCCAGTTCGGTAATGTTGACTCCATGAGTGACTTTGGTGTGCTCAATATGTGGTTGGGATCTCCAATTACCTGTTTGTATGAGTCTGTATGCACTTATCATGACTGTGATGTCCAAGTGTGGGAGATTTAGGATGATTTCTATAGCAGCGGTCGGATTGCTGCTCATGTCGCTCGTGATACAAAGACAAGCTAGCCTCTGAAGTTTACCGAAGTTAAGTTTTGCCTGTCTTTGTTTCACTTTGAAACGGAGTACTCGAAATGGAGCAAGTATTTGAAAGATCAGTCAGCCACGATTATTATCCGACAAATTGATAACAAAAAAGTTTTCCATTTGGTGCAAATTTTTGAAACTCACTGTATATAGTCTGGACCACATTTGGATAAGCAACCCATTTTAGGCGTTAACCAGCACGGTGAAGGTCGACCTCTTTTCGGATCCTGTACTATAATGTTAAATGGTTGAATTCGTGATGTGACTATCGTTAAAGTTTGAATAAAAGTTTTGCATTTGTTTGTAATAATTCATTTGACGTTACAAGATACTCCTGTAAGATCAATAATCATAAAATGGTCGAAAAATGAAAAATGTGATTTATTTGTAATATCTAATAGAAAACAATTACTTCCCCAGCACAAGCCACGCTGGACATTGAACTACATCTGATAAATATTGTGAAAAGACTAACTGAAAAGAAAAGGAAAGATCTGAAAGTGAAAATTCGCATTTTCATTCAGATAGTTGATTTTTTAAATTTTCTGTAGTTTTCATTGAAAAAAATCATTGAATAAATTAGATAAGGAGAATTTTATTAAAAAATATCACTCACAGAAATCGTTCATTTCATTGAAGCAAGGTTCGCTTCTCTCGCATTCAATCCCCAATACATTTTGGTCGACGAAAATCTATTTCGCTTTGCCAAGCTCTTCAGGAGGATTGATATAGGATTGGAATAAACAGGCTCTTCAAGAGCAAACACATTAGGGATGGATATGCAGGATATGAGGGAAATATTTCTTCTGCGGTGACACTTTGAAAGTTATTTTTTGACATAGACCTGTCATTGGCATTGCGAAAATATGAATAGGACATTCATAAATGACCTATTCATATTTTCGAACTGAAAACATAAAATTGTCGAAAAGGGGAACATTCTCCATGAAAATTGAAAAATGAGAAATGTGATTTATTCGTAATATCTAACAGAAAACAACTACTTCCCCGGCACAAGCCACGCTGGACATTGAACTACATCTGATAGATATTGTGAAAAGACTCTAACTGAAAAGAAAAATCTGAAAGTGAAAATATTTTTAATTTTTCAATTTTCATGGAGAATGTTCCCCTTTTCAATATGAATACCTCCCAAGAGGTTATCTTGAACGATGGAAAATAGCGACTAAAGTTTGTCTTTCAGTCGCAGATGGTTCCACAACAGATTTTATGAATGTCCTATTCGTATTTTCGAACTAAAATCATAAAATTGTCATTTAGACTTCACGGTTCTCGAGTTGTTGATGTAGCCATGGTAACGCGTGTTTTTGAAAGTTTGATTTGCACACGCTGAGGCGTGCTTTAAATAGTTAAAAAGGGGCACCAACTGAAAAATAGTACAAAACTTCAAGGTGTGCATTACAGAATCAAAAATATTGTAACTGGAATGAAAGGAGCTGATTTCGCCTGGGAAGATGTTGGTAAAGTTCTGAAAGATGAAACTTTAATGCGTTGTTAATTTTATTCATTTCATTTGCATTCATAATATTGTATCATTCAGGATATCAAGCTCTGCTGAACGAATTACCTTTCGTAACGAAGTGCTTATTCCTGCTTTGCATTACGAAGGGCTACTGTTTAATGGTATCTGGTAATTGGAAAGAAGTTGAAAGGGTTTGGGTCCGATGGCCATTCATTTTCTTGGACAGGTTTTAATAAAGGCTTCCGTACTCCTTTTGCGTAATTAAGGGATTACGGTTCAAATATTTCGAATGCTCGCCACAGAATGATACAGAAAAGCAAGTTGAATAATAAATAGCAGCTTCATCCCATTTTGCCACTTTCCTTTTTTAATTAATTGATGGTGATTTGATTATGAATTATTAGTTGTACACTAAATTCCTATTCATTTTATTGTTGTATTGAAAACAGTCTGTTTCAACAACAAAACTTGGAAACCAAAAAGATAACAAACTTAGCGCGTTGTGCTTGTCTTTAGGTTCTGAACAGTGTGATATTTTAATAATAATAATAATAATATCTATCTGGGTAATGACACCAGCGCGTCCTCCGGATATATCAGGGCTCCGGAGACAGGGCCTGACTGGAAAAAAATACCAATGGATAAAAAAAATGATAATAACACTACTCTTTGGAGCGCTGCTGTGTCACGCAATAATGCTATATAAAGCGTGCCTCCCCCGAACATTTTGGAGAAGAATGAGTACACATTTAATGCCATTACCATATTATTAAGATACCCCATGCCATTTTCTTCCTTCGGGAGAATGCTCTCTTTTCTAAAAGGATAACGTGGAGTGATAGAAGGTACAACTGTGCGAATGTGTATCGTAAACAACCGAAATTCATTCGCACTGCGAAGTGAATGAAAGTATTGCCCTTTGCTAATAGCTTACTCACCATATCTCGCCTCTTCTCCGTCCAATGCCTGTTCCGTTATAATGCCTAATTCTTTCTCTAGATCGACCAAGCAGCTGTTTATCTCCCATGAGAGTAGCCCTGAAACAAATAATTTCAATTAATGGGGTACAATGTGCTGAGAATTTTGATGGTATAGGTACATTATTATTTCGGACCAATATCCTAAAAGATACGATAATAGTTATTCTAGCAACTAGACAATAGAAACGAGCAAAATGTTTGACACCTTCGTTATAATAATAATAGATTTATCTTGATCGTCTCATATATACAAATAAGTGTTGGATAATGTCAAAAAACTCAGAGAAACAGGAAAATAATTAAATAGGTACATGCACAAGAAATAATCAATTATTGTAATATAAAAATTTTATAAATCAAAATTATGACTCAAAAATTCCTCAAAAAATAATTCTTTCACCAACAATGGCGCCACTGCTGTTTTAAAATGAAATATACTCAATACTGTTACCCGTTACCCCAAGTTCTACATCCTCCAATATATGTTACAGAGAATGCAGGTTCGAAATAGGGAATTTTTTGAAGAAACAAGGTCTAAAGACAAATAAAACTTTGGGTAGTCATATCAAGAACAATAAAAATGAGGTTGAAAACTAGAAAACAGTGGAGTTTATGAGTTAATTATTGGTTCTTGTCCAATGTTTTATATTTGACAAACTGAACATAGGAATATCTTTATGAACGGCATAACAAAAGTGGTAAGTGGTAAGTGGTAAGCGACGCTGACTAGTAAACTGAAAGTACCGGGTTGGGTTCGATCGCGGAAATCGGTAATTTTTTTTTCCAAGCAAGTTATTTTCCTTCTTTTCTTCTGTAAGAGATATGAATTATTGGATATTTGGTTAGCTTATCCATTTGGGATTGAGATTCAGTGTTAATTTTCTCATAGGCAAAATTATGTGCCTATTTTGAATGAATTGTCAATCGTTTATTCCTCCCTAGGGAGATAAAGTACTTTTCCTTCCTAGGAAGGAAAATTATGAATTTCCTTCCTGATTTGAGGGAGGAAAATGTGTACTTGTTGTCGGTCTAGTAATTGGAGAGCAATTACATAACTGCCGCCTAAATAATAAACGGTTCAGAGTATTTTAGAATAACATCTTATAATTGTAACTCATCATACTTCTGCTTGAAGGGGCTATTGTATAACGAAAAATTTGTCGCGTTTTTTTTATCAATTTAGGTACTCAGATTATATTGATTAATCAAAATTACTCTTAGTTCTCGACTGAAAATCTATTATGTGATTCTTTTCACTCCACTTCTCCATGTATTATAATATCCACTGTACAAATAACCGCTTTTGGTGTAACATTAAAATTAAATGTGACGTGGAATAACTAATAATTTTGAAATAATTGGTTTACTATTACTATAATTTCAACAATTTTAATTATATGCAGTGATAAAAATCTACACGACATTATTTAAAAAGAGTTGTAAACATAGATGATAACTATATTGCGTGCTTGCTCAGATTAGTATTTTTAATTTTTATTAAATGCCTGATATTTTTTTCACTGTTGAGACTTTCTTGAATCATGTGTTATTATAAAGGCGGTGAAATATTTGGCATTATTTGATTGATTGCTTTCCACAAGGTGTTCATAAAATATCATGAATTCTACAGAGTTAAAAATTGATATTGGTCCACTATTCGCCTGCTCTTGAGAACTCATTCCTCAGAGTAGTGCTGAAATGTCATTCAAATAGTGTGTCTCATTTCTCAATAAAACCTCGTACCTTGTGCAATTTTTTTGAACTAACGTCAATTCCGAAAAATCAAAATAAATTGAAAATGTCTAGGATTCGTAATGAGAACAACTAATTTCACTGCTAATCCAATTTTTCCCCCAAAAAAAAATAATTTCTAAAAATTCCACTTCTCATGGAAATATCACCTTAACTAAATTTTGACGTAGACCTTTACATGCTGTTCATCCAACGTTTCTCTGGGACACAATTGCAAGTATTTTTATTTTTCTCTCTTCAGTGCTAGGATAGCTCGGACACCATGAGAGTTGTTATCCTGGACCACCCAATGAATGGTAACACCTAAATCTCAACAGCAAGAAGCATGATGTTTGGCAGCCTCTTCTATTGCAGACAAACGAGCTACGTTCACCTTCGCATTCGCTGCTGTCTTCGGGAAGAATGTATCCCCTAGAACATGTAGAGAGTTTTGGTAATCTTCACCATCATAAAAAACCAAGAGGTACTTCTTTCTAGCTCTAGATATATGCTCATGACCTGGTGCTGGTAGCAGGAAAAGGGCCGAGGAAATCTTGCACCCAAGTTCTAGTTTACAGGTATATTGAATTATTTTATAATCTGTATAACTATTATTTTTCTTTCAAATACCCTACTAATTATCAAGTGGAGTGCTGAATTTCGTCTTACCCAGAATTCACTTCTACCACTTTTTTATAACCCCACCGCTGTCGGTGTGTGCTTCAATTGGAGCTCAATACATTATTATGATTAATTTCTTATGAGTATCTTCGTAGTGTGTGTACTTTGGCCGATAATTCACACTACTGGTATCAAACCTAATAACATTGCATAAATTAGTACTACTGCATATTTTCCGATTTTAGTATTAATTCATACCAAGCTCTGGAAGGGACACCTAAAATTGAAAATTATCTTCCACCTGAACGCTTGAGACATGTATGTGTACATGCGCATATGCATTGAGATATTACAATCATACGAGTGAGATCAATCCCTATACTAAATACCTCCTGCCAGTGAGGAACGTTAAATCTTACGATACTACCGGACCTGGTGGTCTGGAGAATGCGGTTGGGTCCGAGTTTTGCGGTGATGGGTACTGGGACCTGTTGAGTAGGTACATACAATGTCGAGGCAGCAACGTTGGTTTGGAAAATAACGAATTCTTGCTCCGAATACGAATGTCTTTTTGGGACCGTGTGATGTACCGGGCGTTGGTCTTAGCTCTTGCATATGTTCCCGTAGTTTCGTGACTAATTCGGCCGCTGAGGTTATAGCTCGAAGAAATTCATCTAGAATTTGGATCTGACTGTTGAGCATCTCCGCTGTGGTAGATTGCATCATCTTTCCAAGCGTATCGAATGTCAAAAAGGGGTTGTAGGTTGTAGCGAGAGATTATATCCATTGCTGGCAGTCCATTTGCTCCTGGGTGTCTCCCGTGGTTTGCAGGTGGGTCGTACTTGTGAAATGCTTGAACAGGTGTGACCCAAAGTTGCGACCTTGGCAGTGGTAACTCTGAGTGGCGTATTGAACCGACAAATCCAGTGGTTGTAAAACGCTGCAGCTGCGGTTGCGAAGAGGCATGACTTCGGGCAAGCAAATAAACCTGTCGATCACGATAAGGAAGTAGCGATATCCGTCGAGTGAGGGCATGATCACCAAGTCTAAGTGCACATGTTCGAATCTTGTGAAGGTGGCACAAACATCCCGACAGGCATCGTAACGTGCCGGCTTACTTCAGACTGTTGACAAATCAAGCAACTTCTTGCCTATGCTTGGCAGGTCAGATCTAGTGATTTGTTTTCAAAAAAAGTAAATAACATTTCTATGTTTGTAGTGTTAAATTTTTGCCTGTAAATTTCTGTTTTAGCGAATTGAAATATGAGCTGTGTAAAGGAAGAATTTATTAAATTCAAATAAGTGCAGTCACACGCCAATCTGTGAACCTCAATTCATGTAAGCGTTTTTGGAATCTCAGATTCTCTGTATTGAAATTTTCAACATCAAAATTGTCACTTTGTTTTATTGTTAAATTTGTTAAGAAACAAGAGTCCTTTTCTCAAAAAATGATTTTTCAAACAGTTCAGATACATCACTCATCATTTATATTAGACGGCAGTTATGTAGCGAACTTGTTTTATCTGATTTGAAGGCGGAAGTAACTATAGACCATTTTCATTGCATAATGTAAATGGGAGTAACGATAATATGACTAGAGAAAACTTCGACTCCAAACGCGATGAAACACAATGAAGATTCCGAACGACTTTTCAATTATGATGAAAATGCATAGAAATAATTATTCATTTATCTAGGGACTGAAGTGTTGTTCATTTACCAGTGCAGCAATCCCTACGAGTAAAATAACACTATAATTTTGATTTTATTGAAGAGTTTTTTCTTCAATAGTCAAAAAAGACAACCATTTCAGAATATTCAGATATTCCTTCCATATATGAACTGAATTTCGCATATTCATCGATGTCGATATTATTACTATTAGCGTTAACTCAACTTTCAAATAACTAGTCCATTGGGAGGAACTTTTAATTTTCTCAGATTTTTCATTATTAACGTTTTTCTCCATTCAGGATTCGTCGCTTTCCATTTTTACTTATAATAATTTTATTTTCATAGTTATCAAGCACTTATCTAGAGAAATTGCGAGAGATGCACAATTTCACTTATTCGAATTATAATTGTTGACTAATTTTTGAAGTCACAGCTACCCTGGATAACCTAGTGTGCATGAATAGGTTATTCTTCAGAGGGGTATTTTATTGTTGTGAATATTGCTACCCGCAGTCACCGGAACATTACTTAGTCAAAATGATATGAATATTATCGGTATAACATTTGTAGATTATATATTTATAGTATATTATTTGCCACAGAAAAAACGTTTACAAAATTTCGTTGTTATTCGAGTGTGTTTTGTAATTGTAGTCACTCAAAATTTTCTCTCGCATAGCAATAACCATTTAAAAAGTGCACTTTTTTTCACGCTTTTCCATGAAATAATGAAATCGTATTTCGATATTGAAATATTGCAATACTGTACGCAAACAAACCACATTAAAAAACAGTTGTGAAAAAAAATTACATTTCGATACAGCTGACTCATAAGAAATTGAAATCTGTACTAAAATATTATAGTTTTCTTATCCTTATAGTCGTAGAAAAAGATTATACTTAACTTCATATGGTTACCATAAATATTTAATTGAACTTGGGTTCATTTTTACGATCTAGAAACAATACAGTAATCAATGAAATGAAGGGATAAGAAGTTCCGTCGGCGTCGTTAAAAATTTTCTGAAAAGTTGCTGGGTCAGTCTTCCAAAATTGCTATGGATTAAAGTAGAACAATAAACGTTGATTATCTATCACTCGTCTTTAGTAACTACTCTACTTGATGAAAGAGAGGAAAAAAAGTATCAATTTGTTCAAAAGTGATTCGCTTTTGCATGACAAAACTCCTGCAAATTACAAAATAAACAATTCGTGGTGGTACAAATTATTCGACATTCCCACTTTTTTACCAGCTTCCATGTACAGGGTGTTTCCGAAACTGGAGCTATTAAGAAAATGGGTTGTTATATGGAACATAATGTAACAATAAATGGCAAGAATTTTCGATTTAGAAGCAGTAAATTTTTTTTAATTATATAAATTTTATGAAATTGCTTTCCAGTTACCTTTGTTTGATTTTCCAGGCCACAGCGTGTCTGCCCGCTGGCAGTATTTCAGCGCGATATGAGCACGCTGTAGCCCTCTGATAAGTAATTCCCAAAAAAAAAATTAAAATTCAATATCTCCCAAAATAATTTCTTTTCGACAAAAATGTATACTCTCATTTCGTTTTGTTTTGTCATCTTTTACTTCCCATTTCATTTATCGCTACAATTTTGGAAACACCCTGTATGAAAAACAGTTTGAAACATACAATTATTACAATTACAAGCTCTTATATTATTTTTGTATGAGTTAGTATATGTGTGGGTCAAATCTTGCAATTGAATATTGACTTTTGGTCATCCAATTAACTAATTCAAAATAGCGAAGTGGACGAGGTGTTGAGAGCGTTTGCTCTCACCCAGCCGGCTCGGGTAAGATCTCCCTTGCTTGCACAAGCTCTGCTTTTGAGGAATTTTCTCCGAAAAACTGGGAGATTCGTAGAAACAAATTTTTATTCCTAATTCCGGTGACAATGCATTATGGAATTTTTGTAAGAGAAAAAACAAAATGTCTGTTACAATATAGTCGGAGATTGTTAAATTTTCATCAAAACTCTTATATTCAACATGGCGGCTCCAAGATGGCGGACAATTTTTGTGATTATGGTCCGATTCTATTTAAATTTGATATGTGGGGGTTTTCGGGGTCGTAGATCAAGTAACTTTTTAAAATTCATGAATTGGAGATGGCGGCTCCAGGATGGCGGACGAGTTAATATTAAGATGGTTTTATAATTAGAGAGCTAGATAGCTGAAAACTCACAGGGCACAGGCCTAGATCAAAAAGCACACAGATGTGTAAAGTAGGTTATTCTGTGACTCACGGATTCAAAAGCCTGCCGCTATTGTATTCGAAGTGAAAACTTTGCGAGGAAAGCATTTGGATCTATAACTTATAGTATCATTTACATTACACATATGAAGAAATAATTTTTCTATTCATGTTTTAGCGCATTTCAGTAAATGCTTATATTCAATAAATTTGCTTCAAATTTTTTAATAATGTTTCATTCATGTTGAATTAAATACTAAATAAAACTACATTTATTTTTTATCCAAATTGAGTCTGTAGTTCATTCAACAAACTTCACAAAAAAAATCTTCTTCACGAACTTATATCTATCATAAATAGCTATTTTATTACATATTAAATACTTTATGGTGGGCACTGTATACATTTCTTTCTAACACTCCTATATTAGCTTCACTTGTATGTAACGGAAATTTTGAACGTAATTTTCACCCTCTTCCAGAAGTCCGAATGATTTGAAATTTGGTTCATAATTTCGGTAACAATACAGTATGACATGTTTGTTATAAAAAAAAACGAAGTGGCGGCTCCAAGATGGCGGACGAGATTTGTCATAATGGTCCGATTCGATTCAAAATTGGTATGTGAGGGTTTTCGGGGTCAGAGATTGAGAATTCTTTATCAAAATTCATAAATTCAAAATGGCGGCTTCAAGATAACGGACGAGATTTGTTATTATGATCAGATTCGATTCCAAATTGGTATGTGGGGGTTTTTAAGTCGTATATTTCGAATTTTTTGTCAAAATTCATACATTTAAAGATGGTAGCTCTAAGATGGCGGACGATATTTGTCATTATGGTCTGATTTGATTCAAAATTAGTATGTGAAGGTTTTCGGGGTCAGGGATTATGAATTTTTTGACAAAATTCAGGAATTCAAGATTTTAGTTTTTTTAAACTATTATTTTTAAATACGTCAATCACACCCCGAAAAATTTATATATTTATATCAGTTTTGACTTCTAAGAAAGTCCACTCAGTATTCATCTGCGATTGATTGAAATACTGGCTTGCTCTTGTTTGGCAACGGCAATACATTTTAGTTAATCGGGAGACGTTCTGGGAAAAGGGGAGTCTCCCAGGACGAGCAAAGGGTTCACTTTACATAACCGGAAACGCTCGAGAACTAGTGTAACTATCAAGTTCTGCAATTTGCAATTTCAGACTAATTAATAATTTTCACAATGAGTTTCACCGGAGGTGAGTTTTTGCACGAAGCAGTTTTGCTTGCATTGGAATATCCAACTGCTAACGATATACGATAATGTGTGAAATTGAATTCAAAATTTTGTTGAACAATGAAACCAACAGAATTTCAGGAAGTGCCTCAGATTAGAATAAGGCAACTCTTGTAGTAACTAATATCGCCTATTAAATAAATAAAAGTTCATTTTTTCGAGATAACTATAAATCTGTATAGAAAAAGGCAATATAAGAAAAAAACTGACTGAAATACTCAAAAGATGCACGAATAAATGCATATCTGATAATTATGTTGAATTATGTGGATGCTATATTAGGCCGTCAGATAGTGCCAGATTTAGGTGCCCCATTTTTGCATACAAACTTCGAATAGGGTTGAAAGGTATATCGATTTGAAGTAAAATGAAGATGAAATTACGAGAAGCTAATGGGGATAACATACCCCGAATTCGATTTTTCAGAACAGTGTTTATTTGTTTCCCTCGTGTTCGTAACTACACGGTACGAAACTACAGAGGGTGATTCGTTGGGTCGTTTTAGGAAAAAAAGCTCCTAGGAACATATATGAGACAATAATTTTGCAGTTCTGTGTTATCTGTCAGTGTGAAGATATAGTACCATTCTTTATCATTAATTGCAACATTTTCATGGTTTATTGCTTAGTTAGTTTAAATTCAGTACTTTCACTCACATTACTGACCCTGAAGAAGTATATATATGTCCATATATATATATATATATATATATATATATATATATATATATATATATATAAGCGATGAAAGTGATACAACATTATCGAATGGGAAACATGAAGTTGATGATAAAATAACATTAATAGGTCAATAATTAAAATAATTAGTCAATTAATACACATTTTTTAAAATTTATATGGATAATTTCCACGTGTGGAAATACTCAAGCACGTGTCTATCATCTTGGTTACGAAACAGACAAATGACATATGTTTCATGTAATTAAAAGAAGAAAATTATGAAATTGAAGTTTGACAGGTAGAGTCCACGATTTGGCCTCTGCTTGTGAGTAAATTAGCCAATTGTACCAACTCAGAATTCGATAATGTTGTATCACTTTCATCACATCTTTTTGCAATCAACCTCAAAGACACAGTAAGTATAGCTGTTACTGGGCTTCACTCCATTTTAGTATACATTCGCTTATTAATTGTAGCTTCCCTGAAGATGACAGTAACCACTGTTGAAATATTGGAAATATAGTGTTAAAAGAGTACACGTTTTGCTTGCTGCTTACCCAAATAATCTTTCCAAATTGCATCCTAACTAGTCAGCAAAGACTACCATTCTACTACCTATATTTGACACATGTCACGTGATCGCTGGCATGGCGGTAAATTGCAAAAAATTACTATGAATAGGCAAAAAGTCGGGTAAAGTGGCAAGATATCGAAAAAAGTTATTTGAAAAAGTTGCTTAGAATTCAATTTTATACAGATGAAGAAAGTTTTAAAAAATAATGTGGGAAAATTGAAAATAGCAATTTTTTAAAAATATTTTCCTAGTAGTATAAAAATATCAAATTATTTTTTTATAAATAACGGTCCTTCTTGAATATATTTATATATTTTTAATTTCCATCTGTATATTGTCTTACTTTCTTTCATGAAAATCAACTGACACTGTCACTGACATTTTTCAAAAAGAAAACTTGTAATGTTCCTCTTTATCCCAATTTTTTAGTTTTTCATGTTAGTAAGTATACCTACATTTTTAATGTGACAATTGCATTATATTCATCGCACCGGTTATTGTAGAGAAGTCTTGATACAGAAAATAAACATTTTCGACAACTAGACTAAAAAAACGAAGAATTTTCACTAAATTGGTCATACCTGACTACTTCACAAATAGAAACCTTCACTATATATATATAAATAAAGTAAAAAACCATAGAATGGCTTCGTGAGGGGAATAATAAATACAAAGGAGAAAATTAGTGGGTAAACCCTCATAATGCAACCGTAGACGGATCCGTTTCGGACTCATTAGACCTCTTCAGTACGGTATAGCCAAGTGTAAAGTTCTGACTTTAACCACAAATGTGTTGCTGGCTCCTGTGCTTGGCTCCTTTATTTGTGTGATCTTGCTTTCAAGTGTTGCACAACTTTACACTTGGCTATACCGTACTGAAGAGGTCTAATGAGTCCGAAACGGATCCGTCTACGGTTGCATAATGAGGGTTTACCCACTAATTTTCTCCTTTATATATATATATATTAATATATATATATATATATATATATATATATATATATATATATATATATATATATATATATAATATATATATAATATATATAATGATACGGTACTGTTTGTTTTTAAATGAATATTATATTTTTTATGAGTGTCCTCTATCTATTCATAATAATGGTCCCTTGACTTTTTTCCCTACGAAAAACAGTTTTTGATTTAAAAAGCAAAATGAGACATACAAAAAATCGTATAGGTACAAGCGAATGACGAACTTTTATTTTTTAAATCGAAAACCGTCCGTCGGACCGAAAATAGTCAAGAGACCATGTTTGTGGAAAAATAGAAGATAATTATGAAAATTATACTAATTTGACAAAGAAATACAGTAGCGTATCATTATTTTGATCAAAAATGACAGAGCATGTTTACAAAGACGCCACTGATGAAAACTAATAAACGTTCGCCATGGAAAAAATATATTTTTATGTGTACTTTTCATGTACCAAAATTAAAAAGAAAAGCCAAAGTGGTTTAGAGATATTGAAAAAGAACTGATTTTTTTTTTTTATTTCAACATCCTGTATCTCAGAAATAAAGCGGTTGCGGACACATGTTTATGAGAAAGAAAGTCTTTTTTTGACCTAAAAAACACGCCCCTGAAATCTTGATACCGAATTCTGAAACACCCTGTATATATACATTCATACCAGTTCATGATCACAAGAACGGTTCGAGGTCATTGTTCATTAATGATAATGGTCCATCAAATTCTAAACTATTTGAGTTGATACCGATAAAGGAATAATTACCTATTATTGACATTGTTGGGTGTGATCCTAACTGACCACCAGATAATAGATTAGAGGTAGGATCACTCCCATGTTGCATTTCTATTGAGTAATTAATTGTATGCCAAATTAATATATCCTACTGATGAAGATAACTATGTTATCGAAATTACTCGTGTATTGAAAGAAAAAAAGACTTTTTTTGTCAAAATATATAGGAATCGCATACAGAAAGATGAAAACTAAGGAAATGTGAATATTTTCGTCGATAGTCTAGATATTACATTCGGAAAGTTTATCCTCCAGATATTTTAAAATTATATCAATTCCAGTCTCTATTTTCTAATTCCCACCTTCCGTTTTTCGATACCCTCGTTTTTCCATAAAAATATAGGAATTTTCTTTTTGTTTGATTGACCCTACAAAAAATAGAGCGAAAGACTGTTCCTCAATTATCTTTAACAAAAACCAATCCATTGTCTGTTATCGGGTAAGAAACAGCTTCATTGCATCCATTTATATCCGAATGAAAAAGTTTCATATCTCATAGACATCCATTCTCATTGAAAGCATTTCAATAACCCGTATTTCATAAGCGTAAAACCATTCGAATAATCTTTCCGCAGCAATCCGTTTCAATTACTGGGATCCCCACAATAAATGTTTCCGACATCTCCACGATAAAAGCCTTCCTATAAAGCGAGTTGAAAATGATCGTGGAAAAGCAAAACTTGGAAAAAGTGTTATTCTGATATACTTCTGATGTGTATGGATTTTGAAAGGAATCCTTGCAGCTGAAAAGATACGAATCTGTCGAAAGAGTTTTTAATATGTGTAGAACATATGGTGGCAAACAAAAATGGTTATTTAACGAACAAGTGTATTAATAAGGGCGATTAACAATCGAGATAATTTCGTCGACAGTAGTTTTCGAAAATAGAGATATCTCACTTTCAATGTTTATTTATTTAACGTTACGATAAAAAACAATCACTATTTTCTATTTATATTAACTCTACCCAAAGATAGTTTAATTTTTGTCAGTGGTAGTTTTATTTTATTTTTTATTATTTATTTTCAAATTGAAATAAAAAAAAAATTTACCCTCGGTGGGTTTTGACCTTTCGACCGCAGTGTTGCATGCCAGGTGAACTTTACCATTACGCCACGGGACCATATATGGTTTTAAGTGACAACTGGTTTTACATCAAATTACTTGAACAATTTCTGAAATTTTATTTGAAAATTGACAAATAAGTAATGACAGATAGTACTAACCAATATAAAATATATAAGAGCAATGTTGGGTTGCATATAATCAAATTGTTGATTAATAGAAAAAATCATTCAATTACAGGGGTCATTAATCAACGATTTTGAGTGCGTTAAAATACATCATAAATGAACGGTCGACGGAAAAATAATCTAATATACAGTGTCATTAAAAGAGATGGAAACAACTTTTGATAATCATTTCTTATGGAATTCGACTCAGGCGTTAGATCGTGCTTTGAGGAAGTTGAAAAAATGATTACTCTGATGAGGCACGCAATCTATCAAAAGTAATATTATTTTTTTCCAAGTGATCGCTGAAAATTTGCTCATTTGTTCGAATTTTAAGAAATTTCATAAAGAAAAGTTGTTTCTATTTTGATTTTACACATATCTGCCAAATATGAACGTTCTGTTGTAAATTTTGGTTTTTGTAATTTTTTTACTATTTACGAAATTTTTGATATATTAAAGGAATTGTAACTTTTACAAAACTGCTTCATTCCACTGGCTTCATCATGCTATCAAGTTTTAATTGTTCAACTGGAGTTTAATACTGGAATTTTATTCTGGGACCGAAAAAATATCATTTCGATGATAATAAAATCCAAGCAAATTATTCTGAGTTTTCTGAAACCATTGCAAGTAGGACAAATTAGTCACTTGATAATCCAATAACGACACACAAACTCGAGCCAAAAGTGAAGAACGAATTGTAACACTCTGAAACTCGGCACATGACATCTCGACATCAAGAATTATTAGAAAAAAAAATAGTTTACCAAAAAATCAGGGGTGGAACCTAAAAAAATTTCATTAAAAAAAAATAATTTTTCTTGTTTATTTCAGAAAATATGAGATTTATCAAAAAACGATTTCGATATGTTGAGAGATTATTCAATTATCTACAAGAATGATTTTCAGTAATACCTTATGAAATACGCTCGTTTTCTCAGAAAACGTAGTTTAACACCGAAATCACATTTCAGGCTGGCGCTAATCCGCCACTGCAAGTTCAGGCAGGGCACAAAAATTAGATTTGTCATAACTTTGCTAAAAATTATAGTACAAGGAGAAGAAAAAGTGTATATCATTCCTGAAGAATTCTACTTTCTCATGCAAATATAACATGTGAGTATCTGAGTACTCAAAATGTGTTTTATCCCACTTCACATAACCCTTGTACGATATTTACGGAGGATCCGAAATTCATGGATATTTTAGTTGATATGAAATAATTATACTGAAGCAGGAATAAGTACCCTCTTTGGACCATATGCAACGATTTTAGACTAGTGAGACAAGTCTCACTTATACATGCCAGAGAAAAAACTGACCCATAATCCCGGCAATTTATTCAGTAAATGTTGAAAGTAATCGTTTATACACATCCTACATAAAAAATTAAGTATGAGATTTCAAGCTTGAGGTTTGCACTTCACAACAGTGTTATTGAACATACACGCAGGATATGAATAAGCGATTATTTTCAACATTTACTGAAGAGAATGCCGGTTTTATGGGTAAGTTGAATATGAGGCAGGAATAAAACAAAATATTTTTTGCATTTATAAGTGGGATCTGTCACACTACTTCAAATTTGTTTCATATAGTCCAAAGAGGGTATGGGTTGCTGCTTCAGTATAATAATTCCATATTTACTAAATTATTAATAATTTTCGGATCATCCGCAAACATCTCCGTGAAGTGCGACAAAACACATTTTAGGTACCCAAATACTCGCATATTATATACACATGAGAAAGTAGGAGTCTTCAGAAACAATATGAACTTTTCCTTTTCCTTCTCCGATCATTTTTAGCAGAGTTATGACCATTCAAATATTCGGCTCCACCAGAAATTCCAGCGGCGTGTCAGTGTGAACCTTTTTGATGTCCGCGTTCAAACACGTTTTCTGAGAAAACGAGCGCATTTCATAAGAAATTAGTAGGAATAATTTTTGTTGAGAATTGAATTGTTCTTCACTTTATTGAGTTGTTTTTCCGATATACATATACTTTCTTAGATTAAGGCAAACAATTATTTATTTATTTTTGAACGAAAAAAAAAAATGTTTCTCCCTAGAATTTTGGTAAACAATTTTTTGTCGTGTTTCTCTTGGTTCCAACTACTAGCATACCAAGTTTGGTCGTGCTACAATCGATCCTCGTCTCAGAACCCAGTCGTACTGGATTATAAGTGGTTACTAAGACAAGATTCAAAAGAACAATTGACTCATTTAAGTCATGCCAGATGCCAATAACAGGAATCAGATATGATCTTCCAAACAACACGTATTTGTCAATCAGGAACTTGGAAGCTACTCAGATTGGTAAAGAGGGGAATATCAGTTAACGCGATCTATATAAAGAGAACTAAAAGTAGCCTGATTCTGAAAATTTAATAGAGTCGGTAAAGAAAACATTCAGAATCCAAATCAAACATTTTCCTTATTGCGCTCATGATTCTGATTCCAATATCCTTCACCCAAAATGAACCGAACCATTTTTGAGTTCGAGTTTTTCTACTATTACAGTATTGTGTCCGATATCTTATTATAGATATAGTCAGGGCTTCTCTCTGTTAATATTATGATGCAGGACACTTCTGTCATGATAAGCTCACTGTGAACAATTGCAGATTCCTTTACATGTTATTGTGATTCTGAAAATCACGCAGTTTGGGTATTACTTTTAATTGGAAGGCTGAGGTTGATATGGCGCTCGTAGTTTAGTGAACACTGATCTGCGGGCGCGGTCTCAACAGTGATCGAAATATTTGTTGCAGACATTAGTTATTGTTTGCATAGACCTACCCCATACTGATGAGGCAAAACCTAGAAATCGATCTAGAGGTGGTCCGAATGTTTCGATGAACTTTTCCATGCAATTAGCAATTTCAGAGAAAGGAACTCTGCAAATATATTCATTAGATGTGATTCAAAGTTCATTATGGTATTAGCCAAGAAAATGATTATTTTCTGAAGGATTATTGACCCAATCAGATTCCTTTACAAAATATATTAGCTCAGAAAACTGCCTCAACAGCATTCACCAGAGTGTCGAATTTATAGGGTGGGTGGGGACTCTCAACCACCGGCGCTAAATTTTCAGAGGTGGTAGGTCAAGAAAATGCAAACGCGCTGAGCGTCGCTATGAAAGAAATCGGCGATCCTTTGATCTTGGACAGATGCCACAATGCAGAGAACCGCGGTACATTCCTTTGATGTAGATGAAAGACTGAAGGGTTACTTCAAATTTTGTCTAGCTCAATAACTCAAAACGCGAATATTAAATTAAGAATAGTTGTAAGTGATCTGATGAAGTTAAAAAGGGATGAAAAAATGTGGCATATTCTGAAAGCGACAGAACATAATATGAATGAAAAAATAATTGTATATCTAAATTATATCTTTAAACTTTTTCTCAATAACCTTAAGTATTCAATGACTAAGGTCACATTCAATAACTTGATGATTTCCAAAATCAACAATGACTTGTTATTAGATCATTGATGAGTTTGATTCGGAAAAAATCCAGGAAAAATTTATCTGTAGGAATGTGTTGACTAGTGTTGTTTTTCCGTACGTAAAGCAGATTTCAATCTTCACTTTTTTGTTGCTTGTTATAGATAAAAACAATGAATAATTTTGAAAATCACAACTGATGATTACTGAGCAGCGGCAATTTTGAAATTAGCCCTCGCCGGTGGAAGTGAAAATAAATCTGGAACTGATTCACCAAGACGGGGAACTCAGGAGAACTTTAGAATCTGGGATACTCGAGGGGTTGCTTTTTGTTCACTTGAGGACAATTCGTATGTTTTTTCTATAATATCACGCATCATTATTTGTTTTCAATGTGTAAAATGAATAGAGATTTTATGAAGTTTATTAGGAACGAACTTGATGATGATTTTACGCACACGTGATTTTTTTTACGCACTTGTGCGCAAAAGTGTCACTCTACGCACAATGCGTAAACACGTAGTTTACGCACTGTCGTAGAACCAGTATTTTGTGGCAAGGCCTGAGAGTTCAGAAATGATATTAATCAATATTGAATTTTAATGTAACCTTTATTGGGGTTTAATCATTCCACCGCAATATAACATTGTTCATAATCATTCGTATTGATGAATATCAAGTTTCGGGAATACTCTGAAACACCATCCAGTTTCCATGATATTTTCATTGTTCTTTAACTAAACGTACGATACTGCAAAAATACACTGCAAAATAGTGGATCTCACTTTATAAGACTTTCTTAATATTTCTAAAAGCACTTATATTGAGGTTTTTATTTTTCATTGCTGCAGAACATAAATGCATAAATTACAGTTTACACGGTCCAATAAAATATGTGAATAATCCATGAATAAAATGAACAATAATATTAGTTGTATCTGCACACAAAAATTCAATCGTCAGTTTTCATCAGAAATACCAAAATAATAACATGAGAAGGTTCAACCCAAGAACTTTGATTCTACTATCTGGTTTCATAACAAACCAAGAGTAACCAAAATTGTCGTACCCCTATCAACAAAATTCAGGAAAATAACATGCTCCCTTGGACATTAGCTGCATCATAATTCACTCTGTATAAAAATATGTATTATCAATTAATGACTTTTACGCTGGCGAATTTGGAAATAACCTCCACAAAATCAATGTAAGTTTTATTAAGGTTACCACCTTCAGGAACAAGGATTGTGAGAAATCCTGAAAATGAGATCAGACTGGAGTAGGTAGGGCAATAACAGTTCGGCCTCATCTATATGGAAAAGACAAGGAAAAAGTCCATGATCGATTTTGCTAATTTTTGTTCCCCAACTCCCGCCGTTCGGCTGTCAACCCCTGGCGACTCTTTGGCGGCCATTTGTTGATTCTTGGCGGCTCCCCTACTGTCGGTAAGGCAGAGTCTTCACTTGCCTCGAAACATATGCCGAGCGGTGACTGGGAGGCAAAAACGAAGAAAATTGACCTTGGCATTTTCTCTCGTAAATTTCCATGAAGGATGAGGCTGAACTCTTGTATACCTATTTAACTGCATCAAACAGCAGTATTCTTTTAAAATACTCTAGGTCATCATAGCTGAAATTCGAATATGGAAAGATCGAATGCCAAAATACAGGATCGCCAGACAAAAACGAAACAGTAATTTTCAGGAATGTTTCAATATTATGAACAAATACTTGCACCCATCAATTTCTCTTAACAGAGACACAAACTTCTGGTATTGTCGAGGGCACTACATTTCTATATCGTTTCAAAGGTCTGTCGTTAGTGTTCGGATAATCGAATTTGAAACAATATTTTTTGAAAAATATAATTATCAAACTCAACTAATAGAGTTCTGTTCGAACACCTGTGGCGATCGGTAGTATCATCGAGCGTGACAGAAAAAGTGATCAGTTTTTCTAAGAAGATAAGTAAAATTTTATTTTTAATATATTCATAGGCGGTAGGATTTTTTCTACTACTTATGGAAATTGGAGATGATTCAGGCGGATCAGGTCCGCCTAAAACAAATCCTGATATAAATGAAAATAATTCATCCACGAATGAGATAAATACTCCTACATACGATCTCAATAACAGATATCAGTCTACGGATAATGGTCCATTTTTTGTCATGGCAGAGCATAAGGAAAAAAACCTTGGGCGACTCTTCCCGATAAGAATTGGCCATTATTTATTAGAGGATAAAAAATTGCAAAATGAAATTGTAGATATAAAACCAGTGGGTCTCAATAGAGTTAAGATAATTTGTAATACTTTCGAAACAGCCAACAGTTTGGTAGAACATGAAAGTTTAACGAAAAATGATATAATAACATATATACCAAAATACTACACTCATAAAAAAGGTATTATTAGGATGGTAGATACAATGTTCTCCGAAGAATATATTTTGAATGCGATTGAATCTAAGATAGAAGTTACTGAAGTTAAGCGTATGAAACGCAAAATAAATAATGATGGAAAGACAACATTTGTTGATAGGCAAATGGTGATTCTGACTTTTTTAGGAAATAAAATTCCGGAGGACGTCAGGATTAATTTTGTTAATTTTCCAGTAGATACGTATTTTTACCCAGTGGTACAATGTTTTAAATGTTTACGGTATAGCCATACCAGTAAACTTTGTAAAGGCAAAGCTAGGTGCAACGTATGTGCCTCCGACAGTTGCAATGACAATCCCTGTGACAACAAGGGAACGCTATGCGTTCATTGTAATAGCGTCGAGCACGGGTCGTTGTCAAGAAAATGCCCAATTTTCAAGAAACAAACCAATATTAAACAAGTAATGGCAAAGGAAAATATCACCTTCAAAGAAGCTACATTTATTGTTAACAATCCATCATATGCTAAGATAACTACTTATAATAGATTCTCTAATTTGAATGATCCGAGTAACTTTCCTCCATTACCGAATACTGAAACCAATTTTACATTGAGAAAACCTACACCAAAATTAAAATTGACACAAAAACCAAGTACCTCTCAATCAAAAAAACGAAAAGCTACATCCCCCTTAATTACCCCATCTCATACAGATAAACTTAAAACACCAAAATCTTCCACTACTATCCTTCCAAACCCTCATATAAATGATTTTATAGCATATAAAGAACAAATATTGACTCAAGTAGTTCAATTCGTAAATAGCGTAATGGCAAATAAAACCACATACGACGAAATAAATTTGAAAAGTAACATATGTCAAATTCTGGATGGTTCGAATTCCCATAGTGAACAGGTGGAAACTTACACTTTAAGTGATAGCGATGACTCAGAGTACTAACAAAACAAATACATTTAATAATAAAATTAACATTCTCCAGTGGAATATTAGGTCTTTAACAGCCAGAAAAACCGAACTGTTAAATTTAGTTAGAGATCATGAAATAAATGTTATCTCTCTTTCAGAAATTTGGCTCAAGGAAAATATTGATTACAGATTAAAAGGGTTTAATATTGTCAAAAAATGTAGAATGGATGGCTATGGCGGAGTAGCCATTTTGGTGAAAGAAGGTATCAAATTTAAGCAAATTTCAATAAATAACAATCCCAATCCTGGAATAGAGATTTGTGCTGTCAGTATTAACGATGGTGAATTAAATCTGGTTTCAATTTATAAACCCCCGAATGTGACTGCAAAAACTACGGACTGGGATGGTATTTTTCAACAATTTACATATAAAACAGTTTTTTGTGGCGATTTCAACTGTCACCATGCTTTATGGGGAAGCTTAGATAACTCAACTCAGGGCAAACGTCTCAATGAGTCATTAGATAACCACGACTTAATCGTTATGAACGATGGCAATCCGACACGTATTACTCTTCCAGGCCAAAATCCATCAGCAGTGGATCTATCTCTCACTTCAGCATATATAACTGATAAATTTAATTGGAGTATACTATCAGATTCACACGGCTCAGATCACTTTCCCATCCTTTTGAATTCGGAGTTTGAAAATAAAATGAAAAAAATTTATCCTACGTGCAAATGGAATGATTCTCGTGTAGATTGGAATTTGTTTCAGATTAGTACTGGTACTGCAATAGAAAATATTGACACGTCTTCCATGACAACTGTGAACAAATTTCATACACTAATTGAAACGTTAAATACTACCGCCAATAATACCATGGCTATTAATAAGCCTTTTACCACTTTCTATAGTAAGCCCTGTTGGTGGGACCTTGAATGTACCAATAATGTTAAAAAACGCAAAGATGCGCTTAAAGCTTACCAAGCCACATCTAATTTGGCGAACTTTTTACATTACAAGAACATTGAAGCGGCCACAAAACGTTTATTCAAACAAAAACAGCGGGATAGTTGGAAGGCCTATATAAACAAATTGAATAAAAACTCTTCTATATCTGAAATCTGGAATACTATTAAATCTATCAGTAATAAAAGAGTCGGTCGCAAAACACCTATCTCTAATGAACTCCTAACAGAAATCTTGATTAATTACGCACCTCCTAGTGTACCCCGAAAACCCTCCATAAATATCAATGAATACTCCCAAACAGAATTCACTGACTTAAATAAACCATTTAAAATATTTGAACTGAATATGGCAATTAAGAATTCAAGAAACACCTCTCCTGGCTTAGATAGCTTTTCTTATAAGATGCTATATAACTTGTCGGATAATGCCAAATTGCTACTTTTAAATATTTTCAATGGTTGGTGGTTAAATGGGGAAATCATTGAAGAACTGAAAGAAGTTGTCATTACCTTAATATATAAATCAGGAAAAAATGCAACATTACCTTCTTCTTATCGACCAATTTCTCTGATGTCTTGCGTGCTCAAGACATTCGAGAGAATGATCAAACTCAGGCTTGAACATCATTTGGAATCAAATCAATTGCTCCCTTATAACCAGTTTGGGTATAGGAGAGGTAGAAGCACTTGTGATGCACTCTCGGAACTTGTTACTGACATACATTTATCTCTCTCCAAAAATGAATACCTTTTATGTCTCTTTGTTGATCTGAAAGGGGCGTATGACTCAGTAGATTTATGTATTCTTTTTGAGAAACTGGTAATGGCAGGTGTTGAGAGAAAGATTGCTTATAATATTACAGAAATATATAACGGACGTAAAGTATATATCAGAAATCACTATAACGAGTTACATGGTCCAAGATTAGTTTACAATGGCATTCCACAGGGCTCAGTACTTAGCCCCATCCTCTTTAATGTCTACACGTCCGAATTACATAATAAATTCAATGATAACGTAAAAATTATTCAGTATGCTGACGATATCTGTATTTATGTTAGCCATGGAAATTATAATCAATGTCTGAACGATTTTGAAGACGTGCTACACACACTGAAAACATGGTTGCTTGAGATGGGATTCGTAATGTCTACGGAAAAATCTGCGTTTATGTGTTTCACTAGGCATCGACTTAGGCTGAACACACATATTAATTTAGCAGGTATGTCGATACCCATAGTCGCACAGTATAAGTATCTGGGAGTAGTACTAGACCCAAAATTACTTTGGACACAGCACATAGAATATTTAAAAAATAGATGTGAGAAAGGTCTCAATATATTGCGCTGCGTTACAAAGAAGGCATGGGGTGCTACACCTTCAATTGCACTCTTATTCTACAGATCGTTTGTCAGGTCCATGATTGACTATGGCTGCATTTTCTATGGATCATCGTCAGATACAAATCTTAAAAAAGTTGATAGAATTCAGTACAAAGCCGTTCGACTTTGTTTAGGAGCTATGAAATCAACTCCTTAATAATGTAATAATGTAATTCTGGCGGAAGCAAATGAACCCCCATTATATCTTAGACGGCAGTATCTTTCAAACAAACATATCACTAAAATTAGAACATATAACTCGTCATTAATTAATCGAGTAAATTTACTAAATACAGAAGATTTAACCAACCCATATTGGAGGAAAAAAAAATCACCATTATTGTCAGCTGCCTTTCTTCAAACACACGAGTTCATGAAATACATCAAGCCCTTAGAAACTTTGCCAGTGTTTCTAATTGATTATAATACAATTTTATGTAAGTCTACAGTTATATTCCCCCAATACAATGATATACCCTCCTATAATCAAAAATTGGTGTATTCGTTAATAGACAATTTGGATATTGATTTAGTTATGTATACGGATGGTAGTAAGGATTCACAAGGAGTAGGTGCTTCCTTCTGTATTCCAGATAGACAGATTATTTTTAAAAGTCGATTACCAGCGGTGTGCAATATCTTCAGTGCTGAGGCGTTCGCCATTGAAAAAGCACTTTCCTGGTGCTTGGACAATGATATTGACGAATCAGTTATTATCTCTGACTCAAAATCAGTGTTAGAAAGCATTAAGCATCTCTCACAAAATATGTATAAAAATCCCAATGTTTGTAGGATAGGGTATTTGCTCTATAAGCTTTCGCTTATTAACAGCAAAGTTACATTTATCTGGGCCAAAGCTCACAGTGGTATTCTTGGAAATGAAGTAGTAGATCTGGCAGCCAAAGAAGCACGAACTTGTACTAATTTTGACGAAATTCCTTGTAACAATGATCTCTTAAGTATCTATAGACGAAATGTAGACAAAGAATGGATGGAAAAGTGGTCAGAAATAGCAGGGAAGTCCACCAACCCTTACTTTCTTATACACAAGGAACTCCCCAAAAAAGTACCCCACATATTCATGTTTGATGTCCCTAAAAAATATTCCACTATTATTACAAGACTCAAATCCAACCATGGTTGCTTTCCGGCACATTTACATAAAATTGGGATCCTTGAATCACCTGTATGTCAATATGATAATGAAACTGCTGATTTGAATCATCTATTTTTCAAGTGTGAGAACATACCTGGAATTAATAATTTCATGCACAAACTCCAACAACTGAATATGCCATTTCCGACCAGTATTCAGAACTTATTAGCAACAGAGGATAAATTTATATATGACCTTATTGTAGAATTTGTTATAGAGAACAAAATATGTATATAAGTCATACAGTTATCAGATTATCAGAGTGACAGTAGAATTAACGTAATGTGTGTGGCTAAAGGTTTAAAACCAAAGCCAAAAAAAAAAAAAAAAAAAAAAAAAAAAAAAAAAAACTCAACTAATAATAGAAATTGGATACAATTTTCCAGTTTTTTTACACAATCCTATAATTTCATCAGCAAGTTTCTAAAGTATTGACATGGTTTTCTACAATAACTATTACTCCGTTCTCTATACATTTTTAAGTCAAACTTATGTATTGATTCAAATCAAAAGAACATAAATCTGTTCCATGGTTATTACCAATCATCAGCTCAGCCAATTGGATAGGAAAATTTGTTTCGGTTGAGACAGGAATTCCTAAGCAAGACACTGAAATATGTACAATGTCATCTCGAATTTCTAAAGAGCTATTCGACTATTGTGTCGACTTCATGTGGAGGCCCTAATATAACTGACAGTTTGTTATTTTATATAATCGATATAGGCAAGATGTATAGACACCCTGTGACCCTGTTGTGTACTTTCTTGATCCTGTAGTATGAAATACATCAGAACAAAGAGCGTTATAAAAAACAATTTCACAAGTATAACTGAATCAACCAGGGTTTCTATACCATCTCGAAGTGAAGACTGAATTATTATATTTGAAAAGACGAAAACTTTTTCAATCATTCAAGTTTATTCCTCTTTGAGAATAACATTACCAACCCTCATTGCTGACTCACAGTACGATAACCATTCCACGACATTCTTTGAATGAGCCCTTGAATGCCTCCTTGAAAATATCAAATTCCTTTCTGATGGCCTGCTTATGTGATACCGGCATTGGTAAGAGCATTATTAATGGAAAATCCTCCAAACACCGTCGGGAAACGGTTTTATGGATTCTCTTGCACAAGACAACAGAAGACACATAGAGATAAGGGAGTTGATAAAAGAATGTTATATATCTCATGAGAATTTTCGTCGTGACCTATTTTCGTTTTTGTCTGCTTCATAAATAACGAAATATTACCATAGAGTCGCTTCAGTTTAGAGTTATTTTCTCTGGATAAGATATTTTCATTTGAA
Organism: Chrysolina haemoptera; assembly: GCA_958298965.1. Classification (NCBI taxonomy): domain Eukaryota; kingdom Metazoa; phylum Arthropoda; class Insecta; order Coleoptera; family Chrysomelidae; genus Chrysolina; species Chrysolina haemoptera. The sequence continues at coordinate 20,862,442 of OY282591.1, read as the reverse complement.
TCATTTGTTTCCCTCAGAGCTTTCATACGAGAAGAAGACATCGGAATTTCAATATTTGATGGCTTAATATTTTCATAAGTAATAGCACGAAGTTATGAAATATTTCAGATACTTAGTTACTTAGTTTTTCACGAAAATATCTTGCTGAGCTCCAAAATGACAATCTAAATAAGTCAGAAGAACTGGTTTAGCCGTTTAGACGTTTTTTAGGTCGCAGTAAGAAAAGAAATGTTGTGTTTGGGATCGCACGTAAAAAGGTAAGCAACTCCTTTCCTAGGTCGCACAAGTCTCTTGGAAGCTTCTCAGAGTTGTTTGTAAGTATGCAGCCGGATGAAAATATTCGGAAAATCTTACTGCATCCGGTACAACTTTGAAAGCTCGCAGTAAAGTGAAAGAATCTAGGGCCTGGTTGAACTCCTTACCTCTTGCTGCCCTGGAAACATTACGGAATAATGATTCTTTTAGTGCAATCGGGCTTCGACTGGGTCTTGCTATTTGCATCCCTCATATATGTATTTGTGGAAGTGAAGTTGACAGCAAAGGAACCCATGGTTTGAGCTGCAGAAAAAGTTCCGGCGTTTTTCAAGGCATCATCAAGTTAACGATCTCATATACCGTGCTATGCATGGTAACATCAGGTATTCCAACTACTTTGGAATCAGTGGGTACTAGTCACGATGACAATAAACGTCCCGGCAGTATGACTCTAATCCCTTGGAATTACGGAAACAGGAATTTGGGAATTTACTTGTACAAATACATTGGCTGCTTCTCATTTTAGACCATCAGATAATGACATATTTTGCTGACTCATTTTCTCGTTTCAGAGATTTCAACCACAGAAAATTATGTCAGTGTTGGAAAATTAATTTTTTTTTGTGTAAAAAAAATAGTTTTTTTTTCAGTCTCTCATTTATGTCATTTTAACACATTAACAGGTAGGAACAATCTAATAGTGAAAAACCAAAGCCATAAGGTTTGAATGTCCTTAAAGGGTGGAAATAAGGGAGCCATCTTGTAAAAGAATACTCGATCGCTGACGCATTTTCTCGCTTATGGCAAGACGTTTGAACTCATCTGTGAGCAGGAGTGTGCTGAATCACATCTTCGCCCTCCCCCACCGTTCCTTCACTATTGAGTAGGGGCTATAGAAAAGCTTCTAGCCGTACCATTCTACTTTTGATCTTGTTAACGCTAGAAGCGGGATGAACCGCTCCACGCCTGTTCTTTCTGAATTTTTGATAAATAGTCGTTATTTCGTAACAATTTTGTATTGTTATAAGGTCTAGGTAAGGGTAGTCAGGTCATGTATGGTTGGCTAGTAATTAACGCGTTTTCAACTCGGTTTGCATGCAAACTAATTCACACATTTTCGACTAACTCGCAAGCTAGGTTAGCTTGCTCAGGTTAGATTTGTGTGTCAATTTCGGGCGAAAAACTAATTCACGCATTTTCGACTGGCTCGCAAGCTAGGTTAGCTTAGTTTGTGTGTCAATTGAGAGCAAAAAAACAAATTTACGCAGTTTCAACTCAGTTTTGTCATCTAAACACTTCAATTACATTATTTTAATTCGCGTTGTGCGCATGCGGAACTGTGGGATCAAAAGCAGAATTGGTACGGCTAAACGCTTGTTAGTAATTCTATTCATTTAGTTATTTATTCATTTTAGTAGTGTCGATCAGACAGCCAGGCAACTGTAGGAGCGGTTATAGTTTGTATAGGTGCCCGTCACGCATGTACGGATACATTTTCAAAACGAATTCTCGACCGTGCTTGGAATCGCACGTTGAAAGGTAAGACCCTCGTCATTTCCAGATCGCACAAGTCTTCTGAGGGTTGCTCGAAGGGGTGCAACCGGATAACGGTTAGAAATAATTTTAGAACAAACAATAACAAAATCTTTGAATTTAATAATCGCCATAACTCTAGTTGTTTTTGGTTTGCGTTTGGTCGTATTAAGGAAGGGTAGGAGAAGGGGATAGAAATTTGTATTGTTTGTAGATAACTGTTACTGAATATATTTAATATTTGGTGCAACTGTATATCAATATATCCTGTATCGTTCACATTATCTTTTCCTTACTCACTTATCACTTCTGAATTATTTTCCTTTTTCACCTTTATAACTAATAAATTTGCGTCATTGTTTCCGGATACAATTAATATTTTGTAGCGATCTGTTATTTCAGATTTTATGTCTTCCTGAAATATTTTTTTCTACCGAACTCCTCAACCACTTTCTATATAAATAGTCTCCTTTCTATGATTTTTTTCCTCGAAGCATTCCTTCACCAGTTCTGATTCATTTTTCTATCATTATACTTATATGTGAAGAAAACTGTATTAGGTTAGTTAACTGATTGAAGTGAATAATTTTGAAAACATGAGTATTCTTATAGACTTCACCTATCTACTGGTTCACAATAAATTATGGTTTCATCATCAATAGTTTTGAATTTGATACACAACTGTTATGTGAGTATGATACCACAAAATACATACTTAAAGACACTTTGAGCAACTTTCATGAAAATCGAATTATTCTGCGTACTAGAAAATATCTCAAATGATGAGAAGAATGGCAAAAAAATGTACAATTCAATCTCAGTTTACTTGATAAGCTGTCACGGAGAAAAAATTCGCAACACGATATGCTGGGAACAAACGAACAAATGATATCTTGCATAAAGAAATCTATCAGTTTGTGAGGAAATATTAAAAATCCTTTATACCTTTTTCTGTTCATAAACGGATGATTGGCTTAGGAGCTGGATTTCCAGCGATCGCTTTCATATCATGGTGAGTGAGCTGGATGTATTGTTATTCATCATGGAAAATGGTATTTTGCACGGAAATAGCATTTTGGTAGTGACGGTGACTGATTCAATATTCCTGCAGGATTTTATGAAAGATTGATAGGTCTACTTTCCACATTGCGCAAAAAATGAAAAGCGATCTGTTCAGTTGTCTTTCTGGTGATACGATAAGTTATGGGAACATGAAAACAAGGATTTTCGTTCTCACACGTGGAATCTAATACTGTTCTTATTGAATTCTATACAGTCTGTCCATAGAGTAACCCCCCGGTTTACTTTTGAAAAAATTTTAAAATGGTTTTTTGTTTTTTTTTTGTCAAATGGTATATATATATATATATATATATATATATATATATACAGTGACCGCCAAAAAGTATGTATGTAAGATTCTTGGGAAAAGTTTGTGCATGTCCGATAACCTAAAAATCGATTTTTACACATGTCACGTGATCGATGGTATGGCGGCAAATTGAAAAAAATGACTATGAATAGGCAAAGAGTCGGGCAAAATGGCAAGATATCGAAAAAAGTTAAATGAAAAAGTTGCTTAGAATTTAATTTTACACACACATACGAAGTTTCAGAAAATATTGTGCGAATATTGAAAATGGCATTTTTTTTAAATATTTTTCTAGCTATACAAAAATATCAAATTATTTTCTTATGAATAGCTTGACCATACTGAAATATTTGTATTCCGATGATAATAACAAAACTTTCTCAATTTCTCCACATCAGAGAGCACTAATTTAAAAAAATTGAACTTTGTCAGAACCCTTGCTGTTACAATGGTTCGTATCTAACAGTTATATCAGAATTTCACGATTATTGCGATGATAATCGTGCACGAACGTTTCACTTCGCACATAATCTTAAAAATGTGCGTCAAATTAAAGAGGCTAGAGTTTTCAACATTGCATGCGAAGTGAAACGCTCTGGCACGAGTATCGTCGAAACTTGATCATAATCTGGAAAACACCATGTTTCTAGAGTGTCGTGTCATCACAATGGTCGTGGAATTCTGATATAACTGTTAGATACGAACCAATGTAATAGCCAGGGTTTTAACAAAATCCAATTTTTTAATTTAGTGCTCACTGGTGTAGAGAAAATGAGAAAGTTTTGTCATTATTATTGAAATACAAATGTTCCGGTATGGTCAAGCTATTCATAGGATAATAATATGATATTTTTATACAGCTAGGAAAATATTAAAAAAAATTGCTATTTTCAATTTTCTCTCATTATCTTTTCAAACTTTGTATATATAAATAAAATTTATTTCTAAGCAACTTTTTCAAATAACTTTTTTTGATATCTTGCCATTTTACCCCACTTTTTGCCTTTTCATAGTCATTTTTTTCAATTTGCCGCCATACCAGCGATCACATGACATGTGTCAAAATCGATTTTTAGGTTATCGGACATGCACAAACTTTTCCCCAAGAGTATTTTTTCTAATACTCTAATAATAAACTTGTTTCCCATATGGTACATACTTTTTGGCGGTCACTGTATATAGAGTGCCCCTCGTCAAAAATTTTACTGATAAATACTCTCGTGACTTTTTTGTTTCGGGGGCGTTTTTCAAAAAAAAAATTGATTTTTTTTTGTATTTGTTTTCCTCGTGTTTCCTAACTACGGTACGAAAATCTACATGGTCATTCTTTAGGTTGTTTTAAGAAAAAAAGTTCCTATGAACATATGTCCGGATTTGCTTTCGAAGAAAAAATCCTTCAGAGGCGGCCCAACGATATTTTGAAAGATATAGATTTTTTTTGTTGTCAAATGCCAGTTTATGAACGATCATTGATTGAAAAATATGTTAATCTGTTCAAAAGTTATTAGGGGAAAGTTAACCTCACAATAGGTAACGGGTTGTGGTTTTTTTAATACTTTGTATAGATAGAGGAAACAAATATTTTAATATTTTGAATAAATTTGAAATTATGGAAATTATGTTATTCCAAATATCGACTGAGAGAACAAATGGAAGTCAAATAAATAGTTTGAAATTTGGAAAATATTAAACTTTTGCTCATGGGTCAAGTTCCAACTTTATAATAGAGTCAACAAAATGACCAGATATATCAAAAGTGTTAATTTTTTTGATTATATTACAGTTATAGACTGAAAGTTTTCCCTTGTTGGTTGTGCGTTTCAGAGTGTTAAGTTATTGCTGGTGTGCAAAGGAGGGACCGATTGTCAATCCTAGCAAAACAGCTCCAGTTCTATTTACTAGGATTATATAAATTTTAATTTAATAATGAACGTAATTTGCTCTCAGGACTCTAACAAAATCATATAGTAGACATCTAAAGGAATATGATGAATTGTTTCGAGTTGATTATATGATAACAATCGGTGTAAATTTCATTTGACTTAATTGGGTACGTAGAACATAGAACCACGGCATTGCTACAAATACGCAGTTCTAATTTGAATAGGCAAATTCAGGATAGGGTAGATTTTAGCAAATGAGCTCATAACCAAGTTTAGAGGCCATGAGCACGATCACGTTTGGGACGCTTTTAAGGGTAGAAGAGTCAATTGATAACTGAAAAACAGTTTTTCTACAAACGCTTAACAAAGTGGCCTTTGACGCTTTCAGATTTCAACGCAAAGTTGACGTTTTCCGTGAAATGTCATTTTGTGACACCATTTGCGATCTAAAGCGAAAATATTTCGAAAACGCTCGCTTCTCCAACGTATTGATGATAGTGACAGTGACAGAAAGTGCAAAAATTGTTACTTTGAATCTTCTACCAGAGAAATCAAGGAAGAAATATGAATAACAATACGGTAAATTCATGACGTGGTGCCAGTCGAAGAAGGTGAATAAGTATTCAGAAAACTTATTACTCGCTTATTTTGACTTGCAAGTCATCAACTCTTTGGTCTACATATTCGATGATACGGACATGCTTGAATGTTAAAAATAACATCGAAATCAATAAGTATCCTAATTTTTACAAGAAGCACCCGATGGAGAATATCCACTAAAAAAGGTAAATTTTAATATTTCATGCTCTTAGTACTTTGAGAAGCGATTAGTATTTTTTTTTTTGAATTTAGTGCAATTTGGTTAGCATATACATTTGGAATAGCTATTAATTGCAATTTTTTTATAGGTTATTCTAATTATGGGTATTGCTGGTGCCTGCAGGCGCGATGAGTTGGTCAAAATGGAGATTGGTGACATGATTGTTGGTCATAATGAAGAGAATTCAGTTTATTATCTTTCAATTTGTAAAAAATATATTGCACTCAGAAAACATTGTCTGAATAACAATACTATCCAACGTCTATTTTTACGTTATGAAAAAGGTAGATGTATAAAACAAGTTGTGGGTATGAATACAATCGGCAAGATTCCCAGAGACATATCTAATCGTCCATCAGGTTCAGTAATAATAATCAAAGAGTGTCACAATTGTACATTCAATTTTAGTATAGTCATTGATAAATTAAATTAATATTAATCAGGAATTTATAAACTGTGTTCGATATTCCAGTTAAAATGAAAGTTTGTTGTAATGTGATGTACTTTTGTTCAATAAAGCATCTGGTGTTTCTTTTTCTGGAAACTGCGTTTGTAGAAAAAATCTTGTGTGTAATTCGAGCACAAAGTGTCATGGACGCTTTCCAAAGATTACTCTCTTTGTCAAGCGGCAATATATCACTTTGCGCTCTTAATACACAAATAGCTATTGTCTTATCGATTTCAAACAAGAACAGGGTTCTAGAGGAAGTTTGATTCTACGTACGTGCTGTAATGGAAATTAAATTTTCAATCCACTTTTCCACAAAAAAAATCTCCTAGAAATGTCCCAAATATGCAGTTATTTCGAAGCAATTTTTTGGGTAATGAACAAATAATTTCAAAAATGCATTACAGCACGTATATATATAGATCAACGTTTTACCTTTCTTTTTATACCAATTTCATTTCGATCGGATAAAGATTGCTTCAAGTTTCAATGGAAGAGAAATACCACTGCAGTTACTTCGACTATCCATGAAAAGTATCTTGAGGTGCTGCCGCAGACATAGTTACATAGAATCAAACGTCCTCTAGAATTCTATCCTTGTTTGAAATCGATACGACCAACCGCTTTTGAGTTATCGACTCTTTCACCCTAAAAAACGGCCACAATGTGATCGCGCTCAATGCCTCTTAAAAAAAAAGAAGCTTGTGGAAATAATTCATACTAGTTGTGTCATCGGTGGTAGAATAGTACAACATACTTCAATATTGCTCCCATAAAATTAATTTCAAAGAAGTAAAAAAAGGAACCGGATAACAATAACTGATAAATAATCAAATTAACCTTGAATCAGAAGACCGGAGTTCCATCCCACCAGTGGTCGATTTGCGTTGATTAGGATATCTGAACCACAAATATTTTGACACCTCTGCTAATATATTGAATAGTAGACAGTGTTGAAATATAGACAGTAACATTTGACAAGGTCCCAAATCTCCATCAATGAATACGAGCTGTTTATCTAACGACGAAGATAAATTTTTCGAAGTCAAGAGGGAAATAGAACATCTGCGGAATGTACTGGAATCAAAAGAAAAATAAGAGTATGGTAGGATAGAACATTATGAAAAAGAAACTCAAATTCTGAAAAAAAGACAATGAAGACAAGGAAAACTATACTAAAGAATTTAGGAGGAAGAGTAAAGATTTTGAAAACGAAGTCTGTGAAGCAGAAGAGAGTTTTGCACTTGAGATCAAAAAACACCGACAAACAATAAATGAACTTAATGAAGAAATAAGCAAAATGAGAGAAAATACAAATATTCTACAACTAATGAACGAGGAAAACGAATCGAAAGTGAAAAAACTAGAAAAGGACATAAAAGAACTAACTGAAATGCGGAAAAGTATGTTGACTTCAATCGGAGTTCTCACCAAAGGAAATGAATTATATTGAATTAAAGAAAAATTAGGAACGAATTCCATATGTTTAAAAAAAAGATTATTCCACTGATAAATTCCAAAAATTGTTTTTTGAAGAATGACAATACTAATATGAAAATAATGAATGATATTTGGTGATCAACAGGAACGTAATATTGACAAGATTTTCATATCCAAGTTGAAAGACTGTAATACTGTATCGATTTTGAAACCAGGTACCCATTTTGAATCTGTGTTCGAACATATTGACAGTTCATCTGAAGATTTCAGTGAAAATGATTTTGTTATTGTTGTAGCAGGAATCAATGATTTTAAATGCAATAGAGTACCTAACGTAGAAAAAATTACTGCTAAAACCAACCTCTGCAAAAATACCAGTATTATAATAGTATCTGTACCCTTTTTGGTTATAATAAAATTTTTAATTTCAACTTGAGACTACAAAAATCTATAACTGGACAAAACAATATATTTTTTTATGAATCTGAAAGAAAATAACTTAGTTTTGACCAAAAAAACTAATAATATCAGAAATTTTGTTTTCTAGCACAAATAAAAATGTGAAACTGATTAAAAAAAATGGTATGTACTCTTTCTGCAGATAATCTCTGTCCAACACCTGAAATATCAGTTATGAGAACTATTTATCAACAAAACTCAAATTATTTTTTGTTATACCTGAATGCTCAGTCTTCCTGCGCACTATGATGAGATTTATAATTTAATTCTTGACAGATAACCCCCCTTTGTTTGTCTCTCTGAAACGCATGTAACTGATCAAATATTTGATTCAGATATTAGTTTTACAATGAACAATTTTTTAGAATGTGTATCCATGTATAGATGTGAGTGCCGATAGGTGTAGTAGGTGTGTATATGTGTTATATATTTATATATGTTTTTATATAACTATTTTACTATGTGACAAGGGTACAAATAACAAGTATTTGATTTGCTTCTAACCTAAGAGCACGCTGAAAAACTTAAACATTGAAATATAAATCAGAATAGTCTAAATAAATCATTAATATACTCCAATATATTGTCTGCATCAATCAGACTGAAACTATTTTCATTCTGAAGCTATTAGATATATAGTATCGGAAAGTTTTCATCGGGGTATGCTGGTTTCATAGGAGCGTAAAGAATAGCTTGCTATTATGTTGAGAGAGCATTACAATTTCTCCTCGACTAGCTCGAGCAAGGGATATCGACGTGGCTGTTAATTCGTCGGACGAGGCAGTAGGGGAGGTGTACAGTAGTGCGTCTCTCTTATTTATGTGGTATTATCATATCATTGCGTTCCTTATTGCTCGCATAGATTTGTCTATACCCCGATGAAAACTTTCCGATATTGTATATTCAGTTCTTGGTTTATGAATTGTTATCTAGTAAAGCACATATTGGGAAGTCTGCAGTAATACATGGTTGTATGGTTGTAATTCCATTTAGCATATTCAAAACCCCTTTGAGTATGTTTAACAGGAGTTGGATTCAACTGCATTCCAGTCTTACAACTGTAGAGTTACAGAGATGCAACACTTTGAAAATGAGTGATTTTACACTTGTTCGAGTATGTCTGCATGCTTAATTGACAAGGGTGCTTCAAACTCCAATAAAACATTTTCAAACCACTACACATGATATCAATTATTAACGTATTTTTGGTTTTGTTCCTTTCATGCGGTCTGGTATTCCATACTGATCCATTCTAGTAACACAATCTTCAACCTCAAACAAATAAGATCAGTTATCGCTTTTCAAGCTGCTTTTTTTCAGAGCTTTTAAATCAGCTTGCGATACCAAAAATTGAAAAAAGGTGGATGTTGACTATCCATAATAATCCAGTGGAATCGAATGCAAACAAAACTAAGTACGTCTTTTCTCAGGAGGAGTCGAACTCACAGTGCCTTACAATCCATTTAAAAGCTCAGTCTTGCCGTCAGCTACATCCCTGTTTCCTTGAAACGTGTTGTCTCATCGAACAGTAATCCCTTTGGATGTTTTGCTTGGAATGGTGTTCCCTTGAGATTAGAGCCTCCAGAAATACAGAAATAACACCAATTTCTGTCTCTTTTCTTTGATTCCCTCGATATTATTTGAAAATTTAAAAAATTTGTCCCATCGTTGGAAACTTGCGATGAAGAAAAATTTGTTTTCAAGCAATAAAGAATGTAATCAACCCTACAATCCACTCAAATCGTCTCCGGGCGTGCCTGTTTCAGGAAAAAAATATAATAGTTGTTTTCTAACTAGTTCTGTATGGTTTTCTGGGTGTTGAATTCGATCGACTTTTGCTCAATTTCATCCAAAATTGATATATTTTCTCTTGATTTCAGATTTTCTTCATTTCAGGTACTGAAACCACTGGCCAACAGGCCAACCACAAGTAAGGTTCATTGAAATGTATTCACTTCGATTTTGTACTTTTCCGGTCTGGAACTTGTGAAACATCACATTAAATTATAAGTAATCTACCCTGGTTTTTTCTGCTCAGGTATTGAAACCAACACCCAACTCACCAATTACAGCAGATATGTAATTTTTATTTTCCATGTCGAATTCAGCCATATCATGAGGAAGTTATATGCAAGGGTTTGGTAGTCCCTACATTTTTTGGTTAATTTTTCACTCAAGTGAATTAAAAAATAAGTAAATTGGTAAAGATATTATCAATGTTCCCATTATCTCATTTTTTCAAAATTTGATTCAGTTTTTTCTGAAAAAATTCGCAAAAGTCCATGTTTTTTGGTGATTTTCCCAATTTCTTTGCTACTTTCCACGGATATGGCTTCAGAACAAAAATAGCAAAAAAACTCTTGTAACTTTGAAATTATGCTTGTTATTCCAAAAAAGCTCAGTTTAAGAACGAACTGCATTGAATTCCCTACAATTCGCACACATTATTAACTTATTTTGGATAATGCGTGTAGCCGCTAGAGCGGATTGAATTTTATGTTATAGGCACAACCCTGCAACCAAAACTCAGTCGAGACCTATATTATTACTATTTACTTATTAAAAACTATTTCTTTGGTCATTGTAACCACTACTGATTTTGTGGCTTGGAACAAGAACAACCAATGTCAATTTCATTAATATTTTGGATGCTGTACCACAAAAATGTTTTTGTAGTAGTAGTATTTGCTGAATTCTGTGCTGGAATTGGAGAGCCCAATGTCAGTAGTTGATAAGAAAAATATTCAACGAAAGAACAACCAATTTTTGACATTTGTTGTTCTTGTTCCAAGCCACAGAATTAATATTATAACCTATATTTTCATTATGTATTAATTATCGTCAGTAATAAAGGTCCTGATGGTTGGCTCTTTTGGATATGAAAAGAAAATTAGTAGCAATGATACTATAGAATAAAAAGTAACTTTTTTTATCACGTATGCATTGAATTCAATACTGTTTACCTCTTTGGGGGCATCGACAACTTCGTTGATTTTTCAACCCTCCCCCCCTCCCCTTAGTGAGATTTTCCTCGATTCCCTCCCCTATCCACTAATCCCACGAGATATTTTTCAAAATGTATATTTCGAATTAACATGAGTTAATCTGGGTCTGATTTCATTAGATTTATTTTAAAAAACAATTATCTCTAAATTTTTTTATCAAGATTATTAGATTTTAGTGGAGAAATATTTTTGACTCAATCTCGCATATCCTACACTGTTTCTTGCGGAACAAAAATTACGTGATATTTGCCGAGACCACCGTTTTCCCCACGTGAGATTGTGTGAGGTTTCGCTCGACCCCCTCACCCCCTAAACGCCTCACGTTGATAATGGATGCCCCGTTTCAACGATCACGAATCTGATGGAATTTTGCTTCTGTTTTGCCCCCTAATATGATTTACCGTAAAACTGGGGTGTTCCATCGCGACTGGCGGGCAGTGTATATCACTTAGGCCATTGTCATTCAACCGGTAGGTACATTTTCATCATTTTCTCCAGTCCTGAGAGTTTCATTATTCTCCCTCGATAATTACGGAAGTTACGGGGGTGCTTCCATGAAAAGTGAGACAAATTCAGATTTTTCAGTACTAACTTTTTTTCAGGAAAAAGGTGTATCTGTAATAAGTTGGGGGTCCTGATCACGAATCTGATGCAATTTTGCTTCTGTTTTGCCCCCTAATACGATTTACCGTAAAACTGGGGTGTTCCATCGCGACTGGCGGGCAGTGTATATCACTTAGGCCATTTTCATTCAACCGATAGGTGCATTTTTATCATTTTCTCCAGTCCTGCGAGTTTCATCATTCTACCTCGATAATTACGGAAATTACGGGGGTGCTTCCATGAAAAGTGAGACAAATTCAGATTTTTCAGGACTAAATTTTTTTCAGGAAAAAGGTGTATCTGTAAAAAGTTGGGGGTCCTGATCACGAATCTGATGGAATTTTGCTTCTGTTTTGCCCCCTAATATGATTTACCGTAAAACTGGGGTGTTCCATTGCGACTGGCGGGCAGTGTATATCACTTAGGCCATTGTCATTCAACCGGTAGGTGCATTTTCATCATTTTCTCCAGTCCTGAGAGTTTCATTATTTTCCCTCGATAATTACGGAAGTTACGGGGGTGCTTCCATGAAAAGTGGGACAAATTCAGATTTTTCAGGACTAAATTTTTTTCAGGAAAAAGGTGTATCTGTAATAAGTTGGGGGTCCTGATCACGAATCTGATGGAATTTTGCTTCTGTTTTGCCCCCTAATATGACTTACCGTAAAACTGGAGTGTTCCATCGCGACTGGCGGGCAGTGTATATCACTTAGGCCATTGTCATTCAACCGGTAGATGCATTTTCATCATTTCCTCCAGTCCAGAGAGTTTCATTTTTCTCCCTCGATAATTACGGAAGTTACGGGGGTGCTTCCATGAAAAGTGAGACACACTGTATTCAGTAAATAACTAAATGTATAGCTAACTCAATAACTGAATGTAGTTTATAAGCATAGTTTTTGAGTTACAAGCGAATACAAAACGAGAAAGTAGTTGATTTTCGAATTATTTCAAAGGCAAGTTTACTCTTCCAGAAGTTAGTTGTGATTGGTATCGATGTCAAGTTGCAGAATGAACTAATAAACCTCTTATTGGATTCTTGCCTACGTTTCGAAATTCATGAAGTTGTTCCTTATGGCTCTATAATAATTGGAGTTTCTGATATGCCTGATTATGTGTTTCAATTCAAAAAACTTACTTTGGGAGAAACACTTTTGGGAAGAACATTTCATATCATTCATGTTTTATGGAACTCAGATAAGCATATTATTCATTACAGAAGACACTGGAAGATCATATGATCATATGTAATCGTTTTTTTCGAGATCGAAATTTTCAATTAAAGCAAACACTTTGAATAGACAGTTTGAGGTAGGTCGTGGTGAGTAGTAAATCGGTGAATTACTAAACGATGAGTGCAACTATTCACTCAGATGAGTAGTATGAATGATATCGCAATAAAATCATCCGTTCAGTAAGGTTTTTAGCACTCGAGGATACCAATTTTCTTGGCGAAATGGGAGTCGTGCGAAAATTGACGTACTTTTGCAGCTCCAAATATTCATTTATTTGATGTCATTCATTTATTCGATTTTTGTGAAGACATAAGCGACTAGACAACGAAGTATCCCGAGGAATAAATGGTTCTTGGATCATCAAACAGTATAGGTACTTTTCGTCTTCTCTCCATCACGCTTCGCTTCCAAAATGAACTTAACTGTGAGTCCCGAATTCTCGTTCAAAACTAGCCCAGTCATCTACATGCATTAATTATGAATCATCTCATTACAATTTAGAGATTCACCATCGAGTCTTAATTGGATAGCGACAGACATTAATGCAAATTAGTACTGGTGTGTTTTGTCCATTTATGAAGTCTCAACTTTGTAATTCCTTTCGAATTCAAGACTTTTCATGGAAATTAGGCAAGTAGGTTAATAGCTTTGCTGGGAAACTGAAACTTTCTGCACTAAAAATCATGGCAGATTTGCATGCCGCTCGGTCGAACTAGCCCATTAAGGGCGATAGGCCAATCCAAATCTGATATTGGGGGACGGAGACGATTACGGTGCCATAATTAATGTGACCTTTGATTATTGCCCCTTTGCCGAACAACCGAAAGCAACGAGTATTTATTGGGTTGGGGACAACCGCAGCAGTTTGGGGCAACTGGAAATAGTGTTACCACATCGAAGTCAATTATAACAGTCTTAATAGAGATGAAAGTGAAATAGTTCCAATTGACTAACTCTGACGAAATGATCTATCATTAGACCGTTCAATAAGGCTTGAAAGCTGTGATTCTCTGGCAAAAAAACAAGTAACAAACTGACTATAGTCCAAATCGGTCTCATCGTGCGGGTTAGCGCTGCTGAAAATTATTATTATCAACACATCTGCTTTTCGCATGTGAAAGTCGTATATGTCTGTCTCATGTATCATTGGGATTTTATTTGAACGGGTATGATTCAACACAAAGGAATGAGAGGAAACTAAATGAATTGTCGGTGACTGAGTATCACACCCGCACGTTGAGACCGATATTGACATATGCTATCACAATGAAAGTCAGTTCGTATTAATATGTTTTGGACTCGCAACAATTATGTGAATAATTTCCACGCACTGGAATGTCTACGCTTGTCCTAGTTAGATCAGACTGAAGCGAACTACAACTACTAATAGCCAATCAAGAGTCGAACTACAAAATCGAAAATATGTTGTTTTCAATTATCAATATAAAAATTTCCACCAATCGAAAACGCGTATTTTAACATGAGTGGAATAGTTGTTGAAATAAAATGAGTTTTTTTGCATTTCTTTCTAAATTATGTTCTATGTCGCCACGTTGAGGAACAATTTTGGGAACACTCATAATGAAACCTGATTATATCTCCGGTTCCTTAAGGAATACTCCAAATCTTTTTACATGAGTAAACTGATAATTTGTAATTTTTCATCATGACGAAGTGAAAAATGCATTTTTTATGGGTCCTAATCCCTTTTGATGTTATTTTTGATAGTTGTTGGAATATTATGGGAGCTGCAATTATATAAGAACATCAATTTTTATCTGTGTCTCAGCTCGTAGCCTCCTCTGGTAACTTCTGTTTGTCAATTCTGATGATTTGAGTTTGAATATAATGGCCAACTCTGTTCGATTGAACAATCAACTGTATCTCCGCCATTTTTCAACCGATTTTCCATTTTGAAATAGAGTTTTATCACATATTGCGTGTTCTTCCAGATAATAGAAAAAAAATACAGGGTGTCGTTTGGAATAAAAAGTTTATGGTCACTTCCGGTTAAATCTTCGAAACTATAGAAAAATTGGGGGGCGCATCTCACATCGTGCTCACCCGGTTGTTTATTGACTTTATTTAGAATGTTCATGTAACTAAATTCCTATGTTTAGAAATTTTATGATAGGAACTTCACATTTTTCGTGTTTTACTTACTTATTTAATATGTTCATATTTACACCACTCATATTATTTTATTCATTCACCTCTCTCGAAACGAGTTACTTTCAACGAACAGCAAAGATTTGGAACTCGTTGCCTCGGGAGGTGTTTCCTGCACCAATTTCTACCTACTTTCCTTCGTCTCTCACGATGTTCTCTGAAAAACAATACAGGATTTTCCTTTTCGTGGGTATCAGAACAAAAAAAATCGAGTATATATTCTTTTACTCACTATATTTATCATTTAGAAATTGTATGATCCTGTTTCCAGTTATTGTGTGTGAATAGACATTATTATTATTATTGTATTCGTTATTTTTTTTTATTTAATATCATTGGTTAATGAACTTGGAAACTTTGGAATTTATAGTAGTCGTTGATATTGTTTTGAGGGTTGTTATGTATTGTGGTATTGATGTTGTTTTATGAAGTATTGAATAAAAAATATAGTTGTGGACGTTTATCTTCATTCTTAACTGAATTCCCACTTATTCCAACTAATATCATTATAAGTATCACTGATTGAATATGAACTATTGAGAAAACTACTTTTCCAAAGTTTCCATTCAAAAACTCTCAGATAGTATTCCGCGAACGTTCCAATATCCTGAAGTCTTCTTTCCCGGAATGATTGCCAATTTCATTTTGTTGTTCTGGGTTTTATGAATTATGTTCGCCTGCTTGGATCCTTTCTCGTTTCGGTTAACCCAGACGGGAACGATCAATAGTTGACTGCAGCGGCCAAGTTTAGGAATCGACCGTTCCCAGGCTAAAGACCAACACGCCAAAATCTGTATATGAGATTATTTCATTAGACAAGGTCATCTCTTATTCACAAAGCCCTGACTTCAAATTGAAAAGCAATATCTCAATACAGAATCGAACACGAGGGTTGTTACTTTAGTTTTGAGATAGACGATAAAAACAAACATTTATAATCGAAAATGGTTTTCTTGTTTTAAAAATATTCTCCAATAAAATCAAAACACTTTTGCACGCGTTTGAATAAAATTTTGAAACACTTTTTCCATTCCAATTGAGATACCTCCAGGCATCAAAGAACGTTGACCTCGCAATTTATTTTTGATCTGCGTGAATAAGAAGAAATCATTGGGTGCCAAACAAGGACTGTACGGTGGATGACTCAGTTCGATGTTTTGATTGGTCAAAAACATTTTTGTTCAAGATGATGTGTGAGAGCATTGTTGTGGTGGGGAATGATTTGTTTTCTGCGATTGGTTTCCATGATTTTTTCGAACACTGCTGGCAAACATGCCATTCAGAATTGACCATTTTACGTTGCTCTAACAGAACTGTATTCATTTGTGTCGAAGTGCTTCGTTGTTGTTTAGTTTCGGGTTCATATGCCTATATCAATATGCACACGAGCTTTTTTCATCAAATTATGCGATTTCCAATGCAAACAATTTTTTTTGACAGCCCAATGCTCATGCAAATAGAATGTATGTAAGTGGAACTAATGCCCAAGTATGCCTTAATCTCACGGTATATTACATGACGATCTTGCAATATCATTTCAACCACAGCATAGATGTTTTCTGACAAAACGGCTGACTTTGGACGAAACTCGTCCTGTAGCGGTGCTAGAGGTCCCAGGTTCAATTCCCAGCTGGAGCGAGTTTTTTTCATTTTTCTGAATGATTGAATCTCGTTGCCTACATGATTCACTGTTGCGTTGAAAAGTTGAAAATTAAATTGCTCCTAAAGTGGCGTAAGGAGTTAGTAACACAACCTACCCAGAACACGTGGCTAATGATTATGGCAGTTGATTCCAAAATAGAAAAAAACTACTTAACTTGTATCTGAAAACTGTATGACACTCTGAAAAATGCAAATATGAAATATAAAACCATGGAGATGCGTTTTGGAAAATACAGAATTCAAAGAAAATCGATTTATACGAATTCTTTCAAACAATTAGGTTGCACAAAAAATATGTAAGCATTACTAACGGTAAAGTTTACTGGTTGCAGACAATATTCAATATTGCAAACTTCGCTGCGCTCAATCTCCAAACATTGTCATCAACCAGTAAACTACCATTATCGTTCTTGATACCTAATATTCTGTAGAATGAAATAGAACACACCTAGTTATATGATGAAATAGACAATCATTAAGTTCCAAAGAGTTGGTAGGTAGCCATAAATCGTGTGAGCCCAACTTATATAATTTCTTATATATTTGTATATCAATTAATTGAAGAGGTTGTTGTATACTTTTATCTACTTACAAGTACAAATTAAGTTAAGTTCGAAATTAAATATTAATACTAGGTTTTCGTGTGTAAAATTAATAAAAATATAAGTATAATCGGAATCACACAAAATTAAATCCACTTTTGATGTTCTGTGCGTTAAATCTCGTAATGTTTTCAGGACGATCGTCGGAAAACTATAGTTTATGTTAAACTCTTGCGATAACTGTATATTTTTCAGATAAGTTGTAAAATATACTACATTGTTTTTGCTAAAACTTGATAATATCGATTTATTATTTACTGAAAAAGATTTCAATACACAATTGGTAAAAAACTTGTACGGGTGAGACAAAGACGTTAGAGCCTGTATACGAAGTTAGTTGAGACACGTTGGCATTCAATGATCTTAACATTTTTCATTAAATCATTTCACAGTAGAATAGGAATAAATAGGATAATTGAATGGGGACGAAAACTGATATATTTCTAACAACACTCAGGCTTCACGAAGGATTTGGCTATTGTAAGTCAAACTTAAGTTTTTATAGTGTCTCAACCGACTTCGATAGACTATACGTGCATTCATCCTCGATTCAAAATAATCTCACGAAATAAATGGATCTCATTTCCCTCTTCGTTTCTAGATTTCCTTGCTCATCCAACTCTAGGCGTGCGATTCGTTGTCGGAAATTCCATTGATATATTATAGCATTCAAAGCCTGCTATTAAAATAACATTACTAAGTACTCCCACTTGAAATGATTCGCAGAATATCACATTTAGAGAAAGCGTTGGGTACCCCATAAATTTTAAATTCCCAGACAAAGCCAATATTTATTGTGGTTTCATTCCATCGGTACAATTCGCATTCTTTCCGCTATCGCATTCTTGGCTACTGAATGCTTTTCAATGTGCCGGTTTTCCGAGCGTAAGCGTAGCAGGGAGGGTTTTCGTGACCGATGAAGTTTTTCTTATGGTTTTTGACCCGCTGAATCCGAATGTCAAGCGTTATAAAATCATTGTAGACGCTTTCCCAAAGAAAATCTATAAATAAAAATATGCCATTTAATCAATCCACCAATTCAATTATAGAACTTTTATCAAAATTCGTTCAAGAGGTCTCATATATCACTGGTCGAAATTTCATCGAAATCTGTTCATAAATAAGAAAATCACAAGATAATAAAATTTGAAAAATATGTTAATGGAATTCCAGGAACATGTCATTTTTTATCATAAATTTTTATTTTTTCAATAGGTGCCCTTTTTTACCTATTTAAGGCACGCCTCAGCGTGTGCAAATCGAACTTTCAAACCCAAATGATCATTGACAGTACCTTGTAACGTCAACGCCTTGTAACGTCGTGCTCAAAAATCGCGCGTGTTTGAAAGACCGTTTTATCCACACATACTTTAATATACTATTTTATTTATCAACAGATTTCGATGAAATTATGGTCAGTGATATTATTTCGAGACATGAACCATTTGAAAATGTCGTGAATGTGACGTAGTCAGATATTTTATAAAAAAAACGCTTGTAATTTTTCTGATTTTTCACCTTGAAAAATAAGATTAGTTGGTCCTGGAAATCGAGATTTTGGCATGAAATTTGGTGTCCTAGTGGACTTTTTGAATGTATACATAACCATAAGTTATTCCATGTAATTAGGCTTATAGCCTGTATGAATGTTTTCTTAAAATAAAATAAATAAATAAATAATAAAAACAAAAAATCATTACAATCGGTTGATAAATGTAAATTTTATAAGGGTCTTTCCATCTTCAATGGGTAACAATGCATTTGTCGGAGGGTGGGAAATAAATAGTTCCAATAGATTCGAAACTTTCAATTCTCCACGACGGACTTAATGTCACCAGGAGCATAAGGCAACACCGGTGTCTCATCTATACCGTAAGAGTGTCGTAGACGGTAGTACAACACTTGTAGAGCCGCGTTATGCCTATGGATATAGGCTGAGACCGCATAAGCTTGACAAGCAGACAACAAATGCATTATGGTCTTAGGTGCCCGAGACCTCTGTACCCATCACGAGACTATGGTAGACCAGAGTGTTAGTAACACCTTTCTGGTAGGTCATTATGATTTCCTCGGTCACCGAGTTCAGCTCACTTGACTCGAGGAATGCAAAGGTCAAATTCTTCTATAAGCCAAGGTCTTCGATGTTATTGAAGAAGACCCCATGCAC
This sequence comes from Chrysolina haemoptera, assembly GCA_958298965.1. Classification (NCBI taxonomy): domain Eukaryota; kingdom Metazoa; phylum Arthropoda; class Insecta; order Coleoptera; family Chrysomelidae; genus Chrysolina; species Chrysolina haemoptera. Next base: position 20,842,789 of record OY282591.1, on the reverse strand, counting down.
TGACTTATCCGTATGTAGCTGCAGGATTACTTCCGACTCCGCAGCTTCAAAATAAGCTTTTTGCTGAACAGGCTCTAACTTCTTGACAAAGTTTGGGTTAACCCATTCACAGTCGAAAACTAGACCAAGTTCATCGGATACTCGGATCTCTGATCTTTTTCGTGGTCACAGACCAAACAGAGAAGGGAATCTGAACTACTGATAACTCAATAACTCAACAGGTTCCATCCAGTACCATTATGTTATGTAGACAGTTCAGTTCAGTTTAGTTAATTTATTTCTAAGGATTCCAAATGATTTAGCTTTCATCCTTTATTTTCTGTGTTTAAAATCTCGAATTCTTAGTCAAAAGAGTGATTTTACCCTAGAAGATGATTTGAATATGTTGAATTTGTTCCCTCATTCACATAACTCATAAGATGTTCATGAGGCGATTTCCAAATGTTCTACCTGTTTGACCAATGTATACCTAAAGACAAGTACCACAATTTAATACATATACCCCCATTTCTCGAATTTGTACATTCGGTCTTTATTTTTTTGATAATCCTTCTCAACATATTATTTGTTCTACATGAAATTTTTATTAATATCTTGATTATTTAAAAATGAAGCTGTCTGTCTTGTTGGTTGTCCAAAATATGTTAAAGCTCTATCATCCTGATTATCTGTTTCTGAGACCGGCAGAATATTGTGAATAGCTTTGTAGAATTGTTAACCTGTTTTATCTTGGATTTAATTCTATTAATGCAGATAGGGTAGGTATACTCGTGTTTATTGTAATCATTAACCATCTGATGAAGGGTGGTTTTAGTTGTAATTGATTTTAAGGGTATATAAATGGATGTACTTAGCTTATTGTATGGTCAATGCATATTATTGCCTTGATTATCAGAAATACTTGACTTCAAAACTCAAGCTTCTGAAAATTTGATATTTGACTTGACTCGATTTACGGTGTGAAATACTTGACTTGATATCAAGTAAAATCAAACTACTTGATAGCGTTCCGTGAAATGCACACCGAAGAGTTAAATTAGGGGATTCACCGAGGGTACAGCAAGCAGGCCCCCGATTGCTCGATGACGTCGTTGTGTTAAATATTAAACCAGCGTTGATCAAGGATAAACAGTGGCGGCTAGAGAATAATTGTTTTCGTCTGATTCAAGTGATTTGTCCGTAATGGAATCGGAACTTTTTCAAAGGAGCGGCTCAGAATATATCATAGATGAATATCGTAGATGAAAAAGTATCAGAATTTGATGACGTACGGATGATGTACGGTGGTTTTGAAAATGAAAAACTGCGGAAAATCTTCACTAAGGCGATATTTGCAAGCTTAACGCACTAAAGTCTACGAAAAAAAAATTTTTAGATCCAGCCCACCTAATTCCTGGGCAAATATCTCTACAGGTTCGAATAGGCGTAGCACAATTATAGTTTCGAGTTGGCTTGAGAAGGTCAAACAATAGATACATTTCAGCTATAACTATGTAGTAGTTTGTGACACAATTGAATAATCTACACGGTAAGTCCAAATGATTTTTTATTCCTTGCTGCTTTTTTTTAAATTTTGAATATCTACAAAAATCTAAAGGATTCATTTCTGTACAGGGCATTTCAAAAATATCACCTACTTTGCCATTTGGAAGTGGGGAAAGTGGGTGAATATTATTGTACTGTATTTTACTAACTCCAGTTTTGTTTATTTTGCATCCATATATTTTTATTGTTATTGCGTTTCGGCAGTTATTAAGATTAATACAAAAAAGGTACTAGTTTTTCAGGAAAAATCAAGTAGGTAGCTTGATTTACAAGTAATTTATGTGTAATTGATAAATACTTGACTTGAACTTGTCTTGATCTCAAGTCATGTTAAGTAGTTAGAAAATAAAGTCAAGTAGTGAATATCTGTTGATTATTGTATAGTCACTTGAGGAACCTACTGTGCTAGCGAAACATGTCGTTGTTAAATAAAAATTTGTGAAGATCGAATCGTCTTCTCTTTATTAAATTACTATAGACCTTCTTCGGTAACATTTCTTCTTCAAATTATCAATCATCATGAGACTGGGCAGCTTTGCCCTTATTCAACCAATTTCGCCTTTCTTTATACAGTGACCGCCAAAAAGTATGTACCATATGGGGAAAAAGTTTATTATTAGAGTATTGAAAAAAAAAATTCTTGGGAAAAGTTTGTGCATGTTCGATAACCTAAAAAACGATTTTGACACATGTCACGTGATCGCTGATATGGCGGCAAATTGAAAAAAATTACTATGAAAAAGTAAAAAGTGAAGTAAAATGGCAAGATATAAAAAAAAATTATTTGAAAAAGTTGCTTAGAATTTGAAAAATTAATGTGAGAAAATTGAAAATAGCATTTTTTTAAATATTTTCCTAGCTGCATAAAAACATCAAATTATTTTTTTATTAATAGCTTGACCATACTGAAATATTTGTATTTTAATAATAATAACAAAACTTTCTCATTTTTCTACACCAGAGAGCACTGAATTAAAAAAAAATAATTTTCTCAGAACCCTTGCTGTTACATTGGTTCGTATCTAACAGTTACATCAGAATTCCACGATTCTTGCGATGATAGGGAAATCCGAATATATCGTGTTTTTCCGATTATAATCAATTTTTGATGATAATCGTGCACGAACGTTTCACTTCGCACATAATCTTAAAAATAGTGCGTCAAATCACAGAGGTTAGAGTTTTCAACATTGCGTGCGAAATGTAACGCTCTTGGCACGATGATCATCGAATCATCGAAACTTGATTATAATCTGGAAAACACCATGTTTCTGGAGTGTCATGACATCACAGTGGTCGTGGAATTCTAGTATAACTGTTAGATACGAACCAATGTAACAGCCAGGGTTTTGACAAAATCCAATTTTTTTAATTTAGTGCTCAGTGGTGTGGAGAAAATGATAAAGTTTTGCCATTATCATTGAAATACAAATGTTTCAGTATGGTCAAGCTATTCATAAGATAATAATTTGATATTTTTATACAACTAGGAAAATATTTTTAAAAAATTGCTATTTTCAGTTTTCTCACATTATTTTTTCAAACTTTGTATATCTATATAAAATTGAATTATAAGCCGCTTTTTCAAATAACTTTTTTTGATATCTTGCCGTTTTACCCCACTTTTTGCCTTCTCATAGTAATTTTTTTCAATTTGCCGCCATACCAGCGATCACGTGACATGCACAAACTTTCTCCAAGAATATTTTTTCCAATACTCTAATAATAAACTTTTTTCCCATATGGTACATACTTTTTGGCGGTCACCGTATAACTGAGAGCGCCATGCTTGAGCTCTCATATGAATTTAATAGTTTGATACGAAAGAAATTCAACTCTTGAAACGTATTTTCAAATTATCAATCTGAAAATATGAGCTTCTTGTAACACTATAGCTAACCGTCACACTAACTACTAACTACTCACCAGTATGGAAACAAATTCTTTAACATCCTACTGGAGACATGAAGTAATTACCCACCTGTAACAATGAGAAATAATCAGTTATAGAAAAACATCGTCACCAGATCACTGGCAGATCTAGTAAATATTTCAAGGGGGGGCATTGTATCTGAGGAAAAAATATAATTCATAGGAATGATAATACAAGAACAGTTAAATTTCTTAACAAGTGCGCAACGTGTTAATTTTTTGCACGTACATACAGTTGGACGAACGATGCTAACCGGTCATTTACCATTAAACAATGTACTTAAAAAATACCATCGAAACTACCATTGAAAGGTAAAACGGTTCCTCACATTTGTATTATTATAATAGTCTACAGCTACTGAAATAAATATAAATTTTCCATACCAATGTGATTTTTGAGTAGTTACGGCGTGTGGAAAAGTGTAACTTTGCGAACGAAATGTGTGCGGAAATGAACTACTTTACGCACGCTCGTCGAAAAGGGCATTTCTTCAGTACAAAAATGGAACATACATGTCGAAATAACGAAACAAACGAAAATACAATTGAAGGTGCGTCCAGGTAAAGGGGATAATTGACAAATTAATATCAATTTAGGAGAACACAGTTTCGAACTTTTTAAAAAATAGTTATTGAAAGACTTTTTTCATATTATATTTGGTAAAAAAGTATCTGTAAAAAGTTTAAAAAATCAAAAATACAAATTTTGGTTAAGTAGCTTACTAAAAAAAAAGGAAAACTTGTCCCAAGTCAGCTTAAGACTCGCAAGTGTGTGACTTCAAAGATTTCAGCTGCTTGGCTATCTGAATAACATGTTCTTCTGCTTGAGAAATATGAGTGGGATGTTATCAAGGGGTTTTGAAACTTGGCCCTGTAACTCCCACTCTAGCCCTTTCATCAAACTTGTGTCAATCTGTTGCATCCCTTCCCATTTGAGTTCCGTTCTCTTTGCAAATTTGTGGTTGATTATGACCACTTCAAACTGCATTTCGAAGTCGTATCTAACTGGCATGCTATATGTCTCTTTACACGTGGCTTCTAATCCCTAATTCGTAAATTGTAGATAGTGACTCATCGTACATTTTCAGGTTTTCACGGAATTTGAAAGTGCGGAGGGGATGTATGAAAGTGGCAAAGTAAAACTTGATTATAAGCCTAAATACCCAGCTGATTTCTGTTCTCTTTCTGGACCTGCTTCATACCAATAAGAACCATTCACTATCTATAATTTACCAACTCGAGTATAGGGAAATGTGTTCCAAAATGTTTAGATCTCCGATCAAATTTCCGGCTTTCCGGCATTGATGTCCATAGGTTTGATGATTGATTGATTTGATCAGTAGTAAATTGCTGGTTTCCCTTTATCTTACTCTCTGCAGTATGAAAAGAGTGTGGTATAATTGGATGTTTTCCATGTCAGTTTTTGGTCGTTTATGGTACCAAGATATTCAAAAATGTTTCGTGTGTTCCATTCAGATTTAGGGCTAGCGTTCTTTTTTTGTCCTCTAGTGAATGGATCTAACAATGTTTTGCTAGAATTGCCATTTGATCCCTCCTTTGTGCACCAGCTTTTGATTGTGTTTGCGGTAACTTGCATACGGTTTGAAGTCACTCAGTCATGTCTGGCCCTGATGGTGACGTAACCTTGATTAGTGAAACCAGCGTCGTGTAGCTTCACTATCTTGACAACCAGTGGCCACAGCAAAGATACTTGGTACTTGGGGGCAATCTCATTCTGCTGTCATCCTGACGTTTCCACCCAAGAGTCGCCACAAGATTCTTCTCTACAGCATTCATTGTATCCATCTGATCATCAGTGTGGCGTTTATAGTTGGAAGCATTTGAGGTGTTATCAAAGCATGTCTATGTCTATGGAAACATAGAGGGAGAATTAAATCTATTCAATCTATTATTTTCTTCATCGATTTATAGAATGAAAGGGAAATAGTTTCAGAAGGGGGAAAACGTACTTTTTGTTCTTGTAGTTTTCTTTATATACGGTTTTTTCATGCAAGTTATTTCGAATAAATCATCTTCGTTTTCAGCAGGTTGCATTTTAACTCGTATCATAAAAATATGTTGAGTGCTAGTACAGAGTCTATAATTATACCTTCAAGATCAACCAATCATTGAATTGTAAAAGAATCTGGAGTCGTATTTTATTGCATTCTTTTGACTCTCAGACAACTTAATGAGAGTATTTTCAGTCTGTAGTTACAGCCACATTCTAGTCCCTCATTCTGCGGATTTTTAAAGAAATGGAAATATTTGCGGATTTAGAAATGAAAATCATCTCGTGAATTTAATCCTCCTCAGGTGGAAGTCATATCTCTGAGAGCAGTTTCCATTAATTTTGTCAACTACTTCGTATGAGAAAAAAAGTGATTTTGTTTCAGGATGCAGAATGTCTGCATTATTATATTTTCTCCATTGATTTCAGGAAAAAGAGGCAAGAGTGTGGTAAGGGGAAAACATATTTTTGTTCTTGTTGTTTAATTTTTGTCTATGAGGATTTTTCATGCTAGTTATTTTGAATAATTCATATTCGTGTTTCACAGCTACCATTTTTTCTCGTACCATAAAAAAATGTTGAGTGATAGTACAAAGTCTATAATTATACCGTCGTAGTCAACCAATCAATAATTTGTAAAATATCTCAAATCTTATTTTATTGCATTCCTATTTACTCCTAGAAAACTTAATGTGAATATTTCCAGTCTGTACTCACAACCACATTCTGATCCCTTATTTTGCGGATTTTGAAATGGAAATATTTGCGGATTTCGAAATGAGAATCATCTCTTGAATTTAATCCTTCTGCGGTGCAAGTCATATCCCTGAGAGCAGTTTCCATTATTTCTGACAACCACTTCGTATGAGAATAAAATGATTTTGTTTGAGCAGGCAGAATGTCTGCTGAGAGTGGTGGTCTGATCCAATTACTGAAAGTGCTTGTAGCACAAATCTTTCCGGGCGAGTAAAACATTGGATAGCAGAAATGTGAAAACGATTGATACGTTAAGGAAAAATGAAATGGATTACACGTCTATACAGCAAAAAAAAAATTAAAAAATAACAAACAAACTGGGAATTTTTTTTATCAGAACAAAGTGTACCCGATGCTTCAATATATTATGCAATCCAAGAAATGTACTACTCAAGAGTTATATCGAACCAGTTGCACCGTCGGATCCGATTTTGTATACAGTTCTACCAACATAGGTCAAGGTTTCAGCTATGTTAGTACAAATATACTTCGTTTATTCAAGAGATGGCGCTAAGCACCAGTCTTCTCACTTATTCGTTATTATACTGCCGCGTGCTTAAGTTAAAGGGTGTATCTGCAAAAATATAGTTTTGAGAAAATTGATTTTTTAGACTTTTTCAAATGCCAACTATTTTGGATACTATAGGATAAGACATTTTGCTTTAGAAAAAAATATAGAATAATTCTAAGTATCCAAAAAAGCCCTAATCCGAATTTCGATAAAATGTTAGTTATACACCTATTAGTTTTAGCACGGCAGTATATTATATACTGTGTAACGAATAGTTACCGCAGAGGTCCTATAGGTTATTCTCATAGTGGACATAAAATTTCTCCTTTTACAAGATTCACTGTTCAAATATTTAATACACTTGCATTGATGACAGACGAAACCTCAAAACTAGTGTTCAGGTGGTCTCCTAGTCCCAATAAAAACACAATTCTGTCAGTTGGTTACACATGCAATTATGTCCTCTGCAGTAAGATACATTGCACAAGTATCTGTTTGATATTAAAAAGGGGAACATTCTCCATGAAAATTGAAAAATGAAAAATGAGATTTATTCGTAATATCTAACAGAAAACAACTACTTCCCCGGCACTAGCCACGCTGGACATTGAACTACATCTGATAGATATTGTGAAAAGACTCTTAACTGGAAAGGAAAGAAAAAATCTGAAAGTGAAAATATATATCTCAATTCCCATATTGGTACCAGCCAGGAGAGTGATTATTTTCTGACAGATGATATTTGCTATAATAGAGCACTGTCAGTGACGTAATATGGCAGTTGCGGAATAATGCCATAGGGGGACAAACAAACCAAACTGATCAAAAACAAACCAATTGAACCCATTTTCCATAAGGCTACGTGATCTTTCTGGTCAATTTTTCACAAAAAACGAATTTTCATTTCATCAAATGTCAAATGCTTTCTTTGTCCCCTTATGACCGTCATGTTTTGAGGTAAACGTTGGTTAATAGCAACGACTAGCATCATTACTAATTATTTGATATTTATCATTCTGAAAAATGTAAGAGAAAAAATTATTCTGACATCAGGACGTACATCGTACATTCATAACTCATTAGTGAGTTATGGAGTATAACACACTAGTGTGTATTTGATAGTTTGTTATTTGATAGTTTACGTGAGTTATAATTCATAACTCACTAGTGGGTTATGGATTAATACACACTAGTGTGTTATTTGATAGTTCACTTGCCTAAAATGACATTAATAATGATAGTCATAACTGTCATGTAATGTATAAACACAATTACTATCAAATCTACCAAAAAAGATAGAAAATTCCTTACCAGTTGTTGAAAACATGCCAGAAATACAGTTTCAGTGGCATCTTTTGGCATTTTTTTTCTGTCAGCCACTCTAGATATAGATATCTTGTATTCTTTTTGGTATACGGCTTCACAATTGTCTTGCTTTTTCAGCTTTTTTCAAAATATCCTCCATTATATTTGAGGAAGATAACACGTTTTCAAAGCAAACACAGCTTGATAACAAAGTGCTGTTTATAAACAAGTAACATAGGAACAACCTAGCGACAACAAAAGTCCTATAATCAACGGTACCTGATTCAAATATAGCGGAAAGGTAATTAATGAATTGGTACATTTTTTCTGTTTAAAAAATTAACAAACTTTTTTTTAAATCGGTCAGAAATAAAATTATCTATGTACTACGGGAATTAAAGAGCCTTAATAACCTCAGGCAATTGCTGTCCCTCGGGCCAGAGGCACTCGGGACGCAAACTTTGCCATCGGTAATTAAGGCCTTTATAATTCCCTTGGTACATAAATAACTATTTTTCTTCAAGCAATGAGAACACCATAACAACTTTATTTAACCTTTTAATTGTTCAATGATTGGTCTGATGGTGGTATTCCTAAATGAATAGTATAAAGATGGATTCATGCAACATCACTAAAACTAAAATGAATTTAAGATTTACATGATTTTAAATTAAGAATATGACGGTGTTCATGCAGCATCAATTTAACGAAATTACATATCGTTTCAACTGTCAATTTTTGCAACGTCTTAGGGTATTCTTTGATCAGAAAACACAAGGTGAACACTAACCTGAGATTATCGTGGTTTGTTGTTTTTTGTTTCATCTATTCTGGTATGGTGTTTACAGTTCAGCATGAAAACTATCACCAAGAGAAGTAAGTATGGTTGAGTACTGAATACATTATTGTTTCTGCGGAAGCCTCTGGTGTTGTGAGGAATAAGAGATATAGAAAATATGGTGTTTTGTTGTTAAAATTGTTTTTTCCGTTAACCAGCTGTCGTCCCCTTACGAACGGCAGCCCTCAAAAGTCGAAACTTGTGCGAGCCAAGGATTAACGAGGTCTTACCTTTTAACGTGCGATTCCTAGCACTTTCTCGGGCCATCAGATAAAAATCTGTACTCGCTAGGATTCGAACCTAGTCGACCAGCAGACAATGGTTTCGAACGTGTCAAACCTTATGCTGAAATTGCGAACATAACCTCTTTCCCCTTTGAAAGCAATCAGCTGTGAGTAAAGAGACTACGCATGCGCCGTTTCTAATTTATGGAAGAAATTAAGTTATTAGTTGAAAGTTAGCCATCTTTCTTAGTTTTAATGTTAATTTTAATTGCTTAATTTTTTGCGTGAACACCTCCATTTCATTACATTGTTTTATATTCTTAATTTTAGTTTTAAATTCATTCAACTTTAGATTTATGTTTGCATGAATCCACCTTATCATTCTGCTCCGAAGTCCTTGCTCTGGCAGGCTATCAACTTCCCAAAAACACTGGCTTTGTGTATAAAAAACCACAAATTTCCACAATAGAGCTGAATTTACAGAAAAACTCGAAATATATCTCCCATTGCATTTGTCATCGGACAGATTACAAATAATGTTGATAAACATTCCACGATATCTAAACATCGTGTGTCTTGTCGGTGATATAAATAAGAAGTTATTTCGAGGCAGACCAACGGGTGTCAACCTATCCTAACATTTAGTTTGTTAAGTTCAAGTTAAATTTACTCTCAAGGTTCCACTCCGTTCCTCTCATCTCTTCGATATTGTCGCTGGGGTTGTTTTATCGTATGCATTTCTGGAGGTCTCTAAAATTAATTCAAGCCCCGGTTGTGAGCATGCATTTCTGGAGGTCTCTAAAATTAATTCAAGCCCCGGTTGTGAGCAGAATTATATATGAGACTGACACGAACTGGGCTTAAATGAAGAAGTTACCCCATGTTTTGAGATATTTTCAGATATACATCCAACTGATGATTTTTTTCTCGGCTATAGATATGTTGATTTCGAGTGATTCTCTAGAATATCCACATAATTGAACTGAAAGTCAGATTTTACCACAAAATTTTTTCTGCAAGTGAAAACTGTGAAAACAATGTGTTATTGTAGGAATGTATGCTTTCAATTTTCACAAGTTCAGGAAACATTTCCTTGCTTCCGGCGGTCCCATTATCTTTTGTGGCAGTATAGGTTCTAATTATTACTTCATAACCTACCAACGTGAAGAATCCCGTATGAGAAGAATATAAGCACATTTCGAGATGGAAAATTATTATTATTATCATTATTATATAGTCATTTGCACCGCCCAGAATTGACGACATATAGTGTCTTTAAGTAATTTTTTCATAAAGCAGCATTCTTCTTCCAAATTTAATATGGGCTTGTAGTCTAGAATGTCCTGGTTGGTTTCCTGGTTTTGCCGTGGTATGCTTTTGTTGAAACATCCAAACGTTTCGACGGCAACTGCAGCAGTCATCTTCAACGGCGTGGTCGAAAAACTCTTCTTGACTGACTGTTTGACTGAAACTTTTTTCAGTTGATACCATAAAAGTTGGACGATTTTTGTGGTTTTCCTCGAATAGCGTTCACCCCTGTGTTACAAAAAATATCAAAAAAATAATTCAGGTACCTTTATATTTCTGAAAAACCATGTGATGGAGAAAAATTTTCAAATATCAATTTTACTATATTATTTTTTGTTAGAAAATTGTCCGCCTTCGCTCCTATGTGTGGGGTGAACACCCGTTTACTTGCTCTAAACTTGCCTTCGAACATACTAAGGGGCGAAGTTGGACAAAAAAACATGAACAAAATAAATTCAAACTTTCAAATTAGTCATTTGAAGTGAAAATATGTGGAACAAAATTGAAATTATTTTTTATCGTGCAGTGTAGATTTTGGAATTTTATAATGATCAGCTGCATGTCTTAAAGTTTTCCTACCTGTTTCATATCACCCAATGCTTTTTTTGATGTCTTGTCATCATATTACATAATTGAAATTGATGCGTATCTTCTTTTTATAATGCCTCACCATGGTGTCCAACTTAGCCTCACCTGAAGACATTTTTTCATAAATAAAGTATTAAAAAAAACAATTGAGACATTCATTCTGGGCAAATGTGTTGAGTATGAAGTCCTCAACACTTTCATTCCAGAACGTAATCTATAGTTCTTCATATCGTCTAAATGCAAAAGTTTCTAGCAACCTTCCAAAAATATTGTATAAAACAAATTCACCCAAAAGCCAACCCGTACTCCACTGCCAGTTACTTTATGAATAGACATCCGTACACTTCCACTTCTTAACTCGTCACTAACGAGACTCTACCTGTTTGAAAGACTTAAAGCAGATCGTTGAGATGACCTTGAAGAAAACGTTTGACTATGCATTCCTGATCGCGTTCGCCCCTACTGTCTAACTACCCCCCATCTTACGGTACTTCAGTTCATCAAGCTGATAGATCTAGAAGAGTAAATTATTCAACCACGCCACTGAAGATGACATCGCAGTGGCAGTCGAAACGTTTGGAGATGTTATCAAAGAAGACCACTATAAATAAAACTCGGAAACCAACCATAACAATGTGTTGTTTCTATAATCAGATGATTCTAAAGACGCGTCCACACTGGAGCAACATTTTCCAACATAATACAACAAAAACTTGTTACAACATAAAATGTTTATATTTGTTGGAATATGTTGTGTTGCGTTGCATACAGTTGGTGTTGCGATTCAACATAAGTTGTAGTATGTTGCATAAATCCGTGTTTAGCGGTAAAGATCAAAGGATAATATGAAACAAAGTGAAACATTTGTCAACATTGCTTCGATGTGGACGGATTGTTGCGAGTTAAGACCTGTTGCAAATTGAGTGACTAGACAGTAGACAGACCGCCGCGTCTCAGTGTTCTGCTTAGTATTTTATTATACGAAGTGCCTGTGCGTGAATTTTTAGGTTTTCGTGATGGCGTTTAAGTGGTCTTAGGAGAATTGTTTAAATTTAATTGACAATTATAGACAACATCCATGTATCTGGAATCCTAAAAATGTTAAATATAAATGAAGAGAATCAACTTAGTTCTTCTGGTACTATCTTTGAGATAGCTTGTTTCGAAATCTTAAATAAATACATCAAGCTGCTGTGTTGCCAGAGAGCGCAATGTTACAGCTAATCGTTCTTGTGGAGGTATAGCCTTTCTACAGTTTGTATCTGCTCTTCTAATCACTGGTGCAATTTTTTGCAGCAAAAATTCCATATCTGAACTACTCATGCGCAAAAAATTTTTGAAGCACCCATCGGTTCGAAGTTCTAATAAAACGTCATCTTTCTTTAAATCCAATAATAAATCCTGTCCACCATATTCTTCCCTTTTCTTCAAACTTGGACGGACCCACCATTTACGCTTCCGTTTTCGTGAATCACCATACAAAATTAGAAAGCACGCATTAGCAGTTAATAAGTCGTCCTCCATCATGTCACAAAACTGCAGCAGTGTGGACACAATGTTGTACTCAACTGAATTTGAGATTCGACAAGTGCAAGCATTCATTAACATTGTTGCACTAGTGAGGACAGTTTGTTTTATGTCAATGCTTAATGAATTTAAACATTTAGCAACTCGTTGCAACATAAAATTGCTACAAGTTGCCACATGTTGCTCCAGTGTGGACGTACCTTAAGAAACCGTATTGAAACAGATCACTGAAAGTTATTTATTCATTGTGGACAATACCCATTATTTCCTTTCAAAAAGGTACTGCTTCAAACAGATAATTGCTATAAAAAAGTACCTACTTATTAAGTAACTAAATAATACAAAGACTTTGTAGTTATTTTCAATATTGTAAGGGAAGTTTCCATAAGCTTTAATAATTTATTAAACCACAAACTTAGCTTATCCGTACTGGATCAGACTAAGAATAGTCCCATCACCATCACCCAGTGGAGTGCCACCACATAGATTATAAGGGATTAAAAGGGAAAGCACAAATGTCAGGAAAAGATTAGGTTTAAAAAAAAACCTGCAACGTATCAAGTTTGTTTGTGAGTGGAACAACTTTTGGCGTAAAAATTGTACCCCCCAAAATTTTTTAAATGGTAATGTAGGTCAAGTGATAACTCATTGAAAATGGGTTTCGATTAACTATACACTGCTGAAAAGGGGAACATTCTTCATGAAAATTGAAAAATGAAAAAATGTGATTTATTTGTATAACGTGAAAATCTCGTCAAAAGATCGTATAATTCCCCTCAATAATTTTGAAAAATTCTTTGAAATAATTGGAATTGGATATTTTTTTAAAAGAACATGAAACCAAAAAACCTACACCATAGAACATTGTTAAAATTGCCTTCATAATTAGGAAAAAACAAGTAATATTTTATAAAACGGTAGTTTAAAATGATTTCTTATTGTCATTAAATGCAATATGTTCACTTAACATTAAAAAAACAAAATTAGAACACAATAACCTACTTTTATCGAATCGTGGAAAAAGCGCAAATGATATAGACATTTCACATATCTCGTCTTAATGACGTCAATTGATGACATCTATCGATACATATGTTAGAATGAGGTGTTCAAATGACGTCGTGATGACGTAATTTCAACTGACCTGACTAGAAAATCACCTGGCTGCCTGGGTATTGACCGGCACCTTATCAATTAATATAATATACTATGCCAATGGTATTTTCATTGTGAAAGAACATCTTACCATAACAATCTTCGGGGTATCTATCAACTCATGTTAGTCGATTGTTAACTAACACCATGTAATTATTGATATATCATACACAAATGGTATCTTAAACGGCTGACCACAGCTGATGGTTTCATCATTGTTTGGCCACAAACAACGGAATGTTAATTATAAAACGGCCCAAAATGGTGCACTTTTGATAAACCATACCCATGGCATCCTCATCAGCTGATCCCAGTCAATGGTTTTATCATTGTTTGACCACGAAAAAACTTCTCACCATATGAATCTACGGGGCATCTATCAATTCATGTTTGTCAATTGTTAACTGCAATATCACCGTGTACCCATGTTAGATGTTACAAGGGAGCTGGCCCCTTGGCCTAATCCACTGCGACATTTTCAGATCTATTGTGGAGGCTCCGATTGCTTATAGCACATCATCTAGCTTCGTCCATTTCATCAGACTGAGCAGATTTGATAATGGCCTTTCGAGATAGCTTTCCGCTCTTGGCTTTTCATCTCCAAGTTGTAGAAACCGCACCCTTGCTAGTCCTTCGCACTGGCACATTACATGTATTGCGGTTTCCTCTTCTTCCAGGCAGAACCTGCAGATTGCTTCTTCCGCCAGACCTATAATATTCGTATGTCTGTTAAGCCTACAATGGCCTGTCAGCAGACCTATTACTTGTCTGACGATCCTCCTTTTATAACTGAGGAGTTCCGTCGTGAATTTTGGCGAGCGTCTTTTGATGAACTCCTTGGCCTGTCTCAATCCTGGTCGGGTTTCCCATCAATCTTGAGATTTGTTTTGTACCCACTGTTTGGTGTGGGCTTTTGTGGTGGATTTTGCTACGCCGCAGAAGGGTTCCGGCCCAATGAGCGCTGCCGAAGAGCCTTCTCTTGCTAGTGTGTCGGCCCGCTCATTGCCCAGGTGTCCCTCGTGGCCTGGCACCCAAGCTAGGGTCACACTGTTACGACTACCCAGCTCGGTCAAATCACACAAACAGTCCCAAACCAGTCTTGATTTGACTTGGTGGGAACCGATTGCCTTGAGCGCAGCTTGACTGTCGGAGTAGATGGCCACTGTTTTGTTCCTTATCTCTCGTCTCAGTATTTCTCCGACACAGTGTTGTATAGCCGTTACCTCTGCCTGAAACACTGTGGCGTATTTTCCAATGCTAAGCTGGATGTTAATCCTTGGCTTTGCCCCGTAAACTCCAGCGCCGACTCCGTTATCTGTCTTTGACCCGTCTGTATACCAGACTGATCTTGCATTCACGGGTGGCCCATTCTCCCAGTCCTTTCTGTCTGGTATCAGTATTTTGAAGTTCTTTTTGAAGCTGTATTTGGGAACCATCACGTCCGTTGGCATTCCCATTACTGGGTCTGTCCTCAGTTCCTCATGTAGCTTCCGGTAGTCAGCTCCGTGCTTCTGGCTTATTGGAGCTTGATCCTGCATTAGTCTGTGTGTCACGGACCTTGCTTCTCCTTGGACGTGTATGTGTAGTGGTGGCAGGTCCAGTATGACCTCCATAGCAGCCGTAGGAGTTGTTCTCATGGCTCCTGTCACCCTCAGGCATGCCTGCCTCTGGATGCCATTTAATAACCTAATGATCCCCGTCTGCTGTGCTTTTGTCCACCACACCACCGACCCGTAGGTTATCGTAGGTCTCACGACCATTGTGTATAACCATAGGGTCATTTTAGGGTTGAGCCCCCAGTTTTTTCCGCACATTCTGCCACACATTCCGAGTGCAATGGTGGCTTTATGCGCGATTTTTTGGACGTGAGAGTTCCACGTTAGTCTTTGGTCGAAAGTTACTCCAAGGTACTTGGCCTCTTTAACAAACGGGATCTCTACATCGTTCAGCATTGGTGGTTTCAGGCCTACCAGTGTTCTTTTATTTGTGAATATTGCCACTGTGGTTTTTTGTGCATTGATGGAGAGTTGCTCTTCTCTGAACCACCTGTCAACGATGTTTACAGCGCTTTGCATACGCTCCGAGACTATACTTGGAAATCGTCCTCTCTCGACTATTACCAGGTCGTCTGCGTATCCTAGGCAGTAATGGCCTTCTGCGGACAGTTTTGTAATGAGGCCGTCTACTAGAGTGGCCCACATTAGCGGCGATAACACTCCGCCCTGTGGGCACCCTCTATTGACTTTGGCTTCTATGGTTGCCTCGCCCAGGGTGGACGTAATGGTCCTATTTTCTAGGCTGGCTTGGATCCATTGACTTATTGTGGGAGGAACTCCTCTCCTAGTCAGTGCATTTGTCAAGGATATAGTGGATACGTTATTGAAAGCTCCTTCTATATCCAGAAAGGTGGCTATTGCTAGTTCTTTGTCTTCAAGTGACTTTGAAAGTAGCCTGGTGAGATCATCCAATGCCATGTCGGTTGATCTTCCTGGTTGGTATGCGTATTGACGTTCACTCAGGGGTTGAGCCTTGAGAGTGTCGTCTCTGATGTACCTATCTATCAATCTCTCCAGCGTTTTGAGCAGGAAGGACGATAGACTAATTGGTCTGTATGACTTGGGAGTGAAGTCTGAAATCCTGCCTACTTTTGGCAAGAATAGGACCTTCACTGTCTGCCACGCAGTTGGTATATATCCCCAGGCCAAGCAGGCTCTCAGGATTTTGCATAGATGTGGTATTAGTACATCCTGCCCTTTTTGTAACAGAGCGGGGTAAATTCCATCCACTCCAGGTGATTTGAAGGGAGAGAATTTGTTTATAGCCCATCTGATTCTATCCGGTCTGGTTATTTCGGTAGCCAGCTTCCAGTCTGTTTGCGTGGGCCGATTAAGCCTCTTCCTGGAGCCTTCGGCTCCCGTCCAGTCTTTCAGAATCAATGAGCCCGGAAAGTGTGCTTCCGTGAGCATTTCTAGGCTTTCCTCTAATGTTTCTGTGTAGGTTTCATCGTGTACCCATACCATGGTATATTCATCGGCTGACCACAGCCAATGGTTTCATCATTGTTCGACCACAAACAACGGAATGTTCATTAGAAAACGAACTTGCCCCAGGTGCACTGCTACTTATTAGGATTTTTTTAGCGAAGATACCAACCATGAGATTCTGATGACGATCTGTCTCGGCGACGGCTTGTCATTTTTAACTTTTTTCCATCTCTTAGATCGGCTACTTCGGAAATTGGATATTTTATACTTGTGTGACAAGATGGTGAACCACGAGTCTATACTATTAGTATTGTCAGGTGATGTCAACATGTTTCTATAACTTTGAATACGCTATGTTCTACGTTCTGGTAATCTTTTGAGGGACGTCATTACGTCATTGGTATTTTATAAATTCTGTATTTGGTCTTTCCATTTATATCGATTTTTTTCAGATAAATGAAAATGCTGTTCCATTCATTGTTGAACACGAACTTAACCAAAATCACATAACATTAATTGGCCTCCTTCTGTATATTAGCCTTCCTGGTTCCAACTCTGTTTATGATGAAGTTCTGAAAAAAAATATGTATTGAGAAAATTCTTCACTGAAGTTTATTCAGTGAAAAAGGCGAACAAACTGCGCCATAACTGCCTCTATTCATTTGAAAAAAATGCCTGAATAAGAAAGCTGTAAGTACTGCTTTGTTAAGAAACTTCGAAGAAGTTTGGCCATAATTCTTTGCCCACTTAAGGAATGAAGTTATTTGAAGAGTTTTTTTTTTTCATAAATAGCATTTGTTGGATATATGGAAAAAGTTTGCTGAATAATTCGGGGATTGGGTTAGTACAGAGCGAACGAAAAATATTGTGCAGGGTTCATCCTTAGACGATAATTTGGATAGTGTAACGTATATCAAGAAAATTGTTGGTTTTGGAGTTGGAGGACAATGATTATTTCCATCACATCTTTTTGTTTTTTTGCTTTAAAATTGCGAAAATAGCGAAAATTTTCTGAAATTACGTCGACAGCCACTGTCTTTATAAATAGGTAGCTACCATCCCACTTTGTACCAGTGCTCACCACATATTCAGAGGCATAACACATAATAGTTATTTATGCAACAAGTGCAAAAAGTAGATGTTTATTGCACTCGACGTGAAATTGTCCAACGAGGCCATCAGGCCGAGTTGGACAACACGTCGAGTGCAATAAACTCTTTTTGCACGAGTTTCATACAATATTTTTTCTACGTTCATGCAAAAACCAGAAAATGTTTCATTTAGGTTGCACTAAACTGTAGGGAAGACATTGTTTGTTTTGCATTTTCTAGTAATTTCACAGTCCATTATATAATGAATATGATGAAACATGCAACTATTTAAAACGTAATGCAATCTCACAGAAAATGGGCTAAATTTGGCGTCGATTTGAAAATTTATGTCTGCTATGATGACAGAACGCTATAGTAGAATGACAGATGTGTGCAATAAAGTCTTTATTGCACTTAGTGCAATAAAGAGACAGTTTTTCCACCAAATAGAGTTCAATAAAGTTTTGTTTTTTGCATGAACGTAGAAAAATATGTTTCTCTACGGTCTTTGCAGGATTCGACAAATTTGATAACAAAATAATAACATTTTCTCTCTCATGATTGAAAAAATATTCCACATCTCTGTCCCAATTCAATTTAAAAGTAGGTATTTCATTATCTCTATAGAGATAGAAAATATTCTCGCACTGTTGTAGCAATAATAACGTTAGCCTTGACTGTCAACGGAGATTGTTGGTATAGTTTTTAGAGTTTTCAAGTAACTTACTCATCTTGAATAATTTATCGAATGATTCAGAAATGGAATGTGACAATAGGCCACTTAGAAATTAGCAATGATCCATTATTTTGATTTAAATTTTAATTCCATTGGATTATAAGGCAATGTAATTCGCATAATTTTTCTTTTTTGATGAAAAAATTCAAATATTCATAATTGATGAAAATTTGATAGAGTGTATTTTACCTACATATTATTATTTTTGAGGCGTCTTTTCTGTTGTAGTATATAAATAGTTAATATTAATTATTTTTTAGGAACTGCTGGATGTTTTCCATTTCATTCATTTAAAATTTTTGATCGTCTGCTGCTTGGTAACTCCCACATGCATTGAATTTTTTTCTAACCTTGTTAGAGAATATACTATTATGTTTTGCTTGTTTGTATCACTTCAATAAGATATATAAATGTATGTTTTTAAATCAAGTTATTCAGAAACGCTTATAGTGGCTTCATTAGCTACTATATTGTGGCATACATTGCGTGACGTAAGTAAGAAGTGAATTGAAAAAAATATTATGAAGATACTCTAATTCTTCAGACTACCATACCATTTGAACTTTCGAATAATTTACTCATACCGAGTGAGCCAACGTTATTTAATGACAATCATGCAATAATACATCACCTATAATATGGATGAAATAATATTCCACCGATGTGCTATAAAACTCGGATATACGATATTGTTTTTTATCTTCAATAAATCTCCAATCGCAATATTGGAGCTGCTAGATGCTGGAAACAATATGTAGGCAATATCGCTGTATCAATATTGGTGAAAATTATTGAACCAATATTGACCCAATGAAACAATTGACATTCAGAACAGGTTGAGCCAATATTCCACCAATAATATTAATGAAATTTTTTTTTTCAATATGCACCCATATTGGTTCAATATTGTTCGTACATTCACAAAGTAATAACAATAACAATAATAATCACCTTTATTCTTTGTGGTTGCCATTATAAAGTAGTTTTATTCAAATAATAGATAAGATTATCGAAAAAACAATAAGCCAAGTTCAAACACGAGTTGTACTTCTCCATCCACGTTTCGTTGATCAAATTATAGTTTCCCCTTCGAGCAACCATTCGCGAGTATTTACACAATTGCTTTACTGGGAGACAGATCAATAAAGTAGACTTCAAGGTCCCCAGATCATTCTTCCCTTTATCAATTCCTGTGAGGTAATTATCACTTATAATATCCCAAGGCTACTGATAATTTTGAAATAATTTGTCGCTAATTTTCGAAAAGCGAGTTTCAAGCAACTCGCTTGAAGAAATTTAAGACAAATTATGAGAATTTATCAATAGTCGAGGGATATTCAGTGAGAAATTTTTTTTCAGAGATTCAAAAGACCAGTTCACCTACCTAACACATTATTTTCGAAAACACAAAGTATTTTTCTTGTTAGAGTTTACCAGTCACATTCCAAATAGTTTTGATGGTGGCTTTTTCAAACTCTGATCCGTCTAAATTCTTCATGTTTACGGCCCAATCTTCAAATATACGCGGCCACTCTTCAACAGTATACCATTCGTTTAAGTCCTATTTTCTCACCGCACTAACTTGAACATTTTCCACGTGTACTTTTAACTAATGTAGTATTTTTGCTGAATTTTCACTTATAATTAAGTATATCTATTGAGTAATTTTTATTTGATATTTCCATTTCTGCTCGAAGTAACTGACATTTTAAAAATTTAATTCTGTAAACGTCAAACTATATGTCATTTGCATGGTGACACGATTGTTCAACAGTGATAATTTCCCGGGGCACTTATCCGGGGTCATTATCAGTAGTAATAACCCAAAGACATTGATAATTATAGCAGATTCCGAAAGCTTGTTGCTTGGAAACAGACCGACGCCGAAGACGGAGGCGGAGGTCTGTTTTCTATAAGCAACAAGCTTGAGGAAGTTGTTATATTTATCAATGTTCGAGGGTTATTCGAATAAAAAATTTTTTGCTAACCGATAATTTGTAACATTGCAATAGTCTATAAATGATTTCCATAGATATTTGTTATTGCAAACAGTTCATTTTGATATATTTGATAAGAAAATTTCATCAATCTTCTCGTCAGTATTACAACCAAATCATGACATCTCTGACATTTTGACGTTATTGAATATTTGAAACTTCAGAATCAAATAAATCAAAATATGTTGGGTCTGTTATCAGTATAATGTTGTTCTTATTGGTTGTATTCAATCACATGATTTCATTGGATTTCCGCTTGAGCAAAAAATTTTCATTGTAATGTTTGTCTGATTGGCTAATTCTGGTAACAAGATCGCAAATACGTAGATATGATAGGTTCAAATTGAATGGAAAAATTTTTCACATCAATAGCGTCGGGTGTGACACGTTGATACAGTGTGGAATTAGTATTACGGGGTCTAGGTTTGAGGAAAAGTGAGAACGAGCTACAACTCATGCTCGATACTGGCCGATAGTCCTGACTGCAACAAGGGATCGAACATTCACGGTTTCGATGATTAATATTATTTTAGGTGGGCTATTGGAAGGATGATTATTGACCACAGTGTTAGTATAAAGCCCAGTTTATAAAGTCCGCAGTCGTAGCTACCTTTGACGCTGCCTTAGCTACTGTGCTACTGATGTCGCTGCCGTAACTATATTGACGCTATCGCAGCTACTAAGATGAAATAAGTGAAAATTGTCAAGCTGTGTGCACATTCCAATGTAATTGGATGAAGAAAAGGTTTGTATTTCGTGCAGAAATTTATTTATAAAATAATAGCATAAAGTTAGAAACTTTTATATAGGTAATCCTGGACTAAGGATTTTTTTAAATGTTATTCATATATTGTTCTGTTTTTAAATATTGGACACCTGATATTTTTATGGTCTGGCTCTTGTACACCTGACGAGTACGCACTGATGATGACTTTATAGTCGAAAGCGCTTTGCTATTATTTTATAAATAAATTTCTCCACGAAATACAAACCTTTTCTTCATCCAAAGATGAAATATACATAATGAGTACAACTGTTCAAAAACTCCTCTGCTGATGCATTGTGGCTATAGTTGCCTTAGAAATACAACCAACTTTCGTCTATGACGACAGAAGAATCCGTAAAAGCTGACTTATGAGAGTGATCAGGTTGTTTTATCACAGTGTGCTACGTTCTTCTGCTCACTACTGTAGTTTTATTTTGTTCAATTTATAATTGGTAAATTTTTCCGAGGGTTTCGAACATGAAAAATAACGACGAAAAAAAAATTCAGTTGTAGGCTCATACGCCCCTCTTCTAGAAAAAATTAGTCAACAGTAAAAACAGCTTTTTTTAATGGAAAAATTTCTTTCTTTAACGAAATAATTATGCCAATAAGTAGGTTATTTCACGAGAAAAACTGACATGAAAAAATTGCGAGACCGTAGGTGACGCAAACAGTTATTTGACGGAGCAGTTATTATCACAATAGAGCACTGTCAGTGACGTAATATGACACTTGCGGAATAATGTCATAGGGGGACAAACAAACCAAACTGAACAAAAACAAACCCATTGATCCCATTTTCCATAAGACGTGAATCTTTCTAGTCAATTTTCTGCGAAAAGTGATTTATAAAAATCGTAATTATCCACTAACACCCACAAAAAACGAATTTTCATTCAATCAAATGTCAAATGCTTTGTTTGTCCCCCCATGACCGCCATGATTTGACGTCAGCTGACAGTGCTCTATTGTAATAACGCTTTTTGTAATTTGTTGAGATGGAACATTTTCAAAACGATTCATAATGCGTCAACAATACTGAACAATCATTGCTGTCATGACAGAAATTGAAGGGATGGCCTCTTACTAGATGAAGTCTGGTTTCAAGGACCATCATTTTTATTGCGATAAAAAAGCTGCATCCTTTTTTATCGCAAAAAGGATGCAGCATTTTTATCGCTGTCAAACTAACGTCACATTTAAATGGGTTTCTTTCTACAGGAGTTGATTTATCACTTATAATTGCACGAGAGGTTTGTATTTTATTGGGTGAATTAGGATTGTTTAATGAGAAACTGTTTTCTAGTTTTTATACGAGAAAAACTGTCAACTATTAAAAACGTGACAACGAAGGTGGAGCGTTTTTAGGTTAACAGTTTTTCGACAAAAAAGTAAAAAAAAAATCACTGACATTGAAAATAACAGCGAAAAAAAATTACTTTCGTAGTTTTACTTTTACGTATGTTTTCATTGAGTACGGAGACCTGCCAAAAAATTATGTAGCAAGAAATATACGCATGCCAGTAAAGTACCATCCTCTGGGCACCTTGCGTACCTATTTAGACAGATAATTAAACAAATTCTAATGCTAAATACGTAAGACCTGATTGACCAAATAGACGGGGCTGTGAGATGATTCGGACGAGTAATAGATAGTCTCAAGACTGTCTGTCGTGACATAGCCTGTACAGATGACAAGGCAACAAATTCGAAACTAGTCTACAGATGGCCCCCCTGTCCGAGTCAAACAAAATTCTACTTTTTGGTTACATGGGATCACTTGCAATTGTTTTCTCTGCAATGCTGTACGTTGCACAAGTATCTGTTGGATATAATTCAATACCCGTCGTGGTATTAGCCAGGCGAGTAGTTGTCTTCTGACAGATATTTGCCACAATAAGCCTACGTTGTATGTGTACAAAATAAAATAATTGCATTTTTTCAATGATGTGCGTTTGAGGAGAACTGAGCAACAGTAACGGAATTCACTGAAGTTTTACACCGACACCAAGTGGATAATCTTTCTCCACTATAACATGTGATAATTTCTTTTTGATAACTTTACAACTGCGGATGAAAATGTTACCAAGAGACTTACCCGCTGCTGTACAGTTCACACAACATTTGAGCATAAGGAAATAAGTTCAAGTTAATTTGTCTGCATTGAAAGAAAAGGTACACAAAACTGACATATTGATATCTATGTTTTAGTGCTTTTGTTTTTGAAAATTATGCAAGGAAAACGTGATTTTGCTCAGCTTCAATTCTCGAGTTATTTCCGTGAAAACTTTTGTGCAAAAAAGTTCTCATATGATAAAAAAAACAAACCTCTAGTGTATTTACCCCCGACAATCCCATCATCATCATCATGTACGCGAGCTCAGATCTAGCAGGATATTTTTTCCGGTGGTTTTCTCATACTTACTTTCATGTAGGTAATTTAACTCGATCTGTTCTGACAAAATCACGAGAGCGTAGCTCGTTAAATTGCCAATGAAAGTAAGTATTCGAAAACAACCACAAAAAATATCCGGCTAAATCTGAGCTCTTGTGGTATTACCCCCGATAACAAAAATACCACCAACGATTTCTGGAATCAACCAATTCCACATTTGATTCGCACTTCCATGCAAAACTAATGGAATTGAAACCAAGTAATTCTTGATGAATTGGAACATTAACTGAATTACCAGACATGACCTTCACAGCTAGAAGAGCATCAGAGTTAATGAGTACATAGTTGGAAGTGTTGGTAACCGCGTTAATTTAATGGCTTTTCAATTAACATGTTCACTGGCGCAAGTGTCGAACTTAATCAAGAATGTTATTATCTTGTAGGTCAGGAACTAAGGAAATAATTACATTTTTAAAATTCGAAGAAATGCCATTAACTTTTCTAAAATCAAATATTTTGTAACTGGAAGACGTGGTGAAATATGCTTCTTAAGATTCTGAAATAAATGCTTAACTCAATATAGAAGAGTAATATACGAAATAATAGATGGCAAGATGAAAAACAACATTACAATGAAAATAAAAAGGCGTACCAATATAAAAGTTGCCAAACAAATAATCAAACAGATTTTTTTTTTGCTCGGATGCTGGTCCTATCGCCAGCTACACCTCAGCTTCTTGGGCTTTTTCTGTTTAGAATCGAACAAATGAATTCAAAAAGAAAATTATTTAATGATAACCATAATAGAAGATAGGTCTACATTACCGGCCATGCATTTTTTAATTGAGGAAAAACAATGGTAGGAGCATATTTTTCTCGTTTCTGCTTTGTAGCATTTATAATTCCAGCTTCCTTCAGAACCTTTGGAGGTTCAGGAGTTGAATACAGAAAAAATATATTTTATTTTTTATTTTTTGCACAGTATTTAAAATCTGATATATTGGATCAGAATCTGCCTAGTTGGTTGCTTTTTTAATAAATTTTTATGAGATGGTCTATAATTACAATCATGACTCGTAAATAACTTTTTGGAGTATTTTCTATCGATATTTTTTGTCTTGTCGTGTATAATATAAAACACTTATATATTCAATTCATATAACAATTCAACACAAAAAGAGAAAAAAATTAACACATTCAAAAATTGAAATGATCAGTGTTATGATCCCTCCTGTTCATAAAAGGGAAAATAAGCCTCGATACTACCTTTTCATTCATTTTTTTATCAAGAGGGCTAAGGATCAAATCTTCAATTCAAGTTCTAACATTTTGGATATTACTATTTTCTGTCAAAAATGTTTCTGCTATGTTTCTAGAATGTGTATTACTAATTTTTCCAAATGGAAACATTGTGCATTTTATTACGATTATGTTGATACCACCCACTATAAGGTTTCAATCTTTGGTTGAAAAAACTTCAAAAGATTACTTAAGATTTGCCTTGAAATTAAACACTTTTCGAGATTGAAGGGAAATTCAAATGCATTAAGTAACCTGTGACCTAACACAACTGAAAAAAGGAATTGATTAAGGTGTTGAAAAAAAATCCTTACTTGTCGATATCTTATCTTACCTCGCTTTTGTGAAAGTAAATTCTAAAACTATTGTGTACCTTATTTGCTTGAAAAGAATATTGATTATATTATTTATGCAAAAAGATATGCTAGTAGTTTTCAAATTAATGGTTTTGTTGTCAGTTGGTTAATCGATCATTTTAATCTCCAAAGGAAAGATCTAACGTAATTTTTTAAATTTCGTTGACGAAAGTTTGTGTGCGGTATCAAATTAATCGTAAAGAAATGCTCTTTTTTCCTGTCCCGACTAGTCACTATGTTGCCAGTAATTTAAGTAATTTAAAAATTATATTGTACACAACAGATACATTTTGACCAAAAACAGTGAAGTTGTATTTTTCCTAAAACTTCAAGAATAAAATTAATAACTTGAACACTACTGTTCCTAAAGTGGCTTAAGGAGTTAGTAACAACGCCTACCCAGAACACATGTGGCTAATGCCAAAACACAAAAAAACCTTGAACGTATTCATAGCCCTCTAGATTGAAAAATAAGTTTCAAGATAAAAACAATTATCGGTTACAAGAAGTAAGGAGTGATATTAAGAACGTCACATGGAGACGAAAAATATTGAAATATGCCAAGTAACCCTTTTGAAAATGGAAAGTTTATATCGCTTCCAGTGAAACCGCGAAAAATGCATGAAGCTGAATTACCTTTGAAAAAATGCAGTTTTATGTATCATACAGATCTTTCAAAAACAAAAAAGTTATAGGGGACAGCCATCTTTCTTGGACACCCAGTATATAGATCCGCCATGGATATAATTTTGTTTGTCTGCTTCATAAATGAACTTGATGTCACTGAATGAATATCAATTTTCTACGAATTTGTCATCTTCAACCTTATTGGAAAACAATCAACCACAAAACAGATAATAATAAAAACAGTTACCGCTATAACAGACACGCTATTGAACTTTGATTTTGTATACAATCTGGATTAAATGGACCAAAATAGTATAATTTTTTTAAATTTTTTCAATCAGAAAAAAATTGCGTGATATTTGCCGAGACCCTCCCTCTGCCCAACGTAAGATTAGATGAGATTTGACTCGACCCCCTCCCCCCCTTAAACATCTCACGTATTTTATGGACGCCCTCTTATCTTCCATGGTTTGATCTGAAGTGACGTAGAAAAACGCTAAGCGTGGCCATGTGCAAAGAATTAACAACACAACGACCTGGTCGCAACGTTCGTGTCGCAGCGACAGGACGCAAGCATGGCCGTACACTTATAGTGCCAATTAAAACGGGTTCAGCACGTATTTTGTCATGATGACGAAGCATTTCAGTAGCGGCAAAACGGGAAAATTTTGCTTGAAAATACACTTTTTCGCTGAAAAATAAAATGATCGTACATTTTGTTAGACACAACTTCTGCCAAAGAATTTCCTAAAGTCAAATGAAAAATTTCTTCATAAACGATGAGTATTATTACATTTTTTTAAGTAATCGTTCGTTCATACTAGGTAAAAGTATCGGGAAATTCAGTGCCGGGAAAATCACATGAATATTTTTTTTCAGGCATGACTCTTTTGTTATTCATAGTCGACACATATATAAAAAATTTGGAACAAGGTTATCCTGATAATAGCATCATATGACAAAGAGAGAGCACTAAAAATTGAGAAAATCACATTTTTTCGACATTTGAACACGTTTTCCTCGAAAACGGTTCATTTTAGAGAAAAACTTGTTAAGACCTGTTTTGTAGAAAATTTTATGGAGAAAATTATAATTTTATTTGTTTTTGGAAAAATATAACTTTTCAATTTTCCTCGTAAAATAGTCTATAACAATTTTACAATTTTCCGAATGCTTTTCCAGCTTACCACTTATCACCCTGGGGTATTTCATCGGCCACGACAACCCTCCCTGCCACCGGACTATTATGGATGTTGACCTTTTTTGAGGCCGAGTTAATGTAGGGTTGTGGTGTTCGCCTAACGAGACCATTCAAGATTGCTCGTGGATTTAATAAGGTAAATGAGGCACATGAATCACCTGTACAACGACAGAATGGATTAATCTAAAGCGGAATCTTGGACATGAAGGTTCCTTTTCAACAATTACTTCCAGAACAAGGTGAAATTGTCCTACAGATGAGAAAGGGCAAAGGGCGTTTCAGCTCTCTAAAACACTGTTTGGGGTATGTGATTAATGTTAGTTTCAAAAACCAACGAATATCAGTGACGTTCACTGAATATTTATTTTCATTATAAGGGCCGTTTGAACGTCATCTGCTTTGGAGAGATCTCAGATCAACGAAAAACCCTACATAGGACCGAATATAAACATCGTATTCGGTGAACCAAAGACTACATCAGTGTTTATTGAAATTAATTTATTGAATTCATCTTTTGTTTTGAAACATCGACTCTCTGAATAATTTTTCTCTACATAAGTATAATAGTTATAAACGATGTAACTTTTTGAGGCGAACTAATTTGTTTTACTTTTCTACACTAGTACGGATTTCCTTCATTAAGAGCAAACAATATATACCTTTGATGAAACGGGAATCGGTTTTGAGCGTTCAGTTTTATTTTTTTTGCGAAAATTTTGTTGGAACAAATGATTCTATTCGTTTGTGAGAATTCGGGAATCTAAGTGATTTTTGGTTTTGATGATTTTGAAGAATTTTTTTTTTATGGTTTGACAAATGAAAAAAATAGGCAAATTCCCGAATTCTTAAGGGGATTTCAGACTCAGGAGAGGAAAAAAATTGTATGAAATCATTAGTTTTGACTCAAAACCGATTCTACGATTAGAAGCTATCTACCTAATTGGCGCTCCCAACTACGTAGTTTTTTTACGGACTAGTGCTTCGTTACCTCCACTATCGCTCTTGAAAAATATATCCCCATACACCCAACATGTGCGGCGCAATGATAAAATTTAACTTTCGTGATGACGCGCTGATGTTTCCTCTTAAAAGCTTTCATTCAGGTTCACCTGTCCCGGTGTTTGTCTGTAACCAAATCTTGAATGTTAAATATGACACACTTCTAATCGTCTGATTGATTTGGAATTTGGCAGGCGTACATAATTCCGATGACAATGCATCATGAAATTTTTAAAAAACCAAAATGGCTGCTCCAAAATTGCGGACTAGATTTGTAATTATGATCAGATTCTCTTCAAAACTGGTATCTGGGGGTGTTGGGGTCGGCAATTTTGATTTTTCTGTCAGTATTGAAAAATTCAAGATGGCAGCTCCTTCATGCCGGACGAGTTTCATTATCCAATTCTATTCAAAATTTTTATCTGGGGATTTTCTGGGACGTGAATTGTGATTCTTTCATCAAAATTGAGAAATTCAAGATTCTAGGGGTCAGGGATTATGAAATTTTTTGTCAAAATTCATAAATTTCATATGGCGGCTACAATATGGCGGATGAGATTTGTGATTATGGTCCGATTCGATTCTAAATTGGTATGTGAGGATTTTCAGCGTTGTAGATTATGAATTTTTCGTCAAAATTCATAAATTCAATATGTCGATTCCAAGATGGCGGACGAATTATATGATGGTCCTATTCTAAATTGATATGAGGGGGTTTTTGGGGTCGGAGATTATAGATTTTTTGTCAAAATTCGTAAATCCACGATGGCCACGAGTTTCGTAATCATAGTCTGATTCTCTTCAAAATTGGTATGAGTGGTATTTGGGATCAAAGATCATGAATGTTTTGTTAAAATTCATCAGTATCGGAAACAATTTATCTGGGATATAGACAGAAATCTACGCGAGCAACAAGGAACGACATGAATGATAATACCACATAAACAAGAGAGACGCACTACTGTGCGCACCTCCTAGTATCCCACCCTACGCAATAATGGACCACGTGCCAATGCGACACAGCGCACGTCGATATCTCTTCTTCGAGCGAATCGAGAAGAAATTGTAATGCTCTCTTGATATATAGCAAGCTATTCTTCACACTCTCATGAAACCACCATACCCAAGATGAAAACTTTCCGTATACCACAGATGAAAACATTTCGATACTGTATGTATGTATGTTACGGAATCTCTGAACGAGATTTTCTCACACTTCCAGACGCAGGAATTCATAGTTTCGGTGACAATGCATTATGACATTTTTGTTACTAAAGACAAAATGACGGCTCCAAGATGGTGGATAAGATTTGTGATAATGGTTCGATACGATTCAAAATTGGTATGTTAAGGTTTTCGGGGTAAGAAATTACGAATTTTTTGTCAAAATTCATAAATTCAAGATGGCGGCTCCAATATAGCGGACGAAATTTGCGACTAGGGTCAAATTCGATTAAATAGATTTCAAATTTCTTGTCAAAATTCATAAATTGAAGATGGTGGCTCCAATATGGTGGACGATATTTGTCATTATGGTCCGATTCGACTCAAAATTAGTGTGTGAGGGTTTTCGGGGTCGGAGATCTGGATTTTTTAGTCGTGAAAAATAGTTTAAAAAACTAAAGAACACGCTTTACTTCCAACATGAACTAAGAAGTAAAAAATAATTGACAATGTAATTACTCAAATGTAAAGTGCTTGAGTGCTTGTCAAAGTCCTCTTGAGCTTTTGAACGCTCAGTTTTGTTAAATTAAAAAAATATATGAGAATATAGTTCGAAAGCACCCAAGCTTCTTTTTTTCATTTGAGTAATTAGATTGTCAATCATTTTTTACTTCTTAGTCCATGTTGGAAGTAAAGCTTGTTTTTTAGTTTTTTCAAACTATTATTTTTGTTCTTGTTTGCTACTGTCGATAGCTGAAGTCGAGCAACCGACACGCTTGGACGGACTTAAATAGTTTGAATTTTTATCATCCTTGCATGGCATTCAAAGGTGTTCCTAGCTCGCACAATTCTCTTGAAGACTTCTGAGGGTTACTGATAAGGGTGTAGGAGGTTGACGGAAGAACAAAATTTGGGAAAAAAATTGTTAATCAAACAGGGAGCTCGCAGGCAATTTCACTTCAAGTCGTATCAAAATTATCAAGTCAAACTTGTACATCACTGGTAACCCCTTTATCGAGGTGAGCAAAAATTAAAACTTTCCACCTCTACAACACGTCGATCATTATTTCTCTTGATAGTGGCCTCCTCGAGTTTCTAAAAAAACTATTTTTGAAAAGATTTGTTGCATAATTCGATGAAGGAAATTTTCTCTAAGGGCAAGACGTACTTAATGATTGTTTGGTGTCTGGGAATAATGTACTTAGAGATTGGCCTAGTTTATAGGAATTTATAATTTTCTACGTCACAATCCAATTTGTCGCATTAATTCTCCTAACTACGGAAGTTTCTATGGTAGAAACATTGAAATTGATCTAATCCAATAAAGCATTTCAAATGAGTAGATAGATTAAGCACATAAACCATCTTCAAATCAGGAATTCGCAATCCTACAGAAGATTATATTATTTACTAACAGCGACAAACAAGGAGAAGCTGTAAGAACTAAACTCGGTTTTCCAAATTTTTATACCTAGCTAATACATAGTAATACCTCAATCGAGAGTTCTTTCTACTCTGAATATAGAACTGAAAATAAAAATTAAAACTGCATAAGGTCGTTTGCAAGATGTTGAAAGAATGAGTTGGAAAATCACTCCTTATGTATTGAATAAGACACCAAGTTTTGAAAGTGCAACTGTCTTTCGATTATTGAACGAAAAGTTGCAGGTATGGTTTTGGAGCTTATACAAGACCTGCTCTCAACATGGAAAATAATTGGTATCGGGAAACTAAGTATTTCCTCTGGGAAGTAGTTAGGCGTGACGAGTAGGGAAGAAGAAAGTACACTCACTCGTAAAACACAAATTGAATGGGAAAATACCATTAAGAGGCCATGAGCGCGATCACGTTAAGGACGATTTTAAGGATAAAAGAGTCAATTGATAACTCAAAAATGGTTCGTCTTATCGATTTCAAACAAGGACAGGCTTCTAGAGAAAATTTGATTCTACGTACGTGCTGTAATGGAAATTGAATTTTCAATCCAATTTTTCACAAAAATAATCTCAAAAAGGTCCCAAAAATTCAGTTACTTTGAAGCAATTTTTTGGGTAGATGAACAAGTAATTTCAAAAAAACATCACAGCACGTACATAGATCAACGTTTTACCTTTCTTTTTATACCAAATTCATTTCGATCGGATAAAGATTGCTTCAAATTTTTTTGGAAGAGAAATACAGGGCATTGATTTTTTTTTCAAACGCCTTCGTATCTCAGAAACGAAGCAACTCCGGACATATGTTCATAGAAACTTTTTTCCCTAAGGCGACTTAACGAATCACCCTCTGTAGTTTCGGACCGTAAATAGAAACACGAGGGAAACAAATAAGCACTGTTCTGAAAAATCGAATTCTCGGTATGTTATCCCCAGGAGCCACTCGTAAAAATATCTTCATTTTACTCCAAATCGATATACTTTTCAACCCTATTCTAGGCTTGTATGCGAAAATGGGGCACCTAAATCTGTCACTAGCTGACGGTCTATAAGAACGGAACGTGTTTCGTGGAATTTGGCCACCAATTCGCGAACAATTTTCTCAGAAGCATGTTTGAGACCTGATTTCCACATAAATTTTTTTTGAAAATAAACCTCAATAATTTCTACTTTTTCTGCAATTGAGTATACCATAATTAATAAATTAAAAAGGTTCCACAATGTTGAAACACTTCAACCACAAGTCACAAGCTATCTAGTAACTATCTGGCTTATCTAAATATCGAGCACAATTCAGAAAATGTTCTTACTTACAAAAACAAGCTTGGACAATCTTGGGTTTTACTGATGATTTTATTTCGGCTAGTTTCGAACTTGATTGCATCCATTATCTTTGCCACTCGTTTGTGATCCTACTCTTAATGAATGTTTTCATATCTGACGGAGTTGTTTTGGTGATTATCAATGACCTTCGATCGTTTATTGCTTCTTTAGCAGCGACATCTGCTTTTTCAGTGCCAATGATTCCAATATGAGAAGGGATCCATAACATTATCACTTTTTTCCCTAACTCTTCGATCCTATAGAGTTCGTTTTTCATTAGTAGTATTATGGGATTGTCTGTATATATATAACTGTTGTATACCCTTAAGCGCGCTCAATGAATCAGTTATAATAAGAAATTCATCAGCAGGGTGGTTCTTCAGGAAGATTAATGCTTGTAGTATTGCTGTGTAAATGCATGTAGTTTGTGGTAGCTTGTGTCTCAGTATTTCTGATGGTGTTATTACACCTGAGCCTACTCCTTGATCTGTTTTTGATCCATCTGTATACAGTTTGACATACTGCTCATGTAGGATTAGTTTTTGTTTGAATAGGTTCGGAAGGATTTGGGGGAGAGTATCATTTTTTGTGAGAGCGGATATAGTGATGTCACTTACAGAAGGATTGATCAGCCAAGAAGGAGTACTCATTGGATTTATAAATAGTGGAGGAATTGTTCTAAGTATTTGATTATCATTTCGTAGAAAGGAGGGGCTGTTCTCGGATGTCCTGTGAAATCTCGTTTAAATCGGGTTGAAAAGACATTGTTATATTTAGGATGCCTTGGTCTGGTTGCAATAGAAATGGTATAAGAGAGGCTTAGAAGTTGTCTACGGTATCTAAGAGGAGTTTCGTTTGCTTCGCAATGCAGACTTTCTGTTGGGCTTGTATGATGTGCTCCTAATGCTATTCGAAGTGCTGTATTTTGGATAACTTTTAGCTTTTTGATTGAAGATTGACTTGCAGAGGCATATGCTATCGATCCGTAGTCGATTTTGGACCTAATCAGTGATCTGTAGAGTCGGATAAGTGTTGTGTCAGCACCCCACGTCATCCTCAGTAAATTGCACCCCTGGCATATTTTGATC
Source organism: Chrysolina haemoptera (assembly GCA_958298965.1). Taxonomy (NCBI): domain Eukaryota; kingdom Metazoa; phylum Arthropoda; class Insecta; order Coleoptera; family Chrysomelidae; genus Chrysolina; species Chrysolina haemoptera. The sequence continues at coordinate 20,809,627 of OY282591.1, read as the reverse complement.
AGATTGTGTATGTGTGTTTTCCAATTCAATTTTCGATCGAAAATCATCTCGAGAAATTTCATTTCGTCAACATATTTCAGATTTTCGCCGTGGAGTTTTAGCGTTGGTTGATCTCTAATATTTGTTTTCGAGAAGAGTATCACCTTGGTTTTTTCTGAAGAGAAAGTGAAACCTGTTGATTCAGACCAGAGCTCTAACTGTTGTAGATGATGTTGAAGGATTGATTTCATCGTTTCAATATTTTTTCCTTTGATAAATAGAATGAGGTCATCAGCATAGAGTCGTGCTTTCACTGATAGTTCGACATGTTCTATTATCTGGTTGATTGCAGTGAGAAATAATGTTACACTAATAACTGAACCTTGTGGTTTAACGTTTTCTTGGATTTTTAAATTTGATAGTTCTCCATTAACTCTTACTAGGAAGCGCCTATTTTCAGTGAAATTTTTAAGGATAAGGATAAATGCTAGCGTATTGCCTTGAATATTCCATCGGTTTCCACAATGTTATACCTACATGCTGTGTCATAAGCTTTCTCTAGGTCGAAGAATATAGATATGCATTTTTGTTTGTTTGAGAATGCTTCACGTATTTCTGACTCTAGGTCTATAATATTGTCTATGGCAGATTTTTTCCATGAATTTACAAAGGCTATTTGTTAAAGATATAGGTCTGTATGAATCTGGGTTTTGTTTGGGTTTATTTGGTTTTAAAATTGGTATCACAGAAGCTTCTTGTCACTGGCGAGGAAAAACTTCTGTTGGATCCATATGTCATTTATGAATTCATAGAGGTATCTTTTAGCCATCTCAGGGAGGTTTTGTATTTTTAAGGTCAATCAATGCGTTTTCAAATTAATTTTCAGATATTTTGATATTCAAGGGTGATGTATCGTTTTTGTCTATGATAATGGGGTTGTTTTCCTTTTCCGTGTCTTTCATAAAGTTGAAGTCTGGATCGTAGTTCCCTCTGCTCGAATGATTTTCGAAGATATTTGCTAGTATCTCTGATATATCTTTGTTGTTTTCTATTGAATTTCCTTCATTATGATTTTTTCCATTAATTTTATTAACTTTTTTCCATACTTCTGCCATTGGTGTTGATGAATTTATTTCTGATACGTAGTATCTCTAGGATTCCTTCTTGCTTAGTGTTTTGTTTTTCCTATAGTTTTTTCTGCAGCTTCTGTTATTACGTTGGAAAAGTTATTTAATTTCTGTTCTGTCATCACCTATTTTGCTGTAGGTTTCTATATTGTCTACGATGAATGTTGAAAAGGAGTTCCAGTTGACGTTCTTCAAATTCCATTTTTGAAACGGTGTTGTCGTTGTATTATGTCCGTCAAAAGTGAGTTTGATAGGAAAATGATCGCTCCCGTATAAAAATGGCAGTACTTCCCAAGATCCAAATTGATAGCTGTAGTACTTCCGATGAAGGAGTTGAATCTTGTGTGATCACCATTATTCAGTATTGATAGGTCGAAATGTTGTATTGAATTGGCTATCGTTCGTCTTCTGCGGTTTGAATTGTTACTTCCTCAGATGATATTATGTCCATTGAAGTCACCAACTATAATTCTAGGTGACGATATTTGTTCTAAGAGGTTGTTCAGTTCCACTTAAGGGACATCACGGTTTGGAGGACTATATTGCATATATTTAGGGTGTGGTGGGCTCGGATTGTGATAGCTACTGCTTCTAAAGTTGTGTTGAGGGCTAGTGGTTCCGGATCGACTTCTAGTTTTGTGTAAATAGCTACTCCTCCGCTAGCTCTTTCTTGAAATTCTCTGTTGCGGAAAAAGCTGTTGGAATATTTTGGTGTGTGTTTTCTATCGTTTTTGAAATTGGTTTCCTGTAAACATATTATGTCTGGGTTATGTTCCGAGATGAGGACTTGTAACATTTCTAAGTGGCAGAAGTAACCGTTGATATTCCATTGTAGAATCCTTCTGGAAGCCATTGGAAATGAGAAAAAAATGAACAAAAAAAAAGCAACAGGGTACTAATATGTGGTGTCTTGAGATGAATAGCTCTCTCCTTCTGTTAGCGTGCTATCGACGTACTTCAGGATTCTCTTGCGGTGCTTGGTACATCGTGTTTTTATACTTCTTTCCGTGAAATAAGGGTATATTTTCTCCAGCACCGAGAAAGTAATTCTTTGGTGTATCCCAATGCTATTTGTTCTGGTTTGGACGAACCGAAAATGTTCTCAAATAGGTCAGCAACTTGTTGATCAAAGTTTTTATTTGAACAGAAACACATATTTAGTTGTTTCAACATTATGCTCTATGTTGAATGTACAAAGCAAAGACCTGAATGATCTTCATACCCGGAGTGCTTCTTCTACCTCACGCAAGGTGGCGCGACCTAGAGCCCGTTCCATCGCGTAGGACCAGAGTAAGTAAATAGCCAGTCTGAGTGATATAAATTGTAATGATCCGGAATGAACAAATGGCAGTCTAAAAGTTATCCCCTTGACAAACAAACTTCTGTTTCAAAAACTTTGTATTTGATCGTTGAAACAATGACGTCGTAGCTGTCAGCTGTCAGTAATTAGTCAGTTGTCTTTGACGGCGATATGGGGATATTATTCGTTTTGCATGTGATTTGTTTACTTTGACAGATACTTAGATTTTGAAAGTAGAAAATATATATATATATATATATATATATATATATACGTATCTACCAGATGATACCAAGCCCGCTATATGTGATAGGCTAGTCGAAGTGGAGGGGAAGTATTCGCTGACTTGTTGGAAACAAACCTCAGAAACTATTTCGGAAAGCAGCAAAACGCAAGTGTACTCTTATAACATTATATTTCCAATATTTCAACAGTGATTACTGATATCATCAGGGATAATGTCATTGAGTTTGATCGTTAAAAGATGTGTGAACAGAAGAACGAGACATTACATGCATGTAAAACTTGAAATCAAAACTATTCCTATTGCGTTCCTCTTGACGCATTAAAAACCTGATTTTGAACCTGAGATTGGTCAGAACAACAAAATTGTTGACTACCTGCCAAAGAGTAGAAAAATTTCTAGCTTTGGATTTCGTGGTTCGTTTCAAATTAAGTTTCAACTAGTGATTGTAGATGTCACAAGTTATTTGTGTATATTTCAAATTTGTATTTCTGATTTTTTTTTAAATATTAAAGTGTTTTCAAATCACCTGTTTTCAAATTCCAATTTTTCGATATGTTCATTGCCAGTTCAAGTAGTAGGTATATTCAAAAATATGAATTCAGTTTGACTGAATGTTTTCAGCTGTCAGTGATTAACAATAATTACGCTCTTAAGAACAGTTTAACAAAGAATTTATTTCAAATACAAACAATGTGTAATCATAAAACCACACAAATTTGTATTTCAATAACAAATACCTAGCACATTGCAGAACGAGTTTTTAATTAAAAATGACAAATAACATTTTTTTCATGATGATATTGCTTTATAAATATATTGTTTTTCGCGATCGTCAAATCTATGATGTGAAATTGAATATTTTACAAAACCATGATTGAATTGCGGTTCAACACCTAAAATCAGCTCAAACGATAGAACTTTCTAGTAACGGCTTTTCATTCAGTAACACAAATTTTGTTCGAAACGAGTCCTCACATTTTTTAAATATTTTTTGATTTATTCGACGGCATTCTTCAACAATTCTCTTTAACAAGTATTATGGTTTTGTGTAATAACTGGTTCATATGAGTTTTCATTTTCATATTTTCTACTCTAATGTTCACTGTCTCTCCAAAACTGACTAACAGTCGTTTTTATTATAGTAGGAGAGCTGGTGAACAATTTTGAGTAGGTTCTTGAGGCACTACGAAAATTTCTGTAAGTATCCTTGAAGTATCCCTGAATTAGAAGGTTTGTCTGAAGGGTAGTGATCCCCTACCAACGCACGCATTTTTTTTAAATTATCAAGTGAATTTTTGGATCTTGCAATAGGTTTCAGCGATTTTACTGACCAAAAATAAAACTGGATGAAGAAAAGGTTACATTGGAACGTGCACACAGCTTGACAATTTTCACAAAAATAAAACTGCAGTTCTTGTGTGTGAGATGCACGAATAAATGATCAAATCATATCTGAGTAAATGACTGGGCAACACCGCACTGGCTTGATTAGATCGACAGAACATATTTTAAAATTCTATTTTCACCCACTTTCAGATTATCTGAAAAATCTGAAATTTTGTATACATATCAAGAATCAACGACAATACAAGAATTTCGTAATATTAATGTAATAATAATAATGAATATAATAATGAGAAGAAGAAGGAAGAATTAAGAAACTTAAGGGGAGAAAGGTCTGAGATAATTTTGGTGTCCAATAACTGTTGAACAATTCTGGGTAGGTTCTTGGGGAACTACGATCATTTTTGTAAGTTTCCCCGAAGGATCCCTGAATAAGACAGTAAAGGTCTGGCTGAAGGGTTGCGGCCCCCAACCAACCCTTGAATTTTTCAATATAGTTCCTTAAATATCTTACTTGAAAATATAAAAATTTCAGAATGCCTCAAAAAAATTTTTCAATAAAAGAAGGGTTGGTAGGGGGACGTTACCCTTCAGCTAGACCTTGACTGTCCTACTCAAGGGTTCTTCAAGGACACTTACAAAAATTTTTGTGCCTTAAGAACCTACCCAGAATTGTTCACCAGCTGTTGGACAACGAAATTCTCTCAGACCTCTCACTTCTAAAGTTTCTTAATTTTTCCTTCTTCTTTTTCTCATTATTATTTTCATTATCATAGTTATTATTAATACTATATAATAACACTATGAAATCCTTGTATTGTAGTAAGTTCTTGATATATGTGCCAAATTTTAGATTATTCGGATGATCTGGAAGTGGGTTTGAAATTCACTCAATATTATTATTATTAGTGAAATCGCACTTTTTCGGGAGAGACATCATATGGATGAAGCCTTTTTCGAGATCCATAAATTCACATTATTATAAAAAAAAAATCATGGGTTGGTTGGTGACCGTATAGCCGTCGAATACCGAAACAATATAAAAAGCCGATTCATTAACATTGACCTTTTATGCCCCAGTAGAAAATAAAATTTACTTATACGAACTTTTTTTTTAAAATCTTCCGAAATACCGTTTATTTTATATTCACTGGTCCACTCGGTATACAGCAGTAAACATACTATGGAGTACTTTCAAGTAGTTATAAGAACCGAAGTGCTGGGGTATATAGAGACTTGGACACAAAACCTCAACTGAAGTTAAAAGATATGTCCTGCAATAAAACACAAATCATACTGAAACCCATTCTATACTTTGTTTTTTACGTGATCCCCTCAACGCTGCAGATAGCTGAGGTAATAAGTAATATTATCGACATAAAAGTCTGCATGTTAATGGTAATGGCTTCTTTGGTAGACTGAACGTCAGCAATAAAACAGTGTTCGTTTCTGGCTCAAGAATTTATCGATCCACCAGACTTTCTTTTTTCCTGAATATAAACCTGAATCGGGGTTTCTCGAACATTCGAATTTAATAGTAGTTCTCATATATGTTTACAAAACTTCCTATACAGGAAGGAACCTTCGACAAGTGTTTTCTTTTATTCATCACAAGTTTATTACATGCCTGTGTTGGTATAGCTGTTTCGCATTTGATGGCATCCATGATCCTTGATTAACATCCCACTTGTCGATGAAAATTTCAAGATGGAACGTTATGAGAATAATTATGAACAACGGTTTCCAACATACGAAACGATTCAAAAAGTGCTTTCTGGCCCAAGAGACCAAATCCAAAATTCAATAGATATCTGAATAAAATTCTTTTTTTCTTAATTATAGTATCATAGATCATCATTTAAACGATCCTATCAGCCAATGGTCATGAGAACAAATTTATAATCGACCAATAGCATCAAAATTACACTGAAAATTTCACACCTCACTTTTTCAGCCAATCAAAAAATTGGTTTTTATTTAGTTGCCATGGCAACCCAACAAATTCCCGGAAATTTTTATCCTCCTGGGTACCCTGGGCGAAATTAATAAGTGGAAATTTTTCTGTCAAATATTTGACATGTGATAGTAAACATTTTGCTTTTATGTACAAATGGAATGTTATTTTTCATATGAAAGGAGATAATATTTCATAATTATATATTCACTAAATATTTCGAATGTGTCTGAAAATATTTTGAGAACTTGCATTTCAACGATGAATAGGTCCATCGGTAAAAAAATGTATATCAATCAAATCTACCTATGCTTGACTACATGAACTTAATATTCGAAACAATTTTATTCATCTTTTCGTGAATACTCGGCTGAAATTTGCAACAATTCCTTTCCACATCACTTCCCAATAGACAATCCGCATGGACCAGTCGAAACTATTTTAGTTCTGCGTGATGTGCAAAGTAATTTTAGGTTGAAAATGTCGCAAAATGAATGTTCCTTTCTCACATAAAAACACCGCCACTAATACCAACGCGTAACTGTCATTATATCAACAAAAACCATTCATGGCCCACTGATGTTACAACTTGTTTTCTCTCAGAATAATCTACAAGTCAGTTGAATTAACCATTAATTTAATATATTTTGTGTGAAATTTTCTTACCGAATCCCCCGCGTGCTTGAATTAATTGCTGGAAATAATTCAAGCACTAGGGAGATTATAAGTGAGAATTTGATAGTAGCAGCAGATTTTTTGCTCAAGCGGAAATCCCATGAAATTAGTTAAACTGAGGTCATGTGATTGAATACAACCAATCAGAACAACATTATACTGATAACAGACCATAGGTCTGTTTTCACTCTCATGCACGTTGCTATGGATATGCATATTTTGATTTATTTCGATTTTGAAGTTTCAAATATTTAATAACGTCAAAATGTCAGTGATGTCATGATTTGGTTGAAATACTGACGAGAAGATTAATGAAATTTTCTTATCAAATATATCAAATTATACTGTTTACAATAACAAATTTGTACGGAAAGCATTTATAGACTATTGCAATCTTAAAAAGTATCAGTTAGCAGAATTTTTTTTATCCGAAGAACCCTCGAACATTGATATATACCGGGTGACCACGAGGTGAGGTACACCCCCCAATTTTTCTATAGTTTTGTAGATATAGATTTCAAATTTGTTGTGTCGCTATAGTACATATTTCACTATCCGAAAGAGCACGCAATTTGTGGTAACACTGTTGTTCAAAATTGAAAATCGGTTGAAAAATGGCGGAGATACAGTTGATTGTTCAATCGAACAAAGTTGGCCATGAAACTTAAACTTAAATCATCACAATTGACAAACGACATCAGAAGTTAACACGGGAAGCTTCGAAGTGCGATACAGTTGAAAACTGAGGTTCTCATGTTGATCTCCCATATATTCCAACATTTATCAAAAATTACCACATGTAAGCTAATCCATCCAAAAAAAAAAACAAAAGGGGGTAAAGAGCCTGTCTTTTTTGAAGCCTATATGAAGGTGTGTATGAATTATTACCTGTTCATGAAATAATCTTCCTAAATATCACTCGACCATGACAAATAGAGACTACTATTTTCTTCATCTCGAATTTGAGACAATTCAATTCGACCACATGAACATTAATAATCATAGAATAACTCCCTCCAGCTAAGTCAAAATACACAGTACTCTCGATAGCATTATGAAGAAAATAATAGTCATGGTCTTGTGATATTACCTACGACTATTTCATTCACACATGGCTGTACCAATAAAATGACATGATTGAAGTACCATGATATGCAATATGAGCGGATATTCAAGTACACGATAATTTAGGTAAACACGGATATTTAGGTAAACAAACAGAGCAAAGTGTCAAGTTTGACATAACTCAAAATTGAAATGTCTCGTTTTTGGTTATCTAGTACAACGGAAATCAGTGAACATAGCCGATCCATCCCAGAAAACACTAAAAAGAAGTAGAGGGGCTATCTGGAGAAAATGTATGTCTTGTTTGAAGCGTATATAAACGTTTATACGAACGATTTCATGCTGTTCATGAAACATTCTTCCTAAATATCACTCGAACATGACAAATAGAGACAATTATTTTCTTTGAGGTAGTACTTCCCTTGCGCCTAGCCTAACTCATACTTGTTTAACGGACTGTCCTGAGCTCTTCTGATGCCAGTCATCGATAGGCGATTTCACATTCAGAGCTAGATTTGTCAAGCAGGGCCTTTCATTCAATATACTTTGTTAGTAAATACACTCTATAGGGTAGGAAATAATAATTGTTAGTATTGTCTTGAATCTTCACATTACTCTGACTTTGTCAGTGATGAGATGTTTTTTACTTTGTTAGTAAATACACTCTATAGGGTAGGAAATAATAATTGTTAGTATTGTCTTGAATATTCACATTACTCTGACTTTGTCAGTGATGAGATGTTTTCAGACAGTAAATCTGAGTCCTATTCCCATTCGTCCCATTCGTAAAATTAACTTTATGTAATGATTGATGATGATAACATTGTATTTATTTTTGTATTTTTGTTCTTGGCTGAGTGGAAGAATAGCCCAGCTCAACTCCGCCAAGAGAAATAAAGGCCATTTATTATTATTATTATTATTATTATTATTATTATTATTATTATCATCATTATTTCCTGCCAGTGTGAAGTTATCAGTTGTTTACATCTGGGCTTCGTTGAAATTCATCTGTCGAACATTGTTCGAAGACTGTTCAGAAAACTTATATTATCAAGAAAGTTTGGAAGCGAACGAAACATTGATGAAAAAATAATGTATCCGATCTAAAAGTTATTTCACTTCGCGTTTCCAGCAACTCTGTGTCTCTCAACCAATTTCACAACAGAAACGTTCGTTTCTTATTCTGAACCCTTTCAACCAAACCAACTAATCGGGTTCGAATTGAACCTTTTCGTTGCGTCAACAATTTGTAATATCGAAGTGAGCCATCCGAATCCCATGCTCCACGGGCTCCTTGATTAAATAGTCGAACCAACCGTCGGAATCGATTTTCCGCAGATTCGCTTCCAATATACATTAAGCCGTATCTGCGTTTGCTAATACTCCACTGATTAGATAGATGTGTATCTGAGCTCGTGCTGCGAAAGGCAAAACCGTTGGAGAGAAATATAAATGTAAAGCTTTTCAGGAAGGAAACAGCATTCGTTTTTCTTGTTTTGTTACATACATTTAGGTGCTTATATTAGGGCGACCGATCTTCGCTTTTTTTTCACTCTATTATGAACTGCAATAATTCAAACACCAAAAAAACTCACAGTTTGTGACAACTGTCTCAGTTGCAACAAAGGTTTACCCAAAGCCTGTTTCACCAAAAAATCCCCAAAGAATGTTAGAGCTCTGCTATGAGGATCCATTATTATTAGGCTTGTTTTGGTTCTGAATTAGAACCGTCCAAAGTAGTACCACAGATGAAGTCTGACAAGTTTTGGGCAATTAGACTTCGAAGACTTAATTGTGCGACTGTTCAGAAATGGTTCAGAATCGGTTATGGAACGGACCAAAACAAACCTCTTATTCAGTTTGCTTTGTTGTGTGTCTGCTGACCTTATAGAGTCCACTAGTACATTTCCACTTGAAATCAGTTGAAAGCGATTTTTTCACACAATGATCTAGATGATGTGGGGGTACATAATCAAGTTCTCGACCTCGAGGACCATCCGGAACTTGGTCTCCCGGCACAAAAAATGTAATTTTTTGCACTTTTCCCAGTTCTTGGCCGTTTTGCCCCTGAAGGAATGGTTTTTCGGCCATGACCATGGATACCTTTTTCGAACAAAATGAAATTTGCTACATTTCAATTTTTTTGTCCTAGACCTAATTGTTTCTTTTCAAGCTTTGGTATTTTATCAAATTTGCAAATTTTTAGCAATTTTTTTCGTCTTTGTATCGTCACAAATAAATCACTTTCATATAGTTCAGCGATTTTAGAAATGAGTTGGTGAGGGGGGCTGGGGTGGAAGGGGAAAGAGGCATGTATGCCAATTCTAGGTGTCAAACGGTTTTCTAATGCGTAATTAACTTTCCAGTCCAGTTAACACAAACATCTCTGCGATATCGCTTTTTCGCTTATAAATCGGCTTCAAAGTGAGGTACATTTGTACGTTTGTGAGTAACATTTGACATCATATTGTGATACCTTCGCCCGGTCAGGAGGGCCCTAAATAGAAGTTAATCATGTGATTTGAAACTTGAATATAAAGCACTCTACTATCTTTGATGCCATTTTGTGTGAACTGGGAGGTACAAGTCTCCTTTCCTCTCCAGACATATCACTGAATACCGGAGGGTCCAAGTATTCAACGATATTTGGGCAATAATCAGGTGGCAGTGCATCCACTCAATTTGTCATAGACTGTGTGTCTTGAAACAGTCGGTCGAAGAAAGGTAGACCTTCTTCAATTACGAGCTCTCGCCATTTCTGAAGTCACTGTTTACGCAAGAAGGGATGAGGAAGGGAACAAACTCGCCATTCTACGCCGCATTCACACCAGTTGTTGTTATCGATAGAGGCCATCTTCTCCATTAATTAGTGTGGTCAAAATTTGCCTTATTCGAAACCCTAGCTGCCAGATGCATTCAATACCTTGATGCACGAAATATTGCTGTGGTGTTTGACAGATATCCATCAGGAGCTGAGTACAAAGGAACGGAGTGTTCTGAACGGACCTGTCGAGCCATAGCACATTCAGCTCCAGAAATCATCTTTGAAGAAAACACAATTCCTCAGATCCCACAAGACAAGTTTTTAGCTAACGATGAGAACAAACTGCAGTTGATACAGCAGCTGGAGAACAAAATGGAAAAACACAGAATTCAGGTTATCCAATTTAAGAAAGACGCGGATAGGCTGATTGTTACCATAGCCCTTGCCAAAGCCAGTGATCACGACCTAGTCATCATAGTAGAAGATGATATAGACCTGTTGATCATATCCACTGGCCTGGTTGGACCATCAAGTAATGTGTATTTCCAAAAGTGGGCAAGGGAAAATGGCAGACGTTTTTCACTCAGCATCAATGAAGAACCACTACCTAATACCATTCGTTCACGCTTTCAGCGGCTGTCACTCTCCATTTGCTTTTTTTGGCTATAGCAAAACAAAACTGCTCACTACACTGGAGTGGAACCCTCGGCTGAAGGAGCAGTCTGCAGCTTTTTCGAAACCCACATCACACCTGTGGAAATAGTGGCTGCAGGGGAACGAGTTAATGTTTCCATGTATGGTGTTGGTAAGCTAGGTCTTGGCACTCCACATTATCTCCGATACCTGCTATTTGCCAAAGCTGCAGCCAAGAAAAACTTCAACTGAGTCCGGCTTCCTCCAACTGCTGATAATGCAAAGTTACACTTTTTCCGGGCTCACCACCAGGTGCAGAAGTAGATGGGATAATACGTTGTCGGCGGCCAGTGCAGTGCACAGTCGTGCAATAATATTCGGAAGATCACCATTCAGACTCCCGACTTGGACGCAAACTTTGACAACGAGGAGCTATCCCTACCGGAGAGATGACTACGAGTCCCCATTTGAAAGAACTTTTTTTGATATCTTGCCATTTTACTACACTTTTTGCCTTTTCACAGTATTTTTTTTCAATTTGCCGCCATACCAGCGATCACGTGACATGTGTAGAAATCGATTTTCAGGTTATCGGACATGCACAAACTTTTCCCAAGAATCTTTTCTCTAATACTCTAATAAAAAACTTTTTTCCCATATGGTACATACTTTTTGGCGGTCACTGTATGTGTGAATATTAGACATGACACAATGGGATGGAAAACTCCATTAATCAGTACTTGACATGGTTTTATGGGTGTTTTAACCTTCCACATTCTGAACATTAGAATAATGTAAGTGGAACAGGAATAATAGGTGGATGCAAAAAAAGAGAGAAGAAAGTTTTTATGCAAATTATGAATATGTTCAGGGGTGAAATATGACTCGTATGTAGATGACTTCACTTGAAATAAAAAAATTCCCAAAAAACTATTGTGGAGTGCGTGTGACGTCACAAGCTCGACACAAAGTAAGAGTGGTAAAGATGTGGACTGATGATAAGATGATGAGTTATGAGTGATGGTTGAAGGGCAGGGGTGGAGCGTGGGCCAGAAAAATGGAGGACACTCAAAGAATGTGGGGGGTACTCAATGAGAGTGAAGGGCACTCAGATTATATTCAAATTATTTTCTCCTATCGTATGGAATCGTTTATGGATAATTTGGAAGAAAGGGTGGGTAGTGAGAGAGGGGACCTGTGTCTCCGGGCCCCCCACGTGAGCCTCTGCTAATGGGTGACAATCAAACGTGACAAATAACGGATGACAAGTGACAGATGACAAATGATAGGTGACCTACGAGAGGTGACAGATGACAAGTGACAGATATCAAGTGATAAGTGACAAATTATATGTGACAACTAACGAACGACGGGAGACAGCTAATGAGTCTTATTAAATACCTAAGGGATAACAAGTGGCAGCTCCTCTTGCTCTGATCGGTTAATGGTGGAAGGGGGTGGAGCTGAAGGTAGGAGTGGTAGGAATGGTTCTGAAAAAAATTATATTTTGTAAATAATAATTGGTCCACAAATGATGTATATAAAATTATCATGCGAATGAAAAATGCCAGTGATTGTTTTTCCAATAGTCGATTTCAACCTGGCAATTCTGATATTTAGAGACGATATGCATGTAGTACTTGTTTTTCGGTATAAAATACTGATATCCAAGAGCAGTAGAGACAAATTATATAGATTATAGATTATAGAAACTTTAAGGTCTCTGAGAAAAACGTGTTGTTAATATCATTATATTGTTGAACTCTAAATATGTTCAAGTACCCTTCAGCACCTGAAAGCTGTCAAATTCGAATGAGTTCCGTAATGTTGGTTTTTGAATCACTTTCCCATTATTTGTTTGATGATCTTCCGTTAACCAAATACTCTTCAGCGATGTATTTAAATACTTCATGGCATCACACGTTGAAAGGTAAGGGCTGTGTCTTCCTTAGATCGCACAAGTCTCTCGAGGACTCCTGGGGGTTGCTCGTAAGGGTACAGCCGGTTGACGGAAATAACAATTTTGACAACAATAACAACAACAAAAAGTTTTTTAAGTAAACATATTCGTCAGAAAAAACAAATACAATTACTAGCTGTCAGCAGTTTTCAATACTCAATTTACATACACGTATCTTTCGTTCATCAGTACCCTTTGCTTTAATTTTCAATATTTTGAAACATTAAATATTTACATTTAGTTTAGCATTTTAAACTGTTTTGATCAAGCCATAAACTTTTGAAACTTTGCTGTTCATATTTGCAACACGCAGTATCAAGCAAAGAAACGTATAGGAGAAGGTGGGGGGGATTGTGCGTAATCGGAAATTTACACATCACGGATTTTCAAATTTCGCGGCTTTTATGGGTATTTCCCATTCTGCATGAACTGTCGGTTGGATTACTGTGTCGCTAGGGGGTCGAGCCGTTGATGTATTGGAATGGTGAATGGAGTCAGCGTTGAAACTGAACAATTTTTTATAATTTTACATGTCTGCAAATAAGGACGGTGAGTGATGTAAGTGAATGCGCACAATTTCTCTATAATGAAATAGATTAGGACATCCAGCGTGGATGAAACAGATCTCTGCGAAGATGATCAGTTTGATGGAATCAACTCCTGCTATACATGTTATAGCTGACAGGTGACAGGGTAGAGAAATCTATAGCTTACGTGGGGACAAGGTCAAAAAAATATTGTACATGTGCATCGCCTGTGGTGCACGGTATCACACGACGTGTACTGGTGAAGATTCTGGTAAAGATAATTTGGGATTTCTACAAATGATAAGTCATGAATAAAATTTTGAATTACTTATCATCTTCAATACCTTTGTCTAAATTAATATGAAAGTATTTAGAGGTGTGGAAAATTCCCACCCTGTGCGTACCATTGCCCAATGGGTGGAGAAATGTGCGGAATCGAATCTTTGTAATATCGATTTTTCTCTCGGAATATGTTGGAAAATATATGGAGTTCAACATTACGAGTTGAAAGTAGAATATCAAATATCTTGGTTACACTAACTTTTTTCTGGAGTTACCGATTTGGCTACCGAATCGATTTCCGCTTAGGTGCACATAATTCCCCACATTCCCCCCGTACTTACAGTCTTCACATTCTTCTTGTACAGGTTTATTAATACTCCTCTCAAAATGTCCCAGGAGGGAGGATTGCAGTATTACCCGACAATAAATAATTACTGTGTGATACGCTTGTCATACAACAAAATATATATTGCCTCATGATTACATAGTCAGCTGCCTTGCTCAAACTCCAGTTATGATGTTCAATAAATTTGGCAAAGTTCACCGTGACATATTTGTCGCGAATATTAAACAAACGGTATTAGGGTCCCATGCAAACTTGTTCCCCTGTTACAATAATTGTCATGCTTTAAATATTTATGTCTCCATTGGCATTCATTATGGGTTCACGCTGATGAAATTCAGATTGTACGGCTTTTGAGTAGAAACCCAGAGGAAACGCAAGAGGATAATGAAAAAATGGGAAAAACAAACGTAGAGGCACAGGAACAAGATTGATGCAACAGAAAAATAAAGGATATACCATTGTCTGGGGATATACAGAGCAATTAGCAGATATTTAGGAAGTATGACTTTCGACTCAATAAAATATTTAAAATTACAGAGAGGTCAACGTTAGTTGGTTACAAAAAGAGGGGAGATTACATTAAACTACTTCAAAGGAAAAAAGACAATATGAGGGATCAAACAATGTTGTTGGTTTCCCAAAATGAAACAATTCGTACGTAAATATATCAAATCATGACCCACAAATCAGGTAGGAGACAGAAACCAGGTTGCCCTACATGTTGATCATCTAGGCCCTATTGTAACGAGCTCAAAAGGAGTAATAGTGGATGTATTCACAAAATCCGTTTTTCCCAGAGCAGTCACTGACAAAGAAAACGCCAACGTTTTAAAAAAATAAGTATATTTTTTACCTTAGATAACACAAGAAGAATGGTAGCCGATGTGGGTACACCGTTTACGTCAAGAATATTGCAAAAGAGGCATTCGTGTGACAGCTGTTGGAATGCCTGAAACGGGCAAGTGGAGAGAGTTAATAAAACGCAATTAGATGCTTTATCCACTTCTACTGAAAATTGGGACGTAAACTGAGAAGAGATACACCAAGAATCGAATAACACGAAACACAAGACAACTGAGGCTACCCCCGTGAAACTAGTGTTTAGTATAACACTCACAAATCAGGCTGGTCGATTCGGAGATGATGTGAACAATTTCCAGATCTCACAGAATTAGGAATGGCTAGAGAATAATGGACGTTGAATGGAGAGGAATAAAAGAAAACATTCAACAAGAAGATTGGCGGAACAGTTTGCAATAGGAGATATGGTACTAACGGGAATATCGAACACGCGTACTTACAACAACCAAAGTAAAATTTAAGAGTTCTTCCAAGTGACCGCTGTAGGGCGAAAGAAGATATTCATGCGATTAGGTCCAAGAGAAATGTTAATCATGAGGAAATTCACTGAGTAGAAGATATCAATTTCGAATAATAAGGCTATTCAAGAGAGGAAATATTTCGAATATTAAGGCTATTTCAAGAGGAGTGGAAGACTCAATTGCATTTCATTGTCACAGGTAATTTCAACCACTCATTCATTGGTGAACAAAACGTAGGATGGCCGAGTTAGCAGACACCTCGTACTAGTTACCCAATAACGGAGTCACAACTGATGATTCATTGACGATATGGAATGACTGGTACTTTTTAATTAATATTGGAAGTTGTTATTTAGTTGATGTCTTGAGTTCGACAATAAACTGCTGATGATTCAGATGTTTTTGTTTGAAAGGTGACTTGACAGTTGACACTTGACACTTGGCACTTGGCACTTGACACTTGACACTTGACACTTGACACTTGACACTTGACACTTGACACTTGACACTTGACACTTGACACTTGACACTTGACACTTGACACTTGACTACAATTTCCGGTTCGACGCGACCACTTTTGGATCAAATTCAAACTCCTCAACTAAAGGGTCAATACATATTATTTTTTACTTTCTAAAGGTTTTTTTGCATCAGAGGTTCTTTAAATTTTCAGTTTATGTATTTCATCAAACAGATATGATACTTGACTGCTTGTTATTTTCCTCGATTTCTTCATTAGAAATATGAGAAATAGTCGTCGGTGGATAGAAAATTACATCTGACGAAATGGAGGAAAATATTTATTCCATCCGACCTTCAGAGCTGAAATGACAATAAATATTAGATCAGGTAAATTCCAATTCTCAATTAGAAAGCAAGATGAAGGAATACTTTAGATAATGAGAGAAAATTAAAAATAGCTATTTTTTTAATATTTTCCTAGCTGTATGAAAATATCAAATTATTATCTTATGAATAGCTTGACCATACTGAAATATTTTTATTTTAATGCGAATTACAAAATTTCCTCATTTTCTCCACACTAGTGAGCAATACATTGAAAAAAATTGGATTTTGTCAAAACCCTGGCTGTTACATTGGTTCATAGAAAAATATTTTTAAAAAAATTGCTATTTTCAATTTTCTCACATTATTTTGTCAAACTCTGTATGTGCATATGATATTGAATTCTGAGCAACTTTTTCAATTTACTTTTTTCGATATCTTGACATTTTACTCGACTTTTTATTCATAGTATTTTTTTTCAATTTGCCGCCATACCAGTGATCACGTGACAAACTTTTTTCCCATATGGTACATACTTTTTGGCGGTCACTGTATAGAGATTTGCTATGCAAATTTTCAAACAACCAGAAATTATTTTTTAAATTTTCTTTTTTGACATACCTAATTGGCATTTTCTCACAAGCAGGTCCACCACGACTCTTAACAGCTGTTGCTTCCGATTAAAACTATATCTACACTATCGACTTCACCCAAAATGCAATGACCTAAAATCACCATAATAGTTATTTATGCAACAAGTGCAAAAAATAAGTGTTCAATACACTTGACGTGAAATTGTTCGACGAGGCCGTTAGGCCGACTTGGACAACTCGTCGAGTACAATAAAAAATTTTTGGACAAATCGCATACAACATTTTTTCTACGTTCATGCAAAAAGCAAAAAATTATTATTATGGTGCGGCACTAGGTGTAGGAAAATAAAAATCGCAATTTAAATAATTAATTATTACTATCGATTTGCATTGAAACAAATCACTATTATCTATTTTTCCATTATTATTCTGGCTGCTAACATTAATACAAAATAATATAAAATATGTACCTGTTTAAAACTTATTGCCAATCTCACAGAAAATCTACTTAATATGTAGTAGGTTTGAACGTTTATGATGACAGTATGTTGGAGTAGAATGATAGATGAGTGCAATAAAGAACTTCTTTTTCCACTAAATATAGTTCAATAAAGTTTTGCTTTTTGCATGAATGAAGAAAAAATTTAACACTGGCTCCAGGATTATTAAAAGGCTTACGAGCTCGCGTGGTTTCCAAGCAACTAACTTTGTTTCTCTAAATTAAAGACAGTAACATTAGTGGTGATTCTGTAAGCTTTATGTTGATTTTTACCCATTTAACATATTTTTTTACACGTTTATATAATTTTTACAAAATGAATGGACGTTATTATGTGTGGAACATACAAGCCAAACAGCTTGCAGAGATACCACTACATTTATATATTTTTTACAGAATAACCAGATATTAATTAAATCTATGTGAAAATTAACATCCGTTAAAAATAACATAGCTTAC
The DNA here is from genome assembly GCA_958298965.1 of Chrysolina haemoptera. NCBI lineage: Eukaryota > Metazoa > Arthropoda > Insecta > Coleoptera > Chrysomelidae > Chrysolina > Chrysolina haemoptera. Next base: position 20,791,762 of record OY282591.1, on the reverse strand, counting down.
AGAATTTCCACTATATTGGGGCAAATTGATTCATTCGCCATTCTACAATTGTATAGATTTCCTTGATATAACATTTTTTTCATATTCAGACTGTAGAATGGGGAACTCCCAAAAAGACCATGAACAGAAACGATTTTCATCCACAAAATTAAACTTTCAATCAATACATATGACGAGTTATGACGTGAATATAGGGAAAAGGGTATATTACCAAATTAATAGATTGTATTGGGTTCAATTTTAACTAAAAAACTCGATGGAATTATGAAGTCAGACACGATAATCTTATCGAGTTATGAGTGAACCCCATTGCTGAAAAACTGCTCAAGACTAAAATTAGGTGATGTAAAAATTACATAACGTCCATCTATTTCTAGATAGATAATTCATAAAAGTTGCCCTTTCGTTGAATTTTTTGTTCGCCTAATCTCTATCTCCACTACCAAACAAAAAAGCTTGTATCACATTAATCTTATGTGGGCGACAACTCTTCCAAAAATACCATCAGGAAAATGCTATCAAATTAGGGAAACGCTAAACAAGAGGCGCAGCTGAACTATTGATTGCTCATCCGCACAATGGCGACAAATAATGTATGGCTCAACACATATTGTTGATTGATATTGAATAGTTAATACGGGTCATTTTGGGCTGTATTGGATGTATGTATAATTAACACATGATCAATAGATGTTTAGGTGACTGGGGCTGCACATATATAGGTACAGTTTGACTGAAAATTAAATTGTGTTCATTCTGGTATGCGTGAATGATATAATTATTAGACAGCACTCACCGTATAACTGATAGTTATTAGTAATGTAAAAAAAATAATAGTTATTTAAGTAACAAGGAATGTAAAGACGTGTTAACATTCGAGGTGAGCGAGTACGAGCCGAGGCTTGTCGCTTGCCGAGGATGTTAACAAGTCGATAAATTCCGTGTTACTTATTACGTTTTTCCCGCTGCTTGTTGACATTTCTCAAAATTTACCCGGATTGAAGTTTGTTTTCTTACCCTTCCTTTATGATTATTCGTTCCGCTATTTCATTCTAAGTTGATTGTGCGTGTAACTATGTTATCGTTCTTAACTAGGTTACCGAATAAATAGACTACAAATTAAAACCATAGGTGATATTCAAAAAGTCATAACAAATCTGAAAATTGATATACTTATGTGAAGCTGCAGGTATTGCTTGTCAAAGTTTGTTACCCAAGAAGTCAAGGGCAAGGTACGAATTCACGTACGATGTTTTTAAAAAATGGTGTGCTAAGAAAAATGTACAATCCGTGTCTGAAAACTGCATGCTGGCGTATATGTTGGAGCGATCGGAGAGGCTAAAATCATCAGCAAGTTTATAGTGCGAGTACTCAATGTTAAAAACAACACTGAACTACAAAGATAATGTAGATATATCAAAATTTCCAAAACTTGTGGGTTTTTTGAAGCGCACGCATCAGGGTTATCAGCCAAAAAAGTCACAAGTTTTAACACGAGAAGAAATTCAAGAATTCATAGAAAACGCTGCAGATGAAACTCATCTCCTAATCAAGATAATGTTATGATAGTAGGCATCGCAGGAGCATGCAGAATAGACGAATTCTGTAAAATGGAAATGGCTGATGTTGGTGACCATGGGAAATGCATTACTATAATTCCGCAATCCAAAAATGATGTTGTACGGAAGTTCACAATTGTTGAAAATATTTTCAAAAAATATTACGAAATTCGAAAATAGGTAGTTAATAATTCTCGTCTATTCTTGCGATATCAGTTTGGAAGGTGCTTCAATCAGCCTGTGGTTATAGCACGGTTTTTGAATTAACCAGAGGCTAATTCATATACACTGGGCACTGCTTTAGACGTTCTTCCGCCACTTTACCGTTTGAATCTGGAGAAGACATATTTGGGCTAAAGAGACATGGCGGATGGAAATCGTCCACAGGGCTGAAAATTATGTGGCGGAGTCTATTAGGAATAAACTAGATGTTGCGAATGAAATATTGTACAATGAAAATCCTATGCCTTCATCAAGTGTTCGAAAGCTGACACCGTCAACTTCACAAATGGTAGCCAATTCTCCGAAAGTGGAAATGCCTTTTTCTTCTGAAATAGCTCCTCCAACGCCGTCGAACACAATGCAAACCACCACAGCGCCATTTGAGAACGAATCCATTGAAGTATTAAAACATGCATGCTTTTAGTTCGCAAATATGAATAGGACATTCATAAAATCTGTTGTGGAATCATCTGCGACTGAAAGACAAACTTGGGAAGTATTCATGTTGAAAAGGGGAACATTCTCCATGAAAATTGAAAAATGTGATTTATTTGTAATATCTAACAGAAAACAACTACTTCCCCGGCACAAGCCACGCTGGAAATTGAACTACATCTGATAGATATTGTGAAAAGACTCTAACTGAAAAGGAAAGAAAAAAATCTGAAAGTGAAAGTAGTTGTTTTCTGTTAGATATTACAAATAAATCACATTTTTCAATTTTCATGGAGAATGTTCCCCTTTTCAACATGCATGCTTTGTTATTCAAAATTCAACATTTTCACAGTGTACTTTAGTGTTCAATTTCGAAAAAAAAAACTAATCAATATTTAGCTGTTTGATCCAGTTAAACGTTAATACAATGTCAAATTTCGGATTTACTGTCAATATTTTCTTACATTGATGTTTGTGTTTTCGGTCTAGGAGATTGTAAATCTTTTTTTAAAATTTATGTTTTCAAGATAACGGCTCCAAGATGGCGGATGAGTTTTATGATTAAGGCCAAATTCGTTTTTATACGTTAATTTGTTAGTTTTTCACATTTCATAATTGTAATTAAAGTGTTTTTACTGATTTCATTTTGACAATTTTTGTGATTATGGTCCGATTGGATTCAACATTTGGTATTTAGGAGTTTTTGGGACCGATATCATGCATGTTTTTTTTTAACGGAGAATTCAGAATGTCGGCTTCAAGGTGAAGTATTAATTTTTTGATTCGTTATTCGATTCTGTTCAAAATTGATATTCAGGGCGGGTTTATACCTTCAGTTTCAACTCTGGATGGACTTACTAATGGTTAGAATATGAAGCCTATAACCATATTTGATAAATGCATGAATTGATTCAAATTGTTTCGGAAACAAGACCAGGGTGTTCAGAAAATCTGATGTAGAATCATGAATAATAAAAATTTGACAAATCAAGTATCTGAATGAAAATGCAAATGTTCACAAACAGACTTTTTTTTCAAGTAAAATAAATTTTCAACATGAACTCAAAGCGACGAAAATATTTTATGATTTATAGATTCTCTAAAGAATCCCATCTTGGACTTTTCGGGGACGATAATTTTTTTTTTCTCAAAATTAATTCATACTGACAAAATTATTTGTAAAATTAAATGAAACACTATTGAAAACAGTGACCAATAAAATCTCATCGCAATATTCTTGAAAACCATTTAATTCAATTGATAAAAACCACTTTCAAATTTGACGTAAACATGTACATGTACATATGGACACCCAAAGACGCACACACAGAAAGCAAGTGGAATGAAAGCCAGTAATTGTGAAAATTATAATATTTTGAAGTTCCATTCGATCAGTGAATTTCATCTTTTCTCAATCCCGGAGTACATCCACAAATAGTTGCATCATCTGTAGAGTTTATATCCAAAGAAGTTTGAGAAAACAATTTCGACCAAGTTAAATGGAATGTACTTTCATTTTAATATCATAACCAGTAGTTGTAGGCATATAAATAGCACAACAAAAATGTCTAGGCGCAGAGAATATTTCAAGTAATCCGAAATTCCGGCACACTCTGTCAGAACTTGTATGATCCCTCTCTTCACGTTTCACGTTGTCAGCTGTATGGGAGGAGCAACATGAGGTGCGTAAAGAAATTCATTTCTGTTTGGGAACTGAGAATTGTAAGGAATAATCAATTATTTTCACTAGTCGACGGCTGAAACATTGCTTCATTAGTCGATGTTGATAAAATTTGATATTTCCCAATTCGAATGCAAGGAAATCCATTTCGCAAAAACAACACTTTTTTGTAAACGGAACTTTTAAAGAGGAAAATGAGAATGACAATGATTTAAGTAAATGATAGACTTCGATAATACAATGAAAGATCACAAAAATATTCGTTCATTTTGATGGTGGCAATGATAAAAAATGCACAAAAATAAGGGGAAAATATCCTTTTCATTCATTTAATAATTACAAAATTATTTTTGTGTTATTTTTATCTGTATACACTCATACATGCCTTCATCAATCACAAAAAAAAACGTTTTCGAGTCCCTTCTCTTCAGGGATGAAGACCCTTAAGACGGAGAGGTATAGTGATATCTCCGGGAAATCTGTATCCACAGTTTCTCAGAATTCAAGCGAGGAAAAATAATCATAAATACATACGAGAACTGATCGATTTGTCATATAAAGAATGGGCAATAATTGTATTAGAACTAAGCAGGCGACGATGGAATCATCTGTTGGAATCAAAAAGTTTTGGTCGTTTTTCCTCGATATAATAATAATGATAATTATAATGGCGGAGTTTAGCTGAGCTATTCTTTCCATTAGATATTTTCGGATGAAACCTCTTTTTAAGAACTATAATAACGGAAAATCTACACATTTCAATATTACATACAGGAAATGTTTCATCTACAAGAAGACGTAAGAAGATATGTAAATAACAACTACTGGCATAGGTAAGTAGTGTTAGGGATGATCTTAACTTCAACCATTTCGATGATGATAAACCAACAGCTTGTAGGCAATATATCAACTAGAACTAGAGTTATTGGGGGTATGCCATCCTGCCGGAAAATACGTTAAAGATGTTAGCCTCTGATTGGAGTACTCGATGGTTCAGCAAAAATTTATAGTTGGGGAAAAAGTATTCTCCGGCGTAGAAGTTGAATGAACCTACAGCAAACTGTTCTTCTGTTTTGCTCAATAGAACTTGAAAAAAAAGGATACACGTTTAAACAACACAAAAGAACCAGATTTGTATGAAGTTAGCCACACTTTTCTGGCCACAGTTTCTGACCTTGAGTATATTTTGGGTGGAATTTACAAGTGAACATTTGAAGTGTTGCCACATCGAGTATTATTTTACGGATATGTTCATTCTCAGTTTTTTAGAATATTTTGCAACTAGAGAGAAGGCTAAAATTATCATTCAAGGAACTATTGAAATGTTTATGGAAAGAAACATGGAACTGTTCGAAAAATCCAGAATTGAATATGAACCAAAAATACTATATATACTATACTAGACTTCCAGAACTAATCGTATATACAGAAAAAATCTTGATGAGTTATTTATCCGTGAAAGTTGGAGATAAATAATGATATATAAATGGCAATCCCAATCTACCAGATCTATTCTGAGTTTGAAAAATGATTTTAAGACCGTTCGATACAGGGCATCAGGAAGAATATGTACAGGGTGAAGTCAATTTGTTTGCCAGTTGAAGTATTGTGAAACCGATAGTTATTATTTCATGTAAAAATGAATGTTTGCAGTCCGCGTGCTACATTGAAAAAAATGCAGAGTGCTGAAAATGACGCAGAAGACGCTATTCAAATCAATTTGTTCGGCCGTCAAAGTGACAGAAAAATAAAGTTCCATTCAAGCAGTTAAAAACGATGTGTGCAGTCCGCGTGCCGCATGGAAAAAAATACAATTGATTAGAGGGCTGAAAATGACGTAGAAAACGCTATTCAAATAAATTTGTTCGGCCGTCAAATTGGCAGAAAAATTAAGTTTCTTTCAGGCAGTTGAAAACGATGTGTGCAGTCTGGGTGCCGCATGAAAAAAAATACAGTTGATTAGAGGGCTGAAAATGACGTGGAAAACGCTATCAAATGACTTTGTTCGTCCGTAAAAGTGACTGAAAAATTAAGTTTCCTTCAGGCAGTTGAAAACGATGTGTGCAGTCCGCGTGCCGCATGGAAAAAAATACGTCACTTTGACGGCCGAACAAATTAATTTGAATAGCGTTTTCTACGTCATTTTCAGCCTACTAATCAACTGTATTTTTTTCCATGCGGCACGCGGACCGCAGACATCGTTTTTAACTGCCTGAATGAAACTTCATTTTTCTGTCACTTTGACGGGCGAACAAATTCATCTAAATAGCGTGTTCTACGTCATTTTCAGCACTCTATTCAACTGCATTTTTTTGAATGAATGTAGCACGCGGACTGAAAACATCGTTTTTAACTGTCTGAATGGAACTTTATTTTTATGTGACTTTGACGGCCGATCAAATTGATTCGGATAGCCACTTCTTCGTTATTTTGAGCCTTTTTTCATGTGTTACGAGGACTGCAACACAAAGTTATCAATTGTCTAAATACAACAAAAGTATTTTTTTCTATTATATCTATGTCCGAACAAGTTGGTTTGACCCTGTATTTGTATTTATGCGGAGTCTTTTGCCATTTTGATTATTTTGGATCTCGGACTATATCTATCCATCCATCCATGAAATAATAATTATCGGGTTCACAATACTTCAACTGGCAAACAAATTGACTTCACCTTGTACATATTCTTCCTGATACCCTGTATCGAACGGTCTTGAAAAATTCTTTTTCACACTCAGAATAGATCTGGTAGATTGGGATTGACATTTATATATGGTTATTTATCTCCAACTTTCACGGAAAAATAACTCATCAAGATTCTTTCTGCATATACGATCAATTCTGGAAGGTCCGCATAGTATTTTTGGTTCATATTCAATTCTGGATTATTCGAACAGTTGCATGTTTTTTTCCATAAACATTTTTAGAGTTCCTTGAATAATAATCCTATCCTTCCCTCTAGTTGCAAAATATTCTAAAAAATTGAGAATGAACATATCTGTAAAATAATACTTGATGTGGCAACACTGCAAACGTTCACTCGTCAATTCCACCCAAGATATACTCAAGGTCAGAAACTGTGGCCAGAAAAGTGTGGCTAACTTCACACAAATAAGAACCAGTCTGGAGTTGTGAATCAATTTCCACCATTCTATTCATACATCTCCCTTTTATTGCTTCGTTTGCCTCTGAATTCTGCTGCGTATGCCAGGCAGCACGTGTCTACGTACGTGCACATTATCTGAGAAGTGCTGGATCTTCATTACGTATGCGTGGAATGGTAGATGGGAGCTAATTTCAATATGAACGTGGTACAGATAAATAGAGTGGAACAAACTAAGCAATGTCTGACCCTTTTTCTGCTATCCCTATTCATTCACAATTATCACAGAACACCTTACTTACACAAAAGCTTCACTGAAAAGCGGCTCTTTGATCTTTTGAATCAATAGCCTATGTTTCAACTCTCTGGCTATGATCTCACGAAGTTCAATTTCTAAGCTCCTACGACTTCCATGCTATTGACAACAGTTCACGCGATCTGTTATTTGTAATACATTTTAAGGTGTTCACGGACAAATTATTCCGACGTATTTTGGTTAATAGATCGTGCAAAAGGCATTGCAGATACCTATGGATCGAATGTGATTTGTTCTCGAAAGAACAATATGTTTGCGTTCAGGGAAAGTTCATTTGACACGTTTGCTTCATTTCTTTCAACTCTCATTTTGTGCTGGAAGTAGTGTTTTGACAATAACTGGATCATTGGTGTTTTATAAACATATAGGTTTGCATTGTTTATGAAATATCCACGTGAGTCCAATATATGTTCCTAGGACCACATAGTGGCTCAATCGGACTGACACTGATTATTCAATTTTCGAATCAATATCAGTTACATCAAATGAACATCTACTGATCTCTTGTTGGCGGAAACATGCATGGACGTACATTGATCGTCCACGGAAATCCAAAACAAACGTGCATTGGACGTACATCGGATGTACATATGTTTTGTAGGTGAAATAGAAGTATATAACTAAAATATTGGGGTAATTTGCATACGTTTGTAGAAAGCTGCAAGACTTGTCTGATTTGAAAATGGCAAAATTGAAAAATACAATAACCTCACAATTAATTCTATGATTGCTACCCGAAAAAAAAACAGCATCATACGAGTGATTGCACTTTTGAAAGGAAATGTGAATAGGGAGTTTTTTCCATAATTATTGGACAATTCACCAATAAAAAGCTCTGCTCAAGTCGAAAAATGTCAAGGTTTGAGAAAGCAATCACCTTATTTTTACTAGTAGTCGTTTCCATAATTATACCTATTACTAGCAATGTTTTAACTTTTTTTATCTATGATATTTCTATGACATTTCTACAGATTATTATCAACCAGTGCGTAGGTGGGATGTTCTAAACCTTGATTCTACTTATTGGCAATAATCTAAGTATGTTCACAAGGAACCAAAAGTTCTATGATTATTTAACCCATATTTTCTACTAGCCTAATTCTCTTTCGGTACGAAATGTGGCGTAAATTCGCCAATCATCGTTTGAAGTAATACCTACTCCACCAATGGCAGCAAATAAAAATTGACTCTTTTTCCAATTTCACACCTATATTACAGCAACCGATTCCATACCAGCTTTGAGTAAAAAATGCAAAAAACCTCCGTGTGCAAAGAGAGATGAGAATTCTCATCTGTGACGTGTACGTTGCGCATTGGCGAACTCACAACACGGGGCGGCACTAGGCCAATGTGGATCAATAACGCACTTGAGCTTTCTGCTTGATACCGTTTTCCGCTGAGGTGTCGGTCATGAGGAAAGAGGACTATAAATGATTGCAGAAAATGCTTCGATGTTCCTTCTGAATTTGCAGTTCCATTTCTGGAAATCTACTGGTCAATACATGTTTACAAAATTTAAAAATGTCATTTATCATGAAAAATAAGCATGGCAAACATAAATAATGCAAACCAATTCACGCACATCTTCATTGAGTTCTTTGTAGTCACTATCATAACAGTAAGGCTACCCCATGAAACAACAACCATAATGAATAAATACACAGATCCGAAAAATGTGAAAGGTACCAACCCAAGTAGCACACTTATATTAGAACAATATACAATGTTGTGGGAATATTGGCAAAACATACAAATACAATATTGGCGAGAAAAAAATGTTAATATATCGCGATATTTGTCCAATATTCTAAAAATAATATTGTTGTGATATTCTCAAAGCAATATTGGTCTAGAATTAAAACTTTAAGCGATATTGGTACAATATTGATATAGCATATAATTATATTGGTATAATATTGGTACAATGTTATGAAAAGAACTGTGAAATATGCAAACCTAATATTGGTGAGATAAAATTATAAACATTTCGCGATATTAGACTTTCGATTTTTGTTTGAAAATATGAACAGGATGTTCATAAAATCAGTTGTTGAATCATCTGCGGCTGAAAAACAAACTTTAGTCGCTATTTTCAATATCTATCAGATGTACTTCAATATCCAGCGTGGTTTTAGCCGTGGAAGGAGTTATTATCGGTTGGATATTACAAGAAAATCACATTTTTCATTTCTCAATTTTCATGCAAAATGTTCCCCTTTTCATCACTTGGACATTAAACAAATAATATTGGTGAAATATTATGGAAGCAATATTGATCTCAAAATATTTAGCAATATTGGTACAATATCGTTTGTATAAATTGGTAAAATATTAAAAGTGAATATGTTGCCATGGAAACATTGATGAAGTATTTCCAAAAAAAATCGAATAACTCGAAAATTCTACGATTTTTCTACTTCAATCAGCAACTGAGTAGATTGTCTTGAAAAGAGATTGTGAGAAGCCTTATTTAGTATATTTTCTTATAATTTGGCTGACTTTCCCGTACGTGGAGTAACCTATCGGTTTAATCATAATTCATTTCAATATTGTTCATTGAATATGCGGCCAATATTCAAATTTCATTATTGGTAATGGGTTTTATTTACAATATTGTATCAGTATTGCCTTTCAAATATTGACCTGAGGTTTTCGTAATAAATATATGGTTAATATAATTTCTTGAATATTATGCTAGATGCTGGGAACAATATGCAGGCAATATTGGTTTATCGATAGAGGTGAAAATTATTGAACCAATATTGGCCCAATATAATATGAAGCAAACAACAATATTATATAAAACCACCACACTCGCTTCGCTCCTGTTCCAATACCACGTCTGGTGCAAAAAATACGCTCATTTTGCAACTTATTATACAGTGTCCGGCATAAATTTCGCAGCATATGGAAAACTTTTTTATTATTGATTCCTCAAAAAACCTGATAAAATTCTCTGCTTCATCCTTAACCTCAATTTTTCGACCCTATACGAGGGAGATCAAAAAGCATACTTTGTTTTCGAAAGAATATGATACCATCACTTTATTTTTCACAGTAGAAGTAAAAGTCAACGGGAAATATTGTTCAGAACCGAAGTTTGATCCAGAAATTCAAATCATAGCCACCTTCTCATCGCCCTGTACGACATAAGGAATATTATGCTACACGGATGGTATATTCTCAGATAGGGTAATATCACTCTCTGAATGTTCTCTCCTTTCTCCCTCCCACCGAAAAATCTTTTATTGAAATATGTGACAATTTCGCAAAATCTTACTGCAAATAGCAAATTAAACTAAATTATTTCCAAGATATGATGCCAGAATTCAATTCAGTTTTAATTACCATTTGCAGCAAGATTTTGTGAAATTCCGTCACATATTTCAATGAATGTGATTTTTCCGATTGAAGGAAGAAAGGAGAGAACATCCACAGAGTGATATCATCATATCTAACAATATACCATCCGTCTAGCAACTTATTCCTAATGTCGTATAGGGCGATGACTTTCACTTCTACCGTAAAAAATAAAGTGATAGGATAATTTTTTTTCAAAAACAAAGAATGTTTTTTAATCTCCCTCGAATGGGGTCGTACAAAATTCTGTTTACAATTTACGTTTGGGATGGAGCAGAGATTTTTATCAAGAATGATTTTTTTTTTTGAGAAATCAATAATAAACAAAGTTTTCCATATGCTGCCAAATCTATGCCGGACACTGTATAAATAGCTATTTTAGGTTTGTTTTCGAATGCTTGTCCAAAATAGAAAGCTTTTCACTAAGTATGTCTCTTGCTATTACAACTTCGTTCAATTTTTTCATAACTTTTCAAGTTTTAAGATTCAAAATGAACCAATTTCTAAAAGCATTATGTAATTGACGAAAATAAAAAGCACAATCTTTTTTGAGGAAATAAGAAAAATCAAAAAGCTAAAGTAGAAAATCTCATGTTTCCACTTTTTCCGGTGTGACTGATAGGAACTAACACTTGGGAATAAACCTGAAAAAATCCTTGTCAATGATAAAATGAGTTCATGATCCCCTTTCAATTTTAATAGAAAGAGCAGCGTTTTCAAACCAACAAAATGTTCGATTATTTTGGCTAGATATTTAAAATTCTTCGTATGGGACAAACATTCAACTGTGAAATTGTTTTTCGAATAAATTTTTTTGCTTAAAAAATGACCCTACTTTCTTCTTGTTTTGCCCGTAGTCACGTGACATATGTAGGTTTTTTGTAACTCTGCCAACACTATATAAGTTGATTCGACCAAAAAAAAATAAATCCATAATAAATAAGCGCTCTTGTGTTCTTTTTTATTACCGTCTAATTTGTAGTCAGGAGCACCCACTCGAAATTCGCTACCATTCCAGTCTCCTCAGACCTTACATCAAACGTAATCAAGATCTTCAATTGCACCTCGTCCCTTTTATTATGGCATCCACGAGATGAATACAGTGCATCTCAGAACATTCATTTAATGAAATTGCTTTTTCAGCGACTAATTGCTGAGATTTACGAATATGCTCGAATATAACGACAGAAGGGATAGTTCTTTGGATGGATTATTTGCTGTAAAAGGGTGATTTAATTCCAACGGCATTTACAAGAATGTTTTCATCAGAGATTACGATTGCTTTGACATCTAAAAATTTCATTGTGGTGCCATTTTGTGGAAATGGGCCACTGCCCACAAGGAAATATAAATGGTATTTATGAAGGCTACTAGCGATGACCATCCCTAGTACATTTCAGATGCATTCGACTGAGCAAGATACCCACTATAGGTCTTCTGGAGAAGGTGAAGACAAGTATTCTCTGGGATTTAATAATTTATTCTTTATTTTTTATTTAATTTATTTCAATCATGTTGACAAAGCTTGAAGAAATATGTAAACTCTTATATAAATAATATGGAAGTTAATATTTCTGAAGTAATTACATAACATCTACGAAAACAGATACAGTCACATCAAAATAACATGAAGTTCAATAGACATTATTTCGTAATACAAAATAACATCGTTACATATCTACTTTTTCTCTTGTGCATAGCTTGACTTGCGGAACATTTGCATTTTGCTGATAATGACAGAACTTCCTCATTTTCTTCTCAGCAGACAGCACTAAATTAAAAAAAAATATGTTTTTGCCAGGACCCTAACTGTTATATTAGTTCGTATCTAACAGTTTTCCACGATTATTGTGATAATAGGACACTCCAAAAATATCGTGTTTTCTTGATTACTATCAAGTTTCAATGACTATTCCACTCATGCTAAAATACGCGTTTTTGATTGGTGGAAATTTTCATTTTGATGAAACGAAAGAACACTCTTTTGTCTTATTTCCACTAGATTTTTTATTGTTACGACCGGTTTCGGGTTTTATCCCATTATCAAGTATAAAAACTAACTTTAGTTAGTATAAAGTACAAGTATAAAACTAACTAAAGTTAGTTTTATACTTGTAGTTAGTTTTAGTTAGTTTTTATACTTGATAATGGGATAAAACCCGAAACCGGTCGTAACAATAAAAAATCTAGTGGAAATAAGACAAAAGAGTGTTCTTTCGTTTCATCAAAGTGATCATGAATTTCCACAAAATAAACAAGTCATCAATCACACAAAGGAAATTTTCATATTGATAATTGAAAACAGCATGTTTTCGATTTTGTAGTTCGGCACTTGATTGGCTATTAGATACCTTTGTAGTTCGCTTCGTCATTGGTTGTTTTATAAAACAAACTTACCCCATCAGCAAGTTGGTATAATGACACAACACCGAACTTTGACCCAAACCATGATGAGCACTAACTATTATTTTATACCAACTTCACAATTTTCGACAAATTTTTGACACAACACCGAACTTTGACCAAAACCATGATACGCTTCACTTTTCATTCATATCAACTTTTCGACAAACTCCGCCCTTTCAATTCCCGTAAAAGCATGAAAATGAACAATGAGTCACTATCTATCTACCAATGAACTGAACAATTTAATAGTCTTGTTCGCGTTCGACGCGTTCACAAAATAAACTGTCCGAAACCCAAAACCGTCACAAGCATACGTAGTCCCACAGAACTCAAAGAAAGAAAGACTGTTTGTTTTATGAACGCGAACAAACCTAAAGTCAACCAACGAAAGACGCGTCCTGTGAATGGTCACTGAAATAGCGGGAAGTTTGAAATACCAAGACAGCTGCTCTGCGCAGTTTACTCCAAATAGTACTTTCAAAAATGGTTTTGATTTCATTCATGGAATAGTCTTAACAAATACAACTCGTGTACCGATGATTATCATAAATTCCATCTTTTTTCGAAACAAATTATGTTGCTTTAGGAAACCAAGCAAGCAATTTGTTTCTCAAAGTCGAAGGAATTTTTATTTCGATAATCACCGATACACTTGTTGTATTACCTACGAAAATCGTGCACGAGCGATTCACTTCGCATATAACCTTAGAAATAATTCGTCAAATCAAAGAGACTTAACACTTTTCAAAATTGTATGCTACCCTGATCGGAGCAAAAGAGATGCTACTATTGCGCCCATCTTCCCGTCCTTCCCCTAACCCCCTGGGTTATGTAGAACGTGAACGATGCATGATTATATATGACATGTCATTATTCACGAAATGTAAAATGTGATAGTCTACAATAAAAACCTTTTTAGTTTAGTTAGTTAGTTAGTCTTGGACTTGTAATCCGAAGGTCCAAGGTTCAGCTCCTGGCAATTGCAATTATTTTTTTTGAGAGCGTTATTTTACTTTTTTCTTGTTAGTGTTTTGAATTATTGGACATTTAGATAGCTTATACATTTCGGATTGCTATTGAGTGATTTTCTCATACGTAATGTTATGTGCCTATTTGAATGAAGTGTCGATCATTTTTTATTTAAAGAGCTGCGCTTGTAGAAAAAACAATGTGTGTATTTCCAGCACAAAGTGTCATTGTCGTTCTCCGAAGATTAATCTTTTTGTCGAGCGACAATCAATCACTTTTCTCTCTAAATACACAGATAGCTATTAAAGAACTAAAGTAGAAGTTACATTCATGAGGAAAACGCTTTTGTACGACTATCATCAAAATTTGATTGTCATAAAAAAATACAATGTTGTGTTTAGTTATGGAATTCTGATAAGAACCAATGAAACAGCGGGCGTCCTGGCAAAAATCATGTCTTTGATTTATATGGAGGAAATGAAAAAGTTCTATCGTTATTATTCTGTCATCAAGCTTTGTAGAAGGAAAAAATTCAATATTTTTGAAAAGTTCTTCTTTTTGCTACTTCCTAGTTTTGTTTTTTTTTCAATTTGTCGTCATACCAGTGATCACGTGACATGTTTCATAATTGATGTTCAGTTTGTCGGACATGCACAACTAATCACCCAGAGTTTTTTTGACGTGATAATGTCTTATAAATCGATAAACGCCGGCTGCACGCACGAAAAAGTATGACTCATTGTCACGTTACGCATGAGCCGAGCGTGCAAGCGAGAGAAAGGCACGATCGGCCTAAGCGTTCGACTTGTGACGCATCTATCTCTCTTCCATTCTATCGGCCGATGCGTCCGAGTAGAAGAGAGACAGCGGCAGCACACAACCTACACGTGAACTATTTTGTCAAGTGAAGTGAAGTTTTTTTTTTGAATTTTTCACACCTGCCATTCGTTATGAAATGGCATTATACACCAGTCCTTCACGGAAGTGCAAGAGTCTAGATTGCACCCTGTACGTATGTAATCAACCTAATCAAATGAGCAGATGCTTGTACTAAATTAGGTGAATTTTATAAAAATATTAATTATAAATAACATATGGGGCGGGGATTGGTGCAGTGGTTAGGCGCCTGGCTGGTGATCGAAAGGTCGCTGACTCGGTTCCCAGCTGGGGCAATTTTTTTTTAATTTTCATATGTGCAAGTCTGAATGATTAGATCTTGCTGCCGGCTGAAAACACTCCTCCATGATTCACTGTTAACTTAATAATTAACAGTGCTGCTCCTAAGGTGGCGTATGGAGTTAGTAACAACCCACGTGGATAATGCACAAAAAAAATTATGTAATGGAAAAAATATTCAAGTGTATAAATAATGACATATCAAATAAAAAATTCATACTCAAACTTATGTATTCAAACATATACAGTGATCGCCAAAAAGTATGTACCATATGGGAAAAATGTTTATTATTAGAGTATCGAAAAAATAGATTCTTGGGAAAAGTTTGTGCATGTCCGATAACCTAAAAATCGATTTTGACACGTGATTGCTGGTTTGGCGGCAAATGGAAAAAATTACTATGAAAAGGCAAAAAGTGGAGTAAAATGGCAAGATATCAAAAACAGTTATTTGAAAAAGTTGATTAGAATTAAATTTTATACACGAAGTTTGAAAAGATAATAAAATAGAAAATAGCTATTTTTTCAAAATATTTTCCTAGCTGTATAAAAATATCAAATTATTATATTATGAATATCTTGATCATACTGAAACATTTGTATTTCAATGATAATAACAAAACTTTCTCATATTCTCCGCACCAGTGAACAATAAATTTAAAAAAATGGATTTTGTCAAAACCCTGGGTGATACATTGGTTCGTATCTAACAGTTACATCAAAATTCCACGATCATTGTGATGACATGACACTCCAGAAACATGATGTTTTCCATATTATAATCAAGTTTCGACAATAATCGTGCCAGAGCGTTTCACTTCGCATGCAATGTTAAAAACTCTAGCCTCTTTAATTTGACGCACTATTTTTAAGATTATGTGCGAAGTGTGAAACGTTCGTGCACGATTATCATCAAAAATTGATTGTAATCGGATTTCCTTATCATCGCAAAAATCGTGGAAATCTGATATAACTGTTAGATACGAACCAATGTAACAGCAAGGATTCAATTTTTTTTAATTTAGTGCTCTCTGATGTGGAGAAAAGAAGAAAGTTTTGTTATTATCATTGAAATACAAATATTTCAGTATGGTCAAGCTATTCATGAGAAAATAATTTGATATTTTTATAGAGCTAGGAAAATATTTTTAAAAAATTGTTATTTTCAATTTTCTCGCATTATTTTTTCAAACCTTGTATATCTATATAAAATTGAATTCTAAGAAACTTTTTCATATAACTTTTTTCGATATCTTGCCATTTTACCCGACTTTCTGTCTATTCATAGTAATTTTTTTCAATTTGCCGCCATACCAGCGATCACGTGACATGTGTCAAAATCGATTTTTAGTTTATCGGACATGCACAATCTTTTCCAATGAATCTTTTTTCTAACATTCTAATAATAAAATCTTTTCCCATATGGTACATACTTTTTGGCGTAACTTGTGACTTGTAACATCTACAGTCACTAGTTATCATTGTCTTTAATAAAACATTTAAAAACATTTCAGAAGGTCTATTTTATTTTCTAAGTAGGTTTAATGACTTATGTAAATCACGAGTGACTTTATGGACCAAAATACGAATTCAAAAACGACATATTTATAGCCAATAAATGTGTTGAATACAATAGCTTATCATTTTCTCGATCGATATCAAGGATGGACCCAGAAAATCATATTTATGCCATCTAACTCGCTCCCCTTCAAATATAATCACTCCCTCCAACGTTTCGTCAGACGAAATTGCTATCTCCAATTCCATCTCATCGCTATTATTATGGCGTCAGTGAGGTCAATTGAGTGCATTTGGGGGCATTTATTTCATGGGATTGCTCGTTCCAGATTCAATAGGAAGATTTACAGATAGAATTCTGATGTGACAGTTGTAACAGAAAGGGTAGTTTTCAGTACTGGATTTTCCATTGAAAGAGAAGTATTCTATTGAAATTCATTGCAGTCCTCTTATTCGATTTATTTTTCGTCCCAAAGCAGAATGCATTTGAAATAAATTTGGAGAATTTATTGATTTCGGGAATGAATGAGTACACCTTCCCTTTCAGTACTCTTGTATACATCTTAATTTATGTTCCTTTTTTCCGTATTTCTCATATGGTAGTTTGCATATCATGGTAAACAATTTGTCTCTAAGGATTTGTTGTTCTATCACGTTTAGATTACGGCTTCCTGCATTCATCTGAATATCTACCACCTGAATGAAACCCATCAGCACATGACTTACTGTAATATATAGAGAGAGAAGATATAGGTATACATACTTCGTTAAATTTACGTAATATACATACCGGGTTAGTCTGAGAAATGGGGCACCCCTATTTGTGAGAGAAAAAATCCGATTCAAAGCACGAAAATTTAGAGGGCTATTGAAAAACTAAAATGTGATTTTTTGAGATAAACATTAATTCTGTAGCACTTCCGGTTTCGCCAGAAATGATCTGAGTATTAGTTTTTCAAATGGAACACCTTGTACATTTTCATAATTTTAAAATCTAGAGCAAATTCTGAACATGATAAGCTAAATTAAATTTCTTTTTTTTTTTCAAGATTTTTTTTTCGATTTTTTACATGTTGAATATTCCTCTCCGATGCCATGTTTTCCGAGAAAATGAAATTAGCATTTTAATTACTTTTTCTACGTTCATGCAAAAAACAAAACTTTATTGAACTATATTTGGTGGAAAAACTGTCTCTTTATTGCACTTTCAAATCGACTCCAAATTTAGCCCATTTTCTGTGAGATTGTATTACGTTTCAAATAGTTGCATGTTTCATCATATTCATTATATAATGGACTATGAAATTACTAGAAAATGCGATTTGTTAAAAATAAATTTTTTTCTTTCGAATATCATCTGAATTACACAAAATGTTTTTGAATTACTTTTAGCAGATAGATTTAAACAAAAAATGTCTTCCTTACAGTTTAGTGCCACCTAAATGAAACATTTTCTGGTTTTTGCATGAACGTAGAAAAACTATTGTATGAAACTCGTGCAAAAAGAGTTTATTGCACTCGACGTGTTGTCCAACTCGGCCTGCTACTTTTTGCACTCGTTGCATAAATAACTACTAATACTTTGCCACCAGCCGGTCTTTGAAAGTAGCAAAATCACTTTTTTTCGATTATCTCATGTTTTTCAAATGGCATCTCTATGGGAAACTCTGTGCAACAGATTGTTTCGAAGGAAAGGAATCGAATGAGACCAAAATTTTGAATATCTGTCAATTATTTTCAGATTTATCACTATTATAAAAACATGTACCACAAAACAGTACAGCCGCTGGACTAAACAACACCAAAATGATGGACATTTTTAAATATCACTCCTTCTCAATTGTCTCATAACGATTTTCAACATTGAAAATTATCATACGTTGGATTTATTATTTTGAATTTGAATACGCGATTTTGAGGATTCTCAACATTTATTACAAATTTTTGAAAACAACAAATGCATAGCACAATGAATACTCAAAATGTTGGCCATTATGTTCCATGCATAATTGCACCCTTCTGATTGCTGCTCGAACTGCTCTAGTTAACTCTTATGGGCTGATATTATTGAAAACAGTGACGACCATTTTTCTGGAGTATGCATCTATTAGAAAGACATACATCAAATTTGCCAATTATTCTTATTGATATTCTGAGTGAAATTTCAAATAATGTTATTATTTGGGTTTTTATTTGTCCGGCGTCCAACGGCAACAATATTTTTTGGTACATTTTTTGTAATAGTGATAAATCTTAAAATAATTGACATATATTAAAAATTTTGGTATCATTGGATTCCTTTCCTTCGAAACAATCTGTTGCACGGAGTGTCCCATAGAGATGCCATTTAAAAAACATGAGATAATCGAAAGAAACATGGCATCGGAGAGGAACGTTCACCTTGTAAAAAATCATCATCCTTAAAAAAAAGAAATTCAATAACAAATTAAGCATATCATGTTCAGAATTTGCTCTAGATTTCAAAAATGTGAAAATGTACAAGGTGTTCCATTTGAAAAACTAATACTCAGATCATTTCTGGCGAAACCGAAAGTGCTACAGGATTAATTTTTATCTCAAAAAATCACATTTCAGTTGTTCAATAGCCTCCTAAATTTTTGTGCTTTGAATCACATTATTTCTTTCAAAAATAGGGGTGCCCCATCTCTCAGACTCACCCGGTATATTTACGGTATGAGGTGTGTTAAACAAGGCTGTTAAGCCGAGTTCGATAACCCATCTATCATCGTTATATGAATTTACGATACGAATGTAGTACTTTATTTTACCAACTACCAATAACTTTAATTATTTACTCAAAATTTGTCAATATTCCTTAAATTAATGATAATAGAATCATGAAACACCCAAGCGTTGCAAAGATTTGAAGTACAGTTGTACTAACATAGCGAAACCGTGAAAACATGTACGCCCATAAAGCGCATTCGCCGTATAACGGATTATAGTCTGTAATGTATCCAGCAATAAGGCATTCAACATGACTGTTCGTGCTCGAATTGAGAATTTTACATGTTCTGCTATATTGGTGGAACTGTATACGCCATCATTAATGATTTATTATGTCTTGGCCGTCACTCATTCTCATTACGAAACTGATATCAGTATCGTAATGGTTGACATTACATATTGGTAGTATGTGAAATAAAGAATTACAAGCATAGAAATGTACAAAAGGGGATGTTATACGCTGTATGATGTTATTATTGTTGTATGTTCACTAGGTCTAGAAGCGCAACCTCTTGCCAAAGCGAAAATTTATGTTTATGTACTTTATTTATTAGGATGGTCGCCACCAGTTGAATTCTAAAAGCCAGTCCTAACTTGGAGACCGCCCACATTGTCATGATTTAGCAGACAGAATTCCCCTTTTTGAAAATAAGGAGCACTTGTAGCACTGATTGCAAACCATCTTTGGCAACCTCAGGTGTAACGGAATAATTGTTAACCAGTGAATATGAATGAAGATACGCTGGCCTTTGTGACGTCACGGAGCCGCTTACAGTGGTACATGTGAAAAATGGTTCTCAGAGGAGTCTATCACGTTATACTAAACTAATTAAATAGAAAATATTGGTGAGCAACGGACTGAGAGGGAGATAGTGATGACTGGAACCCTATAATTTTTACCTACCATCCATAATGAGTCACCAATCATATGCATTACTACTATCTCTCTCTCTCTCTCTCTGTAATGCAATTCCTCAAAACGATCCGTAAAAACTCCAAAACCGATTTTCCTTTCTTGAAACCAGTGCCAAAGACTAATCTACTATTCACGACACCAACAAATTTGTCCCTCCCACACTAATGGAATTCCATGATACTCGTGTCTACATCCCTAGGGGATATCGTGTTTTGGTTTTCATCAACTACGCATATACAGTTTCAATATAATCACTGGCAACAGAAACAAGCAAACTCTATGTCAAGCTGGATACACGTTAAGAAAATGTTCAATTATGCACCGAATTCGACCCAGTCAGATCCATTTCACTCCACTGAAATGACAATTTGCCATATAACAGAGCAATACCCGGTGGAAATAATCAAAACAAATGATTTTTGGTGTTCGGGAAATATAATTTGGTGCCAAACATATAACTCAGACGATATATTATACTCTCAAAACATAAGTAGTTGTCTATAGAAATAAACACAAAAAATTATGAATACCAATGCTGAATCGATGCCTAACAGCTTTACTTTCAGAAAAAATCAACCAGCTATCTTATACCATAAATATAATTAGTGTCCATGCAATTCAATAAAAATTGGTATTACATATTAACTGTATTTAATTGTATATTATTTAAGATAAATGATATATTATAATTGGGATGCTGGAGTTCTTGACTAGGTACCGGACTAGTAAAACGGGGTAATGGTACCCGACTAGAAATACGGGGTAATGGTCGAGCATGAATTGAAAACGAAATATGAAAATGGGCCCAATTCAAAGTATAAATTGAGTAGAATTGATAATTATCGGCAAATACAAAGGAATGGTACAGCGGGACAGTTGTTCATACAATTGTTCGTAACGTTTTTTTTTTAACAGAACATTTTTCATGTTCAAAATAAATGAACCCTTTTCCAAAAACTTTCTTCATCAGTAATAATTCCAACTCGAACATCCCAGTTTCATTTGGCATTTTCGAACCACATCCGATATTAACATTTACAAATTGTCTTGACAACAATAAATACATCATTGTAGCATATGTTTCGAATTAGAATGAATGCGTAAAAGGGTCACTATTATGAAAATATTCATTGCTGCTTATTCCAAGATGAATCCGACTAATCATCTCAGAATTGGCTAATTCCGCGATCTAGGTCTGAATTGCTACTTAGTATCTCAGAATAAGCTAATTTCGAAATACTACTAATATTTCTGACTGACTTATCATCCTAGAACCAGCTAATTCCAAGATGAAAAGTCGGAATTCAAACTTATCTTCTCAGAATCCGCTAATTCCGAGTTGCCAAGTCAGAATTACGACCGACTGTCTCAGAATCAACTATTTTCGAAATCCTTAGTCAGAATTCCTAATTAGTATCTTAGAAATAGCTAATTCTATGGTATCAAGTCAGGATTTCGACTCAGCGTTTTAGAAGTATATAGCTAATTCTGAAATGCTAAATAAGAATTTTGAATTATCTCAGAACTAGTTGATTTGGGTTTCTGATTTAACATCTGATTATGAGATACTTAGTTTCAATTCTGACTTAGGATTTCAGAATTAGCTAATTCTCAGATAGCAAGTCGTAATTTCGACTTAGTATCTCGGAATTCTGACAGAGTAATCTGGAATTAACAAAAATAAAAATTTTGTTGATGGCCGTTCTACGCCTTCGAAGAATAACGAATTTTGACATTGAAAAATATTTGGCGACAGGGGTGTTCTGAAATTCAAGTATTATATTCGGTAAGACCAAAAATTCTACCTCAAATTCGAATATGTAGGATACTCAAGAAATATCTGACATTCAACAAATCCAATATCCGACAAGATGATGTAAGAATTCTCGTTGCCAACAGGTAGAATATGGTTATGCTATGCGGTCAGAAAAAAACTACACTACAGTAAATTCAAGTTAAACTCAAGCCAGTAAACAATAGTGGTCAAGACGTGATCAACGCGTGCTTTGCTCGTGATCGGGGAAAGGCGGGCCGCTATTGGTCTATGTTACTCAGACTCAGGTTTGAGTGGGAAACACGCCCTGCCTATTTCACCAATCCGAAATCGATAATAACGAAGTAACAGCGGGCATCTGTTTTGATGCGGCTTGACCTGGAGTTTTATGGACTATAATTGTGTAGTGGAGATTGCAAAGATGCAGAGGAGTGTTTCTTCTTATCTAGCTTTCTCTCCGACAGATTTCTCTACTAGGTTTTGATCTAGTTTCATCCAACACTCTTCCTAAGATCCACTCTAGCACCAACACTTTTTCTTCTTAATATCAATCAATGTTAGGATTATCTCATGGGCAGTGCACAGCTTTGTGGATGATAGATAGTACCGTTCATACCAATGAAGCTCCGATATCAGCATGTGGAAGAAATGAGAACCTTTTAAATATGGAAAAAAGGAGCAAACATTCTGAGATGGTGATCCAAAAATTTATGATTTTTTAGGTACTGATATGTCCTAAAATAGCGTCCTCATATATGGAGTGTATCCCCTAAGCACACACTAAATAAAAAGAATTCGCAGAAAGGTTAGCGATTGTCTCTGATTCCTTGAAATTTTCAAGGATGATGCTCTCTTGAAATATCATGAATTTCTGGACCTTTAGGTGTCCCATCAAGCTCAGTCCTCACATCCCTTTGTCGTTACTTTGGAAACATGCCGAACATCTCTTCCTTGGCTCGTTCTATTAACATACGGTAAACCTATGGAACTCACTCCATCGAGAGGTGTTCCCTGAGGCATACAGAACAAAAAAAACAATTTCTAACTACTTTCTCATGACTTTCAGGATGTCTTCTGAACATTAGGGTTGTCCGTTTCGTGGGAAACGGAACATAAAAAAATAATATTCAAAAACCTCATGTGAGTGTTCATTCAATTTTCCGAAACCCAAGCAGTTCTGAAATTCTATAAAAAACGTTTTTCAGTTGATTCAGGTCATTGTTTGTCCTATATACATTCCATCTCAGAAGTGGATTTAATTCAGAGAATTTATTAACACTATCTAGTTCGAGGAATTCGCGTTATGGAGAAGAAATTTTATATAAAAGTGTGAACAACCGGCAAATAAATTCACTTCAAAAGATCACTGTGAAGGCTTCTTTTTCCATGGCCTATTTATATCATGTAACCAATGACTACAAAATTGAATCCAACGACTGGAAATTGACAAATTATATGGAGAGTCACATTTTCACATAACTGCTTGTCAAACTCCGAAGCAACTTCGGAACTTCGTAGGAATTTCAATCAAGTATGTGATATGGTCGAATAAGACAGTTGATATATCGTCATGTTTGGCAATGGAGCGTAAAATTACCGATCACTCGAATCAAAATCTTCAGTGAACAGAGCAGATCACCCCTGTCAGAACAGAAAGTTTTGGAATATTGAAAAAAGAAGAACAAAATGTTTCATAATACAGACAGAAAAAAAAGGAGGAAATTGAACCCATGCTATACTGTTATCTTCAAAGCCTTGATTGTTATTTCATGGAACACTGGATTACTACAGTGGTAATTGGAAACTTTTTTGGGACGGAGAAAAAACCCGCAATTTTGTGTAATGCTGTATTCACAATGGTTACAAATATCGTATCAATTTTTTTTTTTACTTGAAAATGGTGTAACAGCCGAAACCGGTCGTAATAGAGTAGTAAAGTGTTAGTGGAAACTGGACAAAAGTTATATTTTTTCTTCCTTTTCTTATTTCATCGTATCAATAGTATATATTGAAATAAATGAAATCAAGGGTTGGTGTGATGCTAACACATTTTCATTCATTATTAAAGAAAATAAAAACAAATGTCTTTCCGATGTGCCTTACACCCGTATGCACCTTATGACTACTCTAGATTGAATGTTTAATTTCGCCTAAGTGCATTACAATTTCTACACCTAAGCGAGATTAAACATCTAATCCATATTAAGTACATACGGTGCATATGGGGGTTAGAAAACATATCATTGATTGATAAGGAATTGAAGGGAAAGAGTTTGACACATTTTTAGCACTCGACTCAGATAACAAATTTAAATTTGAGACCACAGTCATAATCCAATAATGAAATATATTGAAGGTTACGCAGTAAGGGTTATTGAAAGAGAATTAGGATTCCTGCCAGCCTGCTAGGCTTAATATGCCTTAGTTAATGCCCACCATTCGTATGTTATACCATTTTGGGATGGTATGTAATGGTACTGAAATACTCACAATTCTATCGATGTTCATCGAGGCAAATATGTTTCTAATACACAAGCATAAGTGTAATTTTTCCAGTAATCCGGTTAATCATGTTACACGTCAAACCAATAATAACCTACTGAAGCTTCCAAAAACAAAACTAGTAAAGAATTCAATATACTTACTTTAATAAAGTTGAGTACTTCCCTGGTTAATGTCATCCTGGACGTTGAACTACATCTGATAGGTACTATGAAAAAACACTACCTAAAAATGATCTGAAAGTGAAAATTAAACATTTTCATTCAGATATGATTTTTAATTATCCAGTTGCCATAAAAAATTCATAAATAAATAACATATGGTAAATGTTATTCTGAAGTATCACGTGTTGGAAAAGAAGTGTGTTGTGAGTTGCCTCTAGAGATGCCAGTCCCGTCTAGTGCAAGTTTGGAGTGAGCACCGACCACTCGGAGTGATGCTATAGGTTTTCCGGGTCTTTCTACGACTGAAAAGTAAAAAGTCGCTCGGAGCGCTAAGGCAAATAATAACGCTAGCCATTCTCTCTCTACCGCACAGGATATGCGGTATTTTAATGAAAATATGTGAGATGTATTACTTCGGATTTCAATTTACAGAATTTTTCTGCTGTGTATGAGAAATATTCACTCTTTTCAATAATAAAGTCGTTTGCGCTACTGCGACAAATTATGCAGCAAGTTTCATCGATATTCTGTATTGAAGATCAAATGAGTTGATCATGAATAAAGGCAACAAACATACTATTATAGGAAGGTGACTTATCTAGAATCTGCTTCAGCCATAATATGCAAAACACAACGTAATAGGGAAGGTATCAGCTGAATATAGCTCAATAACGCTTAACTGAATCCGATAGCTCACAAAAAAGTTCGTTAGGACCCGCTTTAATATCTTGACTTTTCGATAATGCCTTCCACATAATCGATAAATCCTTCCGCATAATCGATAAATCGTGGAGTCCCTCCTGCCATAATCCCTGATTGCCAGCATTTGTCTGATTTATCACACGAGTTCAGCACTTACCGGAACTTGGATTCCCCAGAATCTTAATTCGATATTTGATGGTAAGGAAGAATTATAGAGATTGGAATGGCTAACATCTGATAGTTCCATATAATTTATGGAAATGGAATGTTTATTTGTGAGATTTGCTGAATCCTATGACAATAGTAGATAGTATATTATATATAACTAGCGGTCTCAGCAAAAGATTTTTAAATAAAGACAAGTGTGATATAGGTATTTGTGATGAAACTGAGAAAAGTGTATGTTGAAAACTTCTGAATGTTCAATTTTAGAGATACTTCTCACAAGTGTTTCACAATTTTTTGACACGGAAGGCTCATTACCTTCCCTAAGGAAGATGGAAAAATTGCTACGAATGCCCAGGAAGAACCTATTACTTTGTCAATACGTTTGCTGCCAATTCTGCCATGGATGTATTGGGAAAAGAACATCAGAATGTCACTCCCATGGACAGTCATATGCCTAAGGTTATCTTTCGCCAATGAACCATTAGACGCATTCATGGGTCTTAGGACCAACAAAGCTATTGGATCGGATGGAATTATCATTTTCAGAAATGTGCTCTTGAACTAGATTAGGTTAGATTCAAAAGTGATTAAGTAGGACTATATCAGGCCCTTCATCGCAGCTTACCTCCTCCAGCAGCTTGGGTTTGGGAATAATGCCATTTCAATTGCCTTTTAGTTTCAGGTTGTCCAAGCTTTGATATGTTTAGTATGTTTCGGAGACAACAGTTCCTTTTCTTGATCTGAACTCAGTTCTGGATGCACTTAGTTTCCGCTCTCCTTTTGTTGAGCGGCAGGTCTGAGATCCAGCCGCTCTTGATCGTTTTTGAAACATCTTCATACTTGCACCATTCTTTATGATACCTGACATCTGGGGTTGGGAGGTTTTCTGACACTGTTGGTCATCGCTTCAGCTGCTTCCTAACTAACGTCTGAAACGAAGTACCGCTTCCGCAACGTGGACGACAGTTCCGTCCCAGCTCACGAATTGTTTTGGGTATGGGAATTGGCGGGGTTTACCAAAGGGGTTCTCGAAGTAACACCAGTTCTTTGCAAATTATTCAATATCTCTTATGAACTAAAGAATTGCAAGAATCTACAACCATCAGACCCCAAAAACGAGGAAAATGCCCTACTTAGCAATTACAGACCTATCACCCTGTTATCTGTTATCTGAAATGTCATGTAAAATCCATCAAAATCAAGCCCATGTACTATCTAGAACGAACAGGAATTGTGAATGATTTACAATATTGTTTCCGTCATCAGAGATTAACTGATGACTTGCTTGCTTATGTCTCACATGCATATCAGCTATATATTGCAAAATATGGTGACAATCAGGCCGTGACATTAGATGTATCGTGTTTGAAATCGGGGAGTCTTCGCCAAGCTTCCATCTTATCATATAGCTCCACGTGGTAAGTAGTTGAAGTTTCATCTAATAATTCACCCATGAAAAAAATATTAATGAAATTTTAGATCACTCTGTTCATAGAGTAGGCGTTAGATACTAAGGAAGCGATGTTGAGTGCCTGAAAGAAATGATATACACAAACTTCTGGCCAAAATAATGAGTTCCAAAGAAATCGATGAATGTTCTGAAGCATCTGATATAGAAAAGAGAGAAAAATTGTATCCAGAACCAGTAAAATCTAGAGCACAATACAAATGATCACCTACTTTGATTATCAATTATTTTGTTCCATTCGACTACTTTTTGTATAAGTTGAAGATGGAAAAATACTTTCAATTCGGAATTTAGTCAATAGTATTAGTATGTCAAGTTGTTTTGAAACATCGCTTACATTACATCAGAGTAATAAAAGACCATAGAGATGCCTCCATCCTTGTCTTGAAGTCAACATAACATTGTTCACAAGCGAGGGCCCTATACATGTTAAGTCCGTATTCATTCGGGTAGTTTCGTATATGCCCGCTCATTTCATTCGGATCAAGTTGTCATTCTTCGTTTATATTATGGTCCATTTTACTCTAAATGTAAAAAAATGTCCATAACATTTCACCTACCATCACCCCCCTCGCCCAAAAGTTGTATAGAAAAGGATAGTTCATGTTCACTTCAAAACAGGTATTTGTGTAAACAGGTATAAGCAGGGCATCTCAATGTCTTTATTACTCTGAGGTTAGGGCCAGTTTTTCAATATCCTGTTAGCGTAGTATGACTGGCAGCTAAATTTGAATGATGGTTAGAATGTGACTTAATTCACCCTAACCAACAGTCAAATTCAGCTGTCAGTCAAACTACGCTAACAGGATATTGAAAAAATGGACTTTAGTTATATTATTCATGACTTATTGTTACTGTTCATAGTTTGACTATTTTCCAAAACAGAAATCAATGATCCTGTTCAGTAACGCCGGATTCTATATTTTTGGAAAATGAAGAACCACAATATGAGGGAGGTTGTTAGGTTGTACAGGCTATGCAACATCACAAACACATCGACCAATTAGATCTTGTGTGCATGACCCTTGATCTATTCGGGGCTCGGCAATCCGAGACTCCTTATAAAGTATTAGTTTCCTGGGGGTGAATTTCTTGATATCAAATGGCAAAAGTTTTTCTTGCCCAATTCGAGAAGCTGGTTAGCTTTTCTTGGCGATGAGCTCACCTGCCTTTGTCCTGTCACTTTATTCCAGTGAGATTTCTTTTCATTTTTTAAACAGCGTCGGAATTCTCTTCTTTCTACTTTCTAGTGGGCTTTGGAGAGCCCATTGACGAGTTCCGGGGGCGGAAAATGGTGTGTTAGCTCCTTTTTTCATTTCGAGGCATTCCTGGGCACATATCTCCACAGCATGTACTTCTGCTCGAAATATGGTTGAGGTGTTATCGGAGGGTGTTGGGAGCCTAAAACTTGGCCTTGTAGGGCCCACTCCAGCCCTTTCGTCGGCTGGTCGGCTTTGCTTTGATTCTTTGACAAGTCGATGCCACCGCGTCTGGCATCCGCAGGTCGCATTGCAAGGGGAAACATATTTGGCGGCGTGCTTACACAAAGAAAATAAGGAAATACACGATGAGGCGGTTCCAAAATAAACTAATAAACTATGAGATGTGAGATAAATGATATATTTGATATTCCTATTTTCTTTATGTGCTCATCAGTAGTACAGTATAGTCAGTAATTCAGTTTCACTTCAGAATTATTAGCAGAGTGTAGTTGTTTTGTTCTTTTATGTCGTGACTGTGACTTTGTGTGACTTTGTGATTTTGAAGGGCGGTCCCTCAGTCATGGCACCAGGCGACAAATTACCTTAAGCTGACACTGCTGTCAGATTATCATTTCCGACCAGAACGAGCGAGAGCTCAGTTTGAAGTATAGAATCACTCGCAGAGGAACGTTGCACAAGTATCTGATAGTTGTAGTTCACTTTCAAAGTATTGTCCGAAGAAATATTATTTTATTTTATGTCAATTGTCGGGCAAACACCTCTGACTATGTCTTCATATATGTAGGTTTACATTTCAGTATCTCTTCATTCGTGTAAACCAATATATAACAATCGATGGATAAACAACAATACAGTCATATTTTTGATTAAAGAAAAGGTTGTCAGCAATACGTAGTCTAATGTATGACCTGTCGTCAAGTCTGGGGTAATCAAATTTATGAGAAGATCTGCGCTTTTCATTGAAGATCAATAATATTCTCATGTCAGACCAAATTGATTCCATCATTGTACACTCATTGAATTATTTTCAGTAATACGAGTAATTCGAATAGTTTCATTCGATGCTCATTCCTCGGAGGGCAGTTTGACCACTCTCGTGGTATACAATTGCTCTCCTGTTCCCTATTCATCTTTTCGATTACATGTTTCATACCTTTAGGACTTCAGTAGTTCGCAACAGCGTTCATATTAAATCTATTGGGAGTGCAGGCTTCCAGGGGAAATTTTGTTAATGGAAAACTTGGAAAAAGTAATTATTCGCTCAATGTTTTCAAATTAATCTGCTATCGACTGTTGATGCAGAATTTTGACATTACAGCAATTTTCCATGTACCACGTAGATTCTACACAATATTCAACATGTCGTTGCATAGGCAAGGCCATTTTTTCATTTAGCTTAAAACAATTCAGTGACATCTCTTTTAAAAAGTGATAGAAATGCGATCGATAATTATTAGTTGAGGAGCCTCCAGTGAAAAAATACGCCGAACAGCTATACTCCTTCCGAGCTCAGAAATGGAAGTACTTACCTCGAAGATACCAAATCCAAAATATTTTTGATTTCTAGTAAGGCCCAGCCGAGAAACAAGAGAAAATATTTTGATAAATTTTAGACGTCATATTCCTTCCGTTGAGATATGTTGTTTAGAAAGTGATCACTTAGCAACTGACAAAGCGGAAAGTTTCATCGGAGCCGAGGACGGAAAACATGTTTGAAAATTTTTCTTGCGAAAATGTCTTAGGTCAAAAATTAGCCGGTCTCCCATAGTCTCACTTTTTAGTTCATTAGTTTCAGTCTGACCCTTAGATAGCTGAAATCGGGGGGGAAGAAATTTTTAGCAGGGCCGTGTCACAGGGTGGCAAAAGGGGGCACTCGAAAAACTCACGGGACCGGCTACGTTTAAAAATTGGAAAAAATGGACTTTGAATAATGATTAAGCTCTGAATCTTTGAGTAGCACTTCTTTAGGGACCAGAGAAAGCAATCCTCCATACGAAGGAGATTTCGTCCATATACAATTGAAACGGGTGGTAGGGGGTGAAAACTGGACGAAAACTCCTTTCCTTGGGCGGTTGCTTTTTTTGGTCCCTAAATAAGTGCGCCCTGAAGTTTCAAAGCCTACTCATCATTCCCAGTCCATTTTTCCAACTTTTAAACATAGCCAGTCCCGCTTAGTGCCTCGTTTTGCCACCCTCTGTAACCCAGCTCTGCTAAAAATTCCTTCTACCTCTATTTTAGCTATCTAAGGGCCAAAATGAACCTTATGAACTAAAAAGTGAGAATATAGCAAACTGGCTTATTTTTGACATGAGACATTTTCGGGGGGAAAATTTTCAAATTTTTTTTTCCATCCCTGGTCCCAACCAAATCTTCTTTCGCTTTGTCAGATGATAACTAATCACTTTTTGAACAACATATCTCAATGGAAGGAATATAGAAGGCGGCTAAAATTTATCAAAATATTTTCTCGGCTGGGCCCTACTCGAAATCAAAAATATTTTGGATTTGGATCTTCGATGTGAGTACTTCCATTCCTGAGCTCGGAAGGAGTACAGCTGTTCGGCGCATTCTTTCACTGGCGGATCCCTAACTATATAGACACATTTCTTTGATTTGTTCCATGTCCAAGCTATTTGGGAAAGTAATGGCTCTCAGAATAGTGGATTATTTGGAAGCCGGCAAACTATTTATACAATTACATAACTATATCATATGATAACCACCATGGCTTCAAGAAAAATCATTCTATCAAAACAGCAACTTATATTTTTCTCAAATATATTCATGCAGAAATTGGCGCTTATATCTTTGTTATCAGTCTGCTTTTTGATCTAACAGGGGTTTTTGACTCGGTATCTTCATAATACTCAACCCGTCAGAGAGCTGAACTTGGTTTTCCTAGAAATAATTTTACTTGATAAGAATCATGTCTGGAAAACCGTTATATGGTTGCCAAATATAACACTATAACGTTTAGTGAACGAAGTATGAAAATAGGTGTCCCACCTGAAGACACAGAAGACTGCCACATAACTTTGTTTGCTGATTATACTAGTTCAGATATTGATAATTTACTCGTTAAAGTTACTGAAATCATTGACAGAATATATTTGTCTTGGTATGACCGTTTTAGACTCATTCTGAACTCCAGCAAGTCTGTATCTAAGTATGGAATTATTCAACAGAAAAGTTAATATACCAGAGAAAATAGTATTCAGTGAGGGAACAGTTTTGTCACAATAAGTAAAATTCTTGGGAACTTTGTTAGTCGAAAGTCGGAATTTTCATATCATATCAAGAGTGCAATGAACTCAATATAGCATTCTTTACAATGAAACAAACTAAATCCTGGGTAACAAGCGGAAGTTTATTGAGTATTTATTTCACATATCTCACTCAACATAATAGCATGGGGGCGAAAAGATTTAGATAGAGTTTTTGTAGGCCAAATGCGTACTTTGAGAATCATCTTCGACATGGACGGTCGGGACAGTTGCAAACCGGTTTTTGTAAGATCCTACTGCTATCTGTTTCATGTACTTATTTATATTTTCAAATGTGTAAAATTTGCAAGCAGCAACCTTGAGCCCTTTGAAATAATTGCATCAACACATAAGTACTGGAAATGGACATAATTGGCGAAAGGTCATAATTTCATTAAATGAAAATAGATAATGATAATCCAGCGTTTCTCAAATTTCCTATACTTTTCGGCAAGCATCGAACAGAAAACAGCCCTACCGAGTTACCTCTCTTCAACACCCGGCGAAGTTTTTCTGTAAGAACACCATTTACAATGCTTCCTGTAATAACTAGCAAATGTCAATCAAAACAAGTGACGTTCTGCATACCAGTATCATGGTTTGGCCGATCTTCAGTGC
The DNA here is from genome assembly GCA_958298965.1 of Chrysolina haemoptera. Lineage (NCBI taxonomy): Eukaryota > Metazoa > Arthropoda > Insecta > Coleoptera > Chrysomelidae > Chrysolina > Chrysolina haemoptera. The sequence goes on along the minus strand of OY282591.1, from coordinate 20,759,471 downwards.
AGACCCGGTCAGGACGGAGATCTAAGGCTCATATCCGTCAACCTGCAACTAATTACCATTCGCTTTTGTCATGTTTTTATAGTTCGATGGGTTTCACCAAATATTTTTTGTCACAAAAATTAAATTAGCTCCAAAACGGTCTAAAGGAGCTGGAAAATATTGGTAAAACTCGCTTTATGAACTGTGTTGTATATTGACCAAACACCAGGTAATTTCCCTAATATTTGAGGAGTAACGAATGATCAAAGATATTGATTCGAGCTCTTATGGTATGAATGGTGATTTTTTCAAACATTTATGAAAGTAATGAAAGAACTCTTTGCAGAGTATTCGCCAGGTAGAGTGGTGAATACGATTTCCCTCAAAATTCTTCCTAATCCCTCATAAGCAATGGAACATATTATGTTCTCTTCTAAGGGGAAAGAACACCAAATCACACTTTCAAGATCTTTTTTGGTGTTATGCTATATTTTTATGTATTACTATTGTTACTTTATATAACAGTAATTGATAATAAGGCTGTGTTCGTGGAAACGTAAAGTATTTCAATAGTCTCAAATTTGAAAAACAAGTGCCAAATATTCAAGACAGCTATGAAAAATGCCTGTGTGAGGTACCAAAACCGAAGGCTTCCTGAAAACAAAACTTTACAGCCGTACATGGCTTGTAAGGATTTTTTTGTTATTCATGAGATACATAAAAAACGAGAAACGGCCGTGTAAAAATTCTCATGAGAAATATAATATCCCTCTTTCAACTCCCATTTCTTACTTCTGCGGCTGGTTGTCGTGTGCAAGAGAATCCATAAAATCCATTTCCAGGCGATGTTTGGAGGGTCCTCCATTATTTATATTCCTACCAATGCCAGCATAATATAATTAGATCGTTAGAAACACACTTGGCCTTTTCGAGAGAGCTTCCAAACCCCTTCATGTGGCACAAATAATGTTCATACTCGAATTTCTTGAAACGGTTATACACGGTAGTATCTGGTTGCTAATGTCCCGCAGAAGTGTTATTAACTTGGATGATGAGAAAATGTAATTGGGAAGGATGCGCCTTTAGGAATACGTTTTCGTCAAAATGTAACGTTCATTCCTTCATTAAACACATAGCAAGTAATTGAATTTTAATGAACTCGTTTACTATGTCGTCGAAAAAACATATTTTTCGTCGACCTCTACAAAAAATTACATTTTACGTACTAATTTCAGGACGAAAAATCGACAATTTTTGAAGGCAAGTACTTTTCGTCCGCAAACACTTTTCGTCCGAAAACGCTTTTCGTCAACTGTGGTCGCTATGATACAAAGTGTTTGCGGACGAAAAGTATTTGCGGACCAAAAGTGTTTGCGGACGAAAAGTGTTTGCGGACGAAAAATACTTGCCTGAAAAAATAGTCGATTATTGATTCGAAAATCGGAAATAAGTAGGTAATTTGTTGAAGTCGAAGAAAAAATGTAATATGCACCTCGGCGAAACACTGTCTATTGTCTCGCCTGCTTGCTAGCCTCGGCTGAGCCTCAGCTATCAATTTGCAGGCTCGACTATAATAGACAGTTTTTCGTCCTAGGTACATACACAACATTTTTTTTATAACTCTTCAGTGTAATATACGAATCAAGCGCGACCTCTAGGACCAAAAATAGAACTCTTTATATAATCTAGACGAGGATCGATTGTAGCACCACCAAACGGTATGCTAGTTGTTGGAATCATGATAAACACAAAAAAATGCTTTACCAAAATTCTAGGGGTGGAACATATTTTTTTTTGTTTAAAAATAAATAAATAGATTTTTGTTGTAATCTTGGAAAGTATACGATTTATCGGAAAAACAACTCAACTAGGTGAAAGACAATTCAATTCTCCACAAAAATGACTTCTAGTAATTTTTTACGATATGCGCTCGTTTTCTCAGAAAACGTGATTGAACGCCGACATCAAATTTCAGGTTCACGCTTACCCGCCGCTAGAAGTTCTGGCGGAGCCGAATATTTAATTGGTCATAACTCTGCTAAAAATGATAGGAGAAGGAAAAGGAAAAGTTCATATAGTTTCTGAAGACTCCTACCTTCTCATGAAAATATAGTATGCGAGTACCTAAAATTGTTTTGTCGCACTTCACGGAGATGTTTGCGTATGATCAGAAAATCATGAATAATTTAGTAAATATGAAATTATTTTACTGAAGCAGCAACCCATACCCTCTTTGAACTATATCCAACAATTTTAGAGTAGTGTCACAGGTCCCACTTACACATGTCAAAAAAAAACTTTGTTTTACCCCTGTCCTATTTTCAGCTTACCTATAAAACCGGCATTCTCTTCAATAAATGTTTAAAAAAGTCACTTATTCATATCCTGCATATATGTTCGATAACACTATTGTGAAGCGCAAACCTCGAGCTTGAAATCACATACTTCATTGAAGAAATTGTCGGGATTATGGGTGAGTTTAAAACTGTGGCAGGAGTAAAACCCAGTTTTTTCTTTGGCATGTATAAGTGAGACTTGTCTCACTATAGTCTAAAATCGTTGCATATGGTCCAAAGAGGGCACTGATTCCTGCTTCAGTATAATTATTTCATGTCAACTAAATTAGCCATGACTTTCGGATTCTCCGGAAATATCGTAGAAGGGTTATGTGAAGTGGAAAAAACACATTTGCATGAGGAAGTAGAAGTCTTGAGGAACAATATACACTTTTCCTTTTTCTTTTACTATAATTTTTAGAAAAGTTATGACAAATCTAGTTTTTAGCCCTGCCGGAAATGGCAGTGGCGGGTTAACGCGAGTTTGAAATTTGATATCGGTATTTCTGAAAAAAAGAGCACATTTTGTGAGAAATTACTAAGTAAGTATATTTCTTGAGGAGAATTAAAGTACCATGTTGAAATGAACGATTTCTATGTAGGTGTTATTTTTTAATAACATTCTCCCTATCTTATTTTTTTGATGAATTTTTAATGAAAACTAGAGAAAATCAAAAAAATCAACTATCTGAAGGAGAATGCGAATTTTCACTTTCAGATTTTTTCTTTTCAGTTAGAGTCTTTTCACAATATCTATCAGATGTAGTTCAATGTCCAGCGTGGCTTTAGCCGGGGAAGTAGTTCTCTGTTACAAATAACAATTACAAATAAATCACATTTTTTTATTTTCATGGAGAATGTTTCCCTTTTCAGCCGTAAAATGTGTTTGACCCACGGGTGTGTGCTAATTTTGCTTGTTTATTGATCATTATATTCATAACTGCCAAAAAGCATACGTTATAAAATCATTACACTTTTCGGCAGCGGACTGACGGGCTATTAAGGCAAATTTAACAACACTAGTTAGTACTGATATTTCATTAGTGAAAATCATGTACAATACGTAAAAACAAATTCTGAAAAGTCTTCGAGAGACTTGTGTGACCTAGGAAAGACGAGGCCTTACCTTTCAACGTATGATGTCCAGCAAATATAAAACCAAGAAAATTTGTACCTATACATGGAATACACTACTTGTATACTACCAACATTAGGATACTTTTTACTGTGTATTTCTTCAAATTTTCGATTTGTCGCCGAATGCCCGATTAATTGAACACATTTTACAAGTCTTCAAATTTAATTTCTTCTGAAAAAACAGTGCCCGAGGAAGATTGTACAAGATTCATATTTTCATATTTTTCAAGGAACCATCAACTCGTTAATTATTCTTGCTATTCTATTCTTATATAGATGCTAACGAATCCTCGAGGTTTCTTTCGCCTACACTAGTGCTCTCCTGAAAACCAATGGGATTCTTAAGAGCAAAAAATACCTTTGATGAAACGAGTTTCGGTTTTGAGCGATCAGTTATAGTTTTTTGCGAAAATTTTGTTCGTACAAATGATTCAATTTGTTTGTAAGAATGCGGGAAATTAACTGATTTTTGGTTTTGATGATTCTGAAGGAAAACAAATTGTCATGGTTTGACAAATGAAAAAAATTGGTAGATTCCCGCAGTCTTAGGGAAATTGTAGAACCAGAAGAAAAAAAAATTAATAGGATCAATCGTTTTTACGCGAAACCGAAACTGCGATTAGGAGCTATCTACCTTATTGGCGCTCCCAGCTACGTAGTTTTGTTACAGACAGGTGCTGTGTTATCTCCACTATCAATCTTGAAAATGTGCGGCGCAATGATGAAATTTGACTTTCGTGATGACGCGCTGGAGATGCATCTTAAGTAAAGATATTTTAGCGTTAGAATCAGATAGGAGCGTAGTTGAAAATCAGCGGAACGCATTACCAGATTGTAAAAATGGGTCAATTAGTAGGTAGTAAAAAAGGTGCACCTTTTTCCCTATTTCTCGATCCACATGTGTTTATTTCAATATCTGGAACCGTGCATTTATCTTTCCTGCAATTGACCAAAGAATTGATTGTGGGGGATGTTTCTTTTGGTATATTTTCTCTGTATTTTCTAATTATTTCCGAATAATCTACCTCCACCGATTTTCGTTTTTGGAACTGAGACAATTATTGATGATCCTGTATCAATAACATGATTATCACACTGACGTAGTAACGCTTCTTTCGCCTACATCTCCTAAAATCTCCAAATAGTTCAAAGAGTCACAAATATTCATTGGAGGTATCTTCCAAGAATACCGATTTGTTTTTGTGTAAATATTTGCGACTGTTTTGGGCAAAATCTCAAGAAAATCGAACTTTCGATCAATACCCAAACTATTAGTATTCATTAAGGATTTATTCATTTCAAAAGAAAGAAATATCCATATTTTCAAGTGTCATCAACATTCGGGCCAAGTTTTCTCGGTTGAACAACTATGCCCATACAGTGTCCAGCGTAAAGTTCGCAGCATATGGAAAACTTTTGTATTATTGATTTCTCAAAAAAAATCATTCCTTACAAAAATATCTGCCAAAGACCAAACCTGCATAAATAAATTGAATTGAATTCTTCATGAACCTGTACGAGGGAGATTAAAAAACATGCCTTATTGTTTTCGAAAAAATATGATTCCACCACTTTATTTTTCAGAGTAGAATTAAAAGTCACTAGAAAATAATATTCACAATCAAATGTTGATCCAGAAATTCGAATCCTAATCACCTATGACCATTTTAATTTTTTATTTTTTTTTATTTTCTCATCATCGCCCTGTACGACATAAGGAATACTATGCTAGGCGGATGGTATATTCTTAGATATGATGATATCACACTCTGGATGTTCTCTCCTTCCTTCCTCCCTCTCTGAATTGTCTTCAAGCTATGATACCAGAAAGATAACTACTTTATTTTCATACTACGAAAAACATTTTTTGATTCAAATATACCCTATTATTCTATTAATTTTCATTCTGGCATCTCTTGGAAATAATTCAGTTTCATTTACTATTTGCAGCCATATTTTGCGAAATTTCGTCCCATATTTCAATAAATGTGATTTTCTGAAGCGATATCTGAGAATATATACCATATATTATTATTATATTTCAATCTCTCTCGTATAGGGTCGTTCAATCAGTTCTGGTGCAATTCAGGTTTGGGATGAAGCAGAGGTGTTTATCAAATGTCTTTTTTGACAAATCAATACTGAAAAAGTTTTCCATATCTGCGAACTTTATACCGTATGATATATTCTCCCACTATGTATGTTAAACATAGTGATTATAGAACAGCAATTTAATTTTCACATAAATCACGAAATGATCATATTTCTCCTGTAGAATTCCGCAAGTTTGTCCTACAGGCATCATAATGGAAAATTGTGGGAAGTGCAATGAAGAGGGTTGGAAGAGAATATATCTTGCGGCAACTCTTCTTTGCTCCATTTGTTACATTTGAATTGGAATTGAGGAAAATAGTCTGGTTCACAAGTACATTTCTGGAAAAATCGAAAACTATTAGTGAGGTTTCATTTGATTCGTTAGAAAAATGGGTCAAATAAGAAAGTTCCGCTCGCAAATATTGCAATAGTTATAGACCATTTAATGAAATTTAAAAAAAAAAGTTTGTTTTTTTTCGTGAATATGTTGAAAATCATAATTTATAGTGCTCTTCGATATAAATCAATTATTTTAAATGAATGAATTTTCATTTATATTTTTTGTTTTTAGTTGTACAAAAAAAAGAACGTAAAAAGATAAATATTAACAAAAAATCTTCAGAATATGGAAGAGCTATATGAATTATGATTTTTGAAGAAAAATCTGTTCCTTACTATTAATATTTACCTGCATGAAATGGTTATTTAACGAACAAGTGTATTAATAAGGGCGATTAACAATCGAGATAATTTAACGCGTGAGCGGAGCGAGCGCGTTAATGTTTGAGATTGTTAATCGCCATTTTAATTCACGAGTTTGTTACAAAACTTTTCCGTCGACAGTAGTTTTCGAAAATAGAGATATCTCACTTTCAATGTTTATTTATCTAACGTTACGATAAAAAACAATCACTATTTCCTATTTATATTAACTCTACTCAAAGATAGTTTAATTTTTCTTAGTGGTAGTTTTCTATAATTTTTTATTATTTATTTTCAAATTGAAATTGAAAAAAAAATCCCCTTGGTGGGTTTTGAACTCTCGACCTCAGTGTTGCAAGCCAGGTGCACTTTACCATTACGCCACGGGACCATATATGATTTTGAGTGACAACTGGTGAAATGAACATTTTCTAAAATTTTATTTGAAAATTGACAAATAAATAATGACAGATAGTACTAACCAATATAAAATGTATAAGAGCAATGTATGTTGGTTTGCATATAATCAAATCGTTGATTAATAGAAAATCATTCATTAACAGGGGTCATTAATCAACGATTTTGAGTGCGTTAAAATGCATCATAAATGAACGGTCGACGGAAAAACATTTTAATAAACAACTGCATTTTTAGCAATAATATTTCCTTTTGAAAAAACATTTTTTTTCTATTCGGTGATGCACGAAATCAATCCAGTTCAATAAACCATCCGTGGAGATATGTGAATTTCCAATGCTTCAATTTTATCGATATTTACATACATGAACAATTGGTAATAGCCCTGAAGAAGATGGCAATAAACGTCGAAACATCGAAAATTTATTAATTATAAGTTCAAATAATTTTTTCGTGTTCTCGTTCCTGCGATTCTATTCACTACTGGTACTGAAGGACGTGAATTCCACATAACACTAATTAATGTTATTCAATTCAACTCTGTTCTGGATAGGTCACTGGATGTATTCATTACCAGCTGTTGATCAGTTACATCATGAATAAATCTAATAAGTTGGCTTTGTATACATAAAAAAAATATTTTGTTGATGCAAAAAATGTCCTGTAAATTATGTAAAAACAGAGCAGATCATTAGTATTACATAACCTCGTTGTCGCTCAAATTAGATTTTGCGGTTATTTTATCCGGATAAACGAATTATTCCAACAATGCATCAGTTTTATTTAATAAATCATATTAACCATATGACAGCTCATTGTAGACTGAACGTCAATCCGACTAAGGTCAGATGATGGTTATATCAACTGAATTAAACTTTATTTGAGATTCAAAAAAATGTTTAGGTCTTAATATAATAATAATAATAATAATAATAAATCGTCTTTTATTGGGCGAAGTTTAGTTACAAACTATTCTTACACTTAACTTAATATAGTTATTATTCTCAGTATTCAATAATTTCGAATAAAAATTAGAACACGTATATTACAATGATGTATTGACTACCAATGAAAAGTCTAGGAAAATTCGTGCACGGGTGGAGAATATGAACACAACTTCAGCCATGACAACAGTGAGTTTCAAAAAGTCTGCACCATATGGAAAACTCATAAAGGTTGGTGCATTGCGAAAAACTTGTGTTTGGGTTATTAAAATTTTGAATTTCCAACCTGTGTAAGGGGAGGAAAAAAATAGGAATTTTGATCAGGAATACTACACTTATTTTCGAAGTTTAATTAGAAAAGTTGTTAAGAATGAAAAACAATTTTCAGATTTGAAATCACAGCCAACTACGCAACAATTTCTTCTCAATTTTTTATGGTTCTAGCCTCATAATGGATACTAGTGGCTCATATGCACTTTAAGCGCGTCCCTCATATTCCTACAATGACATCACAATGCGAAATTTGATCATATTCTTCATTCGTACTAGAATATCGGCGTTTGTTCAAAATTGCTTGAATTTCTACTACATAGTTTTTTGTTGTAAATTTGATATTTCACTCTGTATGTATGTCCATAATAACTATCAGTGTGATTTTATGGAAGAAAATCATTGAATAAATCATTTAATTATTGGTAAACCATTAAATAATACAAATCTGCAAGTTTGCGATACCTTTAATCATAAAAAATGTGATTTTTCAATTTTTTCCACGTAGGTGGCTATGATTTTGAATTTTAATGTTGGTTTTGATTCAAAACAACTTTTCTAGATAAATGTTTTCGATAATGTGACAAGTAAGGGTAGTTTACACTTGATGAAATTTCCTATTTTTTGTTCTCCCCGGTATACCGTTCAAAAATTTCAAATCTTGAAAACTTATTTACGAGTTTTTTGCAATGCACCAATTTTTATGACGTATAAAATTTTCTTACAAATAGATAATAAACGAATTTTCAATATGGTACAAACTTTTTGAAATATACTGTATAAATCTCAATCAATAAAATACTCTTACTCTTGAATAAGTTGGAAAAAAATCATCAAAGTGCTCGAGCCTAAATAAAAATTGTATTACCCACTCGTCAACAATTTACACAAGAAAATTCAATAAAAATAGACAAAACCATGGCTAACACTCGTCTGTACGTATATACATTAAAATTTCAATACAAATACCGATTGGGATTTAAATGAACAAGAAATTGAAATGTCACAAACAACAGACAAGATATACGTAAAATTCATGCCTTGAAATGAAATTTTAAAGTTAAATATGACAATTGACAATATTAGTGACGACATAATGGCCACGTTTATACCGTCTCGTCTCTTGGTAAGCTGACTAATAACATTATTTCAACCAAATAGCCTTGAACATCTTAGTGTCAATAGGACACTTGGTCCGGTGATCAGCTTGGTTTGGTACTGAAAATTGTTGCGTACTAGATAAAAAAAATTAAATGATCAAGATGGTGTAAACACCTACTGCGTGGACTTTCCAGCAAGTTGCAAAATTTGGTTTGCATCATTGGTGAGCCAGAAGTCTGTGTTCTAATGAACTGAGAGTGTGCAAACCTGTTTACAGTTCACTGGTATGTTGTCTTAATGATTACCAAACATACCAAATAAGTACCAAACTGGTAAACATGGTGTAAATAGGCATTAACTTATTCACTTGGTCAGAATTTGGTATGGTAAACTTGGTCAGAGTACCAAATTCATGCATGGTATAAACGTGGCCAATGTGTAAGTCTACTGCAAATATAGGCCAGTAGAGATAGACATGAAAAAACAAAAATTCAACAATAATTCAAAAAGTTTTCAAACTTTTGTCAAGTGAATGGTACATCGAGAAATCAATAAATCTCAGTTTGCAACTTCTTCCGAAGTACGCAACATTGTCAAAATGACAATTAACTTGAATTTTGCTGTAAACTCGTTGAGAAAATTTCAAAAGTTCTGCATACTTCGAGTAGTATTGAATATATTATTTCATATCACGAATCAAGCTTGTTCCAAAAGTTTTGCAAACTTGACAGATACATCGGAAAAATATTCCGAACAGTTGTGGTAATTTTTTTGATCAAGGTGGTCTCGAAATAATTGCAGATAGCAGGGAAGCCGTGGACTTTTGAGTTTGGAGTGCCTACATAACAGAATGGTACTGGATGTACTTTTCGCTTGGTCTGTGACCATCAGAAAGCCGGGATCGGCAGCAGCCCATGCAGGCTATTGGTCTCGTTTTCGTCTTTGAACGAGTTAATCCAAACTCTGTCACCGAGTTGGAGCCAGTTCAGCAAAAGGCTCACATTGAATCTGCGGATACTGGAGTACTTCTGCAGCTGCATAAGGATATGCCAATGCATGGGGTCTTCTTCAAGAATATCGAAGATATCGACTTATCCAAAAATCTGACCTTCGCTTTTCTCAGAACAAGTGAGCTAAAGTCAAGGACCGAGGAATTCATAATGACCTGCCAGGATGGTGTTTTCAACACCCTGGTCTACCGTAGTCGCGTAATGGGTATAGAGGTCCGAAACACTAGATGCCGCGCGTGTCGTGGGGCTTCTGAGACCATAATGCATTTGCTGTCCGCGTGTTAAGCTTATGCGGTCCCAGCCTATGTATACACAGGTATAACGCGGCTCTACGAGTGTATACGATCTCGTACGGTATAGACGAGACAGCGGTGTTGCCTTATGCTCCGGGGGATATTGAGTCCATTGTGGAGAATGAGAAATGCCGAATCTATTGGACCTACTCATTCTCAACCCTCAAGCAAATACAAACAAGCCTGATGTCGTTTTCTTTGACCATCAAAGTTTTTGGCTCAACATCGTCCGAAAAGAGGAGGAAAAACGGAACAAATATCAAGAGTTACTCGTTGAACTGCGCAGGCTCTACACAAATCATTTTGTTAAACTGATGGTTCTGATAGTACGGGTCCTTGATGGAATGATGGACACTCTGCTCTTCAATTTAAAAATCATACCAGCTTGCCGTGGCGCGGCAGAAATCTTAGCTAGAAGAATGCAGAAGGCCGTCATCCTTGGTTCACTCCATCTGTTCAGACACATGACTCACATGACTCCTGGATCCAGCAATCACTCACCCTACGGACATGGGGAGTGACTATCTGGATAAATGACACCAGCGCGCCCTCCGGATGTATCGGGGATCCGGGGACAAGGCCTGACTGGTGCGGATAGAAAAGAATAAAATAAAATAATACCTCATAGATACTTGTTGAGTGTGCCCAAAGACATAGCCTGTGCGTGTAGAATATAGCTATTATTATTATTTGGCTGGGCGCTCTCGGTCGACTCACTGATTTTTAGTGACTTATTCACTTTTCAGTTGTGGAAAAACCAGAAAACCTACAGCACCACCTCGGGTGGTCGGCGTGCACTTGACGCTAGCACTAGACGAGATTGGCATCCAGACACCTCACAATACACTTGATTTTTGATTTCAATATCAAGGATTTGACAAAAAATCTCTTGTACACACATCGGGCTCGAACCGACTATCGCTATGCTGAAGTTTCAAACGGCCTGCGCCGTAGCCCTTTAAGCTACCGGTCACTAATGTTGTAAATTTTCAAATTCAACTTCCAAATTCCATTAGATATTGACCCTATGTCACCTTTTGATTTTTTCTTTCATTTTCATCAGTACCTCTTCTCGTGTCTGGTAATCCTGAAGAAATATGGAAATTACTGAATTGTTACATAGGTCTGAATATTGTCAAATGTAAGTCAGTTCACACAAGTGGTTATGTCAATTTAAATTGGATCTTCTTGTATACATACTTGACGAGTGAGTAATTTAAATTTTTTCAATATTTTAAAGACTATTTCTTGCAATACAACAACAAATACAACTATTTTATCTGAATGAACATACTTAAGTATATTTGTTCTAATAGAGTATTGTGTTATTGACGTACGTGCTGTCATACGTCCAGAAACCCATTTTTCATACCATCACAATATTATAATATTCTGCGTATATCTCTAGTAGCAGTTATTCCATTGCCAACTATTGGCCTTTTCTCAAAGAATATTTTATGATTTACAATCGAAATCGTTGACATATTTTCTACTACTATTAATAGTATATACTTCGGTATTCATAGGAATGAAGGCAGACGAATACTCATTCAAAATTTACCAGTCAGTGAACTGAAACGTCGAACTAGTTGGGGGTGCGACGATACGTATTGATTTTGATTATACACCTGCTAGATGCCAACTTGCCGATACGGCGACCCCATTTCGTATTGATTTCACGTGAATATAAGGGTTCTTTCTTCAAGGGAAACTTATTTATATCACGTCTCAATCGACTGTGTTTAATTCAAATTTTTCATTATAATACCTTAAGTTTGGTATAATTTTTTTATTATACAACTGAATCGCAAATATTCCTAGGTCTTCATAAGTGATAGAACATGAAATCAATTCATTCAATAAGATATTATCTACAACTCAGGAAATTTCTACGAACACTTCCTATCTACAAACAAGACTTTCACTGTATTACCAATTATTCACAAGAAGCGAATTGATAAACATGGAAAATCTTTTTATAATCTGTTTATTTTTAGTAACCCTCCAATTCGATATTATTTTCTGTTAACAATTCCAATAAGCAGCCCGGAATATTTTCAGTAACCTACTAATCCGATAATATTCAGTAAACATCCTTGAATTCTTGTGCAATATTTGCGAGTTACCAAAAAAGATGTTTATTCAAATTGCTGTTTTCATTTGTTAATCCCTAGAGTAATTTCGCAGTAATTTTATTTGAAGCTTTAAATTATAAACAAACTTTTGTCGGAAGGCACAAACAGGTACAGTCTTAGCATATTCAATCACTCTACAAAACAGTTAATGATTCGACATCAGCCAGACTACATCCTCCGTGACTCAGTCAGTACACGTAGAAGCCTCGGCTATGATACAGAATTATTCAAAAAGTGGTCGGCTCTTCTAGTGAAGTGAAAGTTACCAAAAGAATAAAAAAATATTGAATGATGATATAGTTACAAATCGTTATCGCGAAAACTTTGTTAAAAGTTTAAAAGTAATCATCAAAAAAAAATTGTGGAAAGAAAATTATCACTTGTAATCTCCCTAGAGTATAAATAATTGCCGGAAATTTTTTAAGTACATGAAATTTCTTTAAAAATTCATGTAAGAGACAAATTTCCCGCAATTAATTCAAGCACGTGGGGGATTCGGTAAGAAAATTTCATACTGGAATTATATTCGTATCGCGTGAGACTTTCTGTGAATTTCCCCGTAAAGTAAAATAAAATATATAATATTAGATAGATTATTATTTAAAATTAATACATAGTAACAATGTCGAAACAAAGCATCTGATTGGTTGAAAATAACTAGTATAAAATTTTCTAAGAATTTCTCCACCAAATATTTTGCAGAAACCAAACATGAATTTCAATGGTGAATATCTTTTAGTTTTATTGGTAAAAAATTATGAAATCCCAACAAGGCCATTCTATAAATGTAGGTGCACTAATAAGTCACCAGGTTGTGCTGAAGGAATAATTGAAAACTTTTTTCTGGTGCATCAGTCACAATAAATCACAGTCATTCTTCAATCAAACAAAATGATGAAGATGATTGGTAAATATTATTGTAGAGTCATGACTTGAAACTGGCCACCGAGAAACTAATGGGCTGGGCCCACCTGTTTCGGAAAAATGTCTAAGTATTTTGGAGCACTCACAATGTCCTTTATTCCCTCTCTTTTCCAGCTCTTCGTATAGCCTTGTTTAATGGTGAACAGCATTTGTCAAATTTGCAGTGCCTCCGGCTTTTCACGAATGGATACCTCGAGGACCTCAGTGTTAGTTATCAGCGACCTCAACGAAATCTCGTCAGTGAATTTCGAGAAAGTTACAGGGCCTCTAGTATTTTGTTTGGTAGCTACCTTGTGGATATCGTGTTCATCGAGATCAGTGGCTTCGGTTGAGTCCTGTCTGTGACTTTGGTGGAATTTGCCGTTCCTCCATACTTTTGGGTGGAGATCTCAAGGATCTTGTTTTTCGAATTCAGTGGCCTCTGCTGAGTCCTGTTTATGAATTTGGTTGAATTTGTAGTGTCTCCGGTTTTTCATTGGACGAACACCTCGGAGACCTCGTTATTCAAATTCAGTGGCCTCTGCTGAGTCTTATCTATGAATTTAGTATGTATGTAAAGTTGTCAAATAAATCTATCTATCTATCTATCTATCTATCTTTAGTTGAATTTGTAGTTGTAGGGTTGAGACTTCGAGGAACTCGTTATTCGAATTCAGTGACCCCTGCTGTGTACTGTCTGCAAATTTTGCAGCGCCCTCAGATGTATCTTGTGTGGATACAGCGTTTTTCGAACTCATTACCCCATTCTCAGTCACGTCTACAAGTTTCGGAAAATTTAACAGCTAAGCTTGGCCTAGCATATCAGTAGATCACTTACTCAACAATGCCCAATTGACTGAAACCCCGTTATTCAAAATATATATTCGGTAATACAGTAGATAAATTATTCCTTATTGTAGGAGCTATACCTGGTTAAAAGGAAAAAAAAAACATAAAATCATCTCCACCACGAACAAGTAGTTTAATAATTATCATTGTTTATAGTAATCCGACTATAGATTTTCTCCCGTGATATACCAACATATTGCATCAAACCGATTATGTTCAGATAATAACAATCCTGAGCTATTTTGGAGTACTTCGAATAATTATGAGACTTGGCAGCAATGTATTTTCAGGAAGGTGGATAAGGCAAATATTCAATTAATTTCAAGCTGTGACTTCTCTGGTTTTCTTATAGCAGACCCCTTTAACTATGCTTGGGTGCGTTATGATATTCATAGCTCACCAGCGCCATCTTACAGTTCAGAAACGAGAAATTGTTGGGTTTATCTGTGCCTTAAGACGGCGTCTCCGTCAAATTTGGCAATAGATGGCGGGGCAAACGTTTTTTTTTTCGGAAATGCTAGGTGTAAAAACTACTGCATTCAATAAGAAGCGCGGGGTATGGTTGAATTCTATAAAAGCATACAATTTTCCTAAGCTATTGTGTTCGTTTCTTCGTCCACTCAGAGATTATTTGTGATTAAAGGTTTGAATTGTCTAATGATTTACTGAGCTGTTGCCTACATTTCCGAATGAAATATTAGGCTTATTGTGTTCAAGAGTTCATTCCTCATCGAGTGATGTCATATACATTACTTCACTAACTCCTCAATTCATGCCTATCAAATCCGAAAGAACCATTGTTTTGCCCCGAAAAACGCCAATGTATGCTAGTGTAGTCGCAAACCCAAATAAAACCCAAATAGGTGTGGACATTGGTGGACAGATGTCGTAAGGTCAGTTCTTTGAACTTCATAATAAACCGAACTGTTTCATTATAATTTGTTTTGGCTACTTTGATTTGGACGGTTTTGTGAACCAGAACGAAAAATTGTAATTTTGGGGATTATGACGTAGTTGAAAGGAATAATAATAATACTCAATGAATCTTTAATTATTCAACATTTACAACAAAAAGTTATCATAATGTGAGTGATCCAATATACAGGGTGTTATGTAAATACGTGGCCAAACTTCAAGGGGTGTGATTCTTTGAGTGATTATAAGACAAAAAGTTCATATGAATATAGGTCCGATAATGCTTCGTTTTCAATATACAGGGTGTCAACATTTTTAAAAGGAATCGTTTTTTTCGTAAATATTTTGGAAATGCTTCAACCGATCTTGTTGAAACTTGGCAGTATTATTTGTTATTCTAGTATTAGAAATTTTTGTCAAAATTAAAAGAAGCAGGTAGACTCCAGTTTTTGATGGTTTAGTAGTTACATTTTTTATTATGATTTCCCAGGGACATGCAATAAAGTAGTTTTTATGATTTTTCTCAAAAACAAGGAAAGATACGAAAAATATAGTAAAAATAAAAAAGTTGTAATTTCAGTTGCTCAATGTGAAACAAATTCAAAAACTGCAAAAAAATCTCTGGCGCACATTTTTTCTGCAAAAAATATTGGTTAAGTTGCCCTCCGGGACGCCACTGAATACGATAATTTTGATATTAGTAAGGGTTAAATAACCCCCTTACTACGAATCACGAATAACCGGAACAACGCAATGGACAAGTCGAATCACATGACCAAAACAAAGACAGAACCATAGCGTGAAGTCTGTGCTAGAACATGAAACAGTAGAAACTCATGCCTTCAAATTGATGTCACGCCAACCAAAACAATATTTATGTCGATTAGAATACACTATCAAAGTGATAAAATAATTCTGTATATTGTGTGGCCATCTATTTTGAAATAGTGAAAGCTGAACTGCATCCAGCTAGACATGTGTCCCACTGTTGGGTTGGGACTTTGCTATAAATTCATTTTATGAAAGAATTCGCGACGGAAGCGCCTCTGCTGGTTCCCATTTAAATTATATGACCGGGGCGCCGCCTTAAGGTGTTAACCGCAGTGAAAATTTTACCAAGCTATGTTTATATGTATAAGAGGTGATTCCGTTCATGCTTCTTGGTGTAAAATTATATTTGTTCTACATTTGTCTTTCTCGTCCACTGGCTACACACTTGAAAGCAATCCTCAGCCTTTGGAAGACTAATGTAACAGCTAGGGAATACGTGTCATTGTAATTAAAAGATGTTCCTATTCACTGAATCACTTTTAACAGGAAGCCGAATATTTGCAGTTTATACATTAGGGCATCTCTTGAATATTAATTTCTTTCAAGTAGCCCATATGTTACCAACACGCTGAAATCAACACTGAGTCATGCTTTGGCATTTTATTCCGTGTTATTTCAGTCTAGACATAGGCGCGCCATTGCCATTATCAAGTTTCGGAGAGCGATCAACACCCGTTCTGAAGGATGTGGTGTTGCTCGCTGAATTGCTTTTTTATGTCTTCTTAAGCCCTGTGCGGGTTATGAACGCCCAGGCTCTATTCGGTAGGTTTTAGCTGGGGGGAAATATTGGTCGATTTTACTCCTGCTTCAAGAATAATATTATCTTCGTAATAGCTTTACGACCGTCTCTGAACCATTTTACGGTTTGTATTGTTTACTTTCTCCGCACACACCAAATCTAGTAACCATATAACCTAGGTTATATCTGTCCTTCAAATTGAGGGAGGCACGCATAAATAATTGTTTTTGCGATTGTTCAAAACGTTCACTTTTGACACTATTTACCAAA
The DNA here is from genome assembly GCA_958298965.1 of Chrysolina haemoptera. Classification (NCBI taxonomy): domain Eukaryota; kingdom Metazoa; phylum Arthropoda; class Insecta; order Coleoptera; family Chrysomelidae; genus Chrysolina; species Chrysolina haemoptera. The sequence continues at coordinate 20,742,546 of OY282591.1, read as the reverse complement.
AGTTTTACTTTTTGCTGTGCAAAAAGTAATCACTCAATAATCAAAAAAATTTATAAATATTAATAAGCTTTGTCTGTTTCTGAGAAGTGTTAAATAAGAATAAAAAAAATATTTAGAGCTCAGAAACACTTGAGTATGCAACATTTGCAAAAATTATATTTGCGTCAGTTTAATGAAATTGAGATATAAACTTCCACTTCAGTTTGATTGTCCTCCCTAAGATGGTCACTTGGTAAGAATTGTAAGCCTCTGAGATTACAATGAAAATCAGTTCACTCGTTCCTTGTGCACTACAGTAAGCTCCTGTTTTCAATAATCACCAATCACCCATTAACACCCTTCGATTTACGCGGTCCCACATCTGTTTTAAAGAGGACATTACACGGCGTGTGGAGTGACACGCCTGGCATGTAAACCTGGACGCTAGCGATCTGACGGCCTGTTAATTGACAAGTCGGGTGTTTGTTTCCTTTGAACTGTGTAAATATACCGAAAATCGAAGGGGACATGACACTCCGCCCGAAACTTGGCTCGCCACACCATTCTCACGGCGCGTGGAGTGTCAGTTCACACGCCAGGCGCGACACTACACGCCGTGTAATGGCTTCTGAAGAAGTAAATTTACACAGTTCGAAGGAAACACGCCTCGTGCGGAATGGCGAGACTGGGGTTGACAGTTCATGGCGCGGCGCGAACCACACCCGACTTGTCAATCAACAGGCCGTGACATCGCTAGCGTCCAGGCACGCTATCGGCGTGGCACTCCGCAGTCCACATGCCAGGCGCGTCACTCTTCATGCCGTGTAATGGCATCTTTATAAATGTTGTGATTAAACGGGTAAACTTGCGATATATCTGGATAGTTATTGTCTCTAATGGTATTCCGACAAAATGTACAATTTTCGAAATATATTTTCACTTTGCTGCCACGAAAAGTGTTGCTTGGAAACAGCACCAGAGCTTAATCGAGTGGTGTTTGGCACAGTTTAAGCCATTAGATTAAAATTTCACTGATATGAAATGTGATGTACCCCAAACCTCTGTCGGTCCTATCTTGTTTCTCCTATATCATACTACATATTAAAGGAAAATTTAGTCTTTTTGAAGATGATACCACATTACTGTCGTAAGATAAAGATAAGATAAGATCGCATGTAAAAGTCATTTATGATACAAGTGTTGAAAGATGCATTTTATTTTGTGAGTTGGGAATATTGCGAAAAGAGCGTCAGCGAGTGGAGCAACACCACGAGCAAAATAAAATCACTTAAAAAATGTATCTTACAAATTTTGTCATACAACAATTACTGCTAGTAAGAAAAAAAGAAAAAAGTTCATAGACCATAGGATTCGAACACACAATCTCTGGATCAATAGGTCGATGCAGAGGCTCCAACTACACACTCCAATGCACTTTATTAGATATTGTCACCATACTTTGTCAGTAACTTCACAGTTATACAAAAACATTATTATTTGACTACCTATAGAAACAACCAATTTCGTTGTTATTTTCTGATATGAAAGCAGATAATCGCATTTAAAACACCCATCCAACTTTTACAATGAATACATCCTAGCTTCTTTGGATCTCAGAGCTCCGCTAAAAGCGAATGCTAAGGCAACCTAGAAAGATTAAAATAATTTTTTTTATTTCTCTAGAAGTTTATTCTGATATAAAAATTTATAATATAGACAATTTGTATAATATATATATACTATAAAATGAGTTTATAAGTGACATTGAAATATGAAAAATTAAAAACAAAAATTTTGTGAAAATGTTTGTCTTTGCCTTGATGCAACGATTTTCTAATACAAAATATTTATCGTAATGCAATAGAATATCGAAGAATACTTCGGATGACATTACAGCAAAGACAACTTTAAACAACTTATACGATTCGGTATCTATTGAGAAAATGTTAACGCATTTGGACTGTAATGTTATGAATATATTTGTAAATATGTCATCATATTGCCACAGCTACCTATATAACTGAGTAAAATAATAGTTTAAAAAGCTAAAGAACAGGCTTTACTACCAACATCGACTAAAAAGTCAAAAATAATTGACAATGTAATTGCTCCAATGTAAAAAACAACGTGGGTGCTTTCGATCTATATTCTCATATTTTTTATTTTAATTTAACAATACGGAACGTTCAAGAGCTCAAGAGAACTTTGTCAAGCACTCAAGCACTTTACATTTGAAAGTAAAACGTGTTCTTTAGTTGTTTCAAACTAATAATCACAAAATTCGTCCACCATCTTGGGCCGCCATCTTAGGCCGCCATCTTGGATTGATGAATTTAACAAACAGTTCATAATCTCCGACCCCTAAAATCGTCACACACTAATTTTGAATTGAATCATACCATAATGACAAATCTCGTCCGCCATCTTGGACGCCCCATTTTAATTCATGAATATTGACAACAAATTCGAAATCTACGACCTAAAAAAAACCCACATACCAATTTTGAATCTAATCTGATCATCATTACAGATCTCATCCGCCATCTTGGAGCAGCCCTTTTGAAATTATGTATTTTGGTATAAGAAAATTCATAATCTCTGACCCCGAAAACCCTTACATACCAATTTTGAATCGAATCGGATCATTATCACAAATTTCGTCTGCCATCTTGGAGCAGCCATTTTGTTTTTTTTTATAACAAAAATATCATATTGCATTGTCACCGTTATTATGAACACATGCCAAATTTCAAATCATTCGGACTACGGGAAGTGGGTGGAAATCACGAAATATTCCGTTACATACATACACGTGAAGCTAATAAAAGCGTGCTAATGAAAAAAAAGTAGAGTATAGCTAACTAAATGTATGAGATAATCGCATCAATCGCAGACCGACGAGACTGTGCGAAATACCTCATTTTGTGTACTAGTTTATGGTGCGAAATGATACGTATTTCAAGAAGGTCGTCGGAAAATATCAAAATTGGTATAAATACCTAAAAAAACTTACACGTTATCGATTTTGGTAGACACATTTGTATTATAACAAATAAAATGCTTTGATCCGCACCTGAAAATAAATTCTGTGTTTCACAGTTTTAATGGTCACTAATCCTGGGCTTGCTTTTTGTAAGAGTCATTATTGAGACCATAGGCGTGAAATCGAACCATTTTCTAATTATATTTGCAGTTATTACACTATGAATTTAATTTAAGCAAGAAACGTAAATCGACTTTTATATCCAGTTTTTAGAGGTTTTATGATTCATCCTAGAGAACTGAATATTATTTCTGTCTTTATCAATAAAAAGTTATGCAGAAAACTAATGTTGAATGGGAATATTCAATGTTTCATTTACAAGAAGGATGAAGAAACAATTATACTTAATAATAAGGAAGGGAATTTAGGAAAGCAAAAAAGGAAGGGGACGTTTTGTATTATAACCCCGTCCCAATAAATAATAAATAAATAAGTTATAGGGAGCATACCAAACAAGAAAAAAATTTGGGTTGAATAAAAAAAATGAACTTATTTAAAAAATATATATTTTGTCGAAACGCGTGATTTTTTTTCAACTCCTCTAACTGCTGACAGAATTTTCATTTAGCGCGAGCAGTTTCACTCAAAAATCAGCTACCCAGGCAGGTACAGTAGGTATTTATGCCTTATTATACTTCCAACCAAGTCGTCAAAAATTTTGCTTTGTCGTTGGCACAAGATAACATTACGTATTTTTTCCTAGTAGAGAGTGTGGAAGTTGAGAAAGGTATCTCTTCTGCACATCTAATAGCACTATTGAATATTTGTTATTATTTTTTTTCATATGATTTTCAACCAATAGAGTTAAGTCTTATAATTTCGATAATACTTGGATGTACGTAGAGTAGCTCCAACAATCAGAAATTTAGAAATATTTGAATATCCATATAGTAACCAATTCATATCGCTACACACAAACACAGCTAGTCGTAAAGTATCGACGTTTACCTTATCATTGTGTCATTCAGAAAATAATCTCCTCAAATACAATCTGAATTTCAAAATAGTTATTTATGATACAAGTGTTAAAAGTGGCATTATATTTTGTGAGTGGGAAAAATAAAATCACGGGCAAAATTAAATCACTTATAACAAATGTATCATACACATTTCTTCACAATAGTTACTGCTAGTAAAAAGAAAGATAAAAAAAAAGATCCATGAGTATTCGAACACACGATCTTTGGGTTACAAGGCTGACTGGCAGATACTCCAACTATCAGAAACGGAAGAACATTCTATCATCATGATAGAGAGCAGCTGTCTCTCCATGCACAGCTTATACACTAGTAAGAGATCCAACTGAGTTTTTGATTATTAGACATTTTATTTTATGTAGACTTATTGAATATTGTGGTTCCTATGAAATTATAAATACTTAAATTTCACAAAAATATGGTTTGAAATGTGTCACGGTATTTCTACAACTTCTCTCTCCGAAAGAAGTAAAATTCAATTTGAGTTTGTTTTATGTATGTTTTTTCTGGTAGGATAACTGTGGGAAACTATGGAATATCCAATATATTAGCAGATGAATGAGTGGGTTACGATTTTGAAATGTTAGTACAGAAACACCTACTTTTTGTTCCTGAGGATGAATTCAATCAACTTCGATAATTACGCAAATATGTAACTGTTTTTTTCTCAAACATCATATCGATCCCAACCCCAATTACTCTATCAAAACAAAAATTGTGGGCACAGTTGTATTAAAACAAATATATAACAGGTATAGGTATGCTATTTGTATTGACCATCCTCATAATATTTTCAATATTAGGTATATATTATTATTTTTGCTGGAGAACAAAAAATACTGATTATTTTAAGAGGAAGACTGCATCGCTGAAAGAATCGTGATTTTACCGAAATTGTTTTTGGCATTGAAAGAATCATCAGCTTTGGATATGCCACATTGTACTGCATTTCAAAAGGAATAGAAGAATCGAAACCATTTTTGGTAGTCGTGGAGTGTAACTGGATTAACAGACTGAAACTCGATTAGGAAGGAACGCCTGAAGGCACGATACTTTTTGGAGTAGATTGAAGTTTCGAGAGAACAAGAAGTGGAGATAAAATCCTGCCGAAGGCTCTCATTAACAATTCATAAGACTTAGCAGGGAACAAAGCGAAGTAATATTCATACTTTGAATGAAGCGATTCATATCTCAAAATTGCTTCATGGAGATAATTTCACGCGATACATTGTTAGACTATTGTTTTCTCTGAAAATTAAACCATTCACGCTGTCAAACTTCCCAAGAGAATTCGCAAATCTCAAACTGTTTGATTCAGCGGAAGATGATACCTAAATGATGTATACAGATCTGAAAAATATTGTGAGTTGTTACAGACAAACTCTAAATGGTCACTATGGCGTCAAACTTCCGTGTGTGTTAAAAAATTAATATATTAGGGTTTAAAGTTGTTTTGGTCCTTTTATCGATACTCCACTATTTAATTTTTTTCAGATTTGTACTGAACTCCTGACATTCGAAGTTTTTCTGGTTCTCCACAATTTCTTGGTCACAAATCTCATGTCAATGTAGAGAATCATCTAGAAATCACAAAGTTTTAACATATTATAGGGGTAATTCTGTGAGCTGTATGTTAATTTTTAGAGGGTGTAAATTTTCATACTCATTTAATATCTGGTTATTCTTTAAAAAATATATAAATGTAGTGGTATCTCTGCAAGTTGTATGGCCTGAAAGTGAAAATTCGCATTTTCATTCAGATTTTTTCGTTCCTTTTCAGTTAGAGTCTTTTCACAATATCTATCAGATGTAGTTCAATGTCCAGCGTGGCTTGTGCCGGGGATGTAGTTGTTTTCTGTAAGATATTACAAATAAATCACATTTTTCATTTTTCAATTTTCATGAAGAATGTTCCCCTTTTCAACATGAATACCTCCCAAGAGGTTATCTTGAACGATGAAAAATAGCGACTAAAGTTTGTCTTTCAGTCGCAGATGATTCTACAACAGATTTTATGAATGTCCTATTCATATTTTCGAACTAAAATTAATTAATTTCTAAACACTAATTGAATTTTTTTTTGTTTGTTTTTGCCGTTGATATATTTTTTATCAGAAGTTGTCATCACTATTGATACAAAATGGAACGGTTGGATTAGGGAATACAGGAAAAAAATGCTGGTGATGTTTAGCGATTTTAAATACAGGTTAAGTGTGAGAGCAAAGCTGCAGTAATTGTATTGCAGATTTGAACTTTTGGTAAATCTGCTTCAGTGGACTGGTTGAACAAAATATAAATGTTGCATGTGCCCCAGCCATTCACTACACTTCTGTCTATGCAGAAAACGATCCACTTTTAGTTTTGTCATTCGTTCGGTTCTCAATTACAGGAAATCAAGGAATATCAATCACGCACAATACTGACAGCGATAACGAGTATCAAAAATGAGACAGAAAATAATCTTGAGACGTATATGCATCTTGATGATAAGATATATTATGACTACGTTGTCATCAAATATAATAACTTATTTTACAATATTACATATGTTTGAAGGGAAAAAGACAGAAGACAGCGAATAAGTGTACGGTCGATCCCATTTTTTTTCATGATGAAGATTTCTTAATTTTCATCAGTGGCGTCCCTGTAAACATGCCCTACCATATCTTTTATACAAATATTGATTTTTTTTTCTTCAAATAAGTATTATTATTGTTTTTTATTTTCTCACAAACATGGTCTCCTGACTTTTTTTCCGACGGAGAGTTTTTTATTCAAATTTGCGTGTACCTTGCGATATTTTGTTAGTCTCAATGAAATGCATTTATTTGACTTTTTAAGTCGAAAACTGTTCGCCGCACGAAATAAGTCCATTTTTACCCATTTTTATGACTAGATAGAGGAGAATCATAAATATAATATTCATTTGGAAAAAAACACAGTGGCGTATAATTATTATTTTTGTTTAATTTTAACACCCTGTATGTCAGAAATGAATCTGTTGCGGACACATGTTCATAAAAAAATTCTTAGTAATACACTTCAAAATATTTGTATTGAATTTTGAAATACCCTGTACGTATAATAGCCATAATTGTAAGTTCAACTCAAGTATTATTAAGTGAATTTTTTTTATTTTTTATGACAGATTTTATGAAAATATTTACTCAAAATGTGTGTATATTCATGAAAATGTAGAAATTCACTTAACGTTTTCTGTACGGAAATAATAGTAATAAAAACTTTGAAAATATAATTGCCAATTTTCTGATATGCAGTTTTCAACTACTATAAGCCCACTTTTTTATATTGGCATTATTTACTGAAACCATATCCGAACCAGATACAACATTGCTGAATCGAAGTGGTGTAATCGTCGTATTTTTGTAGACGTGTTCATACTTTCACTCGAGAATGATACGCTACTACAAGAGGTGGTATTGAGAAAACTGTTATGTTTGAATGAAGTCATACGGTTCCCCAGTACCAAAAATAGGACATGTCACATTTATCAAACTCCCCATTGAAGTAGTAAAACTAACATAAAAGAAGAGGGTTTGTTGTTGATGGAACTGATTACCTGTTTGAAAATAGACACGAAAAGCTAACACCACCTGGAAAGTTTATTTTCTATTTATATCCAGAATCACAGAGGTATAAATAAACATCATTTGTTTACCTATCGTTGAAAATAATTTTCAATAAAATCTCGTATTGATCGCCAATATTATAGCAATCGAATCTGAATGAATCCAAACAATTGAAAAAAAATAATCTCCCATTTTGAACACAGCAATAAGTTCACCTGAACACAAGCCTGGTAAAAAATTACTATTATTATTAGTATTTGCCGAAGAGCTTCCAAGCAACAAGCACTACGTATTAGGAACTCACATTACCATAATTCTTGTCCCCGCCCGACCGAGATTCGAACCCATGCACCGTCACCGAAAAAAAACTTTAATAATCATTATTAAAACTTTATTATTGATGGTTAAATAGGGTTAACAGGGGTTAAATAGGGTTAACAAATTCATCAACTCATTATATTTCCATTTTCACCATTTCACTATTTTTCGTATATAGATTTATGAAAATTCCTTCAAGTTTTCGACAACATTTTCAGTTTCACTAACATCGATTATTACGGTTTTCCTCAAAATATTTCATATGCAATATAATTTACCAGACGATAAAATTATACTTCTCTTCTGTGGAAAATTATGCAAATTTCCCACAGTTATTTCACTACCATTTATATATGTTCGATATAGTTCAGTACCTGTCGCTGTATTAGCCAGAAGAGTAGTTGTTTTCAGACAGGTATTTGCCATAATAGCCTATATGAATTGTGGGTGGATGGGAGATAATAGGGCAGAATATGGGTCGGCAACTATTGTTACAACGATTTTCCAAAAGCACTCTGAGCTTCATGGTTCAGATATCCAAAGATTTTTTTTATTTTGTAAGTATCTTTTGAAAGCAGTACTATTAATATGCTAATGAATAAGCTCTTATTCTAATGAACATGATATTTGCCCGCTTAATTATGAAAACCGTTCTGAATTAACTTTCCATAATTAATTTCCATTACTCAAATATGTCCTCATAACTGAATGAATGATGATATTCGAAATTATATCACATTGAATAACAGAATTTCAGAACTCTCTTAGGTATTAAATTCACCAATTACCTACCTAATTTTGTGACATCTCTTACTCAAATTCAATATGAGTCTGAAGAAAATGGAAACATACTCGAAACATACTAATCACTTCAATGGATTGGCAATCTTGCTTAGGATCGCACGTTAGAAGGTCTGCCCTCCTTCCAAAAACATATAATTGTTGCTAGGAAGGGGTAAACCAGAAAAAGAAAAGAACGATAATAGTTAACAACAAAAACAATGACATTGTTCGTTTTCCAACAGCTGGTTCCCATTTATGAAAATGTAGCTCCAAAGTCTACCAGGATAAATTTTCAGAGTTTTAAAGGGTGAATGGAGAACAGTTGTAGGCAGCCAGATGATATATTTTACAGAAAGGAGGGTATGCAGTCATAAGATTTAGAACACTTTTAGGTCTATAAAAAAGTAACATTTTCCTAAAATTTTTTCCAAACCATTACGGAACATCTTCAAATATGTTCTTCACCAGCAGATTTTTTGAGGCAAAAAATGATAAAATATATATTTTGGCAACACAGCTTATGTGTTTATTTTGGGTTTCGATGTTCAATAGATGGAAAATGTCAGTTCTGGCAATTAGTTATACAATTAGTTTAAGCAATGCTGCCAATTTGCATTTTTTTTAAATTACTGAAACATATTACACGAGATAACAGATTCTAGAATGAAAAAAATTAATATGTATTACTACATTACTCATTTCTGAGCATTTGAACCAATTTTAATATTTTAGGAATAGCCCAAATTTCCCTATCAAAAGTATAGCCTCCTTTGCAGACAAAAATACATCATTCAGAGTCGATTTCCAGAGTTTTTGGAAAATATTTAGTCAAAATGCAACACTTAGAAAACTAATCAATTTACTGTTCCATCTATTAGGGAACAAAATATACATATCAAATTGAACAATACATCCCAGCGCTGTTCGCCAAAAAATTTAATGAACATCAAAAAATCTTTATGGAACCTAAATAAATGTCTACAGATTTCAATAAATGTTCACCAGATTTAGAATTCACGCATTTTCAACTTGCAAGCTAGGTTAGATAGCTCAGGTTGAACCGGTCCCACACACATCGCGAATAATTGCAAATACGGGCACTTGAGATGTGTGTGGAAAGAGATGCTCGCGAATATTTGCTAATCGCACTCGCACTTGCCTATATTTGTCTATACCCGCGGTTTGTCGGTAAATTTGTACCATTTGTACCAAATCAAAGGGAATTCATAATCGTGATTACTTGGATTTCCAATACGTGCGCTGCTCCCACACACATCGTGTCTGACCAACCTACTCGGGAAGGGTGTTGTGCGTGTAACTCACGATTATGTGCGAATGAAAAGTGCAAGGCGTGTGGGGGCTCCGATGGCTCGTTTGCTCCTCAGTACTCGCGATGTGTATAGGACCGGCTTCAGGTTTGTGTGTCAATCGCGAGCGACAAATTAATTCACGCATTTTAGACTCGCAAGTAGGTTAGCTTGATCAGGTTAGGCTTGTGTGTCAATTGCAACCATTTTACGGAATTAAAAGTCTTTTACGTTCTAGAACAAGAAAGAGCCACTTCACCAACGGAGATTTCAAAGAAAATGTCAACATTTCAGTTCAGTTTCCGATAAATATATATTATGGTAAAATAACAGAAAGGGCCCCGAAATTTGCTGAAATTATATTTTAGTATCGATCATACAGTGCGGCACTCTTATCAAACTTATATTTTTCAACCAACTGAAATGATTTTTTTTTCTTTAGATAGACATTCAACAATTCCACTAGGACACCAAATTTCATGAATAAATCTCATTTTTCAGAGCTACGTAATCTTATTTTTCAAGGTAAAAAATCTAAAAAAATCTGACTCCACCACTGGATTCACAACGTTTTCAAATGGTTCATATGTAAATTATCTTGAAATGTGTCAATCAATAAAAAAGTTATTAGGGAATAAAATTTGAAAAACATGCCGTTTAATCAACCCACCAATTCAATCTCAGAAATTTTATCAAAATTTGGAATTCACTACTGTATTCAGGAGGTCTTGATATATCATTGGTCAAAATTTCATCGAAATTTGTTCATAAATAAGAAAATCCATACGATAATAAAATTGGAATGGAATAATGGAATTTCAGGAAAATATAATTTCATCTCATAATTTTTTATTCCTTTTTTTTATCAACAGATTTCGATGAAATTATGGTCAGTGATATTTCGAGACTCCTTAAATCCAGTGGTGTAGTCAAATTTCTGATAAAAGTTTTGAAATTGAAGTGGTGGGTTGATTGAATGGCGTATTTCTCAAATTCAATTCCCCTATAACTTTTTTATTAATTGACGCATTTCAACGTAATTTCAATATGAACCATTTGAAAATGTCGCGAATCCAGTGGTGTAGTCACCAGTAATTCTTTTACATTTTTTACCTTGAGAATTAAGACTAGTTGGCCCTGGAAATGGAGATTTATCCATGAAATTTGGTGTCCTAGTGGGATTTTTTTATGTGAAAACAAAATCATATCAATCGTTTGAAAAATGTAAATTTTATAAGGGTGCTTCCTTAAAGTTGAGCCTGTCCTAATCTTCAATGGTTGGGTACAAATTAAAACTGTGAGTGTTCTGGTTGGCTTCCGGATATTGCCGTGGTCTTCTTTGATTGAAATCTTCAAATGTTTCAACTGCAACTGCGGCATTCATCTTCAGTGGCGTGGGCGAAGTACAGTTGATACCTTAAGATCACCATAATTTCTTATTTGTGTACTCTGTTCAGAAAATGGAGTACTTTTGACAATTAAAAGTAACCAGAAATTACACATTTTTTAGTATTATAGAAAACAAATCATCATAATGAACCCTTGTGTCCTAAGCTGGGTCATGAGGAAGTCTGAAGCAGTAATACCCTAATATCTTAGTAACTGATAATGCGGTATTTTTTAAATTTTGATGATGATTGTATGTTAGAAAAATCAAGTTTTTGGCGTAGTGAACGTTTTTATTTACCATTGGTGTGCAATGTTGGGGGGTAAAACAAGCTTTTATGGGAAAAGAATATAAGGGCTTACTTGAGATAACTTTATCTATCAGAATCAGCATCCCCAATATTCCCTTGATTCATATCTTCAATATCTGATTTTAACAGAAAAAATAAATTCAATATTATTTTTACAATACCCTAAGCCTATTGCATTTCAAACACCTCTACTATTAATAAGATAGCACATCACCGAAGAGTAGTTCGTATACAATTGGAGAAAAAGAATATAAATTATTCGCTTACTTGGAAATAATGAAAGATCTTCGCGTCTGGTTGTTGGAATATTCAATGAAAGGCATCATAATCGAGCACCAGTTTCTCAAGATATGGTTGCCAAAATCAACAGATTGTTCTCAAGGACTGAAGCGTTTTTCAAGACAATATCACGGAGTTACAATTTAAATCAAAGACACTAACTATTCAGACGACGAACGTACCTTAGCGGAATTTCTAAACAACCCATACGGTACTATAGGGGCAATTCCGAAGATACTGAATTTAACGAAAAACAAAGTATGAAGCTGTTTAAAACGTAATAGAATTAGGGCATTTAAACAAAAATTTCTTCATGCTCTGTATAATGGTGATTTTGAACGGCCGGCGGTTTGTATTTTTCTGGCGGTTACAAGGTCGTTAAAATAGTTCAACTAGTTTAACGACAGACTTTTTCTAAAGAAAACACATCCATGGGGAGAACATAAGTCCTGTAAAAACATATCGCTGATAGTGTACCTCAAAGATCTGTTTTGGGACCTTTCTTATATCTAGTTATGCTGATGACACGAATATATTGATTATTGAAGATGACTTGAATACCTTGAGAAATACTGCTGAAATCCTGTAATCCTGTGGCATGAGAAAAATTATTTGCAAATGAATAAATCAAAAACCAATATGTTACAATTCATGGTGATTTGGAATGGACTTGAACAACATCAACCGCAATGTTAGGTGTTATGTAAAAAACTGAGAAGTGTTTACTATTCCAGGGGCGGATACAAGAGGAATGGGCGATTGTCCCCCCCCCACAATCCATAGAGTTCAAAAAAATTCATGATTTCATCCCGGATCCCGGACCGAAAACACTGAGACTGAAAGCGAGAGGACGTTTGAAATGCATGATGCATTGTATACTGTCTTAAATATATTGTTCTGATAAAAATTGTTTAATATTACTTACTTCGTCAGTAAAAATTTTCGTTCCGCCCCCCTCAATAAAAATTCTGTATCCGTCCCTGTGCTATTCTCTCAGGTACCTCTCCAATCAATGTAGTCAAGAAATTCTGGTAACCCTGTGTTATGCAAATTTCAATTCTCAACTCAAGTATGGTATCATCAACTGGAGTACAAGCTTCCCTGGTAGCAGTGTATTCATAATTCAGAAGTATGCCATAAGAATAATTGCTTGAGGCATGAACATATGTATACCGTAACAAAAACCAATTGGCTACCAATAGACCACAACATACCAATTCCACACGTAACTTACTTCCTTACCAGTCAACATCGCACTAGAATTATTAAAAATGTGCAGATTGTATAACAATATTCCCGAGGACATGAAAATTTCAGGAAATGTATACAAATTTTCAACAAAAGAGTAAAGCAGCTACTTTTGTCAAAAAAATTGCTACACTGTAAACAAATTTCTGTCATGATATTATATATGACGTGTATGTTTTCTTTATAATATAACTAACTCTAGTATGTTATATTTGTACATATTTTTTATTATGTTGTTCATATTTATTTATATTTGTCATTTTATATTTACATTTTTATTATTAATGTTGTTTTATGTAGACTGATTGGTAATTTTATATCTTACTGACATTTTTCTCTCTTCATTTGTATCTCCACCCTGTTGGTGTGCAAACTAATTTAAGGAAATAAAGAAATCATTATTTTTAGTATTATTTCTAAAGTAATGTTATTCATAATATTGTTACCACAGTTACAAATGAAGAACTTATTCGAAAAAAACTTTACATTTTTTTCTGCTCAAATCAGCTCTTGAAATTTTGAAAATGTGAATCAAGAGTTGTTTTGGGATATCTTTTTCCCCCAAAAAAAATCCAACACCGCACGCTAATGGTAAACGAAAATGTTCACTAGGCCAAATACTTTTTTTAACATAAGTCATTAACAAAATTTCGAAAAAAATAGCATTATTGATAACTGATATAATATGTATTCATGAAAAGCGGGACACACTGTATAATGTTTTCACAATACATTTGTCAATATTCATGCGAACTGTTAATACAAAATATTATGGGACGAATTCGAACCGATACTTCCCCCCACCAGACTGGAAATTATCATCAAAACTAGCAACAAATTAAAGAATGGTCCAGTCTAGGCAAATCACCGGCCGGCGACCATTTTAATCGATTTCACCCCCACGTCAGAGGGATTGTTTCTGACGAAACTTTTTATATGAAGAAATTAGCTTACCTTTAGCGATTCTCTGCAGAATAATGTCCTTGTGCTGCTCGGTATACGGCTCTCCAACTACAATCAGCAGGTAACACCCTGTGAGGGGGCTAGGGGGTGGCGGTCCCCCTTTGTCCCCTTCCGGCACCCCGTTCACAGTCTCCATACCCTCAAATGTTCAACCCTGTATTTCACAGCCCCAAATTCAAGAATATAATATATTTTTCTATATGAGTGAATACTTTTTTGCGCCGACCCAGTTCAGGGCCACACTGGAGTGCCCCGGAGCCCCTGTTACTCGCGAATGATGGCCCGTACGCTGCGCTATGCAGTAGCCGGGGCGGCCCGATGCCCCCCACTTCCCCCGGCGACGAACCCCACTCGCGACGCGCTCAGCTGACGGCGTCGGGGCGCAGCCAGCGTTGCCGATGCCGGAGACGAAGGGTGCTTCGGGATGTGAAGTGTCTAACTAGCCAAATTGTTACCGTCATTAAAAATAATTTTTCATGCTACGAGCTACGACTATGTCGAGTAAACTCAGTGAAAGAATAATTATTGTTTACAATGAGTTTTGATACCGCTATTTCATTTCATTGAAATTTAGTAAAGAATACTTCGTTGCAGACATGCATATAGTGAAATATCAAGTCGAATTAATCCTCAGAATAATCACTTATACATGTTTTATTATTTTTTTTTCTGAGTTCTGGTTCCCAAGAAAAGAACAATCCTTTATTGTTCAAGGAACATTATAAGAGCCGAGGAAAATAGGTAGGAATTGGTGGTCTTCTTGAATTTCCTGTTTGCCTCAGGGACCACCTCCCGAGGCGGCGAGTAACAAAGCTTTGCCGTTCGGTAGAAAAACGAGCCCTTGGAAAGAGATGTTCGGCATGTCTCCAAACTGATGACATATAATATGGATATGAGAACTGAGCTCGACTGGTTAGTCTTGATGGGACCGCTAACTACCTTGAATAGAACCAAAACTTATGATAAAATGAATCAAACTATCAACTAAATGACAACATTTAAAGTCAAAAATAAAAAAAAATCGCACGGAAAGAAATGCCAGTGTAGATTTCTTTCAACAGTGTAAGAAAAAAATGTGTAAATAGTGTATACATTGTCGAAAATTAGTACATCTGGTTGTAATATATTTTTACCAATGACTGTTTATTTCGGTTTGTGGTGAAATTTTCCCCAGTTTTGTGACTTTCATACACAATATGTATAATACATAATTGTGGATATACAACAGGTACAACAAAAAATGTGTAATAAATCACAAACAAGACTACCCGCCGATAGAGGGCGCAACCTGCGCTATACTAGATTTCACTAAGGCTGAGGCTTACTAGCAATCTTCAACACCAGTTCCATTCAGCCCCCGACCGGTTGAGAAGGAAGGGATAACTAGAGAACGAGGAAGCAGTGATGAGATATTCAAAAAACTCATTGTGTAAATATCTTACACATTAGGTAGTATTTTACAGTATTGTGCATTCTGAATTTAATTTTGTCCACAGAACTATAATAAAAACAAATTGATGTGTAAAAAAATAATACAATATTGTATATTTTTCAATTATACAGTCCACAGAATTGTACAAAAAAGAACTACAATGTCTGTATATTTTTCAATTATACAGTCCACAGAATTATACAAAAAAGAACTATCTGTAATATTTATACACAACGATGTTGTGAACCAATTTAAACAATATTGTGTAAAAATAGATTCAAAGAAATAAACACAATGTGGATGCATTATTACAACAAATTAGGATAAACAATAGTGTGCGAAATTTCTACACAAAATTGTTTCTGTAACCATTCCAGAAACAATTTATTTAAAAATTTCAAACAATTGTGAAAAAAACACACATTTTTTTCCGTGTGGTACACTGAATATAAAGAATTTGGCATATCAGCACTGAGTGAGTTCTTCACTTCAATCATTTCAATAGCCCGAACAACCAATTTCCATTCATGGAAGACAAGAGTTCAGTGTTACATGGATCCCAACAATTTAACTAAAATCGTCTCAGGTGAAGAAAAAAACCCCGAACTGGAAAGAAAAGTCAACATAACACAACACAAAGAAATATGTTAAGATTAGAGGTACTGACAATCTTCACAAAGAAATTGAAGATCAGAGGTACCGACAATCTGTAATTGGAATAAAATGTGATTCTATTAAAAACATTCCAAGTCATATTTCAAAATAGAATGAACTCTGGCAAAATTATTTGAAAAAACATTTGGTTTTAGAAGCCAGGCCTCATTAAATCCTTTAAATACTTCTATGAATGCCAAAGATTCATTCCAAATGTTCAGCATTACTATAATTTACAGTTCTAATCACCTAGCTGAATACGTGAAAACATGATGCGCACTCGTTATACAACGGACTATAGTCCATAATATATCCAGTGAAGGCACTCGACATGAACGTATGCGCTATTTCACATGTTCAGCTAGGTTTGTCGAATTGGACAACAGTAAATAATAACACTGACTCCAAAGATAATGGTACATTAATTGGCAGACAAAAAAAGAAGATATTTCCTCAAACAAAGATACTTAGAGTGCAGTTATTGTAAAGGAAATAACAAATGGTTCAGAGGACATACTATCCAAAACACGAAGATGTAAATGTATGTTAAATGCAGAAAGATACTGAAGATTGTGGTTTTCCAAATTTCAATGAAAACGCAAGTAATCACCAGTGGATTTTCAACCCATATGCTATATCTCATATGTCAGGATTAAAGAATATTTCAAAATTTGCTATACCTACTCAATATGAAGAGAAGGGCATATCGGCACTGCGAGTAAGTTCTTCACTTTAATCATTTCAATACGATTGGTGATATGTCGGAAGAGCATCGTCCATGAAAATATCAATAAAACAGAGACAGATCGCCAACCTTTCTGCAGTGTTCTATAAAAGTGAGCGAGCTGGTGAGCAAAGTATCACCGACTAAACGAACGGCTCTTTTTTACACGCTTTATATTAGCTTCACTTGTATGTTTGTATGTTTCAAACTGACTCCTCAGGGCGTTATTTTCACCCATTTCTAGTCGTACGAATGATTTGAAATTTGGCAGGTGTTCATAGTTCCGGTGACAATGCAATATGTCATTTTTTTTGTTATAATAAAACAAAATGGCGGCTCCAAGATGGCGGACGAGATTTGTGATAATGTTCCGATTCCAATCAAATTTGGTTTATAAGGATTTTCAGAGTAAGAGATTATGATTTTTTTATCAAATTTCATGAATTCAAAATGGTGGCTCAAAGATGACGGACTAGATTTGTGATTATGGTCAGATTCGATTCAAAATAATGGTATGTGAGGTTTTTTTAGGTCGTATATTTCGAATTTTCTGCCAAAATTCATAAATTTAAGATAGCGACTCCAAAATGTCATTACGGTCTGATTCGATTCAAAATTAGTGTGTGAGGGTTTTCGGGGTCAGAGATTATGAATTTTTTGTAAAAATTTATGAATTCAAGATGGCGGCCCAAGATGATGGACGAGTATTGTGATTATGGTCAGATTCGATTAAAAATTGGTGGTTTTCGGGGTCGGAGATTTCGATTTTTCAGTAAAAAATAATAGTTTAAAAAAACTAAAGAACACGCTTTACGCTCTTGAGCTCTTGAACGCTCTGTATTGTTAAATTAAACTGAAAAATATGAGAATATAGATCGAAAGCACCCACGCTTTTTTTAAATTTGAAAAATTAAATTGTAATTATTTTTACTTTTTAGTCCATGAGAAGTAAAGCGTGTTCTTTAGTTTTTTTAAACTGTTATTTTTTTAACACAATGTGTGTTTGTGTGCTGTACTTCATATATGGGAACATTATTAAGACGAATCGAATTTGAGCCATAATTAACATAATCAATTGACGGGAAGTGGAATACTCCTTGACGCGAAACAGAAAACCAAGTTTTTTGAGTGAGAAAAGCATCCCAGTCGGCTGAATAGTGATGCCATATTAGAAGGGGCATCGTAGTGCTGCTCGATGGCTTAGGAAAAGAGCAAATAATAGGGATAAGGTTGTGGTCGGAGTTCCCAAGTGGAGCACAAACTTTCATACTGTGTGGATCAGGGTTGGTGGTGGTGACAGTAGCTTAACCAGTTGCTCTTGACCATACTTGATATATCTAGATTGGTTTAGAACATTTTAGATTATTCTCGAACGTTCTAGAACATTCTGGAACTTTCTGGAAATACCTCAATCTTTATAAATTAACACAATGTAACAGAATCAGATAGATATGTCTCGTTAAACATGTTTGCCACCGATACCTACCCAGTTACTTCAATCGAGCCGCATTATTGTTTCATCCAAAGCTAGTGAAGAATATTTCGTTGTTGAAATGCATGTGGAGTTGATTTCGGCAAGAATTGAATTGAACATCAGTATAAACAACTATACGTGTTTCAGTTTTTGTATAATTCACCACTGGTAGGGATTCTAATATAAAACTTTGCCGAAGCCTTTTGAAAATGGTAGAAAGTAAAAAAAATAGAACAGTCCTATCAAAAACAGTTGAATAGCAAAGATGTAGGTAATGAAAATATTCGCAACTTTTGTATCCTCACTTTTTTCACATATTCTAAAAATGTATGCAAAAAATTAAAAAAACGACTTTTTGGTTTTTTATTTATATTTAACGCCCTGCCAAAAATGTCTCGCAGAGATTGATGAAAAAAATTATAAGAGGATTTATTAGATCAAAGTTTTAACTTGTAAAACCGCAAACCCGTATTCATCAGTATTTAAAAGACATTACAGATACATATTCCTTTAATTTCTAATGGCATTTCTTAACGTGTATGATATTTGAATGTGTTTTTAGACATAACTGTTATCCTCTTCTATCAGCTATTCCTCTTTCTATGAGGTCATGTTGTTTGAGAACAAATGATATTTTATAGTAATCACTTGATTATTTAAAAAAAAATCATAGATATTCTGCGATATTGTTCCTGGCACGTTCCATATGAATATACAATAAATGCAATAAGGACAATTTGTAAAAATATTGAATATTAATACCAGGCAGACCTAATTTTATATTGGATGAAGAAAAGGTTTGTATTTCGTGCAGAAATTTATTTATAAAATCATTGCATGATTGCTATGATTTTATAATCATGCTATGATTGCTATGATTGCTATGATTTTATAATCATGCTATGATTTTATAAATAAATTTCTGCACGAAATACAAATCTTTTCTTCATCCAATTACATTGGAACATGCACACAGCTTGACAATTTTCACCTAATTTTATATATCCATTGATTTGCAACAAAAAACCAGCACCCCGAGCGCCACCTTACGAACAATAGATCTATACTGAAAAATAAAAGAATTTTTGAAAAGTTTTGCGACAGGGAACCAGAGTCGCTTGGATTTGTTTTGCAATATTCTATGGACTGAATTCAATATATGATTGGATCCAAAGCTATTTGGTTCTCAATAGAATTTTTGTTTTTCATTAGGTACATTTGTGAAATTGTCTTATTAATACTATTGGTCTATGGAAAATATTTCGAATTGTTGTCATTGGAGCGATGTTCTCTTATATATTAACGTCGGAATAGAATTAGTTATGGGAACTTAGTAGATTGGAATGTACAAACTGCATTTATATTTATGTGAGACAGGTAAAACGGAAAGTTGTTACTACAGGGAACTTCCAAGAGCGACAGTTCTTAGGAATTCTTTTCTTAAATCAAAATAAAAATGTAAATTTTTCATCAAACAAAATACTTAGTTATTTATGATAGAAGTTCGTAGAGTAGGACTTTTTTATATGAGCGTGAAATTTGTTGAATGGGTTGCAGCCAAATTCAATGAAACAAGTGAGTAGGAAAAGGCAATTTTCGAAAAATAAAAAATTCAGCAGAAGAACAAGAGAAAAAAAACATTGTTGACCACGATATGCACTTGCAGGAAACAGAACTAGCTGAAAGAATTATGAATCATTACTTCAAAACAGCAGGAGAAGACGAAAATACCGTGTGCATAACTTTTGAAATACACAACTTTTTCATTCGACCATGAGCAACGGGTTTAACTGAATTGAAGGGGAAGCTGGCAGTGGTGCCCAGGAAGTAGTTTGTAATTGATGAAGTACATTGAAAGCGATATTACTGAATCTGTGGGAAGTTTTATTTTGGCGTCCAGGTTTCTAATTTTTGTGAATAGCACATATAATAATACTGAAGAATACAAAAAAAAATAAAAGTAGGAAAAAGAATACAACCTACGGTTACAATTCATATTTTTAAACTTTCAAAACCATTGTGGCCGGATGGAAAGCTGAACTAAACCTGACAGACTTCAACAACCTATATGCATTCAATTCTGGTGCAGTTCATCTATTTTACACGAATTGACGGTTACAATAGAAAAATTGAATTTGAACCAGAAGGAATTCCTTGAATTAAGCACCAGATTTTTCTTCACTTATAAGTAAGTTTCAAGTAATTTTTTCGTTCAGAATATTGGTTTCATTTTCATATTTCATCAAAAAGCTAATTTTATACATACAAACTTCTGTTTGGTAATAAATTATTTTGGTTGAAGATCAAAATTGTTTTTCTTGATTATCTCAAAACATGTGTGATGTTTGTTGGCTTTGTTGCATAACTGGGTCCAAATAATCCAATGAATTATATATATATATATATATATTATATGCCAGGTTTGCAACAAGTGCAAAAAGTAAGTGTTTATTGCACTCGACGTGAAATTGTCCGACGAGGCGTCAGGCCGAGTTGGACAACAGGTCGAGTGCAATAAACAATTTTTGCACGAATTGCATACAACATTTTTTCTACGTTCATGCAAAAAGCAAAAAATGATTTATCGAGTTGCAGCACTAGGTGTAGGAAAATGGAAAGCGCAACTTAAATAACTATATAACCACAATTACATTATGAAAATCAAAATCATAGTAGCCGTGTAGACGGTTTAGAATAAAGCGGATCAGTTTTGATTATGGAGTTATTCTCGGGAAGCCACTGTTTGTTTCTGGCTGCAAATATTAATACAAAATAATATAGAATATGTAACGGTTTAAAACGTATTGCCAATCTCAGAATATCTGCTAAATATGCAGTGGGTTTGAATGTTTCTGTTTGTGCAATAAAAACTTATTTTTTCACTTAATATAGTTCAATAAAGTTTTGCTTTTTGCATGAATGTAGAAAAAATAAATTTTCAACTTCAACTGCTTATAGAATAGTTCATTCTGTATCAAGGTTAGAATGAAAATTCGATGCGGGTGGTAGGTTCCGAGCGCTAGCTGAAAGCGAGCACGAGGAACCACGAGCATAAATAATTTTCATTCTAACCGAGTAACAGACTGTGCTTTCTCCACAACCACAAATTTTACATATAATCAAATAGAAAGCCAACGAAAAATTAATTTGACATTTCAATTCACATCTTGTCACTATGATGCCAGTCAAGGCTAATGTTATTATTGCTACAACAATGTTAGAATAATATTCTTTAACAAGTGATTCAATGAAATATACGCAAAATGCATAAGACAGCAAGTGTTGTAGAATATTTTTTCAATCTCAAGCGAGAGAATGTTAGTATTTTGTTATCAAATATGATTTTAGCATTGGCAAATTCTGTAACGGTTATGTAAATTTGCACATTCATTTCTAACAGAAACGAAAAGGATGTATATCTGTTCCTCGTCACTCGTCCGTTTTATCAAAGATGCATGTTTCTATGCATCTGTGAAATGTGGTCTAAGCCGCACCATCTTTCGAGTAAAGAAAGAAGAACTTCATGTCTACGGTTAAATAGACATTCATTTCATACATTAAGACATGGACTAAGAGCTTTTCTTAGACAATGATTCAGACATTCAGAGAGCTCTGTGCTCACGACTGACTTGTGAAAGAACCATGCAGTTCATTCTAAAAGAAACAAAAACGGTTTATCGAATACATTTGACATATGAGAGAAATAATAAGTTAATGAATTCCTTTTCGATTATTCGATTATGATAAAAAAAATTGATCCTTCGCAATTGAAGTCATTTTGAAATACTTACATATAATTTGTTGGCGTAGGTAAAATAACCCAAACCATTCTGTTAACTTGGTGGTTCTGATTATAGGGGTCCTTTGTGGAATGATGGACACGCTGCTCTATAATCTAAAAATCATACCCGCTTGCCGTGATGTGGCAGAAATCTTTGCCGGACGGATGCAGAAGGCTGTCATCCTTGGTTCACTCCGTCTGCTCAGGGCACATGATTTTTGGGACCAGTAGTTGCTCACCCCAATGACGTGGGGAGTGGCTATCTGGGTAAATGGCACCAGCGCACCCTTCGGATGGGTCGGAGCTCCGGAGACAGGCCCGACTGTTATAATCCAAACGGGTAAAAATAATTATTATTATTATTATTATTATTATAATAATGTTTATTCAATCAATATAAACAGTTTTACAATGATCTTATACTAATACATTCCTGAAAAAAATTAAGAGGGCACCATAGAAGAAAGTTCAAAGAATTTCTTGTGCGTGGTATAGCCAACCTACTGAGAATGGGACTCTGAAAGAACAAGGCACGTGATGTGTACTTTTCTTGAACCCAAATACATTTCTGTGTTCTGTATTCGGGCGCCATTGTCTTATCTATGGTAGGCGTATGTATGTGCTGCGATTCGGCACAGAATACCCGACCTGTGATTTTGGCGCCGACTGTCCGTTTATAATGATATTAGGAAAATTTAGCCGGGGAAGTAGTTGTTTTCTGTTAGATATCACAAATGAAATCACATTTCTCATTTTTTCAATTTCCATGGAGAATGTCCCCCGTTTCAACATGATACCTCCCAAGAGGTTATCTTGAACGATAGAAAAGAGCGACAAAAGTTTGTCTTTCAGCCGCAGATGATTCCACAACAGATTTTATGAATATCCTATTCATATTTTCGAACAAAAATCAAAATAGAAAAAATAAATAATTTTTTTTATAGAACCTGTTGTTGCGGAAGAAGTACTTGCGGCGCTGCAGTCTTTGAAGGACACCAGTGCCACAGATATCTTTGGAATAAATACAAAAATATTAAAAAATACCATAGATTTGACAGTGGTTACATTGACAAATCTATTCAATACATGTATTAGTGCAGGTGTCTTTCCAGACATTTTCAAATATAGTAAAGTTATCCCAATACATAAAATTGGTGATTTCAATGTACTTACCAAATAATTTAAGACCTATATCTCTTATCCCTTTTTTAGAAAAAATATTCGAAATAATTTTGAAAAACCGGTTATGCATATGCTTTGAGAAATTCAAATTGCTTCACGAAAATCAGTTTGGATTTCGGAAAAACATGTCGACCATAAAATCAATAGAAAAGGCAGTTGAATAACTTTAATTCACTCAACAAAAGCATTTGATTGAGTAAAACACGATTTGTTATTAGAAAAATTGAACCTATACGGTGTATAAGAGGTTATCTCGTTTCGATTCATATCTCAAGGATAGAAGACAGTCAGTGTGCTTCAATGGTATTACGCCAGAACTAGTAGCAATGAAATATGGGATACCGCAAGGCTCTGTCCTGGGGCCCCTTCTGTTTATCATATATGTAAATGACTTATTTACCATCTAGTTAACTCGACCTGTATCACGTTCGCAGATGACACCACTATTTTTCTTCAAAATATATACGAGAAAACAAAAAATTAAACTACTGAAAAAAGGCCGAATCTTGGTTTGCAGCAAACAGTTTGAAACTCGCACATTTCTAATGGGGTATTTAGGCTTCAAAAAAAAGCTATTCGAATTATTTATAATGTTGCCTTCAGGGACCACTGGTAAAGCTTTATTCCAGAAATTTAAAGTCATGACACTACCTGCTCTTTATATATTCCATCAAATACTGGAAATTCATACTAAAAAAACATGAACTGAGTAAAAATTCAAATTTACATGATTATAACACTCGCGTTGCTGGGCTTCTAAGACCACAGAGATATAGATTAAATAAATCCGCAAATAATTCCCTAGATATTGCTCTTTATAATAAATTACCCTCCAGTTGGAAGATTTTAGACATGTCTTGCTTCGAAAAAATATTGAGGAGATATCTTTCAGAAAATGGGTTCTATTCAATTCAGGAGTATATGGACACGTGGTCAGTGATATGTGAAGTTATAGTTAAATAATATCATTTTATGTTAATATGTGTAGTAGTAGATTCACGTTGTGTACATGTTTATGTGACTGGTTCAATATTGAGTGCAGATCTATTTTAAACTCGATTTTAAATGTTTTTTCCTGCTACAAATATACATTGTATATGAAAGTAGTTAAATAAAGTATCTATCTATCTATCTATCTATATTGAGATTATACGCACAAAAGGAGACTTCTAAAATCAAAGTGTGAGCTTCATCCCCAAAAACTACCCCTAACAAGCAATGCGGTGTTTTTTTTTCTTTTTTCTCAGAAACCATTAGTCGCACAGAAAATTCTGTTCCCCGTATTTGATTTATACAATATAGCTGTATCATCAGCAAAACTGTTAAGAAGCTATTGATGTATATCGTGAATAGAACAAGGCCCAAGACCGTTCTCTACGGAACATCATAGGTTACTTCTTCTTGAACTTTTAATATACTATCAATATTTACCACTTGTTTTCTATGAGAAGTAAGAATTCGGGAGATCGTAAATCTTACCGCGCATATTGATTGAAACATTAAAACATGAATCATATGAAAATGTCACGAATCTAGTGGTGTAATCAGATTTTTTCAAAAAAATTTTATTCATGAAATTTGGTGTCCTAGTGGACTCTACCTAATCAAAAAAAAAATCATTCCAATCGGTTGAAAAATGTAAGTTGTATAAAGGTGCTCCCATAGTAATTGGTTCAAACTCTATATACAGGGTGTATCTTAAATGATGTCATTAATTTCAGGAGGTGATTCCATGTTAAATTTTTTAAGAAAAAAGGTTCATATAAACGCGTGTCCTAACTCGCTTCGTTTCCGAGTAACGGGGTATCAACTGCGACGCCGCTTGAATCAAAATTCGAAATATAATTTCATGAAAAGAAGCCCCTACTAACAAACCCACGAAGTTTAATCAGAATCGACGAAAAGAATTTTGAATAAATCATGAAAAACCGATTTTTTATTACTTTTGACACCTCGTAACTCGGAAACGAAGCCAGTTAGGACACTCGTTCATATGAACTTTTCTTCTTCAAATTTGACAAGGAATCACCACCTGAAATTAATGACATCATTTAAGGTACACCCTGTATATTTGCAAACAGAAACAAAAAATTACAAATATTAGTTTGCTCTAATTAGTTAGATACTACGAAATTTACATGTACATGGCAATGATGCACCCAGACATTTAAGGTACCGAAAAGACTAAAGTTTTCGGCATGCTGGAAAAGTAGGTGGAGAAAGCAGTATTAATTATTTTTCCGAAAAACAACACACGGAATTACTACCCAAGCACATTTATTTATGTACCCAAAGATATAATTCAACAAAAAGGTTGATGACTTGCGAAATATGCCAGCTATTATCGCAATGCTTGTCCGCAGACAGAGATTAAAATTGGTAAAGCGGCGATAAATGTTTTTACATTGTTGGTGTTAATAAAACAATCAGAAATATAATGAAAATGTTTCCATTGTTTTTATATTTGACGTGGGGGTAATTCACTACACATATTGGTGCAAAATTGAGGAAGACTGATAGTATTGAAGACAGTTTGTGAAATCGATGAGAATCGTGATAGTTGTGAGGAAGGCTGTGAAAAAGTACAACGTTATACCGGGTGTTTCACGGTGGATGGAACATTAGAAGTATCTGGAGAACGGAATGACAGATCATTTCGAAAATTATTATGCGTGGATAATCAAACATGCTTTATCCATCCAAAATATGTTCATACAGTAGTGCTGCTTGTATCAGAGAGTAGTAGCTACTTACTTATTTGGAACACCCCGTATATATTACTTATATAATTATTGTACTGTGGTTTATCAATTGAATACAACCATTTGAATACCGAAAAACGTGTTTTTTTAGTGCTCTGCTTATAAAATTAAAAATTCACTAGAGCATTCGTTCCGCATGAGCACCAAATGAGCACATGTGGTACTCGGTTCAAGCTCAGGCTGCTCGGTTCAAGCTCAGGCTTCTTGGTTCAAGCTTAGGCTGCATCTGACTGCGTAGTGTCTCCTGGTACGCATGAGCACCGATCCGCAGTCAGTCGCGTACAAATATCCAAATTAAATTTAAAATCTCTGTAATAACCACAAACAGAACGTCAAGCACACATTCACCGTCCACACTGATCACGAAAAAATCAACCTGTGGTAGAAGTAAGTTCATTGTGTCTGGAAGTGGAGTGGTATAGATTCACGATGCAGAAAAACTCAAATTCATCTCCACAAATTTAGTATAACCACCAATAATCCATAAAAAAAATATAATTTTTGTTATTTCAGAAAATATTTCGGTAGGTTGAGAGATAATTCAATTCTCCACAAGAATGATTTTCAGTAATACCTTATGAAATACGCTCGTTTTCTCAGAAAACGTGGTTTAACGCAGACGTCACATTTCGTGCTCATGCTAACCCGCCACTGCAAATTCAGGCAGGGCCGGAAATTAGATTTGTCATAGCTTTGCTAAAAATTATAGAAGGAAAAGAAAAAGTTCATATCGTTCCTGAAGACGTCTACTTCCTCATGCAAATATAACATGTGAGTATCTGAGTACCTGAAATGTGTTTTGTCAGTAATTCTGTTATGAACGTACCGATAACGTGAGGAATGAAATATATTATAAAGATATTAGATTATTGGGAAAAAACAAGATTTGTGAATCGTTTTTTGACATCTTGGGAATCAACAAATTCCGTTTATTCACTATCACAACTCTATAACACTTCTAAAATACCATGAGTGATTCAGTAGCTTCCATCGCTCTTCAGTCTATTTGTACATTCAACTTAAGGCTTCGCAAGACCAAGACAAAGACTGAGCAGTCTTAGTCTTGGTATCGAAAAATAAATATAGTCTTGGCTCAGTCTTGGTCTTGATAGTCTTGGTTTCGGTCTTGGTCTTGGTCTTGGTCTCGGTCTCGGTCTCGGTCTCGGTCTCGGTCTCGGTCTCGGTCTCGGTCTCGGTCTCGGTCTCGGTCTCGGTCTCGGTCTCGGTCTCGGTCTCGGTCTCGGTCTCGGTCTCGGTCTCGGTCTCGGTCTCGGTCTCGTCTCGGTCTCGGTCTCGGTCTCGGTCTCGGTCTCGGTCTCGGTCTCGGTCTCGGTCTCGGTCTCGGTCTCGGTCTCGGTCTCGGTCTCGGTCTCGGTCTCGGTCTTGGTCTTGGTCTTGATAGTCTTGGTTTTGGTCTTGGTCATGGTCTTGGTCTTGATAGTCTTGGTCTTGGTCTTGGTCTTGGTCTTGGTCTTGGTCTTGGTCTTGGTCTTGGTCTTGGTCTTGGTCTTGGTCTTGGTCTTGGTCTTGGTCTTGGTCTTGGTCTTGGTCTTGGTCTTGGTCTTGGTCTTGGTCTTGGTCTTGGTCTTGGTCTTGGTCTTGGTCTTGGTCTTGGTCTTGGTCTTGGTCTTGGTCTTGGTCTTGGTCTTGGTCTTGGTCTTGGTCTTGGTCTTGGTCTTGGTCTTGGTCTTGGTCTTGGTCTTGGTCTTGGTCTTGGTCTTGGTCTTGGTCTTGGTCTTGGTCTTGGTCTTGGTCTTGGTCTTGGTCTTGGTCTTGGTCTTGGTCTTGGTCTTGGTCTTGGTCTTGGTCTTGGTCTTGGTCTTGGTCTTGGTCTTGGTCTTGGTCTTGGTCTTGGTCTTGGTCTTGGTCTTGGTCTTGGTCTTGGTCTTGGTCTTGGTCTTGGTCTTGGTCTTGGTCTTGGTCTTGGTCTTGGTCTTGGTCTTGGTCTTGGTCTCGGTCTCGGTCGCGGTCTCGGTCTCGGTCTCGGTCTCGTCTCGGTCTCGGTCTCGGTCTCGGTCTCGGTCTCGGTCTCGGTCTTGGTCTCGGTCTTGGTCTTGGTCTTGATGGTCTTGATACAAGACCAAGACCCTAGTTCAACTTCGACTTATACCCGTAACCTTTAACTTGTCTGTCTGCTGGAATTGCTTGCTTCATAATATAGTTCTTTAGAATCATTAAGAACTCCTATACCATAAAGAAAGTTCCATCGGCGAGTCCTGTAGCGTCTGCTGTCAACCCACACTCCAAAATGGCTTCAATGGTAACGAAATGAGACTCTCGCGGTTCACTGTTTGCTAGGAACTGTCTCTTCGCTTCGGAACGGTTTTCTCGGCCATTAAAGTTGTCATACAGTGGTGTAGGATATCAGCAATGATTTGAAGATAATGTGATCGTTGTCTATACAAAAATCTGAAATGGTACAAAACACTGATATGTATTACATTTTTTCGATGAGATGAGAGAGCAATATTCATCTCAAGAGAAAAGCCGTTATGTCACTCATGAGGATTCTCTAAAAATTCTTCAAACAACATTATAAGTGGCAAAATCACCTGCTCTTCATACGTCCATCGTATCTGTCACAACCTCATACCTTCCTTTCGACAGACACGTGCGCTGGGTCCAAGGCAAACACGAGGGAAAATTATGCGAAAACAAATTCTGGAACTAATAATATACTCTCCACACAACACTTTTCGGAAAAGTCTCCCCGGTCAGTGAAAAACGATTTTCTTCAATATCAGCTATCTCTTCTTATGGAAGCTTCAATCTTCGTGGGCCATTCACCAATTATTTGAATCATCATCTCATGCCAATGGCTAGTTCTCAGTAGAAATGACTAAAAAAAAATGATAATGGCTATTTAGTTCGTAAAGTAGGACCTTTTTGTATGAGTGTTTGTTCAAAAAACACGCGAGTACAAAAATGCTCTTTACAAAAGTGTTTTATACAAAGATTTTTCCATGAGAAATATTATTATCAAATGATGACTTCCGAGTTAAATCTGACTCATAATACTGTATTTTTCAAGAAAACATAAATCCATGATCAGTGTGTGAACTGTGAATAGTGCGTGAACACTTAGTTTACGCTCAGTCGTAATGTTGGTTCAGATGGTCTACTGATATATGAAAATACAGATGAAAGGGCTTTCAGAAAAATAAGTTAAGGATGACCTCCAAAAATTAAACGACGTTGGATGTCGGAGCAAACCATATTGGAGTAATCCTGAAACAAGTGAGAAACTTTTATCGACCGTTTTTTTTAATTTTTAGTATGGAGGCACTATCGCGCAAAAAAGAAAACGAGGAAGTGGTTTGCCCAACTTTCGTCTAATTTGACGGAGTGACTTTGTATGCCGAGTTACATAATTATCCACTATAGCGACAGAAGACGCAGCTCGGAGAAATATCTAAATCAGTAATGGGTATTCCAAATGAATGAATGACAATGACTTCGAAAGAAAAGCTATAGCGGTCGATTATCATAAATTACTAATTTGACTCATCACGTTGGTTGGGTTTCTGAAATAGAACTTAAAAGCTCTATTGATGTATCCTGTATTAAATAATAAACCTAATGGAATTTTAGTTTCTTCCTGAATTACGATGACTTGAATAATTGATTTCAATAACAGCAACTACTGATTCCAAAAACATGATTCGTTATTATTTAATAAAATGAACTGCATTCTTCAATAACAATTTAATGCTGTTGACGAGTTGAAAAAGTGGAATTATTACTCGGGAAAACTTCGAGAAAACTAATAGTGATATTTCTGACTGTCAAGTATAAAAAGAGAAAGGCGTTTCTAAGTTGTATGCAAGGCCCGTGAATAAAACAAAATGGCGGTCTCCCTTGAATATGAAAATTCATAACAGAAATGAAATTACTTTTTGAGTCATAGATCGAAGAACTACCGTTAATAATTATTGATGGTGATAGTAGGTACAGTATTTGGCCTGGAGTTTTTTATCTCATCTAGCAAAAAATATGAATGGAAAATGTGAGAAATTGCTCCCTTTTGGTAAGTAGCATGATAAAGCTAGTGGTAACACCACTAACATGAAACCTACTGATCTTCCCCCAAAAAACAACTTTCCACATCCCTAAGCGAGTAGAGGATTTTGGGTCAAGAATGTGCCCTGATTTTACGAAGTGAATCAAGGATAACGGCCTTAACCAGTCGTTGGACTAAGATTTCTGTCCCCTCACGATAAGCTGGTATGATGTTCAGATTCGAAACCAGCGGGTCCATCATTCCACCAAGGACCCAGATGATCAGATCCATGATTTGAATAGAATGGTTTGTATAAAGACTGTGGAGTTCAAAGTGTAGTTTTCGAAAATTATTCCGTTTTTTTTCCTCTTTTCGGACGACATATTATTTTCGCCACAAGCTGAAACTCGGTGGTCGAGGAGGACTACACATCAGGCTTATTGGTTTGTATTTGCCTGAGGGTGAACAATATGTAGTTTCGATATATTTGGCACTTCTCTTTCTCCATAACGGACTCAATATCCATAAGGCAACACCATTGTCTCCTCTATACCATACGAGTATCGTAGATGATAGTTTATCATATCGTATATCATTCGTTATGGGTTATTGGACGATAATATTGAGGATCATATGAGGGCCCAGAATAGCAATGAAAAGTGTATTCTGGAGGATCAAGAGGAATGCTAATTGAAACATGACATGCTCAATTTGTACGAACTAAACAAGTTTCCGCTCCTTGTTGTGGGCACGGGGCAGAGTTGCAATACTCATTAGGACGATATAGCAAAAACATCACTTACGAAGTCGAACTGGAGAATAGTACGAAGATAAACGGAATATATAATATACCAGATAACAAGTTTAGAGCTTCCAACTTGGATAGTGTTTGCAACAGTGGTCATAGAGTGCTGATGAGCCATCACTCCAATCTATCTACCTATGTAATTGCCAGACGGCCTGCGGTGTTGGCTGTCCGATCCACAGTTACGCTACAGGTTACCAACGATTCACCAATAGGATGACGCTGAACAACTTTCCAGGAACCACAGCGTGGAGGAGGAAACTTTTTCCTGGGGTTCAAGTAGGTGACTGGATAGCTTGCTCAGAGCAGCCTGTGAGCGTCGGAGAAGAGGCTCGCTCTGCGAAAACTTGCGTGGTACACACCGCGTTTCCAGAACGTGGAGGCTTGCCTTAAACAGCCGGCCAAGTGGAAGAGAACTGCAATAAAAATTTCCCCCTGTCCAAGGTGGAACAGCATAAGCCAAAGATTTCACGACTAGTGGGTGGACGTTTATTGCGCGTTCACTGTTTGATGTCTGTTGTCTCAATCAGTAATTATAATAATAATGATAATAATAATACATTTATTACTCACCAAATTTTACATTACTACAAAAAAATAACACATACACATTTTGAGATAAATATGATGGTGAGCAAAGGGCATTTGGTTCAGATTGAAGTTGCCTCGCATCTGTGGCCCGATTCTCAAATGTCTACTACCCTATGTCGCATGCGACAAAATATCTCTATCTCTTTTTGATGCCGATAGTGTAGCAAAATATTTACTCTGCGACAGCGACATAATTGCAATAATCTGTTATTACTAAATACTATAAACTTCGAATGTACAAACTTTTCTCAAAAACTATAGCACAAAACTTTGAATACAAAACTGATATTAACTAAACGAAAATAATAATGTAACTGAACCTTGAACCGTAAACAAAAATAGCTTGACCCCCTGATGTAAAGATGGCTGACCTGTCAAAGTCACGTGTTCTGGAATGGTCTATAGCCTTTTCAAGAAAGGGCTCTATTATTTGGATGCCGTGTTGCAGTAAGGCGGGGAATAATCTTTCATTTCCTGGTGACTTAAATGGTTTGAGCTTTTGATAGCCCATTTGATTCTTTGACTCGCTGCTGGACCTGTTCGAGTTAGGACAACTCTGAGCGCTTTGCTGACATTTCCCTGCATATACATTCTGAATATCTTACTAAATATACATAAAAATAAAGATTGCTATACTAAGAATGGTGATAGCCATATGTATCATACAGTGTGACCCATTTAAAATGGAACCACCCCTGTAGAATGTGCATTTTTCAATCAATCTCAATTTTTTTTTTATTGAAATATTAAGCATGAAAAACTGTATCTTGACACTAACTTTCACAATTTTAGTTTCATTTCCAAGGCACTCTATGATTTTTTTTGTTTGTCAAAAACGGCAAAAGTTTATTAGGCAATTTTTGTTTTCAAATTTGACTACACCACTGGATTTGTAGTCGTTATAAATGAAAACTGTCAAATTTTCATTAAAAAATATTTGTTAACAACAAAGTTACAACAACTTCAATTTTGGAAACAAAGTATTTGTTTGTAATTTTTATTCAGATTATAGACATATTTGAGATCTGACAACACTGTCATCACCAAGTAGAACACCAGTGAATTTGTACAGTGAAAATCCGAAGTCAATAGCTCAATCCGTTCTACAGTTATAACACCTGAAAATATGGTAATGTGAGAGATTTGTGGTGCAAGCGTTTTGTAATAAAAATCTGACTACGCCAATGGATTTGTGAATAATATTCCTTCAAAATCATTCATTTGAGTGTAGGTTACGAGAAGTGTATTCTAGAATAACAGAAAATTAAAAATTCATTTTCAAGTTATGCAGTACTTAGTACATTCTTGGTAATGTGCGGAAGAATGTACTAAGTACTGCATAACTTGAAAATGAATTTTTAATTTTCTGTTATTCTAGAATACACTTCTCGTAACCTACACTCAAATGAATGATTTTGAAGGAATATTATTCACAAATCCATTGGCGTAGTCAGATTTTTATTACAAAACGCTTGCACCACAAATCTCTCACATTACCATATTTTCAGGTGTTATAACTGTAGAACGGATTGAGCTATTGACTTCGGATTTTCACTGTACAAATTCACTGGTGTTCTACTTGGTGATGACAGTGTTGTCAGATCTCAAATATGTCTATAATCTGAATAAAAATTACAAACAAATACTTTGTTTCCAAAATTGAAGTTGTTGTAACTTCGTTGTTAACAAATATTTTTTAATGAAAATTTGACAGTTTTCATTTATAACGACTACGAATCCAGTGGTGTAGTCAAATAAATTTGAAAACAAAAATTGCCTAATAAACTTTTGCCGTTTTTGACAAACAAAAAAAACTATAGAGTGCCTTGGAAATGAAACTAAAATTGTGAAAGTTAGTGTCAAGATACAGTTTTTCATGCTTAATATATCAATAGAAAAAAAATTGAGATTGATTGAAAAATGCACATTCTACAGGGGTGGTTCCATTTTAAATGGGTCACACTGTATGTACACGATATGTTGAAAATAAATGATTTTTACAGCCTTGACGAAATTGTAAACTATTGCAAAGATACCTAATTCATATTTTTTATTGTTTGTCGTGTATCTTTGACCCTTGTAACATTTTATCCAAAAAATGTATTGTATTTTTTAACTTTTTTAAATATGTATAACGTATATAGCATTGTTATTAGGCTACTGAGTGTATTATGACTTGCCATATCCAAGCACTGCATGGCTACAAATGGTTAATAAAGAATCTGAATCTGAATCTATTGAATAGTGTTTCTGCCGGAGAACAGTTAAGGCCGATTCTCACTTGGCGTCGCGTCGCGATGCGGCGTGTTGCTGCAAAATGCGGCTTCAAAAAATTCTCTTGTTTTCAAATGCAGCAATTCCCACTTCACAAACCAACGCTTTCAAAAGCGTTGTATGCAGCTACGCGTCGCGCCGCGTCCCTAAGTGAGAACGAAAAAGCAGCAACGCAGCGGTAGCGCATGCGCATACGCTTCTCAGCACATACTCTGTCATGACATAGCTCTCACAAGGGTGAGATCTGTGTTGTGTTGTGCTTCTTCATATTGCGAATATGGTAGGCAAAATAGAAACTAGTCAACGAAAAACCCGAGTTGTATGATATGAAGTAACCCGCACTACAGTAACCATGCGAGGAAAGAAAATCTCTAGTTCATTGAATTTTTGGGGTGTCATTCTCATGTATTTGTAAAATTTTACTTCGTGATCAACAATTCTTCCTGACAGCAAATGGTACTCGCCTTCTTCTATCATGTGCTTCCAAATCTTATGCACCCAATATTTTCGCTTCTGTCTCTTCCTTTTTTTCTCTTCATTGTGTAAAGCAATAGCCAGGGCAAAAACTTCGTCTTCCTCACTGACTGAAGTGACGAACGAAATTTAGCCACGTTTTGTTGACGCGACGCGTCACAACGCTAAGTGGGAATTGACAAGAAAATAACGCGTCGCTGCCGCAACGCGACGCATCGCGACGCGACGCCAAGTGAGAATCGGCCTTTATGCACCCAATATTTTCGCTTCTGTCTCTTCTTTTTTTTCTCTTCGTTGTGTAAAGCAATTGCCAGGGCAAAAACTTCGTCTTCCTCACTTGAAGAACTCATTGCAACTGCCGGACAGTCGTGGAGAACTGACTGAACTGCCGAACTAAATTCAGCCACGTTTCGTTGACGCGACGCGTCGCAACGCTAAGTGGGAATCGACAAGAAAATAACGCATCGCGGAATAGTCTTCTGACGTTTTTCCGAAGATTGACAGCTAAGTTCATATGCTTTTATTATAGCATTAGGAAGTTGTCCCGAGGTTGTGTCGAGTTCAAAGCAATTAAAACAAAAACATACTTTGTTTGTCCCTCGAGTAAAGCTGGCCGACCTGTCAGTGACGTCATTCTGGAATTCAAGGCCAGCTTAATCTATGCTTACATACTGCAAGCTTGGAGAGACTATGGTTGCGTTTATAACGACTGGGAGAAGCCCTATGGACAAACCAAATTCTAACCTCTTTCTCCTAAAGCATTGGAGAAAATGATAGATTGTTATGATGAAAATGAATTCCTTGAGTTAACACAGCTCCACAAGAAACAGTTTGTTCATCAAGCAGGTGAATATGCGAATAATGCTGGTAGAAAAGACAAACGTGGCAAAAGAAATAGCTCTTTGCTTCTGATAATAACTAGCAAGGCTCTATAACCAGATCATGCTGAAATGCTGAAATACATACTCATTTTGGCGCAAAGGACAAACTAAATGGTTTTTGTAAGGGATAATTTACAAACAGTGCAACAATTCATTTCTACAATATTGTTTTGTCAGAGATCGATAAAAGAAGATCGGTATTTTCTGTAATTTGAGCCGAGCATTTGATTGCGTCCCTCACAAGGCATTGCTGAAAAAACTATGGTTTAACGGCATAACAGGAACTGCAGCTGACTGGTCCCAATCATATCTCTCTGATAGAACATAGTTTGTTCAAATATGCTGATGGATCTATCAGCAAGCACTGCTCAAATACCTCCCTGCTGGAATTGGGGGTGCCACAAGGTAGTGTACTAGCACCAACACTTTTCTCCCTATTTATTGCTGATATAGTTGAATTCCTACCTGGCTATAACATTACACTATATGCAGATGACTCATCTTTCGTAGTCTCTCAGGTATGTAGTGAAACAAATGCCTTCTTGCCAAGCTGAGAGAATCGTGTTCAGCAAACCAATTGTTCCTCAACATCGAAAAAACTGAGTATCTGATTTTTCATACCAGATGAAAAACCTTCCCCTACAAACTCGATCTCAGATGGGAGGAACATATAACGAGATCAATCAATAGAATTAGATTCGATGTCTTCGGAAGGTTGTTAACATGCATAGTCTGAGAGACTTCTACTTTGCGGGAATACAGTCCACTTTACTTTATGGAATCCTGCTATGGGAAAATTCATCAGCTGCGCAGTATTTATCCTTAAGACTCTGAGGACTATGAAAAATATATCATTCGGACACTCTTGCAGATCTCTATTTGCTGAATTCAATATTTTGCCTTTGGCTTGTCTTCAGTATCGGAAAGTTTTTATCTGGGGTATGGTGGTTTTATAAGAGCATAAAGAAAACTTTGCTATATGTTGAGAGAGCATTACAATTTCTCCTCTACTCGCTCGAGGAAGGGATATCGACGTGAGTTCTTAATTCGTCGGACGAAGCAACAGGAGAGGCGCGTAGTAGTGCGTCTCTCTTATTTATGTGGTATTATCATATCATTGCGTTCCTTGTTGCCCGCGTAGATTTCTGTCTATACCCCAGATGAAAAGTTTTCGATACTGTATACATAATGGTTACCTGTTATATCTATAAAATTAAAAATACTTTTTTCAATTTTTTTTTCAATTCAATTTCAATTTATTTTTCATTGTTGTTAGAGTACATATTTCATATATGGATCAATGTATTTTTATGAATCAAGACGCCTAAGCACTTGTCTTGCTTGTCTTGTGTCAGACGTCTATAATTCAGCAGGGTATGTTGACAAATAACATCTTATATTATTAACATACAACCAAGTAGCTAATCTATATACATACATTTATTGATGGCATGAAATATTTAAATTATTAGTGTTTTTCTTTTTATAATAAGAGTGGAGGAAAAGTTTATGGGTGACATTATGGAAGCTTAGAAGTTGAGTTAGAAGTTGAATCAACTGTTGTTTCTTTTTGGTTCAGAAAATGTTTTTTAACATTTCGTGATTTTGGTGAATGAATTTTTTGAGATCAGATTTAAACCTATTCGATTTATTGTTTCCTTCAATTCTGGTGGCAGAAGGTTATACAGTTTTGGCCCAAAAAAAATATACTTCTTTGGGTATGTGTTTTTCTATATAATGGTAAATTTAAAGATAAGTTTTGTATGAAGCGTGTATTGTATCTATGTTCAGAGACTTGATATCTTATTTTATTATCATACATCCATACCAAACATTGGTAGGCATATAAGCTTCTTATGCTTAGTAGGTTGGTTTCTGCATATAAGTTTTCAGTAGAAAATATTTTTTTTTTGTATAGAATTTTCAGTATTGTATTTTGCATAGTCCGAACGCTCTATATAACATTATCAAACATACGTCCCCAGGCTGTAATACAGTATCTGATGACTGATTTTGCAAGTGAGACGTAGATGGTGCATAAGTTTTCCCTTGACATGATTTCTCTCAGATTATAGATTTTAAATGTTAGTTGTCTTAGTCTTTTTGTTACGTAGCTGGCATGTTCGTCCCATCTCATGTGTTGGTCTAGGAAACATCCTAGATATTTAATATAAGCTACTTTTTCAATTGTCGGGCAGTCACAAGTTTCTTCATTGGTGCAGTTAGGGGAATGTATTTGTAATGAATTTAGATTTGGTTGATCATTGCTTGTCAGGGTGAATCTGATGAATTTGGTTTTCTTGACATTCAGACTCAAAATATTATCGTCAAGCCAGACTTGTATTGCTCTTAATCCTTTATCTGCGTTATCATATACATTGGCCCAATTTTTCCCGGTGTATATTAGTGCCGTATCATCAGCGTAGGAAATAATGTGACCTGCGAAGACATTTATCATGCTTATACTATTGATATACACAAGGAAGAGAATCGGTCCTAACACTGTTCCCTGTGGCACAGCAGTGGTGATTTTCAGTGGTATGCTTAGTTCATTGTCAATTTTGACTCTCTGACTTCTGTTCGATAAATAATTCTGCAGAACATTTAATGCTGGCCCTCTAATTCCATATTTATACAGTTTATTCATTAATTCATCATGTGACACTGTGACACTATTCCCAGACAAATGCATATGCACTAGAAATAAACAGTCCATTTACCCAAATCATGATAACCTTCAGATATCCTCAAATGGACCACTCTCAAACAGAATAAGAGCTTATAATAAATTACCCGAAGACATCAGAGACCAAACTATACACTTCAAATTCAAATTCAGTTACTGAAACATTTTCTACACAGAAATCTGTATTATAACATTCACGATTTTTCAAAATGATTTCAACATGTTTTTTAGTATTTATTGTATTGTATAGTTTATATTGTCTTGCTTGTACCTATGACTGATAATTGTATTGTTATACAGTGAGTTTCAAAGAGTTTGCACCATATGGAAAACTTGTTTATTATCCATTTGTCAGAAAATGTTATTCTTCATGAAATTGAAAACATGTCTATAAGTTGTCAGAATTTTAAATTTTCAAACGGTATACAGGGGAGAACAAAAATAGGAAATTTGATCAAGTGTAAACTACCCTTATTTTATACATCATCCAGCGCCATCTCTAGGTTAGAAAAAAAAAATGGAGCTGATACATACTCTTAGGAATTTCCAAACAACTGATGGTTATTTCGTTGATGATTGGCAAGTACCATGAAATCGGTACGTAGGTGTCACCCATTTAAATTGAAAAATTAATTCAGCTATGTATTTAAAACGTATTGCAAAGTTGTACTTGTAGAAAATGTTGCCAAGTATCAAACAATTATAATTCAACGGTCGTAGAGGGCCGTAAATGTTTTCTGTTGGATACTTGCCGACGAAATACGTATTGTATAGGGTTTTTTTCTGTGGAAGATGGGATTATATAATCAATTTTTCATTATTCATCAATGGTCTCCTGTAAAGTAGTGTCGTCAATTATTCATAATTTTTTTTGGCTTCTTATTGAAGTCAACATCATAGTTGGAATGCTCCTTTTTTTAAACCTGGATATATACTTCAGTATCTAACTTAGAAATTCCCAACAAGTGATGAAGTTAAGTGAAATAGTAAATTCGACAATGTCGAAGTACCCGTCTCTCCAAATAATAATAATAATAATAATAATAATAATAATTCGTCTTTATTCACCATAAAACAAAACAAACAGAACAAACAGAACAAGTACAATTTAACAGCTAAGGTGAAAAGGCGGAGTGTCAGCGTGAGCTGTTTTTAAACTCAACCCTATGTTCCTGAAGGGAAGGACATGAAAGAAATAAGATAAAATAAAGAATATAGACAATATGAACAATATGAACAATACGGATAATAAATAAATAAAATAAATAAAATATTTCAACCATGTAGAAAATATGAGACAATCTGACAGAAAACAACTATTTCCCTGGCTAATACCACGACGGATATTGAATTACATCTGACAGATACTTGTGCAACGTTCCTCCAAGAAGACCCATTCGCAAATACTTTTGTAATTATACAGCAGATTATCCTGCAATTGGCAGGGAAGATCACCTGCAGACGCGTTTCGCAGTTCTTGCCGCTCGTCAGTGACAGGGTAGGTCGGACAACATTAGAGTCGTCCTGCCCGAGCCCAATGAATTATAATCCACTGTATATAACTAATAATTCCCCACAAATGCATCAGCGACTTACAGTTAAAAAGACGGTTGATCATCCTGAAAACGGCAAAAGATGAATGAACAGAGGAATTTATATGATGATATTGGTTAGTTCGTATCAAATACATGCAGAAAAGTATTTATCTAAACAAATATATTATTGGTAGGTTTAAGATTGTCAAATAAATATGATTTTATTCGTTAGTAGGTACTCAATAATTTCATGTCAAATGCGATAAGAAAAAACAACGAATGGGTCCTTTAAACTTACAATTGATAATTTTTGGCGGCGGCATTTTGAGAATTAGCCCCCGGCATAACTGCCATGAGGACACATCAGGCACCGCTTTTTACATGCTCAAGCTGAGTTTTGATTTAGGGTATCACTACAGCATTGGTATTATCTCCAAGTGTTTTGCCAATCCTCTCCATGATGACAATTGTAACTCCGACAATGATAATAATGTCTAGTAACCGCCAGTCTTTCAATACAAGTCAATAATTTTAACTTTCAGTATTACATTACAATAAAGATGGACCATATTAAATATATACTGTAATAGAAGAAATATGCAATGTCCTCATATCTTAAAGTGAACCTTCGTTTATCTAGTATATGTGCTCCAAGTGGAATATATCTATCATCGAAGGCGCAATGCTTACAATTATTTAACTTTCCTGCAGTTCTACCATAACACATGAATTCACTTGACCAGATGAAATACTTCACAAAAAAATCTATGTCGGGTAAGTATTAAAAAACCCAAGATACTCAGTTTCCTTCTACATAAATATATTTGAACAACCTCCGCCAGTTTAAATATTTCGCAAATAAAAATCGTTTATTGAGACTTTGACATTTGATTGTTCGAGACTTTGCAAAAAAAAGTATACATCACCACGAAGTGTAAATAATTAGATTGTCTACAAGCCTTGATTCATCAAACTGCATTCTCGACATAAAAAGTTTCACTTACAGTTAGTTCATTGTATTATAAATACTCCTGTTTTGTGTAAATACCGTCTGCACCTTTTTCGAGATAAATACCGTTTTCAGCGGTGAGAAAACAATCTATGCAATTATCTATATTGAGACAAGCTTTGGATGGCCAATTTCATTTGGTTATGTTAATAATAAAACCGGGAGGTGGCCGATATTATAATAATTGTAAGACGATTAACTATCTTCCTTAATTGCTAATTTTCCGTCCTTCACCGGTCATAAATAACCATGAACAATTTGTTTTGCTCCAATTATTCGTCTATAATGAACAAAGATTTGAACGTATTAAAAAGTATAAATGCTCAATAACTTATTATTCCATTGATTCAACATTGATGATATAAAGTTCAGAAATGGAAATACAGTTTGATCTGTCAAAAACTCGAGTGATTTGACAAAATGTTATTCAATTGGAGATGAAATCTTCTTGTATACCGTGTGATTCAACCAAAAATTCGCAGTCCCTAACTTTCTTATTCGAAAAAAATACCATAATGAACCTTTTAAATTTTTTCAATGGTCCATTGAAAGCAATTTTTCATTGTAACTTATGATAGAGGCTGTCTTTCTGATTTCAACCATATAAAACATTACATATTTTATTTATTACATGGAGTATTACGGGGGTTGAATGGCCTGCTAGGTAACCAGATCTTACCATACTGAACTTTTTTCTTTGGTCCAATCCCAGAAAATATGCCCTTGCAAATATCGAAGACCCGAAGGACATAATACGCATTGATGGTCAGATATTGTACAGAGTCAGTTTTCGAAGAGAATAAGTATTCAGGTTGCTATGAACAGGAAACAGTAGTTTTCTGAAAAGAATCGACTTCGAACATCTGATGCATCTGATACGTGTCTTCGATTGCTTTTTATATCAAATTATTACAATTGGTATTTGCTCGTTGCTGTTCCATTTCTGTAGAAAACAAACAAGAAACGTTGTTTCATGGCTGTACATTTTCCTAACACCACTGTATAATAACAGATTGTTATGTATGCATAAAATATATTCAGTTCAATTTAAGAATTATTGATTTTTATCGACATAATTATGACATATATAATGTTCTCTTTTGTATGTTGTATGTAGTCAGAAATACAACCTATATCATAATTCACAATAAAAAATATGACAACTCATTTGAAAAAAAAGTTGACAGTTGATAAAATGTGGACAATTGGAATAAGTCATTGAATTATTTTTAGTTCGAAAATATGAATAGAACATTCATAAAATCTGTTGTGGAATCATCTGCGACTGAAAGACAAACTTTAATCGCTATTTTCCATCGTTCAAGATAACCTCTTGGAAGGTATTCATGTTGAAAAGGGGAACATTCATGGAGAATGTTATAAAGGTATAAAGGTTTTCTTTCAATGATTCACTATTGTTATTTGGCAAAACAAATGCTGAATAGCTATTTGTATAAGATTTTTTTCTACAGCCGCAGATTTCACAATAATATTTGGTAAAAATTAATGATTATTGATAACCTCAAATTTGACAGTTCAGTTTTTGAAACGTGCGACCATTACTCTGCGCCACAGATGTGTGTTATTACTGTTCTTATAAATCAATGAAAAATTTCCTTAGTACCTATTTAGTATATAGACCAAAGTGTAGAGGATTCAATTACCATGGCTTTCTCTGCAATATACGCAAGTAGAATGTTTGCTGATATCTTCTTGGATTCTTTGAATCGCACCATTTACTAAAAAGTTCATACTGCTTTTCGTAATTGCTTCTCGACTTCTCTGGCAGTAAATTAAGAGCAACTGATTTTGCAGCTTGGGAAATTTCCGGTGGAGTATACAAAATTTCACTAATTTCATCAATTTCCGTTGAATTTTCAGTAGTAATACCATAAGTGATTGAATTTTCGGGGGTAATACCACGAGTGGTCGCAATACTATCGATAATTCTGTCAGAAATCAACGAGATCAAATTGCTTGGTAACACCACTTGTCTCTACGGGACTCGTGTTACCTCAAAGCAATTTGATCGAGTTAAAGATTTCTGACAGAATTATCGATTGTATTGTGAGCACGAGTCGTATTT
The DNA here is from genome assembly GCA_958298965.1 of Chrysolina haemoptera. Classification (NCBI taxonomy): domain Eukaryota; kingdom Metazoa; phylum Arthropoda; class Insecta; order Coleoptera; family Chrysomelidae; genus Chrysolina; species Chrysolina haemoptera. The sequence continues at coordinate 20,700,012 of OY282591.1, read as the reverse complement.
ATTGAGATAATTTCACGAACCAACCAAGTTATTATATGAAATTTGATCGAGTAAACAAAGTGAATTCTTCAATAGTTGCAACTAATGAATAATAAACATGAAGTCTGTCAACCTGACGTTTATGTCATAGTAGATTACAAGATGTATCATTGCTGTTTATATTTGTGGTTGACTTGACGACGTGGTCTTTCCGGATCGGAAAGAAAGGAAGCGAAAGGAAGCGTGTACTTTCGCGAAATCCCATTCTGATTGGTCCTCATATCTCAGGAGACGCGACTTTCATATAGTGAGTGAAATTGTCGCGATATAAGTCTGTCGATTCATTTCTAAACGAAACTCGTTCTGCGGACTCGAGGTGTTTTTTCGAAACAATTCAGTTGAGATCACAACTGAAAGACAGACTTATGAGAAAAATTCAATCACGAGTGGAATTTAATTAGTCTCTTTCACAAACATTTTTGAATGCGTGCACAGCGTAATCACTTATATTTGACGTTTAACTGACTAATGACTGTAAATAAATATGAAAACACCGAACTCGATAGGCCAATCAGAGTCAAGAGTCAAGTTTGGTATTATCGGTAATCCAAACTTGAGCTTCTGATTGGTTCATTTCGCAAGTGAGGAAACAGTCACGAAAATATTATTTTATTTTGATGACTATCTTAAAATCACGCGTTGTTCATGAAGAGGTTGACATTTGTCAAATATCGTTCAATACCTATTCTGGTATCAAATGTCCCAAAAACATTTTACGTTTTTCTATTATGGTTTTCGGCGAGCGACTTATTCAGCAAATAAAGTTCAACTTTGCGCTTTCTTATTGAAGCGCAAACATGATACTTTTCGACCGGTTGTAGAAAAATATATTTTCCTACGAAAAAGTTACTATTCCGCACTAGTGCTGAAAAGTTTCTTTTCCGCACGATGTTTGTATTGTTGAAAATGAAAATATTTAGGACTAACTGAATAATCTATGTAATTATTCTGTCTTATGTGTCATTTTGTAGCATTATTATAAAATCTTGTTTATTAAAAACTTTCTTTTTTTTTCATATATATAAGATGGACAAAAACACTCCATCCTTGACGGCGTGCCCGAACTCCACTCCGCGTCAATCGTGCAACTGCCGCCGCGTGCGGAAAAGTACTACTTTCCGCACTTGTTAGGTGAATAACTATTTCAGATAATGCTAGTTCAAATAATCAAACATAATAGTGTTGTCTGGGGATGTATGTATGTAATGAAAACATTTAAAGATTCCTACTGGGGGTTTGTATTCTGGCAATGATTCACATTATACAGAGTGTCCCAGAGAGAATAAAAGGGACAAACTTGATTTCAATTTCAAATTGCCAACCAATTCTTGACACGAATTGAAAGCGGCAGTGATGCAAATGCTTCTCTCACTCCCATTGAACTAATTAATTCGCCGCGTCGTCCAAAGTCCACTTGTTCAAAGTGTGTGTTTCAAAGTCTACATGAAAAAACCTAAAAGTTCTGCATTTCAAAGATGACTTTAGCTTTAGCCTCATTTAAAAAAACTATTCATATATGGTTTAAAAATCAAAATACTTACAGCATTCAATTCTACGTAGAAGTACTTATCAAAGAAAGAACTAATTTTCGATAGAAAAGAAGAAACAATGATGAATATCAATATGCGGTTTTCACCATTAAGTTTGTCCCTAGATACATCCATCAGTTTTCATCTATCTAGTTTGAAAACAAAAAATTCCCTTTAAAAGTGTCCAATTTGGCCCACCCTGTACAATGGCATTACAGAGATACAGAAAATGAGAGGGTTAAAGGAGACACCCTAATACAAGAACCTTCTGAAGATTACCTGCTCTGTTTGGACCTCATTGCCAGATCTCATGATTGAGGCAGTCCTTCAGAGCTGTATTAGTTGTCCAATGCATCTGAGCTCATGCGATGTTGTATCAAGTGCTTTGCGGTAATCCATCGATATTATTATGATTATTCATCCGTTACAAATATCCCAGTCGGGTCCTGTCTCCTGCGCACTGATTCATTTGTGTAGAAAATATGCGAAAAAGGGATTGTTCTTGTCCCCTCTAAGCCAGTTGTCAGCACATATGGGCATTAGCTGGCTATCGCAGAACGGCAGAAGGGATTATCAAAATCTAACTGAAAACCAGTCGCCCTTTGTTCGAAATGGTATTTAGTTTCTCGAAATACGAGTATTGGTCATTACGTAACAATAGGACATTGAAAGGGATTAAATGTTATTGTTGTTTCTATTCCTCTGGTGTATGGACGCTGAGGAAAATGAATTTGAATTGCGATTTTGGTAATAAGACCTTTCTTTGACAGAAAGCGTCTTTTTAAGAAGTTTTGAAAACGGAGGCAGATACAGCCTCCGAAACGTCAACAGTTTTCAAAAAAAGAGAAGTATTCTTTGTTAATTCGATCTCATTTTTTCAGATAGGCAAATTCAGTGTAGGGTACGTTACTGACAAAAAATAATTTCTTTCAAGACAGCAGTCTTGTGAACGCAGTAACTTATCGGGCAAATTAATTAAATTGCCCTTCTACACTTGTACAGATTTCTTTGGATTAAATTTTTTTTCATTTTCAGATTGTGGAAGGTCATAAACCCAAAAAATCATGTCAAGTGCTGAAATTTGTTTAGATACGTAAAGTAGCTGGATGATTTTTTGGTTAATGAGTTTCGTATCATTAAGTATTGACAAAAATCGATCAAAATGAATTTCTATGGTATATGCTTATATACATTAACTTTGCATCGAAGAAAACATAAATTTGAAACGGTTTCCTCATATTTTTATAGAAAAACATGGTTTCATCCTTGATAGCATAATGGAGCTAGTGGTGTAAAACAGGTTTGTAAAATTTACAATTTTGTTAATGAATCACAAATTTTGAAAATATAAAAAATGGCAAAAACTAAAAGTTGCAACAGACCGTTCAAATTTGGTAAAGATGTAAAAAATCAAAATAGAAACAACTTTTCTCTTTAAAAAATCTTACAATTCAACAAATAAGCCAATTTTCAGGGAATATTTTAAAATAAATTCAGTTTTGACAGATAGCGAAAGTCACGACCTCGCCGGAGTACCATTTTCCATCTTCCACCTTCTATCAATTTAGTTACTTCACCACATAAGCTCAACAATCTCAAATAATTGAAGTTTAATTAATAATAATAACAATTATTTATTTGTCCAAAAATACAATAAAAACAATGGTTATATAAATATATAAAATTCAGGATATGGCAAATAAACTAGGTATAAAACCTTGTGCATAGGGGTTGGAAAGTAAAAGGAGGGTTAATATTATAAATTCAAGAACATGCATAATCTACACATACACAATAATTATAGTTATATTATAATATTAACATTTTTATATTCTATGCATATAATTGGTGGTAAATTAACAAAGAACTTAAAGAAATCAAAATGTTTTATTGTTTAAGGGTGTCCAGCGGGTAGTTGGCACCGTACTTAAGTGTCAATGAACGACGTAACTTAAGAGGAAACATCAGCGCGTCATCACGAAAGTCAAATTTTATCATGCGCCGCACATATTGGGTGTATGGGGATATATTTTTCAAGAGCGATAGTGGAGGTAACGAAGCACTTGTCCGTAAAAAACTACGTAGCTGGGAGCTCCAATAAGGTAGATAGCTTCTAATCGTAGAATCGGTTTTTGCGTCAAAACTAATGATTTTATACAATTTTTTTTCTTCTGAGTCTATAATCTCCTTAAGAATTCGGGAATTTGCCTATTTTTTTCATTTGTCAAACCAAAATGAAATTTTTTTCTTCAAAATCATCAAAACCAAAAATCAGTTAGATTCCCGAATTCTCACAAACGAATTAAATCATTTGTTCCAACAAAATTTTCACAAAAAAATAAAACTGAACGCTCAAAACCGATTCCCGTTTCATCAAGGGTATTGTTTGCTCTTAACGTTAAAACAAATAAAATATAAAAATTGAGCTTTATACTTTGACGAAGTTGTGGTGCAATTTTGTACACCTTTACTCCTGTTACCTGCGAAAGGCGCCACTACCCAAGTTTCATAGTCGGGGATCGTACCTGTGCTTTTATATATAAAATAGGGAAGCAGTCTTGGGCTCTTGCTCTAAAAGGAGTGGGGTAAGAATAGAAGAAAGTTTTCTTTCTTTTCTGACAGTTTTTTATGAACTGGAATGGGTTTATAATATTTTTTGTAACCTCTTGGAAATGAAGTTGTTCTACGATTTGCATTTGTTCTCCAAACTCCTTGCATTGTCGCTTTCTAGATGAACGGTTTCATATCTGTAAACCCCGAGTTTCATATCGCTAGCCTGGATTCAAGAAGAGATATACAGATTGAGGTAATCCAATCAAAATAAACAGGCGACCATATGCCTCCAATTGCTTCAAATGTTCTGAGAGCAATATTATTATTACTAATATATCTCTACACACACGGTTTCCTAAATCCAAAGGGACCCGCACGAAATTATATGGGAAACAGGCTCTTGGGACAAATTAGGTGAACTTTTATTATGTTAAAGTCGGATAGGATGTTAGGAAAATGAGTGTGTTTGAATGACTTTGTATGTGCCGTTTCTGAGATATAAGCGGCCAAAGTTCGTGAAAACGTCGTAGTCGGGTAGGATTGTCAAAGGAAAAACTATTTTTTTAGTTGCAATAAGACTAATTCAGGATGAAAATATATTAATCGGAACTTGTTTACATGTTCAATTATAATCTCATTATTGATAATACATTAGGGTGTACACGGGGGCCCTGTCAAAAAAACCTTTTTTTTTTTGGATTTTTTTTTGTAGCATTATTCCAGAACCTACCAGTTTTATTTGAGTAAGATATTATAGTTTCAGTCTATTCTAGGCGAATAAAAACGTTTGTTGTTTCTTGGTGACTCGTATTAATTTTAAAGATTTTGGATTATATACTGATAACAATAAAAAAATCGTTTTGACTACAAAAAAATAAGTCATTGTTACTCTTGCTTGAACATAAACATGAACTTTCCTATGAATACAATTTTCCAATATTAACTTTCATTCAGATACAGAGTGCGTTAAATTGTTTTGGATGTCACTTAAACTGTTTTCATAGAATATCTCAAAAATTGTCTGTTTAATTTAGATCTTATTCTACTCACACTATTTTCAAAATGTTGACTATGCAGGCTCTGGTGTACAAAAGTTTTATCAAAGTTGAAGTTCCTCTTCTAAAATATGCATCGATTAAACAAAACTTTAGAATTTTTTGGTACAATAAACAACACTTACTACAATCAACAGTAAAATAAATAACGATATCTAACAAAATCTCAAATAATATTGATGTCGTCAATGGGTGTTATGAATAAAAGCTAGCAAAAGCTTTTACTATAGGTTTGTCTCTCTCATTAATTAATAAAATGGATTGGTCTATTTCAAGAAATCTGAGTAAAAGCATTTTCTTAAGGTTTATTCATTAGACCCAATGTTACAGTACTGTTTGAAATAATGGATTTATGTTATATACGATGAAGAAGTGAGGATATCGGGTTTTGAGCATCTTCATCGCTGCCACATTGTTAAAAACAAATATTATAAAAAAATGTGCTTTTTTATTATTCTCAGAAAAAATACATAGGAGTGGAAACAAAAAAATATCATCTTTTATCGTTCCCCAAGTTTTCGACCATTTTCAACTATTATTCCGACGAGACTTTTGATATACTGTTTTAGTTTTCTTCGGCTAAGTTTTCAAAAAAGTATGAATTAAACAATTGATTCATTCACTCTGATACCTCACTTGGAAATGAACGCAAAATTGGGGAAATTGGCAAAATTACAGAATTGCTTGTTATTCATATTTAACAATGTTGCCCGAGGTGGTAAATTTGTACTGGCTGTGAAAGTTTCTTTTCTTTTGTTATTTCTCACGTATTTTCATTTCTAATGCTGAAATGGTTGGCCTACTATACAAATGTCATATGCAACAACATAAAAAAGAGGCGGGGATTAGCGCAGTGGATAGTGCACGTGCCTGGTGATCGAGAGTTCCCAGGTTCGGTTCCTAGACTGGGCGAGCTTTTTTCATTCTTCGGAATGATTGAATCTCGCTGCCGACTGGAAATAATTCTTCACGATTCACTGTTACGTTAAAAATTAACAGAGCTGCTCCTAAAGTGGCGTAAGGAGTTACCCCAAACACGTGGCTAATGACCAAAACAGATAAAAAAACATAAAAAATTAGGAAACTTTAAAAAAAACAATGAATAACCTTAAACTCAAATAATATTACGAATCATTTTGTCTCTCCCGAAGCAAACTCATGACAAAAATCTCTGCACATACATTCATATTACGATTATCCAAAATTACATCCCAGATTCCCAGACAATCCTCAAACAACGGCCATAGAGAAAATAAAGGAGAGTAGAAATAAATTTATCGGTGCCCGAGGGGAAGTAGTTCGGTATTGACCTGCCGATTGAAGGATTAAAGGGCGCAAGCGCATTTCCTTCCACTCCAAGGAAATCCGGTTGGCACCGGGTCGGGACTCCTGCGCCCAGCAGCGTGCGGAGAGGAGAAAGTCAAGAATTTTTTTCGAATTCGATCAATCAGAGGGACGTCAAAAGAATGCATTTATGTGGTGTAGAGAGGCGTTAGAAATATAAGGAGTTGGAATGGTCGAAATTTAATGAATAGAGCACTTTAATATCATTCATTATTGTTTCAGCTTTTCGGCAAAAGAATTGCGTACTGGGAGATTGGATACTTGAAAATAAAATTTTGGAGCAACGAAAAAAAATATGTTCACTCAAAGTCCAACAGAAGAATGTTTGGATTATTTTAAAATAAGAAATTTCATAAAATATTTGACATTATGCACATTAGCTGATATGAACAGGCATGTTCCTTCACACATAGGAGGCTTAGGGACTCGACTTCTCTCCCCAAGACAATCTATCAGAGGAATATTTTTCAAAAATAATCTATCTTTTGACTTTGTAACAATACATACGCATTCCTTAGCTTCTGTAAGCACCTCTGTCCCTCAAGAAAAATACCTGGGCGCGCTAGTGTTCTCGAAAATGTACAAAAATTTGGACGAGATCTGCCATGACCATCCAACAACTAACAACCTGTGTAAGGTTTTTCTGGACTTCCATTGACTAAAATCAACAAAGAAATTCATTCTCTGCAATTTTATTATCCACGACGTTGGCCCTTTATCTTAGAAGTTCGGAAGGCGCGGTTCCATATCGAGGTCTTCATCTAGATCATCTTCAAAGGGACTAATCCTCACCTATCTCTGCTTTTACGACAATGAAGGTCACATCCTCATCCTCGAAAGGTGCTGAATCCGAGCATGACTGGCCGTTGCATGTCGTTGAACATTCCATGCCTACTTTTCAGCATCTGCACTTCCCTTTCACTCCTTTGTACCGGCAAATGACACAGTGTTGAGAATTTCATATTGAGAAGGCCAAGGTCCGTCTTCCTCCAACCCCAGCCCAGAGGAGCATTTGGTCTATCATACCAGCCCTGGATTTGAAGGTACATCCGCAGAATATGTTGGGTAACGGTTGCATTTGTTGGAGGTAGAGAGGCCGGCTCGAAAGTGTGTTTTTCTAGGGATTTTATAAATTTCTCATAGCGGATTTGGTCCAAGCAGGTCTAATCTGCCTTAGAGGAATAGACGGCCGCCAAGAACAGTTGACCTGCTGAAATGCGAACCTTAGGATTTGCATCATCATGATGAAAAACCTTGATAGTCTCTTGTAATGTCGTGTTCTTCTCAAGAAGATGGCCAAACTTCAACTTCCCTTGGCGATAGAATGCAGAGGTTGTATCACATCCACTGATTGCATGTAGGAACAGGAGATTCTATTTGACAACAGACGAGAAGTTGAAGTAATTGGGAGAATAGAATGTGTTCTGAGAGGTTTTCTTTCCAGGTTTCATGACGTAAATTGTGGATGAATTTGATGCTTTGGCGGTTAATAGGATCAATAAATGGTGTCTTCTCCGATTATGATGACCGTCACAGGTAGCTGCCAATTCAATGGCAGTGTTGACAATAAGTGTCAGAATCAACACTTTGCCTTACTTTAAACTTTACTTTAATTGGCCGTTTTTAACATTTGATATCTGCTAAACCACTTAACCGAATTTGATGTTTTTGAATGCCATTAGACGCAGAATTTAGTCCTCTGTATTATTGAATGATATTCACCTACAAGCAAAACGCTAAAAATGGTGCAAAAATTTGGCGGTTTTTTGGCTATCAAAGTTAAGCTCACCTCCTGGGATGGTGCAAACTTAGATTACACGCATTTAGGACCGAATATAGGTAGTGACATGATTTTCAGCTTGCTGAATATAAATTCCTAAAAATATATTAATTTGATTGGCCTAATTGGCATTCAAAGCAAATATAAAAAACATTTTCCATCACAATGACATTGAATAAATGATCAGCTTCATAGGTGCATTACTATTATTATTATTATCTTATCAGCAGCTTTCACTTTTTTAGATATATTCATTACAATGATTTTTTTTTCCTTAATTACATTACCATATAGTTACGGAAGCAGTTGAACGTTTTAAACAGCCGTAATTTTCACTTGAAATTTGTTTTTTGTGTTCTAGATGAATATCAGGAGCGGTACTCATGTTCATATATTAAGATCTTGAGCATTTTTCAAGATCTCCTCATGAGATTTTCTCATTTTTATTTGAGTGTGATTTAATACTTATTTTTTGTATTAGGCAAGAATTATCATTATTTTTCATTAGGAATATCCCAGTCATGGCCTGTCTCCAGAGCCCCGATATATCCGGATGGTGCGCTGGTGTCATTTACCCAGATAGTCCTCCCCAAGTCCGTGGGGCGAGCGATTACTGATTCATGTGCCTTGATTAGACGTAGTGAACCAAGCATGACGGCCTTCTGCATTCGTTCGGCTAAGATTTTTGCCGCATTACTGCAAGCCGGAATGATTTTTGAATCAAAGAGCAGCGTGTCCATCATTCCACCAAGTACCCATATGATCAGAACCACCATTTCAATAGAATGGTTTGGGTAGAGCCAGCGGAATTATTATTATTATTATTATTCTATATAATTATTTTCCATTCGGGCCCTTTCTCCGAAGCTCTGACACATTCGGGAGTGCGCACTTCCCAAACTATGGGGTAAATAGCTATTGGGTCTGGGCATCGTGTGCTCTTAGCAGAGGCAATGAACCGAGGATGAAAGCCTTCTGCATTCGTTCGGTCAAGATTTCTGCTGCCCTGCGACATGCCGGTGTGATTTTTAGGTTGGAGAGTAGCGAATGTATTACAGTGCCAAGGGAACCTATTGTCAGAACTACCATTTTTACAGAATTATCTAGGTAGAACCTGCGAAGTTCGAAGAGTGAATCTTGATATTTCGTACGTTTTTCCTTTTTTTTTCGGACGATGTTCGTTCCGCCAGGATACCGAAACTCTATGACGAACATCGCCTTACTTTGATGGTCGAAGAGAATTAAATCAGGCTTATTGGCTTGTATTTGCCTGAGACTGGGAAAAGAGTAGTTCAAATACATTTGACACCTCTCGTTCTCCACAACAGGCTCAATATTCCCCGGAGCGTGAAGCAACACCGGTGCCGTCTCGTCTATACCGTACGAGTGTCGTTGGTGATAATATAACACTCGTAGTAACGCGATAATGTGGATATAGGCTGGGACCACATATGCTGGGTATACTGACAGCAGATGCATGATGGCCTCAGGCTCCCCGCGGCTGGCCCTGCATCTAGTATCAGGGACATCTATACCCATCATGCGGCTACGATAGAACAAGGTGTTAGAAACACCATCTTGGTAGGTCATTATGAATCCCTCGGTCTCCGACTTCAGCTCACTTGACCACAGAAAGGCGTAGGTCAAGTTTTCAGATAAGCCGAGATCTTCCACGTTCTTGAAGAACTCATGCGTTGGCTCATTCTCATGCAGCTGCAGCAGAACTTCATTTTCTGCGGCCTTTATTTGGGGTTTTCACGGAACGGGTTTCCAACTCGGTAACAAAGCTCGTGTGACGTCGTTTGGTGTCGAATGAGCGACCAATTTCATCAGCCGCTCGGGTTGCTGCCTTGAAGAGAAACGCTCCAGTCCCTGCAGTTTCATGGTCACGGACCATGCAGAAAAGAGAATCCAAACTATTAATGACTTTACAGGCTCCGGCCAGTACCATTCTGTTGTTGGCCTTCCTATTGTCGGGTAAAATATAACCGAGAAATGGACGATTTAGGATGCAGACTTGTTCTTCCCCGACAGTTCTGATGACCAGATGTGTCGGATTTTATGTTGATACGGAGAGAGTTTTCAACTGTGGTTACATCTTGAGAGTGGCGTTGTTCCACCCCTAGTTAAGTAAACGTCTCTTCCACATCAAGATGATGTAGGATGCTTTCGTCTACAAGCTGGAAGTCTTCTCCGTAATCTTCGCATCGTCCTCTTTTGGTACATTTGTCGGTCCCAAACGCAATGCCGATAGCGCGCGTGTACTCTTCCACCACCATCAAAGACTGATGTAGGTCTGTTTCACCTGAAGTTCAGGGACATTATTGTAAAATAAAAGGGTGACCTTATACCTTCGGTTGCTGGGGGTGCCGCAGTTGTATCCATGCGTTTTCCTGAGATTATTATTATACGAAGGATCATGAGACAATGTTGATACATCGACAACAGAAATGCATAGTGACGTAATGCAATGAAGAACTTTTCGATATAGACGAATACCTGAATGCTCCGGGGATGAATTCGGGGATATATTGAATGAGGAATGTGTTTTGAATATCGATTATTGTATAGAACTACCCCTAGAAGAAATGTGCCACCCACGTCATTGTATCATAGGCGGCATTTGTTTCATGGGTTTACAGCTGATCACGAAATTCCACGAAATATAATAGTAACTGCTTGATTCCATACGACATGTGAGTTAAATATTGAGTTACTCTGAAGTTCACGTGCTTATTACACGAGTCAGGTGTCTTTGGTTTCAGAGGGTGGAAAATTCAATTACAGGATATTGATTGAAAATCGAACATCTAGTCATTCGTTCTCGAGCTGAGTCAATGCATAGGGTGTTTCCTAACTACGTTACGAAACTGCAGAGGGTGATTCCTATGAACATAGGTCCGAGGAGTTGCTTCGTTTCTGAGATACCAGGGCGTTGAAGTTGAAAAAAACGGTATTTAAAAAATATATCATGAATACCCTCAAATCGATTTGGTTGAATTTGGTAACGTCATTTGAACTAATAAGGCGCTTATTTAGCCCTGACTAGATTAAAATTATTAGGGACTTTTTCTGTAGGTTTAAATGTTTTTAGTTTAGGCAAATGCAAATACAACTTTTTGGTCTCTTGCATTTTCTTCATATCTAGCTTCGTTTTCGAGAAAAAACAAAAAAAAATCACTTCAACTCATTCTAAAAACTATCCATGGACAACATAAAACTAATACAAATAATAAAAAATATTTACAGATATTTACGATCTCACAGTAAATGAGCAAAATCTGAACTTTCTGATGAAATACACGACTGCAGTCGATTTGCCATTGATTGTCTGGCACGTTCAAAAATACCTTGAGTAATTCTTATGACATTGCAATTATTTGATTCCTCAAGTCATTCACATCCAGTGCAGGAGTTTTATAAACAAGAACCTCCAGATGACCCCGCACGATTAGAAATCTGGAGGATAAATATCAGGACTGCGAGCTGGCCAATGATGAAGTCCTGCACGTCCAATCCAGCGATTAGGGTAGGTGACGAGCAACAACACTAAAATGAGCTGGAGCCTCGTCGTGCATAAACCACTTGTTGTCTCACAAGTATGGGTACGTCTACAAACAAAATGTGTAAGTGATTTCGCAAAAAATATGTGTATGGCTTTTGGAACTTTCCTATCTGGATTTGGGCTTACTTCAAGCTGCAGTGTGATTTTTCTAGTACTATTTTTTTTAACGCCCTGTATCTCAGAAACCAAGTAACTCCGAACATTAGATCATAGGAACTTTTTTTCTCAAAACGACCTAACGAATTATCCTCTGCAGTTGTGTACTGTAATAAGATGGAAAACTAATGGAATTGTTTATACAGGAGTTTACTGCAAAAATCATTTTTGCTAAATTTATTTCAGTGCAACTTCGGATTATTCCTAACCGAAAAACAAGTTTATGGTGTATTTTCTGTAGAATAAAAATAAGTAAAAAAATAACGGTACAGCGTATATTCTTGAGTCACACTGTATAATACTCGTAATAGACGAGACCACGAAATTTTAAAAATATCTTCAGTGGATTCTGCAGCTTGTGAAAACTGTGTTGGCAATTTTCTTTTTTTATTTGTTGATTTTTTGAATCTTAAACAAATATTTAAAGTCGAATAAATTCAAATGGCTTCTTTTTCACGCCATTGCAAATTGTTGTGACGTACTCTCCTGCGAGAATTCTGAGCGACCAGTAGCATTGCGATGTGTATTTTAAATCATATTTGGAGCGATAATATTTTTTATTGTCCTCGCCTATTTACGTCCCTTTAAGTGGCAACATTGCACACATAATCGGTTTACTAATCAAATGCCGTAATCCGAAGCAAATATAACGGAGAGATTTATGCTCTCAATCCCCTTTGTATATTTGAAAAAATACATATTTTTATGATCCGACTCATAACGTAGATATTTTCATCTTGTGTAACTCAAAAAAACTCATAATTCACCCCTATATTCATTCAAAAATACATGCTGTTGAACTGGCCTTCGAAACTATGGTGTGAAATAAAAACCCACGTATAATTCAGTCATATCTCCCGCAATGAAGTTCAGATATAATGGTTTGAAAGTGGCAATATACAACTTTAACACTCTGTATCTTGTAAACTACACAGAGTTTGTGTGTGTGCTCACGGTAACTTTTGCTCAGTATATATATTAAAATTTCGGACAACTAATTTTAACACATCCATTTCGTCATTGAGTGTGAATATTGATACAAATGAAATCCAGTTAAGGCATTCAGAAAATATCGTATTTTTTCACATAAAATTCGAGTTTTTCACCTGGTATCGTTCTACCCTACCCACATCAATAGCGATTCCACAATCGAACGTACTTTTATCTTTCGCGACCCAGAAACAAAAAAGCAATAGATGGAATGAAGACATACTTGTTTGTCAAATATCATCAGTCCTCTCTAAAAAAATCAAAGAATTTTCTACTTCTATTATCCTCAATGAACAACTCAACTCATATGATAGCCCACTCTCAATTATATAACTTAACACCTTAAAACTAACAAATACTCCTTCCTATTTTAAAAAATATCACAAATTCATTTTATATCCCTTTGTTCACAGTATAAATCAAATTTTCCTAACATCCCAATTCAAAATATCTATAGTAACACCCATTCATAAAAAGGGCTCTAAAACGAATATAAGTAATTATCGTTCAATTAGTGTAATTATTACTTCCTTCCTTCACAAAACTATTTGAAAAATGTCTTAAAAATAGATTATGGATTATCTAACACCAATGAATATTTTAAGCGGCAAGCAGCAGTTTGGATTCATGAAAGGTATAAGTACAAATGATGCTATATTTGAACTCGTGAATAATATAAAAAAAGTCTTGAAAATAATGAAAAAGCTATTGCTGTTTTTCTAGATCTAGCGAAGGCATTCGATACCGTACCTCATAAACAACTTACTGACACACTTGAGCAGTATGGTGTCAAAGGTACGAAGGCGTAGAAGGGCCAACAACAAAATATTTTTCGAAACATTTGGAATTGCCAGATCAAAGTGACAATTGCCAGTTCAAAGTGACAATTGCCATTTCAAAGTGGCAATTGTCAGTTCAAAGTGACAATTGCCAGTTCAAAGTGACAATTGTCAGTTCAAATTGGCAATTGCCAGTTCGAGGTGACAATTGCCAGTTGAAAGTCGCAATTGCCAATTGAAAGTGGCAATTGTCAGTTCAAAGTGACAACTCTCAGTTCAAAGTGGCAATTGCCAGTTCGAAGTGGCAATTGCCAGTTCAAAGTGACAATTGCCAGTTCAAAGTGACCATTGCCATTTCAAAGTGGCAATTGTCAGTTCAAAGTGACAATTGCCAGTTCAAAGTGACAATTGTCAGTTCAAATTGGCAATTGCCAGTTCGAGGTGACAATTGCCAGTTGAAAGTAGCAATTGCCAATTGAAAGTGGCAATTGTCAGTTCAAAGTGACAACTCTCAGTTCAAAGTGACAATTGTCAGTTCGAAGTGGCAATTGCCAGTTCAAAGTGACAATTGCCAGTTCAAAGTGACCATTGCCATTTCAAAGTGGCAATTGTCAGTTCAAAGTGACAATTGTCAGTTCAAATTGGCAATTGCCAGTTCGAGGTGACAATTGCCAGTTGAAAGTGGCAATTGCCAATTGAAAGTGGCAATTGTCAGTTCAAAGTGACAACTCTCAGTTCAAAGTGGCAATTGCCAGTTCGAAGTGGCAATTGCCAGTTCAAAGTGACAATTGCCAGTTCAAAGTGATCATTGCCATTTCAAAGTGGCAATTGTCAGTTCAAAGTGACAATTGCCAGTTCAAAGTGACAATTGTCAGTTCAAATTGGCAATTGCCAGTTCGAGGTGACAATTGCCAGTTGAAAGTGGCAATTGCCAATTGAAAGTGGCAATTGTCAGTTCAAAGTGACAACTCTCAGTTCAAAGTGACAATTGTCAGTTCGAAGTGGCAATTGCCAGTTCAAAGTGGCAATTGCCAGTTCGAGGTGACAATTGCCAGTTCAAAGTGGCAATTGCCAATTGAAAGTGGCAATTGGCACTAAAATTAGGAATGTAAATAGTGACCCCCTGGAAACTAAGATAGGTATTCCACAAGAAACAGTACTTGGTCCACTTCTTTTACATACATATATCAACTCGCTACTAAAACTAAACAGAAATGATACGTTTTAAAGGTAAAAACTGGGAAAATGTTAAGAATAAAGCGGTTCATGGAGTGGACGTTGTAAAATGTTGGTTTGATAAAAATAAACTAACTTTGAATTCAGGTAATACATTCTATATTGCCTTTTCAATGACTGATTCAAAAAGACTACATGAAACGAATTCCATCAAATATCTAGGTATCACTCTAGATAAAAATCTAAAATGAACAAACCATATTCAAGATTTAACTGATAAAATAAGACGTTTAATTCATAAATTCTATATAATACGCAAAATCCTAACAAAAAAACTACTTTTACAAATCTACAAGTCCTTGTTGGAGTCACTCCTGAATTATGGGATAATAGTGTGGGGGGGCTCTATGACGATGCATTAAATCAGTTAAATGTAGTGTAAAACTATATACTACGAATAATATTATTTGAAAATAGACTATATTCTACAAATTATCTATATAATGAATCGATTCTGAATGTATTTTCTGTTTCAAATCTACAAACAAACAATTTGTGAACCACCGTTACCAAACTAGACAGTACACAAACAAAAATATGGTATACCGTTTAGTAAATACGATGGGAACCAAAGGTTCGCTACAACCGTAGCACCAAAAATTTATAACATCCTACCAAATGAAATTAAATTGATAACCAAATATAAACGCTTTGTTAATAAATGTAAATCCTTGATTTATCTAAATAGCGATCGCATATGTAAAATTTTGTAAAAATGGTGTTTAATTAATTCAATTAAGCTAACATACTTCAGCTGTATAACCAATGTATTTATTATTATAATTTATTTATCATTTACTTCGTTAATTTGACATACTCCAGTTATATCACTGAAAATTTAGGTACTATAATTTCTATTTCCATTATCTGTATTAGTATATATATGTTAGTATTATTACCAAAAATTACTATTTCTTTCTCTATTTTAACTCTTTTAATATATCCCAGATAACACAAATATGTCCTCAGTACGTCCACAGGACCTAAATCTAAGACATTCAAGACGTCCCGAAGACGTCCATTACTGGACATAAAACGTCCTGGGGACATCCGATGTTACAAATTGGAACGTTCTGGGGACGTCCATTATATGTCCCTGTAAGGTCTTCCATGGACGTCCCTTGGACATCCTAAGGATGTTTTTAGGGCGTACATTTTGAAGGTTCCCATGATCCTAGTCAATAGAAAGTGACATACCAACTAGAAAAAGTGGAAAGGAAAATGATGGAAAGTGATTTTCAAAAAAATATTTATATATTATTCTAAATTCTGACACAAACATTTACATCAATTACAATTCATAATATAGAATAATTCACATCAACAGTAAATACGTGATATTATATTTTCTCAGATCGTCGTATTCTTTTTGATTGTAAAAAGAACTCCAAATTCCGCCACAACCAGAAATTATGTTTATAAGTTAGGTTAAGAAACCACAAGACAAGAGACAATTAAGACACAGCACAGGACCACAAATGGCACAAATCACAGACTTCACCATGCACTCAGTCACAGGTTTGAAATAAAAGTCTATTTTTGGGAAAAATAATTGGACAATTGTTAGAGAAATAATAAACTATCAAGAATGTGATTTAAGTCGCCATCCCAACGACTCGAGACTGTGAACTCACTGAAATATAGACGACAATAAAAGGAACGCAATAAGCGCTCTGTGATTGGTCACTGCAATGGCGGGAAGTTTAAACGAAAAGATGAGAATGAGGCAAATTGAGTTGAAAATGCGTGAATTACTAGAAAACCTAACCTGACCTGACTAACATAGCGCGAACAGAATAACCATGCTGTGACAACTGGAGAAACTCACTGAGCTAAATAAGCTCAGTGGAAAATGTATGAAATTTATGACGAAAAATTAAACCAAAACACGTTTTAAATTTTTGAAAAAGGCACAAGACACAAAAATAATGTTGTAAGTCGGTAATATGAATTAAGTCTGAGTTTGGACGTTCTGGGGATATTCGCATTGGACGTTCCGAGTCGTACGTCCCCAGGATGTCCATATTAGGTTCTGGGACGTTTGGACCTAAATGGGACATAAAATGAACATCTCCGGGACGTCCAGTGCTATCTGGGATGTTATTATTGCACACACAGGTGTTAACTCACCTAGGTGCATTATTGTATTACCACTTTCAAATGTATAACATTATTAGTGTTGAATAAATTGAGTTCAATTTTTAGATTACTATTACTGGGATGATACTATGTTGTTTTTTAATGCTACTTATCGCAACTGGTATCTATTATCTATGTTTGGTGACTATTCAAGAAATAGGAATACCAAAAACTACGTAAATTGTTTGCTTTCTCGTAAGCGTTTAGCTCTTAAGAATGCCTTTGTTGGCAAAATGCGTGTCGAGCGAAAAATTGACGTATTTTGGTGTTTTGGGTATTCCTATTTCTTCTACTCTAGTTAATTATTGTGCAGTATACAACAAAAATTGTATCCTGGCTCACCCGATGAATGAAAACATCAAAAGAGAGAAACAGTAAATAGAAGAACATGTTCCATTGTATCATTAGTTCATAAATATCAATATATAACAGGGGTTGATAAGTTTACATTCACAAATCCAAAACAACGGACGCGTTCATATGAATTATTTAGTTTGATTGTTGAAATGGTTATCAGAATAACCATTTCAACAATCATTCTACGGACAACATGAATATTTTCGGGGACACCGACAGATATTGACATTTTCGCTTATCGTTAAAAAATTCTGACATCACTAACAAAATACTTGAAGAAAAGTTGTACATCCATAAATGACTGGGGATAAGTTTTTTGAAAAGTTTGAGTTTCCTAGATGAATTTGTTGAATTATTTTTTCGCCAACATTTTTTTATTTTTGGTCTTTAAACTTTAGCTTGTTGTTTCAATAGTAAACGAACCTATGAGCAATCGGACATATTTATAATCATGTTTAATTGCAAGGGTATTTTGATTCGTTTTTAATATCTTTATCCAACACATGACAATTATGACCGTCATTATTAATGCCATTTTAGACAAGTGAACTGTCAAATAACTCACGCACTATCAAATAATACACTAGTGTGTTATAATCCATAACTCACTAGTGAGTTATGGATTATAACTCACGTTCATAATAGGAACTTAATAATTATTATCTCATGAAAAAACGATATCTTCCACTTGTTGGATAAAACATTGTATGCCACTCGTGTGTTATGTTTCCCACACCCAGAAAAATCTAGTTATACAAATATTTTTTCAAAAAAATCTTATAGCTGCTAATTGAAATATGGTAACCACTAAATTTTCTCGGATGAATGCAAAATGTAAACATTTTCAACATGAAACAGGTCTTTTTTTCAAAACGTTCTTTTTGTCTCTAAATGTTACCTTTTAGTTTTGACAAAGAACACGATTGCAGTTAAAAGATGGTATTGAAAAAACAATATTTAAATACGTTATTAAGTGAGAGACTTTTAACAGTAATACAATTGTTTTGAAAAAAAGACGTTGTTCATACTGAAAAGTGAACTATGTTGGCGCCTATTCAATTCAGAAATCATTTAACGGTTATACAATTTTGTATTACAGCTAATAGATATTTCTCTCGGTGCAAGTCACTTGAGAATGTATACCATAAATATAAATCTTTCTCGCGTGAGTTATTTTCAACATAATACACTAGTACCATAAATAACTATAATTTGTAAATAAAATAGTAATTTACGTAACAAGTCCGGAAAAAACTGTTTTCGGACGTGTTGCGTACACAATTTTTTCGGAAACCGTGTAAAATAACAAATCGAGACACATTTATTTTTTATATTTCTTTGTAGAAGAAAATTTCGAACATTTTAATTCTTATTTATATTAAATATCGAAATGCGAACAGAAGATAGGTACTAACAGAAACATTCTAATTCTTATTTATATAAATATTTATATTGAAATTCGGGCATTTCCCGGACTAGTCCGGAAAGTACATACTTCCCGGACTAGTCTGGGAAGTGATACTTTCTCAAAGAAAAATCGTCCGGGAAGTACCTACTTCACCCTTTTTAAAAACGTACACCTAGCGACTTTGACGGATGTTTTCATCGTTACTTCACACAGGTCCAACTTTCAGCATTATAGGGCTCTTAAAGGCTGTGCAATATCGAAGAGCAATTTCAGAAAAATGGGATTTAAGGAAATATTTTCACTAAATTAATTGAATTGATGTCAAATCATAAAGAACAAAATCATACGTGTTCCCTATTGGCAAATGGAGCTGAAGATTTCATCTTCGAAGGAAGTTCCAAGAAGTACCTACCTATGTCATTTCCCAAAAAAGAACTCGCCTATTCATTTTTACGATTTTCCATAAAACGATTGTGAGCATATTCATATTTTTCTCTCGATTGTTTTTGTATTACACGATTTTTCAAATTTATTTTTGATATTTTCGACAATACAATCTAATTTGAATGCGTCAAGTTTGACAATTCAATATTGTGAGTGAATAGTCTAAAGGTCAATTCATAAATGTTCCGTTCACCGTTACCGTTGCCGTTTGCGTTTGCCGTTCCGTTATCAGTTCAATACACTAAAATTCATAAGGAGTTCATGCAAATGCGAAATTCGCAAAAAATATATACTTTTGTCATTTCATTTCATGGAATTGAAATGAAAAAGAGATATATTTTTTGCGAATTTCTTGATACGGCGAGGTTCTAGGAGATTATCATCTCAAAATCTTCCAACATGAGGAATGCCGTACAAGAATATTTTATTGGGAAAGAACATCTTCAGATGAAAAATTATTATTATTATTTTTATTATAGTCAACTGCACCGCACCACGCAGTCTCGGTTGTCCACAGAAACGAGGAGGCAGGGCTAGCCAACACAGAAAAAATGTACACTGTAAGAGTAGTAGTCTTGACCGAAAGCTGAGATAGATTCATATATCCGCAAAGAAAACTATACTCAATTCTAAACACACGTTATTCTCATACGTGTGTACTAACTTTACTCATAATAGAAATAAATAAACATGACAATAGTATAGTATGAATAATTTCAAAATCTAGCCAAACTTCAACTGAGAATAATCCAAATTGAAATAAATATAGCATTGACTTTCAGCAAAAGTTCTCTTATTTTCCGAAGAAATAAGAAATACTTTCTATAAGTATATGAACAACTAATTTAAAATGCAATTTTTACTTCGAATAAGAATAATCTTGATTGAACTAACTCTTTAACTATTTCGAACGAATATTTTTTTCACTCAACTGAAACTGAAATAAGTATAGTTATATTCAAAAGGACTACTTCCTAAACTCCAGAGCAAAGATAAGTATACCTTTGATGAAATTCAAGATTAAGGTTCAAAATAATTTGAATTTGCTACAATAACAGGTACATTCCTTCCAAGAATAGATAAACTTAGCACAATATGGATTTATTAATATTAAAATATCTATTCTCGATGGAAAACAAATGTATCCTTGTTCTGGTTGGTTTCCGGGCTTCCACGTGGTCTCCTTTGGTTAAAATCTCCAAACGTTTCAACTGCATCTGAGGCAGTCATCTTCAGTGGCGTCGTCGAAGTACTCATCTTGACGTATCAACAGTTTCAGTCGCATTCCTGAAATAGTTTCGTATCATATACTTACATCAATTCACATGCAATTAAATTACATCAAAAAAATTAAAAGTCCACTTACCCACTAATAAATTTTCCTCACTGAGTTTATTCAAAATATCGTCCAAAATAGTGTCCTTTGTTGCCCATTTGAGGTTTTTTCAAAGAATGTATCCCAATTTGTAAGCAGCATCCATTCAATGCCCGAATGTTTCCATTTAAAATCCTTTTATATCTTAAAGGGAAAATATTTATATTATTTTTGGTATAAGTCCAATTGAAATATTTAGAATGAGTTAGTTCAGAATCAATATAATGTTTATTATCGAGGCTCTGTTCAATTTATACTAGTGAAGTCCAACTATCTGTCAATTCGGATAATGACTTATTTTTAGCATCCACCCGTTATTTATGCCTTAATTTCCATAACCTTATACCTGTGCCAAACATAATTTATTCAGTCTAATACCAATATGACTGACGATTGTTATTGACAAAATTTGGCGTAAAGCATGTTTCAACAGGACCACCATATTCTTTCTGGCAATTACAGAGATGTTATCATTACTGTTCCGGTTGATTGAATAACTTACTGTTGAATACTGAATCAAATCTTCTAGTTTCCATTGTCTTAGAAATTCCTCAATTTTATATAAAACACAAGCGATAGGTACGAAACAAAAATCCAACGATATCTTCGTGGATTCGCACATAAATATGTCGGCCACGAGCCACGACAATAGGAAAACGTCGATCAACGCGAGACACAATAACGATCACCAGTGGCATACCCAAGATTTTTCTGGGGGAGGTTATCAGTTCAATCACTGGTTCAATAGCTTCATAGAAAAAAAAAATTATTTTGAAAACACCCGGACTACAGGCTTACAGCTGCTAGCAACATGAAAATAAACTAAATGATAAATATAAAATAAAAAATGTCTTAAGTAACAACAAAAAATCCATATAGCTAGGACAACGCTTCGACGGCTCGCGGGGGGCGGGGTTCAAACCCCCAAACCCCCCCTTGGGCACGCCACTGACGATCACCCCCACTAATTCGACAATTATTGTATTGTTGGGACACCATCTTAGTATAAAATACTACAAGTAAGAATAGCCTATTCTTGGTTGAAACTGTGCCTAAAACCAGCATTTTTTTCTGTGAAGGAGGGATTAGGGAAACCGTCCATTGGGCCAGAACCCTTCCTGGGAACCGTGCGGGAATATAAGCGTTCCATTCCAGTTTTTCGTCAAAAACCATTCCCAAGAATTTAAGTTCCTTCCCAAATTCCAATTGTTTTCGGTATAATTCCAAATTAGGATATGTTGAAGTGTTTCGTCTTTGAAAGAGCATGCATTAAGTTTTCGTCTTCGAAAACTGAAAACCAATTTCAAGGCACCACGCTTCTAATTTTTGGTCTGAAGTGATTTTTCCGCCGAGAATATATTGTTACTACTTATATGTATATAGTACGAGGTCATCTGCATACCGACCTACTTTGATTGGTGTATCGACATTTTCTGAGATGTTATTGATAGCCACAAAAAAAGGGTCACCCTAATAATTGATCATTGAGGAGTCCCGTACAAAAACAGGGTCACCCTAATAATTGATCATTGAGGAGTCCCGTTTTCTCAGGATTTTTCGTCTGATAAGATATTTACTCTCACTCGAAACGTAGTCAGTAGCCATGTTGAAAACAGAAATAATCACTGCATTATTGAGTTATTCTACATTTTCTTTTATTGAATCATTACTTCATTTCAATTAGATGAATAGAAAGCCTTCAATAGTCTTGAAAATTTATAAAAAATATTATCAATATTTGTTGTGAATTTCTGAGTCGTATTTCAAGAAATTATATTGATTTTTCAGTTTTTCACGGAAGCGTAGAAGGGCCATTATTTTTTTATTTATTTTTTCTCCCTAATTCCGAGTTGCAACTCGGAAAATTACTAAATTCCGAGTTGCAACTCGGAAAATTACTAAATTCCGAGTTGCAACTCGAAAAATTACTAAATTCTGAGTTGCAACTCGGAAAATTACTAAATTCCGAGTTGCAACTCGGAAAATTACTAAATTCCGAGTTTTAACTCCGATAAAATTCCGAGTTGCAACTCGGATTTTAGTAATTTTCCGAGTTGCAACTCGGAATTTAGTAATTTTCCGAGTTGCAACTCGGAATTTAGTAATTTTCCGAGTTGCAACTCGGAATTAGGGAGAAAAAATAAATAAAATAATAATGGCCCTTCTACGCTTCCGTAGTTTTTCGCAATTTACACAACATTTTTCCATTCCGGTAGTTTTTTTTTTTCGTATATATGAAAGTTGAAGTCTTTACGAGAAAAATGCGTTCCCACAGAACTCTCTACAATGAAAAAGAAAACGCTTTTTTAGGAAAAAAACGAGTTTTTCGCGAAAATCATTAATTTCTTAAAAACCACTTTTTGATAAAAATAAAATCGATTGCTTGGCATGAAAAGTACTACATCCTACCAATTTCTGCTATCGGAAAATAATTTTCAAAAAAAATTTAAAATGTAAACGAAAATATCGGTTTTTCGTATTTTACTCGGCAATTTTGAAGTTATGTGGAAAAATTTTTTCAATGAAAGTTGTAGATTTTTTGATTATTTACAAATTTTGTATTTAATTTTTTTTGATAAAATGCGTATTTACGCTGCAAATCGTGAAAAACCGATTTCACCCCCTTTCATCCCCCTCCCCTCCTTGCATGCATTCAGATGTTGAATTTCTGTCACTGCATTAACGTAATTCACCTGGTCTATGACCGGCTTATGGGATTTTTTTTTTGAGATTTTTAACGATATCATAATATATCTTAACGATATAATTATTTAGGTCGATTGGCATAAACGAGAAAATGCATCAGCAACCGAGTAGGTATTCTTTTACAAGATCTCGCCCTTATTTAAACCCTTTAAGTGAACGTGAAAACCATATGGCTTTGGTTTTTCACTATTAGATTGTTCTTACCTTAATATGTTTAAAGGCCATAAACGAGAGATTGAAAAGAAATACTGTTTTTTTTTTCTGTACAAGGAAAATTAATTTTCCATATGCCTAGCACACGTTCTATCGCTAAATTTTCATTTTTTGAGCTAAACACTGACAAAATTTTCAGTGGTTAAAATAGAAAATCAGTCAGCAAAATCTGTCATTATCTGGCGGTCTGAAATATCTTGTGAGAGATACCTAGCCAATGTTATTTGTTCACCAAGTCCCACATTTTCAACGTTTAGATCATTCCCATATTTCACTTGTTCTGAAAAAAATACTAGGGTTTTTTCTTAAGTCTGTAGAGTAACAGACTTGCATTTAAAAAAAAATAGCTTGAGACGCCATAAGTCCGTTCCATTCAGTATATAGATAGTTATAATAATATAATCGATCCATCCTTACGTTTTCAAATACGACTTACTCTGCGCCTAAAGTTCAGGCAACACACATAGCAGATCGCGTAAAGCAAGCGAGCAAGTCATCGCAAAACTTACACCTCGTCACGTTCATGCGATCCTGATCGAAATGGGGAAGATGGTTCTCTCGAACCGCGCAAACGGCCATTCCAAGTTCTTCATCACGCAGCCTCCGTTATCTTCGATAGCTGGACCACAACCAGTGGCGGATGTGATAATAAACAATATATACAGAAAAAAAACATTCAAGAGTTTCTATTGCCAACTGACAATCACCATCCAGGTTTTGAAATAATATTATGGACAGAAAAAATTGAAGAAAGGTCTTGAATATATTATGACGTATGACCTAGTTAACATGAAAGATGACATTTTCATTTTAATAATATCATCAGCACTACGAACAAAACATTACAAGTCATGCAAGGATGAAGGATCTGATAACTGATAGCCGATTTGATCGTACCTACCGACCTACAACTAACTAACTAATCTAGGAATTTGGAATGAATGAGCAATAAAAAATAAAGAACTGGTCAGTCCTTACAAACATGGCGCAGTATTTCATTGTGTTCTATCTTCCATCGTATGTTGCCCTGATAAGTGGTAAAGCAGCTTCATTGTCACTTTCAGATCATTTTGTTATTCAAAAGTTCCATGCCCAAGCGTAGCGTGACATTGAAATGACAGCTACAAACCGTTATTTGTTTCTTAATTTCCTTATGGTAGCATACAGCATACTCATGGTGGTTATGGCTATTTCAGTGGCGGCGCCACAGAGAGCAAAAGGGGCAGTATTGCAGATTAAATAATGCGAATTGAGGGCTGATGTATGAGGGTATGTGCTGTTTCTATAATTCTATAGATAGACAAATAATATAATGAAGGCACAAAAAAAAAGTTCAAGTTCCCCCATATAGCAAAGAGCTGGGGTGTCACACAATTTTTTTTTTATGATTTCAACTTCAATGTCGGAACTTCGACTTTTTTCTCGAAATGATTGAATGATGGTTATTTATTATACAAAGGAAAAAAGTATTAGATTAGCTCGAGGTTGTGTTGTCTCTCGACGCGAAGCGGAGGGAGACAACAAACTGAGAGCTAAAATCTAATATTTTTCTCTTGTATAATACACTATTTTTTCCCGGTTCTCGGGGAAAAAAATGATTTCAGGAAAAGTTATATTTTATTACCTGTCAACAGACATAAAATGTCAAACTTTTTTCCCGTCACAGAAAAAAAATCTTTGTGGCCCTTCTGCGCTTTCGTAGTTACCTACTAGTCCACTGTATTAGCAGAAATAGTGTATCATATGCATATGTATTATATTTTATTATTGTAACATTTCTTGTATTTTAGTTTTGTGACACTACTTTGTTGTTGAATGATTAATACTTTAAATGGTAAAAGGTTAAAATACCCCGGGGGGTTTTTAGTCCGTTTTCTTTTCTGTGTGTTTTTTCATTTTTGCAAGAGATACATAAATTCAAGATGGCGGCTCCGGGATAGCGGACGAATACTGTGATTATGGTCCGATTCGTTTCAAAATTATGGTATTTTGAGTTTCTTTATGGATTTTTTATCAAAATTTATAAATCCATAATGGCGGCTCCAGGATAGCCGATTAGTTTTGTGATTATGGTCAGATTCGATTAAATTTTTATGTGATGGTTTTTAGAGTCGAAAATTCATGATTTTAAAATGTATACTTCAACTTGGCGAAGGATTCTTGTGGAGGAAGATAATGAATTATTAATCAAAATTCATAAATCAATTATAATGGAGGAGTTTTGTAATTATGGTCTGATGCTCTTCAGAATTGGTATGTGGGGGTATTTGAGATAGAAGATCATGAATGCTTTGTTAAAATTCATGAATCCAGGATAGTGAGTTAAATTTCAGATGACCTTATCATTGAAGAGTTAGATAGCTCAGAACTCCATACATCAATGTTTACTAACTAAAAAGAACAAAATAAAATAATTAAAGAAAACTGTCCAAGGAAATAATTTCTATTCAATTGAGCTTTGACAAGGAGACCGGTATCTCGCGTATTGTTATAAGTCGAAAATTATCTAAACAGTGTTCCCATCAAATTCAATTCTCGCCGCCACTGGACCTAATGGAATTGGGATTGACAGGCGCCCTTTCAAAACCAAAGACAAGAATTACAAATAATAATGATCAATGTCAGCACCTCTATTCTGTGGTCAGGGACAGGGTGTGAAGACCAACCGATTGAGGTGATTTGATGACAGCTGTCAGCCGTCCATCATTTCTGGCAGTATTACGTCACATATTCGCATTTTCGATCGGGAGAACAGGACGAAGAGAGGGATTTCGTACCCTGGAGCAGCCAGAAGGGTGGGTTTTACCGGGAACATGTTGCTTGCGCTATGTGAAGGAGGGTATGACGCAGTCACGGAACAGGAGAGCATATTTTCTGGGATAGGTACGGAACGTATTCAGGAACATTCAGGTGAATGAATGAAAGTGATACGAATCCTGATTACAGGTGCAGTGTAAGCTCTCATTCCAAAAATTACTTTGTCATGAAAAATTTTTCACAGAAAACTGAAGGATTCATTAACTAAGATGCTTAAAAGCCCTGCCGAAGCGACTAATGACGAGCCACAGAGAGCGCTATATGCTAGATGTGTGCTAAGGACCGGTTTTATACCTTCAGATTAAACTCCAGATAGACTTACTAATGGTTAGAATGGAAGCCTATAACCTTATTTGATAAATGCCATATTCTAAACCTGTAGTTATTAGTCCATCTAGAGTTAACTGAAACCTATAAAACTGGCTCTAAGTTCGCTAGGAACCTAACGGTAGCTTAAAGGTATGTAAAGGTCAGGTAGGCGAGTGATTAGAATCACAGCTTTTCAATCATTCTGGCTTCCAGTCGTATGGTTCAAAGCCTCGCGACTGCAGAATCTTTTTTTCTGATTGCCCGAGAGAGTGCTAGGAATCGCACTTTAAAAGGTAATAGACCGGCAGCTAGCGACATGTTGACATGTCAATAAACACATGTATGCCATTGATGCAGACATTTTGTTGATGTGAAAGATGATGAATAACACACATTTCCATCTCCACCAGTGCTATTAAAAGCAATAAGAATTTTTTTTTAGTGCTTCCTTCGTGTTTCCTAACTACGGTACGAAACTACAGAGGGTGATTCGTTGGGTCGTTTTAAGAAAAAAAGTTACTATGAACATATGTCCGGAGTTGCTTCGTTTCTGAGATACAGGGCGTTGAAGTTTTAAAAAAACAAAAACTTCAACAGCACACCAACAACAATGTCGATGCAAGTTTTGGTCACACGACGATTGTGCGTGCTGTATCAGATCCATTTCACTTCTGCTAGAACTGTAGTGATGAATGATATATTTATTAAGAAAAATTTAATTTTGTTTGAGTTCACGTTATAATGATAGATATAATGTTTCATTTTATATTGAAGTTTGAATTTTTGTTCCATTCCAGTGTGTTAATTCAGGAATAATCAAGCAACCCCCAATCATTGATTCAACCTGCCCCGCTTGTGGGGCAGGTTAGGTTAGGTTGAGTATCGATGAGCCTAACTGAATCGCTTACTTACCCATTGAGCTAGTTGTCCAAGTCCAAGTTTGATACTTTTTGCATCTAGAGTGTTGGAGAAATAAAATGAAATCTTATAAATTTTTTTGGTACTTTTGACACTGCATCTCAGAGGGGTTGCATTTTAGGAAATACCTTGATCGGAACTTTTCACCTCGAAATGAGGCGATGAATCTGTATTCGGAGTTTGTCGGTCTTATTCTGACTCATCCTGTATATCATTATGATTCTTCTGATATATTTTGAAAATCTGAAGTAATATGATAATAATAATCTATTCGAATATTTCAGTAATATTCTCGAAAGGTTTTCCTGGAATGTTCCATTTCGTTGATCTTGTGTGATTGTGATCTTTCGAAATATTTTTGAAATATTTCCAATTAGTTTCATAATGTTCCTATTGTTGAAATATCTCTTAGGATTCGCATAAAATTGTATACGGAATTCCAAAAAGAAATTCGACCATCGATTCCTGAACCCAATTTTTCATACGATGTCGAATAAGATTATAAATTGTGAATTTCCATACATAGATTCTCAGGCTTTTCAATGAGAATGTACGAAGGCGTAGAAGGAAAACAGTAATAATTTTTTATAATTCCGACTCATTAAATCGGAATTTGGCTAATTCCAAGATAGATCGAATTAGTAAGTCAGAATTAGCCAAATTTCGACTTAGTAAGTCGGAATTAGCCAAATCTATTTTTATAGAAACTTGCTTTTATTTCGAAAACCTGACTATTTGGGTATAGGAACATAATACATCATTTGAAAGCAAATTAAAATGTTTTTCAGGATATTCGATAATACACAGGGTGTTTCATTTGAAAAATGCACTTTTCACCTCTTTTGTATATATCGGTGAAATCACAAATTTTCAAGGACTCCGTATAATGGAGGACGAACTCTGGCAACTATGCTCATAATTCAGAGGGGGTGCAAGAAGGGAGTAATATTTTCATACTGTAAATTGTCAAATTGAGAATAGAAATCGACTTGTTTCAGATTTTTTCAATGGATATATAATTTACAGTGTCAATATTTTTAAATTTTAATAACAAATTTTCTCAGTTATGGTTGCACCAAATATGAAAAACTTAGTATTGCTGAACAGATAATGAAAATCCCTTTCGAACAAGATGCCACACGACCCCCCTTCTCATTTAAATTTTTTGAGGGGTGCTCATAATTCAGAGGGGGTGTAAGAACGGGGTAATTTTTCATACTGTAAATTGGTAAATTGACAATAAAAATTGACCCATTTCAGGATTTTTTGATAAAATACATAATAACGCTAAAAATGAATTTATTCCATACCTATGGACCGCACTGTATAATTCAATACTTCAGGATAAGGCCAACCCTACAAATTGAAAAGTGACGGAGTTGTGATTTTTTTTAAAAATCATATATTTTTCCGGTTTTTCTTATTTTTCTCTGTAAGTATAGAATGATCGGATCTCAATAATTGTGGATTTTAATTTTCAACAATTCTTCTCCTTGAAGCAACCAGATTGCTTTATTTGTTTTCATTTTAAAAGCAAAACACTAAAAAACACGTTTTGTATTTAAATGTTTAACCAATTTATAAATCACAGTTGTCCAAAATATAACAGAATAAAACTACGGACTGTCTATCATGTGATGGCACAGTCGGTTTTCTCCTAGTAAGTAGTTTTGTTACGAATATTTTTTTTTTCACGGTATTTAGCTATAGTCCAATAAGTAGGTATATTTATTATAAAATTGTGCGAAAAAAAAACACACCAACTGTTATGTCTTAAACCCTTAATTCACTATGCTTTTGTCGTGCCTATTTTTCTGCCTGATTTCCGGTGACTGAAATTTTAAACAAATACGTCTGCGCGCGAGTCTATTTTGTATACAGTACAGTGACCGCCAAAAAGTATGTACCATATGGGAAAAAAGTTTATTATTAGAATATTGGAAAAAAGATTCCTGGAGAAAGTTTGTGCATGTCCGATAACATAAAAATTAATTTTGACACATGTCACGTGATCGCTGGTAAGGCGGCAAATTGAAAAAAATTACTATGAAAAGGCAAAAAGTGGGATAAAACGGCAAGATATCAAAAAAAGTTATTTGAAAAAGCTGCTTAGAATTCAATTTTATACACATATACAAAGCTTGAAAAAATAATGTGAGAAAACTGAAAATAGCAATTTTTTAAAAATATTTTCCTAGCTGTATAAAAATATCAAATTATTATCTTATGAATAGCTTGACCATACTGAAAAATTTGTATTTCAATGATAATGGCAAAACTTTCTCCACACCACTGAGCACTAAATTAAAAATATTGGATTTAGTTAAAACCCTGGCTGTTATACATTGGTTCGTATCTAACAGTTATTTCAGAATTCCACGACCATTATGATGACATGATACTCCAGAAACATGGTGTTTTCCAGACTATAGTCAAGTTTCGATGATCATCGTGCCAAGAGCGTTACATTTCGCACGCAATGTTGAAAACTCTAGCCTCTTTGATTTGACGCACTATTTTAAAGATTATATGCGAAGTGAAACGTTCGTGCACGATTACCTATCATCAAAAATTGATTATAATCGGAAAAACACGATATATTCGGATTTCCCTATCACCGCAAGAATCGTGGAATTCTGATGTAACTGTTAGATACGAACCAATGTAACAATGTTCTGAGAAAATAATTTTTTCTTAATTTAGTGCTCTCTGGTGTAGAGAAAATGAGAAAGTTTTGTTATTATCATTAAAATACAAATATTTCAGTATGGTCAAGCTATTCATAAGAAAATAATTTGATATTTTTATACAGCTAGGAAAATATTTAACAAAATGCAATTTTCAATTTTCTTACATTAATTTTCCAAACTCTGCATATGTGTATAAAATTGAATTCTAAGCAACTTTTTCAATTAACTTTTTTTGATATCTTGCCATTTTACCCGACTTTTTGTCTATTCATAGTAATTTTTTTCAATTTGCCGCCATACCAGCGATCACGTGACATGTGTCAAAATCGATTTTTGGGTTATCGAACATGCACAAACTTTTCCCAAGAATTTTTTTTTTCAATACTCTAATAATAAACTTTTTCCCCATATGGTACATACTTTTTGGCGGTCACTGTATACACTTGCTTGAAAATAAATAGGACTGGCTCTATTTTTTCCCTGAATCGAGGGGATCTCAATGACGTTTGTGCGCCAACACATTAATTATTTGAAGTAATTATCTGTCTGACTGGACATAACCAACAAATAAATAATAATACAATAAGTGGGATAACACAGTGACGACAACAAGAATTACAAACATTTTTGTTTCATTTTATCTTTCGTTCGCGATATTAATAATGTCTCAAAAATATACAATCAATGTGAAGA
Source organism: Chrysolina haemoptera (assembly GCA_958298965.1). NCBI lineage: Eukaryota > Metazoa > Arthropoda > Insecta > Coleoptera > Chrysomelidae > Chrysolina > Chrysolina haemoptera. The sequence continues at coordinate 20,668,917 of OY282591.1, read as the reverse complement.
AATCATCAGGCCTGTTGAGAGGGGAGGGCAGCCGGGGTGGCTCGCAATACTTGAAAATGTAAGATGACCAAAAATAAACATATATAAATCTTACATTGCATTTGATTATACTAAAAGAAACGAATTAGGTAGCACGGTATACTTGAGTAAAAACATAAGGCAATGAGTGCATGGTTCCTTCTTGAATGTTCCTTTTTACAGTCAGACACCGCCACACCCCGCACCACATCACCCAAAAGGGACAGGGGACTGAGTGGACTGGCCGGACAGGAGTCATATTCTCCAACGAAATTCACTTGCAATATTTTCACCTTGTGCTTGCCATACTCTAAATCTGTGGGGAGTGCATGCAGCTGAATGCTGTGCAGAAGCAATCACTTTCTTCGGAATAATTCAGAATTTCAGAAAGTTTATAACATATTCAGCTCTAGCCCACAGAGGTGGGAAATTGTAAAGAAAAATATTGGTTGGTCATTGCATAGCATGTCGCAGACTCGTTGGTCAGCCCGTTTAGATGCTGTTAAGCCTTTTGCTGGACATATTACCTGGTTTGAGACAAGCCATTAGCGATTTGAAAACATTGAATCTTTCGGCAGAGATACAATCTGACTTAAAAGGTATTCAAAAATGTATTAATTCTTTTGAATGCATCATTATGGCATCTATTTGGCTTAAAGCTTTAACAAGTATCAATTACCGTAACACCATTTTACAAGCCAGAGAGGCAATGGTGGATGTTGAAGTAGAAAATGTAAAAAGTTTAATTCTCGACTTACAGAACTTGCGTGACAGCTGGAACGGTATTTTAGAAGAATGCAAAGCTGTTGCCAGAAATCTTAATATACCAGAAACTTTTCCTGATAAGAGAAGACAAACAAGAAAGCGGTTTTTCGATGAGTCTCGAGATGAAATAGCTGAATAGCTTTCTTTGGAAATACCTCACCCTTAATGAAGAAGAAATTGGCCTAAAAACAAGAAGTTTTTGCAATTACTACAACGCGGATGTGTCTCAAGGCTTAGTGGAAGAAATTGTTCACCTAAAAGCAATTCATAATGTGAACCTGGGTCAAGATTATCTGTCACCACTAAAGTTATTAAATAAGCTTGTAGAACTTAAAATTGAAGTGTTATTTCTGAATATTGTCATAGCTCTAAGAATTTACTGTACCATTCCAGTTAGTGTGGCCGAAGGTGAACGATCATTTAGTGTCCTTGCGCGCATAAAAAATGTACTACGATCTACAATGTGTCAGGATCGCCTTACGAGTTTAGGGACGTTAGCGTTAGAACCATCTTTAGCAAGACAACTGGATTTTGATGAAGTGATATCCTACTTTGCTGATCGGAAAGCTCGAAAGGCGCACCTAAAATAGATAGTTTTTTTAATAAACATACAGCTTCTTTTATTTGTCTTACTTCATTTTTTAGTAAATAGCTTTCGTCGATATATTCTTTCTTGGCTCATTTTGTTTTTGCGTATTTTTCGTTAAACTAAAGGGGGCCCGCAAGCTTAGGTGTCCCGGGGCCCGTCTCAGCTCTCGACGGCCCTGGAAATCATCAATAATTTTCCTTTGTTTGCAGGTCTGATAAATTACTGCCTAAAAAAAAGCATGGTGGAATAGCCACGAAAAAAGGCATAGTACCTATTAGTGTTTAAGCAAACACCAGTTGAAGATTATTACATTGTTATAAAATTGGACTGTTCAAAAAAATTCTTCAAGGAAGAGACAGATCACCAATTGTTTCAAGGTGTTTGAGAGAAGTAGGTGACTGTGTACATGAATAAAAGCGAATGTGGGTTCTCATTCTAATGTCGTGTACTGTGTACCTATACGAGAAAACCTTCGGAAATTATCAAAGTAACTAATTTATACCTCCTTCTAATTCTAGTACCTTGATATGGAGAAACGCAATAATTCCAAAGATTTAGTTATTTAATTTTTGTTTATAAAGGATTAGCGTACAGGCAACCGGGATTTTGAATTTTTCCTTAAACAGCTTTGAATATAATTGAATGAAGAAATGTTTAATAATATTTGATTCCCAGAATATCTAATTCTGATTTCTTCAAATTATAGCTAATCATCTAATGACGAATTTGCTTATCAATCGAATAAATATCATCTATCAAGATTTGTATTTAAATAAAATATATAAATGTAATTAAATAATCAGTAAGTATTTGAAATAAATAAATTCAGAAGATATTCAAAATATGCAAATCATGATCACATTACAACAGGAGAGCAGAAATAAGAAGCGGCGAAGCGAGTATAGCCTGAATGAAGATGACAATTCACATAACACAGCATGAATTGAATTCTACCTTTTACTGAAAATAATTAGAAATATAATAATATAAATAAAACTATCTCATTAATGAAATGTTTTCTTCATTTCAACCATATCTGTAACTGAACCAGTTTATTTGTTGCACCTATGTTTCTAGTTTGACTTACATATATTATTTATGAATACATTTTTTGTAATTGTCCATTTATTTCAGTGAACTTTGGTACTACAAATAGCCGAATAATGTGTACAATCTAGCTTTTTTTTCCAGCACTTTGGAACTGGAAAATTGTCATTTTTGCTGAGAATATTGCTGAAGACAAAATCTAGTCCATGATCCTAATAAGATATCGTTCCTGCTCTATACTGCGAATCATTTCTGCTATCCTGCTACGTTATATAAAAATTTTCTAGAAAAAGCTTGAAAACTGAATTCAATATTTGTGGAAACCGGGGTGAATTTAATAAAATAAATAATGATTTCCTAATAGCCATAGAACTTTGAAGATGTATACTACTAATATTTCATGTATACATGAGTATCTTACAAGTGAGAGGATAGCAGAAACGTTTGCGTTGAAAAGCAATGGGAAATAAGAACGTCTCGTTTTATCGTGTTTGTGGAATATAAGCATACTTGCTGGAGAATAAAATTGTGTTCTAAGAACATGGAATCCAGTACATATAGGTTGTAAGACGAGGATCGAGGATCAATTGTAGCACAACGAGAAAAAAAGTATTCACCAAAAATTTAGGGGTGGAATAGAAAAATGTCCATTTGAAAATAAATAAATAGTTTTTTGCTAAAATATTGGACAGTGTATATGGTGTATCATTAAACGTATCAAATTTCTGGCAGAGCCGATTTTGCCATAAATTATCAAAGCAGGAAAAGTAATGTTTCAATCAAAATTAACATTAGGATTCACAAAATGAATGTTATTTAATAGAACGCGTAACCATCTAATCTATTTCTTTCAAAAAACTGAAAGACGAGAGCATCTAATTCTAATCTCTATTAGACTTGAGACTTGGGTAGGTACCTGAGATTGATTTGTGTTATTTGATTTGTAAACCTGGCATTTTTCTTTGCTTCAAGTAACCTTTGTAATTGTAGTTAGTTTCAAATTATATGATGATTTCATGAGAGACATTCAAACGGACATGTTCTATAAAAATTATTTTATCCAGGTTGATCCTGGCCCACCACTTTTAATCTTTTAATGTTATGAAATGTCTTAATTTTAATTCACTTCCATCGTCCTCTGGCGGCATGATGTTTTTATGGTTTTGGCTCTTGTATGCCTGACAAGTAAGCACTGATGATGACTTCTTAGTCAAAAGCGCTCTGCTATGATTTTATAAATATATTTCTTCACGAAATATAAATTTTTCTTCATTCAATTATATTCATATTATACCAAATGTTTTGAACATATTTTTGCCCATTTTAATTTCTCAGAGGTCAAATTTACCCTTCTTAAGTTTTCCCGAATCCACAGCTCGCGTGCATCCTCTCCGCTTTCATTTTTCATTGAAAGTATAGGCAAAGTTAAGTATTTCTGGCCAACTATGACAAGATACATAACTTTTGCATTAAACAAAACAGATATTTGAAATGGTTTTTTCATTTTTTCAAAAAAAAACATGGTTTCGATGATATTCGGTAATTAAAACTTGATAGCAGCCAGTGGTTTAAAACAGTTTTGTAGAAATTAATTTCTTTTTTATGTATCAGAAATAACGTAAGTATTTAAAAAATGGCAAAAACTAAAAGTTGCAACTGAACGTTCAAATTGAATTATGGTTTTCCGGGTTTTTAGGCCGACGCCGACGTCGATGTTCTCTTTGAGTTTAAGATGTTCTCGACGTTTCGCCAACACGAGTGGTTGGTATTTTCAAGAGATATGTTAACAGCTCCGATTAGTGTTGAGTAATCGGAACTGTTAACTGTAAACTGTTGAAAACCAACTTCTTGTGTTGACGAAACGTCGAGAATATGTCAAAACTGGTAGGCCATTTCGAATTCCATGATAAATTATTATTGAAAGTTTTACCATGTGATGCCAAATCTTTGAATGACGGGATCATCGAATAATTTGATTAAAGAATTCGGAATAGTAATAATAGTGTCTTATGATTTTGTACGTCGAAAATTGCGACAAAAAAGTTACTTATCAAATAAAAAACTCGCGAACATAAAATCGGTAAAATCCGAGAAAATTATTTTAAACGTGGAGGTTTTGAATAGTTTAGTGAAGGAAAAACTTACCTTCCCGTCATCATGCATGTTTTCCCAAGGGCTGTTTTGACAGCAGGCGTGTGACGTCATGTGAGTCTATTGTTTTTCCAGTATTCACCCAAATTGGAACCATATTATTTTTATGTTGGCCCAAGAAGAATTAATATTCAGCCAATATGTGCTCTTGGACACGGTTTCGAATATAGCAATGTTTCTAAATGAAGGAAGCTACGCAACTGATTAAATTGAATAAATAAATGTATTTCCGATTAAAAAGGAGCAAAAGCTCAAATATACAAAATTTCATAAAATAACATTCATGAATTGAATAAAGACAAATTCAAGTGGCTACTTCATAAAACACAGACCTAATTTCTTGTCTTTCCAGAATTTTCCCATATCTCAATGAAGACAGGACATCATCTCCACCTATGAATAATTTGGTTTCAATGTGTCTGAATTTGTGAATTCTCTTCCTGATTTTGTTTTCAAAATATCTGAAAATTTCTGGATGTGCTCCCAAAAACTCCAAGAATAATTCTTTAGAGATATAATAAATTTCAGATGTCTCTACAGCAACATGTGTGTACATCAGTTTGCTGTCAGGGGTAACCAGAAATCCGAATTCGTCTCCGTCTTCCAAATGAATGATTTCATCCTCGTCCTCATTGATAACTGCAACTGTTCCAGATGATATAAAATACACATCTTCAGCCGGGAAACCTGCTTTTGTGATTATGTCAGTTGGCATGAAGGTTTCTGAGCTCATAGAGGCAAATAGTGAAGCAAGAGTTGTTGTTGGAAGCGTTTGCAGTAGTTGCGCCTTCTCAATCAGCTTCCTGGCCCCAAACAGATACATTTCGATTCTCAAATGTTCCGACAAAGTAGCAAGGAGTTGGCTTTCATTGAAGTAGTGTTTCTGTAGTTTATACTCATAGTATTTCAACAATCTTATTCTCAATTCATTGGGTAAATTTTTAGAGCTCATGTATTCCTCCAGCTGACCCAAGTATTGTTCGTATCTACTTTCCGAAATACCGACTAGTCCAAACATTTTCAGTAAATCAGCTATCATATACAAAGTATATAATCGACCATATATGCTTATGATGGTTAGAATAATTTCCTCTTCGGGGTGTATGATTACATATTTATCGTGTTCGACGCCAAAAAAGAAACAAACTGCTATTAATAGTGATTCTGAGTAAAGGTCAACAAATGGGACTTGATTAACTTTGGAAATTTCAGCTTGTACCATCCAAGAGTCACTTGGGAAATCATTTCCATAAAATAGTTTTGGTATCGAGAAAACTGAGCACGTAAAAATATGTATAGAGGCAGTAACAACAAAAAGATGAAATAATAAACTGTAAATCAATTTCGGCATATGAAGCATTCTCGTTATGTTTTCAAGAATTCGCAAAAAATACCTGAATCTTGTAAAGTACGCTATTGTTACTAGCACAGAAGCAAAATAGTTGATTGCATAATATTCCTCCAGTAAAATTCCTTCGCTGAATAACAACAATATCACATTATCATAAAATACGGCGATCAAATCGAAAATAAAATGCGTTCTCAAATAGTGGAAAACGATGGTTTTTGGTTCGATGATTATTTCTTTTTTCTTGGTATCTACATAGCCCACAAAGAAAAATGAAATGAAAACGCAGTACTGAAGTATGTTCAAGGTGAGCTTTACACAAACCACGTACAGCCATCGACTCTTGAATCCAAATAATATTGGCACACTGAAATACTGCCATAACCACGTACAGAAAAACAAGATTTCGATAAAATTGTTTACTCTGCTGAAAGGGTGGATTACGAACTTGAAACGACTTTTGGCATGTCTTTTCTGTTCTGCAAACATGGTCGACTTAGTCCGAAAAAAAGTCTTACTTTTGACATTCTTTGGATCCATACTGCACAATATTCGGATACTTCGGAGTAGTCTGGTAATACGAGAAGCATTGGGAGGCAGAGGATATAAATTTGGATTAATTATCTTCTTTGGTAAAGTACATTCATGGTAAACTTTGGATCTCGGCATTTCAGTCAACTCATATGACAATTGTTTGACAGTGTTCGATCAGCATTCACTTCGACTTGACTTTGACGATAATTTTGCTATAATCCAGTAACGACAAACAAACTCGAGCAAAAAGTGAAGAATGAATTGTAGCACTCTGAAACTCGGCACGTGACATCTCGACATCATGTATTATTAGAAAAAAAATTGTTTACGAATAAATCAGGGGTGGAACCCAAAAAAATTTGTATTTAAAAAAAATATATTTTTTTTGCTGTTGTTTCGGAAAGTATGAGATTTATTAATAAACAATTTCAACAAGGCGAAAGATAATTCAATTCTCCACAAGAAATATACCTAGTAATTTCTCAGAAAATGCGCTCGTTTTCTCAGAAAACCTGATGGAATTCCGATCCAATTGCAGGCTCGCGTTGAGCCGCCACTGGCATTTCCGGTGTTATTAAACATATATGCAGGATATGAATGAGCGATTATTTCCAACATTCACTGAAGAGAATGCCGGTTTAATGGGTAAGTTGAAAATGAGGCAGCAGTAAAACGAAGTTTTTTTTGGCAGGTATTGTCACACTACTCTAAAATTGTTGCGTATAGTCCAAAGAGTGTTGCTGCTTTATTGCTGCTTTATTATAATAATTCGATATTTACTAAATTATTCATAATTTTCGGATCATCCGCAAACATCTCAGTGAAGTACTCGCATATTATATTTGCATAAGAAAAGATATGAACTTTTCCTTTCCTTCTCCGATCATTTTTAGCAGAGTGTTGAGATGACATTGGTTATAGTTGGGAAATATTTGATTCACAATAATGAACATTTCGGTTAGGTACCGTTTTTCTTTGGTTTTAATATTCATGGGTGATCTTTATATGTGACCTTTAAGTAAACTCCCAAAAAACTCGTTACCATACGGTATTCCCAAGATCTCATTCCTCTCTAGCATGGCATTCCTTTCTCGAGTTTTGGATGTGGTGGTGGGGTCTATTCCCAAGGACGTGTGAACATGAAGATGGAAAAATAAAGAGTTGCTCTGGGTAACGAAATAAAACAAATGGGAATATTCGAATTTTAATTTATAGATATCACAAAATATTTACAGTATAACAACTAATAATAAAAGGAATGTTTCCAAAGGGGTGTGATGCTTGGATAGATGCATAATCGTTTCTATGTCTAGAACTGTCAGTGATTTCCTAGATGATCAAGAATTGGTATATGTGCCAAGTACATATAGGACATGTCTATCTAATAAACATCAACCATAGATTGATTTTTTTGTCATATCTGGTACCAAAACCAAACAGTGCACAAATTAGAGATTTTGAAAATTACAATGATAGTAAGTATTCACATTAGGAAATTTAGGCTTTCAAGAAAGTACTATGTGAAAATTCATAATAATAACAATAATAATAATAATAATAATAATAATAATAATGAATACGTTTATTATACACCCACATATCAATAAAACAGAAAAAAAATCATCCATAATTTGGCAATAAGAAATAAAAAAAAGGTAAGCATATAAATGGCAATATTGTTCAGAATCAGAGGATAAACCTCCGAGTCTGTTCTTCCACCAAAGCCAACAATTTTTAACAATAAAAAATTCTATGATGAACAGCCGTGAACTTAATTATGTTATTCTAATAATAATAATAACAGTGGCAATAGTAGTAATACATCGTTTTTATTACTACTTACCAATAACTAATTTTGTAGATCATGGCAAGTAGATATGTAAATACAGTTATTTCAGAAGTGAAATTCAAGGGTGAAATTTATTCTTTCATGTGAGTAACCAAAAACAAAAAAAATCTGTAAACTCACATAATTTTGCATAATTGTCTCCGAAACACTTTCTGTGAAAAGGTTAAATGATATTTCTTTATTTTCGCGATATTGCGAAAAACTCGTGATTTATGTTGATATAAATAATATGTTTACTAAAATTGATAAAAAGATTCAGTAGTTTCAACATGTGTAACATCTGTTCTTTCCGATATGTTTCAAAGATGAAGTAGGAAATTGTCGTAAAAGAAGTTGGGAAGCAAAGAATAATTCTGAACGGTCAGATGAAACTCCAGCATGAAAATTTAGAGAAGAGAAATTTGGTTTATCGAAGCATCATAAATGAAATGGAATTACTGAAGATGAAGAACAACATAATTATTATTATGATAGATTCTGGAAAATTTGGAAACATTAAAGACGTTGTATACTGCTTATCAAGTGGACCATCAAATTGAGAAGATTTCTAAACTATTGACTCACGAGTATGATAAAATCATTCTGATGAATGTTAAACCATTGAATACTCAAAAGGAATATGATAAGTTGATCAATGTTTTGAAAAACCTCCAAGACATTGTTAAAAATTATCAAATCAAGTCGAGACGGGAATCCATAGTTTAGCTAAAGGAATCAGAAGATCCATGGACCATATTGAACAGATTCGAGAAACCAGAACTGAACTAACCAATTTAGAAAAAGAGGAATTGAGAGATTTATCACAAAATTTTGCACGGCAGTATATTGATCAGTAACTTTAGGCTTCGTATGAGTTGGCAAGCGCAGCGTAGCCCGAGATATTGTGATATTTTTTTAATAAGGTTATTTGAATAATGAATAAAAAGCGGCGAAACCCCCACGAGTACCCACCTCTTCTTCAGGGGCTAGGGATGATGAAAGCCTTATATTTCTACGTGCGATCACTAACGCGATAGCAACATTAATTGAAAATGTCTGTCTAAGTACGTCAGTCATTCATTTAAAAGAAAACCGCTATCACGACTGCTTGGCTTTGGATCGATACTAGAAGATATATTGTGTACAGCATGAATTTAGTATGTTGGATATTGCCAAAATCTAAATTATCAGTAATATTTCTTCTTATTTTTTCCTAATAATTTTTTTTAAGTATTTTCAGTACTCTTCGTGGTTATTTCTTGTTTTCCAATTACAGTGATTTTATCATTATACTTTTTTTTATTGTAAAATCCAAATTTCTAACAAATTTACTCATACTATGAAACATTATATCCAAGTTTTCGTGTTATTGAAATTATAATATTTTCTCCGAATGAGAATCTCATATTTTTCCTTGGCTTCGTTATTCCATTGTTGTATGTTATTGTCACTGATAAGGCACTAGTAAGGTTTTTTTAAGGAATGTTCGTATGTCTTTTCAATTTGACTTTGTCCATCCCAAAGTCACTGCTATAGAGGAATGAAGAAATGCTTGCTGACATTACTTATCATCTCCACATCAAAATCTTGTATCATCTGGCATCCGTTCGAAATAAGCAACCTCATTTCTTTCTACATGGTAATCATGAATCCATCTACTCCCTTTTCGCAAACTTCCATCTATACCGTCCTTCCAAACCCCAGCTGGAAGGTATACCTGAAAAATGGTCATGGTAAGTAAGCATAAGCAACTACAATTCTATGAATATATTGGAGTTTTATCCCAAACCGCCATTTTCAACACCTCGACACGTGTTTCAATCACCAAGTGATCATCTTCAAGAGGAAGTTTTATCTTCTAAGATTAAACTTCTATGATTCTAATTCAAGAAATAGAAATACTTAATACTAGTACAGTATCCACAGATAAATGTAAGCCACAAGTGAAGAATGAATCGTAGCACTTTGAAACTCGGTACATGACTTCTTGATGTCATGTACTGTTGAAAAAAAAATTGTTTGCCAAAAAATCAGGGATGGAACCCAAAAAAATTTTTATTTAATTTATTTTTGCTGTTGTTTCGAAAAGTATAAGATTTATCAAGAAACCATTTCAACAAGGTGAAAGTTAATTCAATTCTTCACAAGAAATTAGTAGGAGATTTGAGCCGGTTCTGGGCCTCCCCCCACCACTATGACGTCATCAGTGACCTTGACCTATGACCTATGACCTCGACCTATGACCTTGACCCATGACCTTGACCTATGACCTATGACCTTGACCTATGACCTCGACCTATGACCTCGACCTAGGACTTGACCTAGGACTTGGGCTTGCCCTTAGCCTTGACCATGATGTATATTGTTGGGAGGTGTTCAGGGTTTGTGTTTGTCCTAGAGATTGTGATGACTTGATTTTTTTTCATACACGGACAAGTACCTTTTGCCAAGTACTTAATATATTTTTCTTACCTCAATGTCTTTCATGTATACTTACTCTGCCATTGTGTATGATCTAATGTGTGGAGTACGCATAAAAATCTAAACCGAAGTATAGAGACGTCTGCACGCCACGGATATCCAGTCAGATATGTGAACTGGCGTCACACACCCATACACTGCGGTGACTCATCGACTACTCTCCGTCCTCTCTTCATTGATATGGTGGGGATGGTTCTGCTGTGACGTTGTATGAATAGTCGAAGCGGATAGAATTTGTTCACCCTCTCTCCCACTCATCGATATTACATATAAAGGAGGTGGGAATGATTGTGAAATCAGTATTTTGTTGAGTTTTGTGCTGAGAAGACGACATAGATAAAATGTATTCCTGTGGTTGTGGTAAATCGTTCACTCGTAGTGATAATCTCCGTCGGCATCAACTTCAAAGTTGCCAAGGTGGCCCTTCTGTGAAAAGGATTAAGTTAGATGTGGCTGCATCGACACCAATGTACACATGCAATTGTTGTAATGTGACAATTCCTACATCCCAAGTTAATTCTCACAAAAGAACTCTCCAACACAGGAACAATGCATGTGTGCAAGTGAGTGATGGCATACAGATTATAAGGAATGCTTTCAAGTGTAGAATTGTGAGTTATAGAGTGGAAAGTACCAATGTTTACACTGAATATATGCCATTCTTCAATGAGATCAGGGAGAAGGTTATTGGATTACTTGAAGAGGCAATAAAGGTTCACAAGATCTTTAAAGTGAATATGGAAGTATTTGGCAGCTACATTGTTCAAACACGGGATTTGAGTGACACGAAGTCATTCAATTCACAGAATAAAATTGTGGATCAGTCTACGGATTTGGGTGCATTATTCGATGGATTCCGTGATGTCATTATTGCTCAGACTACGGAATTTGAAGAACGTGATTCAGGTATTTATTTAAAGTTTCATTTCTATTTATATGAATAATAAATTATTGTTATGTTTCAGGATGGAGTTGTGAAAAAATTAAGTTCCTCGAAGTGAACATCAACAAGTATAGTCCACTCAGCGGATGTTCGTATGTGAAGCTGCCCGAGTTCATTGAGACAAGAAAAGGCGTTGTGAATATTCGTAATGAAGATCAACATTGTTTTGCATGGGCCATCACATCTGCATTGTTTCCTGCGAATGGTAGAGTGTCAGAAGTTTCCTCATACCCCCACTACGCCAATGTCTTGAATGTAACAGGTATGGATTTTCCAGTTAAACTTCAAGCTATAAAAAAGTTTGAGGACATGAATGATATTTCAATTAATGTGTATGGGTTAGAGTCAAAACTTGATAAGGGTAAAATGAAATATGAAGTGGTTGGTCCGTTGCGTTACTCACAGAGAAGACTTAGAAGACATGTTAATTTGTTACTTATAACAGATGATTCTGGCAATAGTCATTATTGTTGGATTAAAGACCTTTCTAGGTTAGTTTCAAGTCAACTATCTGCGCATGAGCATAAAAAATATTTTTGTGATGGATGTTTATTGTATTTCTCTCACGAGCGATTACTGTTACGTCATCAGTTGCATGACTGTAATCACTTGAGTACTACAACACCATCAGTCAATTTCAGAATCAACAAATATGGTAAAATGTTACCGGGTAATGCACTTATGTTTGAAAATTTTGAGAAACAAATGAAGGTGCCATTTGTAGTTTATGCTGATTTTGAATCAGTTCTCAAACCCATTCAAACTAGTCAACCCAACCCTAAACACTCATTCTCGAATAAAACATACAAACACGAACCTTATTCATTTGCTTATTCGATAAAATGTTCATACAATGATAAATTATCGAAATTTGTTACATATAGGGGTGAGGATGCAGCCGAGAAATTTGTTACAAAACTTGAAGATGATTTGAGAAATATTTATCACAATTATTTGAGGTATCCAATTCCTATGGCTGCACAAACCCCCGCGGAAGAAGCAGAGTTTTCTTCTACACAATTTTGTGGAATATGTGATAAACCATTCACGGGTGGTGATGTGAAAGTGAGAGACCATTGCCACCTCACTGGAAAAAAAAGATCACCTGCCGCACATTCCGTATGTAACTTAAATTTCAAATTGCCAAATTTTGTTCCAATCATTTTCCATAATCTGAGTGGGTATGATTGTCATTTGTTCATAAAAGAACTGTATAGAAACAAAGACAAAGTGGATGTTATTCCACAAACTAAGGAAAAATACATTTCTTTCACTAAGCATCTATTCACTCACACATACACTGACAAAGACGGAAAAGAAAAAAAGAATTTTTTGAAAATGAGATTTATAGATAGTTTCAAATTCATGTCGAATTCTTTGCAGAACTTAGGTGCTAACTTAACATCCGATCAGTGTATTGAGATGCATAAACATTTTCCACAAATTGACAAATTCAATTTGATGAGACAGAAAGGTGTTTTTCCATATAACTTTGTTGATCATATTGACAAGTTGAATTATCCAACTCTACCCACTAAAAATCAGTTTTATGACAATCTTAACGGAGAGCATATATCAGATAAGGATTATATGAGAGCGAAACTTGTTTGGCATTTATTCGAGTGTAAGAGTTTAGGGGAATACTCGGATTTATATTTGAAGTCCGATGTTCTTCTATTATGCGACATATTTGAGAATTTTCGAAATATATGCTTAGATAAATATAAATTAGATCCAGCACAGTATTATACAGCGCCCGGATTATCGTGGGATGCAATGCTGAAGTATACGAATATTGAATTGGAATTATTGACAGACATTGACATGATTAATTTTTTCAAAAAAGGAATACGGGGCGGAATAAGTCAGTGTAGTGAAAGGAAGCATATAGCTAATAATAAATTTTTACCCGATTATAACCCAGATGAACCTTCATCATACATATCATATTTAGATGCAACTAACCTATATGGTCACAGTATGTCACAACCATTACCCACCAACGATTTTGCATGGCTAACACCCGATGAAATAATCAATTTGGATGTAATGGGAGTGGCATCTGATAGTCCATACGGTTATGTTCTTGAAGTAGATGTTCATTATCCCCAAGAGTTACATGACAAACATGCTGATCTTCCCTTTCTCGTTGAAAGTTTAATACCACCACACTCGAAATCAAAAATTCCTAAATTAATTCCAAATTTAAATGACAAAAGAAAATATATTGTACATTATAAAAACTTACAGCAGGCTGTGGCCAATGGTCTTATTATTATGAACACACATAGAGTGTTGAGATTCAAGCAGTCATGTTGGATGAAACCTTATATTGATTTGAACACTGAAATGCGAAATCGATCTAACAACAAAGCTGAAAAAGATTTCTATAAACTCATGAATAATGCAGTTTATGGGAAAACAATGGAAAACGTTGATAACAGAATTGATGTTAGACTGGTTACGCATTGGGAAAGTATCAAGAGGAAAATTGGTGCTAGCGCCCTAATATCACGTCCAAATTTCAAAAGCTGTTCAATTTTTTCAGAAAATTTTGTTGCTATTCAATTGGGCAAAGTTAATGTATTGTACGATAAACCGCTATATTTGGGATTTTGTATTCTAGAATTATCCAAAACAGTCATGTACAACTTTTTCTATGGATGTATTAAACGTCATTATGCAGAAAATGCCACCTTACTCTACACTGACACGGATTCTTTAATTTTGAAAGTAAATACCGATAATTTTTATGATTTCATGACCAACAATATATGCGAGTTTGATACTTCCAATTACAACGTAGGAAACCAATTCAATATTCCTATTACAAAGTCAATTCTGGGTAATTTCAAAGATGAATTTCCGAATGATCCCATAATTAGCTTTTATGGTACCGGTGCCAAAGCATATTATGTTCAGTCTGTAGGTAGTGAATTCAAAAAAGCAAAAGGTGTCAAAAGATCCGTCATAAAGAATGAATTGACATGTGAAGATTATAAGAAAATTGTCGAACAGGGTGGTCTAATATTCAGGAAGATGAACTCGTTCAGAAGCATATTGCATGACATGTATACTGAATTGAAGAACAAAGTTGCATTGTCATACCATGATGATAAACGGTTCATCATTCCCAATACGACACACACTCTTCCTTGGGGTCATAGCGATATAGAATTCTACCAGAATGATCCAGTAGAGAATATTCGTTGGGTTTCCAATATTATTCAATCTTTTTCCCAAGAGAGTCCTTTGGATCAATTACTTCATTTATTAACAGCTGAATTGAACAAATGAAATATCATTTCAAATGGAAAATTCACCACCATACTTATTTATTTGTATTTGAGATGTAATTACGCTTATTATATAAAAGTCAAATTATACTAGTCAATTTTAGTTAATGTCTTGTCCAGTTACCAAATATATAAAAATATATAAATATACACGTTATTCTGATTTCCTATTGTTTCATTTAAGAGAATAAATATCTACACAGAGATATATAGATTTTAATTGTCTTGAAATCATCAGTATGAAAGATATCAAGGTGGAAGAAAGATGTCCAAAGCTATTGATAAATTCGGCCGTAGACGAAAATGGGGTACTGTCAAAGTTCGAGTTCTTCAAGGTTCCCAAGGTCCTCAAGGTATGGGATTCAAGCTTTCGCCTGACGACCAATATGATATGCAAGGTAAAAGACTGAAAAATGCTGGTGAACCGATAGACGAGAGTGATTGTGTAACTCAATTATATCTCAATGAACAAATTACGGAGACGAAGGCACTTGTCCTTAAAGCCTTGCAGGCTGCCATACATGCCACAATGGCTAAGATTGTACCTGAAGCCCGTCAAGCATTCAATGAAAAAGTAGAGGAGGTGACTGATGATCTAGATCGCAAATACAAAAATCTAAAAAGTGATGTGGATATCAAAGTATGGGATGCTACAGCCACAATGACACGAAAAATATCAGAGTTGACAACTGAACTCGATTACAACAGCAAAAATCTGAAAAATGATTTGGATGCCAATGCATTGAATGTCACATCTGCAGTGATGCTGAAATATAATGATTTGGAAAGAAGGTTAGCTGAATTGGAGAATAAACATCCTGATGTTTGGCTCACACATAGACCAAAACTGTGGGCTCCAGGTAGTGATCCAGAACCCGCTGTTTGAAAAATAAATTTGTATTATGAAAATATTACAAATAAAATGTTCTAAATCAATGTTGAAATTTTTCATTTCTTACTCACCAAATATATTATAGAATTTGGTAGTGGGTGAGTTCTTTTTGAAAAGTATCAATTCAAGTTATGGAAACTTTGTACATTTTTGCCATTGAGTGGCGCAGATGCGTGTGTTTATGTTCTTTGTGTGGCCCTGAAAAGGGCCTATTGGGTGCTCCGAAGAGCTGGGTGCCATCCCGCATATTTATGCGGGACGACCACGGGGGGGTGAGGACTTAGATGACATCGTCATCCTCGTCATCCGATGACACCAAGATGATGGTGTCATCATCGGAGTCGTCCTCTACGGGGAACTCGTCCGGGTCGAGGTCCATATTTATGTCCTCGACACGGATATGGACCACTTGGCCATCATCCTCGAACTCATCCTCCGAGGAGCTATCGAAGTCGTCGACGCGTTGATCCATATCTTCGTCGTCCGAAGTCGACGGAGATGGATAGTTCCACACATCTGTGGAGTCCGACACCTCATTCACCTGAATCGGACCCCGTGGATCTCGATGGTAAAATGGATCCTGCCTCTCACCCTGGTATACCTGCTGGACCTGTACGGCAGAGACGATCTGATATCTTGCTATCATCGCTTCCCGTTCCAAATCATCTTCGAATTCGGCACAATGTCTCGGAGACGAGGTGGAGTCTGGAAGAGGCATCTTGGAAGACTGATACTATAATCTGAGCTGGCATTGAATTTATACTAGTTCGGGGGTGGCAGTGTAGGGTGGGAGAAAAGAGTGGGGGTTTGAAGGCTGAGAGAAATCAGGTGATGGGAGAAATACACATCATATTATTTTATAAAATATGTAAATAAAATATAAATAAAATATGTATATAAATAAAATATAAATAAAATATGTAAAAACATAATTCAGATGAATTGAAGAAAAATGCCCCATCCTCCGCATTGTTCAATGTGCACCAGACCATTAAATGTGCACTCCTATTTCACTTCATCTTTTTTTCTATTTTTATTCTAAATCTACATATACAAAACTTATATCTACTTACAAATAACTTAACCTTAACCTTAACATATCTAAAAATTAAAATTAGCAAATTGCTCCAGGTTGCTTCGGAGCCGTGCCACCAAAGCCACCCCCTGCGCCTTGGCGTCTTCCAGCCTGGTGACTAGCTGGACCTCCCGGAGACTTTGCTGCCGATCGCGGGCCATCAGCTCTGCCTGCTGGCGCTCAAGCTCTTCCAGCTGGCGGTTGAGTTCTGCCCGCGCCAGCTGACTGTCATCATAGTCCCGCTGGGCCTCCTCTATCTCACGCTTTGCCCGTTGCACACTCATCTCCAGCTCAGGTACGATAGGTGCTGGAGGGTGGACTTCTTCAGCAGTGGGTTGTGGAGGGGCAACTTCAACGACAGGTGGTAAAGGTGCGTCTATAACCGGTGTCACAACAGTTGAGGATGTCTTCTTGGACACCCTTCTTCTGCTGTTGTGTGCGTGCTTCCTCGATGATGATTTCTTCGGTGGTTTTGGAGGCAGGAAATCATCATCGCTGTCAGCAATTTGGATTATAGGCAAACCTTCCATCGACGAATTTGCTCCTGCGTCACGGGATCTCTTGGAAGCAACTCCGTTAATGAACCCACCTTGCCGTCTGCGTTGGTCCATCGTCAGCGACTGCATTTCGGGGACCTCTCTCCTGATGACGTCCATAACGTCATTGAAGTGCTCTTCGTCTGGCATTTGAGGTGCGGCGCCATCCACCCTGATGTTACTCAGGATCGTTATTGCTGCAAGACCAGTTATGCGGGAGAATCCATAGCTAAACATACAAAAAAAAATTAAACGGGTTCATGATTACAAGATTGTTAACTTACTCTCAAATTATTACAGCTTGCTATAGTCTGCTAATTCAGTTGGCTGGTGGTTGATCTGGCGGGTGATCTTGTGGATGATGTGGTAGCTGATGTCAGTTCAGAAGAGTGACTGAAGATTATTCGGAGGAAGTTCTTGTTTTAAACACTCAGACCTCCACCCCACTCCTCTTCTTCTTCTCCGACCTCCTACTCCAATCCCCACTCCGACCACCCACTCCTCTTCTTCTTCTCCGACCTCCTACTCCAATCCCCACTCCGACCACCCACTCCTCTTCTTCTTCTCCGACCTCCTACTCCAGTCCCCACTTCGACCACCTACTCCGACCTTCCACTTCAATCCCCACTATGTCTTAAGCCACACCTCTTTCTTTAGCCAGTATCCCTCAGACCAGAAAACCCCACCCCATCATAACCCCACCCCTATTTCAGCTCTGTTATTTGTTACAATGTACACATCCACCTACGGGACAGAGCAGATATAGGGGTGAGTGACAAGAATAACAATTATGAGTGGGAACATTTGCATACTCGAGTGTATCATGTGAATTAACATGCTGATACCACTCACCATTATTATTCATGCCGCAATACCGTACAAAACAAATATCACATAGGAAGCGTTTTTCATTATCACAAGTTTTGATAGTAACAAATGAAAAGCTGCAACAGTACAAATTTGTTGCAACGTCTTCTAACACCTCTGTCATATTTATCTGATGGGCATTGCTCACGATCGTTTCGGGGACATCCTCACAGTCTGGTACAATTCCATCGTCTACTTCTGGTTCTTCTCCGTCATCTTCTAGGAACTCTTCTTCGACGAAGTCATCCCCAGCGGGTATGTCTTGGCGGCCATCTTCAAAATCTACCAGGTCATGGAATTCGCCATTGTCACCATTCTCACCCACTACAACTTCATCTTCTTGTTCCCAAACAAACTCGGCACCTGCCAACACATCAACTTGATTGTTGGCATCTAATTGGGAGAGGGCTTCCAATGCAAAACCAACTTGATCAACCATAATTGTTTTACAAACACAGTTTCTAACAGAAAATACAAAAGTCGAATGAAATGTTAGGATTTTGGACCGATTTTATATGTTACAATCGTGAGTGGGGGTTACCACCTCCACTAAACCAACACTTCATCTCCTGAGAATAGCAATTCCTCCATTAACCTAGATTTCCTCGTCATCTAATTAGTGACGCAAATGCAAACAACGAGGATACAAAAATACTGAAGATATTTAGGAAAAAATATTTGATTTTCGAATTAAACCACAGAAACATGACAAAAATATATCTTCAAATTTTTTTCTATTAGAATTCATCCTTTCAAATCTTTTATCAAGTATGACATTTTTCGATAAAATCCATTATAACGTGGATACAAAAATATTAGAGATTCTAAAAAGAAATGTTTGACTTTCGAATTAAAGTGCAGAAACATGACAAAAAAAATATTTTCAAATATTTTTTCTAGTTGAATTTACTCTTTCAAATCTTTTATCAAGTATGACAAATTTCGATAAAATCCATTATATCGCGGATACAATACATTACAGCAATTCCAATATGCACTGATTCAACCCCGCATGGAAACGCCAATGATACCTGCCGTCTACAATAGCTTTAATATTTTAGTAACTGACCGGTGAGGGTGAATTTTACCTGAGATGACCGTAAATTCATTTCATTTGGGTAAATTTTTATTTCATAGCGTCTCTTTGCGATAGTTCAGTTGTGTTTTATCTGTAATGGCGTTAGTAACAAAATCTCAATCAGAAAGTGAAGCGGCGGTTAAGGCACTGTTGGACATGGAAAATATAGTGCCGACTATCATATCACCCATTAGAGAAAACGAAATTGTGGAACAATCGCCTGTGAAAAGTGCAAGGAAGCGTAGTAGGCCGATATCGAAAATAGACAAATTCAAAGAAATCGTCAAAAAAGCTAGCCCATATGCCCGGAATGCATGGAGAATACCGAACTTTTCATTACAACCGAGTGTTAGGGAAGAATATAGAGTGGAGGACTTTAGCGACGACGACGAACCAACAGAACAACAGACAGACAAACCAAAAGACACAAAAAACACTACAGACTCAGGGAGTACTTCTACAGACACAGATACTTCATCTACAGATACAGACACAAAACAGACAGACAACAAACAACAAAGGTCTACAGAAACGGAGAATTTTGTCAAGGAAAGCAAGCGTATGTTTGCTTTACTGGAGAAACTTGATTTATCGACTGATACAGACAATGAAAATTTGAAAAAACTGAACAGTACATGTGATAGGTATGAAAAGAAATTTCGGGAAGCTCAGATACAACGTGACCAACTGAAAAATAAGATAGGAAAGCGTGAAGAAGCAATAGAATTCAGGAAGCAGATGATGGAAAACTATGCAATTTTTTTTTCAGGAAATGATTAATATGCAATTTTTTTTCAGGAAATGATTAGTTGATGAAAGTTCTGAAAGGAGTGCATATATATTAATTGGTCGATGTACACAGTGAAGGGCGATGTAGAGGGGCCCTTCACGGACTTTCATTGATTAATTATTTGAAATAAAAAATCTATTTTAAGCTGGGATCGGAACAAAATTCTAGAAATGAAAAATAAAAATGGAAATATTCATTGATTAATTATTTGAAATAAAAAATCTAATTTAAGCTGGGATCCGAAATGCAAAAAAAAATTATAATCGAATAGAAAAGAGAGGTTCATTGATTAAAAAACGATAAATAAAAAAAACTATTTTAGGCTGGGATTCGAACCTGTACAGCGCAAAATTCTAGATATGAAAAATAAAAATGGAATTATGCAAAAAAAATATAATCGAACAGAAAAGATAGGTTTTTTTTTTGATGGGCGAGTTCAAGGTCACAAAACCAAAAAAAGCCCGAGAAATAAATCTCTTAATATCACCCTCCACCCACCTCCTAGGTGATATAGAGAGATTTCTTTCTCGGGGCACACTGCAAACTCACCACTGAGCTACGCAGCCTCCGAAAGAATTAGTCAAATTTCTTCTATATGAATGTTTTAAATCAAACCCCTGAAATGTATGCGACTAAATATACATGCTCCTACAATTCCGTAAAACTGAAGAGTTGGTCCATCTATTGCCAAATAGCACAACACATATAAACTATACCAACTGAGCTAATGCGATCTCCGAAGGAATTCGTTATAGCTACCTCTAAAGACCTTTATTTAACCCCTCATGATAAATTCCCCCAAAGAAAATATGACTTTTTGTGATAGAAGTGCAAGTAAAAGGAACGTATGTGAAATATCTTGCAGTTTACAGGCTTGTAAATTGTACATGCTTCAAAAACTCTGCATGGGCAATTTACAAGCATATATTTTTGACCCTTGCTTGTGTTTATAAACTGCTAACAGTTCACATACGTTCCTATTCAAAAGAGATATTTTCTTTAGTTCAGAAGTATTAACTTTGTTAATACTGGAGGAATTTAACATGAAGGGTCAAAAACCCTGGGTGGGCACCCATGTATCTGAATCTTGGCGTATCCACCAGCCATTGAAGTGCAGAATGTTTTGATTAGGGGCAATGCATTGAACCGCTTTTCAGATATTTTGCTGCGATTTTTTTTATATATTTTTTTGGAAATATATGATCATTGCGAAAGTTTTTCATCATAGAACTTTTTTGAAATTCCCACTTATGAGTGAGATATGATTTTTTTAAATATTGATATCGAGATTTTGTTGTAAAATTTATTTCAAGTATAACCTACAATTTTATATTTTTTCTTGGAAGATATGATCATTTTTAATGTTTTTGACCAACAAACTTTTTCTTTATTATCATTCATGAGTGAGATATAATTTTCAAAAATAAGTAGGAGTAGGAGATCTGAGCCGGTTCTGGACCTACCCCCACCATCATAACTTTCAACCAGCAAATTATTTCGCGGTTCGATTCGCGGCCGCGAATTTAATCGCAGTTCGATTCGCGGCCGCGAATTTAATCGCGTTTTGATTCGCGCTCGCGAATCAAAACAGCGGTCAAGGTCTCGAATCCGCGGATTCGTCCGTAGGTCTATTATTTTGAATTTTTCACTTTCTTGATGTCCAACACTTCTTTTTCCTATGAAGTTTGTGAAGGTAACTCCTGGGAGGGAGGGATATCTACTCCCTCTCCTTCTATGGTGGTTTGTTGTCATGTTCATTGTGCGCATGTACCAGTCGACTTGTTTGAATAAAACTTAGAGTCGCATTAACATCAGCACCATTTCTGTCCACATCCCATTGATATCACACATTCCTACGAGCTAAATATGAACTCATTACCAAATTTGTCTGCTGAAGAAGAAGCAATGCCATGTATTGCAACAAATGATGACTTTGGTTTTGAAGATATTCCGGTATATCACTTGTCATCCCAAGAAGGTTTCATCGATGAATATAACATTGATGATTATCTGAAGATGGGAGATATACCGGAACCTTCAGAAAGTGTTGATCCAACCCTTTCACAATTGTCACTACCAAAATGCCCGTCACTTCTCTCTCCTCTTAGTGTCGATACGAAAGCGAAACCATCTAGGAGAAAGTGTGCATCTACTGCTTCAAATCCCAAGAAAACAAGTAAGGGTGTACGGAAACCCCGTAAGAAGAAAGTAGATGACACCTTCAAGAATGTGATAGGTGATTTGGAAGATGTATCGCTTCATTCTTTTGGTCCACTGCAGCGTTGTGGAGACATGCTTAAGAAAGCGAAATGCAGCATCGTAAAATCGAGAGCTATCATCGTCAAATGCGATGACGATGTTCGAAGAGGTAGCATGGACGACGAGGTGGTTCTTCAGAAGCTCGATGCAAAGATTGTATCATCGAAGGCTGAACTGATCAAAATGTGTGAAGATGCAGATAAACTCCGTTTCAAAATCACACAGAAGAATCAGTCCGCCCTTTGTTTGAAAATGCAAGCTGAAATTGAGCTTCAGGAGTCCACTAAACTTTTTGATATGGTAGCATCTGTACGTGATAAGTGGCGAAAAGAGTTTGATCACGCATTCCAATCTGATAGTGATTAGCTCTGAGGATTATGAAATGTTATCAATGTTGTGAGTTGAAATGAAAGACTTTTTCAAAAATCTATGAAGTGGGGAGGAGTATGCAGATTATTTCGGTTTTGGCATACACTGGGCGTTGCGTTTGGTTGGGGCAACGTTCACCACTTCATGATTTATTCATTTTGAAAAAAAACTCAAAAATAGTTCTATATTTTCTATAGTTTATTAATAATCTTACAGCTTAGTGAGAATAATAAGTAATACAATTTCATTCAAATATTAAACCATAGCACTTTTGTGTAACCATGAATTCTTTCCGCTTGGAAGGCCTAACCACTTAATGTATAGTTTATTTCCTTTCCTCCTCAACACTTTTTCAACTAGGTATACGTCAGGATTTTGCGTTTTCAATAATTCTTCTCCATAAAAACATCCTCTAATCGGGCTCCCATCCATGTCTTCAAGAATATAAGTTATGGGGTATGTTTGGTTAATTTTAACAATTTTGAATAGTTCTGTTGTGTAATTGGCAGTGTAACCCTTTTCGAAAATATTCTTGTACTTGCTTATACGTACAATATCATTCATTCGAAATTTGGAAATACTTTGTTTTCTTCGAGGGATTACTTTGGAACTTTTGAATTTCAGTTTTGTTGCTGGCATAACATCGATTGGTTTCATACCAATTGTACGATGCACCTTATTGTTATATTTGCTTGTTATGATTGGAAGAATATTCAACCATTTGTTGTGTCCCATCGCTGAAAATTCTCTATAAAGCCACGTCTTTATTGTTCGAATTACTCTTTCAGCTATGGCCGCCTTCATGGTGCTGAATGTTGAATAATGGTTGATCTTATATTTTCGCATCAAAAATGAAAAAGAACTATTGAAAAATTCTGATCCTTGATCGCTTTGTAGATGTTTCGGGGAATAGTTGGCTTCTTTCAGCACATCTTCCATTGCATTGGTTACAGCACTACCTGTTTTATTTTTAATCGGCTTCGTCCATAGATATTTCGAGTAGCAATCAATGACCACAAGAACATATCGATATCCTTTGTTATGTTTAGCATAAGGTTGTAATTCGGCAAGATCTATTTGCCACAGATCTGCAAAACCTTTGACGGTGGTGGTTCTTCTGATGAAATTACGTCTTGCCGGCTTATGTAACTCATTGACAACTTGTCGTTTGACATCACTTATTTCATTATCCATCTCCTCGCAATCACTTATTTGTTTTCATTCAGACAAACAATTTGACAATGTTACGGCATCATATAATGAGAACAAACTGATCATTTTTGCTGATGTATTAGATTATTATACCTTCCTCACGTAATTCTTCAATTATGGAAATTATTTCATTATCATGTCCAGTGTGTCCAGCTGACTTTGAAGATATCAATAGCCGCAAACGAGCGACTAACTCCTTGGGTGAATTCCAGTAAACATAATTCGCAGGTTTGGGATCATACATTTTCTGCATTTTCATTCGATGGAACCCTTCACCTTTTTTTGTCCTACTTCTGGTCGTCTGATAATGTGATAAGTTTAGTATAGGTTTAATAACTTCACGGAATTTTTTAGATTTCGGGTGTTTGAAACCATTTCGCAGTAGATGTTGTTTGTAAGGTGCATTTGTTAGCCTCAATATTTTAGCATATGTATGACGAACTTCATCATCATCATCAACTTCAGGTGGGTTTTTCAAAAAAATCATGTTGTATAACTCCAGACTACTTGGGAATTCATGTGTTCGTGTTTTATTTTTGTTCCAAAATAATATATTTCCATCACTGAAACGTACATTGTGACTCCCCATTTTCAGTTTTTGTGTAGTAGGATCTAACCGTATGCCAAATATTCTGTCATAAGCTGCATTCTTAGTTTTGACATTTTCCAAATGTCTTTTCAAAACATCTCCAGTATTGTCTTCAAAATTATCAAATACGGACTTTTCATCTTTTCCGAATTCTTTGATGGTATCTGTCTCACTGTCAACAGATGATAATTCACTACTATATGATGAATTATTTCCCACTGAAGTACTCCTAACTTTTATTGGAGTAGACTGAGAATTCACTTGCTTCATCGAAAACGTCGGCTGTGGTGGCTGTGGTTTCGTGGTAGCAGCAGCTGAAGAAAGAACATTTAATGGCTTCATTATGGGATCATAGAGTTTTTCAAGCGCCATTCGATTTTCAATAAGTCCACTCTTGATAGAGTTAAATTTCTGCCGTACAGCTTCTGTTGTCTCAACAAGTTGGCGTTTCAAATTCAATTCATTGTTTTTATCTTCAACTACTTTATCATTTTTTGTCTTCATTTTGCTTCACAAGAGAGAGAATACACTGAAGTAACCTCTATGCAATTCAGCGATCGATTGAATGCGTATTGTATTATCATGGATATATAAAACTATCGAACCCCATGCGATATCTACCTTCATGCATTTTTCTATCCTTATCAATGACCAAAAATCCATATTGATCCTCCCAACATTTAACACACATCAATTGGAATTGCTTAAATGTTACATCGGGTGACACGTGATCCGAATAAATATGGTGTAGATTCGTTTCATCTTGCTTGAACATTACGATAAAGTTGGTATTATCTCGCACTAACTGTTTGGGCACTCGTGAATATGTTTGAGCAAGATAAAAACAGTCAACATCTTTATGACGTCCCATACAGAAATATGATCTTATAATATCCTGTTTTTCACATATTACATCATCGAAAATGAAAACAGAATTTGGTTTGGCATCGGATGGTTCCACTATTTCTGCATTATTACTGAATGTATAAAATCCCAACCCCTTGATGGGTTCCAATACATTTCGTAGGAATTGATATTTGGGTTGATTGAGTGATTTCGAATAGAGATAAACATTTGTGAATCGCAGTCCTTGTGGATGTGTTAAAAGAGAGATCATGGCATTCGTCTTTCCACAATTCGATGGTCCGATAATGAGTCCTCGAACAGATGATGGAAGTAGTGGACCATGCCGCAACACTTTCTGTCCATTCAATCCACAACCGAATTTTTCATCTAGATTATCTACAGCAAACTTTTCTTTCTGCTTCACAATGCGCATCGTACCGTGGTTGGAGACTATGTAAGCGATGATATGCTGTGAACATTTCATTTAAATGAGTACCATCAAACGATACGGATGTGTTCGTAGTGGATGCAGAAAAAGCGGTCGTGGATTCGTTAATAATTTAATAAACAAATTGCCGTTCGAATTACATTTACCCGGAGGATATCAGTATTGTGGACCCGGTACAAAATTGGAAAAACGTTTAGCCCGCAAAGATCCTGGAATCAATAAATTGGATATTGCATGCAAACAACACGATATTCAATATTTGAATCATCTAACTGATCTCACAGCGAGACATAGAGCAGACAAAGAACTCGAATACGCAGCTTGGAACAGGGTTAAATCGAAGGACGCTGGTATTAAGGAAAGAATAGCTGCCCTACTCGTTACCAACATTATGAAATCAAAGAGACGTTTCGGTATGGGTTGTAGTAGTACTACTGTGAAGACAAAAAAGAGGAATCAACCGAAGAAAAAGAAGAGAAATCAACCGAAGAAGAAGAAAAATAATCTCATAAAAATCGCCTTTGGTTCTGGGGTGGTTCATAAAGTGCGGAATGTACTGAAAAAAGCTGGGGGTGAGCAATTTGTGACGAATAATTTGAAAAAAGCCACCGTAGTGGCATTGCATGCAGCACGTAAATACCTCAAAGCTGCCGGTGGAAAGAAAACGATCCGCACGCCTCGCATAATTCCAATACCTAAAGTCGGAGGGATTCTACCATTGATACCAATTTTTGCTGGATTGTCTGCGCTCGGAAGTTTAGCTGGTGCTGTTGCAGGCATCACCAGAGCTGTGAATTCAGCAAAAGCAAGCAGAACCGCCCTGATCGAAGCGAATCGTCATAATAGGAAAATGGAAAGTGTGGCATTGGGTAAAAGTGGTAGTGGTATATACCTTAAACCTTACCGTAAAGGACTCGGACTCTATTTGAAACCATACAATCCAAAAAACTAGTTGATTCCCTACCTCGAAAACCTCTCACCGACATCGATCTCACTTATTATGCCAAGAAAATGAAAATTCCATACTTTCGCGGTATTTTCATGCGTGATACATTACCCACTAGAGGTCCACGACACCGCGAGACCGCCATTGTCAATTTAGATGGAATAAGAGGATCGGGAACACATTGGGTGGCATACAGCAAATGTGGGAAAGACATTACATACTTTGATAGTTTTGGAAATCTACCCCCACCAATAGAGTTGATTCAATACTTCCAGAAATGTTCGAAAGTGAAAATTCTATATAACTATGATCGCCAGCAGAAGTTCAACACAGTTTTCTGCGGTCACTTGTGCCTGAAGTTTCTCTCTGAATTATTATAGAATGGATAAAACTCCAGCAATGACTCGAGAGGCTATTAGGACGATGGGATTATCACTCAAAATGTATTCAAAATATCGGACCTTGACAAGAATGGATCGAGTGATGCTTGCAAATATGCCGAAGGAAGTGATACTCGCATGCGCTGCACATGAGATTGCTTCTGTTTGGGAAAAGTTACCTAAAAGTCTACAAGATGATGTTGATATAATGAAATATAGATATTGCAATGACCACCACAATCTTGACGGCGAAAGCGTTTCAGATTCTGATGTGAATGATGGTCCTATACCTCGAAAAATATTCTGCTGTTATTGCAATATAAAGGATATGAATATTGGTGCTAATAAAAATGAAATGGATATTGATGAACCATCTCCGAAAAAGCGTAGGTTGTCCCGAGTGTGTTGTAGACAACAATAAATTGAAGTGAAATCCATAAAATGTATCAGTCATGTCACGGAAGTTCGAACTACAAGCTGTCGGGACGAGTGTCTTGAGTGCAGACTTTTTCCCACCCGTTGAATTGGATAGAAACAGTCGTTATGGATTGGGACTTTTAGGATTCTATGGATGCAACACAGTAAATAATATAACTGAAAAAAACAATGTGATCAGTTTTAGAATCAGTGATATAAGTTCACCAATACTTCAGAAGTACACAATTGAAATTCCATGTGGTGCCTATGAAATAGATGAGATCAATGCAGTTATTCAGAAACATATCATGTTTCGATTGTTTCATGGGAAAAATCAAAACGATACCAATGCAGATGATATATTCTACCTACATGCCAATAATAATACTTTCAAATGTGAGATGCGATCAAAATATGAAATTGATCTAACTCATCCGAATTCCATAGCAAAGATGATGGGTTTTAATTTTGATAGATTTCAACCGAATCAGATACACGAATCCTCACATCCGATAAATATAACAACTGTGAGACTAATCCGCTTAGATTGCAACATTATATCTGGTTCATACATAAACAATGAAGAATCCCACATTCTTTTTTCATTCGATATCGATGTGGAGCCTGGATTCAATCTCACAAAAGAACCACACAAGATTATATATATGCCCATCAGTCCAGAAGGTCGTCAGTTGATTCACAACATCACAGTGCGTATTTTGGATCATAATAATAATCTCATTGATTTTGGAAGTGCAGAAGAGATTGTTATAATTTTGGAATTGAAAAAAATCTAATAACTATTATGGGTTTTTGTTATAATAGACAGAATCGACAAGGATTTGAAAACATTCCACAAATAGCTAAAAAGGAAGGTTCGAATAGAAAAAGGCTCATTCCAAAAGTGTACGCTAAACAGTTAGCACACCACACTGCTCTCTCGCTGAGAGATCTCAAATTTTTGAAATCAATTGGACTGAAAGTAAGGAACAATGGTGCTCGAAACAAATAGTGAAAAGTTGAATATATTTGACGAGCCGATGCTCGATCATTCCCTCACAAGTTTACATGAGCATACATATAAACCATATGGATCACCATTGTTTAGGAATTCAGATGAAATTCGAATTGCAATCAATAATCAAGACGTTATACTTGACATTGCTGAGAGTTTCATTTATATAGAGGGTAAATTCACACCTAAAGATGAAACAAAATTATGTTATCTCTCGAATAATGCAATCGCCTTCCTTTTTGATGAAATTCGCTACGAAATGGGTGGTGAACAAGTTGCTGTGGTCAGGAAGCCGGGGATAACATCTACAATGAAGAATATGATATCATTTGGACAATCGCATGCTAACACTTTATTGACAACTGGATGGGGACTTTCGGAAACTAAACAGGATATCTTGGATACAACTAGTCACGTATTCAGTGGTAAATTACCACTGAAATATTTGATGGGTTTCGCTGAAGATTACAACAAAAGTATCTTGAATGCCAAACAAGAAATGATTTTAATAATCGCTCGATCCTTCAAGAACTCATATATTGGTGAGGTTGATGCTGATTTGGAAATCAATAAAATTGAGTGGAAAATAAGACACATAGTGCCAGAAGATAAGCACAAGCTCAAACTTTTAAATAGAATCAACAAAAGCGGTCTGAATGCTAAAATCAAGTTGGCTTATCGCATGTGGGATCTCTATGAACTTCCATCACTACGTGGCACGTCTTCAGACATATGGGCTATCAAGACAACCAACGCCCTTGAAACACCTCGTTACATCATCATTGGATTCCAAAGCACTACCACTTCTGAAGACAGGACAAAGGACATCACTAAATTCACAACTGCTGATATCAATAACATTCGTGTGTACTTGAACTCTGAAGTATACCCATATGAACGTTGGAATTTGGATTTCGATAAAAAACTCGATACTTCGGCTTATTATGCCTATGAGAACTTTCAACGAAGTTATTATGATAAAGATATGAGTGAACCTCTCATGGACATTGGTCAATTTCGACAAAATCCACTATTCATCATTGATTGTTCACATCAGCCGAATGCCACAAAATCATCAACTATTGATATTAAGCTCGAGTTTGAAACTAGGAAAGTCAACTTCCCAGCCAACACCAAAGTATATGCACTCATTCTGCATGATACATTTTTGACATACAATGCATTGGATGGTTCAGTTCACTGCAGATATTGATGAAGACACACACACACACACATTTTTTTCATTTTTCTTTCTTTATTCATGTAAAAGAGAAATAGGTAAATAAAACATGTGTAAAAAATTTTTATGTTTTTTTATTCAAATATCATTAGCTTAGAATTCAAATAGTCTTAGGTATGTACAAACAATCTAATATAACTTCTTCTTCATCTTCATCATAATTTTCTCCTTCTTCGATTTCACTATCATCATCATCCAGTTGGTACTTTTTGATGATGTCTTCAGGTAGGTATGGTAGGAGGCGGTGGAGAAATCTTTTCAGCTCACATTCAATCATTGCGTCGCAGAGGTGATGTAGATCGAAAGAACCATCTGTATATTTCTCGCAGAGATCCACACCCTTTTTGTAGTTCTCGTAATCACGCATACAGTGTTGGATCCTTTCTTCATCATAGCATACGCTCAGGTCATAAATGGTGGCGTGGTGAGCATCCTCGCTCAAAGCACGCAACTCAGAAGTTAACCTTTCAACGGCGGAAGAGATGTCTATGGCTTCGGTCCAGTGTTGACTTGCATACATCATCCACATTTTTCAAAAATGAAGCTATGATCAAAGAGAAATTATTGAAATAAGAATGCTACAAAAATAATCAGTACTACTCACATTAGACTTTTGATGATGTCTCCACCGAAGAGTGTGTTTAACAATGTATGAAAAGTTTTTATATTTTCCTTACAATTATCACCTATAATATAAAAGAATCAGAATTAGAAGATATGACAAGTGGAAATTATATATTACAATTATTCAGTGAGATCAAATTTGACCAACGATCTCGTTTTCATGCCGGCAAAGCTTTGTGGACTCTGACCCAAATATGCTACTGTATATTTACCACCTGATGAATTGATGCATGCTACATCATCATCGGTAAATTGTTCTGAAACGCGTTTTGGCAGCCATGTTTTGAATAATGTATCATTGCTTACATCAAGTAGTATCAATAAAATGGATTTACCAAACCGGGTAGAACAAACTGACATCGTCTTAATTGGGTAAGCTTCATTCAGTGGCAAAGATGATATTACTTTTTGCTCTAACACTTCCATCTCTTGTTTAATTATAGAATTGATTTTTTGTAAATCTACTTTTGGAACTGACATGATGATAATATATATGGAAAATATAAATAATTTTCAATAGAAAAACACACTCACTGATCTCTCTCACTGTGTAGGCACTGAATAACTTCACTACTCTTGCTGACTGCTCGACTGCTAGGTATACAACTTCTGATTTCATATCACCATACCAACTTCTTTTATAATAGATAGTGAACCACCCCCCACCACAGACTTATGAAACATGTATGATACAAAGCCCCCACCATGCGCGAGTTTGCATCGCATCGATAGAGGGCGGAGAGTAAATAGTAGTCGATGAGTCACCGCAGCGTATGGGTGTGTGACGTCAGCGCGGATCCAACCCACCCTATCGAGAGCGAGGGTGGATGCGCATAGCGTCACGCGACCCCTCCTCCCACCACCATCGCAAGGTATACATCACTGGAGAGTAATCAGAGTTCACATATCTGACTGGATCTCCGTGGTGTGCAGACGTGTTGTACCCTCTCTATACTTCGGTATAGATTTGTATGTGTACTCCACACATAAGGGTCATACACAATGGCAGAGTAAGTATACATGAAGGACATGGAAGACATTGAGGTAAGAAAAATAAATTAAGTACTTGGAAAAAGTACTTGTCCGTGTATGAAAAAAAAATCCAAGTCATTATAATCTCAATGTCAAACACAAACCCTGAACACCTCCCAACAATATACATCATGGTCAAGGCTAAGGGCAAGCCCAAGTCCTAGGTCAAGTCCTAGGTCGAGGTCATAGGTCGAGGTCATAGGTCAAGGTCATAGGTCAAGGTCAAGGTCATGGGTCAAGGTCATAGGTCGAGGTCATAGGTCATAGGTCAAGGTCACTGATGACGTCATAGTGGTGGGGGGAGGCCCAGAACCGGCTCAAATCTCCTACTGAGATTTTCAGTCAATTACAAACGGCAAAATCTTTTTATTACAAAATCATCAAATTATATATATATATATATATATATATAGCAAGGGTAGTCGTTGCTGACTAGTTAGGTATGGAACTAGTAAATAGTGGGGCTTTGCAGCAAAATCAAAGAGTACTACTTTAAAGTTTGTCCAAGCTTTCGGAAATTTAATAAATCATTTCCATCATCAGGGATAATCTTTGTTGAGATTGTGAGACGCGATGTTATTCAACAATAAGTGACACATTGTGCAAGATGAAAGTTGATATAAAACATATAAAATTGGAAGGATGTCTTAAAATTTTTTCATAAAATACAGACAGTCATCATGTCAACTGTCTGTCTTCTCCTAACCAAGAGCATTGATTTGGCCTGGTGTGGTCAAAATAAAAGAAATTTTAAAAATTTTAAATGTAACGTATTTTATAAAAAAATTTTAAGACATCCTTCCAATTTTACATGTTTTATATCAACTTTCATCTTGCACAATGTGTCACTTATTGTTGAATAACATCGCGTCTCACAATCTCAACAAAGATTATCCCTGATGATGGAAATGATTTATTAAATTTCCGAAAGCTTGGACAAACTTTAAAGTAGTACTCTTTGATTTTGCTGCAAAGCTCCACTATTTACTAGTTCCATATATATATATATATATATA